>JAXCHB010000016.1:395000-1688750 GCA_036926305.1 Uropetala carovei | reverse complement strand
AAGAATATTGTATGCGCTGTTGTAAAGCAGAAATCAATGTATCTATGCGGGTGTTAACGCTGTTATTACGACCATGCCTGAATGACTCGAAACGTAGTAGGTATTTGTTATAATTTCAAGCATTTCGAGACAGGTAGACCTCATCTTCCACGGCTTTATCTATCGCGTATTTCAATCTTTCGTGGTTCCGCATCTGCATCCAGTTTTGTCTTTCCCAGTCTAATGTTTCGCTCTTTCGTGGAGAAAAACCACGGAAAAGGCTACGCGAAATTTTTTATATGTGGAATGAATCTCATTTCCTTACGTTTTCTCTCATAGTCAGGCCTGAAACAATATTGTTGCGTTATTCTAATTTGTAAAAATATTTACCTAAGTGCATTATTATGCATGTAATGAAGATGCGTGCGTGTGTCCATCCGTGCATATGAAGCCTCGCTTAATTATATCGGTGTATTTCTTGAGAACGTTGGTCGTAAAGATACGCAGTAAACTGCGTTTCTACCTGCTATTAGGTCCCAGGAAAAATATTTTCGTTTGCTAAAGTGTCCCGGGTTCGAATCCAGGAGACAATTATATTTTCCCATAAGTTTACATGGGATTTTTGATTTTTCAGAGTGCAAGATTTTTTCCTTCATTCGTTAAAATATGTAAATATGGACCGATTTTCTTCTTTTTTACTTTATTCGACTGCTAAAGCTCTGTACTATCTTATTCTATCTTATGTTTTTGACGACAGGGAAGTCTTGAGGGGAAAAACTCAACCCTCAACTCTTGACCCTTCCTATTCAGGATCATTGGGGTATTTACTCAGGTTTGGCGGTTCAAACGCTTAAGCTTTGCATTTTATGCATCATTTATTATTTGTGGAGTTTCGCAGAGTTTTTCAGGAATGTAACACCCCGAAAAAGAAGAGGTCTGCCATATTTGGAAATTAGTTCCTGCAAGTTAGGTAACCTCCGTTCATTTTTCTCGATTCTACTATGGAACTTAAATAAGATTTTATTTTCTTATACTTTTTTCATCTTCTTTTATCTTGTTTAAGTCTCTTTCATTGAAGTTCATTTTTTTCATCTCTTTCTGTATTTCTTTATGGTCACCAATATAGAGGACAAATGATCCGTTCTTGCTGGGATGGGAACTAAAGCCTGTATTTCCCATTGCCTTAATTACTTCTCTTTCGCGATTTCGTCTTTCGTGGTGCTTTCAGGAACGTAACCCCGCGAAAGACTAGGTCGGCCAGTATGTATAATTAAGTATGAAAATCTATTATAAACACGTAATAAAATATGAATTCTTTTTCATAAATAAATTTTTCTCTAGATAGGTTCTCGTTAGTAGCTCTTTGTGGAAAACATTGAAACCCAACTGAATACGTAACTTTTATTTAAATAAAGGACTTAAAAATATTTTTTCATTAATATTTTTTTGTGCTATATTTTCATTTACTTTTATTTTTCTGTTTGTTGATATACTATTGTCTCTAATGTACACAGTGTTAAAAATATCAAAATTGGCCATTTAAATATTTTGACTACTGAAAAAGTAAATTTAGTATAAAGTAATCCAAGTCTTGATAAATAATAATGATAAAGCTCAGTAGTTCTACATCAGAAATTGCCACATTATATAGATTGTTTTTAATATGAAAATTGATCTATGTTACAGGAATGAAAAAAATAATATATTGCTTTTTATCATAAAGTGAATATTTTGGAAACATTCCTTAACTAAAATATTTGTGTTCAACTAAATTATAACCAATAATAATACGCTAATATGTATATACAATGAATCTGAAAAAACCTCCATACAAAGAACCTCCTTACAACAAAGTGCCAAAAATTGGATCCCTTCAATTTCGTTATAAAGAGGTTTTACTGTACTCAGACAAGGCATAACTACAAGGAAGAGTAACTGCCATTACTTATCTAGACACTAAAAAACACTTGATCACATCATTTTAACATGTTCGCAACATAAGGCATTTTTATAGCTTTTCCACAGGGATTAACTTTATTACTTTCTCCATATATGTAGTATAAGGAAAGTATTGTTTCATGAAAGAATTCAAATTTGAGATTTCAATGGAAATACATGTTTTGAGGTCCCCTGAACATGTTTTGACCGTACCCTTGATGATGTCAGTGTCTATATGTCCGTATGTGTGTGACAGAAATTTTGTGGGCGCTCTAACTCAAAACTATTCATCAGATCAGCATTAAATTCTATATCTGTGATGAGCAGAACACCGCTGGTGCTTCTTCACATTTTCCGAAATAGAAAATTGAAAATGTAAAATCGGATGAATTTCCGTTGTCAGGACTTGAAAAATAAGATGCAGATTCGGGGGAAATGTAAATTCGAGGAAACATAAAATTGAATAAAACTTTACATTGTTCTTATGAGCATTTGACTGGGACCAGACGAAAAGTGTGCAAAATTGGAAAAGACGTAAAACTGGTGAGTGCAGAATCGAGGTTTCATTGTATAAAAGTTGTAGATGTTATTTTTTTTCTACAACTCTTGTTTGAAATAAATTTTCATATTAGGATATTACAAGAGATATTCAATTTTCTTCAAAATTGATGGTTAGTGGGCAGCTTGTATACGTGGTAGTGACGGCAAAGGTGAATTTACAAAACAATTGAATTGCTAGTGCTGAAGTGTGTAAGTTGAACTGTTCCTATCGCCGAATTTATTTGATTTTAGTTAACAACTTACGTATGGAGAAAGTCATGTGTTGGACACATCAATTTATTTATTATTTCATGTAATAATGTATTGTTCACACTATATTTTCTGTAGATCCTAGCATTTGCAGGGATTATTTTTCTCTCTCTCTCTGTCTTTCTTGCCCTCTGCCTGACTGTAAATTCGTTTGTCTGCACGATTACTTCCACTTCAAGTGTTTCATGTTTATGACATTTAGGAATATTTTTGGACTAAAGGAGTGCAATGAAAATAATTATAATGGTCAAAGTTTTTATTTACTTATAGTGCTTGATTATATGTAAATGTAGCAGAGGTGCCAGAGTGAACTACAACAAACCTTTGACCCGCAAATTGTAAACCAATTTTATTCGCATCCTCCACAACCTATCAGTTGTAGATTGGCATATCCTGCATTTGTGGTCAAATTTTGGGAGAAAAATGTGAGTGAAACTAGTATTACAAATTTTCTTTAAATACACGTGCCTCTTAATCCTATAAGTACCATTCAGGATCCCACCCTCACATAGGTCTTCCCCTACTGAATTAGGCCCATCGCATGACATATTGCTCCTATGGAGTTGGGTTGAATCTCTTCGTGCATTTTCCCAAATGGACAGTCATTTACGTTTTTTTTCTCAGAATCAATTCATTTCCATCTAAGAAGTCTCGTAATTTCTCCGTAAATTTTCCATTTCCCACTTCATTATCCAAGAAATGCCCTGAAATTCATCAGTTCCATTCTGGTTTCTGTATGAATAGCATTGTGAATTATTTATAGCATTAGGAGGAGATATACGTGTTTTACTTCCTGAAACTGTCGATAGTGGAAGTCAAGGAGATTTCTAATACCGACATTTTGTTATTAGTTTCTCAGATTATGAAGATTTATACAAACCCAGAAATTCATTTGAAGAGCTTTTAAAAGCTTAACATTTTTTAAAAAGGTGTTTTAGTCTTTTCATTTTTAATCATCTCCAACTTTGTAAAATTGATCTAATATTTACTGTTGGTACACGCAGAAATTACTTTCCTGTAGCCATAAGAAATTTCAGAATATTTCTTACAGTCTGTCTACCCGAGTGAAGCAATATAACTCATAGGTATTGCATTCCACTGGTGGGGTCCATGAGTAAAATTACCCACGACTCATCAGTCATGCGGTCGCAAATATGTTAAGATTGTAATATAGTTTTCAACAACACTCATTATCCATCTGCTTTCATTTTGCAGCATTTACATACCTGGCTGGGGATGATCTCTTCCCCTGTAAGCTGGATGCCCTTCTCTTTCTAGTGTGTTTCTCAGCTCCTTCTTCCTCTGCTTTTAACTCCTTGATGGGTTGAAGACTGAGTGAGCTCCCTCTACTTCGCTTCCTCAATGCACTACTGATATCTCTCACTTCCTGGTCAGCCTGCTCTTCTGAAGATTCCACTGAAGATAAGAAAATTATCACTAAACTGAACAAGTGTAGACGGTAGTTGTTTGTAACTTGCGAATTCTGAAAACACAGTTAAATTTTACAGAGGGAAAACAGGCTATAAAATTCTAAATAATTTATTTGCATATATTTCCAATATATAGAGTATGCTTCTGAGGTTGATGCTGATTACAGCTGTAAATGTTCACGTAAAAACCTTAGAAATACTTATTTTTTCATTGATACCCATCAGTTTAGATAGGTTTCCGCCCATTATCATTTACATTGACATTTAGGATACATGACAGCTTCCTAAAGTTGGGAATTTTCACACTCCATTATTTATTTTTCTCTCACAATAAGCTCCTGACATTATTACACTAACTCTCATGGCTCTAAACACAAGGCCCTAGGCGGTAGCCTAGATCGCCTGGACCAATAACCGCCACTGCCTTCAACCCTTAACTAGTCGCATCATGTCAATATGACCTGAGCGTTTCTTTTGAAGTTTGTTAAATAAAGTGAAATGAAAATAACACTGTGTCACCCCTCTACCTTCTTATGCCATCTTTGTTTACATTGTGACTACTGTCGGCGACCTTAAACAGCTCATTCGCTTGCTAGTTCATTAAAACCCAACCAGTGACCCAACACTACTAGTGGAGTTACACATTTTGAGAAGTCTGTTCGAGGTAATTCAGGGAAATTTTCAACTTAATTCACAAGTGTCTATTTTCTTTAATTTATAGTATTAATATATCAATATTGGTATATTTATATCAATATAATTACAAGCAAAATAAGGCTGCGAGTTCTAAAATGGAGGAAAGAATTAAGAGGCGATCCTTTCTAAAACAGCAATCAAACGAGCTTGCCCACTCCCATTGCCAACGAAGAGCTGAAAACAAATTCATAAATAAAAACCTAAGGAAAAGGATACAAGTGTACTTGGAGGAAGACAGCACCGAGGAACCAGCAGAAAAAATGACTAGACAAGAAAAAGGTAGCCTTCGACAGCAAATAGCACAGTCAGGGAAAAATACTCGAAGAAGGTGCCATCTTTGCTCGAGTACAAGTGACAACAAATTTTCACAAATATGTTACAAATGTAGAAATTATAGTTGCAAAAATCACCACGCTATCATTTGCACAGATTGCAACGAAGATTAAGTAAAATAAAAATCGAAAATTTGATTTTGCTTTACGTTATTTCAATTATTTTTATCGTTAAACTTATTATAATGTAAATTTATTACGTAAAATGGCAAATAAATTACTTTGTATTTGTTTGATGTTACATTCCTGACGACCCGATGCAACTAGTTACGTAGTATTTTGAATGTGACTAGTTAAAGGTTAACTATACTTAACCCTTTGCTCACATATTGAGATATAACTAATTTTTGAATAGCAAGGAAACCTAGACACAGTTTCACTATTATATGCTCTTATATTAGATCTTCATTTTTTGTGATAATACCTACAACTTAGGTCTCTAATTGCTTCCATGAAAAAAAAAAACATGGAACCAAAATAGACAGTGCAGAAAAAATAAAGATACTAAACATCTATTTCTTTAATTTAATCTCATAGTTAAGAATAAATTATATTATAGCCATTATAACAAATTTGAAATAAATCTTGGTGGATAGCGAGGTTTGCCTGTAATATAATGAATGGTTAATTTCATATTACCTTAATGTTGAATTTGTAACACTATTTCTTGAAATTGTAACAAAGTTACCTCCTAATGAATAAGCTCAATTGTTTTCTGAGCCAAGAGAAACATTTAAGTGATAAAAAAATAATTATTTCAACTATAATTTGTCCTGTCTATGCAGGAAAAGGCATTTATTATCTTTTAACATTTATTTTTACTGTATGGTAAAAATGCTCATCAAAGTATGAAATTTGGCTTGGTGTAGCATAAGCCAAAAAGTGTGCCATGAATTAAAAAAGACTACAAAGGAATGATCTAAAGGAATGAAAAATAACTTTAGAAAAAATTCTGGTACATAGGGAGTAAATGGTTCGCAATACAGTTCAATGTTTCGCCGCTAGATGGTACTACTTCTGCATGCAGTTAGGCCTCCCACAATCTTCCACTTTTTGCCAATAGTTGGCACTGTGTGCATCAGTCAATCTTGCGTCGATTCCCAGAGGAATGGGATACTGGGTTTCTTGCTACTATTTTATGTGCAAAGGAAAATTGGATTTCCTTAATTAAGTGGAGTTGGGTTAGGAATATGTTTTCAGAAAAATGGTTGGATTGGAAGAAGGCTTCAGACAAATGGTTAGGTTGATTGGAAGAAAGGTTTAAAAAAATCATTGATTTGGTTGGAAGAAGGATTTAAAAGAAAATGTTGGGTTGTGGCGCGCACTCATAAATCCCGTTCCTCTGGGAATCAGGATCCATGAGATACCACCCATCGGAACAACTGATGCACACAGTGCCAACTATTGGCCAAAAGTGAAAGTTCTTGGGAGGCTCAATAGCATGCAGAAGTAGTGCCACTTAGCAGCGAAACGTTGAATTTGGTACTGCGAACCATTTACTCCCTATGTACCAAAATTCCTATTTAACAACAAAAGTCTTTGCATAAATATTAATTTTATCATCAGATAGCATTCTGCGCTGTGTAAAATGTGCACGAGGAAAAATTTTCATAGCATAATTGATTTCAGAGATCTTATCTTTTGTTCCTAATCCAAACATTATCCAACATTAGAATTGAACATGAAGGATTTTCCTGCTAAGAAGGATATCTTCAATTTGAAATGATGATGTGAGAGTCTAGCCAACCATAGATATAAACTAACCAGATTCCATTTTGCTAGTCCCTTTATGACTGCTCTTCTTTGGAGTGATCCATGATGCTATTTGACTCGTAGAAGGCTTGTCCCTATGTGATTTAGAGGATTCACCCTCTACTGAAGACCTTCCTCTCCTTGGTTGAGGGGTTGGCGGTATTTCTTCTTCCTCATCACCGACCTCTGGAATTGGTCCCAAGCTAGCCACCGAACGACGAGAAGCTGCCATTAAACGTCGGTGACTTGGCAGAAGAGCATGGAGTAAGAGTTTTGGGGGAGACAGAGGGAACTCCTGAATCCCTTTCATCTGCTCCATATCTATAAGCCACATAAATACATTTTGGTGTAATTTCAAAAATTTATAAATATATTACAACTCACATAAAGTAGGAAGTTCACCTTTTTTCCTCTGAAACAGGCGTTTCACTAAAACTAAATTTAAACACTTCAATTTTTAGGTCTTTCACCAAAGATTTTTTCATCAATGAGATAATGACACCAACTATGCTTATTCACTTTGCAATGAAACTGCTATTTAAAGAATCTCTTTGAGGACAAAATTTTCATGAAATGAAAATTGTGCAAAGATAAATAAAACTTATTAGTTTTATTATTTCTTTTACTGTTTTAGTTTACTAAATGGAACATTTTTTTATAACAGTCTACCACACAATCAAATGAAGACAAGTTTTTTCCGACTCAGTCTCATAAAATCAAGAGTCATATTAAATTTGCATTAATTCAGATTGCAAATTGAGTAGACGCTTTTAGATGTTAAGCATGAGATAAATTACCTTATATAATACAGCTTGTTGTTGCAAACTTACAACATGGGTTTCAAAGTTTAGCATCATTATCAGTTTTCTGCCTCATTACACAGTATGAAATACCTCAACAAAGGCTCTCAAAACAATTCAAAGAGTTCAACAGTTTGTCTGCAGAAATATCATATCAAGCAAAATCTAATATTATGGACACAAATGAGGATGATGTTTTAAAGGGGTCAATGAAAGAAGTTGGGAGCGAAGCAGAGCTCTTCAACCTTTTTTTCTGATGTGTCCCTTTGGGAATATTTTCTGTATTTTGTACATTTTTATGCGATAATGAAATGAATAACACTTGCATTAAAATATATAACTTGTGTTTACAATGCTTTAATTAACAGATTTTGATACAATTTATATTTTGCAATGTTATTATCAGCTGTAACATCATAAACTTTGATTCTGAAATCACGTATGAAACAGAAAGTAAGAAAAAAACTATTATCTTTAATACTTTTTCATATCTCTTTATAACTTTGGACATACCCCAAGTTGAAAAACCCTGAGAAAAACAGTGAAGAGAGTGATGAAGACTAATCAAGTACAACTGGTAGAGGAGAGGTTAGCGCAACTGGCTCCCAATGCAAGGGTCATGATTTTGAATCCTTGAGTCCCCGTTTACATTCCCGTTTTCATGCCTGAAAACACGTGCCTGGATGACTAGTCTGCCTGCGGTAGCGTACGTAGTAACATGGATTCAGAAAGAAAAGCTGCCCTTTTGAATGCTGCTGCATGTCACCTGTGTCATGTGGCAGTCCTCAGCCAATCGATGTGTTCTTGACAGGCTTGGAATCGGGAGTCGCACCCGTTCCATGCCTGATGCCTTTCTTTGGGGGAATTTGCTTGTGTGCATGTGCAGAAGGTCAGGCACCTGTTTTCAGACAAAAACGGGAACGTGTAAACGGGGACTTAGTGATGACGACAGCTAGAAGTAAGTGATTATTATTATTTTTGGTTAAAAAATATTTTAAAGCAATTCTACTGTAATGCAATGACAAGTATGCTTTATTAGTAAAAATGCATCCAAAAGTACCGACTAGAAAAAGTTGTATGAGATGTACCATATATAATACACATCCAAACTTTCTGCCAATTTTTCCACAAAAAATTGGCAAAAAGTTTGGGTATGTATAAAATAATAAATCATACTTGTCATTGCATTATGACTGCTTTAAAATATTTTTTAACTAAAAATAATAATCACTTCTAGCTGTCGTCATCAATCAAGGATTCAAGATCATGATCCTTGCATTGGGAGCCAGTTGCGCTAACCTCTCCTCTACCAGTTGTACTTGATTAGTCTTCATCACTCTCTTTATTATTTTTCTCACGGTTTTTCAACTTGGGGCATGTCCAAAGTTATAAAGAGATATGAAAAAGTATTAAAGATTATAGTTTTTTCTTACTTTCTCTTTCATACGTGATTTCAGAATCAAAGATTATGATGTTACAGCTAATAATTACATTGCAAAATATAAATTATATCAAAATCTGTTAATTAAAGTGTTATAACCACAAGTTATATTTTAATGCAATTATTAATCATTTCATTGTCGCTTAAAAATGTACAAAATGCAAAAAATATTCCCAAAGGGACACATCAGAAAAAAAGGTTGAAGAGCTCTGCTTCGCATTTATCACTCTCAACTTCTTTCATAGACTCCGATAAAACATAATCCTCACTTGTATATGGAAAATTATAGGATTCATATTTTATAATGAGACAAACTAATTTTCCAAAAATTATTCTGCAAGGACCACAAAGCAACGCAGTCCTACAAATAAAAGGCAACACTGAAAGATGACCAAATTAATGGAAAGCCAATGCACAACAAGAAAATACCTACCTTCAGGGCTGGATACCTCTGTTGGAGGAGAGAATACAAACGCTGTATCAAGCTCCTTTACACTGCCTGCAATTTCCAAGGACTCCTCTTCTCCCTCATCACCTTCCTTTGGCATCTCCAACCTTTTAGATGCACTACTCCTGCTGATTCTCCTCTTCCTCGGACCACTTTTGGTAGGAGTGACTAGAGGAGGTCTAGCTCTCTTCTTGCCACTACGGAGGGTCAGCTCACCAACCTCTCCTTCCCTTTCCTCCAGTGCTTGTGAACGGTGACTCCTGCTGCTGGTTACGGAACTGGCATAGCTTGAGGCTGCTCATTTACAAAAGAACACATTTTCAATTTAATAAGTCAGACAGTCATGAACTAATCATCTATGAGCTCATGGCATTACCCAAAATCTTGAGACGGGAAATTTTATCCTAGGAGTGCCAACCATCCCAAAGTAACTGGGATTTCCCATATTTTCAATATTTGTCACGCATTCCATACAAATTCTATATGGCCATTATTTTCCCAAATTTAAAATTTTACTGTAATTTTTTAACTTACACATTACATTATAGCTGGCAATCCTAGAAATTATGTATTGTAATTATGTGCTCTTGTAGTCTTCTTTCTGGCAAATGACATCCTCTTTCCAAATAAATTTTTTTACTTTCTCAGGTAGTTAGTTTAGAGAAAGTATTACATTAAAATCAGGCTCTTATAATAAAGATATCTGATATCCTATCATTTTTTAGAGAAAATGATAGTTTTCATAATAACTTAGCTTAAACTCTTTTATGCAGTTTAAAATAATATTTTATGCATTTATATTAGGAATAATCAAATATCATATGATTTTACTTTAGCAATGATAAGGAGCGAATCTGTGTAAGTCTTCAAAATACAATTAGCAGTTTTGGAGAAGATCATCAAAGTACATTAAATACTTAACATAATATTCCTCATAAATGTAAGGAGCTGGAAAATTGGTAGAAGATAGGTTTCTATACAAAGAATTGTTAGATAAAGAGAAGACAATGCTTTTGAAAGATCAACTTGTCGCTTTAAATCCTGCATTTCTGCCCGAAGAAAAGGGAAAGTTGTTAGAAATCATGTACTTTTATGAGAATGTGTTAAAATACAAAAAGCAATGCTTGGGAAAGATCATCCAGATTATCTCACCACTATGTGTAATATTGATAATAAATTTGCAGAACCTTATTCTGGATGTAATCCTGCACATTGTACATCCACAAAAAAAACAAAAACAGGAAATTCCCCAAACCGGGAGAATTTCAGGAATCTAAACTTAACCCGGAAGACTCCTGGCAAATCCGGGAGTGTTGTCAACCATAGTCATGAATGAATTTCTCAGTAGTTGGATCATATGGCCATTTTGTTTAAGGGACATAAGAATGAAAAAAAAAAACAATCGTAAGCCAGAGCCGGGAAAATTTGCAGCATTTTTGAGCTACGGCTCCAGCAAACATTAACTGAATAGCTGCTCCATACAGCTCCAGCGCCCTGATGAAGATGACTGCTTTGTAACCAAAATCAAGATTAGGTTTTCCCAAGCATTGAGGTTATATGACATGGGTGCTCAGACTTTACAAGCTTGGGAGATACTTATCATTTCTCACTCATCAACCATCCATCTTCACTGTTAAAAAGTATTTCGAGTGGAGAGGGGGGGGGGGGGGGGAATTTGAAATGCGGTATTTAATTGTCAATTGGGTTTTAGGAGTTAAACCTCAGAGTTACGTATCCATATCCACGTATGTGGTGATCAATTGTCCATTTTCACTTCTAAAAATTCCTTCTAGTTCGCAAACGATTCTCAAAAGTTAACTAAACTCCCCATCTCTAATGGCTAATAGTATTTTGCAGAAATGAAAACAAAGGATGTGCATAATTCATAAGGATTACTCCAACAGTTTAAGTCATAAATTCTGATTGTGATTTTGTCTTATATTAGTTTTAAATATGTCAGCCTTGACTTTAAAATGGCAGATCATATAGAGATAAGAGTTATAACTGCAAAGGGAAAGATATCAAAAGGAATTAGGAGTAGTTATGATGCAAATTTTAAACTGATAGTGATGAAGTATGCAGGAAAAACTGATAACTGTGAAGCCATTAGACAATTCAATATCAATGAGGATGGAAACTCTCAAAACAGAAAATTGAATGTGATAAATCTACTCGGAAATCGTTAAGTGGTCCAAAATGTGGTCGTTTTCTTGACGTAGAAAAACAAGAGGTTGAGTTTGTACGTACTCAGAGTAGAATGCCAGTTTAATGTGAAACAAACTCAAAGCACAAGAAATTGCAAGAGCACTAAAAATCAAATGACAGGAATTCAAGGCCAGTAATGGTTGGTGTGTGTGAATGATGCAACGAAATGGGGTTTACTAATGCCAAAAATTGCCTGCAGACTTCAGTGAGAAACTTTTTGCCTATCAGAAACATGTAATTGGACTTAGAAAAACTAACAATTATCTTTTGAGCCAAATAGGCAATGCCGATGAAACTTCAGTTTTCTTCGGCATGCCACCTAATTACACTGTCAATGAAAAAGGTGCAAAATCTGTGATGATAAGAATGACAGGTAACGATAAAAATGTAAGTTACAGTAATGCTGGCTGCTCTTTTGGAACAAAATTACCGCCATATTTTATCCTTAAACAAAAAACAATGCCCAAGGAAGAACTACCTACTGGAATAATAGTTAAATGTAACAACATGTGAGGAAAGAATTGCAGAGCAAATTATATAAGAAGCTTTTTGAAGAATACCAAAATAAAAACATTCCCCTGCAGACCAACCTATCTTGAAAATTTTGCATCTTTAGTTTGCAGGATTCCAGAGATATTGCCCACAAGATATGACCTGAAACACCATATTGAATTTTATAAAATCTTTACGTGAGGTTGATAGCAGGGTATAAATTTAAAATGGGGGTAAAGAATTACATTTTTAATAATATTCAATAAATTAATTATGTAAATACATTTTTAGATCTATGTAATTTCACTTTTGAAATATTAATTAACTAATCTCACAGCAATATATTTTACCATTAAAATGCTAAGCAGTATATCAGAAACATTTCTTCAAAAACAATTGGCATTAAATAACAACGTAAAAATATTTCATAGAATAAATTTTAGAGATGTTTAATTTCACTTACTTTTGCTTGATAGTATCCTATATATAATTTCTGAAGTGTCCGTCTGTCTGTCCATCCCCCCCTCTATCTCGAAAACCCTTTGCCGTAGAGATTTGCAGTAAACTGCGTTTTGTTTCTACAGGCCAGGAGGTCCCTAGAAAACTATTCTCAATTTCCTAAAGTCCCAGGTTCGATTCCAGGAGATAATTATATGTTCCCATAAGTTTACACGAGATTTTCGAGTTTTCAGAGTGCAAGGTTTTTTTCCTTCATATGTTAAAATACGTAAATATGGACCGATTTTCTCCGTTTTTGATTTATTCGATGGCTAAAACTCTAAATTATCTTATTCTTTCAATGTTTATACCCTATGCGGTCGAAATTTTCGGAAATACACAATTGTTTTCGAAATTTTGCAGATTTTTTGTTCTCCTTTGGGACGTTGCCAAGTCGACCTTAATTGTTGCCTCTGATTCAATTACCATCGATTAAACGTTCATATTGACGTAAAAATGGAATCCTTAAGTTAGTAAGATCATTATATGCTACCTTTCTGCTTTAATTAAAGTTTTATTGTTATAAATATAACAATGGATGAATTCATTAAGATAATGATTTAACTCGAGAACATTCAGTAAGATTATTTTCTGTGACTAGGACGCATTTATTGTAGATTGTGGTAGAAAAGCATATTTATTTTTTAAAATACTGTATCTGAGTATTCAACCTTCTGGAAATACCAAATGTTTTTGTTTTCGTGACTGAAGCGACCAAGAATCACCCTGTCAGTGGAAATACACGTAAGACTCTGCCATTTAATTATGAAGGCTTTGGTGAGGAGGAATCTTCCTAAACCCCAGTAAGTTTATACTCCGCATTATTCTACAATCAATTGTTTCAGCGCTTACTTTTTTAATACTTTCGCCTGGCTTAAGTGGATAAATAATTATTTTTTGTGGCGTCGCTTTTACAAGAGTTATGTTTCGTGATTAAGTGGATGACATTTCCTGTAAATTACAGAAAGTTCACATCTTTCTTTTCTCAATATTTGCTTTCTTTGAGGTGTTAAGACCCAGTTTGACTCCCGCTCTTACCAGTTCTATTCTTCTGTTTCCTCATTTCACATCACTACAGTTTATGCCTGTCGTGTAAGAATCTTCCGATCACTAATCATTTCAATTTAATTACTGTGCCGCATCAATTTACTCTCTACCATAACTTATAAAATACAGATTTCTGATTACCTACGGATAACATTTTTTAAAATATGCGCACACTGCCTTTCCCTCAGTGAGATTCTAACACACAAACCTTACATTGGGAGTCAAATATCTAAGTATCCTATACTGTGTAAATTCATTGCTAGAGTAAAATATGAATTATTATAGTCGATCCAACATCGGAAGACTTATGGCCTACTTAGAGCAAGTAGCCAATCACAAACGTTTCCCCTTCCATCGCCCCTCTCAACTTTCGTGCGGGAGAGCAGATATCGGTGGGCACTGCCAGCTCTTGCTCAGCTGATATACTACGCAGTTTCTAAATAAAATACTTCCCATCCTTCTTTTTGATCCACAGCAAGGAAACGGCGGTAGAAACGGCAACGCAGTCCGATGTGATCTCTTCGAGAGCAGGAGTGAGACTGGTTTCCTCCCCACTACCTTCCCAAACAAACAGTCTCCTATTGGCTGCTGCTAACTCGTGTACGCCCCATTTTCGAGGCCATAAGTCTTCCGATGTTGGATCGACTATAACATCAACTTATTTTACAAACTTATTATTTTTTTATGAATCAATTTAAAATTAAACGCGCAAATTTTGCACGGGCTCAGCTAGTACTTGCTTATTTACATCCGTTGCTGTGAATACAGCAAAAAATATGAAAGCCATAGTGGACCCGTTTAGATAGTTTATAAGGGGTTTTCTAATATCCTGTTAAAAGGCAAACGGACACATGGAATGACCCCAAATTTTTTTCATATCTAGTCTGAATGTAGAACTATATATCCTGAAAATTTCGTGTTTGTAGCTTACATAATTTTTGAGTTATTTTGTACATGGTCAGACAGACAGATGAACTGAATGCATATGCTCTTTTTTTTATATAAAAAGTGCTAAAAAGGGATGAATGTCAAAAGAACTTGTGAGAGACTGCTTGCACATCATTTGGAATAGAAGACCAGGTGCACAATTAAGAAAAAGAGGGATGCTTGTACTAGATGCATTCAGAGGACACGTTAACTCTTGAAGTTAAAGGTCAATGAACACTAACCTTGTAATAATACCTGGAGGAATGACATCACAACTTCAAGTTCTTGATAATGCTGTCAACAAGCCTTTTAAAGATAATTTAAAGCATTTATATTCAGAGTGGTTAGTAGTGGAGACCACCTTATAACACCAAAGAAACCTAATGTTCCAGTGCTCTGCCAATGGATCAAGACATCATGGTAACAGATAAATCCAGAAGTAACAGTGAAGACATTTCAGAAGTGCTGCTTATTCAATGCCATGGATGGAAGTGAGGATGATGTTTTGTGGGAGAGTATGGATGAAATTGGGAGTGATAAAGATAGTCAGGACGACTGATAAAATATGACATGATATTTAAGAAAAATTATGGGACTATAAAAGATATTTTGTATATTGTTTTAATTTTTGAAGGAATGACATGTAAATTAGGTAATAAAATATTTTTGTTTGATACTGAACAAAATTAAGAGACTATAAAAATGCCAGTTTTGTAGATTTTTAAATTTTTTTTCAGGAATCACATGTAATTAGGTCATAAAATCTTTTTTCTGTTTTAACAATCTTCCAATAGGAAGGCTGGTCTTAGATTCGAGAATGTCTTGGATTCGGGTAAATAGGGTATCTTGATGATCAACTGGATTCAAGCCATCAAGTAAGCTTGTTATTTAATTGTCTTAACACATTTATGCATACTACACATAAAAAATTAAATAAATATGAAGAACTAACTTATAACAGCTTAAAAATAAAATGTGTAAAAATGTTTCCTCAAAAAAGTTTTTCCTTAAGTTGATATACGAACAATATTCTAATTTTAACTGCCAAACCAAATTCAATTTTGAATGAACAACATAAACAAAAGGTGGCTATACCGACAATTTAAGACAATCTCACCTTCAGATCCAGAGTCATTTACAGGACTTTGGCTGGTGCCCCTAGACAACCTGGCACTCCTTCGTATCGCTGTGGCATCTGGCTCCATACTTCTCCGCCTTGTCCTTGGGGTGTGTGGAGCTTCATCCACTGGACTCAACTGCCTCTCTTCCTCTGCTCCACCCTTTCCCCTCAGACTCTTTCTCCTGCCTCTCTGGCTGATGCTGCTTGCTACGCTTGAAGCCATAGAGGGTGCAGGAGAACCTCTCCTCACAAATGCCTCGGCATCTTCAAGTAACAGTCTATTCTCTGGAGATTCCCTCAATTCAGGCGACTGCCTGATCTCTGTGGAAACACTGCTGTGTGGCGAAACAGATGCAGCACTACTTCGCCTAGTCCTCCTAGTCAAAGGATCAATGGCAGGAGAACTCCTCCTGAACTTTCGGAACCTCTCTTCGAGGTTAGAACTCCAGTGCACTGGCGATGCTTTGCCATCATCATCACTCTTCCCGACATCTTGGAGAACTTTATGTTCTTGATCAGAGGACACAGTATCTGTGGGAAAATTTTCAACTGGAGAACTCACCCTTTCCTCACTTTCTGAATGTTGTGCAGTTTGGGTGATGGGAGTTTTCTCGGTCTTGCTCTTACTACTCAAGCTACGGATCCTTGCAGAAGAACGTAAAGGGGTTGTTGCTATTGGTGTAGAAGTGGAGGTTGCAGGAGAGGATGTTTCAGGTGAATGATGCTGAACAGAACGGGGTGATGTCTTGGGTTTTGTTGCTTTTTTCTTAGCAGAAAGAGGAGTAGAAGGACTACCTAGGAGGCCCTCCACACCACCACCACCAAGACTCCGAGAAAGGAGAGACATCTGGTGACGAGTAAGTCTACGAGATGTGGCATATTCCTCTATCTGAGAACTCACATCAGGCTTACCCTCCTGCATTTCCACTTCCTCTTGGGCCTTCACTTCTGCTTCCTCATGTCCATCTTCAATCCTTAATGGCTCCATTTCTTCATCTTTTGGAGAATATTCTTCTTCTAACTTAAACATGCTTTCTCTCTTCTTCATTGAACTTTTTGTTGACTCCTTCATGATTTCTACAGTGGAAGACTCAATCACTTCTGTTCTTTCACATATTTCTAAGGAAACAGATGAGGAATGGTCTTTTGCTGATTCACTTGTCACTGGCACATCAACCTCGGAAACTGTAACACTTTTGGTGGGATCTTTCATTGAATCACTTGCCACTGATACATCAACCTCAGAAACTGTAACACTTTTGGCAGGATCTTTTTCCACTTCTGCCAAACCCTCAACCATGCTGACATTCTCATCTTCCTCAATTGGTGTGTAAGATTTCACTTGTGTCGGTTCAGGTTCCGATAAATTCTCTTCCATTTCTACTTCCACGGTCTGTTTTTGTTCTTTTTCCTTTTTGTGCATGTCACCTTTTGGTACCTCCTCTTCAACAAGTTCAATTTTTTCAGCAATTTCCTTTTCCTTCTCTTCAGCTTGCACTTCTTTTATTTCTTTCATTCCAGTTGCCTCTTTACCCTTTCCATCATCCTTATCCTGAACAACTCCTTTTGTCTCATCTATTTCACTGGATGTTTCAACTGCAGTCTCTGAAGATTCAATCTTCTGCTCCACTTTCATTTCTCTAACAGATTCAGTTCTCTGGTCCTCTTCAACAACAAATGCATCATCAAGTCTACCCTCTACTTCAACACTTTCCTCCTTTTCTGTTGAATAAGATTTTAGATCATACTCAATCTTCTCAGCAGCAACATCAGTGTCGGCATCACCAAACAATTCCTTTGATTCATCAGCAGGAACATTTTCTTTAGTCACATCAATGTCGGCATGACCAAACAATTCCTTTGATTCATCAGCAGGAACATTTTCTTTAGTCACATCATCTTCATGGTCAGACTCCAATAACAAAACAATGTCAGCATCTTCTTTCATCTGAAATTAAAAATTCAAATTTTGTATGTATATATTACATTATTATAAAAGCAAACTCTCATCCTAATTTCTGTGCTGTTAAAATTCAGGGCAAAATTAAATCTTCCAAAAAATTGCAAAAGGTTCATCGCACTTATATAAAAAAATTTACGAGTTCAAAAATACAAAGGGAAATAAATATATGCTAAAACAATGTTAGTTCAAAGTTGAAGGGATCAAAACCAATCTCTTTTAAATGCTCGGGTGCAAAGGATCTGAACCCTAAAAAACATTTCAGGGGTAACCCACTTGAAGCCTGTGAGACCTCTTGGGCTTAAGAGATAAAAACAGTATATGTACATTTTTAAGTGGTAACATTTTTATCTGACCACTGAATGGTTAAGGGTACTTTCACAATTAATTCATCTGCAAGGAATCATATTCACAAGCAACCAGTTTGAAGACATCATAGCTGCCCCTGCTTTTCTTCTCAAATTATAAATACAAATTTATTAAACATAATGATAAGAAAAAGGTAAAATATTACACAGTGGACCAACAGAAGGCAATGCATTACGGTGGGGTAATATTTCACAGGAATTGCAAGATCCAGTTATCTCATGAAATAATCTCCTTAAAAAATGCTAAGGAGGAACAACATATGGAGTTAAATAATATGAACTATTACATTTGCCACATTTCTAACAAAAAAAGTCATTTTGCATCATATGTGGACCTTTCTATGTTCGATAGGGTTAGATTTCATAGAATATTAGGAGTAATATACAGAAAATGCTCAAAAGATTGAATTTAAATTTCAGTGCTTACACCATCGAACGGCAAATACTTGTTTGGAAAAACTACCTGGATATACATAGGAAGTACAGGCAGTCCTCGACATCCATACATTCGACATCCTCACAATTCGCTCTTTCGTACATTATAAATTCTTGTCCCTAAACCGCCTTTCGTACGCCGAATTCAGACTTTCGTACATCAGCTGACGATCAAACATTTCGAGCTATCACATAATAACACTGTCTGTTAGCCAAGCCAACACTTTTAATAAATTAAAGTATTATATACGTATTATATGTAATGTAAGATTTGTGTGTAATGTTTTTTAATACTGTACTGAAATTTGACAAGATTAATACCACTGTAAAGTCGGTTAATAATCAATAAATTATTATTATTATTATTCAGTCTCGGCAATGTTACCATCTTTGTTTGTACGTACAGCAGTGTTTCTTTGTTTGTGCATTTTACACCTATTATTTTATAAACATGAGTGAGAAACGGAAAACTGAAAGTGCTAATACAAGTGGAAAGAAACGTAGGGCTCATAAAGTGAACACAATTGGGACAAAGATGGAAATAATTAGGCGTGCCAAAAGCGGCGAATCTTTAGCTTCAATTGGACGTTCATTGGACTTAAGCCGGTCGAGTGCGTGTTCAATTGTGAAGGAGAAGAACAAATATAATAATACAATACGCACTGTGGTGTTCTGAATAAATGCCACATTTTTTTAAAGAGTAAGGACCGATCTACACAGGCTTCGATGACGTTGGTGATATCCCGTTAGCAGACCGCAAAACAATTTGAGAAATGATTGTGCAGTTGCTTGGCTTTCTCGCGAATGACAAGTGAACTCAGCGAGATTTTCTTGTGAGTTTGGGTCTCGATTCACAGGTTTAAAGCCTTCTGTCTTCTCTACATATGGATTCCTAGGTACTCGTTGAAGTACCACTAGCAACACTAGCTCTAATCGCTTCTTCACTTTCCTTACCGATTTTATTGTGGACTTGGTCATACCGAGTAATTTACCAACTGATGACGCAGATTCATTATGTGCAAGCCTATCAAAAACTTCAATTTTCTTCTCCAAACTCATCACTTTTTTCGCCCCTTTTACCGACTTTTCTTTCATTTCAATCATCACTCTCTTTGGGGCCATGATTAGGCAATATTACAGAAAAACTATGAAAATAGCAAAATGCTTTAATGAAAAAAAACTCGCACTTTTATACATTATACAATGACACCCCTAAACTGCCTTCCGTAGGCCGAATGCAGAATTTCGTGCATCAGCGAAATGACGAACGAACATTTCGCGATGGTGCTGCCAGCCACCAGTTTCTGCCACGTAGCCATCTTTGTCTGTACAGCAGTGTTTATTTGTGCAATTATTTAAATATTTTATTGCATTTTGCCCTATATTATAAAATCGATGGTTGTGTCTAAAAGTCTCCTTCTCAAAAAACTAAACATTTAAACCATAATTAGAGATTTTATAATATTGTTTGGCTCTCTGGGAACGGAACCCCCCCCTATAACATGTAAATCTATGTTCAGCATCCGTACATTTGACTTCCGCACACGTTTTCAGGAACGCATTATGTACGAATGTCGAGGACTGCCTGTAAACAAACAGTTCATAAGTCACCAAAACTGATCCAAAATTCAAATTTAATTGTAGACATATTTCAAATTATCCAAATTAAAAAGCATAAAAAATGCTATGGTTTTTGTAACCTTGATTTATACCATATTATCTGATAACAAACTAATAATAATTTATTATACTATATGACCTACCTCCAAATTAGAATCTTTGTGTGTAGTATTATCTGAATTCAGGGATCTTGTCACATTGTCTGAAAACAAATTTAATTTTTAACATTATCATTTTGAAAAATAAAAATAAAAATAAACAAAAATTACAATAGGACAATCAACATGTGAATATATTTTTATAAGAAAAATAAAAAAATTGGTAATTCAAATACATGGGCAAACAAAAATTAAGGTTGCTGCAACTACATGCAGCATTCTGTCACAATTATTCATATTACATCATTCATATTAAATAACACTTGATACTTTTCTACAAAATTTTATTCCTACAACTGGTTTTGTATGTGATACGACATCATTTGTATTATTTAATATGAATAATATTGCCTACTTCCTTGAAGTCAGGCCTGATTCAATTACAGTGAAACCTCGTATTTACACCCCCAGAAATTACGTTTTCCCGTAATTTACAACATTTTTTTGGTCCCGTTAACTTTTCTATGTTTATGACTATTAATTTTCCCGCAAAATACATTTGCATTTCCCACAATTTAAAACTTTTTATTTTCGATTTTGGCAGCCATTTTGATTTTTCTCAGATTAGTTTCACGGCATATCGTAAATAAACCTTCGAGAATATTGTGAAATTTAAAAACTTCTGGAAATTTACCCTATAATTTCTTATTAAGCCAGTAATCCTATAAATCAAAAATGGAAACACAAAAAGTAAGAAAGACACTTTCTATTGAAGAGAAATTACGAATTTTAGATGAAGTTGATGGACATGTTGGAACGAAAGCTTCGTTGGCAAAAAAACTTTCTTTACCTATCTCAACATTAAATATGATAGTGAAGAATCGTGAAATGATTAAAACAAATGCAGAACAGTGTGGCCCTTTGGCAAAAAAACATAAATACGTGAAAAATTCAAGATATGAAGAAATGGAGGAAATACTGAAAGAGCGGTTCAAAAATGCAAGATATTTTAATTTGCCGATTAATGGTGTTGTGTTATGGGAAAAAGCCTTGCATATTGCAATGAGATTAGGAATAGATGACTTCACAGTATCTAATGGCTGGATAGATAGATTCAAGAAAAGACAATGTTGTTTATAAGATTTCATGTGGTGAGAGTAAAAGTGTAGATTCTGTGACAGTAGCAGACTGGAAGGAACTTCTTGAAGGATATCAACTAAGGAATATTTTTAATTTGGACAAAACTGGGTTATTTTTCAGTGTACTACCAGGTAAAACACTGTGCCTTAGAGGTGAAAACTGCCTTGGAGGAAAACAAAGTACGCAATGACTTACTGTAGTGTTGTTGACGAATGCTGATAGCAGCGAAATGCTACAACGGCTAGTTATTGGTAAAGCCCAAAATCCACGATTTATCAAGAATATCAAGACTCTGCCAATAAAGTATGTATCGAATTCCAAAGCTTGGATGGCTTGAAAAATATTTGAAGATCATCTCCATGCTTTGGATGCTAAGATGGGATCTCAAAATAGGAAAATCCTTCTTTTACTTGATCAGTGTCCCGCACATTCCTCTGCTTTGCATTTGAGGAACATAAAATTAGTCTTTTTTCCTCCTAATTGTACCAGTGAGCTTCAGCGTTTGGATTTAGGAATAATTCACTCTTTTAAAGTGAGCTACCGAAAGATTCTTGTGCAGAAAGCAGTGTTCCTTTTGGATGATGGTAAGGACCCAAATCAGCTGAAGGTAAATGTGTTAGATGCCTTACGTTACATTTATTTAGCATGGATGCAAGTCAAGGAATCTACTATTAGAAACTGTTTCAAGAAAGCAGGCATTTTCTTAGATAATGTTGATGTTATACTTGAAGAAAATATGGCAGAAGATGCAGAAGATACTGATTGGAATCAGCTTCAGACAGGGAAAACATTTGCTGAATTTGTTAAAATTGACTCAGAGGTTGTAACATCTAAATTTCAGTCAGTTGATGATGTTGTCGATAATTATTTAGAGGAAAATTCAGAAGTAATTGATGATGATGTTGCAGAAGTCGATGATGAGGTTTCAGAAGAGGATAATGGAATCCCCATGGCTACCTACAGGGATGCAATCTCAGCCATTTCTACAATTAGGAGTTATATTTCTAGTGCTAATGTAAAGGAGAGCTCATTTGATGATTTGAACAAACTTGAGAAGCAAATTCATGACATTCACAAACAGAAGGACTACAAACAGGAAAATATCAGACTATTAAAAAAGTGAATTTTTTGTTATGTAATGGGTCAAGTGATGATTATTTTGGATAAACTTGGTTTTATTTTATATGCAAGCAAAATGTATGTTTTCTGGGTTTAAAATTGGAAAAATATTAAATTGTAGCTATTAAACGTATATTCCTTCAGACTATTTATTAAAAAAGTGAATTTTTTGTTATGTTATGGGTCAAGTGATAATTATTTTATGATAAACTTGATGCTTTATTTTATATACAAGCAAAATGTATGTTTTATGGATTTAAAATTGGAACAATATTGATTTTTAGCTATTAAATATATATATATATTCCTTGTGGTTTCCCATTCTTTTATTTTATTATACAATTATTGGAACTCATATTTAAATTTAATTGACTGTATAAGGTAATATTTATTCATTTCCTGCAATTTACACTTTCCCGCAATCTGCACTTTTTTTCCTGGTCCCTAGAGAAGTGCAAATAAGGGGTTTCACTGTAATTATATTGTCACAATGATGCTTTCTATATGAAGTAAGAGTATTACTTAAAAAGACTAATACTTAAGAACTAGAGGAAAATTAGGCATTTGCAAATAATTATAAAGAAATCATAGAATTAATTTTTGACTTACCAGTTTCCAGACCTTCAGCAATGATCTCTCCATCTACCTCAAGCATTTTTGCAGGTTCTTTCAAATCCAAATTTCTTGGACTTTCAGCTTCTCTCTGCTCAACAACTCCTTCAGCTTCCTCCATCACCTCTACTTCAACACTTTCTTTTTCTACTACTACGTCTTCCATCATCGCTGTACTCTCATCAGATTTACCGATTTCTATTTTCTGGACAACATCAATGCTTTCTTTCTCATGTTCCACAACAACGTCTCCTCTCCCAATCCCTTTTACATCCTGCACCTCTTCATCCTTCACACTCTCTTTGTTTTCTTCAATTTCTTTATCTTCTACTGCCTCTAGCATAATCTCCTTCTCTTCAATTTCTGTCTTTTTCACCTCTTCCACTTTAACCTCTTCCTCTTCCACTTTAACTGTTTCCTCTTCCACTTTAACCTCTTCCACTTTAAGCTCTTCCTCTTCCACTTTAACCTCTTCCTCTTCCACTTTAACCTCTTCCACTTTAACTTCTTCCTCTTCCACTTTAAGCTCTTCCTCTTCCACTTTAACCTCTTCCACTTTAACTTCTTCCACTTCATCCTTTATTTCACTGACCCCTTCAACATTTTGCTCACCCTTTTCAATTGTTGCATCTTCGATTTCCCTCATAGCTTCAATCTGTTCCTCAACTTCTTCCACTTCTTCCTCTTCAATTTCTTCAACATCATCAACCTCAGCCTCCAGAGTGAACGTCGATGCATCAACTTCTTGCACATACTTAACTCCATCCACCTGGAGTACTTTTATCTCCCTTGCAGATATTTCTACTTCCTCCTCTCCTTCCAGTTCACTCACCACCTTCACTTCCTCTATCTCTTCAATCTCCCTTATCACTTCGTCTTCCTCTTCCTCATCTTCTTCCTCCTCCTCCTCCTCTTCGTCCTCATCATCTTCCTCCACTTCATCATCATCGTCGTCGTCGTCATCTTCCTCCTCATCTTCATCTTCCTCATCATCAATTTCTTCCTCCTCGTCATCAATTTCTTCCTCTTCATACCTAGACTCATCCAGACCAGATTCCTTCTTCCACTGCATGATATAAGACTTTGAAGATTCTCCCTGCTTCATGGCTCCCATCTTCCTCACTGCAATCTCAAGAGGAGGCATCTCGTCGTCATCGATTTCCTCTTCCCCGCTTTGTTCTCCCACCTCTGAGCCGTGGTAACATCCTCCTTCCTCATCTATCTCTTCCCTCTCCTGATCCGTCCACATCATCTCCTTGATGCCGGATTCCCTTTCCCACTGAGCCATCCACAACTCTTTGCCCTCCCCTTCGCTCAACCCCTCTCCTTCCTCACCCTCTTTGTTGTACGCCTCCATCTCTTCTGCATACTCGTCCTCTTCCCAATTTTCCTCTTCTGTGCCCATCGCGCCATCTCGAATCTCACGCTCTTCTTCATTCCCTTCATCGTGATACTGGTCCTCTTCATCCGAATCACTGATCACCACCACATCATCATCGTCGTCATCTTCCTCGACTTGCGCCAAAATAGGTTTTGCCTCAACTTGTGCCTCCAAAGACTCGTCGTCCGCATGTTCCTCACTCTCCAATGCATCATGGTCTTCTTCGGCCTCACCTTCTTCCTCCCTTTCCTCTTCGTAGATGGGCATTTCCTTGATGTTGCTGGTCTTGAATGTTCCTTCCCGATTCTCCTCTTGCTCATCTGAAAATATTTCACTAGTTCCTAATTCTAAAACCTCGCTTGCCTCTCTCCCGCTCTCATAATCTTCTGCTGGGTAGTTCTCATTTTCATCTTCCACTTCTTCTCCCTCTTCTGCTTCTTCCTCGCATTCCAAGTAATTTTCTTCTTTCATTTTGGACTCTTCCCTATTCCCTTCCTCTACCTCAACTTCCCCTTCTTCAATCTGGTTTATATCTGCTTCTTTATCTCCTTCTGGTATTACTTCTTCTGTTTCCTTCTCTTCCAGATCATCTTTTTCTGATACCTCATCCTCCACATGCTCCTGGAGCACATCAACCTCCTTCACTTCCTCTTTAACCTCTAAGTTTTCCTCCTCCACCACTACTTCATCTTCATCCTTTTCCTCTCTTTCTTCCTCATTTATGTCATCCACCTGACTTTCTCTTTCCCCGATAAGTTGTTCCTCTCTATCTTCCACTTCCTCATGTTCTGCCACTGTAGCCTCCTTCACCACCTCATCTTCTTCTCTTTCCTCATCCTTTTCTACCACTGCTTCCTCTTCTATTTCATCCTCCTCTTCCTGATGTTTGAACAATGATGACTGACGCCTGCTCTTCACCTCCTGATATGGCGATGCAAATAGCTTCATATAAGAATCTGTCAGGATTGCTCTCTCTTTTCTTCTCTCTTCAGCAGCTTCCTTCTTCAAGCTTTCCTCAATCGATTCAGCATCTTTTGCCTCCTCAAAGCTGTAAAACTCCCCGCTGTCATCTCCGCTCCCGCACTCTGATTCACCGTTCTTCCACACGGTATCTACAGGCAGGTGAATGCCGCTTCTAGCTCTGGGTCCCTTATGGCTTTCTACTTTACTTTTGCTGACATCCATTTCCACAGAAGACTTTCTGATGATTTTAGTCACAGTTTTGGTTTTTGTAGAGGGGCTAAACTCTTTCCTAAAAGGTAAGAAAGGAAATAATTAATTTCCTTAAAATACCTGGTCTTTATGATTTAGGTTGAATTACAGGCTAAAATAATAATGATTTTACTGAATTACCATAACAACAAATCTTTGCTGTAAATTAAAAATTGAAAAATTATCGATAATTATCCAATTCAAAATTAAGATTTCTCATAAGACTAATTGATTTTACTTGCTTAACATGTTCACTCTGTCAAGGGGAGTCCATGTCATTCATATCGCCAATTTCCTTCAAATTTGCACGGTTGGTAGCAGGCTGTGAATAATGGAAGTTTGTGAAGTACGAAAACGCAACTCTTTCTCGTTCTTGAGGAAAACGATCTTAAAATGTTAAAAAATTCTTATGGCTAGATATTAACCATATATATCAGCTTACACAAAGTATCTAGGGTAGACTAGTTGTTAACGTCGAACTACAGGCGCAAATGTTATCTAACTGCTGTGGTTCGAACCCCATTTATTGCAAATTTTTTTCCAAGGTATTTTTGCTTTTCTTTTTATTAACTTCACCCTGATTTTTTCAAAAGAACATTAACCATTTTAATTATTGCCTTCTTTTGGAAATAATTACCGAAAAAGGCAAACATTAAAACAGACTACAACTAACTTATGTGGCCATCATTATGGGTTAGGGTAGGAATGGTATTCAGGGGTGAGGAAAGTGTGGGTAAACATAGGTGCGGCTATGACTTGGGTTATATATAGAAGGAGAATTGATAGGGTAGAGGTTTGAGGTAAAGGACCAGGTTTAACGTGAAGAGGAGCAGTTCCTTGGATGATACCTGTCGTAAAAGCAGGCAAAACAGAAATATAGCCGACTGGAGGGAAAATGGGACATAGCATCACGGGAAGACGCTATTAAAATTCATGCACTCATCCATCACCAAATGAGTGCGCTGATTTTCCATGACATGATTAAATATGCTTGGCACGCCTCAAAATTGAGTGATGGAAGAAAATACTTTTTAATTTAATTATTTTAATTTAATTTCCGAAAAAGGCAATAATTAAAATGGTTAATGTTCTTTTGAAAAAATCAGGGTGAAGTTAATAAAAAGAAAAGCAAAAATACCTTGGAAAAAAATTGCAATAAATGGGGTTCGAAGCACGACAGTTAGATAACGTCTGCACCTGTAGTTCGACTCGTTAGCAACTAGTCTACCCTAGATACTTTATGTAAGCTGATATCTATGGTTAATATCTAGCCATAAGAATTTTTTAACATTTTAAGATCGTTTTTCTCAAGAACAGGAAAGAGTTGCATTTTCTTAATTCACAAACTTCCATTATTCACAGCCTGCTACCAACCGTGCAAATTTGAAGGAAACTGGCGATATGAATGTCGTGGACTCCCCTTGTGAGACAAGCTACTGGAATGACAGCAGTGACTAACCAGTGAGTCACCTTGGCATTAACATGTGGGAATAGCAGTCTTAGATGAAAATCTCTAAACTGAAAGGATCCGTTACTGAATTATTATATACAAACAATATATAAACAAACCTGCTCTCTGTCAGTATAGGAGACTTTTTGATAGGACTAGGTTGATTCTGCATCCTGGGCAGTGGTTGTCTGCTTAAAGTTGCCAGTGGAGACCTCTGCAATGGTTGTCTCGGAGTGGCACCAAGTCTCTCTCTCTGGCTGTAATCATTGTAGAGCACTGGAGATGATATAGGAGGTGATGGAGTCAATCCAGTGGGTAGTTGGAATCTGATTAGGTGGCTACGCCCATAGCCCTCTTCAGCATCTTCTTGGACTTCTGTAAAATAAATGGTTTGATTTAGACTTTGATGCCAACTTGCAACTTGGACATTGATGCAGCTATCCATATACCGTATTTACCCGAAAGGAAGACGACCTCGAATTTAAGACGTCCCCTAAAAAAACCAAGGTCCATTTACGGAAAACTTTTAAATAATAACACAGTAAAAGCAGGAATAAAGCATCGGTACAACATACATTGTACAAGCTTTCTCATATAATAATGCGTCGTTTAGTTATCTTTAGAAAATCGTATCAGCCGGTTTTTAAAAAAATCCAATTTTTGTTAAAGTTGCCCAAGAATAAACTAACCTTATATTCATTCACTGAGAAAAATGAAATATGTAATATTATTGCAGAAGTATACTCAAGTAATTGTACAAAATTTGATCAAAATCGTTTGAACCGTTTTTGAGAAAATCAAATTATTCTTAAAGTTGCATAGAATAGCCTTATATTCATTTTTTGAGAAATATGAACTATACAGTATTATTGAAGACGTAAACTCAAATAACTGAACGAAATTTGATCAAAATCGTTAGAGACGCTTTTGGGAAAATCAAATTCTTGTTAAAAATGCGTAGAATAAACTTCCCTTAATTATTGAGCAATGTCAACCATTTCTTCATAGACTCTGCTCATGATTAAATGCCTAAGTATGAGATTTCATTCATTTTCGCTCTACCGTTTGGGCTCTAGACGGCATTGGGAAAACCACTTTTTCGGATTCAGCGACACCTAAAACGTATATTTCCGTAAAAATCTCGGTGTCGAATTTTTTCGCGATAACAATACATTCTCAATACTTCGTATGAGAAAGTAAAAAGGCATTGGCTTTTTACATCTAACAATTATTCCTTTAGGTAGCAGTTCCCTAAGCATTGTTTTGCGTTTTAAAATAACTAACGGCGGCAACTTCGTGCCATCCGCTAACGCAGCCAGCATTACCGTAACGCGTAATTTTTCGTTCCCGGAAGTTTTTATAGTGACACTATATCTTTGGGGTAACTTATTTTAAACTTAAAAATAATGACTAGTCTTCCCTTCACATTAAAACTTGGCGAAATGAGTACTAATGGAGTGCTTTCATACATGTTATACTCTTTAAAATTCAGGTGTAGTTTCGTCTGCTGCTGGAGCACCAATCGAAAGGTAGCAGATTTTTAAATTGTAATATATAGACATGTTTAAAATGTAACAATATACCTCAAATACGGCCGCCAATCCTTGCTTAACCGTCTACATTGTCGCACACATCAGATTTCCTACCCAGCCGTAAACACACCCCTACCATCAGTACCCCGGAGATAATCTTTCGTACTATGTGCAACTTTAAGAAATATGATACGAATTTTTAATGTATTATAATAATTAATTGAATGTAATGTATTGTTGTATGCATTTATAAATGCGTTTTCATGGACATATACTCGAAATCCGGGTGTTCCGTGTGTGTTTAAAATGCACGCATTTTCCCTACCTAAAACTTCGTACTCGATTTTAAGACGACCCCTAATATTTTTGCGGACATTTTTTGTAAAAAACCTCGTCTTCCTTTCGGGTAAATACGGTATTCAAACTGTCCAATTAAAACACAAGAATATAAAAATAACCAACCAAGTGCATATACTATTTTAATAGCTAACCTAACTTGCTTAGCCTACTCAGTACAGCTGAGCAATGTTGTTAACTCCTACCATGGCAATGCTGTGTTTGTCATCATCCCCAGTGCACCCTTTTTACCTGAATGTTGACTTTTGGAATTTTTCAAGAGCCTGATTTTTGCTTTTTGTTATCTACTGAATGACTGTAGGAAAATGATTAACACTATGTCTCAAATGGTTGACTTATAATGAAATTATCAGTAAAACCTTGAATTTAAGTCGCAAATCATCAAGTACCCTACCAGGAAAATGGTTACATAAACAATTGGTTGAGCGCTAGGAATTTAAGACAGGCAACAAAATTACAATGCCAGATCTTTAAAATTATAGCTTGAACATTTTAACTCTCTTCGTACCAGACCAGTAATGTAATTGATAAATGGGTGAAACACCAATGTCAAGGTAGAATAAGCGTGAGCTGTAATAGTTCAAGAAAGAAGTGACAAAAGGAGGAGGCAATAGTATCTTTAGGTAAAGAGAGTTAGTTTAAAAAATTCTATTCCTCTGTGTTATTTGTCACCTAGCATTGACATAAGGCTTGTTATTTTCCTTTTCATTATTTACAGCTGCATTTCTTCATTATAACTATCCAAGACACATTTAAATACAATTTTTTTCAATTTCTTGATCAAATTTTCAGTTTTGGTAAAGCAAAATCTTCACTCCATTTTATACAGAATTTGCCAAATAAAACTTCCAATACCAAATTAACTATGGATATGCTGCACCACATAACATTATAATATTAAATGAAATAACATACAAATCAAACTAGTCACATACCTTCACTTTCCAGAATATGAAAACTAGTAGATGGAAAGCTTGGTGAGGAAACTGAAGTATTCCTGGTTTTTCGAACCTGAATATTAAAAAAATTAAATATGTGAATGAAAACAGGATATTTTTTATTTTAATTTACTGCCTCCAAAGTGAGACATAGTTAAAAATAACTCAAAGCAGACCTTAAGAATTGACTGTGGAGTTGGTGGAGGTTGTTCACGAGTTGGAGTCGATCCCCCACTTGCAGTTGAACTGTAATCTTCTCCAGTTCTGTAATAAACTTTTCTATTTTTTCTAGGCACAGTTGGAGTTTGGAGTAGTAATAATGCAGAAGAAATTGTAGAGCTACCATTCACGTTGCTACAGGATTAGAATGAAAACAAATGATTAGTTTAAGTACAAAAGGATGTTACTTATTTCATACAATCATTTTACAGAAATAGGAATATGAATCAATGATGTTTAACTTGTGTTAAAATGCCACCATACAATTACTTGGCACCAAAATGTATTTGTAGGAGCTGCAATAGTCATCATCAGTGTATACATTTATATATTCTCATATACACACAGTTGACCATGCAGTACACACACACACAGTTTCCCATACACTCCCAAACTATTCAATGTGCTGAGTACCAAGTCGTGTCCTCGACGGCCACGCATTCGTTGCAATGCTTAAATGCACCAGCACTCTTCACATTCTGAACCTCATCACACTTCTCTTCAACCAACTTATCTTGTCTGCATAGCACTGCATCAACACATAAAGGCACTATTTAAATCAATTTACAACACATTACAAAACGCCTTCGTATATCAGAACAGGTTTTACCCCAATTTACCGATTAAACAACAACAACCAAATTCTAAGAGTTGCCAGATAACCATCTACCCCTATCACCACGTTTTTTTTCACTCTCTCTCCGTGCGCAACATGCCCGACAGGAGCTGCTGACATCATACCATGACAAAAACACATCGAGCAGTCCGGCTGCGCTCGCACTCAACAGCTCGAAACTTCTCAGCACTTTTAATGCACACATCAACACGGCACCACGCGAACAAGCCCATCTCTGACGTCATACAGTATTGATTTTTGAAGTTTTTCTATTCCAAATCTTTTACAATTTGGCTTCAAACAAGATATTTCTTAAATGTATTATTCCTCCTATCAATTACTTTCCAATTATTTTTTTAAATTTCAACATATCAGAATAATCACAATATTATTTTCTCAACTACTACATTTATGTTTATGGCAAAAGCAAACCAACCGATTCTATGGGATTGCTAACCCATACAAAGTAGGCATTTCTATTAAGAAATTTTAAATTAATGCATTTGTTATTTTAACAAAAGATCCTTATGTTAACTTTATTTTAGCTTTCCTGGTCTGTAAAACCCAAAACAATAAATTGAGCAAAGCAAATAAAATAATAGTGAATAAAACCCTCAGATATAGCCAAACAAAGAAATAAGTTACATCTTTATTCTTCCATGGAAAATTCTTTCATATAATTGTGGCTCAAATTGCATTTCAGGCAAATTGTTTGGTAGTGTGTAAAATGTGTACAATATATCCATTGTTTACTAAGGGTGTAAATGAAAGAATCCTAACATTAGGCAAAAAATTCTTTGAATGAACCAGAGGTGTACATGGATGCTAACACATAATATAGTGTTACATCAATTTGATGATCCAGTATAGTGTAAAAGAAGCAACTTAAGATGGTTTCCAAATTTTATACCCTACTTTTCTGTGTATAATATGCAATTTTTTCATGAAAAATTGACCAAAAGTTAAGGTGCATATTGCACATGGTAACAAACGCATACATTTTTTCTTCCAGTCAATAACAGTTATTTCCGTACAAATTGTCACCGATAAAGCATAATTGTTGTTAATGTTGCGTTTAAATGTAATTTTTATTTAAATTTCTGAGTCAAATGCAAAAATAAGAATTATCTTTTGCTTACTGCCTTTTCAGAGGTTGTTTTTCCTGCTGCGGGACCTGGCTCGCAAGCACGAGCTTTCTAGCATACCCTGCATTTCTCTCTCCTGTGTCTGTTATCGTTGTTATTGTTATTTGTCATTAAATAAACCGATATAGAAATGCAGCATCATTTATTATGCATCCACAGTAGGATATAATTACATTTGCTGATGCTGAAATGAGTGTTTTCGCTTTCAACAAAGTCTGTTCTAATTACCTTTTGCTACACTATGCTACATTGTAATGCATGAAGTATCAGGTTTCTAAACCCAAGCTTTCTGTTGTGATAGGATAGAAATACATCTGCAGGCATCAAAAGGATTGTCATCCACTTTTATGATGTGCGATTGATTTACGTGAAGTTATTCCAAACTATGCGAATATAAGACGACTCAAGATTTTTCAGACGCCAAAATTGGAAAAAATAACCTCATCTTACATTCAGGAGCTATTCTAATCAGAAAATTAGAGTAGCAGATTTTATTGATAATAATAATAAATTTGAACACTATTATTAGAATAAAAAATGGTCAATATATAAGAGTTTCTCAAAAGAACCTTAAACAAGATCATGAAAATGAGTATAAAATGTCTATAATTAACAAAGAGTACAAGTTATTATATTGCAGCTGATTTAGCTCAAATTTCAATAGTTTTCTGACCAATATAAAATTTTTCCGTTGTTGAACTTCAAAACAGGTTTATGAAACATTTGAGCTTTAACAAACATTTTTAAAATTGAGAAACTATATAAACCTTTTTGCTCTTTGAAATTTTTCTCACAGTTGATCATTTTGACGAGAATATACTTGGATCACCTCTTACTCCTTCCATACATTTTTTTACATTTTTTCAACTTTCTAGATTTCGGTCTTCTTTTTTTGAAATGTTTATGGCAATCTATTTCTCTGAAATAAGAAAACCTTCTAATTGAAGCACTAATTATGTGTATATTTTAGCCAATTTTAACAGTCAAATCAACTGAATTATTTATGAAAGAGCATAATTTTCTCATATTTATGAAATGGTAGTCAATAATTTCCATAATTTCTTCACCAAATTGAAATTTTCTCAAATTATTGAGCAAGATCATTTTGATTACACAGTTTCAAATTTCTAATATATGATGACAGACTTTAAAAATAGCAAAATAAGTAAATTTGCTTTAATATATATATATAAATACTACGGAAAAGGAAAGGTAAGTAAGGATATTTAGGGCAACTAGGTGTTGAAGGAAACACAGTGAACACTTACAGGAAGTAGAGCCGCTAGGGTGTTAGAGAGACACATTTGTAGAGGTTAGAGCTTTCAGGATGATCCCTTCGTCAGCACAAGAGAGACACAACTCTCTTGTGCTGACGAAGGGATCATCTCGAAAGCTCTAACCTCTACTTCCGGTAAGTGTTCACTGGGTTTCCTTCAACACCTAGTTGCCCTAAATATATATATATAAACATTCCACATTGAAATATAATTTTAATTTATAAAAGCCATGCATCACAGGTAGAGCTAGTACATAGGAGCTTTTAAATATTCCTTAATTTACTACAACATAAATTATAATAAATAGAAAGCATGCATCACAGATAAAGCTGTTATATTGAGCTTTAAAATATTTCTTAACTTACTCATTAACTTTTTCAACTGGAGAAGATGTGAGGATTTTGGAACTCCAGGAAAACCGAGCTCGTTTGAGTGGTGTTTCCCGGTCTTCCAAATCTGCAAAAGATTTTGCCTGAGAAGGAAATACAAGAGGAGGTCCATCTCTGAAAAAACAGATAAATGTATAAGTGACAGGAAAGGTAGTAGATTTAAATAAATAAATTAAATTAAATAGATTATTATAAAATTTTTACTTTTTAGGTAAATATGCAAAAATTTTATTTAACTCAATAACTTTCCAGACATAAATAAACACAAATGTTACGGTCTGGTACAGAAACTGGTTACACAATTGTTAAAAAGGAGCCTTATATGAAGTTATCCAATTACAAATTTTTAATTTATCTTAGAAAGAATTACCTTATAAAACATTCACATTAATGGATGAAATAAGGATAAGGAAACTCTGACATACCCATTTCTATTCCTTGATTGAGAAGGAGCAACAGGTGTGCATATAAAAGGCATGGATTCCACTGAAGACCGCAGTGGAGAGAAAGGCAACTTTCGTGTTGGAAGGAGTGACATGATATCTAAACCATCGTCATCCTCCCTCTTTCTCTTTTCCCTTGACCTGGCTGAATGCATAGAAAATGATGAAGGTGGAAGGGGGCGAGGGGTTGGAGGCATGATTGGAGGCAAAGGAGGAGGATTCCATGTTTCCCGTGCTTTGTCCAGCATTGTGCCTATAAGAGTAGCTTTTGTCCGGAATGCCACAGATGATTCTTCCTTTGCATGATGAATCTCCACTGACATTGGAACTGGCCTTGTTACTAAAATAAATATGAAAATTGTAAAAATTAAGCAAGATACTTATTATTTCCTATAATTAAAGTGCATAACCAAGAATTAATGTTTTAAATCTTTGTGAGAAACTTGTATTTACATAATGTATCTCACCTTCTTTCCAACTATGCAAAGTTCCACTGTGCCGAGCACAGTATGCAGCTAAGCGTCTGGTTACTGAAGGCAATGCTGAAGCATATCCACTCACAATGGCATCTCGCACAGTCTTCAAGTTCTTGTGGCGAGCATTAGCTACACCTTTTCTGGTATCTTTTCTAGCTGGTTTCTCAGAATTATTGACACGAAGTGCCTCTATAACCCTGCCCAAGTTCAATTTAAAAAGTTTTAAAAATAGTATCAAAAGAATCAAATATTAAGCGAAGACTTAAAAAACAAAAGAGCAAACATAAGTGTTTTTTTTAAGCATTAAAAGATTACATAAGGAGAATAAAACACAATTCAGAAATTTATAACTGCCAAGTACAGTAAACTTCCAGTCATCCGGAATGCCCAGGGATTTGGGTTTTCTGGTTAAGTGAATACAGGCGACTCCTGAGATTCGACAGTTCGAGATTTGACAAATTCGAGATTTCAACCCGTCAAAACCTGCTTATTCGACCCATCGAATATGGAACTTGTTTACGTGAAGTAATTTTCGTAGTGACCAAGCATGCGAGGTTTAGTTTCAGTGTAGACATAGTTATTTCTGCTCTAATTTATTATTGAGTTATTTATAAATTTATCACTTGACATGGCATCTAAAAGGAAATGTAATAGTGACAATGCAAGTGAATCAAATAAGAGTACAAAAGAATCATAGTTATGAATTGAAATTGGAAATTTTAAAGCGTGTTGAGAAAGGCGAAAGCCATACTGAAATCGCACGATCGTTGGGAATGTGTTGTTCAACTATTAGCACTTATGTGAAACAGAAGGAGAAAATTCTAGAACGTGATAAATTCAGGTAATTTGATAACAACAATAAACAGTCCTAGGCGCAGTGTTGTGATTCCTAAAATGGAAAAACTTAAAACTTTGGGTAGATGATCAGTGTCAGAAACACATTCCTATTATTGAGACCATGATTAGGGCAAAGGCTAAGGATCTCTATGATGATTTGAAGGAAAGAATGGATGAAATTTTGTGCTTTTAATAACTTTTATATTAATTTTGCTGCGATAAATAGTTGTATGTATAGATAGATATATGCAGGTATATTGTCTGGCTCGCACGAGTCAGACCGGGCTGTCTGAACAACATATTGCATACATCTATCTTTGAAGTTTGAAACAAAAATTTATTTTTTTCCTTTTTAGTGCAAAAAAATAAGTTATACATTTAAAATATTTATTATTTAATTTATTCATAATTTAATATTGTTGTATTAACATATTAGTAATGATATTTTATCTATATAGATCGTGAGGGGAGACTTTTTCCTGAGATGCGGGAACGTATCTCCCGATTATAACATGCAAGTATATGGAAAAACGGCGTTCAAGATTCGACAATTCGAGATTCGACCACGTTTTCAGCAATGCATCCCTGTCAAATCTCGGGAGTCACCTGTATTCCTGTTGCTTGAGAATTTTATTGGATAGGATTCAATAAAGCATTTGGATACTAAAATAAGAAACAGATGCTGAATTATATATTCACCTTGATATTGCTAACTTTTAGTCTAGGTACTCGACTCAATTGTTCTTAAATAATTCCTTGACATCCAAGGAAGTAATGAAACTAAAATATACAAGTGTTCAACATGTTTAATTGCAATATTTTAATATTTAATAACTGCATAACATCCTATAGAATTTCTCGTATGCCAATCACTATTAACTTTTCTTTTGTTCTAATAACAACGTGAGGTAAGGGTTAACTTCAACCAAGCTTTAGAACTTTTATGACAAAAAAATTGTTTGTCCGAGAAAAGGAGAGAAATTATCCTCACAACACGTATTAGCAGAAATTCTTGAGGCAAATTGATATTAAACAAAAGAGAAGTGAACAGTGACGCAATCATGACACCATTACATACAGTGCAGTTACTAAATATTAAAATAACGCAATTAAACGTGCTGGATAGTTATATATATATATATATATATTCCTTAACTAATGTTTAAAAAAATTTACAAAATTTATCGAGCTTCTTGGTTGGCCGATTTTTTATCACCCAAAACATCTAGATGTCTGATCTTAAAACATGTTAGCCATCCATCTGAAAATGCACACAGTTCACCAATCTCCATTTGTTCACAAAAATCATTGGCCTTTTCAATCAACATTGGTCCAAAAATAGGGGCTCCCTCGGAACTCTTTATAGAAAATCGTTCATAAATACCAATATCCAATTGCTCAAGTTTCGACTTATGAAGAGTGTGCCGTTATTCAACTCTTCTAGTTGTCTCAGAAGACGTAACAAATTTCATTAACTGTGATTTCTGTGCCTTAATGTCATAAACAGTGGAATAATCGACATTGAACTCTTTCATTAAAACATCGCAGTTCTCACTTTTCTCTAAACGTTTTATTATATCAAATTTATGGGTTAAGGTTAACACAACCAGTTTCCTTTTATTACCTTTAGCTCATATTGGAGTTTTAGGAGGCATTTAAAAAGGGTGTGTGAAATATTTTATTTAACGCAAATGCAGAGTTCAAGAAACATCCACAATTGTGTACTGCGACTGCTGAAAACACAAATTTTAGCGGTAACATACCGAATTAGACATAAACAAAAAATTGCCAAAAACGCCAATTTTATATGTAACATTTCGAACTAGGTGTAATAAAAAATTGAGAGGCAGGAGATGGCGGTTGCTTGAGAATTCCAGTTGCATGAGTGCCGGATAACAGGAAGTTTACTGTACTAATAAATTAAAAAAGATAGAAATATGATTATAAAAAGAGGAAAAATGAGTTTGAGAATCCATATAATTTTGAAGTACAGTCCCACGTAGGGGTTATATTCCTCAAGAATGCCATGTTTGGCGAATCCATGTTGGAGGAACTTAATACCTTATGGGATTGAGTGGAATATGTGAACACGGCTGCGTGAAGACTCCGATAATACCTAGATATGTAGATATTTTTATAGACAATTAGTGGAAAGCCCTACCTATAATGTGTGCACTTAAAGGGAGAGAAGCCTTAACACTTGCATCTATTTTCTCTTCACTCTTCCTGATCGTACATATAGTAGACTCACTCACGCCATATTCCAGGCCTACCAATGCTACACTCAAGCCGCTCATAACATATCAAGGATCTTTATTGTCTCAGCTAACGTCATAACTTTTGAGGCTCTTCTTTGCATCACTAACACTTGAAGATGCTTTACGTTTTGATTCCATACTAAGGGTTATTACAAAAAAACTGCAAAAAATGACACTGAACTTAACGCAGTCACAGCTTACATGAGACAGGGAGAGGAGAGAGCAGCGCTCACCAAACAAATGAAAACATTGTTACTTTGTCTTATATGAGTTCCATGAAAACAGCAACAATGTTTTTTCAGTGATTTTCAGCATTCAGCAGATAAATGTTCACATTTATCTTTGAGCGTATAAGTGAATCCGTGCTGGAATAACCTGCATTGGAGGAGGGCTGGCTGTATATATGCAATAAATATTCTAGGATATGATACTATCTTACCGTGATCTCTGCAAGTAGTACATGACACAAAGTTCTTGAGCTTTTGCATCCTTCTGGGATGAGAGAAATGCTATAAGGCCATCTTCTTCTGCAGGAGTCAGTGAATTTTGCAAAACCCATCTAAGTTGTTTCAAATCCCCGCATCCTAAAATAATTTTTAGCTAATGAAATGACAAGTATTTTTATATATGTTTCAACAGGCTTTTGACCCATTATAAAAATGTGTGACACAAAGCATTTAAAAAAATAATAAAACGATAAAACAAATACTACTCACCATTAAAAAAGTGCTGAAGGAGCTCTTGAGAATTTTGATCATTACGATGCTTTCTTTGGTAATTGAAGGCTTCATGCACCAACCCATTCTCAAGTAAGAGAGTAAGATTAAGCCTATAAAAAAATCAACTATTAAAGCAACATAAGCATACAATCCATAAGTTTTTCATCAAAAGAAGGTTTAAATTTTTTCAGCAAGTACAAATTCAGTTTAGTAACAGTAAAAAAACCATAACCTAAATGCGCACAAAAAAGCTATTATTGAACTTTACTTGAGATCCTCAATTCCACCTAGAGGTGGCTGACGTACTCTAACATATTTCAGTGCCTTTTGAGGCTCTCCTTGGGTAAGAAAAGCACGGACCACACAGCGATGCTGCCACAGTTTTATGTCTTGAGGACAAATCAATGGGTCCAAGAACACATTGATAGCCACCTAACAATAAAAAATTATTCAAAGAAAAATTAAAAAATTAGAAAAAATACTTTTAACCAACAAAAAGGCAAAATATTCCTTTAAATGGCTAAAAATTTTCAAAATACTTCTATAAAAACCTACCTCAAAATCTTTGTGATCTAACAGCCAAAAGGCTTGTGTCAGCTTGATAATACTAGGACTAAGTGAAAAAGCTGAGGGAAATTTTATCAGTTGACTTATTGATGAGCCATACCTGAAATAAAATTTTAATTAAAATTAGTTTATCAAAATAAAGTAACAAACAAACACTCAATGAGAAAGATTTATGGATGGAACAATATTATTCTGCTTAAATGAACAGTCACAGAATTTGACCATAATATCAAATTACAAAAAAGTTATGTCAATATTTAGAGCACAATTAACCCTAACTGGTTACTAACCTTTCATTGGAAAGAAGGGCAGCAAGATCTAGAAAGAGGTATATTACTAGACAGTGTTTGTCTTCAACTGGAAGTCCATCCAGAAGATATGTAAGGAGCAAGGCTTGTAGAGAAGGTGGAGGATACTGGCCAGAAACTTTGCTGCCCCTACTTTGCCATGTCTCCTTTGTAAGACGATCACCACATTCTCTGACTGCTCCATCAATGAACAAGACATCTGACACCTGAGAAACACCAGGCAAGCCTTCTAATTCCTTACGCCTGCAATAAGACAAAGGAAAGTTATGTAAAAATGTACATTAAAATATAATTATTAATTTAATTAATTGCCACAGAACATTATAGTCCTGAGACACACCAGGCAAGCCTTCTAATTCCTTATGTCTGCAATAAGACAAAGGAAAGCTATGTAAAAATGTACATTAAAATATACATTATTAATTTAATTAATTACCACAGAACATTATAGTTCCAGTAGAGATTATCAAAATTTTATAATTACTGTTACACATATTGAGGTCGCAATGGCTACAAGAAAGAAAACATTCCTACACTATTGGCTATAGGCTTCAGGAGAATCAGTAAAAACATATGTGCAATGTGAGCATGCAGGACACACTTAGCTGCACCAGTTTCAAAGCAATTATTAAGCATTATTTACCGCCAAAGTGATAGAGGCGGAATGCCTTATGGGCATGGCACACCTTTCCACCTGTCACGACTTTCATTTCCTGAACCGCTGAAAAGGTTTTTGATTAAATTAAGTATGAATGGTCCTTATTAAAATTTATTGCAGAATTAGAACTTCCACTTTACCAAATAATTACAAGTGAGAGTTTCGGAGATAAAAATTCATGAACTGCTCAATCTTTTGATATTGTTCTGCATGTAAATCCCACAAAGAATCCTGAACTCCACGTGTATTGCATTTATAGAGTACAATTTCCCATAGATGTAAATGTTATAAATTGAGATGCATTCCAGGACCTTGGAAAAACTATGTACCAAACTGTATTTAGGCTATAAATTAACAGTTTAAGAATGAGAGTTATGTATTGTATGATAAACATTTTTAAGACTTAAAACAATCAATAAATTAATACAGGTCATTTCCGACTTACGACTCTGTGTTCCTGAAAATCACATTGTAAGTTGAATATCAATCTCCCATAGACTTACATATTATAAATTGAGATACGTTCCGGGATCTTGGAAAAAATATGCACCAAGCCTTATTTAGGCTATATATTAATAGTTTAAGGACCAATGATTGTTATATAATGTATAATAAACATTTTTAAGACTTACAACAATCAATAAATTAATACCTACAATGCAGGCGAGTCATATTGTCCAATTGAATATCGGCCAAAAATACGCACAAGAAAGTAGACTCGGAGCACATTGGATGTCGAATATCATATGTCCGGGATACAATATTGGATGTCAATTTTGAGGTATCCATGTATTAATGTTTTAAACTCGAGTTTATCATAATGCAAAGTGCCATAAATCAGGATGGCCTGTATAGTTTTCCTTCTAGTTTATGTTTTAGATCATCCTTATTTTCTTCCACAAATAAAGTTTACCTAAAACTTTATAATTAACTGTTATTATCCCATAATATCTTCTTTAAATGTTGCCAGATACAGACTTAATCATGGCTAGAAATGATACTCAATGTGGCCTTCCTAAATGCTTTGGTAAACCAAGATATTTTTTTCCCTGAAAAATCTCAAAAATTGGTGGGCGTCTTATAGCCCGAAAAATATGGCAACATGGGGATGAGTTTAGCACAATCGTTTACATTTTAAAATTATTTGGAACCATTGTAGAAGTCCAAGACTTGAAACAACAAATGCTTGAAAGAACAAAATTTGATTTCCCTGCTATAGATCTTCAAATACTAGTCGAATCGGTTCACAAATTAGTTTTTGATGCAAACATTTGATATATTTTTGTGTAAACCTTCTGTCATCTAGGCCGGTGGTGCCTAAACTACGGCCCGCAGGCCACATCTGGCCCACCGAACTTCTTCATCTGGCCAGCCATGAGTTTAACACTTAAAGGACACAATGTAACATAAAAGGAAAATAGAAAATTATAAAAACAATATTTTGTGTTTACCTTTCTAATCCCATAATAAATGAATTTAAAACATATCAGGTAAGTTTGGGCACCAATGGTCTAGGTGATTTGCATTGTTGCCAATATCATTGTAATTGCATATGATTGACTGGAATTATAATTAGGCACTGTATATGGTCATATATTCATGAAATTAAATGCTATTTTGAAGTTTAAACAATACCTCTGTTACAATAAATAATATGACTAACGAAAACAAATATATATTCCACTATTTGAAAATGAGGCATTTCTTTTTTAGAGGATTTTTCGCTGTTTATTGTACCTGGTGAAATTCATAGCATTGAACCTGGTGTTATTCATAGTATACAAAATGAGTTGTGATTATTATAGTTTTGATTATTAACCCTTCCATGACTGTGCCTCTAAATGTTCCGTGAGCGGCTGTTTGGGGTACATTGGGTACCCCAGGGTGGTTTTCCAAAATATTACTTCTTTTATAAACTTTTGTTCTATTTTAAATGTTTTTAGTATCTACAGTATATTAATGTATTCCGTCATATTTTTGCAAATATTTCCGTTATTTCTGTTATGTAATACTATCAGGTTCTTACTACATTAGCCTGGAAAATGTGGGTGTTAGTATTTATATTTATCTTTTCAAGAAATCATAAGTACCGTATTTGACCGAATATAGCCCCCCTGTTTTTGGCCAAAAGTGAAGTGCAAAAGTTGAGGGGGGTGTTATTTTCGGGCACTAAAAGTTAGGTGGGTACAAACAAGTGTGCAAAGCTTCAATAATGATGAATTTCTTTCGAGTCAGTAAGTGTTTCTATCCATTGTAAGACTAAACTACTCGGGTTGCGAATATTTATTTGCAAGGCTGATTGACGTCACCATATAGGAAGGATTTTTCAATTACCTGATCGCTCTCATTATCGTCAAATTGCAAGTTTTACCGTATTTGCTCATGTAAGCCGCGTATCCCGCGCACCCCGGTTTTTGGGCCAGCTCTAGGGAAAAAAATTTATTTGATCCGAAAAAGGGTTTTTTAAATCACCAATTCCTATTTCTCAAAAATTCTACGCTCAAGTTAAGCATCTTCACACTCCTACGTGACGAATTTATTGGGTGATCTCTTTATATCGGTACTAGCAGAAATCTCCTCGGTAGTCCTCTTTTATTAAACACTTAACTGTTTTTGTCGTCATATTGGTCATGTTCGGCAGAAATCGCTCCGGTAGCGATCATTCTGCTGTACATAATTTTCCAGCCATATGGTCACTGATCCCTACCGTAGCGGTCGTCATTTTTTTGGCGAACTAAAATTATGATCAGTGATCATTCAATGATCACCACGGTGGCTATGACCTATGACTTTCATAGACGTATCATAGAATAAAGGAAGCAGGCCGTATCTGAACATGGTAGGCGTCGTCTGCCGTGAGAACAAAACCCCCACCAACCCAAACTGGTTGCACATGCGCCGTGGCCTCCGTGACAATTGTAGCAGAAAGCCGTCGAGTTTGGGGAGCACCCGTTAATAAACTTAAAACTCATTTAAAATTTTTATACAATGAATGAAAATGACTAAATACACCGCAATTTAGAAATAGAATAATAGATGCGGCATGGGTGCTAGCTTAACGTATATTTGTTTACCAACACGACATTTTGGGAAAAAAGGTGGGCGGCAAATAAAAGAATTCGTGTAAGACACGCACCACCTTTTTTCCACCGGCGTTTTGGGGAAAAAGATGCGCAGCTTACACGAGCAAATACGGTAATACCAATAAAATTAACCTTACCCGAGAATGGACTAATTGCCTGGCTAAGCTCGAATTGTTAATTACACAAACGAAAGATAGATTAGCATTGCGCATCGAAATATGAGCAAAGTGCGAATTTATATTGCTGCATAAATTGGTATGTTATTTCGACTTGCTAATATTGCTGCATTAATTATTATGTTATTTCGACTTTTTAAAGTTTATTTTTACTCCCAAAAAATATATTTTTGTTCATTTCCTTGTCAAATATCTCCTTCGTTAGTATACCCTCTGAATTCTGAGGTACAAATCTGAAAACCTTAAAATTCGAATTAGCATGGCGTTTTATCACTCGCTAATTGGTACTTTTTTATTAAATGAGTGCAAGTTTGATATTTCTTTAAATTATACAGCATGTTTCATGACATTAATGTCCTAAAAATGATCATGTCCTTTCAGGGTATTAAAATATTTTCTAGATTTGTGGGAGAAAAATGGGTAGGGGGGCTATATTCGGTCAAATACGGTAAATAAACACTTCAATTTGAATTTTACAATCATTATCATTTATTCATATATTGCGTTCATAACTGTACAAACATTAAACTTTTGAAATACATTCGTTAGTTATCTTTACATTCAGGGCATAATACTTTTCTTTCCTCCCTTTACCGCAATCTGTACAAAACAATTTCGTCTTTCTGTCTCGTTTTCTTGGACAAAAACAACAATGCGTCGTGCCAATGGAGATCTTTCGGATATTCTCACGTCTTTCACTTTCATTTGAAGGTTGACATTCTTTCAAAAACATCTATTGCTGACTTCACGGGCAAATGATAATTTTGGCTTTTATTTTTTCTGCATAATACATTGTCTTTAGCAAGTACAACTGAAAATTTCTGAAGAAATTTTCTTCTTCAGCCATGGTCATTTACTTTCCATTTAGGATATTTTTTGTCCAAATTATGTAGGCATGTAGGGCTGCCATATCAAAAATTTCCATGAATATTCGTAGACAGGAATTGACATACCATATACGATTAATGCTACCGTGATGGGCGTGAGCGCCTATGCGGGGTAACTTAGGTACCCCACTTCAGTAATTACGAATTTTTGAAGACAATTGGGATTTGAAATGAGTAACGTCACGATAAAATTTAAGCCAAAAGATTTTTACACGATTACCTGGAGGATGGAAATAATAGACAAAAGAATGAAAATTTTATTCAAGAAAATGATGTCTTGGGGTAACTCGGTTACCCCGCACAGTCACGGAAGGGTTAATGTTACCAAATTCTAACAATTCGTTAGCATGTTTAACGAATAAATCATCAATATATCTTTGCTACGCAACTTTTATATGCCCATGACTATTTTTACTTTCTGGAACATTCAATTATGTGGCTTTTGTAGTTATTGTTTACTTTTTACTACAGTCATACCTTGTTTAGCGCAAAGGATACGTTCCAAACGGTCTTTGTGCTAACCAAATTTGCGCAAAACAAACCGATTATAACATGTACTTAGTAGTGATCAGTTTGCAAAATTGCAAGGTTCGCTAATGTTACTTTTTTATTTATTTAATATTAATTATCATTAAAAATCAATATTAATACAATTTTTAATCTTTCGCAGCGGTGCTCGCATTTATGCATAGATCGCTAGGTTCTGCGAGTTATCGTTTTCATCATTGAAGTGCTCAAATCTACGCATAAATTACTTATTGTATGTATGTGTGGGGGTATTCACCATTTTGAATAATTGCTTGAAATTCGTCAGGAAACTTTAAATTTCATAGCTACATCTTTATCAGCGCTTGCTGATTCACCTGTAAAATGAACGCTATGTATATTTGCACGGGGTTTAAACCAACCGAAACTACCATGAAATGTTTCTGATGAATCTCCACCCTCTTCTTGCTTTACACATTCAAACAGGGAAAGTGTTTTACTGCAAATTATTGCTTGACTAAGGGGCATGCGTTCATTAGAACACTTAGAATCAATCCACAAAACTAACAGTTTCTCCATTTTTTCAAGCATATATATATATAAGTGATCGTGTGAGTTTCTTCGCAGTTACTGAACTTTTTATTTTGTCTTTATTTAACAAAATTGTATGAACTGTAGAAGTTGTGACGTTAAACTTACATGCAATATTGCTCTGACGCTCACCTTGTTCAAAACACTCAATCACTTTAAGTTTTTCCTCAAGATTTATGTTTTCCTTGATAGTTTAAGATTATTTTCTATACTTTGATTGCCTTTACTCAATTTTCTCCTTTTTGCCGTGATTAGAATTAGAACAAATAAAAGAGAAACTTGAAGGTGCTAACTCGACATGGAAATCATTAAGTGGACCCAAACGAGGTCGATTTCATGAATTAGAAGAGGAAATCGTAAACTTTGTGCACACTGAAAGAACAGACAGAAAACCAGTGTCGTAAGCAATCATTACATTGAAAGCTCATGAAAGAATTCAAGGCTAGTAATGGATGGTGCGTACAAACGTCTACCTTCTGACTACACGGAAAAACTGATTCTTTCCAGAAGCATGTAACTGGGTTGTGGAAAATTTATGATCACCTCCTGAGCCAAATGGGTAATGCAGATGAGACACCTATTTATTTCGACATGCCATCCAATGTATAGTTAATGAAAAAGGCGCAAAAAGAGTCACTATAAATATTTCTGGGAATGAAAAAACGCATTACGGTAATGCTGGCTGCATTAGCGGATGGTACAAAGTTGCCGCCGTATTTTATTTTAAAACGCAAAACAATGCCTAGGGAACTGCTACCTAAAGGAATAATTGTTAAATGTCTGTCATCACTAGTAATTCACTCAACAATCTGTGACCCACTAATGGGAACAGCTGATTTGTAACAGGCATAAACATCTAATTTACTTATCCATTTACAGCAACAGGAGTAATTCATTCACATGTCAGTGGGCTTTTGATACAAAAGTATTTTATTATAAACTAGGTATGTGCGATGCTGACTTACCTTTTCTCATAAGCTTCAGAGAGAGTTTTAGCAGGATATGGAATACGTGGAACACCCATATTAGAAGCATGAATTTCAGCAGCTGTATAATCCTCATCGGCTAGTTCAGGTAGAAGACCAACATGGCAAAACCACTGCACAACTTCAGTATGGAGTGCCAAGACACCTAGGACCTCGCACCATTGCTCCATCTCTTGAGATTCTGGGAAAAAAATTAACAAGAAGCTGCATGTTTTTTGTTCAGTGGTCTGTAGGTAGTTCAAGAACAGGCCCGTCTCAAGGATCTGCCGGGCCCTGGGTGAGACAACTGCCGTGGGGCCCCCTTCCCTTGACTTAATAAGGGTAAGGTGCAAAGCCTTCATAGGCGCGGGGCCCAGGGCGGCTGCCTCCCTCCCCCTCCCTTAAGCCGGGACTGTTCGCAATAATTTTTCTGCAGAATAAAAATCTATTTTGATATCTCAAAAATAGCATCCCAAATTGAGTACATACAGGATGCGGGACAAATATTGAAATATGGGAAATCTCTGCCAATACAGGACACATGCATAAGGGTTATAGTACCCCCGGCGAATGTAGATTTTTGCTTAATGTGGAGTTGCCAGGAACCCATCCCCCACATTAAGTGGGGGTCACCTGTATAAATTAAGCAAAAAATATACAGGAAGTCCCCAAGTTACGAACAGGTTACGTTAGAAAAGTTCATTCGTATTTTGTTTGGAACTCAGAACACAATTTCCCATAAACACAATAGTATAATAATTATTGGTGGTTAGGTCCCAACTCAAACAACTAAAGCCTATTTAACCCATAATTAAGTCTTTGTGATGAATAATAATAGAAAACAAAACATCTGTAATACCATTAATAACACAAAATATGAAAACAATCAAATCAATAAAAAATAATTTTTTTATTTACCTGAAAATCGGTCTCTTTAAAATATGCCTAGAGGGCCTTCAATATATAGGCATATCAATGTAAGAGAGGATTGGAATTGACAGATAAAATCACTGTTTTTAGATGCAATTACATACATTTTTCAGTCATTCGTTAGTGTGTATAAGAAGCCTGTATAAAAATTGTTTTAGAAACTGTGGCTTTGTTTTTGATGATGTTAATGAATGTGGCAATGCAGATAACAATTGTGATTATTGTGACATTCAAAATTTGATTGATGACAGGTATGAAGTTAAGAGTATCAACGTAAGTGCAAAATATTTCGTAAATACTGATGAAAGTGTTTTCATAGAATTTGATGAAAGTGACTTGAAAACTGTGGTAGAATCATAAAGCAATGAAATTGTTCCCAATTCAGAGGATGAACAGAATGAGGAAGATTGTGAAGAAATGGAAATGCAACAATGTTGAAGTTTTACACCATCTTGTAGCATTAAACCATTCTAACAAAATGAAGGGTGAAAATGCTTTCTTTAAGAAAGTTATAGAAATAGGGTTTTCTTTTGCCATTTTAATCAAATCACAGAAAAAACAGCACAACTAAAATAGGATATTTTTTTCAAATAATTTTCTAGAATTTTTTAACTTTGTTAAATATTTTCATTGGATTTTAATATGTATTTGAAATGTTTTGCAACTGTATGAAATTTCACTGATCTGATTATGAAAATCTGTAGTATTTTTAACAGAAGTTTTTTAATTTCTAATAAAATCAATATTGTCCAAGCATGCATTTCAAGTTAATGTTCTCAATTATTATATATACAGGTGAGCCCCGCTTAATGCAGCCCTGGCCAACATGGATTCGTTATAACGCGTATTTTATTTGAAATTAAATTCTTTTAAAAATATAGATATCTTATGCACAGTGTGACTGCAGTCTAATATCTTATGATTTTTAAAATTTCACACTAATAAAATTTCATCAAGTAGCTTAAATATTGTGATAGTTCAGCAGTGTTGCATAATATTGCATCATCTGGTGGCAATGATTTTCATATCCGCACCCGCAGGCTACATATCTGAATCCAACCCGCATCCGCAAAAAGTTACGCATAATCCGACCCAAACCGCAACTTTTCGTGCAGATATCCCCGGGTCGGGTCGGATATGCAGATCTCTAGCGGAGACCTCAGGAACGCATCCCCCATGTTAAGCGGGGCTTACCTGTATATTGAGTTTTGTTTTAATTTTAAAGCTTTTGTTTCCATTAAGACTTAGAAAAACTTCTATTTTCTAGTTAAAATCTACCAAAAGAAAAGTTGTGTATATTATTTTAACCTGTATAAGGCAAAAAACCTGCGAAAGACGGAATATTATATGTATAAGGAAAGCACAAAGAAACCCACATTTTTGTATTTAAAAAAAAAATAATACAGGAAAAATATTCTCAGAAGGGCATTAAAATTTTGCAATTCGTTCGTTTGTAAGTACGGATGCTCGTAAGTCAGACGTTCATAACTCAGGGACTTCCTGTATGAAGAAGTCTTCCTAACCTACCATTCACAAGTATCCAGGACACACACCGCTTCAAAATTTCTTTGAGTAAGGTTGATAAATGGTTCAGCTGTCGCCCACAAAGAGTCATAAGTCTTGAAGCTTGTGGATCTGGCAGGAGGGCACCACCACATTCAAAAAGTGGTATGCTGAGTTTGGAAATGCACTCCTTGATGACCCATGCCCTTTCCTTAACCCAAGACATGAGGAATCCCAATGTGACTCCCAAGGAGCTGGCAGACCCATCAGCTGTCTCAACAGCACATCTGATCAGGTATGACACCAAGTGCTGCTCCAGAGCAAGTGAAAGAACAAATTCTCGTTGCTCTGACTAGAAAGTAAGAGAATGTTAAACATAATCTCCTAATGAAATAATTCTAATAAAGATGATTCCCTTTCTTGCTTAAAGAAGTACCTACCACTGGTGTGGCTGCAGCATTATGGATATCAACATAGAGTGGCTTTAGTCCTGAAGCAACACATTCATAAAAAATTGATGTTGGGTAAAGGTAAGTCTTTGGTCCTAAGAACTGCAACTTGGCTAACAAACTTCTCTGAAGACCAGGAGTAGACATTTTAATTACACATTCAGAACCAAGAAGAAATGATGATTCTGAAAAGTAAAATGCCCATAAAAAAATTCTATTTAAAAAACAGGGGTCTTGAGGTGCAGACAAGAAATTTCAATACATCTTAGTGAGTTTTTAAACTGAGTAAAAATACTTTCAGAAAATTATCAAAAGGGCAGGTGAATTATGATATGAAAATACTGTCAAGTGGTCTACCATACTGACTCTTTACAATGCCATATAAGAATACAGTAATCCCTCGCCATTCGCAAATTTTCCATTCGCGAAATTTGTGTATCCATGATTTTCATTTTGAGTACCTGTTTTTTCATTAACGACGCTTAATTCACATACCCATGAATGATTGTGTAAGTATCGCTCACTTAGCGACATATTTTCGAAACTTCTTTCTTTCTCGAAGTCTCATAGTCACCGCAGTAGTGTACGTGCGCAGTTCCTTGCCTATTTCATGAATTTATTGTGCGATTTTCCTAGTTTTTTATTAGTAATACTGCTTAATCGTGGCCCTAAAGAGAGTGATGAGTGAAATGAAAGAAAAGCCAGTAAAAAGTGCAAAAAAAAGTGATGAGTTTGGAGAAGAAAATTGAAGTTTTAGATAGGCTTGCGCATAGTGAATCTGCTTTCAGTGGGTAAATTACTTGGTGTCAACGAGTCAACAATAAGATCGATTAAGAAAAGTGAAGAAGTGATTAGAGCTAGTGTTGCAAATAGTACTTCAACGAGTGCAAAAGTGTCCTTTGTGCCTCATGATCTGTATGTAAAGAAGATGGAGAAGGCTTTAAACCTGTGGATTGAAACCCAAACATGCAAGAAAGCCCCGCTGAGTTCGCTCGTCATTCGCGAGAAAGCCAAACAACTGTATGATCACTGTGTCAATATTTATATTTTTAAGGGTTAAAATGCAAGTTACATAGTGGAATAGGGACTTAAGAACCTAACCCTATTTTTTCCATATACCCCATTATTTACCATTCGTGAGGGTTTTCGGGAACCTAATAATCGCAAATGGCGAGGGATTACTGTACTATATTTTCACACATTTAAAAGATATTATACAGTTCACAGATTCTGACCTGTCTTAGTTTAGTTAACCCACATAACAACTACTCATAAGAATATATCAGATTAGTTGCAAAGAATAATTAGAATGAGATCAGGACATCAAATGATTCCTATAAATTTCCAAATACAGGCGACTCCTGAGATTCGACAGTTCGAGATTCAACAAATTCGAGATTTCGACACAGCCGATGGAATTGGGAGCTAGTTTACGTGAAGTAATTTTCGACCCGACCAACCACACGAGATTTATTTTCAGTGTAGACATAGTTACTTCTGCTCTAATTGTTTGAATTTGTGCTGATTTCACTCTTTTTTCTGTTAATCTTTTATTTAAATTTATTTTGATTTATTTATAAATTTATCACTTGACATGATATCTAAAAGGAAATGTAGCAGTGATAATGCAAGTGAATCAAATAAAAGATTGCATAAGACTCATAGTTATGAATTGAAATTAGAAATTTTAAAGCATGTTGAGAAAGGTCAAAGCCATACTGAAATCACACGATCGTTGGGAATGTGTCGTTCAACTATTAGCACTTATGTGAAACAAGGAGAAAATTCTAAAATGTGATAAATTCAGGTAATTTGATAACAACAATAAACAGTTCCCCACCCAATAGCTCCTCTTCTTCCAACTAAAATCTTCCAACTTCTCAATTAATAAACCAAGTCCAGTAAGCGTAGTTGAAAAAGATTTAAGGTATGAAAATATTTTTAATTTTGTTTCTTTATTCTTAAGTTATTCTGTGCTTTTTTAATAACTTTTATATTAATTTCGCTGTGATAAATAGTTGTATGTATAGATAGATGTATGCAGGTATGTTATCCAGCTTGCACGAGTCGTTTGTTACAAACGACTCGTGCGATCTGGACCGGGCCGTCTGCACAACATATTGCATACATATATCTTTGAAGTTTGAAACAAAAATTTATTTTTTCCTTTTTAGTGCAAAAAATAAGTTATACATTTAAAATATTTATTATATAATTTATTCATAATTTAATATTGTTGTATTGACATACTAGTAATGTTATTTTATCTTTATAGAACGTGAGGGGAGACTTTTTTCCAAGATGCGGGAACGTATCTCCTGATTATAACATGCAAGTATATGGAAAAATGGCATTCGACATTCGACAATTCGAGATTCGAACACGTTTTCAGGAACACATCCCCGTCAAAACTCGGGAGTCGCCTGTACTGCTAAGGATGATATCTTAGATACCAAAATATATGTCTACACATTTCAAAGGAAAGTGTGCTTGCATATTCTGTGTGTGAACCAAGGGTCCCTGTCATGGAGAACCATCCCTAAACCCAGAGACCTTATGATTAGGAGTATTTGGCTCCTGGTAAAGAGTAAAAATCCTTAAACCAGTGTGACTCTAGGCATTTCCTTTTTTATGCTTATAAGAAGGCTTTCATTCTTTCCTCACATAATAACAGGTTCACCATTATGCAGTAAATAGCCAAAATGATGCAAAATCAATTATGGCCAATTTACAGTGGGACAAAACATACCAAAGGAGAGTGCAGAAGGGAAGAGATGCTCCTCTGGAATAGGAATAGCTGTGGCGCAGAACCGCGAGATGGAAGTAGGATCAATCCTGGCAAACAGTAGAGGTGCTCCATTTGCAGACAGAACCTTTTCCGTGACGAAAGGGAGAACATATGTCACCAAGTGAGGAGAACCAGGATGACCTTGTACACCATCCATTAAATTGTCACTGTTAGGATCAGGTGATGAGATCATCAGAGGAGACGAGTTGGAGGGCATCTGTTCCCGATACCACTGGTTTAGGTCAAAGAGGGTAAGACTGTGGCACAAATTACAAGGAGTGCCATCCATTCCAACTTGCCATGACTGCCACACCATGCAGCAGAGACTGAGATCATTTTCTGCTGTGTATCCTAAAATGTGAAAATAAATTGTTCTTGAAATTAAAGCACGTTAAGGCTCTCATCTATATTGACAGCATAAATATTAACAAAATATATTTATTAAATGCTACAGATATCACTTGTAAGTTATTTTAATTCATTCAGTTATCTTAGAAATTAACATCTGTCTCTACCCTCTTCAAAATCTGTAGATTCCAGCTGTCCCACATATGGTGCACGTCCTCTACCTTGGTTTCCATCTACCGAATGGCAGGAAATGCAACGGCTGATACTGTGCGATGAGTTTCCGTGAGTAAATTCCAATTCAAAGCGACGACGAATTGAAACAAAGTCCTGCATTGTAAATCAGAACAGATATTATGAGAGGAAATTCTGAAGAAAAGCACATCTGGTATTAATTTTATAGAAATGGAAGCATAATAACGTCCCATCAATACGATTAAAACTTGTTCAACTAATTTTATGCATAAAAGACCTTTCCTTTTTCTTTGTATATGCATCAAAGACCAACAAGACGATAGAAAACTACTGAATAAATAACAAAAGTCAGCGTCAAGTATCAAAGGGAAATACCTGGTAAATCCATCCATATCCATCAATCCATTCCTTTGACTCATAATACATATCATGCATACAAGCAAAGGCCAGATCATCCCTATCCTCTTCATCATCACCATGACGTGAGGTATCTGCCTCTTTCTTATCTTCATCTTTACCCTCCTTATACCATCTCCTTCCATACACGGCCCAAATATAACAATACTTCCTAGGATCATCTGCAGGTTCTTGAAATGCAAAGAAAGTGATGTTCCGAGGCTCTGAGAGTAAGGGACTTGTATGCCTGAAAGATGTTGCAGAAGATAACATTACAGCTAAAATATCAAGCTTTGAGCTTCCCTTAGTCCCAATGTAAGGAGACAGTAAACTTCATTTTTCAGAAGAAAATACTGACATAATAAAGTTGTGTCAAAAATTAAACCCAATGAAACACGCAAGCTTCAGCAGATTGGGACAAATACCATGTTTTTCAGGCTACAAGATGCACTTTTTTTTTCAGAAAAATGACTCCCAAAATCAGCTGGCATCTCATAAGCTGAAGGTAATATTATTACTATATTCATTACTGACACTAACGAATCCACTCATCCCCAAAATGGAATAATTGGAAGTCATTCATCACAAAAATATTAAAATATAAATTATTAATCATTAACAATGAAAAAATTGTTAATACCTATATACAGTAAAACCTTATTCAATGTGATTTCCAATGATGCATTTTCATTATTGCACTTTATCACATTTCCACTCACAGTTATTACAATTTGTGCATTTTTGACATCTGTCAAATGTTTTATATATAATGAGCCCAATGAATAACATGATTAATGCCATAGAACTGTAGAATTGCAGTAGATACCATAAAAATTTTATTAATATCTAGGACAGTGGTTCTCAAACATTTTCGGTCTGCGGACCACTTCGACAGGCAAAAGATCCCACGGCCCACCTACCCCATCCACTCCCGTTTTGCCACTGCTAAAACTTTAATGGAGTAACAATTTTTTTGTTTCAAACAAAGGATGGGAGTAAGAACAGTTGTTAGGACATTTTGTTGTATCCACTGAGATTTTACGCTGTGAAGAATTTAGTTTATTTCAGTTGTATTAATTTAATTTGTCTTGGTCAACATTAACTGCTTTAGGACTAATCAGGTGAGCTACGCAAACAAATTAATTTAAAATGGTATACTTAGTCTTATCAATATTGTAATACGTAATGCAAATGTTAGAGATTAAGGTTCTGGTCTGTTCTCTAGTAAGGTCTCTGCATTGTGTATCAGTAACTTGTATTTGGGAGTAGCCCACGGACCACCCAGATCATCACATTTTGAAAACCACTCATCTAGGATAAATGCTGATATCGTGTATTAAGATCACAATGGTCACAAGAGTGAAAATATATGCCTACAATATTAGCTATATGCTTCAGGAGAATCAATACACAAAAACATGGAAATTGAGCAGCAGAACAATTTCAGTCCATGTCCATCAGAAAAAATGATCCGTGAATGTAGGAAACAAGAAGAACAACTGAAGGCAACAAGAAAAGAGAAACATAGCCTTTGTAAGCTTGGTCCAAAATGGCCACAACTAGAGGAAGTGAAAAAATGGATAGTAGAACAGAGTAAGTTAGGTATTGTGTATCAATCAAAATGGTTAAGTACAAGGAAACAAGTTAGGAAAGTGTACAGCGTATCACAAATGGGTGCGTTTCGTGCAATGGAGTATTAGGAAGAAATTATACACCTGTACGTAAGGGAAATTGCGTTTTAAAGATCTTTTCTTCATCATAAATAACCCATTTTCTTCCCATGTAATAATATTACATGCACACATAAGGAAATTAAATGTTTGTTTGTGAGACTGCTTATGTTAGCAACTATGAAGAAATAACCATGCAAGAAATTTTCTAAGTTCAACTCGAATTAAGACATTCTTGTGATTTTCGTGATAACGGCTACTCCTATGATAAAAATGTATAGAAAAAGAAATACTCTAATTCACTTGTTCTACAACTTTTAACTGAAAAATATTTTGATATGATCAATATTTTACGAGATATGACGAAAATTTAATTTTTTGTCCCCAGTAAAGTGGTACCCCTGATTGGATTACGGAATTCATTTAAGCGATTTTCTTATTATCTTTGATAGTAAGTCCTTAATATCAAATTTCATGAAAATCCATTCAGTAGAAGTCAAGAACAAACATGTGGACGGATGGACAGACCGGCGATAATAGGTGCTCACGCTGGAAGAGAAATTCGCCTATAAAGAGTTACACAAGAAAAACAAATACTGTATTTACTCATGTAACTTGCACTCCCGTGTACCATGCGCACCCCTATTTTTGGGTCAGTTCAGAGGGAAAAAAATAAATTTGTGGTAGAATATGTTGACATCTAGGATCCAGAAAAAAGGTTCGCCCAAGTTAAGCATATTCTCTCTTCTTTATCTGCATGACGCAATGTATTGAGCACTTTATGCCAATGCTAGCAGAAATCCCCTCTTCAGTAGTAGCCACTCTTACGTTAAAAGAGTGTCAGTACCTCACAATGAATTCAGCGAACACAGATACCAGATGCCCAGTGGCGTAGGGACCATGGATCTGATGGATCGGGCCGGCCGGGTTAGACTGGTAGGCAGTGCGCCTGCCTTCTAACCCAAAGGTCGCAGGTTCGAATCCCGCTTTGGGCATGGATGTTGTGATGTATGTTGATTTTCTCTAACAATAAGAGAATTTGACGGTGCAAAATAACCTTAGCTGTTGACGCACCTAAAAACCTATTTACTACCACTACCGATGGATCGGTCGATCCAGGGCCCGGGTCTCAAGGGGGCCCGAAGTCCCGTGGTCAACAAATACAAAATTTTACCCTTTGTGTCATTTTAAACCACAAGAGCTGCTAAATACAGTGAAAAGAATCCGCGATCATGAAACTTATTTCATTAAAATTTTCCCCTTAAAAAATAAAATAACCAAAACATATATATTGGACTGGGGAGGCCTGTAAAGAATTCTCGAACCAGGGTCCGGCTTCACCTTGCTACGCCACTGCAGATGCCAACTTATTCCGGCAAAATTATAGAAAGAAATTAATAGGAAACTTTTAATGACAGAACTGTTTAACAATAATAAACTCAAAAATCATTTAAATGGTACAGTTTTAATATTATAAAAATATAACATCATCTTAATCATCAAAATGCCAATTGTGATCTTAAAGACGCACCAATGGCAGTAAAAACCACACATTTTAATCCTAAACATTTGCTTCAGCATATACTTCTGCAAGTATAAATGTAGATGCAAGTATGTTGCGGTAATAAGTATTATTATCAAGACTCGTAATTTAACCTGTTCAGAAATCTATATGTATGATACACCGTCACTTTTTTAAACTGGTATTTTGGAGAAAATGGTGCGCAGGGTGCATGAGTAAATGTGGTAGTTCAGCATAAATGTCATTATTACATATGCATTCCAATTATTAGGAATTAAAGTCTCATCATACACTTAAGTTTAAGTAAGTACTATAGGAAAGGGTTATCTACATGTATATATGTGACGTGTATAGCACACTCCAAGATATAAGAAATAGAACTGAATGTACGTAGGGTACATTCATTTCATTCATGGTTTTTCAATCCTAAGATTGGTTTGAAATGACTAGGGAATAAACTCATATGATGTGGTGGTTTCCTGTTGCCTTCCACATCAGACACATGATTGATGAAATATGAAATTATGAAAATGACACACAAACATCCATGCCCTTGGCAGGATTCGAACCTGCAACTTAGTGATGGTAGGCCAATACGCTAGCCCTTCCGCCACCGGTGTAGGATACATTAAGCTATTTCAATTTTGAAGAAATTTTTGTTGTAGATCATCCTTATCTTTCATAAACAAGTTTACATACAATGTTATATTTAACTATTATCATGCCATAATATTTTCTTTAATATGCTGCCAAAGACAAACTTAATCTTATTGTTAGCTAGGAATAATATACCATGTGGCCCTTCCTAAATACTTAGGTGAACCAAAATACTTTTTTATGAAAAATCTCTAAAATCTTACAGCCAGGTGAGTCTTATATACTGAAAAATACAGTAAATTAAACTATTTAAATGTATTAATATACCAGTGAATAGAAATTAGATATTATGATGAAATGTAGGAGGTGAAAAACATAATACAAATATGACTGCTTTGAAGGCTGCACCTTCATTGAAAGACCCTCATATCTGTCAGCTTTAGATAAGCAAACAAATGGTTCAAGTTCTAAGACTGAATCAATAACTAAAATGCTCTGCGGGTCTCTAAAAACTCAGCAAGTCAGGCATGCCACAGAAACTGTCTGGATTAATAGATAGCTTATTGAAAATAATGTTGATTTCAATAATAACATTTGTAACTCACACTAAAGTAAGGTTTCCAAGATCCCACACTTGGAAGCAGCCAAACGAGAATCCAATAAACAAAGATGCGAGCTGAGGTACATACAGAGAAGCAGTAATCTCAACATGAGAAAGTGGTAATCCATAGTTGCTTTCTGGCATCTTGAGCATGAAAAAGCCATTGCTGAATGATTGCTCTGAAAAACAAAAAAGTAATTAGAAAAAGTAAATATTGAAAATTATTCGTTTCTTATAAATAGGTAATTACTTGGTCGAGCAAAAAGGTATTCAATCTTGACGATACAATGACAACTATGTGAATTTAACAAAAATATACATTAACTGATACACGAAGCTAAAAATGAACACACGTGCTTTACAAGCTCATTGCTCTTACAAAAAATTATATAATCTTAGATTTAAAAAACTCTCTCTAGAAAACAAGAAATGCAAATTTTTAACTTCATAAAGTCAATGAAATATTAAGAAATATTAATTCAACCTGTTTCTACAGTAACTCATAAGAAGTTATATTAATTCAAATCCACAAACACTAGTACTGCAACACTAAGCATCCATATTTTCTGCTCTGTTCCATTTAATTTATCCTGCCACTCATTAGTAAAATACTTAATCACTTAACCATGCTTAAAAATATCCTTCCTATCAGTGGCATAGCACACATTTAGCAAACCGGTACAATGCACCAGGGTCCCCAGCCAAAGGGGGCCCCCAAACGCCCCAGACACTGTATGTTTCATGATAAAATGAATGACAGGAGCCCCAAAATCGAATTTTGCACAGAAGCCCCATAAAAGTTTGCTATGTCACTGCTTCCTATGCCACTATTGTTGTATAATTGGGATTACTGATTTCATACAGTTGTCTACTTGATTTTTTCTCTTAAACAGATAGTATTAATATTTTATAATAAAATTGCAAAATAAGCAAGCTTAAAAGTTTTAAGTTTTAATAAACAAAACTGTATATTTAAATAATTTATTTTCATCTTCAAATATCAAGTTTATAGAAAAAAACATTTGTCAATGACAAATAAGCAATGCATTAATTTATGTAAATAAATCGTGACTATTTATAAAAAACTATAATTACAGTAGAGATAGTTGTTCAAATGTAAAAATGGTACATATCTAACAACTGAAATTGACAAATCTTTTATATCTACATTTTAAAATAGGAAGCCAACATACCATTCAAAAGGATAGCTATATGTTCTCCTGGAGCTACTGGACCTTCTGTCCGTGGGTCTCCAGGTGCATGTATGACAACACATGAAGGATTTAATTCATCACTTTGTTCTGTAGGAGGACGAGAGGAGCCTGGTGCATAATCCTCTTCTCCGGAAGGGACTCCTTCTGCAACACCACCATCTTCCTGGGAGAGGCAGAGGTCGAGTAGAAGAACACGACCGCCAGGTGATAAACCAACAGCTAATACTCCTCGGGCCAGTCTCAGTGCTGGTGCTAAAGGAGTGGTGGCCTCAGGAATGAGACCTGGATCAACAACTGCCAGCGAAGTAACCTATTTAGAAAACATTAGAATTGAAACATTGCCACATAACCACGAGATAGTTATAAAATTGCGATAAAAATACACCAAATAAACAAAAAATCAATCAACTAAAGATTTACCGATCGAAAATAAACCTAATGAATAATTTGCACTAATGACTATACTAAAATGTAATTACAGAACTAAATATTTCAAAATTGAAATGAATTGTAAAACTTCCTTTGACACTTACTTTACCAGGAACTTGGATTGCCTTTATTATCTTCGACCCTTGAATATCAAATAAACACACCATTCCAAAAGATAGATAGCAATCCAAACCAACCACGTACAAGGAGGAAATAGATACACCATATCCATCTTCGACAGTCGGTAGCTCAACGGCACAAGTCACTTTCGTGTTTGTATCTTTAAGAATACCTCCAAATGTCCAAGCAGCTACCTTCTCTCCATTATCGGTTGAAACTACTTCAAAATTGGGTCCGCGGCTTATCCAAGCATAATGTGTATCTAGAATAAAATGGTTTTATCTTAAGATGACTGGCGATGAAATAGAAACTCATAAAAACAAATTAGAAATTCTTTTACAAACTGACCTCTTGACAAGCCACCTAGAAGGGGATAGATTTTATTAGATCCATCTTCTGAATCTACGTAATCAACTACGGCCGCAGAAAACTGCACACTTTTAGAAGCGCAATTCGGAGGCTCCTGATGCTTCATTTTCAATCAAAAAATTTAAACTGCCTACTAGAAAGACCACATGCGTTCAATTTTCAAAATATTTGTTGACATAATTCACCTAAATATACATTTCACCTAACACAGATTGCCTACATTAGTGTAACATAAAAACGCGTAAGGTAACTATAGCAATATATAGCAACAATATATAGCAACGCAATAATTTTTACAAACAATACGAGACTAAATATTACAGGGCCGCCTTAACTACGTAATGCTGATTTCACTCTTGCAGCGGATTGGTTAATTTAAAGACCAGCAGAATTGTAAAAATAAAAGAAACGCGTCCATGGCGCGAATGCGTAATAAAATATGATGGACCAAGCCGGCAAGCGATATTGACGAAAATAATTTTAAATGCGCCATTATGATGCATTGTTTCAATACAAAAAAATTTGACCGATAATTTTAGGCCATAATTTTTTATTTCTCTTCAATTAATGACCTATTATTATAACATCAATTTCAAGTATAACCAAAAAATTAAAATAATCGTATTTCGCTATTCTTCTGAATGACAAGAGTTGTGAATAGCACAAAACCAAGCAATTGTCCTTTGTATCAAAATAGTAGTAAAAGTATTAGGATTTCCGAAATGGATATATTAGGGTCTATCTTAAGTTCAATGGATAAACCTCCAACTATAAGTGATAAGCAACGTACTATGATGAAAAGTAACTATCTAAAGGGATACATAGCAATAACATTTACCTTTGTCGAAGCATTTTTTATCCAAACACATTGTTTCAGAACATCGAGAGGCTATGCAGAAGAAACAAGAAGAAGAAAAGGAGAAATTAAGAGTATTTAGGCAAAGAGTAAGTATTACTAACTTTTCTCCATGTTATATATTTGAAGATCCGCGTTATATTTAGTAGTTTACGCAATATAGGTAGAAGATAAAGTGACGACCCTTCTGAAAGATGATACTCTTCAGAAGCATGAATTTGAGCCTATGGATAAGGTTTATAGAGGAATAATGTAAGTTGGTATTTCTTTTACCTATTTTTGTATTATAGTTTATTCAGCTATATAATCGAATATAAAATTGTCATTATTATTTTTTACAGACATGATGTTTCTGAAGTAGCGGGATTAGTTGCATTCTCTATAGGAATGGATGGCGACGATCGAAGAGTGTACGTTTATAAAAAGGAGTTTCAACCTTGCGAGGAAGAGTTAGCAGCAATGAGACGAGGGGAGGAATGGGATCCAGAAAAGGCTAAAGAATTGGCGCTTCAGGTTGATATTGTATCCTTCTTAATAAATGCTTGACAGTAATGCTTGTTTATAGTTGAAGTAAGCCTTAGGTTAAAATCGTGTACCGAAACTTGTTTGCATTTAACGTAATAATTTAGTATACAACCAAACGTATTCATTTTAATGGCTATAAAATTTTTATGATCAAAAGCCTTTGGGTTGACGTCCATTGGTTTAGAGAGCGAATTGCTTTAAAAAGTTCAGTAAATCCAGATATGCTATGTTGGTCCTGATTCTATGGTAAAAGATTCTAAAAAAGTTCAGTAATAATTATCTTTAAATTAAACTAAAAGTTTAATTTAAGGCACGATTTTATGAATATTATATTGCCTGATGCTTATTTAGTATGTTTTGCTCTTCATATGCATATTATATTAAGTAATGGTTGAGTTTTTATTTACATTTTAGATTACAGTTCAAAATGTTTTCTGGTGTAATTAAAATAAGAATAACAATCATTAGGTCATAGTTATGCATAGACTATAAAGTGCATTCTGTGGTTTGTTTTGATTTAGGATTATGGAAAATCGTTTATCTTTATCAAGAGTATTAAAAACTTAATGTTACCACTCCTGTTCACAGAAAGAGCAAGAAAAGGAAGATATGAAAATTAAAAAAGACTTTGTTCCAAACTCCAATTACAAAGACAAGTATGAAAGACTTATTGGAAAAGAATCTGCTAAAGATGCTGCACGTGTCACACAGACTAACAAGCAGTATGGATTTGGTAAGATTTACAATTTTAGTTATTTAACATTATAGGATACAGACAGTCCTCGACATCCGTACATAATGCACTCCTGAAAACTTGTGCAGATGTCAACCATAGATTTACATGTTATAGGGGGGGTTCCATTCCCAGAGAGCCAAAAAATATAAAATCTCTAATTATGGTATGTTTAGTTTTTTGAGCAGGGGCCATTTAGATAATCGTCGATTTTATAATATAGAGAAATAGGGCAAAATGCAATAAAATATTTAAATAATTGCACAAATAAGCACTGCTGTGCAGACAAAGATGGCGACGCGGTGGAAACTGGTGCCTGGCATCCATCACCAGTTGAAATATTCGTTCGTCATTTCATTGACATACGAGTCCATACAAAAGGCAGTTCAAGGGTGTCAGTCTATGTTATCTTGGATTCTTGTTTCTCACTAGCAGATTCTCCAGTCAATTTAATGTTATGTAAACAAGCCCCGCTCTTTAACTTATCAAACCAGCCTTGGCTTGCCTGAAATTCTGGAGTATCAGCAGCCCCTTCTCCTAAGCATTTTTTCCAGTATTCATACAAACTCAGAGCCTTACCTTGAATTACTAAAAGACTCACTGGAATGTTTTTTTGATGCTGATCCTCAATCCATAATGTTAAAGATCGCTCCATTTCCTCCATCATTACACCTCGCCTTTTAGACACAATCTTCGACGAAATGTTTCTAGCATTTCGTACATATTCTTTAATTTTGTTCTTCTCCTTCACAATTGACCCCACAGTCGACCAGCTTAAGTCCAATGAGCGTCCGATTGAAGCTAAAGATTCGCTGCTTTTGGCACACCTAATTATTTCCATCTTTGTCCCAATTTTGTTCACTTTATGAGCCGTACGTTTCTTTCCACTTATTTGCACTTTCAGTTTTCCGTTTCTCACTCATGTTTATAAAATAATAGGTGTAAAATGCACAAACAAAGAAACACTGCTGTACGTACAAACAAAGATGGTAACATTGCCGAGACTGAATAATAATAATAATTTATTGATTATTAACCGACTTTACAGTGGTATTAAACTTGTCAAATTTCAGTACAGTATTAAAAAACATTACACACAAATCTTACATTACATATAATACATATATTATTACGTAGCATACTTTAATTTATTAAAAGTGTTGGCTTGGCTGACAGACAGTGTCATTATGCGATAGCTCAAAATGTTTGATCATCAGCTGACGTACGAAAGTCTGAATTCGGCGTACGAAAGGCGGTTTAGGGGCGAGAATTTATAATGTATGAAAGACCGAATTCTACGGATGTCAAATGTACGGATGTTGAGGACTGCCTGTAATTAATTTCAAATTAAAAGCAATGCCTTATGGTTTTAAAATAATTAGCTAAAATTAGTCATTTACTTACCTAAGTGACTTTTTGATGGAAATGTTTTTAAAATTTAAGGGAGAATTGCTTTAGCATTCCACAAAATTAGCCAAATATAGTTGAATGACACATTTTTACTTTAAGTAGTTTTAATGTTCACTTAAAAAACTTTGCATTGTTAATCTTCTAAAGCATGTTCAATCCTGAAGCTTTCATTTTACAATTTGGTGGTATCTTGCACTTAATTTATATTTATCCTTTAGTTCCCAGTGCAAACAAGAAGGACCTCCGTTCAATCGAACAAACACTTGCAGACATTCAAACAAAGAAAAAGTTGAAACTGAGTCATGACAGCACAGATGGAGGAAGTTCTAGTAATGCACCATAAGTATTTTCATTCTGTCACTAATATTTTTTGTGGAGTTAAGTAGATAGTCAGTTTTGACTTGGTATCTGCTGAGGTTTTACTCAGTTGCAATGAAGGCTTCTTTTCTGTGGAAGTCTTTAATATCATCAACATTAATACTTTGTTAGGATTCTAAATTAAATGTTCATGTATTGCATTAGGATTCTAAATAAAACCCCTCGATGTACCAGATGTTGTAGAAGAAACTTATAATATCATTGTTTTGTTCATGAATAAAAATGCTTCTCAATTGTTCAACATTGTTTTATTGCTATAACTAGTCTTAGGCATTTTAATTTATTTTACAACTTGAGTATGAAAATACTGCTATATACACATCAAAATTATCATGCTGAATGAACAGTGGTAACAACTTGGAGTATTTACAACTGTATTTCCTTACCTAATTTCATGATACTGTACAAATGTTACACTTGTCTAATGAAATGATACCTGATTAATGACCATCAATATCACTGGATTAGCAGCCTTCTCAATTTTTGATGAGCATTCTCTCCCGATCGGCAGTAAAAAGGTCAGTTTTATTATTATAGCAGTCTGGGATTGAGAAAGCACTTACTGGTAAGAGTAGTGTGACAAGCAGGTATATAGACATAGCCTATATCAAAGCTTGTGTCACAAGCCTTGGTCCAGTCATGTTATGCATAGCATAACTCAGCCTGTGAAAAGAAAAACATCAACAATAAGAAAATAATTTGCAAAGGAATGACCATTAAATTTTTTGTTTACTATAGGAAATTATATTTACCCAACCCATATTTAATATTCAACAGAAAAGGGAAGAAGGTAAAAATCTCAGATTTTAGAGCTTGAAAATTTAATGCAGTGGGCCCTCAATTTAACAGACGATATGGGGAGAAGGTTAGTCCATGAAATCTAAAAGTCCATTGAAATCACAGTACATACAGTAAAACCTCTATAACGAAATTGAAGGGATCCAATTTTGGCACTTTGTTGTAAGGTTCTTTGTATGGAGGTTTTTTCAGATTCATATATGCATATTCGCGTATTAGTGTTGGTTATAATTTATTTCAATGCTAACATTTTTGTTAAAGAGTGTTTCCAAAAAATTCACTTTATGATAAAAAACATTTTTTCATTCTTGTAACATTGATCAATTTTCATAGTAAAAACAATACTGTATATGATGTGGCAATTCATGATGTAGGGCAGTGGTGCTCGAACTATGGCCCGCGGGCCACACCTGGCCCGTCATGAGTTTAACAATTAAATGACACAATGTAAGAAAAGGAAAATAGAAAATTATAAAACAATATATTTTGTGTTTACCTTTACATCCCATAATAATTGTATTTAAAACATATCAGGTAATTTCGACTCACAACTAAATCCATAATTTCCTTAAGTTTTTCTTAAACTCCATTTTCGAATGGGTGTGGCCCGCAAAGAGTACGAAATTGAACTATGTGGCCCGTGATGAGTGAAGTTATGTGGCCCTTGGGCCGAAAAGTTTGGGCACCACTGATGTAGGGTATCTCTGGGCTACTGAGCTATATCATTATTATTGGTAAAAACTTGGATTACTTTATACAAAATTTACTTTATCGGTATTCAAAATACCGTATATACTCATGCATAATGCACACCCATACTTTTTGCCAAAAAATCCCAACTTTTTATTATATCCCATGTATAACGTGCACCTTGATTTTTGTGGGGTATAAAAATTTTAGAATTATATAGTCATGTTAAGTATTAACTAGAGTAACATAAGTAAATACGTTCAATCATTAAATTATTGCCAGTTAACAATTTTAAGAAGCTTGGACTTGTCCATAAGTATTAAGTCCAATAAGCTACACATTACGTCGTACTTAGAGAGACATCATCAATAATGAAGTTGAGTTGAGATAGCAGCAACTTCATACAGTAAGTTGGCCAAACTGATGCCGTGTAGAAAACCATTGCTGCCAATCCTTTTAAATCAGACTAAAAGGGATCTATAAAAATAGAGTTTTGATTTATAGTGGAATTTGGTACTCTCTTTCCTATCTCATTCTAAAATTGTTTAATAGAAGGAATAACACGAAAATTTAACAAACAAATCTGGAAACAGGAAACGCGACAGTTAAGATTACGTTCATACACGTCGTTCTACGGGTTTCAAATTACTTACATTGTTAATTGTACAGGCATCCCTCGCTATTCATCCCCCTGATTTTCGTGTTTTTGCTTATTCGTCCATAACCAGTTATAACCAAACCCCCATTCATTCGTCCATTCCCTCGCTTATTTGTCCATCGAAATAGCTGGGTCGTATGAAGAGAGACTCTCAGATGATTACTCATCAAACGAGAGACGCTAAGGATTTATCGTTCTCAGCAGTATTAACATAAATTTACGATCGAGAAATGAAAACATTATGTAGGATGTCTGTCTCCCCCTTGTGACTGCAGCTAACAGCAAATTAATGCACATCACTGAGATGATTTCATCATCACGTTGAGTTTAGGAGTTTTGGGTGATCTGTTTTAGTATTCGTTCAACCACTGACTCCACTGGTCTCAGCTATTCGGCCTCGCTCCGTGTTGTTGTTCGTTCTTCCTTAGTTTGTGTTTTGGCTCAATTTTATATTGTTGAGTGCGAATTTGAGCTGTGTTTCTGATTAAATCAATCAATTACCTGGCAGCCGCATTTGTAGTTGCGTTTACAAACTTGCCTTTGTGGGTCGCGTAAAATGCTCCCACGGGCCGGATGTGGCCCGTAGGTTCCTATACATTGTGCTCATAGAACCAATAACTCCAAGTGGTGTAAAATAAATGAAAGGGCACAAAATTAAATATTTTGAGTAATAATTCACAGGACCTCATGATTGTTCAGCTGCTGCCTACGAACTGTTGACTAGAGATACGACTGAAATAACATAAAATTTGTTTTGTCTCTTTTCCAAAAAATAAATGTCACTAGAAATACTCTGTTACTAAATAACAGCAACACTGTAGGGAAGGGAGCTAAGGGGTCCATTGAAGAAACATATAGGTTACTTCTTGGAACTAGATCACTTGAAAGAGATTTTCAAAAAGTAACAATTAAGCAGACACGGCTGACCTGGCACTGCCATCTGAGTCTGTTAAATGTGATATCTGTTAGATCGAGGGTCCACTGTATTTGCATGAAAGTTAAAACTATCATTATAGCCATAAATTTGAAGCTGAAGTTCTTACATAATAGGAAAAATACAGATTTGGTAACTATAGGAAATATTTTATGTCTTACCCTTGAATTAAATGTTTATCATCACTGAGATTCAAACAGACCACTGATTTCTCTTCAGTCAAATACAAATGTTGATAAAGAGTACATAATTCTACCTTGAAAATTTTAAAATATTATCTAATGATTTCATCCCTTACCTAATAGAGAGCAACCACTATGATTTAGATGTAGCCAACAGTGGAATACATGGCTGTTTTTGTGGTGGTGGCATTGGGCTTTGGTGATATGTCCCTTTTAGAGGGTGAGTCACTTCTCTTGTCTTCTTTCATCCAAATATTATCCTGGCGTAACCGAGCCATTTGAGGACATGAGCGTCCCATTCCTTCCTTGTACCTGCGCTCAGCCATTGGTAAAATAGTGTCCAAAAGAAATACAGCATTCTTTCGAACAAATGATGCCTGTAATTAAAAAAAGTTCAAAATAATTCAACAATGCAGGAGAACATGCTTCTTGGAATAATAGAATAAATTAAATAAATATAAAATGTGTAACTTGATAATTTATATTTTATAAACATTAGATGTATATAAATTATTACCGTTATAATTACATATATAATTTAAGAACAAAAGGATTGAGCAAACTAAATTGTCTAAGAAGTAAAATTGTGGTTACACAATGGAAAAGGAAAACCTTTGTACACAAATTCATTAGATAAAACAATTTAAATTCACAATTGCATGTACTTCAACATCTTCACATGCAATAAAATCTGTTTTCAAATTAAAACTATTCTGAACTCCTCTTGAAATCGTTTAGAAAATTGTTCTTTCTGTTTCATACCCAATAATGAGTCAATAGCCTTTCCTAATTTGTTTAAACTATTGAATCTGTGGTCTGGTGTGGATGTATGTACATATGGGAGTCAAGGAGTTGGTTTGATTCTGAATGAAAGAGATAATGTATGTGAGTAAGTATGAATTTGTGTCACCCAGATTGTTGTGGGTTCGTATGAAAGTAGGAATTCGTAGAATTCTGTTGGTTGCATGTTATGCTCCTGTGGATAGTGAGAGTGAAACAGTTAGAGATGAGTTGTGGGAGAAATTGAGAGATGTGTTGAATAATTGTGATGCAGGTGAGAGAATAATTGTACTTGGTGATATGAATGGGTGGGTAGGTGTCAGATGGGGGGGCACTGAGAAAGTGGTGGCCCCCTTCGGTGACCCCAGAGTAAATGATAATGATGAGAGTTTGATTGGAATTTGCATGGAAAAGAGTTTGTTTCAAATACATGGTATAAGCATAAGAACATCCACATGTATACATGGCAGAGGGGTGACTCAAAAAGTATGATTGATTTATTCTGTTTGATGAAAGACTGAGAGATCTAGTGAAGGATACAAGGGTGATGAGAGGGGCTGAATGTGGGACAGACCATTTTTTTGTTCTCTCTTGGAAGAAAGTGGACCTGGAGGAAGAGTAAGGGTGTGAAACAGACTAGAGTGAAAGTAGAGAGAATGCAAGAGTGTGAGGTAAAGATCAAGTACATGAATGTATTGGAATGTAAATTAACTGCCCAGCAGACTGAATGGGAAGAGGATATAAGGAAAGGAAATGTGGAAGATGCTTGGAATAGACTGAAAGAGAATGTTACACAGTGTGCTTCAGAAGTGTGTGGAATGACTTTAGTGGAAGAATGCCATCATTGTTCCTTTGTACAAAGGGTAGGGTAGTAAAGTAGAATGTAAGAATTACAGTGCTATTAGTTTATTGAGTATACCTGGGAAAGTATTTGGTAAAGTACTTATTGAAAAGGTTAGAATGGCTACTATGAGTAAAATTTGGGGGGTACAGTGTGGTTTCATGCCAAGTAGGGAGTGTTCTGATCAGATTTTTGCTCTCCAACAAGTAATCGATAAGTGTATGAATGTACGAAAGAAAGTGTATTGTGCATTTGTAGATTTGGAGAAGGCCTATGACAGAGTCAATAGAAATGACCTGTGGAATGTTCTGACTGAGTATGGAGTGAATGACTGGTTAGTGAATGCAGTGAAAGCAGTCTACTCAGGAAGTAAGGCTCGTGTAAGAATAAATGATGTGCTGAGTGACTGGTTTAAGATTGAAAGAGATGTTCGGCAAGGGTGTGTGATGTCTCCTTGGTTGTTTAATGTGTTTATGGATAAATGTGTGAGGGAAGCCTGTGCTAATACGAATGGCCTGAGGTTTGGGGAAGTGAATGTGTGGATGCTGTTGTATGCTGATGATGCTGTGTTGATATCTGAAACACCGAATGAGTTGCAAAGAATGTTAGATAGTATGGCTGAAGTTATAGAGAGAATGGATCTGAATATCAGTGTGTCAAAAACAAAGGTTGTTGTATTTGATAGAATGAATGAATTGAATGACTGTAGGCAGCGCATAAATGGTGAAGTTGTTGAACAGGTGGATCAGTTTGTGTACTTGGGAAGAATGTTTTCTAAGAATGGAAGAATAGATGGAGACAGAAAGGCATGTGAATGCAGGTAGAAAAGTGGTGGGTAGCATGTGGTCAGTACTAATTCGTGAAGAAGTGTCTAAGGAAGCAAAAATTGCTGTGTATAGAAGTGTGCTTGTACCCACCTTGTTGTATGGTAGCGAAACGTGGGTGTGTCAGGAAAAACACATGAGTAAGGTGAATGCAGTTGGAATGGGTTATATAAGGAGCATGTGTGGGAAAACCAGGAGAGACAGAGTCAGGAATACTTGGATGATGAATGAATGTGGAATGAAAGAAACTTTAAGAGGTCAGTATGAAAGGGGTGTGCTGCGATGGTTTGGGCATGTGGAGAGAATGGATGAGAACCGGATGACTAAATTGATATATGATGGTAGAGTATGTGGATCAAAAGGGAGAGAAAGACCAAGAAAAAGCTGGCTGAATGTGGTGGAGGAGACTCTCAAGAAAAGAGAGATCAGAAGATTAAGGAATGGAAGACGATGTATGAAACAATGCATGGATGTGTTTGAAGCGAAAGAAGTATGTAAGGATAGAAAGGTGTGGAGAAATATTATGAATGGTAGAGGCAATTAGCTTGCTTACCCCGTAAGGGAACAGCGTGATTGGTATGTAAGTAAAACGTTTTAATGAAACCTTCGGCTTTTTGTACGGTATTTTGACACTGAAAAACATGTCTGATGGTGATTTTCTTAAACGGTACAAAGACCTAGAATTATGGCTTTCTGAGCAACGCGTTGCGACGTGGTAAATTTGAAAATGACATTGAAGGATTAAGTGTCCCCCCCCCTCTCTCTCATTCCTCCTCCCTCTCACTTCCCCCTCAACCTCTCTCTCCCCCACTCTCTCATATTCAAAGCACGTTTGTTCCCATAGGGATTGAAATAACAATGGAATTGGTAGGCAAGGCAACATCCTGTTAAAATGGCAAGATTTCCTCAAACTGTGTGAATTAAACGTTTAAACTGAGCAATTTCAAACTGTAACAAGTTAGGAAAGTGTACAACATATCACAAATGGGTGCGTTTCGTGCAATGGAGTATTGGAAAGAAATTATATACCTGTACATAAAAGAAATAGCATTTTAAAGTTCTTTTCTTTATCATAAATAATCCATTTTCTTCCTATTTAATAATATTACATGCACACGTAAGGAAATTAAATGTTTGTTTGGGAGATTGTTTATGTGAGCAACAATGAAGTAACCATGCAAGAAATTTTCTGTTCAACTCGATATAAGACTTTATTGTTTGCTTTTCTCGATAACAGCTACTCCTACGATAAAAATGTATAGGAAAGGAAATACTCTTCTTTACCAGTTCTACAACTTTTATTTGAAAAATATCTTGATAGGGCTAATATTTTACGAGATATGATGAAAATTTAATTTTTTGTCACCAGTAAAGTGGTACTCCTGATTGGCGTACGAGATTCATTTCTTTCATCTTATATTTGATTGTAAGTCCTTAATATCAAATTTCATGAAAATCCATTTGGTAGAAGCCGAGAACGAACATGCGGACGGACGAACCGACCGACGATAATAGGCGCTCACGCTGTAAGCGAAACGCGCCTAAAAATGGACTTTTTGACATGCAGGCTCTCATTCTTTTTTAGATTAAAATTAGAAAGAATTGATCTACAATCTTCGGATATGAACCATTTTGAAGAAAAGTTTCTTATTCTGTTCATCGTTAAATTCACACAGTTTGAGGAAATCTTGTCATTTTAATGGGATGTTGCCTTGCCTACCAATTTCATTGTTAGATCTTGATATATTGTTATTTCAATCCTTATGGGCAGTGGCGGATTTGGATAATTGCCACCCCTGGGCCAAATTTTTTTAATTTAAATATTATTCCAGTGAAACAATATATTATTTTGTCGGTATATATGGTTAGATCCGTGACGGGTTTCGATAGATTGGTTCCAATGATCTCTCGTGATTTCGAAGTGATTTTCTTCGTCCTTCATTGTCTGTCTTTTGTCTACTCTCGACATTTGCAGTATTATTCTTTTATCATCTCCACCGTATAATTTTTTAATAAAAATGTAGTGTTAAATCGGCAACCGTTGGGTTGTCATGAAAAGGAAAATTATTCCATAAGAATAAACTTGAAACCTTGTATTTGTATCATGGAGCTATATAACACGCTGTGAAAGCCTTTGTATTAAAATCGTATAAACAATTTCATTACACAACACCATTCGTGAAAGTTCATCTTAGCACTGAATAGTGATTTCTATAAGCCATAATTCCCCAATTCGAGTAACTTCGCGAAAATTCAAACAATTTAAGGTATGAAAAAAAGGAAAAACGGTAAAAATAATAGGAAGTATAATGGGAAGATGAATGGCACTCTTTTAAAATATATCAAGATTTTTCAGATTTAAGATTGTGTATTGTGTAAAATATATAAATATCCGTATATCTCGCATATGAAGCTCCCAGGGCGTTTACCAGGTTTGCATGGCAACGCTGAGAGGATAAACTGACATGAGAACTTCCAAGTCGTGTGACTGAGTCGGAGGAACGTCGTACTGTCGAAATTGTCTCGAACTATTATTTCCGGAATTATTATCAAATCAGAATAGTTAATTGTGATGATTTTTTCCATCGAAAGTTACGCTAATACTCTTTTCCATTCCCGTCATGAAATACCATTTTAACTTTCATTCTTGAATCAGACCGCCCCATATCCCCACTGCATCGAAATTCTGCCGCCCCCAAAATCCCGCCGACCCTAGGCCATGGCCTACTTTGGCCTTATTGTAAATCCGCTAATGCTTATGGGTATAAACATGCTTTTAATACTAGAAGAGGGAGAGAATGAATGAATGAATATCGTCTTTATTTCTGGGTGAGATTGAGAGGGAGGTAGAGGGGAGAGCGAGAGGGAGGTAGAGGGGGAAGGAGGGAGGGAGAGGGAGGTAGAGGGGGAAGGAGGGAGAGATGATGTGGGAGGATGTGAGAGGGAGGGAGAGGGAGGGAAAGAGAGGGAGGGGGAGAGGGAGGGGGAGAGGGAGGGAGAGAGAAAGAGGGAGGGAGAGAGAAAGAGGGAGGGAGAGAGAAAGAGGGAGGGAGAAAGAGGGAGGGAGAGAGAAAGAGGGAGGGAGAGAGAAAGAGGGAGGGAGAGAGAAGGAGAGGCAACTATTTTAAGTTTAACTAAAGATAGCTCGTCATACTGATGGGCTTTTATACTAGTATATTCAGAATTCAAATGAAACACTAAAATGCACTATAACATAACGTTCCATCATAAAAATCAAACTGAAACATAATGATAAATACCTCTCCTTTGAGTTTGGAATCACGAAGGGAAGCTTCCACATGCCTGAATTGAGCTCGGAAGACACTTTCCAGCACAGCATCCATTGTGTGCATTAGTTCAGGGGTTGCCAATTTAATGCAGTCTTCAAGCAAGGTCAGGAACAGTTTTCCAAAGGCCACTGTGTTGCTAGTTAGGGTAAGCCAACATTCACCTGCAAAATAATGACCATCATTTCAATACATCTTCAACGCTAGCAAAAATCATCTCAAAAATTGGTGTGTTTTATAGCCTGATGCATCTTATAGCTAAAAAAAATACAGCAATTTTATTCGTTCAAAATAAAGCAATTCAATATTTAAAAATGTCTTTAACAATAGTTTCTTCTATTTTAGATGCTTTCATTTAAGTATGGATACTTAAAGTAAATTCTAAAAAAAGAAAGCATAAATTCATATGCATTAACTTATGCAATGATAATATCATTAGAGAGAGAGAATGATAACCATAGTTATTTTTTAATTAAAAATAAACTTTATTCTGATTTTAAAATGCAACAATGATCTCTATATAGATAGACTTCAATTATCCAAAAGAAATTTAATTCCAGAAAAAGAGAAAAACACATAACAAGAATGACTTTATATGAGAGTATAGGATGAGCCTTTAGTATTAAATACCAAATAACTACCATAATATAATTAGCATGTATTAAAAGCATGTACATCACTAAGCTCCTTACAAAAATAAATTTTGATCAATCTCAATGTCTCACTTCAATAGATAAAATTAGAAAGTTATTGCATTTGACCTAGTGTTCATTGAATAAATGATGTATTACCTGAGATATGAGCTTGCAAGGGCTGATCAAGGCCAACCGCTGAGCAGTCTTGCAGAAATCTAACGAGCCCTGCCTTGCTCTGCAAATTCATGGGTCTCCATCTATCCTCAGCTGCACGCAGCTTGACAGATTCTGCCAGTTTTTCCCGAGCTTCCGCAAGAGAGCGAGAAAGTGGAGTACGCAGAAGTCCATCAACTTGATAGCGAACATCCAAGCCCAACTCACTAAGCTGTTATTGTAAAGAAATTTAGGCATGACTTCAGTTTAGCATTCCAAAGATGATACCACATTCACTTGGGTATAAAGATGTCAATTATTAATCAAACAATGCAGTTTAGCCTTTGTAAATAATAATAATCCATCTTTATTATGAGCGATATTTAGACAATGATGTCCAATCTTACATATAACTCATACAAACACAAACATTCATGTCCTAGGCAGGATTCGAACCCGCAACCTTAGTATCCGTTCGCAGTTACTCTTACCACCAGTCTACCAAGGACAACAATAAATAATGGGAATATATAAATTGACATTTATTTACTTATATAGCCAATCCTATTTGTTTAGATAAGTTATCAAAAATGTTAATAAAAATCATTTACTTATATCAATAGATAAAAACTGACAAAATAATTTATACTATGTACACAAAATTAAAATGAGAAAATGAATTACTAGAGAATTTTTTGCTTAAATGCAGGAAGCAATTACAGCATTCAAATTTTTATTATTGTTAAAGACATGAAATACTGGAGGTTTTTCGGATGCCACCCTCACTTTTGGAATAATATGGAATGGTAGCAATTCAGGTTCTCTAAGCCAGTGCTAATCAAACTTTTTTTTAATGTACCCGTTGGACAATTTCATCAACTACTTGGTACTACCACATGCTTTCGTAAAAGAGAAATTGCCCTGAAAAAATGTCATCAAAATCATTGGACGAAGTGAAAAAATGTACACTTACTCTGTACAGTCACCAAAGAGCTTAACTTAAGCAATTTAATGAAAGTTAAAGTCGAGGAATATGAGTGATTGTGGTATACGAGGTAGCTAAGGTAATACCAATATTTTGCTGGTACCACTTTCAGATACTTCTGGTACTATTTTGGGTATTGGTACCATACCTTAAATACCACTGCTCTAAGCTATAGAAGTAAATGGTGTTTTTTTCCACAAATAAAATGAAATACTGGATTACTATTTCAATCTCGTACAATATAAAAAGGAAATTAATTGTCCTACAATTACTCCTGGACATTTCTTGCAGAGAAAATCAATGCCCTTGAATTTCAACCAGTGTCCTTTGAAATAAACAAGAGTGCCATAAAAAGCACTACATTTGGAAAGAATTGGTAGATGAAATGTTTCCACCATTGGTAGCTTGTGAAATATCACAACATCCAATATTCTTATGGAATCATTACATAGTGATACATGATAATGGAAATCCATAATTGTTCATCAAAGACATACAGTAAACTCCCAGTCATCCGAAATGCCTGGGGAATTGGGTTTTCCGGTTAAGTAAATATTCCGGTTACTTGAGAGTTTTATTGGATAGGCTTCAATAAAGCATTTAGATACCAAAATAAGAAACAGATGACGAATTGTATATTCACCTTGGAATTGCTAACCTTTAGCCTAGGTACTCGACTCAATTGTTCTTAAATAATTCCTTGACATTCAAGAAAGTTATGAAACTCAAATGTACAAGTATTCAACACGTTTAATTGCAACATTTTAATATTTAATAACTTCATTAAATCCTTTGGAATATCTCGTATGCCTATCGCTATTAACTTCTCTTTTGTTCTAGTAACAACGCGAGGTTAGGGTTAACTTCGTCCAACCTTTAGGATTTTACGACAAAAAAATTGTTTCCTTGTCCGAGAAAAGAAGAGAAATTATCCTCACACAACACAATGTATTATTGTTGAGGCAAATTGATATTACACAAAGGAGAAGCTAATAGTGGCATGCAATCATGACACCATTACATACAGTGCAGTTAGTAAATACTAAAATAATGCAATTAAACATGTTGGATAGTTATACATATATTCCTTAACTAATTTTTTAAAAAAGTCACCAAATTTATTGGCAGCTTCTTGGTCGGCCGATTTTTAATCACCTGAAACATCTAGACGTCTGATCTTGGCATTAGTGTTAGCCATCCATCTGAAAATGCACACGGTTCACTAATTTCCACTTGTTCATAGAAATCTTTGGCCTTTTCAATCAACATTGGTCCAAAAATAAGGGCTCCCTCGGAACACTTTATAGAAAACCATTCATAAATACCAATATCCAATTGCTCAAGTTTCGGCTTATGAAGAGTGCGCCGATATTCAACTCTTCTAGGTGTCTCAGAAGACGTAACGAATTTCATTAACTGTGATTTCTGTGCCTTAATGTCGTAAATAGTGGAAGAACCAGCATTGAACTCTTTCATTAAAGCATTGCGGTTCTCTAAACGTTTTATTATATCAAATTTATGGGTTAAGGTTAACATAACCAGTTTCCTTTTATTACCTTTAGCGCATATTGGAGTTTTAGGAGGCATTTAAAAAAGGTGTACGAAATATTTTATTTAACACAAACACCGAGTTCAAGAAACATACATAATTGTGTATTGCGACTGCTGAAAACGCAAATTTTAGCGGTAACATTCTGAACTAGATGTAATAAAAAATGGAGAGGCAGGAGATGCCGGTTGCTTGAGAATTCCGGTTGCATGAGTGCCGGATAACAGGGAGTTTACTGTACTACAAAAGTAACAAACAAATCCACATATATAAAAAAATCTGATGTGGCCAACACATGACTTTCTCCATACAGAGCAATGAATATGATTACTCTTGACATCAGCATTCTCAGAAATAGTTATCAGTACTTACACTTGAGAATAATTTTAAAACATTTTCAATAGTCTTTAGTTAATAGAAAATTGTTAACTTTTTCTATGGATAACAAAATTTCGATGTGCAACTAAAATGACCCTTGGCAGCATACTCAACACTATCAGCAATTAGAAAATTGCATCATAGCAGCAGAAACAATAGTATCACTTAGCATCGTATTTAACATAAATTTAGAATAAAAATCAAGATATCTCTTAAACTATCGATTCCATGAAAAATTGTTTCAAGCAAACCTTGTATAAAATTACATTATCTATAATTTTTATAATATCAACTACTTACAAAAATTGAGTTTTAAAGGAGATATTTGAAAAAAACGGAAAAACGACTAGAATAAACACCAACTTCCGGTGGACCAGTTTCAGCCAAAACCTTTTCAAATTTTTATTTGCTAATAAAAATTTTTAATCTAAAGTTTTGTGCTGATTTGATTATTAGTTTTTGAGTTAGAGAGCCTATAAAATTCCTATCACATACAGACATCATCGAGAAAATAGTATAGGGACCTCAAAACATGTATTTCCATTGAAGTATCGAAATCGATTTTTTTCATGAAAACAATACTTTCCCTATACTATGTACTAGAGATGCACCGAATACTCATTTTGGCCAAATACCGAATGGCCGAATATTAAAATCAGTATTCAGCCGAGGCCAAATATCTCCATTAGTGATGTACCGATTATCAGCTTCGGCCTTGGTAATCGGCCAAAAATGATTAAAATAATTTTTATCTCTTAAATTCTATGAGATGGAACTCTTTTGGATCTCGGAAATTAGATTTTCATTCATTTCCATAACAGTGTAAGAACACAACTTAAAACGGAGATAAAACTACAAAGAAAACGCTGAAATACAAAGTATTTGCCACAACGGCGGTTCTGGTCGCTCGCTTTGAAAACAAGGTGTGTTGATTGCTTCGAAGACACTCACTCACTGCTCACACGAGTACACGCACTGATGCCAGAACTTGGGACGCTGCCATAACATTACACTGTATTGTTCTTCCGCTTAGTCACTCGCACCGCCCGCATCGCTTGTATGTGGGACGGCGCCATAGCCTCGCCTATTAATTTTAAAAATGATACTACTAATAAGTTCTGGGTTTACAAAAAATCTGCATACATCCCCAATGTTGACTGTGAAAGTCAGTTACAATAACAAGGATATTCCTCCCGGGGAATTTCCAAAATCGTTTTTAAAACACTACCAACCTGAAGTACCAACTAATGAACACTAATGTTTCCTATAGAAATCTATTTAAATTCTTAGTTAATATGAAGATATATACAAAGAATCGCAGCCTTGTTAAGTTTATTATATATTCTGTTACATAAAAATGTATGTACTTATGAAATTCAAAAATGAAACGAAAACTCAGTCGACACTGTGTCATTTTGGTTTTGGCACGATGTTGCTACTGTTTATACGTCATATTACGTCATGCAAAAACGTGAACCAGATGTCAGAGGTTGTTTGCTACTTACATAGTACATTAAAACATCAAAAATTCCAACTAATGAGGAGTATTCTAAATAAACGAATTGTCCACATATTGGAACACATTAATATATTATACGTTGTAGGTCATATAAACGAGTAGCACATAATTGTCACGCTGAATCCGAGATATGTGAATTGTATCCGCAACAACTCAATGTATTATGCTTTTATTTAGTGTTTTCAGCTTTCTTCTATTATGTCATTTTTCGTTTTATCAAAAAAAAATATGTAGTATTCGGCTATTCAGCCATCCAAAGGCCGAGGCCGAGACCGAATAGCAGGTTTTGGCCGAATACTGAGGCCGAAGCCGAACTTCGGTGCATCACTACTATGTACCATATCTGCCTGAATACAAGCCGATGTTTTTTGTCAAAATCCATCTTGTAGTCACCCATAGATGGCAGCACGTCTCTCATTGCCGTCGCGTTCAAATGACAGTACTATATTTTTCGTAAAGTAAAATATTTGACCTACGATGAATATTAATGAATAAATAATAAATGCCAGAATGTTGAATTTAGCACTACCTGTGCTTTATTACCGTTTAAGGCTGGGTTTTTCACATTATTTGAGTGATCACATTAATTGCGTGTTTTGACTACACAGACGATTACGCAAAATGCGTTGACAGCTTTGGATGATCAACTGTTTGAATTTCGGTAAAACTTCACATGGAACGTGCATAATTATAAAAATGCAATTTCTTAAGGCAATGTAAATGCTAATTTCATTGGAAATACACTTGGGTGAAAAATTATCTTGGCGAGATCGCTATTACTATATTTGACCTTTTGTGAAAATGAAGATGAATGAAATTATTGTCACTGAATGTGGAACATTATTCAACAACCCAAAATTATTAATTGGAGTAATATTTCAAAATGTCAACAACTGAACCATTTCCCACTCATTTCTTCGATCCTGAATAATGTATTCTAAGCCGTGCATGAATGCCGGGCACACTTCAGCATAAAATCTATGAAATTTACGTTTTTGCCAAAAAATTTTTGGGGGGTCGGCTTCTATTCAGGCAGATACGGTATTGCATGGTGCAGCTTGTATGACAAGTTTGACTCAATACACCTTTTCAAATAGATTTAATTTTTAAAATTTTTCATGCCTGCAGGGGATGGTAATACAGTAAAACCTCTATCTAGTGAACCTCCGTTTATTGTAAACCTCCGTATTTCGTAATATCTTTTGGGTCCCGCCAAAACTGTATGTTACGGTATAGACAAACCTCTTAATATCATACCTCCGTATTTTCGTAATTCTCTGTATATCGTAATGGGAAAATGCACCCCTGATAAAAAACAACCTCCCTATAGTAAAATAATGTATTCCTGTTTACGGATAAAATAATTAAGCTAGTTTGCAATGAAAATTTGCATGTGAATAACCAAAAGAAATCAGTCGATGGTATATGCATACGTATGTACGTACAAGGTTATCCCGTTGAAGCAACCACCGTAGTGGCCTCTCGAAAAATCGCCAAAATATTATCATAATGCAACAAATATGCACAATTTAAGTTGAAGTTAGGTTGCGTAGTTTATTACCTATGCCAGGCCCTACGAGTTCAACTCGCTGAGATTTACGGTCCAATGCAGATGGCACTGAGAAATTAGAGCCACTTGTGATTGGGAAATATAAAAAACCCAGATGTTTTAAGAATATAAAATAACTTCCCTGTTTATACAGAAATTCTAAAAAGTCATGGATAACTGCAGCTTTATTTAGTGAGTGGCTAAGCATGCTTGATGCAAAGATGGGCATAAAGAACAGAAAAATAGTTCTTTTTCTGGATCAGTGCACTGCTCATAAAGTTGAGGGGATCGTGTTGCGACATGTTAAAATAATGTATTTTCCTCCAAATACCACAAGTAAACTGCAACCATTAGATCAGGGCATAATTTCTAGTGTTAAAAGAAATTACAGACAGCAGTTGGTGCTCTATATTTTAAGAAACGTGGATGAAACAAATGATCTTACAAAATGTAAATGGAATATATTGCAGGCCATGCATAGGCTCTGCCTATCATGGAATTATGTTCAATCAGCCTCTATTAATAAATGCTTCATAAAGGCAGGATTTATGAGGACAACATATGAGGAAGATGAAGTATCAGATGATGAACCTTTGGAATGGGATGAAATCAATAAAATAATTCATCTTCAAACATCATTTAATGATTTTGTTAATGTTGACACTTCCCTATTAACTTGTGCACCAACTGAGGGAGAAATGGTAGAAGTGGAGATAGAAGTTGAAAGGGAGACTATTGCAGAGACTAATAAGGAAGAAGAAGAAAATGATGAAGAGGAAATAATTCCATCTCCAAAAAAGAGTGAAGTGCAAGAGGCTTTGAGTGTGCTAGAAAGATTTTTTATGAATATGGAGGATTGCAGTGGTGATAATCTCTTGCTACTAAATAAATAGAAAATGTTGTATCCAATGAATTTAAGAAAAAGATGACACAGACTGAAATTACCACCTTTTTTCCAGTAAACAACAGGTAGAGTACATATTCATTTTTTGTTCAGTTAGGTTGGTATTTATATTATAAATATATTAAATTTATGTTGTGTATATATAAATATACTAATATAGTAATTAAAAAGACAATAGTACTTTTAATTACCAGTTTGTGCATTTATGAATAATAATATGAAGGTCTTACGGAAAACCTCTTTATAGTGAACCTCCATTCATCAAAATGCCTAAAAATCTGGTCCCTTCCATTTCGATATATAGAGGTTTTACTGTATGACATTTTTCAATGTCTCACCCATTATCCAAGCAACCATTCATCCCCTTCAACATAATTTCACAGTACAGGTGACCCCCACTTAACATGGAGGATGCATTCCTGACAATTCCAGGTTCACTGGGGGTACAAAATGTCAGTTGCAAAGATATTTGAAATGGATAATAGTCACGGAGGTTAACTCAGTCTCTTGCATTTCCACGGAAGCATGATGGCGGTCCTGCTCCTGCAGCTCATTGTTGGTAAGGAACTTGCCATGGGAGGTTAGAAACTCATCAACATCATCCCTAGATCCCCATTATGATGGCAATGTGGATGATATCTTGTATAGCATTAGGTAGCTCCTCTTCAAAGTCAGGGGGGTCCTGTATGATTTATGGGTACAGTCGTCACCAAACACACTTCATACAAGACTGAGAAATTTTATCCCAGGCCTCATTGATGTTACAGATGGCCTTCATTATGTGAAAGAATTTCTACCAGTCCCACATGCTTTGTCTGTCCTATCCATTGCTCTCTTCAATGTGTTTCCTAAAGGTCTTCCATTAGTAATAGGTCTTGAAGGTCGCTGTTATGTCCTGATCTATGGGCTGCAGGGCAGACATGTTAGGTGGAAGAAATGCCACTTCAACGGAGAAGCCCATGCAGTCTCCAGATGGAGAGGGTGGCCTGGTGAATTGTCTAACACCAGCAGAGCCCAGGGTTCAACACCAATGTCCTCACAATTTTTTTACAGCTGAGGAAAAATAAAATCATAGCATACATGTAGCAAACGGTTGCAATGCACTGGGCCTCCCAGCCACAGCAGGCTCCCAAATGACCCTGACATCCTATGTTTCATGATAAAATTAACGATAGGGATCCCAAAATCAAATTTTGCACGGGAACCCCATAAGAGCTTGCTATGCCATGGGAACCATGCTGTGAATAAGTCTTGAGTCATCCAGGCCCTGCAGTTGCTACGCCACATAACACACGGAAACTTTGCTCCCCGGGAGGAGAGTTAGCTGATCCTTAGTGGGTTTGAATCCAAAGGTACTTTTCTCTTCTCAAAAAATAAACGTATGCTTCCAGAAAAGCCCCATTTCATCCACATTAAAAATTTAATTTGCTGGAAAATACCCCATTCCAACAAAATTTTTGCTTTTTAATTTATTGATAATTTGAAAATCCACATTATAATGAATCCGCATTGGCCGAGGGCATGTTAAGCAGGGGTTACCTGTATATTAAGGGGACAATCGCCATACATCATCACAATGTTTTTCAATCCTGGAAAAGAATCTGTTTATGTACAACCATTGATTAGCTCTTGAAATTTTTTAAATCTGGCTTATACTTGCTTATGCTGAGTATTATTTTGTCAGTGATTAATCATCTCAAATAGTGTGGAACAGAAAGTAGTAACTGTTACAATCAACAACCACAAAATATTCCGATCAGATGTTGTTGTGACTTCAGCTTTCAGATTATAATTTTTTTATCTGTAAACCAAGCAAAAACAGTGACATAGAAATAATGGTGAACAAAACAAAAATGCAGCCATATCTTCATATTTAAAAATCAAATTTGAGCAAAAACCAACAAATAGAAAAAATCCAATAGATAAAATATAAAAAATTTAAATACAATTTAATTATTTATTTGTAGTAGTTGAAAGCCTTGAAAATTTTTACAAATCATTATTCCCAAACCTGGATTAAGTATCTCTGAAAAAATACTGAAGCAAATGATTACCTGTTCACACTCCGCTCTCACAGCAGACACACATTCTGCTAGAGTAGAAATTGACGTTTGTGGCATAAAGACTTGCTTTACTAAATGAGATGCAAATTGATTCAGTTCGCCTCCAACCCAAACAACAAACGCTGAAAAATTAAAATAATGAGTTAGGTGTCCAGTAAGTTGAATAAAAAGCTAGAAACAAAATAAATACAATTTCCTAATAAGAAATTTATATTTGCCCATAATGAAATTTTGACCATACTCATCAAATATATTTTGTATACAATGTGTCCTCAAGTTTAACGTTGCCTTGATTAACGTTGATTCACATTAACATGGTTCGAAAATTAATACCATATTCGAATTAACGTTGTTGATGATTTGAGTTAATGTCGCCCTGACTCCGCGCTGAAATGAAGCATGAAAATAACTGCACATCTGTTGCACAAGTTGCGGCAAATCACCATATTTGAGCGGGAAAAACGTTCTGGATTGACACATTTTTATTAAATTTGCTATAATTGCATGATAATATTTTGTTGAAATGGGTCCAAAGAGAAGTGGTAGTAATGGCAGTATGTCAGCAGCGAAAAAATCATGCAAGACAATTACTTTGGAGAAAATACTTAATATTGTTGTGTGCCGTGAATGAAATGAAACAGCTGCAGACATAGGCAGAGTTTTGGGGTTGTCAGCTATGATGGTAAGAACAATTCTGAAGGACTCGGACAAAATTAAAGAATTTGGAAGAGGATAACTTGAGTTTAACGTCCCTCGATTTTATTTTCATTTTCAGCTGTGGCTCTATGAAGTGAATGAACAAAATCCATAGTTAAATAAAAACGACTAAATAAATGACTTATTTACCTCTATTATGGTAGAATTTTCAATAATTATACAGAACCTGCTGCCAGAGTCGGACAAGCTCTGAAGGGGGGCCGGATACGAATATCAATGGGAGCCCCATGATATTAATATTTATAATAATAACGAACGATTTATGGAGACCCAGTTTAACATTATAACTTTTACGGAGTGTTTCTTTATTGGAAATCAGTTTGAAAATGATTTTTAATAAATGATTTTGCAAAATCTGCACTCGATACTTGAATAATTGAGAACTTTTGGAGCCCCCATTATTCAGGAGCCCTGATGCCTTGCATCCCCCCTTTGGCCAGCCCTGCCTTCTGGAAGAAATAATTTGTTTATTGCATTTCATTTCTAGCATGAACTTGTGTTCGTGACTCTCTGTAAACTTATTCGTAAAAACTCAACGTTCTCTATCATTTGTACAAATACATTACGCTGGATTGGTATTACATAGATCTTTTTTTTCCAAAGGAGGTACTTCTGTGAAATGTATCCTTTTCTGATTTTGGGTGGCTTAAAATGAAGTTACGTCTTACATCCTACCAGGTCTATTTTTTTCACCAAAATTTTTTCTAAAATTTGTTTAATTTTTAGTCATGTTTTCTGGGAACACAGCCATGATGTAAATCGAGGATTTACCGTATATTATGCATTTTTGTTTTTCAAGGAGTGTTGAGGTTTTGTAACCGATTACTATACTGTACAACATGAGTTCTTATGGGAATTGTAGATTTATTTAACGTTGTTTCGTTCAACATCATGAATTTCAAGAACAAATTAATGACGTTAACCGAGGACACACTGTATTTCTAAATTCTAGTACTCTTGCTCTGACAATAACACTGGAAAACAAACAATATTGTACATTTACGATGAAATTATGGTTTGACTATAAAGAGTTATCTGGATGCAATTTCATCCACATTAAACATTACAAAATTCATTTTTATTTTCTTAATACCATTTTTATTAAATTTCTTTCATTCAAGACTCATTTAAAAGTGATAAACAAAAATGAGATCAATTCAGGATCATTCTCACCTGAGGTGCAGGCAGGAGAAGAAGGAAAGGCACGCATAAACTCCCTTGCCATATCTGCCAAATTAGAAAAGAAGACACTTGAAAGTCTGTGAACATATAAAGTTGTTGCCCCTTCTCTCTTCACTCTACGGAGCTGAGTTCGAAGAAGGCTGCTGCATAAAAGAAGCAGCAGTTCACATGCCTGCAGATAGAAAAGAAGTATGACATTATTGGAAAATGTTATAATAAGCTACTTTTTAAATGGCTTTAATATTAATTTGGCCTCACTTGATATTTCTAGGCTTGAGGTAACTTTTGACAACAGCACTGAATATCAGCTTGCCTTGTCCTGACTACGCTAGGGCAATAAAATTTTGGTGTAGTGCATTACAAATTAGTATTTATTTAACCTGTCAGAACACACGCTACCTTTTATAACACCATGGCACACACGTTAGGGAAAAGACCAATTACTAAAAACTTGCTTTTTGAAATTTATTAATGCAAAATTTGTATTTGTGCAAACGTTATTTAAAAAAAGCTCATAATTACATATATTATAAAGAATGAAGATGATTGAACATTACTATGGTTAAAAAACAGGAGTATAAATAGGAATATTGAAATATAAAACTTTTCATTTACTTATTCAGATTCTTCTTCAAAATTCGTTTGTTGATAGCATGAAGAACAAGTGTATGTTATATGCTCTCTATTTATCGGCTTTTCCCAATGATTAGATCTTGTCTTGGTTTTGGGATTCTTTCTTTTAGAGCAATAATCGCCAAAATGCGCTGTATTTCGGTTTCGTCCATGTTGATTTTAAAGTGCAATAGCATAAAATAAATTTAAAGGGTAATAAACTTGTGAACCACATTAAAATTGAACAAATAAATCACTGAAAAATTCGTAGAAATCCACCAAAATTCAATTACGTGGTAACACGCACGACGGGGAATCGACCGAAAAGATAACAAAAAGATCACTTACACATAAACACATGCGAATTTGTCATTGGCGTGACGTCGAATAATTTTATGGACGTAAACAGGAAGGTAGACGGAATCTCTAGCTTCCCTATTGCTGGATGGCGAAAAATTTGAAAAAATTGAAAAAGTGCAGGGATTCCCCATCTGCACGTGCTCTCATGGGTTAATGATTATTTATAAAACAAGACAATACTTTTAATTACTAGGTCTATGTTCCCTTGCACAAAAGAGTTTAAGTACTTTAAATACTTTCTTAGAATGGCATTCAAATTTCACATTACTAAAAATTAGTATTTTACTTATTAATCCTTGCTGGCCAGGTGTGGCATACCTCTAAATATGTTTAAATTCGTAACTGCCTGTTGTAATATGTCAACTCATAAGGAAAATTATTAAATGCTCCGATAAAATTCTAAGCGGCTTTGTCTCAGTATTTTGCTATATACCATATATACTCGTGTATATCGTGCAGTTTGAAGGCCAAAGTTTTAGTCCATAAAGTAGGGGTGCGTGTTATAAACGGGTAATACTTCTGTGCACTAAAAATCGGAAATTAAAGTGAACCTACCTTGCACAAGATTCTCGCTTTTTGGGTGAATTAAGGGGAAAACCACAATAATTATCGATAATCCAGGTTAATCCATACAGGCAGTCCTCGACATCCGTAAATAATGCGTTCCTGAAAGCATGTACGGAAGTCGAATGTACGGATGTCAAAAATAGATTAACATGTTATAGGGGGAGTTCCGTTCCCAGAGAGCAAAAAAATATTATAAAATCTCTAATTATGGTATAAATGTTTAGTTTTTTGAGCAGGGCCCTTTTAGACACAATCGTCAATTTTATAATACAGAGAGATAGGGCAAAATGCAATAAAATATTTAAATAATTGCACAAATAAACACTGCTGTACAGACAAAGATGGCTACATGACAGAAACTGGTGGCTGGCAGCACCATCGCGAAATGTTTGTTCATTTCGCTGATGCACGAAATTCTGAATTCGGCCTACGGAAGACGGTTTAGGGGTGTCATTGTATAATGTATGAAAGTGCAAGTTTTTTTTCATTAAAGCATTTTGCTATTTTCATAATTTTTTGTAATATTGCCTAATCATGGCCCCAAAGAGAGTGATGATTGAAATGAAAGGAAGTCGGTAAAAAGGGCGAAAAAAGTTATGAGTTGGGAGAAGAAAATTGAAGTTTTAGATAGGCTTGCGCATAATGAACTGCTTCATCAGTTGGTAAATTACTTGGTGTGACTCAGTCCACAATAAAATCGATAAGGAAAGTGAAGAAGCAATTAGAGCTAGTGTTGCAAGTGGTACTTCAACGTGTACAAAAGTTTCTTTTGTATCTAGGAATCCGTATGTAAAGAAGACAGAGAAGGCTTTGAACCGAGATGCAAACTCCCAAGAAAATCTCGCTGAGTTCCCTTGTCATTCGTGAGAAAGCCAAGCTACTGCTCAATCACTGTCTCAAATTGTTTCGCGGTCTGATAACGTGATATCGGAAAGAGAAAACCAAAACCCACTATAAATCAAAACTCTATCTATTTTATAGATTCTTTTTGTCTGATTTAAAAGGAATGGCAGCAGTGGCACTGCGATTTTCTACGCGGCATCAGTTTGGCCAACTTATTGTGTAAAGTTGCTGCCAACTCAACTCATTCACTTTCATTATTGATCATGTCTCTCTAATATGTAATGTGGAGCTTATTGAACGTAATACTTATGGGCTAGTTCAAGCGTTTTAAAATTGTTAATTTGTGATAATTTAATACTCTAGTTAATACTTAACATGACGATATAAGTTTGTTCTTATACCCCACAAAAGCAAGGGTGTGCATTATACACGGAGTATAAAAAAAGTCGGGATTATAAAAAGTATGGGTGAGCATTATACACAAGTATATATGGTACTATAAAAATGAAAACTGTTTGTAAAAACTAGATACAGATTTTTTGTAAATGAATTTATCTAAAGAGAAAAAACACTTTAAAGAAATGTTAACTTTTTTCAATTAGATACTACGAAATAAAAAGCTACAAATTTTACCAGGAATAACTGGTTACTTTTATGCTAAAGAGTTTAGCTAAGATCCTCTAAACCAGTAGTTCTCAAACGTAGGGTCGTGAGCAGTCTTCGTTATGCCAAATGATTTTTTCCTCATTCTATCAATCCTTCAATTTTAATTTATAGGTTATAAGTCTAATATTTATGTTTGCTTGAAGGTTGGAATCTTCAAAATAAAGCAGCTGTTAATTTTAACGTATTTATATTTGATATAAGAAATAAAATGAATAATAAAACTTTAATTAATACGGCGACTTATACTAGCTTCGCTCATTTTCTTAGTCCTCACATTTCTGATCTTTGTAATTCATGGCGATATCTGAATTTTTGATGAACTAATTTCTTTTTGGGATATGTGGCAACAAGTGAAAAAATCTGCTATGACTGGGTATTGAACTCAGGCCTTCCACTTGCCAGGTGAATATGTGTGCAACAACAAGAATATTCCAGACTATTAATAATGTAGTGAATAATTTAATCAACATATGCCATACATCTCTTTTACTTTCTCATACGAAGTATCGAGAAAGTATTGTTATCGCGAAAAAATTCGACCTCGAGATTTTTACAGAAATACACGTTTTAGAAGTCGCTGAATCCGAAAAAATGGTTTTCACAATGCCGTCTGTCTGTCTATTACTGGCTCTGGAGCCTAGACGGTAGAACGAAAATTAATGAAATCTCGTACTTAGGCATTTTATCATACTGTGTAGAGTATACATAGAAATGATTGACATTGATCAATAATTAAGAGTAGTTAATTCTATGCATTTTAAACAACAATCCGATTTTCTCGAAAACAGCTCTAACGATTTTGATCAAATTTCATACAGTTACTTGAGTTTACGTCTTCAATAATTCTGTATAGTTCATATTTCTCAAAAAATGAATATAAGGCTAGTTTATTCTAGGCAACGTTAACAATAATTCGATTTTCTCAAAAATGGCTCTAACGATTTTAATCAAATTTCGTACAGTTACTTGAGTTTACGTCTTCAATAATACTGTATAGTTCATATTTCTCATAAAATGAATATAAGGCTAGTTTATTCTAGGCAACGTTAACAATAATTCGATTTTCTCAAAAACGGCTATAACAATTTTGATCAAATTTAGTACAGTTACTTGAGTATACATTTACAATAATACTACATATTTCATTTTTCTCAATGAATGAATATAAGGTTAGTTTATTCTAGGGCAACTTTAACAAAAATTGGATTTTCTAAAAACAGGTTCATACGATTTTCATTTTCGAAAGATACCTAAACGATGCATTAGTACCTATATATATGAGAAAGTTTGGACAATGTATGTTGTACCGATTTTTAAAAAAGAGATTCATGATCATATATAATAAAAATTTTCCTTAAGGTCCAGATATTTTCTTGAACCCTAAATTTGTTATATATTCTTCATTGCACTTTATAAAAAAAGTATAAATGAAAATAGTTTTTTATAAATTTTTATTACTTCTCAAAAAATCATGGGGGGTCGCGGCAGCTGAAAATTTGCACGGAGGGGGCCGCATGGCAGATATGCCTGAGAACCACTGCTCTAAACCACAATTTACCTGAGAAGATCTTCCCAACAGGTTGAGCAGCCGGACAGCCCTCCTGGCAGCTCTTAGGCCACCTTGCAGAGATTTATCTGGTGACACTTCTAATTCTCTCGTTAATGCTTCAGTGAGAGCTCTCCCTCGAGCTTCTACCTTACGCCTAGATATGGAGATGTAGTGAAAATATCACAGTAAAACAGAAAAAATAGCAGCAAAGTTAATAAGGTAAATAAGAGATAACCTATAGAAAGGGGACTAAAGTTAAAGGAACTTTTCATTCAAAATTTTTAAAAGCTAGATGAAAGCTGTTTACATTAATTTTTTAAATAAAATGTAAATTCATCCATATTAAATATGCAGAATTCTATTTTCAAATAAATAAAAACAGCATATAGAATGTTGTTTGCATGTTTCCAGGAATTTTAGTACATTATTTTATGGCATATAGTATAGTTAAATTTGATAAAAAAGAAGTAAAATGCAATTTCATAAAAACAATACATAATGATACAGACAAATTTTATCACAAAGCAAGGTTTCTTCATTGTTGAGGAATGATACTAAAATTAATATTTATAGGCAATGAGAAATTACCCTGTGATGATAAAAATCCGTTAATACTTCTAAAAAACTGTCAGATGACAATACTATGGCACAAGTAATTAATTTGATAGATTTACTAATTTATTAACACAGTATTAGACCTGAAAAACAAAAATCTCACTTGATATCCTGTATGACAGGATCCTCTTCCCCACCACGTGCCTGCAGGAATTCTCTTGCTCGCATGAGTAAAGCATGAGCATCTTCAAAGTGTCGCTGAGCAATAGACACATCTAAATCCTCTGCAACTTCTGTCACCCACTCTGGCAGTTCTTCTACTTCATCTTCTCTGCTGTGACTCTCTTCCTCCTCATCATCATCTCCAGCTTCACCAAAAGCTATAAAAATTTAATCAATAACACATCATAATTACTGTTTTCTATCGAAACTTTTTCATAAATATTTATGAGTGAACTTAACTTCATAACTGTTACAACAAATATAAAATTTACATGATTGGGTTAATGCATGTTAATTATTCATTTTTTAATTTGGCACTCTTCCACATCTGACAGTGATGTCATGAGCAATAAATAACTGAATTTACTGTCGATGAAAATAAGTAATTTCCAAGTGAAGCGCATACGGTTTTTGGATTCAACGGATGACACCCGTGGAGGCTTTGTGGGAGAGCTGGTGTTGCATGCAGCAGCTTCTCTCTTTTGTTGCTCCTGAGCCAGCCTTGCTTTTTTTGCCTTCTCAAATGCCTCCAACCAATCTTTCTAAAATGACAACCATGCAAAAGAGAATGAATTTTTGCATAAATGGATGGAGAGCTTCATTCTTTCAAGGATTATTAAAAAATTAAATGCTCATTAAGATCATATAAACAGGGATAATAACTTATTTTGCATATAAATAAAACAATTTTTTTAATTATGCAAAAATTCATTTAATTTTTATTAAATCAATTCAAAAGCAATCAGAAAAATCAGAGAAGCATATATATCCTAAAATTAGTGTTTATGATATATTTACATTTTTGTTCAGGCAACCAAACTGTGAGTCATATAAAATATTCTAATTGGTCAGAGAAGACAATGACAGGTCACCGCATGAAATTTTAATAGTGTGGAACACACTACTTGCGCAAACTATTTCCTCTTGCACAACAAGCACTTGCATCATACACTAAATAATAGCACTTATGCATGATTCATAATACCCTAATAGCTGTAATTAAAAAGAATATTTTCCTTATTTTCCATGTTTATCCAAAGAAAGTCACTGATTGTGAGTCCCTGCTGTTCTAATGCCCCTAGGGATTCATTATTCCCCATTATATTTGGTAATATGAAAGGTACAACCATGTATCAAACTAGATGAAAGTAATAAGAGTTAAATGGTGGAAGTTAACTTATATGCATGAGTGCATAGTACTGATGACAAATGGTAAGATTGAGAAGGAGAAAAATTCTGAACTTGACCGGGGATCGAACCTGGTTCACCAGCTGAGTTAGCTCTTTCTTCACCATAAATACACCAATTCGAGATTGGAGATTTAGTCCGGCTTGATAGCTTAGTGGTTAGGGCACCTGCCCGGCATGTGGGAGACCCAGGTTCGATCCCCATTCAAGTTCAGAATTTTTCTCCTTCTCAAAAAATTAATTTGCTTACACAATATGAAAGAGCACATCTTATTTATTGAGGCCTGTTCAGAATTGTAATACGCACAAACACAATCACACATATATATATATATATATACACTAGCTGAAAGTACCCGGCGATGCCCGGGTTATGCCAGATGTCTTTGGCGAATAAAATTATGTATTATATGGTAATACAATCATTTCACCTTTTGCGCATTTTTCACCAAAGGATGAAGGGATTATAAATTAGAAAAATATGTTTTAATATTTATTTCAAAGCTTGCTTGTAAACAATATTTTTTGTTTTTCCTTCATTAGCATAAATAAACAAATTTTTGCTTGATCCAACAGGTGAACATGCAACATAGAGTTGGCCATGAGAAAAACACTGATTTTCCAAATTAATGCCAGCCACCTTTAAAGAAAACAATACTTTCTCTATACTACATATATTGGAGAAAGTAAAAACTAATTCTGAGATATCTCTGATACCTATGAATTGGGCCGGGAAGGTCCATGGAGGTCCGGAGAGAACATGAGCATACATGAGAGTAATAGGATTTCAAGTTTAACAATGTAATTGGTTGGCAAGGCAACTTCATGTTAAAAATGCTAAATTTTGTCAAAATATGATATTAAAATGTTAAATTCAAAAGATTTAGATTCGAAAGTGATAAAAGACGATAAGAATAAGAAACTGCATTTATTTTTCTTTAATACAGTCCAAGTCCCAAAATAGTAGGTCAAATATGTGAATTTTAATAAGCAAAATAAAATAAGGTTGCAGGTCGAAATATCGTTTTTCCATGTTATCTTATGAGGAATGGATATCCGTCTGTCTGTGTGGGGTGATTGTCGGGGTTCCCGGGTACCCTATGTTACTCATAGTCATATGAAGTCAATTTGCAAAGTTTGGTCCCGATAGCGCAAAGGGCGTGGGAATGTATAAGGAACAGACAGACACATGGACAGACATTCAATTTTATATATTAAGATTTGACCACCAAATAGGAATCATTATTATAAAAAAAAAAGTACTGAAATGTTCATTTCAAAGAGAATAATTATGAATCCCATAAAATTAAATCTTACATTATATATTTATAAATATAAATGAGTATAACTTTAAATGAAGCAGCTACATCACATGAAAAAAACTACCTAAAATGTATAACAAAGAGTTATATTAGAGCTGCACTGCATCTTTACATGTTAAATGTTTAAAGGAAAAATGTAAAAAGCATTAGTTTATAACTGGTATGAAAAGAGCACATCAGCAACAGAATGACAACTCTACAATCCACATGATTTTTAACCCACCACAGTAACTGTTACATATTAACAATTTACACAGCAGAACATCCAGATTATACTGGTAGACTACGTTAAAGAACACTGGCATTCTATGGGTTAAAGGGAAAATCTCATCAGTTTAATATTCGTTGGTGCACTCTTTAGAGCAGGGGTTTCCAACCTGGTGCTTGTGAGCACTGCTGTGCTCTTTGGAAACCTGATGATGCTCTTTGACAGCCTGACTGTGCTCTTCTAGTACTTAATATCCCATTTCTTAGGACCAATAATTTAATTTGCTAGGTTGATTTCTTTCTAATATATTCAAGATCATCAAAAACAACTTTCATGATGGTTAGATTTTATTAATTATCATTATTACTCTTGTGAAAGTGTAGTTGTGCTCTTTTGATATTCTAGGATACAACTTAGTGCTCGCCACATCAAAAAGGTTGGGAACCCCTGCTTTAGGGCAAGGCACCTGGTTATGAGTTAATAAATAAACTGCCTTTACTTTTTCTAATGTTATTGACAGGTGAAACTGAAATTTTAAACATGATCTCTCCTACAAAGTTGAGTACTGGAACTGATGTCTACTTTACGTGCATCATATGGCTAGAAAAGTTAATTGAATAGTTACTACAGAAAATATTTCTTCTGCCATTCAGCAACACCCCTCTGGTTCAGCAAATGTATAGCAACAATCATAAGAAAGCCAAAATGGACAACAATATTTGCATGAAAAAAACATTTGTACATTCTGGAGTTCATCTGAACCAAATATGCCACACTTCTAGAGATTTGTAGATATTTGAAAAGAGTTTGCGAATAAGCAAGCTCATTGATGGGCACAATATATGAGTGAGTACTGGAGCAGCTGTCAAGAAAAAATTGTTTATTCTGAACAGTATTTCCATCAGGCATATCCAACAAAAGTGTATCAAATTATAATGAAACTACATAGAAAATTAAATATGAAACACTTTAGTGTATAATGCATGACAATTAATGTGAAAAGCTAACACATATTTCAAGAAAAAAAATTAAAACAACTTTTGGGGAAAACTACCAGGATAAAAATTTCTCAGGTGATGAATAAAAGCTTTATGTTTTAAATATATCTCAGCAAAGATACATGCCTGAAAATTAATGTGAAAAGCTAAAATATATTTCAAGAAAAGAATTAAAACAACTTTTGGGGAAAACTACCAGGATCAAAATTTCTCAGATGATGAATAAAAGCTTTAAGTTTATGTTTTAAATATATCTCACCAAAGATACCCAAAGGTTGGACATTTTCTGCAATTCAATCTTCTTACCTTGCTCTGACTGGTGTTACACTGAAACAATCTAGTATCAGGGAATACTAGTAGTTTGAAAGCATGCCGCACACTTGCAAAGTCTCTCACATTGACCACAGCCAAGCTCCCAAGTTCATGCAATGCTTGGAACTTATACCGTACAGGGCCACGCCTAGAGAAATGGCATATAACAAAAGGATTAAAAAGGATAATGATAATTAAGAGATTTGGGATTTTGTTTATATAACACTATAAATATGAATAAATGAGGTATTTAGGAGAGGACAAGAGTTGTTGACAGGCAGTTCGAATAAAGATATTAAGAAGTTAGTGAAAACTGATATGAAGCATGGCATTATATGCTTGTGAGACATGGGCTCTTGAGCTTATAATTGTGGGGTCGCATTTCAAAGTCTAAATACCATACTGCCATGTTAGTAATTTTCAACTGAACAAAATGCCATTTTAGAATGAATAAAAATGCAATTATGTACTATAATTATAATAAAATTCTAATAATGGATAAAAAACGTTATTTATATTCATATGGGTCCCCTACTTGGTAAGTGCCCTGGGCCTGTAGGGCATCACCTATTAAGATTGGGCAAATAAATTTCATTTGATGGCACTGCATAGACTATGAGTAAAGAAGAAGTGAGCAGTTTGGAGACATTGGAGATGCTGGATATTAGGAAAGATGCAACACGGTAGGAAGAGAAAAATAATATCAGATGTCTTAAAAGGAGATGGGAATGTGGAGATGAACAGAAAAGCCTTGGATAGGGAAGTTATGATGGGCGAGCTAAAAACCAACCAAAATGTAGAAAACATATGATGATAAATATGATGGTAATAAGATAGGAATCTTTAAAAGAAAAAATCTAACTCCATTCAAATCATTTTGTTTAGCTTTTTAATTATTTATATGATCAGACTTAAAAACATCCTCATAAACTATTATTACACACATACTTGAGTTTAATTATCAGTGGCTGTAATAGTCAAGTTTATCTGTGGCTCATATATTCCATTCGTTTCTAAATTCGGAGGTAATTATGAACGAAACAGACGCAACTTGAATTTAAAAATCGAAGTAATTTAAGTAGAATGGTTTTTTATAATGGTAAATAAATCTATATTAACATATACTTTCAATTTTGAACTTAATAATTTTAATTCAAAGCAAATTGACATACCTATTTGGAATCCAAGTGGCTAACATTAATCCATCTGAAAGTAAATATCCATGCACCCTTTGTAATGCTGTATTTTCAGCAGGATCCAGCTCTAAAAGATCCCCATCGTGTATAAGCTGGCGTCCCGGAGTCTCCAAAAGACTCTAATCCATTTCAGGAATAAGAAGATTTATGTTTAATAACGCCGTAAAATGGCATGATTAAAGAAATATTTATAGTAATGTTATGATGACTAACCACACATCCTTCCACTTTTTCAAGTATAGCCGCCAATTTTTGACGTTCTTCGTCTTCCTGACGTTCTTTATCTTGCTTTTTTGAATCCTGATGATGATCATGTTTAGGAACTTTGTCTCCAAGAAGAGACATTTCCTTGACGGAGCTAAATAATGATCTCTGCTCAGCAAGCATGTGTGACAGTTGATACATTTCACTCTCAAGATCTAAGATACGTTAAGAAAATCAACTAATTGCATATTATGCGACTCGGTAATATTACATGATTAAACTACGGATAGCACATTCACTATCAAGGGTCATGACTGTGGTGGCATTTCGCTAAATAAAACTAAAATGATTTGACAAAGGATACGAGATATTTCTTTAGCAGTTTCGATAAACTGCATGTAGTTTTGGTAAACATTTTTCTTGAGGAGAATATTTGTTTCTTCAGCGAGAGCTTGTATTCTTTGTCTTTGCTGTTGCAGCTCCTGTCCTCCCACACAGCGCTGTGACAGATCTTTAACATCTAGAAAAATCAATTTGAGCCGTACTCCAGTAAAAATATTTACGCGTGTCAGTTTATTCCATAACTGATATTAGACAATAATTATAAACGTTTCCGTCTTACATTTTTCGGGATTGAAATCCGCTGATCCGATTTTCTTCCCCGAAGAATCGGCCATCTTTGTTTACGCCGAAAACAATTGATATTTACTGGGCGAAATAACGAAGCAACGTATTTGAATAATTAAAAAATATTTAGTAACAATTATAACTTATACAAAATCCCATATCTTGGCTTAATTTATACACAATGATACATTAAATTCTTCCATTTACATATACAGTATTACTTTCAAAGCTACGTAAATACAAAAGCTTGTGTTACATGATATATTATCAACGGTTTGTAGAAATTATAATGAAATTAATCACAAAACTAATATTATTAAAATAAGTTTGGTAAAATCTCACAATGCGTAACATAAAAACTTAAAAATGAGTTTCACTTAAGATTTTGGAGTGCAATTCATCATTGGACCATCAACACCTTGTTGCCTGATAAAACCAGGGTTCCACATAATAATTATTATCTATCAACACAAGAATTACATCTCCGAATAACTTATGCTTCTTAATTTGTGAATGGTGAATTCAATTGGACTCCCAATGTGAAAGGTCATAATTTTTAAAGATCATCACCAACATTGACAAGAGTTCACAGTTTTCAATGACCACACCATCCATTACACCAACTTTGTTTAGAAGTTGCAGAGTCAGCACCGAGTTGTAAAGTTTGAGAGGGTTTTGTTTGCCATAGTCCAGGAGTTTGAAGGATCTGAAAAAAAAACATTACTCCATTTCAGTATATAAGAAATATTAGCTTACAAATTAACAGAGGCTATTAGGAGAAATAAAGACAAATAAAATAAAAGTTACAGAATGAACAGCAACTGGGCCATATAATCCATCATCTAAAGTGATATACTAATCAATAACATGACAGAACCACATCCCATCTACATTATACAACCACAAGAATATTATGTATAGTATCTGAAAGTTTGTTTTTGGACTACCATCCCACCTCTGGAAATCCTGCTATTTGACAAAACTGCTCCTTTACTCAAAGTAAGGAGGCTTTTATTTTAAAGTTAACGAATTATATGATTTACAAGTTTGAGACTTGAGTGAGAGATGGCAACCTTCTCAACATAGTGGGACACAGGAGAATGCAAATGTTTTGGCAGATACATTCAAAGGAACCAATATCAATTTGAAGGCCAGACTATACTCTGCACCAGAAGTTGCCATGAGAATGTGGTATCATATAAATGAAAATAAAAACAGAAGCTTTTACGTTTAACATTTCAACATATATTAACAAAAATGAAATAATGTTTAAGTTTAGATATTTTTTCAGTACAGTTTTGTGGTCATCTTTTGGTGTAAGTTTTAACAAAATATGAAAGCCCTAAATTTAGTAGAAATAATTTGACTTATAGAAATTTTAATGGATATAAACTAACCTTTTGAACTAACTCTTCAAATGCATACTGTATAAAGGTGCATAACTTGGGGGGCGCAGGCCCACAGTGCATGGGGGCCCCACAAAAATACTTAAGAATGTTTCCCATAATAATAATAATAAGGTATTCGAAGTAGTAATATCCTTATGGGAATGAAAGACTTCATCACTCGAAATTAAGACAAAAATACCATCTTAAGTATTTGGAGTTGTGTTGTTCTATCTTTGTAATGTTAGAATTATAGAAGTCTCAATGTATTTTTGGAATTAAAATGTTAAAATATCTATAAAAATCGAAATGGTATAATAATTTACCCATCTCAAGTGTTTGGAGTTGTGTTGTTCTATCCTTGTAGTGTTAGAATTATAGAAGTCTCAATGTATTTTTGGAATTAAAACGTTAAAATATCTATAAAAATTGAAATGGTATAATAATTTCATATATTTTTATATAAATGGGAGCCCCAAAAACCTGACTTGTGTGGGGGCCCCAAAACCGTAGTTATGCCCCTGACTGTATACTGGTTAAGTTTCAAGATATTTTTTCAGTACAGTTTTGTGGTCATCTTTTGGCTTAAGTTTTAATAAAATATGAAAAAAGATGGAAGCCCTAAATTTAGTAGAAACAATTTGACTTATAGAAATTTTAATGGATATAAACTAACCTTTTGAACTAACTCTTCAAATGCATACTGTACACCTTCACGTGTCTGCGCACTAGACTCGATAAAGAGAGTAGCATGCCGCTTTGCGAACTGCAAGCCTTCTTCTCTGGTAACTTTACGATTTTCCTAAAAAAGACATGCATGCAAATTTCAATATTTACAGTAGTTACAATAGGTAGTAAAACATGAGGCATAAATAGGAACTCAAACCCCCTCATGGATTAAAATAAAATATCAATAACCATAAGGTAAGTTATTTTTCATCACATTTATTTTGGAGACCTACCAATGATTTTTTCCAAACAAACTAACCTAAACAGATTGGTGAGTACAGAGCAGCCAAGTCTGATCTGATATGTACTCATTTTTTTCAATCCCCAGATTCTCTTATAAATAAATGAGTTACTACAAATGTTGCAATGTAGATTCCAATTTCAAAAACTAATCTTCACATTATTGCACTCTGTCACTTGACACTATAGTCTGTTCACTATCTAAAGTCTCTTGGCCTTGAAGACGGGGCAGCAGCCAATAGGAGATGGTTTGTTTGGGAAGGTAGTGGGGGGAACTCAGTGTTAATCTTGATTTCAAAGCATTCACATCGGTCTGCGTTGCCATTTCTACCGCCGTTTCCTTGTTGTTGCTGTTCATGATTGGGTGTCTGTTCTCCCGCGCGAAAGTTGTGAGGGGCGATGGAAGGGGAAACGTTTGTGATTGGCTACTTGCTCTATGAAGGCCAAGAGACTTTAGATAGTGAACAGACAATAGTGCTTCTATACAAGTTGGCTGAATTTCTTCTAGTATAGCAGGTATTCAGCATAAAGGGTATACAAAAAACTCCTGCTAGCAATAGCTTATGGCTCAGTGGAACCTTATTCTACAATGTCTCTTATAATTTTTACTTTTAAATATATACTTTTACATATACAAATTATATAAAGTACCATGATTTTGAAAAAAACACAATTTTGAGATTTAGATGAAGATGCACATTTTAGGTTCTCCTAAGTCCAAAAAAGTGTTTTTTGCAACTCCGTCTATCTCTAATCTGTGGATGACTCTATGGACTAAGTGTTTTATGAAACCTGATGAAATTTCGTATTTATATAAGAAACTGAAATGGACCACAATGTGCAACAATAAAGGGTTTCACAAAATTCTGATTTACTTGAAAATGCCTGCAAGGATTTAGATTAAAATTCGTCTATTTATTAAGCTTGATATGCTCAACAATATTATACCCGTTTTCTACTCTTATGAAGCTTGACCGTGGCACAGCGAATAGCCAATCAGGATGTTTTTCCCTTCCACCACCATTTGAAGTTTTCGAGAGGCGTGGGAAAGTAATACGCTCTTGCCCCATATCCGCTCTTGAAGAAAGTCGCATGTGAACGCTAAGACGTAAACGTGGTAGATCTGGCAACACAGTCGAGCTCAGAGCGATGTGAACAGCACGATGGCGAGAGACCGACTGACTTTCTCCCCTCCCCATCGACAGTCTCTCGAGCTTTCATTGGCTGCAGCAGTAAGCATACAACTAGGATTTTCAAGGTCAAGCTTCATAAGAGTAAAAAACGAGTATAAGTAGATATTAAGGTTGAAAAATAAGTTAACAGCATCCAGGGACATTACAATATACCCAGGTGTGGATTAATGAATTCGCTGCCCTTGGGCACTATAAACTTTGCCGCCCCTATACCTATATTAAATTTTTTAAATCTTTTTAAATAAAACATTTTTGAGCCCATTTACCTTCTATAATTAATTTTTATTTGCAATTCAACATAGTACATTATAATAATTAAGTATAAAAACAAATTAATAATTAAATTTTACAATAAATATTTTTTAAATGCCACCCCTAGCAATTTTCCATCCTAGGCAAGTGCCTATCCATAAATATGGCCCTAAATATACCAAATTTTACTCCTAGCTCCCCCTCTCCAGCAGCAGCAGAGTTGTTGCTAAGAGAGAAGCTACGAGAAAATATTTTACGCAAGTTTATACCGATTAACATGATCAGTGACATTATTGTATGGACTAGAAGTCTATGGATGGAACAAAGTTTTCACAAGGTATGTTCCACTGATTTTATTAACAATCTACCAATATTTCATCAAGTTATGTAAAACATTTCAAAAAACAGCAATTGTATATAGACAAGTTAACACATTCGTGGACAGTTGTTGAATTATTCTAGCATTAGACTAGAATATATTATGCTCCTATGAACGTTGAAGTTTTTATCTCTCTATATTATAAGTGCACTATGCGTGATGCTATGCTCAATGCTAGAGCCATCGGTCGGAATACACGGGAACTACAGTGCAATTCCCCCCTAATATAGCCTCTATTTGTACTGCCTAAATACTGACGGAAAAACACAAAACCATGGGCAATTAGTTATCCTTCCTGCAAACTTTACAAGAAGGCTAAGACAGTAGTATAAATATATACTCGAGATGGTATGACTTGCGTGAGCAACTACTGAAGACCATATCTTTCCATTACTTTTATTTTATTTTAGCAGAAGTACCAGTAAATAACGGAACTTCGAATAATTTCAGTCCTGTAATACAGTTTCAACTTTTATAGTAGTGTCATTGGTGACACAGAAGCTTTAATTATGGCCAAGGCCAGAGTTTTGATAAAGTAGGTCTGTATATTCACCAGAATAAGGCATTATTTGGGCATGGTCAATCATATGTAGCTTTATCTCAGGAAAAATTGAGATGGCATAAAGATTCAGATCATAGGTGGTAATAAAGAAAATGAAAATCTGTTAGGAATATCGTGTGTGAAGAAGTCCTAAGTAAAGAATGAATAAATAAAGTATTTTCAGTAAATTATTTTTTATTTTTACTAAAATCCCAAATTCAGATTTCAGAGTAAAAAATATGGAATAAAGCCACGGACTGAGCAAAGCTCGATGACAGGAGGATGGTGAACAGAGTGAGCAGGGAAGCATAGCCCCTTCTAGTAATAGCATAAGTGTGTATTACCAATAAATAATTATTTGCAATATGAAATTGTGACTAATTTAGCAATAATGAATTCTTACAACAACATAATGACGAGGGTTATAGCTGTAGTATTTGCAAAAGTGTGAACAACATTATCAGCATTCCAAAACACAATATTATAGGCTACATAAAATTATTAATATAATTCTGTGAAAATGAAATCAATTATGTTTCACAAAAATTTACTTTTATGCTAATCAAACTGAAAACAAACTTTTTCCTTTCATGCAAATGCCAGTAATTTGCCTAATTTTTACAAAACATGTTATCTTCGATAAAATTCATCAACTTATCAACATGCATTAGTAAACAATCAAGCAACTTATGGTTTTAAGTAAGGATACAGAAAATTCATACAGCTTTAAAATTTTGAGATTATCAACCACATATTTTGGATTTCTAGCGATGACTACTGAGGGGATTACACAGCATTTTGACATACAGTAGAGTCTCAGTTATCCGAGGAGCATGAGAAAAACGTAGCAAAGTATCATTTTGAAAATTTGCAATTGAAATGTATCATACTTGATACAATTGTACTAAACTTTGAGATTAGGATATTTTGATAATAAATCCAATTTATTTCACAGTAATCTGTTTGTAATTTTATTTATTTCACTACATAGTGCTATTAAGGTAAGTATTGTTATATAGGCCTACATAACAAACATAGATATCAGGAAAATGTGACGGCTTTTGTTAATGATATATCGCATAAAAGTTGCCATGAATTTTCCTGATTTGGGCAACATTCCATATTATCCGAGTTCAATGCGGTCCCATCAACCTCGGACAACTGGGACTATACTGTAATGATAATAAATTATTGAATAAAAACAGGTCAACCCCAATTATATGTATTAAAAATAAACAAGCCTTTCTCGAACATACATTTCCAGTGACATGCTAGAATAAAGACTTGTTTTTTTGCAGATCATGATAGTCTAACTTAGGGTCTCCAAACTTTTTTACAAGTGGACCACTTGGTCAATAAATTTTATACTCGCGGACCTGAGTATCAACAAATTTTTTTTAAAAATATCAGCGCACAATATATAAATGTATGCTATTTTTGTATTAAAAGGTGGTTTAGTGAATTGGATAAATTAAGATTTTTCCAGGAAATTCTTCAACATGTCCAAGATACCTTTTATTTTTTCTTCACCAAATATGAATCGAAATCAGACAAATGGAGCACAAATCTCCTATAATATATTTTGAAGGGCATGTTTGCTGGTTTGTTCATGGAACTCCTCCTAAACGATAAAAGCTAGAATAACCTAATTTGGTACGATTCTTCCTTACATCCTAACTTAGTGAATGGTCAAGGTTTTGTTTCTGTCCGTCACTTTGATTCGAAATGGCGGATGATTTAATTATCGAATGTCACATATTTTGCCATGTCCTGCAACTGAAATACAGGTTTGAGTTTAGGCTACTTTGAATTTGCACTTTAAAATTACTTAAAATCACGGTACAAACTTGAGACTTGGATACTTCTTTGCGGGAAAGAACAAAGTTTATTTTTATTGATGACAGATTCCAAATTGTGGTCGAATTTGCATGGAAATGCGATTAGAATGAATAAAATACGTGATTTTACCAGTTTTATTACAATACCAATTAGTATAAGCTACTATGACAATTCCCATTGTTGCCGAAATTGAGAGTTCAATGCATTTATATTGAGACTATATAGTCCCTTCTTACATTCAAGAGAGAGAGGGAGGGAGGGAGCAAGGGGGAGGGAGCGAGGGGGAGGGAGCGAGGGGGAGGGAGCGAGGGGGAGGGAGCGAGGGGGAGGGAGTGAGGGGGAGGGAACGAGGGGGAGGGAGGGTGGGAGAGGGAGCGAGCAGGAGGGAGAGAGGGGGAGGGAGGGGGAGAAAGGGGAGTGAGGGGGAGAAGGGAAGGAGAGGGTAGAAGGGAAGGGCGTTTACACGTTATTTTCGATTTTTCCTATCCAACTTTTAATTACTGCCAAACAGCACACTGTTACTCAAATTTTCTGCTGATCATTTATGATAAGAAACAAAACTTTTATAACAAGGGAAGAAATGCTGAGCAAATTACATAAGGCGCTTTTTTCACCAACTGCTATCTTTCCATTAGAGCAGTGGCTCTCAAACTTTATTGGTACATGGACCACTTCGACGGGCAAAACACCTCACGGCCCACCTACCCCATCCGCTGCCGTCTTGCCACTGCTAAAACTTTAACGGAGTAACCATTTTTGATTGTTCCAAAAAAGGAGGGGAGTAAGAACAGTTGTTCGGATATTTCGTTGTATCCACTGAGATTTAACGCTGTGAAGAATTTAGTTAATTTCAGTGGTATTAATTTAATTTGTTTTGGTTAACATTAATTGCTTTGGGACTAATCAGGTGGGCTACGCAAACAAATTAATTTAAAATGTTATACTTAGCCTTATCATTATTGTAATACATCACGCGAATGTTGGAGATTAGGGTTTTAGTCTGTTCACTAGTATGGTCTCAACGTTGTGTATCAAGAATTTGTATTGTGGACTATCCCGCAGACCACACATTGAGGACCACTGCATTAGAGTCAAGAATTGCATATCCTATGTATTGCTGTTTGCCTACATTTGTAGCAACAGGCACTTTTCAGGGATTTTTCCGATTAAGGCCCTGCAGCTGATCCTAGATCCACCAAATTTATACCATATGCATACCTAATGTAGAAGTATCCTGGAATTTTGGCATTTGTAACTTACCTCATTTTTTGAGTTATTTTGCACATGGACAGATGAAATGAATGCATAGCGTTTTTTGGGAAAAATAACTAATAACTGATCATGTAATCCATTTTACAACACAAATTTAAACAATCATAATTGTTGCTGTAAACAGCTTTAAGAATTTTAACAAATGAGCATGACTTGGACCTTTCTCCTATTTTTTAAGAGTAACATACAAGTACAATCTCTTTCAAGTTATACAACTTGGACTTACTCACTGTGTCAATTTCAATAGTACCTTAAAGAATAAACACGATGCAAGATGAAAGTTTATTATTCTCAAATGATTTTCCCACTGAAATGACATCATCATAAATAAACCATATTCAAAGCCTATTCTACACAAAAACATTTAATATTCTTTCATAGTTGATTTTTCATGAATATGACCTATAAGTATGATCAGTTTTCTTTGCATTTTCGAATTTTATTATTGCTTTCCCAGAACGTTTTAAGAGACGAAGGTTACATTATTCTAAATGGTGAAATGAAGCTAGTGAAGAAAACAAAACATAAATGACAGATTCATGAATATTAACATTTATTGAATTATAACTCTATTAGTAATAAAATCTCAAAATTTCCAAATGTGTCTACACATTCTCTTCGTTCAAATAGTATTTTTCTGGAAAAATCCGCGCAAATCTTAATTATGTAAAGAATATTTTGCTGTTTTCCATCTTACACTTACAACATTGGAATGAGAAATATATGTTATAATACTTAACATATAACTATGATAACAATAAGGTACCTTCACGCAGAATAAAACAGCTATAAGGACTCATTCTATAACGATACAATGAAAATTAGTAGAATTACTGAGGTTGTGGTTGCACAGCCAATTACTTACTTTGTCAATTTTATTCCCAACAACAATCTTAACAATGTTATCGTTAGTTGCGAAGGTTTCTAGCTCATTTAGCCACCATTCAAGCTTCATGAATGAACTCCTCTCTGTTACATCATAGACTAGAATAACTCCTTGAGCTCCACGATAAAAATTCGGAGTCAAAGCACGAAATCGTTCATTCCCAGCAGTGTCCTAGAATAAAATGTGTTATTAATGAGTTGCTAAACAAATTTTGTTCACGATTCTAAAGAGACTGCTTTACATACCCACATAGCTAGCCTAACAACACTATCATCGATTGTAATTATCTTGTGTTTAAAATCTAAACCCATGGTGACTTCTTGGTTGATGTCAAATTTATCTTCAGAAAACCTCAGCAACAAACTGTAAGAAACATAATCTTAACATAAATAACAATAATAAAAACGCAAATTGAACGAAGCTAAGTACCTAACGCAGGATACTCTAGAAATTAACTTAATAATAGTTGTATGGACACGAAATTCAAATTAATAGCAAGAAAACACAACTTATGCCTTTACTACCTGGACTTTCCCACTCCGCAATCTCCTATTATTAGAATTTTTAACGTAGTTAATACGTTAACTTCGTCCTCGACACCTGACATATTTGCAGAACTATTAACGAAGTACAGCTCAATTCACTATGAAGTGCTTATAAATGAATCATCAGTATTTGTAACATGAATGGCTACTTTATTATTTTTTTAATACGATGCATTTACAGCCCTTCCCACGACAAATCAAACCCACCTACTCCGTATGTGTCCGTATGTGCAATTTTCACAACATATGCTAGATGTGAAGTTCGTGGGTCATATTGTTTATAGATGGCGCGAGTGGTTATCATACCAGACAAATTATAATAGCGATCAAATAAAAAATAAAGGGAAAACCAACATAATAAAATATTATCGCAATGAAAACAATACTTAACTCTTATTTTATTATATATTTTATCACGTAAAATAACACGATAACGTAAAACATTTAATTACTTTGTGTAGAACAATCAACCGTGCTTTTTCCAAATAGACTTAATTTCACGTTTAAGTAATCATTTGTTATTAAATGATTATGCATCCTAATAAAATGTTCATTTTCTATATATTAAATTTACAAAACTACGCCATATCGGCGCTCAAAGGAAATACCATCTTGTATATACACAAATATTTCATAAAAAGTTTTCCTATTGGCTATAGGTGCTATAGGTCATACTTTGTAATCGCGATTCTTATTGGTGTATGCGGGACGAGATATTTTGAAAATTGCATGAGACGTTAGTGTTGCTTTGGTAGCTTTGAAAGTTATTGTCGTAACTTTTTGGAATGTAGTAAGTTTTACCAGATAATTATTATTAATACGGTTTATAAAATGGAACTAAGATCTTCCTGGCCGGATTTGGAAGAGAAGACAAGAAAGTTCAAGGAATCATTATATCGAAATTCAAAAGAATTGAATGTTTTGGATGATATTCTTAATCTTATGAGAAACACGCTTGGTATGTACTTTTTAAAATAGTTTTTTACTAAAATTTTTGGTTAATTACAAAATTTTATATAATTTGTTAATATTTGTTTACTTTTCATGGTCATACTGTCATGTTCATATCAGATGGCAAAAAACAAGTCGAAATCTTGCGAAAACATTTGGAAGAAAAGAAGAATGTTAAAGACCAGTGTATAGCAGAAATTAATTCTTTGAATGAGAAACTGGAATCTCGGAAGGCCGAAGTTTCCATGCTCCATAAAGAACTTCAAATGTGCACATCTCTAGAGAGTGAAGCAATTATAGGTAAGAGGACTTAAATTGTAAATTGTCTCGCCATGTACACACACACATATATATATAACACATGACACACTTTAGACTCACTTTTTACCTTACCTGCGTGTTATCTTATTGTAACCTTATATGGTTTAATGTGACGATCGCCAAGTTTGATTTTAGAATACTGATCAAGCAACTACATTTTTGAAAAATTTTGATTAATCATATAAAATAAAACCAATTTCAAAGTTGCTAACAAAGGTTTGTCATACATTTAGCTATAAAACTGTTTAAAAATGAAATTCTTCGTGCTTTAGGGCGTAAATTTAATCATCATAGATGAAGATCGCCTGACTCTTGCTTACGAGGACACGGTTGGGATCCTCTGATTTGGAAGATGGTCTAGCTGTGCTGATAAAGCTTTTGAACTATTGACAGTTTAGAAAGAAACTAAACTAGTTTATTGTCACGTGATCAATACTCCATGAGTACTTATTGCTGTAAGGCAGGGTTGGGTGATCTTTCCTATATGTTGGGCAGCATTTAAAATTGCCAATGCTTCGATGGACTGGTGAAATCGGAAGTTACCTAGACATTCTTCGGCACCAAATAAGTGAAAATCAAGTAAACGTTACGTTTTTAGGGTTTAAATTTCAATATAAAAAAACCTGATGGAATTGAGTAAATATCAAATACAAATCATTTTAACAAAGAAATATTTACCAAGAGGTTCCAATTTAACGCTACTATTTTACGGGTTTTGCTAGATAATAATGAAAATTTGAAAAGTTTTGAAAACTATGAAACATTGGCGGTGAGCCGCAGATTGAGCACCCCTGCAATAAGGAATCAGATTTATCTTCATATATCGGTTCATGTATTTTAATGTAAGGTCTTACTGGAATTTTTTATAGAAAGAGAAGAAAAAGTGGAAAATGTAAAGAGCATCTGGAAAGCCCAAAGGCTTGTCATTAATTATTACAAAGGACGTCTTGGCTGCCATATTCATCATCAAGAGCATGATGATGTTATAAACTTCAGATACACTGGAATATCTGAAGATGAAAATAAGAGGTATTTGGTGAAAGTGACCAGCAAAGATGGAAAATGGAGTTGTAAGTATCATTTTTATCTTTTCTATGGTTTCTCTCAAATTAACGTTTCTGCACATATTTTTGTTCAGTCATTTGAATGGCGTGGTAAATTTTGCTGTGTTCTTGGTAAAAGAAATATTGATTAAAATTTTTGCCAAATATGGTTGTGATTTCACTGTTTTAAATTCTGCTTATTGATACTTTGACTGTTAGGTAAAGTAGCAAATTATTAACATTTCATAATATTCCTTCAGGCCTTGTTTAGCCTGAAGATGCACCATTATCAATGTTATCTGAGGAGATTCATTAATTTGTATTCAGTAGGTAGGCAGCAGTACAGTGACATTTGTGAACACAGTGTATATAGAGAGAAAATATTTATTTATTTTAGAGTTGTAATTTTTATTATTTGTTAGATTTTCTTTGCGTGCTTTAATATAAATTTCTGAATTGAAAAGTGAACTGTCTTGAAGGGTATGGTACAAGTAAAACCATAATTCTATAATAATAAAAATTAGTACATTTTGTTATATGCTAGGAATATTTAGCTGTTGTTCTGTGAATTACCTGTGATTGCTAATAGAAAATTTGTATTTGGCTAGGTTTTAAGGCATAACGTTTTTGTAATTGCAGGTTTGGATGTGGTGCCAAAATTTAGAACAAGCGAAACCCTCGTTCATATGTTAAATGAAACAAATGACATACAAGGATTCCTTACTTGTATTAGGAAAAAGTTCATGAAATTTGCTAAGAATTAAAAAGGCTTGTTATTTTCTTCTATGTACTGTGAATTTATCATGTGTAAATAATCTTTGTATTTTGAGAGAATATAAACAAATTGTTTTCATTATTTTTATATTTCTCGTAATAAAAACATAGCCACAAATTTATATACAAAATTATTTTATATTATATACAATGTCAAACATTTCAAAAATCAAATGGAAACTACTTGTTCAGCTGGAAGACAAACATATTTTACTTGCAATAACAAACAGCTCCAACAATTCATTATAAATTTAACAAAAACTGCCTCTTTAGTCAAATCCACAATTTAAATCTCTTGCACCCACAGAAGCTCACGTTCATGTGGTCATTGGTCAGGCAAGATGATTAGTGTGGAAGTTAAGATCTTTATATGTATATATATTTACATAAATATAACACCTTTAATAGTTTCAATACAAATAACTCATTTAATCTCTTCCACATAAGTTGCAGGGAAAATGCCGATAGTGCCATTCAATTCTCCTAACCACCATCCATCTGCTTGTTTATCATGAATGTTGATCACATCTCCTGAAATGAAAAGATTTTAAAGTCGAAATTATGGAAAGTGTTCACCGTTATCTTATAATTTTAGAAGCATCTGTCTGTCCCCTACAGTATATCAAAAACCATTTGTCATAGAGAGATGCAGTAAACAGCATTTTGTTTCTACTAACTAGAAGGTCCCTGGTAAACTTTTCATAAAGACCTGGGTTTGATCCCAGAGGATGATTTCTGTTTCCCATTAGATAACACACAAAGATAGATTCTTTGATGTGCATGCCTTCATTCTTTTGCCAGCCTTGGTAGAGGGGTGGTTAGTGTGTCTATATCCCATTGCTAGGGTCGCAGGTTCAAATTCTGCCAAAGTCATGGTCTGGTGTTTTGTCCGTGTTATCGCTGTTATGATATTCAATGTAATTGGCCTTGTGCTGCTTCTGGATTTTTGCCATTTAATAAATAAATAAAAATTAGAAAAAAATGACCTACGATCTTCAGATTTTAACTGTTTTGAAGACAAATGAATAAGGTTTCTTATTCTAATCAACAATTTTTGCCTTTTGTTCGATATCTCTTGAATTTTGACATAAGTTACGTGTTTGTGAAAAATCTTGGGTTAATTTTTGGAGGTTGCCATGGCAACCATGCCATTGTTGACCCACGAGATCACATTATTTTCTCAGTCCACATTTGCATAATATACATGCACACATTGAATGCCTTAATGCAAGGATATGATAATAAATTGTCAATATGCACACACAGCCATGCTCTCAGTGAGGTATGAACCTGCAAACCTTACATTGGAAGCCAAATACACTAAAATTCTATACCGGGGAAATGCGTTATTAGGGTTAAATGTGAATTATTGAGATCAAAGAGAGTTATTACAAGCATAATTACTTGCTTCACAAGTAATGCAAGTTTGGTCTAGATAGGCAATATATTTCTTATGATATCGATGAGAAAACATTGCTTGGGGTCATATTGACCCCACACGACTAATTAAGGGTTAATAGTGGACCTGTGATTGGGAAACCTTCAGAACGCTTCACTTTAAACCACTTGTATAATACTGCTTAAATTTTTGTTTTTTGATATTTTCATTTGTCTCTGAGTCAGCAAAATTTTTTATAAATTGCCGTTTTCTTGCTTTATTGTCATATCGTAGATGAGCTTATATTGTACTCTTTCATTAATACCTCATTATACAGACGTTGGCAATGCCGATTTTCTGTCAAAGTCGGCATTATTCGTTTCCCCATGTTTTCAACTACTGCTACTACTACTCATGTTCTTTAGGGTATCTTAAAATGTATATAAAATAACTTTAATAACAAACAAAATTATCACACAGTATGTCATGACTGTTGACATCTTGAAACAGAAGAGGAACTTCTTACAATATATGGTTAAGCTTAAAGAAGATCGGTCATGACTGTGGTAACATCTATTAGACAATTGGAAAATGTAATTTCACCAAAGATGCTGTTAGAGTGAATTTGCCTGTAGAATGGGTGTCATTAAAATGAGCTTTTACTGTACATAGGTACAAAATGCACATGAGTTTATTTTTTGGGAATCCTACCATTATCTATTGGTAATACTAACTATTTGCGATAACTGATGATACTGTATTTGGGGATGAGTGACAGAACTTTAAAAGCTCCAGCATAATAAATATCAGGCTAAAGTTTTCTGGGTAATTTAGCCCTTGCCATATTTATATTTTTGGTTTAGATCAGTGTTTCCAAATGTTTTGTCTTGTAGCACAATGGAAGACAGCACTGGACCCTGTGTTTCTCTCCCCCACCCTTAACTTTGAAAACCATTGATTTATTTCTATTTAATTTACATTAAAATGTGAGTCTGTACACTGAAAACTTCCTGGTAAGACTGAAATCCTTCCTTGAAGATGTACTGTACATTGTTAATTGCACATACTAGAATTATTAACTAAATAAAATTATTTTAATTTACTTATTCTATGTTTTTTGTTTTTGATGCGTGTTTTGCGGGAAGCCTGTCTGGCGATTTTACAAAAATTACAGCAATCAGCTGATGAGCTAGTGAAATGCAGAATATTTGGAGAGGATGGAATTATAACTGTATAGAAGTAATTATGTGTTCTATAAGTATAATTAATATTTGTAATAACCTGGATTATTGATAATTATTTTGGTTTTCTCCTTAATTCACCCAAAAAGTGAGAACCTGGTGCTAGGTAGGTTCACTTTAATTTCTGATTTTAAGTTCACAAAGGTGTTACCCATGTATAACGTGCACCCTTACTTTATGACCTGAAAATTTGGTCTTCAAACTTTGCATTATAGATGAGTATATATGATAGTTCATAAAAATTTGTGTGGATTTTGCAAAGTGATTTTACTCCAGAAATATACTGGTCAGTTTGAGGTGTTAAAAGGTGGCAGAAGTATCCTGTATTTGCATTGAATGATACAGCAAATATAGAGATGACTATGAGATACTGTTTTGAAATAAGTTTCCATTTAATCATAAATAAGTCACAAGTGCTGCTATGAATGGTTTTCCACAATATTGCGACAATGATAAAATAATTTACCTTTAAATAAAACAATAAATGCAACAATTCTTAATTCCCTGAATGAATTGCCCATTGTTGGTTGACCAAACTTATTGCAAACCATAATAAACCAAAGATTGGGTTTTGCAAATTAAAACTTATATTAATAAAACCTCATTAACCCCTCAACGCCATCCGACGTATATACTGTATTTGCTCGTGTAATTGCCTCCATTGCATAATTGCCCTATCCTGATTTTTGAGGAGGATATAAAAATTATTTTTTGTACCACATAATTGCCTCTTTTTTTACGTTGACACAACGGTTGTCATTGTTTACACTGCAGTCTCTTTTCCTTCCACACTCCCAGCAGATTGATGGATTCATCCGATTCCATGCAAAAAATAGCCTTGGCCCAAATTTGCATTTTAAACTGTTATAGCTATTGGAGACACCAATATTTTCTTAGTTATGTATTGCTTACATTCAGTATCCCTTCCTCTTTCCCTCCCCATCTCAATAGACTGAAGAACGAATCCCATTCTATGCTGAAATAGTCTTTGCCTGCCTTTGTAGTGGATCAAATCGTCAGGTTGTCAACTTATTGTGTCTGAAACAGCGTGTACGAAAGGAACAGCATGAGTTCGTAAGTAGCACTGTTGTGCACTGTGTAGATTACACATTTAAGGAAGAAGTATTTGTAGAAGGTGAAAGTGTGGCATTGACATGGGTAAATATAATAATTACACAGTACATTTTAAACTTCGCATCATGCCGTTTTCCAAAAAATGATGTAACAGAGCAGCTTATATGACTCACATAATTGCCCCATCCAGTGATGGAAATGGCATTTTTTAACTGGGGGACAGTCAGTGACGGACTTGTGCAGTAGGGTGAATGGGGGTCTGGGATACCCCAAGAACAGGAGGGGTCCGGGTTTTTTGTTTTGGAGGCCTCGGTGCATCACATCAGTTGGCTATATGTACGTTATGCCCCTGAATAGAACCCTTCCAGGTTGCAAGTTGCAATCAATTTTTAGTAAACATTAAAATTCCCTAAGTTTATCAGTTTATATATTTTGTTGATCGTCGGAACTAAGGGTATGCCATTCCCCTACATCTCCCCTCATTTCCATCACTGGCCCCACCCATGTTTTAATGTTACAGAAATTGTGCAAAAAAGCGGAGGAATTACGGGGATAAATACTGTATACATCCAGTGTCATTGGTAGCTTTCTTTATTTTTTACTGAGCTAAAATTTCTTTAAACTTAAAAACCTTGATATATTTTAAAAGGAGTAGTTTTGGCCTTAATAATTATATTTTATTCGTCAAGTTTTATTATATTTCTTATTATTTCTAACGAGTTGAAATTTTGTGAATACATTTTTTTTGCCACACGAATAGTTTTATTTCTTTCTTCGGAAAATTGCAAAGAAATGGTAAGGCTACTCATACCTTTGAGTGAAGACCCTGCTTAGTGAAAAGAATAGAAGAAAAGAATGCTTTAGCCTGTGTATTTCTTTTTGAGTCTGCCAACCAAGAGTTTGGATTTATGAGTCAGTGTATATTGAAAGAGGTCTGTTCACAAAACAAGGAATGAAAAAGGTCACTTGAAAGAGACCTAAGTAAGTAAGGGAATAGATGATGTTCTTTGCTTCTCTTAGCTATTTAGTTAGTTGTGCAGACACATTTACCATGAACGGAGCTTACTTTTTTGAGACTTTGCTGTGAGTGTTAGAATAAGAGCAAACGCCAATAAAAAATCATTATGGATGATAGATTGAAGTTATAACAGTTTTCCTATAGTAAATTTCATGCTGAATCTGATAATGCATGTATAAGAATTCTAAAAAATTGGGAAATACCACTAAAGTTTTAAAATATTTTTAATTTTTAAAAAAATTTCTTTATACAGACGACGTTATATTTCGGCTTCTATTGAATAAAAACGGACAATTTTTTATGTGACTCCCGTAATGACTCCTAATAATGACAAATTAACTTAAAAATAAATTAGAAGTATGAACTGCCTTTGAAAAAAATAACAATGGTAACATTTATCAAAAATTTTCAATCGAGACATGAAAAAGTTGACCTGCAGTAAACTTTTTCCTTATTTGGTTTAGAGGGGTACATCCAGCAAATAAAATGTTCAGAATATTTTACATCTATCTTTGCAAAAGGTTCCATGTCAATAACTTCTTTAGTTTTCACAATATTGATGAATAAATGAAAGCATGAGCATGCACTGGATAGGTAAGAGATCAGTGTGCCAACAATTCTCTCCAGCAAAGAGGTTATACTTAATTTCTGATAGTATAATTGTTATAATTTCAAAATATCATGTTTTGCATAAATTATTTAAAAATTTCATATAAATCCAATAAAAGGTGAAAAGTTATGAGTATTTTATAAATTTTGCAAATTTCACACCTACATTTCCAGTTTTTTTTTAAATCTCCTTTGGGCTTGAAGGGTTAAAGAGAAAAGGTGCAAACCAAAATCACTCCAAGTCAGTCAATAATTCCATGGAAATAATTTGTTATAAAGTAAATTCTTAAAATTAGAATAACCCAAAGATCTCTTGAATTACACACCTGGCCTAAGTTTTAATTCATCATAGAGGTTTGGAGCGTAATCATATAATGCTCTGCATCTGCCAACAGAGGGAGCACTGCTGTCCCCATTTTCAGAAATAACTGGGTAAGCCAAACCACTCTGGTATTCCTTATCACTTCCTTGGCTAGAAAATTCATCTGTAAAGTAAGTAAAGAAGTATAAATAAATATCCAATACTTTTAATGTGAAAACACCATGATTAGTGTTGATGAAGTGAAGTTGAAAAAAGGTACATAAATAAAAATCTTTATAATTTACTATGATAATATTCAAGTTTAAAAAAATCATGATTTTGTAACTGAAGCTACTGAGTAGGCTTAATAGGAAGGAAAATATCTTAGAGTTATCAAAGTTTATAAGGAGTTTGACTACCAAAATCACTGTCTGGCTGAACTGAGTTTCCATCAGCCTTGCCACGATCTGTCCAATCTGGTGAATCTCCAGCAGTGAATTGTTCAAGAGGTGTCACTCCTTGTTGCCACACCCAAGGAGGGACCTTTTAAGAGATACAGCAAAAAGTAATTAGATGTTTTTGGCACATGAATTAATATAATAGTATAATAGTTGTATGAAATCCTTTGGGCTTATTGTGTTTTTTATAATCCATGACAACTGCAAATATTTATAAAAATATATTTACTAAATAACTTGAAATGAGACACGTGAAAAATCCTACTTCGAGTAACAAAATTGAAAATTGGTATCAGAAAGATTAGATAGCAAGTTAGAATAGGTTATACATCAGTATTAAAAATTATATAACAAATTAGTTATGACTACTTGAAATCCATTTATCATTCACATGCCACAGTACTCGAAGAACAAGCTTAACATGGGCATTCTGTGTATCATGGTCACCCATTTGCAAGTCCCTTTTAGGTTGCCCATATTTATGTCCCTTTATGGCCATCCATTTTCTAATCAATACAACTCAATAAAAAAGGATGTTTTAGATTTATTTTACCTATAAAAGTAAAGTAAGACAATCTTAATAAAAAATATGAAATCGGATCCTCAGCCTATTCTCAACACTATAAAATGTATTGGAAAGGCAATGCATTTAAGTAATAATGATAAGGTTGTGATTTGTTGGAGTTCAAAATAAGTAATAATAATAATTGCATGGCCTAAATTGGACTAAATTTCCATGTTTGAATGAAATATAGCAAAAGTCTAATGATTTATATTATATTTACATATTTACACATGTCAATGTTTTATAATGATGGTACCCAAGGATAATGGAACTGACTGCTTTCATTCTTAAAACCATTATTGAGAAAATAACCTGTTTTGATAGAGAAAATTTGTTCTGCACATTTATAAATTTTGCTGCAAGCAGAGGACAACAATTTATATAGAAAATTATGGTCAAATTTTATATCAAATATCCTACAATGGCAATCATGTAAATTTAGTGATGAATTTACTGTACTCTGGATATAATTCTAATACCTTCAGGACACTCTGTTGGAGTCCTTGACGGTCACGAGTGACAGTAATATGTGGTGCCAAAGGATGTGGAGCTCTTTGTCGTCCATCTAATTCAGCAATAGCACTCTGTACTTTGTACCTTGCTGCTTCAAGGTATGTGAGCATTGAGCACATCTGTAGGAGAAATTTTTTTAATAACACCCAAGAACAGTTGGTAAAAGAGGGAAAAGATAATGTATGAAGAACAACAAGGATGACATACATATAACTGTTAATTAATCTCAGGGCATATTAATTTGCAACACAAACTTACATGATGCAATTTCTCAGTAACATTTTGCTGAGAATCTTGACTTCCAAATGTGGGTGTTTGCTGAAGCGCCCTTGCAAGATTTTCAACACCCTGTTTTCCCCTTCTTTCTCGCTCCACGTCACTGCGAATCAGCTGAAGCAACTTGACCAAATTCTAGTGAGGGAAGATAACACATAGTTCAAATGTCATCAGCAAGCCTGAATAACAATATCTCATGTTCCATTGATATGAGATAAAAATAAGGTAACCAACGATCAGGATTTCCACTATGTTAGTTTAAAAATTGAATTGGTAAGTTAAGCCCATGTAAAAAGATAAAGGTTAATCCTCTGGGCATAATATGACTGAACAAACCACTAAAATTGCTTTATGCCTGTGGAAGATGATCTTATTTGAAATTAAATGGCATGATTGTACAAAAGTTCACCTGTCTTCTCCTTTCTCTGTTCATAGCAAGGGTGATGTGTTCAGCATAAAAATCTGGCAGTAACTGTTCGGGAATTGGCTGGCCAGACCCTCGAATGGCAGACACAGCACCCATATCCCTTGCTATCTCACATCCACGCAGAATAGGCTCTGTCAGTCGGTCAGAACTCTAGTATGATAAAATTGAAAAGAATAAGATTCAGTCAAGTTTTTGAAGAATAAAAAATCCTCATATTTGTTACTTTTTGAATAGAAAGAAATTAATCTTTTTTGAATTCCTGGAAATTGAAAAGTATTGTAGTAGAGATACATCTGAAAATCATTATAAATACTGACCTGAACACGTTTGGGTCCCACCTCCTGTATATGGGAAAGGTATCGGGCTGCTAATTCCTTCAGATTTTGTAGCCTCTCTTCTTCTAATGACTGAAAGCACTGGCTACCTTTGTTGACAGCTGTTTCCCATTCCAACCTGAAATAAAGTTACATAATGTCATTTCTTAAATTGTTCAAACTAGAATCTTGGGTGAATGACAATTTCATTTTCTGTTTGCATAATTAATTAGTATTAAAAAGAAGCAAATTCAGAAACTAAGTTATCAAATAAAATACTATTAAGTGAAGTTTTTAGATCCACCTCTGTTAAACACTCAAAAAATTAATTAAATTAAAAGATACCAGAAATATAGGTAATTTCCTAATAAAGTTTTTTTATAGTAGATGGGCAAATTCTGAGAAATCGTGTAATACTATTAAGTATGTAAAACCATTACAGGAAAATATTCAAGTTGCAATAATAAAAAATTTAATTGAATGACTTGAAATTTGATTTTATCTCACCTTGCTCGTTCCGCTCGTATGCTGAATGTGTAGTATTCCACATCTGCCTTCCTCACAGCCTCCTCTGCCTTTCTTCTTTTCGATTCCAGCTGAAGAAGAAATTATCGATCGTGGTTACCAAATAATAAAACATAGGGACATTCTATGCTATACAGAATGTGTAGGTATTAATTGAAAAAAAAAATTTGGAAAAGTCTGTTATAACTAGTGAAACAAGAGCTACTATTTTTACAAGAAATTAAAACATTTCTTTAATACCTAAAAAATTATCTATATTCAAATTTACTGCAATGTTTCTCGTTTTCAAAGATTTTCAAATATACTCCTTGAGTCCACTACATTATTAATTTCAAATAGTATTTAAATATATGTTTGATATAAAATTAATACCCATTTAAGGAGTTCATCAAATAACAATGATTCAATCATAATTGAAACAATAGACAAGTACAATAAATAAGCTAAGAAAATGTCATGAGAAGACATGATTTAATAATCAAAACAAACTATGTGGACAAAAATCAATCAAAATGCAATCAATTATTGTAATACTTTGTCATAATTTCTGGAAGTCTAATACAGTTAGACCCCAATTTAGTGCCAACATTCATCCATCACTGACATTGGTGCTAATCTTAAGATGGAAGTTCTGTTCATAAAGATTCATGGGCAGTATGAAGGGGTAGCACTATATAGGGCGAGTGCTAAATCAGGTTATGACTATATAATTCAAATGAAAAGAAAGATTCCAAGTATAGTTAAGCATCTTAGCAATATCAATTTGGAAAGACATTTTAAACAGTTGTTCTAATGAGAATTTTTAATGCTAAATAAAATGGCTTTGATTCATTACAGACTGAAACTTAATCTCTACTAGATGAAAAAACTGAGAAACTTTTGCATTTTTTTCCAATTTCTCTTTTAACATCTTTTGAGCTTTCCCTAAGCCTGGAAAATACTGTGGAAGAAACCAGTCTACTGTAAACATAGGCATTAAACGGATATAAAATCATCCTAAAAGTTTACATAAAACAATCATACATATACTATGACTAAATAAATTGAAACAAGTACCTATATGACAAAAATACATCATTTTTAAATGGATTTTTCATACAGAAATTATTATGTCAGTATTCTTAAAAAAGCATTATTAGCCTAACCTTTGCAAGCTCTTTCTCTGAAAGGTGATGCTGGTTATTGTGGTGATTTATAGAACCATTGGTGGTGTTGCCACTTAGAGGGCCTTTCTCGGCACCAGTAGAAGAAGCAGAAGATGCCCTTGAAGCTCTTCCCAACCGAGCTTCCACAAGCAAAGATGCATCCTGTAAACCATCAACTCTCTACTAAGCTCAAAGAAAGAATGCATGCACACTACATATCATACAGAAAAACTAATATGACTCCAAGAGGCCTAAATAATTCTAGAAAATCGAACATTTTGCAGAATGTACTATTGATGTTTCTGTGGCTGAAAACGTTTTTAAATTGAATTTGCATACAAAAAAGGGTTTGAATGTTGTAAAAATATTTCATACCGAAAAAACCAACAAACTTGTAAGAACCATTATTTATACAGCAGCTTTTACAGCATCATCAGCAAATACAGTATGGTCATATATTAATAATAAATGGGGCTCTCGCAAAGTTATTAACATTCGTTGCGTGTAATAACTTCTTCAGAAAGTCTGCCAAGTTGGTATAAACTTGGCATCGGAAAAGCTGATCTGCGTAATTTTGTTAGTATATATTTATAAAGTAAAAGTTTTTGGTTATAGGTTAGGTTTTGGATTTTAGGTGGATGAAAATGATATTTTTAACTGTTAGTTGCTGTTTGCAACACTGCAACAGAGATACTTATCATAGGATATCTTTAGTCTGCTAATTATGGTTTGCCTTCTATTGATTAATTAATTGTCTGCTGAATTATTTTTCTGTTTTAACTGTGCCCATAAAAATTGAGAATGAAGAGAAAAATTATTAGTTCAACTAAAAATCTTAAGTTCTTACAAATTCAGAAAAATATGAAATTACTGATGTATTGACTATTAGAGGTGTACATAGTAATGAAGTGTAATATGTTTAAGAAACAACCCAATCTTTGGCAATGGCCATAGTATGATGGAAACATCAGTTGTCATCTGATCATCAAGTTTAAGCATCGTAGTGCTGCGACAGTACTTGGTTGGGTGACCGTCTGGGAAAAAACAGGTGGTTTCAATTATCAATGACGAGTTAATTGGCAACCTTAAGAGAGCCATAGTTGCTACCGTGGGATGATGATTTAATTAGCAATCTTAAGAGATTGCTGCCTTTAAATAATCAAATGAGTTTATGAAGAGTACCATCAGAGTACTAGAATCCTTTAAAAAATGACCCTAGAGGAAATTTGATTCAGAGCTATTATTTAAAATTAACCAAAACATTTCCTTGCAGCATAGCTGTGAAAGGCATTATTCTGCAGTGAATCTCATTTCAATAGATTTGCACTCAAAAATATTGGTGAAAACCTTTAGCTGTTTAATAACGATTAAAATAATTGGGCCATCTTTGGGTGAATTTATTCTGGCTAGGTTTGTTGAAACGTGGAAAAATTCACACATTAGCTAAAGACAAACAATCAGAGAAAATGGTGATAAAAGTGAAGAGAAGTTGAATTCTATACAGGAATTATGGTAAATTGTATATGTAAATAAATTTATAATTTTTTATTGAACAAAGAATAAATGTTCTTGTTCTAAATATTGTATTTGTACAATGCCAACTGGAATAAATTTTGTTTTCTATTCTATCCCCCTCTTCTGAAAGTTTTCAACAAGTTTTTACGATTTCAATATTTTAAAATCTGTGGAATACCAACATTTCTTGATCCACAAGACAAGGGAATATGCTAAACCAAATGTTTCTTCAAGTGTATGCAAACTTTTTTTTAGATAGGACTACACCTCTGCGTGAAACGCTCAGAACACCCATGCACAGGAATGATTTTTTCACATCCTGACTGGGGAGTCACATGACGTCCACCTACTAGCATCCCCCTCTAGAAGTAGTTGTGATTATGGTGAATATGTCATTTAAATGAAATTATGATGCTCTATCATATTAAATTTTACGTTGAATCTGAAAAAATGTTGAAACGGTAACAATATTAACAATTTTAATCAGTGCTGGAAAGCTTCACATGTAACGTAACGAAACAACGAAAAAATGAAATAATTTTGAGTTAACGTAACGAAAAACGTTAATGAAATTTTTCAAAAAGCTGTAATGAAAAACATAATGAAAACAAAAAATTTAATTTTGTTATTTCGTTAACAGATTCGTTACTACTTGCTCTAGCTGGCTATAAAGCTTGTAGGGACATTCATACACAGCATCTGGGTGAGTGAAAGTGGGCCAAAACCCTTTGTCACCTGCTGAGCCATTTCTACTGCCCTGTCGCAAAAGGAGCCCTACCCCGCCCATCACCCATTGTTCTTTTGGATTTTTCCACATTTATGAAAGAAAGGATTCCTTCAGGAAGCATAAGAGAAGAAACGAGGAAGATAAAGCATTGATCTTAAATGTATGTGCTGCTTATAGTGAAGGCCTTCTCTCACATTCGCCGTCCCCCCTCTCAGTATATCGTCCTTTCAAACTATTGTTTTCAGTATTCTTTAGGATTGGGATTTTCCACTTACTCATTATACTCAAGTTCCTCTTTTAGAGGTCGGTGCTCTCCAAGTTAGTCTCATCCTCTCCACCCCTGGATCCTGAACTGTGTCATTTGTTCGTCAGTCTAACTATTTAAGCTGTTACAGAAAGATCTCACAATCAGTGCTTTTATGATTCAAACACTACTATTCGAACTTTTCATCGCTCCCAAGAGGTTAGTACTGCTTCATATCTATTACCATTACTGTGGAGCATTTATAGTAATAGTGGACAGCTATCATTTCCTGAAAATGAAGACTAATTAGAGTTTAACACTATTTCAGTTTGTTCAAGTTTACCTAAGGAGGTGAAAAGAAGACTCTATGCCAACCATTAGAATAACGAAATTAATTAAGGGTTGTGGAAGTAAGTCTCATTTTCATACGTTTTTCTAGTTTATATTTTGTTGAATGTTAATGTAGGATAAGTGATTTAATGTGTTAATTTAATTTTAAATTCCATGGGTACTTTGTTCAATTCTGGAGATAGCAATGTCCACCAGTTGCATAGGAAGAGAACAACTACATCTTATAATTTATTAGGATAAGCGCAAGAATTTGGAAAGTGAACTCGGTGCTGAATATTATTTTATTTTCTTCTTTATTTTTCAACTAGTCTCCAGCAATTCTAATTATTTTTAAATTTTATTTTATTTAATGAAACCTCATGTAATGTATAAGCTTTTACGCTTCTATTCGTTTAATGTTTTACTATTCCTTTCGTTCTATTCCCCCATGCCGATTCACTCAAGAGTAAAGTATATGAAACTAAGTAATTTTTTAAAATTATAAAAAAATAGTTATTAATAGTTATTAATTTTACAGCAATTAAGTAGTTTACAGAAAAAACCTCGACAAACGTAGTTGTATCCCATTGAAAGTATTCTATAAAAATTTCAGAATAAACTTTTTATCGATTTAAATTTAGAATATGTATTTACTTACGGAAGCGATTGAATACCCACATTGGGTAAAGGTTCCATATTTTTCTGTTTTACCTGAAAAATTACTTATATTCATGGTTATTAAGAGTGGATTAAAACTTTATCAAACTATGCACATTTCTCTTTCCCTTCTTTCATATATGTACTTAATAAAACAATCCTTTTGTTAATATCTAAAATGTTATTAAATGCAATATTGTAAATCCATGGATGATTTACATGTATTTCTTATAGGGTATAAGAGAAGGAAGAAAGCTATCAAAAATAAACCCCAGAGAGGAAAACTTGAAATTTTGACAATTTTCTTTATTTTTGTCGAATTTTAGGTCTGTTGCAAAAATTAGAATTGGTACAGCCGGTGTGCTTTCCGAGTTACTTATAAAAATTCTACGATGCAACATTAGCATTGCAGTATTTTATTATAATTATTACATTATTTTTGTACTTAATGCGGGTTAAGGCAATTAACCTTGATTATTAAATGTTGGATATAAAAATCCTAATTTGTATGCATGATCAAAAAAATAACGAAATCTGTTCCGACTCCTTAGAAAACTTAAAAATGTTCCTTATCTGCAACATATGTTTAGAAATTTTTTTTACTATAATTCTAAATGAAAAATTTAAACTTACGAGGTATAAATATCAAATATAAAGTACTCATTTTTTATAAGCAATTATTTCATTATAACGTTAAACGTAATGAAAAACGAAATGTAGATTTTATGGTAACGGAAAACGAAATTGCTTTTTTGGCCGTAACAAAAAACGTAACGAATCGATTTTTTTTTCGTTTGTCAGCACTGAATTTAATTAACTTTATTAATTCTGCCTCTATCTTCTTAAACACTATTATCCTAAAGAATAGGCACTTTTTCTACTTCATTGATTAATATTTCTTTGCAAATAAGATGTACATGTTTCCTGATAACATAACAATGCTTTTGCGAGGAGAATCACCTCGTGCAACCAGGCAGCTATGTCTGAAATTCATATTAGAAACGCAGCAGTGTTGCGATTTTATTGTGGGTGACCCTGAAATGCAGCACTTCCATTTATTTGGATGGAGAATGCTCATCTGTGTGGTCCCCTTATACTGTTCCATTGGATCTATTACCTGCATTTTTTTCCCACCCGAACTCGGACAAGTATCTGCTGCCAACATTGACGGGTTACAGCAATCGGTTCTTCTGAACTATCCTTAACTCCTACATGCATCCCCCCTAATATCATTGACTCTTATGAGAAAAACTGCTTCGATTTATGTAACACTTTCCAAGAATTCATCCACGGTGTAAATCTAGGTATTGAATTTGTTTCTGACTAAAGGTAGGATTCATTATTATTAAATATAAATTTATTTCATGCCAAATTTTTAGTGGCACACTGAAACTCAGCCACAAGGAAAATGGTACACAAAAGATAAAGGGTTGAGCACCACTGCTCTAATCAGTTCTACATATATCTGTTTGCAAAGAGACCCTCTAAATCACAGAAAATATGAATGATCATCTATTAACTCAAAGCTAGTCCTATTACTGTTATTGCATAAATTAGCTTTATTTCCTGATTATTTTTAGGAAGAGTTTGTTTTAAAACATGTATACCATGCATTCTTTCAATGATCAATATAACTGGTATCTAAAACACGTACAAGGATTTAATTTATGTTAATGCAACTGACGATGAATTGGGTATTCATGATTTATGAGCACAATCACATTTCAGTATTTTCTGAGATGGTAACTTTCATGTAATTGTAGTAGAATAAATTTTTTCATAACTTCAGAATGATGTAAAAGACAATGCATATGATACTAGGAAAATTCTAGCTATCACTATATACTTCACAATTGCAAGCGCTGAAAGCAATACATGCAGAGAGGCCAATCATGTCAATACAGTTTTTCGTCAACTAAGTCAGCAAATTGTTCCAGAAAATTACCTGATCTTACAATTATAGACTGGATAGAATAATTATCCATACCAATAATTGCATTGAAAGTATCAATGAAAGATTAATTTTATTGAAAAAATGACTTGGCAATTACTTTCCTGCAATAATAAAACTTCTGTACTGTACCAAAATTTTGGAGAAGAAAAAAGAAAAGATAGCTCTTCCAAACCATCAAAACAATTGCTAACCTGAAGTCGTTCGTTTTCACGAGCACAAAGGAAACTGTGTTTTTTTGTCTTTGCCTCTGCAGCACGCCACTCTGCAAGGCTCTTTCCAGCCTTTTCAACCACAGCTTCCACTTGCTTCCTTGTTCGATGATGAGATTCAAGGAGTGTTCGTAACGGCTTGGAGACTTCTTCACTCAGGGCTACACTGAGAGCTCTAAAAAAAACAGATGAGACAAAAATATAGAAAATAAATAAAAATGGCATTCTTAGCAATGGTTTTACTTTGTGCCTTCACCATTTGTGGTAAGGGAGAAGGTAGTGTATTCATGAAAAAAATCGAAATCGCAATTTTTACGGACATACACGTTTTGAGGTCCCATGAGCACGTTTTTCAATATTCTCTGGATGATGTCTGTGTGTCAGATCAGTGCAAAACTTTCTACTAAAATTTTTTATCAGTAATTCAAGGTCTGAAAAGATTTTGGCTGAAACTGGTAAACCAGAAGTGGACGTTTATTCTTGCCCTTTTTCGTTTTTCCAAATATCTCCTTAATTTATGTAAATATTTATCATTATCAAAGTTGCAGAAAATATCTACAATTTTTTTAAAATTTCTTTATCATAAAACGGATTGTTTAAGAGATATTCGATTATTCGTTTGAATTTATGTTATGTATGTGGCTAATCGTAAGTGGTACCTTAAGTTTCTGTTGCTACGATAAAATTTTCTAACTGTTGATAGTGATGCCTACGCTGCCAGGGGTAATTTTACTTTGGCATCGATGTTTTTGTTATCCCTTGCAACAACTAACAATTTTTTTAATTATCGTTTTTCAGTGTGAAAAGTGATTCAAAGTTGTTTTCACTGAACATTATTCCAAATGTTTAAAAATTATTCACATGTGTAATTGCCGATAATTATTCTTGAGGACACTGGTGTAGAGAGCAATCATATTCATTACTCTGTATGGAGAAAGTCATGTGCTGGGCATATAAGATTTCTTGAGAATATTTTTCTTTGATCCCCAATGGAATGTTTGCCAAACATTCATCTCTAATCGAATGCATGATTAAATTTCGAGTCACTGTCAATAATAAAAGAGCACATTCCTTTGAGCAGAAATTTTGTGCTCTACAAAAATTTCGGCTTTGCTAATTTTTTAAATGGATAGTTCCATGAATGAGTCAAAGGCATTAAACGTGTAACTCGTTACAAAGGAGTAATTATGAAAAGTATAATTTATTTTTTTCGGATGTGATTACACAGAGTGGTCTAGCAATTCCAGGTGTCCTGCATTCAAGGCAAATGAAAAATTTATAGTAGAGCTATTACAAATTAAGTAAATATTACACTCATATTTTCTATGGATTATATTGTCTTGAGTTGTGATTTTGGCATTAAATGAAGGAAAGAATTCTTTTAAGATTTTTGGTTCCTCCCCCTTGCGATAATCCTGGGACTTATTGATTTTTATCCATTGAATATTTTAGAAACGACAGCAAAATTTTTGTTTCTTGGTTGTAAAATTAATTTGATGGATTGATACGACTATAATTCCATTATATATATATATATATATATATATATATATATATATATATATATATATATATATATGTGTGTGTGCAACTCGTTATAAAGATCGAGAAAAATAATATTTATGCTAAAGTTACAAATTAATATAATTAACACTATAGAAAAGAAATCCGGGTGGACGAGAAATGCTGCTCTTTCTTGTTTCAGTGGCGCACACACGGGGGGGGGTCCACCGGGTCCGGATCCTTCCCCCGCCCCTTGGAAAATTGTGACTTTTTCTAAACTGTGGAAACATACATAGTTATTTTAAATTTGGGTTCATGGGACGGTTTGCTCCCTTTGCTTCTTAACATAAATATATAATTAATAATGCAATACGCGACATTGATATAATTTTCATACAACTTTTGTGCTTGCCAAATATTTCGGACCCCCTTCCCTTCAGATAATCCTGTGTGCGCCACTGTCTAGTTTTTAACTCTTCGGGCGTCCCTTCCTTAACGATAAACATAATTAACGCTTATTTATAGCAAGAAGGTATGCCTCACCTGTGAATCTCACTTTCAGCCTCCATTTCTGCTCCCACCAACTGCCAAGCATGGCTGACTGAACCAAGTGCTTCCTTAGACGCCTTGACCAGCTTCCCCGACAGTTTGCTGAGACTTTTTGCATACTGAGCCTCTGCTTCAGACCTGAAAAGATTAAAAAACATGTATAAGTCATTGGTACATTTAAAAATGTCGCTGAAATTGCGCTGCTATGTGGAAAACTTATTCTCATGTGAGGCCATCGTCGTGGTCTTCCCACACATCAGTGAAAATTAGATATACATATCTTCGGATGGCAGGGGTTGGTTAGTTTTTTTTTGTAGGACGACAAACCTCTTTTAAGCTCCGGCAGCTGAGACTTCCAAAGTAGGAGCTCAATTGCCGCAATGACAGCTCTCAAATTACAATTTACCTATCTTCTCATTTATCGAGAGGGTATGATATTTCAAGACCGCATCTTACGGCAAAAATTAGAAAATTTCGCTATTAAATATCCCGACAGCTTTCTAATCACGCATTCAAGGGGTCAGGCGAATCGTCCTCGGTTCTTAGTCCTCCCGCTCCCGGCCTAAAAAGAAGGAGGTTTTCGGAAATTACGACCTCCCTCCTCCCCCGAAAGATTTGCTAACATTCGTGAATTCATAATTTTTTTACCGGCGGAACACGTTTGGTTGACTTTGAAAGAGGGAACAGAAGTAGAGTGGGAAGAGAAAGAGAGGAAGGGAGAGCTGTAACTCGGAAAGTTTTGAGGAAGGGTCTAGAGCCAGTTGGACGATGGAAGCGAAGATGGGATGCCAAACGCTTTCGAGACAGGTACCGAATATGGGAAAAGGCTTCCTTCCCATTTGGATCGGAGAATCGTCGGAAAGATCTTGACCTAGAATCGTTTGGAAAAAGACGCTTCCACGAGAGTGCCTTGAAATGCGAAACGCCTCCCTCGAATAGTTTCCTTTCGTTTTCCTCTTTCCGAGGGAAACATGGGGCTACATAGTCGCTTCCGAAGAAAGTGGAATTAATTTAAATATAAGATGAGATACAAAAAAGAAATCTTTAAGACGTCGAATACTTTCACCGCGAATAAACTCGTTTTTTTATACCCCTAAAGTTCGGACGCAAATACAAATGTATATCGTACATTCGCTGGGAAATTATTCGACGATTGAGCTTTTTCCAATGACGTTATATCTAAATCATCAAAAACTTTCTTCAAAGAAGGAGTAATGTAACCCCAAGACGTATCTATTTCAAATATAACGCATATCAAATTAAAATTTTTCTAATGAAAACTTTGTGAGGCAAATATTGGTCATATAATCATTGTGTATTTATTTAAAATATCCACACGGTAAAGCGATTTGTGTTGGATTAAAATGTAACAATAAAAAGTTAATTAAATGCGTGCTACCTTAAGGAACTAGTTTCCAATAATAATTGCAGTTAATTTGGGATTTTTCGAAAATAACTGGTGCATTGGTGTAAACAGGAGTAGAAAGGTAAAAAGTTACAAAAACTGACAATAGGAAAAGCTGTGAGAGGTATATTTTGAAAGCTATATAAAATACTCAAATCGATGTAGTGAATACTGAAAAAATCTTGTCAATTGTTTATAAACGTTTACTTTATCTATTTAAATAAACTAATTGTATTTTTTTATTTTAGCTCGAATGAGGGGATGTCTGAGCACAGTCAGTGTGTGTGTCTCAGGTATGGAGAGCCAGTCAAGAGCTGTCACACATCCTTTTCTGCGGGAGTTTTCCGTGCTGCATCTATCTAATGGGGTATGACGCGGCTAAACGCATTCCCTTGCCTCGCTGTCGTCATCGCGAGATATATGGGTGACTTCCGTCCTACCCAGCGGATAAACTACTATATGGCCCGAGAGATTTGAGCGCCGACGGCAAATCGGTTTTTCGCATTCAGCGCGCACAACCGAATAAGAATGAAGGTCAAGAGCGTTAGAGAGAGATGACTTTCTCGTGCCATTCATTCACGCACGCCGACTCGTTAAGGCGAAGCGGCAGGCGTCGCCCCCGAGGTCCGATTCACGTCTTGCCACGAGTCTGTGAAAGCATTCTCGACTCGGGAAATGAAAATCTTAATCGGTGGAAGATGCGCAGTTGTGGATGACAAACGGTAATGTTCTTCGATTAACGACGAACTGTTGGCTCCAAAAGTGTCCCGGATGATGGAGAAGGTTGGTGAAAGGATGGTGGGAGGCAGTGGCGGATCCAGGGGGGGGGGGGGGGGCACCGGAGCACGTGCCCCCCCTGTCGTCAGACCCCCAAATATTTAATTGGAAATTATATATTAGTGTTAATTCATAGCATTCATTCCCAATGCCCAACCACGCAGTATAAATGTTATTTCGACTTCTGTATGGGTAGCAAAAGATTAACTGAGCTTAACCTTTTCCGTACTGACTTTTAAGTGTGTTTATCCCTATCCCTACCAAGCCGGCCGAAACTGGCCGCTCCACTTCGACCTGATCTGCGTCATATCACATGTAGAAACTTACAAGAACACATGATAATGTTTGTTTGTTTATAGATTTTTTATTATGTGCCCCCCCTGTCAAATTTTTCTTGATCTGCGACTGGTGGGAGGAGAGTGAACTACATGCGTAGCAATAGAAGCACTGCTTTCGTTGTATCAAATTTAACAATTAAATGCATTAAATTCCGTCTACAGGGCTACAACTAGGATTAAACGGTACGATAGCTCCGTTGGAGGCGTGAAGCTATATCAAAATGATTCATAGCTCATATAAAGTGCACCAACGATCAATGTATCGCGAAAGGGAAATATCATTAGCATTATGACATTATTATAAAAATAAAATTTAACTATATTGTTTTGTGCATACTATTATTAAAAACCGGTAATATCACAATATCCAAACATAGCGACGCTTGGTAATAACGATCCTATATTCAGGCCACTTAAATTTCGTTAAAAGCGAGCTAATATTGTTTTATTGAAAGTAGCTTTTTTATACTGCAAATTTCATAATGCAAAATATAAAGCCATTCATAATAGATAAATTACTTCCTTATCCTTAATCTTATGCAATATCTATTATACGATTCGTATGATGGGAAATGTGGAATTTGCCCCGTGCCGATCCTACTTTTCGCTTTGCGGAACTGGTCGCTAAATGAAACAAAAAATATAAAAAGTCAACTTTACTCTTAAAAAATAATGAACGTAAACCATTATAACATATTATCGTAAGCAAAGCGGTCCTTTTTCGAGAACGATAGATATGTGGGTAAATGCATATCTAATGTCCGTTCCACTTATGGGAGACTAATCAGCTGTTTATAAATTTTACGCCTACGCTCTGGGTAAGTCTGTCTACGTGAGAGCATCGTTTCTTTATAGAGCTTATTCGCCTAATATTTTCAAGTCCGTCTTTGCCATTCGGTCAGTCACGTTTCATGTATGTTTTATTGGCCTCTCGAGCATTTCGACGCTCGCATTTTAAGCAGAAATGAGAGTTCATCCCTCGCGGTCTGATTATCACATCCTTGAAACGAATTAAAAGTAAATATTCCACTGGATTTAACATACCACAACCTAAACATAAAAATTAAGAGATTCCAATTTTGATGCAGTTATTAACGATTCAGAATTAAATAATGCTCATGTTAAAAGCTTCAAAATCTATTGGATAAAAGATAAACAAATTAAACTTTTGTTTTAACTAATAATTAACTTCGACGGTGAATTTTCTATTACTATCACGAGAAACGTAGTATTATCTGCTACTGTCGTAGGCTTCATATTTTTTTAGGTGACTTTAACGCATACAGAGGCTTTTAAAGTCTACAACCACTTGACTGAGAACGACTAAGGAAAAACACAAAAATGGTAATAATACGTGGCGTTCACATTCACAAAGATGACGGAAAGAAACCAAAATTTTAAGCGTCGAATCATTATGGAAAGGAGGCCATACAACAAAACTGGCGGACACTTCTGGCTAATAATTTATGGATAAATTCTTGGCAAGGTAAACGAAAAACGAAAATCAAACTCTAAACCAATCAGCGACCTACTTTAAGTGCGCGGAGTGTATAATTAGGGAGGACGCAAAACCCGCTACTGGAAGTGAGGTCGCCGATCAGAGCGTCGCCGAGGGGGAGAGATATTTTTCTCGCCATTTTAAAACTCTCACTTTCGGAATTTTCAAAATATTACCGTTAAACAGAGGAAATCAAAGTTGAAACGCAAAGTTAAGTGAAATATGGCTGCCAATATAAGATTAGCAATCATCCCAAACAAGGGCGTATCTACGTAACTAACAGTTTCGTGCTCTATATAAATGCGCAAGATATGACGGCTAATCGGGGCGTCCTCACAACCGAAGACAGGAAAACGATTAGTTTAACAGCCTTGAATGTTTTCGACCGGTATCTTTAAATGCTTCGGTTAAACTAAACTACAATCCCTCAAGGGAAGAAAATTAAAATGAATGAGAATGACTTACGAAGAAATTACACATGGGATTTTATTATACTATTTTATCGAATAATTTAATTTTTATTTGTCCTTTCCGCTTGTTTAGGACGATTTTTTCACATTACTATCGTTACAAATTGAAACGTTCCTTCCACGCATTCGCAATGCGAGAGGCTCGATTCGATTGTGACCGAACGATAAAATAAGAGAGATAGCCTGTAGGACTGAGAGGTATAAAGGCTCGTTTTTCCCTAGAACGATAGCTGAGCAGAACAGAAGTTACGAAAGGAAATCAGCCGACGTAGAGTGATACTATACATTATTATGCGCTTTACCTTGGTGCTATTGCACCCCCTGCCACACACCATTGCGGTGGCTTGCAGGGTGAACTATAGATAGATATAGATAAAATATACGATGTATCAAAGTATATTTTGAAAAGAAAGGGTTCCTTCTCCACTATAATTTTTGTTACCATTAAAAATTATGTGCGTTTTAAAGAATAAAAATGTGTCCAAACTTAAATTATAGCATGGGGTGTGCAAACATGGGGAATTGACAACTCCATTCCATTCGTACTTATGCTTTCTGCCTGCATCAGTTCCTGTTATTTTAAGTTTCCGATTTATAAACATAGTACTACGGGGGGGGAGGGGGGGGGGGGAGAGGGGCCGACGGGCTTAGCTAAATAATAATAGTTTTCGCAATACTGAAAGATATACGAAAGCACGGGTGCGCGCTAGCTGGTTGGCGATCGGGATGATATATGTATTTCGTATTTCTCTTCTTTCCTGTAAAGAGTGTGTTTCACGTAAGATAACGTAAAAGGTATGTTTATAAATGTCATGTTCTACAAAAATCCTCAAAATATTTCATACAAATCCAATAAAAATGAAAAAGTTATGAATAATCGTCCGAACGGAAGGATGTGTTCCGTTCCGATCCGTTTGATGGGCTGACATACGCCTGATCCGATCAGACCCGTTCGGAGGGGAACTAGTGGGCTTTATCCTCCACGACCCACGTAGCGAAATCATAAAAGAATGGCCTTCTCCTCAGACTCTAGCTAAGGGTGGTTGTCTTTCCCTTTTCTGTGTCCTCTTGAAAATTCCAAGTTTATTTTTGGAAGGTAAAGTCAAAAAAGCCCACACTTCAACTAAAACTTGCAAACATCCCATATCCAGAACAGGAACATTTCATCGGCCTTGCGCATTGGAAGCGAAGACTTACTACTCCCTCAGAAATATGTGCTTCGGATGAAAAAAATCTGTATTTCACACAGATTATAAAGAGCAAAAGCCTTCGTAACCATAGGATTTCATAACGTTATTCAGAAATCACGATACAAAATGTGCTGAAAAACATACTGAATTAAATGTCTCAACGAGAAAAAATTATAAAAATTGCTATCCTTTACAAGAAATAACAATAGGACACTTTTAACAAAAATATTTTTACTATGCGGTGAAAATCTTAATTATTACTTATAATTTATAAAAAAACATTAATGGTTAAATTTCCCCAAAAAAAAACTTAAGATAAATACCAAAACACGGAAATCTCCGTGAACCGTTGCCAACGTTCGGCTGCGAATACACGGAAGTCTCCGTGATCCGTCGTCAACGTGTTAAATTACGCGCTGCTTACTTCGTTTTGCATTTTGAAATATTCGGGGTGGCCTTATATTCGGACATATACGGTAGATGGATTTTCTGATATATTGTCGAAACGATCCACTGTTCCAAGTCTCTCATTTATTAGAAAAGCCTCTGCCCCTGCCTGTGGTTGAGGGGACCCCAAATTGTCCAAATGTTTGGAGGAATATTTTTTGATATAATTGAGCCCCCTCCCACAAAAGAAAATCCTTAGTGCGCGCCTGTTCCAGGGAATTTTTTTAGTTCATCATTTTTTAGATGTAAGCTTAGGATAAAGCGACCAGAGGTACAGCATTATGCTGTATTGTACAGCATTTGCATCTCCTGTACAGCATTGGAAAGTGTACAGCAAAACGTACTACAGCATTTTAAAAATTTGCCGGCCAAAATTGATAATAATTGCAATAATTTGTTTTCCGTGGTGTGGTTGTAGCTTCATATGTGCTCTATACTTTATGGTTTAGTTTTAATACTACATCCATGGTTTTTTGTCAAAATTAATGTATCACTCATACCACTTTAGAAAAATCTATGGTTGTAGCTGGTTTCTGTGGTTATAGCATATGTCACCTGTCACAGTCCGCAAAGCACCTGCAAAGTTTTATAGTTTTCTCAAGTCATCATCATAAGTTTCGAAAAGTGAAATAATTGGAAAATTGAATTAATTTATGTTACGGTTAATTACATGATTTGTTCCAATTTTATTTTGTATTTGTTTTAAGAAAAATAACATCAAACGCACCGCGAGGAGGGTATGACTTTGGAGAATTAGTATATGATTTATAAAAAAATCGGATTTTATTATTTTCGTTAAAATTGTTTTTAATAATTCAATATTGATGTATTATCGAAATGTTTTTATTTTGTTAAAAATATGGATTCAAAAATACGTATTGTATTTGGTGTTTTTTTTTTCATTTTGTACAGCATTGAGCTTTTAGAAATCTGGTCACTTTAGCTTAGGATATACTACGTACTTAAAAACGATTTCCAACACCCGGAGATGACCTACGAAGAGAATTCCCAGGGAAGATAAAATATGAATATCGCCCGTAGTTACCCTCCGAGAATTCCATAAATGCTTAAAACGATTCACTCCCTCTTAAGACAGATATCAACCGGAACTTTCACATAAAAAAGACGAAAAAAAACTTCCTCTCCATTATAATGCACGTCGGACAGAAGGTATTTTTTTCAAACCCCGCATTTCGAAGGGTACCTTTTTTCAACTGCTAATGGATAATTAAAAAAAGAAGAGAGAGAAACAGGACTTTCACCCAATCCAAAAGCGCTTTTCCTTTACACCGCCAGAATCGCTGAGGGTCGCACGTGAGAACGGGAGCGAAGCTGCGCGCGCGTGCGAGTTGATGGACTTATTATACCGAGCCGTTCTCCCATTTGACAGACGCCGCTTCGAATTTTATGTTGGCCGTGACCGCGAATGCGGCATCGGCTGTGCCGCGCTTGCATACGTCTCGAGAGCACGCGCAAAGCGAAATCTCTGGATGCGTTTTTGGAGCGGGAGAGAGAGAGAGACAGAGAGAGGGCGCGTGACAGCCCCGGGCCCAGAGGGAATGTTTTCTCTCACCCGGAGTATGGGTTTGAGGTTCTAAAAAAATATGGGAATGGGAAAATTTAGAGAAAAAGACACGCCCCGTTCCCACGTGAAAAGCCTTCAAGAAAAGTGACATACGCGGCAGGAGAGAGACAGGACGTCTGAGAGAGTAGATAGTGGCCTGATGAGATGGAAATTGAGAGGGTCGGCCTCCGGATAAAAGGGGGAATGGAAAGCGATTAAAAAGCCTTGAGTGTCCGTTATGCCGTGACTCTCAAGGAGAGACAACTGTCGTCTGTTTTGCTAGTTTTTTATTATTCCCAGGTGATAGCTTGTTTGGACTTACACCAATATGAAATACTAGTAGACATCTTAGCGTATTCTGAAAAATAGGGTAAATACAACCTCTCAAATTAGAATTTTAACAATTTCGGATTTTCCCCATCGGTTGTAATTAAAAACCTATATTCTTGGCAAATTTCAAATCTTTAGCTCATCTGGAAGTGGCTTATAATTTGTAACCTCCTCCTCCTATGCCAGAAGCAGCCATTTATAATAGATGGTGAAAACGAGAAGTTAAAATGGGAATATTAGCATAAACAAAAATGAAACATCTTGGGAAAAGATAATCTTGCAGATTGGCATAAATTATGATTTTTTAATATAATTTTTATGCTTTGACAGCCATTTTCTCTAAAGACGGCTGATTCTGTTAAAAGGTAGATGGCTTGAAACGTTTTTTTCTTAAAACTATATAGGTTACATTTTTTCTCTAGTTTGATTTTAACCGATCTAAGGAAATATATCCTTTGTAGACGCAAGTTAACTGGAAAAACTGATACATCAACGAAAAGAAAACATAGCGAGACATCGTTAAGTCGAAAATAGAGGCAGGCAAAATGATCCGAACGGTTAAGCAGATTGACGGAGATATCGATGCTGATAAATAATCTTTCTTTCAAGAAATGCGTTTCAAAACGTGAGCCTGATCTGAACCAATACATTTACTGCAACACGGTACAAAAACAAAAAAACCGGTAACCTTGTGACACATAGATTGTTGGTTTTTTACAGTTTGGGAAAACTCGCAGAAAATGTTTTAACGATGGGTTTTCTGTTTTTTGGATGATTTTCTGTACAGACAAAATTTAAAAAAATATAACTCGGTCTATATTGGTTTTTGCAAAAGGATATGTCAAATCCGGCCAAATACGGAAAATTGCATTGCTTGATCAATTTCACCCAGTATTAATACGTGTTAATAGATGAAATGGAAGACTACATTTAGGCCAAAATTAGCTAAAATTATTTTCATCTTTTAGGGTCTTTGTAGAGGAACTAACAGAACTAATATTTTCCTCAAAGAAAATCGATGTAACATGGATTTAGACCTCTCAAAAACTTTTACGCCTGGTAATTTTACGGTAAAAACCTCATTCGTAAAAAAAACGAAAATATGGCTATCGAAGATAATAGAAATGTAATTTCAATAGCCAGACGGCGAAAGAACAAACGGCGAAAATCGTTCAAACGATCGAGGAAAATGTGTTTTTTAATATCAGTTCATCTTCATCAGCAATAAAGTTAGAGAGGATACTTTTAATTGCTCCTTAAATGATGGAAGGAAGTTTCTTGTTAGGACGAACAGTGATAAGGCGACAGAACGGAACGCGATTCGCTTGGCGGCATTTAGAGCCTTCCGGCGCCCAAATAACCAGTGCCCTAGAAATGAAAAAAATATTCCTATGGAGATCTCTGACATAGAAAGGATCGATTGGGAGAGAAAAATAACTTCACTGTGAGCGTTACTTCACGCATCGAATCGATCCCACCGCACGAGAAATTCGTCACGTGTCACGGCGCCGAAATATGCCGTCACGACTCTCTCCATTGGGTTTCCTATTGAGCGATCTCAGACGATCGGTTTGCCGCTACACTTGTTCGTGCAGAAAAAAGAGAGAGAGAGAGAGACCTCCCCCCCCACCCTCTCTATTTCTGGAGACGAGAACCTGATTTTTTCTTCCCTGAAGATTTTCAAATCTCATCAGATCGTCTGAGGAAAAACTGGACCGGATTCTTCGCGGGAGTGGACAAGGCCGTCTTCTTTCCTTCTAGTTATCATCCCACCGAAAAAATATAAAAAGCGACAAAAATAAACGTCCAAACACTTGCTACTGGAATCCGGTACTCTTTTTGGAGTTAACCCATTTTCTAAACTTGTATAAAACAATGCCACTAATCTTAATTTATCGCTAAGTTTTCAACGCATGTATACAATTATCTTGTCGGAAAGTGCGTGTTTTTTTGTGTGGAAAAATCCGAATATAATTTTCTAAATACCTTTTTAGTTTTGGTGTAGGTTTTGGCGATGTATCCATGATTAGGCCATAATAAGCATAAAAAATGCAAGTAAAATTATACAGTCACAAATTTTGATTTAGTAATTATTTTATGAAGCACGGAACAATAAAATCGCATTTCATATTAGCGATATCAAGTTTACATTCAAACAAAAATAGAAAAAATGGACGTGACTGTATATAATAATATTTTTATATACAAGCGGTCTAATTGTTGCAGTAATTAATTTCTCATAAGCTGTTATAATTCCAAATATATACATTCACTGTTCCAATAAAAATACATATTATGTGTAACATAGCTAATAAACGGAGAAAATGACATAATATCAACTCCGACGCAAGAATAACTGTACACCATTGCTTAGCGATAAAAAAACCGCTAATGTAAGCGTTTTGTCCGTCAGTCCGTCCGTCACATATCTGCGTCCGGTGAACTACTTCTACACCATTCAAGTTAGACCAACCAATTGTTCGTGGCGATAAGTTCTCGCGGTTGAAATTTGTAGACTAGGCTAAGGGATGTAATGGGGATAACAAAGAAACCAACCCTTAATATATGATTCATCAGTTCTTTCCTTATTTGCTATCAGTACTGAACGACTGTTACACTTCCTCTGTAAATGTAAATGTTATAACTTAAGAAAATAAATGAATACATACTCTGAGGCAAGGATCTGCCTCACTCTTGCAACGATATGGTCGACTTTAACATACCAGGTCCTCGGCAGATCCATTTCCACACACTATCATCATCCGCAACAGATTTTTCCTGTGCACGTTCTAATGGTCACGAAGAGAAAGAATGTGAGAGCCGAAAGGAAATGTCCCTCGAAATAATTCGAGTCGAAAAAGCAATTATTCGCGCCGTCGTACTCTACAAAAAAAACTCTAATGCGAGATGGAACGACTTCGTGTCACGGATTCTCACCCGTTTGAAAAAAAGTAGGTGGTTTATTTTTGGTCCTAAATCAAACGTTTCCTACTCTACCATCCCGAAAGACTCCCCCGTCTGTTACGTTTATGGAACTAAAACTGGACCACGCCCGGAAGATATGGAGCTCGTCTTTCTGTTCCGCCTCGTTTGGATATAGGTAAGGTAAAGGGAAGAAAGACGAAAGAAAAAAATACAAAACAATGATATCACGCAGTATAAAAAAAGGACGGGCGGCCAGCCTTGAACAATTTACGACCTTTTTTCCCCCTCTTTTTCGAAATAAAGGAGGGTAGAGGCTAATTGCTTCGTCCGCTTCACTCCCCTAATAGCTTCGGGCTTTTAAAAACCTCCACTCACCCTCTCCCCCACCCGACACACACCCACACAGAACATTAAAGAAGCTCTTCCGCCACCGCCCGCATGATTCGTGACGATCTCTTCTCCTCCACACACACACACACGCGGACAACCTCAACATAGCTGCGTATACGTCACGTTTCTTCTATAACGCGCGCCGCGGGGAACTTGAGGCGGTATAAGAGAGGGAGAGAAAGAGGAAGGAGAGGAAGGAATTAAAGACGGGGGGTCCTACTTAAAGCTCTACCGGCAAGTCCGGTTGTGGACTACTTTCCAAGGAAGGACTCCCTCAGGGAGGAGGATAGTGTGAGAGAACGGGGAGGTAAAAACAGATCAGGTGCCAATTAAAAAATATATAAACAAGGAGTGGTAATAAAAAGACATTTTTTATAAATAACATTTATATCGTATAAAAAATACAACGTACCCTTTGTATAATACAAATATATATCCGAATCTCAACTCATACCATATTTTGAAATCATATTGAAAAATGCTTCTAAGCAAAATTTCCGCTTTGTTAAAACAAATAGCAATTGTATAATACAGAGGCGAGTTGGCGCAGGGAGTAAGGCGATATTCAAGAATCAAGGTTCCTAGGATCAAATTCCGAAGCTGGCAAAAGTTTCTCTGAGTAAATCATGCTCGCTTTCTAATGCTAAGTAATAGGAAGGATAAAAAATTAATATATACCTACATATAAATATAGTATGTAAAATTAATATAAAAGTTATTAAATGGAAACGAGATGCTAAAGATGGGATAGCGAAAGACGAGATGCATTTTTGTTTACTCCGCCGAATTTGGGATAAATTTCGATAGCAGGATGGCGACTAAAGATATTTTTTTCACTTATATGATTCTTACGGAATATACCTATACTTGCTGTTCTAGAAGTTTTCCATTCTCTTCAAGATGTACTTTTAAGCTTTTTTCTTTTATAGGCTAATTATTTTATTTTCCTCTGTTTTCAAAATTATATTCTCAAAATGTCTTTTTTCTATAAAAAAACAACCTGGAGTCAAATATTAACCACGCTATGGAATCATGAAGTTCGAGGCTAGCAAAAATATCGTACGTATTTTGCATCAAATGCTGAATGGGATAAAACATACGCAAAATGAGCCGAACGCGATTAATTTATTATCAAATTTGGTGAGCGCGCATGAAGAACCCATGTGATTCTTGAACGTCAGCGAAGTCTTTGTGAAAAGGCAAATCGGAAATGGGATTAAAACCGATGAAGTTCAGATACGAAGATATTAAGTGTACGAAAAATACTCCCCTATACAAATAATTTTGCTAAAATTTAATAGTGCCTAAGAGGTTTTAAATAACGATTTTTCATTTGCCTACGAGATTAAAGTATACCGGCAAATAAACAGGTATATTAGCCTTAATTGAAAAATAATTTTACCGTATTAATTTTAACAATATCTCTAGCGCAGCAAATATTACTCTGTCAAAGGAGTTTCTCACGCATCCGGACTTCACCGCCGAAGCACGGGATGAACAGGTATCCGGGATTTTTCGAGTCAATGGAAAGAAACAAGGCGGGCAAAAAAGCTGCGAGAAGAGTAGGATGGGGAGAAAGAAGGGGGAGAAAGAAGGGAGGAGGGGGAGAAAGAAGGGGAGGAGAGGAAGAAGGGGAGAGGCGCGAAAGGAAGAAACGACGCAGGTGCGGTGTTTTATAGAGCGATAAAAGAGCAAAGAGAGAGAGAGAGAGAGAGAGAGAGAAAAAACCTGCCAGGAGTTGCCAGACGAGAAACGCTTATCTTACTTCTCGGGCCTACTTGTTGATTCGGCTCGACTTAAAAATAAAAGTATTGATTAAAAAAAAGTAGCCGCCACCTTCGTTATATTGAATTACGCTCGTTACGCAATCTAGAAATGGCGCCGGGTGACGCGTCTTTGCGCTGCCGACGAACTCGGAAAGTTGGCAATGCTATCCGCGAATGGCGGCCGAGTTGTTTAACACCTTTCGTCCTAGATACGATCGCTTCTGTTAAAAAGAAGACATCGTTACCACATACATCACAACTCTGGCAGATAGACGTGCCAGGGAGGATACACGGTTCCGAGGTGATTTTTTTAGTGGTAAGATATGGTGGGATGTGGACAGTTAAGTTCGACTTGTATGTATTCAGCGGATAATAGTAATGGCAGGGCCGCGTCAATCCGGGGTGCACGGCACTCGGGAGCCAACTGGTCGGGGGCTCCTTCCCATCAATATATTTGTATCTATATATTGTTGGAACGCGATGAATGTGCGATGATTTTTACCCTTTCACTCGGGATTTTTTTCCCTTCAAGCAGGAAGGGAAAGGCAGAAACAGCAGAGCGACACAAAATTTCTAAGTAAAAATTTACCTCCGAACCCTCGCAGTATGCATGCGCATTGTTATATTCTCGGAAAGGACGTATTATTAGAGGCGACCGAAAATCGGAACTCGGAGTCAGCAGGAGGGATGGGGCGCCGCCCTAATTGCACTCTCCATCCTAGCGAGGGTCTGCGGCGGTATTTCGTTCATACATTTCCCACGATCTTTAGAGGCGATGATAAATCGGTTCTCGGATGGATTCGGCAGGGGTTATGAGCGCTAATATTAAACAAACGTAGCAAAGTTTAACTGTAAACATTATCGACAAATTATTTTTAAATTAGAGGCTGCCCATGATACGAATAAGAAGAGATAATTTCGCTAAGATTTATGTAGGGGACAGTGGCGTTCTTTTTTTTAGGATTGACTAGCAGTCACTTTGGGGGAGGGGAAGGGAGCGCCGCAGAATTATTTTGCCCCCGGGCTCAAAACACCCTTGGCGCGGCCCTGAGTAGTGGTTACGATTTTAATACGGCGATGGGCCTGGAAATGGAGAAATGGACAGTGATGATGAAGAGTTCTACCTTCCCCTTGTTCATATGGCACGCTTCACTTGCACGCATTTCGTAACAGTAACCATGCAGAGCATATTGTTAAAGTTTTTGCAACAATGTTAATAACCAGGTTCCAATTGACTATTCCAGATGTTTTTTTGAATGAATCCTTAAACAGCAGAAATTAAATCCATCGCATTTACAATGAAGAAACTTGCATATCTATATCAGCGGTGGGCAACCTTTTCCACGTGGCGGACAGCATTGTGGTTGCGAATTCTTTGGCGAGTCGCACTTCAAGTTGTCAATCCTTCGGTGGGCCAGATAATACTTAAAAATCGGACGTTAAGTAGAGATTATGAGGTATCATATAAGTGAAAATCAAGTCTAAAATAGGTTTTTAGGGTTAACATTACAGGTGTTTATTGTCGTAATTTGAATGTATATTATATGAATATGTGTTAAAGCTTTTTTTGATCATAGCCTCGCGGGCCGCATAAACGCTCTTGATGGTCGCATGTGGCCCGCGGGCCGTAGATTGATCATCACTGATTTAAATCATGTTAGATGTTGATAATTAATCAGTGCTTCTGAAGATGAATTAAATTGCGGTCGGTGACCTTGATTGATCCGACCATTAAATTTTTGATTTGTCTTTTTTTATTAAATTTGGCGAAATTGTTTCGCTGGAAAGTTTGACGAATAAAAAAAAATAAATACGGCCTTTTCAGGTCTAAACAAATTAAACACAACCCGGTTCCCATGCTTTCAAACTCACTTTGACCTCCATATCACGCAAAAGGTAAACCCCTACACTACAGGTAGAGAAAGTGGTCGAACCGACGGAAAATTTTTTTATCCGCAATATATTTTTGCAAAATATCTATCGCTCAGATCGAAGTTGGAACCAATATAACTTGTTCGTCTGACGTCTTCTTCGGGCTCGCCCTTATTATTATTATTATTATTTTTTAAACGTAGAAATCAAAGAGCGCGCTATCCTCACGACCGATATATCTGCACTCGAGTTCTGTCGTGACCACCACTGCTTTCCAAGCAACTATCTCCTTCTCTCTTTTCGTGTGTGTGTGTGTGTATAATTATATATATATATATATATATATATATATATATATAAATATAATCTCCACCTCCATCCCGCCCATGTTCGTGGTCCAGTCACGATCGCATCCAACCAAACCGCAGCGTTCTCCCCTTCGAAATACGCCCAAACCGCTTCTCTAGACCGCGATGCGACGAAGGAGAGAGACCTAAGCCGCGATGTTAGTATGTACCATGAGGGCGGGAAAGGCGTTCTTAGCTCCATTTAGAACCCTCCTTTTCTCCCTCTCTTTCGTCCGAACAGAATCTGAACCACCTAAAAACCAAAAACTTGCTAAAGCAATGGAAGTTTTAGGTGCCAATTCGACGACCTGTGTCTTTTCCTTCCCTCGAGCGGGAAAGGGAATTTCGGATGATTTCGGCCATTCTCTCTAATGTAAAAAAATAGGTCTCCTTCTCGATGAACAAACGAACGAAGAATACATTAAAACGGACTTAAATTTCATGGATTATCAATATATATTTTAAAATCCTTGGCTTTAATTCAATATTCTAGGGGGTTTCTAAGCAATTTTCTTTTTTTCAGAAATATAAAACGAGAGCTAAGGAACTGACGAGACCTGGGTATCGCATTCCTTTGAAATGCCATCTTGTGACATCAAAAGAAAAAGCACTTATTTGCTCCGGGTAACGATGGATGTCTTCTGTCATTACTAACTGGATGAAATGAGTTATGCTGATTTTTATAAAATATTTTTGTGAATTAAAATATACGTACGCCTCTTGCGACATTTTAAATATATTGAAATAATTGCATCTGAATGTGATTCTGTCAGGATGAGAAAATTTTCGTCGTTTATGGCAACCGCATTGTCGCCATCTTCATGAGATTATGTGGGCCAAATTATATTTAGATATAAGACGCACTACGTGTTGACATAACTAATACGTGGCGTAGAATGCTAACTTGGGTTGGGCAGATAAAATTCAAGTAGTAATAAGTGTATTTGGTTATTGTTTAGACGCGCCATAGCAATATAACTAGTAGCCTAAGTTGTAAATGAAACTATAATTGATGTATTTTCATTGGAATTAGAAAATTTTTTTCCAAATGTTACATTATAATTTTAATGTTTTTTATAAAAAAATGATCCATTTATTCGATAGGATTATTAGTATCACGTGATTTCTCACTCGGGAGTCAATCCCTATGCTGTAATCGAATAATCAACATCCCTTGCTCTACTTCAAACAGGAGTGAATATTTACAAAGCACTGAGAGGCGAGTAAGCGTAATAATGACGCGATCAAATGTATTTCGCTCTTAAGCAAGGTTGTATTATCGAGAGATGAGAAAGCGAATTTTCCGTCCTATTTGTTCGACTAACGGTCAATCGGCGGTGACTTCGCTGATTCGACAATCGCGGATATGGCTTTTTTGTCGCGACCGAATCACTTTCCATTTTACGTACACTTTTAAGAGGCATAAGAAATGGGCGGCGTTTCGTCTGCTAATATTCCCATCGTGTAATGGACATGATATTAGTGGAAACAAGGACGGAAGGTAAAAACGCACGAATCTGAAATCACGCCACGCAATCGTCGTTTTTTGAAGTTTTTCTTCATTGCGTCGTCCATCAAAAAAATCTATACGGTATAAATTTCGTGACTGTGGGAAGGGAACAACGCACGACACTGAAATCACGCCACGCAATCGTCGTTTTTTTTTAGGTTTTCTTCATTGCGTCGTCCATCAAAAGTCTATACGGTATAAATTTCCTAACTGTAGGATAGATGACGTAGATTTGTATACAATAAACGAGCATTTCATATAGAAAGTAGCCGTCCTCAGGGGCAATTGAGAGATAGTTAATTCAACTACAAATATTACACAGATGTAGATTTAAAATGTTGGACGGCTACGTTGCAGCTGAAATGAAAATCTCAATCGGTTTCCTGAAAGATGAGACACCTATCAGTCTTTCAAAATTAATCGATTTCTTGGTTCTTTTCCTGGAAGTTTCCTAGTTAATTTATCTGTATTATGTATTGTACAGTAATACCTCGATATAAGAAGTTTCGCTATAACTAAATTAGTATTTATGACAACCGAGCCGATTCAATCAACGGCTACAATGTTAGTGATTGAATCGACTTCTGACTCACAACGAATGAACTTCAACACATCTCACAGTCAGTTAGGCAGTGTATATGAGATTCAATTCAACGCAGTACACCTACTTTTCTCCAGTTTTGTTCGTTTCCTTAAGCATTACATAGGTATTGACTGTTTTCAAGTTATCTTCGTAACCGTCATCTTTGTTGTGAGAATTCTGCTATTGTGTTGCTTTACGCCACGATAAAGTGTTTAATTTACCAAAAGTGCCAGTTGTTTACCGAAGAATTTTATTTTACCCCAAAATGACAAAGCTAATGAAACCACGTACAGATGTTGTTGGAGCAGTTATAAAATCACGGAAAGTTATCTCGTTAGCACAAAAGCAGTGTTATAAGTGAAATTTTACGTACACTTTTTACATCTATTAGTGTAAGTTATCGTGATTACAATGTATGTACAATAAATAATATAATACTATTTTTAAATACAATCTTTTAAAATATGATTCGGTAGTAATTATTAAAAGGTTTATGTTATAAGATTTTAAGTTATTAGGGTTGGTAACGCATCCTATTGTATTAATGTTATTCGATACCTATACGAAGTTTCAGGAACGCATCTACTTCGTATATCGAGGTATTATTGTATTATGTATCCCACAAAGTGGATCCCGAATTTATTAATGAGATTCTTGGTCCTAGATTATAAAAAATGATAATGATATTAAGTTTATGTTTTACAAATAACCGACAGCAACAGAAAAACAGGTTTTACTCACCGATAAAGTAGATTTGATAGGATAAGAAACGCCATCACATGTGGATGCCGACATCCGGATTTTCCATTGGAATTTTACCTGTCTGCGAGTCCAAATACTCGAGAGTCACTGACCTAGAAATTATTCCTTGAAAAACTGTCGACATGTCAACCACAATCGCAATAAAAACTAAAAACAAGTCAAAACATCAACTTGTGTCACTCAAACATAAAAGAACATCTAATTAACAATTCCAAAATTCGAAAGTCAAGGTTTCGGTTAAATAAACAAAGAAAGCGGATGCGGTTACCAGTTTCATACGAAAACTCTTTAAATGCCACACTAGACCTTAATTTCACAATACATAGTTTTTGTTTTAGTGCGAATTTCATATCGAGCGGCACAATATAAAACTCCTATGCAGAATTAAACATACTGATGTTGTGACATTGAATCCTGGATAAAGTGAAGATTTGTGTTCTTAAAATTAGCGTTTGAAACGAAGTTATTTCCTCATTCGTTCAGAGCAGGAATGTCAAACTGGCGGACAATGGATCGCATGCGGCCCTTTCTGTGACTTATATACACTTATAAATACGTACTTAATTTTTGTGGAAAGGAGACAAGATTTTACCAAAGTTACTGAGGTCAAAATAGAACGCGGAGTCTAATTTTTTTTGCAAAACAGACGTCTGGAAAAAGTGTATATTTTCTAACTATCAGTAAATAACTGTAACCCTAATGCGACCCTTCTATAGCATCCATTTATTTTATGTGGCCCTGCTGCTTCTTCAAGTTTTTCATGCCTGGTTTAGAGTATATTGTTGCGTTTTCAGATACGACCTCTATTTCATAACCTCCCGGTTCCCGTTTTGTGGTTATGCTAGGCGCTTGGTAACAATTTCTCTACCATAAAATTTTTAAAATATGACGGGAATGGTTGACGCGTTACTTACTAATAGTCTGTTTTCATAATGTTTTGGACCAAAAAATCTCCTGTGGAAACGTATTTCCAGTTATCTTACGTTTAAGTTTTACGTAAGCCAAAGGAAAAGGGGCCCTGTTATATTGGCATCCCTTAAACTTTTCAGGAATACTTCGTTTAAAGAAGATAACTTTCATAGAAACCCTTTCGAAAATCCAACGCTACTAAAGTTCAGTTGACGAGAAACTCGAAAAGAACTCTCTATAGCAGTGTTTCTCAACCTTTAGTAGACCGGGGAGCACCTAGAGGTATTCATTAATTTAGGAGGAGCACTGGAACAAACTTTTCAGGAAAACATTTGTTACCTACCATCATAGTACACTTGTCAGTACAAAAACGATCTATGAAATAAATGAATGAATGGACTAAAAAATGGATATGAAATTAAAGACGATCTCACACATATTATACATTGGTTATTTACTTTAAAAAAATAAATCCATGCAAAATGGTGATGGATGAAAAGCTTGTGGAGCACCTATCTAATGCTTACGGAGCACCAGTGCACCACGGAGCACCGGTTGAGAAACACTGCTCTATAGAATGCTAGGAAGGGACGCTTCATACCTAGACGTGCAAAAAAGAACCGGGCCGAATAAAATCGATTCGCATTTCGCTTCGGAGACCCGAACGAGTGAGCGTCCCTTCCTCTTTCCGCCTCCAGCAGCTCTCGCACCACTCCCGCATTACGAAATGGCTTCGAGTCCACGACAAGCACCATCGGTGGCGTTTGACAATCAGCCCTTCCTCTTTGCGTCGGCAACAGAGTTGCGCCGCAACCACTACGAACTGACTTTCGACAAATTTCCTTTTTATCTTACTATGAAAATTAAAACTCCATCGAACTCTCGCTGTATTTTTGGGCGATTTTTTCCACGCCGGCTTGGCGTTCTTAACGTAAATAAATGTTCCAGCGCGGAAATTTTGAGAGAAATTAATGAGATCCGGTAGGAAAAATCTTTCGATTTTGCGAACACTTCAACTCGGAAAACAGCAAACAAAAATAAATATTACGAGTTGATCCATTGAAAATACTTAACATAATCGTCCGCAGATGAGTAATAGAGAAATAAGGGTGGGTTTATTTAGGGTATATTAGTCATATAAATGCATACGATTTATTAAAAATAGCACAGGTAGAATTTTTTTTACAGCATCGTAAGCTATGCCACTGCAAAAATACGCTATAACCATTCATGTCGGGTCCGCAAATAAAAAGTTCTTTCCGTTCAGAACTTTAATTCAATCAAGGTGGTTCAAGAGACGTGTGAAAAGTAACAACTTCCGCCTCAGCGAGAGGATTGGCCAACGGCGTTGGACGCAGGGGGGCAGGGAACGAATGGCGCTGTCGGAGGAAGGAGAGGAAACCACGTGATCTACGTTTACTTCCATTATCCTCACCGACGATTCAACCGAGTGGACGAAACGCAAAGGTGCAGTCATGCGAACTCTGTTTTTATCGGAAAATATGCAGAGAGGGAGATGTCACGCGCTAATCTCGGGAAATTACGTTGCAGCAATCTCGTAATAGTTTCCGACGGAGGTTGACGCTGAGGTCGCTTAAAATTGAACGATCATCGATGTCTCCCCAGATATTTAGCATATTTTTTGGAAGGCATAAGTAGCCCTTGGTATGCTGCAAAAAATCCAGCTCAGGAGAGTTAAGGCATCATTAGGCCAGTCAGTGGATTAATAAAATAAATTCATTCGATATGTCACGTTATACACCGCTTGCTAATAATTTCACTGAAATTATACAGCCACTTTTTGGTAGTTCGTGTAAGAATTATTAAAAACTCACCATGTAAAGTAGAATACTTCGAGGAAAGAGGTTTATCGATGAGGGAACAGAATGGATTCACACATTATATTTGTTTCGCCATCATCATTTATTTTCTTAAGGTAGGGGTCGCCAAACTTTAATGCATGACGGGACGCATTCTATGCAGCAAATTGTTTATCGGCCAGCATTGAAAGTGTTTCGTAGAGCCGGATACAAGTTTTCGTAAGAAATTACCAACGGATTATGTGGTAACATATAGGAGAAAATAAAGCCTTGCAAAGTTTAGGGATCGTTTTTCATCTCAGCTTTGCAGGCCGCGTTAAACATTTAAGGGAAACCACATGAGGCCCACGGACCTTAGGCTGCTGACCGCTTGATTAAGGTGCGGCCGTCAGTAAGATTCTCATGTTCAACTTACAGAAAAAACACGGAAATAGATTAGACAAAATCGAGATTGGACTAGGATTATTCCGCAGTAGGTAATCAAAGGTCCACTAGCTGGTGGCCTATCTTCGCCTTCCAAATATTACTTTTTTAACAAAATATTTAGGTTAAACCAGGCACGTTTGTTAAACTTTAAGGATATGAATGTTATTTTTTTCGCGGGGTTACGCTATTATGGCATTCTGATTAAGTTATGACGCTGCTTCGTCAAGGAGCGATTTAAATTTGATTGTTATTTTAGCGAAGTCATTGCCATTAAAGAGCTAAAATGAGTCAGGACCTTTAAAGAAAAATGAAATTCATATTTAATTTCATTTGAATTAGCGTGACTTTCGACTTGTCCATTTTTATAGTTTTCAAACCATCTAAAAAATAATTGCGATACATCACAAAAATGAATAGTAAGAGCAATTTAAGTAAAAATTTGATATATTAAATGAAGTCGCAGATATAACAGGATTAGAATTCGAGTAAAGGAAATTTTCCAGGAAAAAAATCTTTAGTTACACTGCTTACCACTGGACAAATACAATCATCCTCATTAATCAATCATCGCACCGCCCACATGATACCAAGATCAAAGATTACTCCTTAATGATTATGTATGATATAACAATTTATTAAACAAAAAAGAGGCTTCCAAATTACATCTGTTGTAATATATGCAATGAAAACGGTAATAAAGACGCCCATTTGCGATTAATTCAATCATAATGAAAATAAATCTTCGATTTCAATCGATTACGCTTCGATAGATCAACATGATCGCGATATCTCGATCCTCGTATACCCACGACGGCTCACCCACCCGATATCAATTGTCTGAGTCCAACGCAGTCGGCAGAATAATATAGAGCGGCATTTGTGTACCTGACTGTCTGTCAATTCAATCCCATTGCTGGCGGAGTTGATTTTTTCGTCCAAGTTCCGAACATGAGCAGACGTGTCTCTCTTAATCGATCCCTGATATCTTTCGGCATGACCGGATACGGATCGGTTTGCCCGAACCGTCTTCGAGGTCAGCGGTCGAAATGCGATAGACGCGTGGGTGTTTCGGAGAAAAGCACGCCTAAACGATTTCATCCTTTCTTAAAAAATCAATTAGCGCCGGACAAGGTTATCGCCGAGACGCCATAATAAGCCTTTGACAGTTTAGGTCGCGTTTGTGGGAAAATACCGCAGTCTGCGAGAGAGAAAATCGTGGCATTAAAACGATAGAAAAATCACGCGATGTTTCAAGAATTAAAAATTATTATACTAAATACCTTTCAGATAAAGTTGCGACTCCAAGGATACCAATCGGTAAATTTTCGTCAGGAAATTAAAAAGAAATAAAAACTTCAAGAAGTAATTATGAGCGCATAACCAGGAAAACGAGGTAGGTACTGAGATGTTTAAAAAAATTCTTGATATTTTCTGAGCTTATGTTAATAGGATTTTAATTTTCTTGATAATTAAAATATGTCACTATTTGACCTTATAACTGCGGAGTTTATTCACCGATTACATCTTATTTTAATGATTAACTTTTAAACAGTCTCCTGCAATTAAAAAGCATTTCCCGAAAGGAAAAAAAGAAAGGTGTGAGAACGCTAACGTAACAACTCAAAAGTGCAGATAAATTTTTAAAAATTCGGGAACAAATATTTCAAGAATAGTGTTCCCATTGATTGAAGTCCTAAGGATTATTATGCAATATTTGTGCCTTGATTGGTGGACTGCATCCACCGTGGACCACAACGGAAAATCAATAAAGTATATTTCACTGAAAAAAACATGGGATATGATATATTTTGCGTGGATGAGTACTACTCTACCTCTCTTGAAGTATTGCGCTGAGGTCCTTGCAGAAGTCGCTTCCTTGTTTGATGAAACGCCGTAGTTCCTCGAAACTGCTCTGCCCCTATGAGTGAAATAACAGAATGGGATTATTTTTTTGTCTCGTTGAAAATATAAAGTAAAAAATATATAAATTAAACTCTGCATTTTACTTTTCGTCGAAATGCCGTAGACGTGCAGAATTTTGCAAAGTAAAAGCTGATTTGCTACGCAAATTCAGGCAACGTGTACGAAAAAAGGATCCACAGAGAAAGAATTTTAAACCGCATCGGTATCCGTAAAATTACACGTTCGTTTACACACCAGTGGCTATGATAAAGCATAACTAGTTTCACTTAATATATATACTATTAGCGCTATTTTAGGTATTTTCTTTCCCAATATTCGGGAAATAAGGAGTTATAGAGTAAAGATTAAAAAATCTGATGTGGCCAACACATGACTTTCTCCATAGTTGGGGTATAGATATTTAAATTATTATGAATAATATTACGAGGCAAAATTATTATTTCGTATCGTAAAAGAAGACACGTCCTTGTTGCCGTAAATTACGTATATTTTGAATGTTTACAGAATTCACCGCTACATGGCGTTGGCGCTGTATGCTGGTATTAAGATAAAGCGAAATATATCCGAAATGGATGGTTCTACGAAAATTAGTTTCAAACAAAACTTGGAAGAAATATTATTCTCTACAACTTTGGTCCTTACAAAGATTACCAATAACGATGTTTTTAAGATATTTAACGGAAACCTAAAAACCGGTTATTTATAAATAACTCCTAAACAATAACTCCTATAGAAAATTGTTTCAAATGAAAGTTGTAGGAAATTACATTCTCTGTAACTTTTGTATAGAATTGTAAATACAAAAATGATATTTTAACCAAGAAATATCGCAAAAACCGAATCGGGTTTCGAATAAACCTCGACTTCCGGTTATCCGTTATTGTTCAAAAACTAATCAGTTCTTTGTGCTCATGTTAAAGTGTTATATATGAAGTTTGGTAACGATATGGCACGTACTTTTTGAGTTAGCGCGCCCACAATAACACACACACACACACAGACCATTCCGAAAATAGTCTAAACGTGTTCTAGGGACCTCAAAACATGTATTTCCGTTGAAATCTCGAAGTCGATTTTTTTCATGAATACAATACTTTCCCATTACTACGTATGGAGAAAGTAAAAATACATTGATTGCGAACGAATAACTGAAGCTAAATTGAATGAATCTACTACTTTTATATTCGTAAATAGTAGTCCTGCTGTGGTTAATATATATAGGATTTATATTATATTCCAGTGAAACATTTCAACCTTTTACCTGCTATTTGCATTCTTTAGACTATTCAAAGATAAGTTTAAATGTTAATCTGAAAGAATTAAATGAAAAATTAATTTTCTAAAGGTTCATCCAGGAAGCTAATTTTATAAAAATACGTGCAAGATTTACTGAAATAAACAACAATTTGTTCTTAAGATCTTTGCTATAACATACCAAATAAATGTTATAGTTGACTCAAATAGCCAGCTGAGCTGAGTAAGCTATATGCAATTTTCAGCTACAAATTAGCCATCCTCAGTGGTAAATATAAGCTGATTCTTATTATTTACGCGAATTATTGCTGATATTCGTCACTATATATATCACAATCGTTAGCTCAATACTATTCCTTGATTTGATGCAAGATATAAGCTGACCTCAAAATTCATTTTTAACGAAGAAAACAGATTGATTATCATTTTGACGAACGAAATTTCCAAAATCTAGCTGCCATATAAAAGTTGACCGACGTAATTTACCAATTGGGCTACAGCCATAAGCCGAGATCAATAATTCCTCTTTGGAAATTTCCGCGGAATTGGAAACTCATATTCGGACAAAGCATGACAAACGTAATTAGAGTAGGTTTTAAAGAGGCAATACAATCAACTAGCATGAGAAAGACTTTTTCATCCCTAAAAAGTACTCTTTCCCGCGAAATTCGACAAAACGAATCAAACATCACGATGCAAGGACAATAACAGCACGAGCATTATTCCCTTAGGAAACAAAAACACGGAACAAAACATTAGTTAAAATTCAATCGCCCCGAATCCGTGGGATAATCAAAACATCCATGAGAGATCCGAAGGGGTGGCATAGGGTTAAGGAAATGGCATGCCGCGCGTAAAGTTTGAATCCCGTTAAGGTGTTTACGTTAAGCTTTCCCAGACCTTTATGAATGAAGACAGCGTGGACTCATATTTACCAAGTTAAATGGGAGAACCATTTTTTTAGGGGCCTCTTTTTTTTTTTTTTTACACATCTCCTTCCGATGGCGAAAAATGAATTATGGACGACTGGAAATTATAAAAAAAAACGAAGGATATAAATGGGGGAACTACTTCGTGGCAGGCGTTATACGTGACCTCCTCTCTTTCTCTCTCTCTCAGCGCGGCGCGGCCTTTCAACCCCTATTTCCGTTTCCATTAATTTTCCAAACCCGATCATTAGTCTCATTCCTCTCCGTTCGCCGGGGAAGGAAATCAAAGGGAATTGAAAGGAAAAAAAAAACAAAAGTAAGATTTTTTTCCCTTAACATCTCGGGACTACCAAAATCCTCGTTCTATTCATCCATCATGCGCGTATCTTCCAATCGCGAAACCATTAACCAGTTACCATCCACGTTGTTTCTTCTCTTCCGTACAAATTGGAAGTTATTTTTTTTTATCGTTAAAGATCACACGAGCTCGTTAAAAAAATGAAAATTTAGACATTGTTATTGATTAATTTAAAGCCATTCTCAACCTACTTCTACTGGAAAATGCAGGATATAATAAAGAGCAAAAATTTAGATGTCCTGTAATGAGGATGTTAAATAATTGTTGGACTTCGTGTAATAAATATTGCGTTCACTCCCTGATAAAAAAGCTCAATGAACCATTAACTACAATAAAAAATTATGGTAAATATATTGAGTGCTGATTATCGAAAATTGCCATTATTGGCGATTATTTTAAAAGTAGTTTGCTTTCAATTCGTCCGCCCGTGAGCAAAATTTTGTAGGAACGAGAAGGGCTGGGAAACTAACAATAAGATTTTCAGGATACTATCGGCTAGTGACAGACATCAACTCTATTGACTTTGAGGTCCATCCGTCTTTACATTTTCCTTTGAGCAAGATTTTTAAAAACCGTATTAATTATCTACACGGACCAGTTCCACTGCATTTTTGGAACTAAAACGTACAAAAAATCAATAAAAATCACAACGATTACTACTTTCATATTTTTTATAAAAATGGGCCCCCCAAAAACTTGACTAGCGTGGGGGCCCCCAAACCATAATTACGCCCCTGACACGCCCATTACTACGGTAAAGTTTCGTTTTGTCTACGTTGTTACAGCAATTAGAGAAGATATTTCCAAACGAAACAAAGTTCAAAAATCTCTAAGATAAAGCGATTTAAGGAATGGAGATAAAAGAGTTTTGTTTAATTTTCCATTAGATTTTAATGAAAGTGACGCCCACGGTATGCAGTCGAAATGGAAAACATACATGTATGTTTGTTTCATTTGTTTGTGTGTACAAGGTCTCTGTTAAATGCAAGAAGGGACTACATAGTCCATATTTCGCCCTTAATAAAGTCTGTCTGTTCAAAATATCCCTTCCATGCTTCGTGTTTATGAGAAATAATTACTCGCACCGACGTTTCAGGATATTCGTCCTAATTAAGACAAACACGACGGTTACTCCTAGTTGCACCGATGCAAACATTTCATTTTCCAAACGTTTGCCGCAACAAATTTTACCGTGGTAACGTAATGACATTCCCCGTCCTCTCGCAATTAACGGATCGACGCCATCGCGGCTGTTTAATCCGTTAAATATGTAAAACACGACCTCACTTTAACAAAGCGAGGGATCGGTGGCGGATGCACATGTCCCCGATTCGGACGCCGACGAAGAAGAAGATGGCGCCCTTAACGAAACTGACCGTAGCCTCCGGGTCCCTTGGGTACGAGCATCAGAACGGGTCTGCAGCGCAGGAGAAGGGAACGCGGGATCGATAACGTGCATATATACTACGTTACGTGGATACACGTGAACGGCGTTGGTATGCCCCCTTACGCTCTACCAGCAGGATACTTAAATTCATATCTCGCGGAAATTGTAATTCTCCCACAATGTTGAGTTAAAATAATCATTATAATTTAAACAAAATTTTAAATATTTGTAGTCTGTCGGAAATCGCCGAATTATGAGCAAATACTTGCCGTAATCTCCTATAGATACGAGTATGTAGTATTTTCAATAAAGATATGGTTTAAAAAAAGTTGGTTTTATTAATCGGCAATCGTTTTATTCGTATCTTAGGGATGCATTCTTTCAGCATGCGCATTAATCGTACCTCTTTAAATTTTTCGGGGGAAGAGCTTCATCATGACGTGCGCGAAGTAGTCCCGTAGGGGTCTTCCTCTAGCAATGGAATGAAAAAATTCCGATAGCGCATAATTCTTCATAAAGCTCTGGAAATGCAATATAACCCTAAAACATTTACATACGACTGACGACGACGACATAAGTATTATATCCCGTGGACAATTCACACGTCGCCGAACTTTTCAGCGTGTGACCTTTGAAATGAAAAGCTTCATTTTCTTCCGCCTACCGCGACATTCACCTACATTCATTTTTTTACGTCACCTATCGCGTGAGCTAAGCTCAGAAGAGGCATCGAAAGAAACGACAAAAAGAAAAGTCGATGGAGGCGTTTGATGTCATCATCCTTCACGGATACTCGTTCGCATCCCTCTTTTCTCTGTCTGTTTTCTTATCCAGTCGCTCATCCCCCTCTTCCTCCCTCTACATCCCTCCCCCTATCTCCCTCCCCCCCCTCTCTCACACTCCCATCCACCTTTGTTTCAGGATGAGCAAAAAAATAAAACCCCTCAAACTTATTCGCTTGGGCTACTTCTCTCTGTCGAAGGAGGAGGAGGGTTAACGGTCCGCCCCAAGGCCGCCTCATATCGCGGCCTCGTCTCTTCTTCCCTTGGGAATGCCGCGAGGAGTTAAGCGGAGGGAGAGGTCGGGATAGGGTCGCCACGCCCCGCCTCAAAATAAAAACAAAAAAATAAACGAAAAGGAAAAGATGCCGCCGATATAGCGTCCCCTTCTTTCCGAACGCGATTGTTCGAAACATCTCTCGAACGTTTAAATAGTGACATCAGCCGATCAGCGATCAAAGAGACGTTTACGACGCGTGATAAAAAGACAAGCATGGATGATCGTTTTACAAGTTGATCGTTTCGTTGTCTCAATCGCACATTTTCCTGACGACGTTTTGGTTTGGAAACGATTTTAATGAGTGCCAACGAATACGAATAGATATGGAAAAGAGTTTTTGATTTTTTACAATGTTTATATATGTATGTTAAAATAAAAGTCTCAGACGTACGAATAGATCAGGAAGACAATGTGCCTTTTAAATTTTATAGGTTTTTAAATATATTACTATTAACTTTTCGAAAAACTTAGAAAGAAAGTACATAAGGCCAGATCGACGCATATTTAATACAAGTGAGCTACTGACCATAATCAATCTACAAAGATAAGGAAGTTTTTGAGTTTAAAAAAATTTAATTGCTCATGGAATCATCGGTATTTCTTAAAATTCTGTATACAAAAAATAAAAAGAAATGTTATCTTAAAATAAGTAATCGAAAAGATGAAATATATGTATTAGATTTACGCCGAAATTTGAAGGGCGACAATATCGCATTTATAAGCAAATAACATTGTATTATCATTAAGTACGCGTTAAATGAAAAGTTAATGGGAGTAAAACCAATCAATCGTTATTGGAATAAAAAAAGGTCTTCCATCTTATACAAAATGCCGCCTGCATGATGGATCTTCCGTTTTTAAATTTAAAAAGTCCTCAGTTACGTCTTCCTAGCGGTATTCGTTGAAATACGAAACGAGGACGCGTCTGAAAAGAGACAGCTTCCTTTTAATTTATTCTTCAATAGGGCCCAAATGATGGAAATGCTTTCACTCCGTTACCCCTCCTCCCTCCAACTAAGGAAACAGCCGCGGTTCCCACTAAAAAGGACCATTCAGACCACAAATGGTTCTTTGATCTATGAGAAAGGTGAAGGTTAGAAGCCAAAAAAATCTCCGAGCTATGGGAGCATAAAGGTAATAAAAAATATATAACATATACATGGGAAAATTGAGAAAATAACCTTAAGGACGAGTCTCCTCTTCACTCTCACGCTCCTCCGGGACCTGAAACGTGTAATCCCGATGGGTCTTACGCTGCCTCCGCGCCGAAAGCCGCACACGGCGGTGTTAGTGGCTCCCTCCTCCGGCCACATGGCTATCGCAGGCGGCGTGACTTGGAAACACGTCAAGGGAACTCTCTCAAAAAGGACGCTCTTTTACTAATAACTGGGTCGATGTTCGGCTGTCGGCTGACAGAATAATTCCAAACCCAAAGGAAAGTTTTTTTCTTCCCCTCAGACGTTCCAACGCGTAAACCAAACAGTCTTTCGATTTTTTTTCGGTCGTATTTTTTTACAGTCGATCGATAAAGTTTTCATTTGACGATCGTCCGGTCGTATGTGACGTTGGTATAATGTCCTACGAAGAATTTTATCGAAACGAGTAATTCAGGGTAATAAACCATCAGAGGCAGAACCGTTTTCGGGTAATGCGTCTCGAAGAGCGAAAGACTTTCACCGTCTCTCGAGAGGCGCTTCTCCTGACGGATACATTCGGGCTGGATGTTCGATCTCTGGATTTTGATCGCTTCAACGGATCAAGTAATGGCCCTCCCGTCGATGTCCGACACGGTTCCCACACCAGCCGCGGAAATAGGGCAACTGGAGCGATGACGGTGAAAAGAGGAAAAGTAGCGTGGTTTCCCTGGCGACAGAAGCACTTTCCTCGTTTGTAACTATGGACGACACTGGTCAGCACACACAAAATCGTCAATTAGCACGGAGGCGCGTCATCAAATGGGTCGGCGCGCGCAGCAATTTATGCACACGAAATGCGATAACCTCCTTTTTGAAAATTTCGGTGCAGAAATTAACGTTGAATTACGAAAGTTATCGAACCGATCGCTCTCGAACACGGCACCGTTAAAGTTATTCGGGACGAAGAAGCATTGTTCCTCGAGATGCAGCCCCGAAGCAAACTTGAGATCGCGGGATTTCGCGCGATGCACTGATGAAAAACGAAAAATGCGTCGACTGGTTACTCAGCCTCCTCGGAGGAAGAACGGTGAAGTTGCACTCTCAGTCTGTACCGTTATGAAAACATCACGAAGCAAGGAAGCAAGCGGCTTTGACTGAGACTTTTATCGTGCGTGAGATGCAACGATCTCTCTCCGCCCCCTTTCGCTGGTTTCCCGTGACAAGCAAAACCACGGTCCGAGACGACCCTCTCTGGTTACGTGTACACTTCCACGCACGGAGAATCGAAGTCCCTCGTCGAATTCCTTCTCCAAGTACTTCTCCTCCTCGAACAAAAAACAACAGGCTAAACTTTTCGGGGAGGATTCTTTCAAAATTTTCACTCTAGACGGACGCAATGGTAAGAAGGAAGAATTTCCTCAGAAACGGAAAAAATGTTTTCTCGGTAATTAGCGAGTGCGACGAATCTTCCTTGTCGGAGGAATCCGTCCAGTCACACGTAGGGCGCACGCTACGCTCGTGCGATGCGATGGAAATTCACCACCGGAAGCAGAAGGAGGATTTCGTTCTCGCAGCCGCTGGAAGCCACAATAATGGCACCGGCGAGGGCTGAGGGGATTCGACGATATTATAAACACGCTCCTTCTGAAAGAGTTCTCTAAGAGACTTCAACACGTGCACCTTTCCTGAGGACTTACGATCTCCTCGGTAAAAAAAATATCCCGACAGAAGGCGGGCGATGGCAGCATTCGTCTTCCTTCCGTAAAAGACCTCTTTGCCCCTCGCAATCGTATCCGTGTTACGGGGGCAGATGCAACCGAGGACGCCTGAGGTATGCGGTGCGTCCGAATGGCAGAGAACCCGACCGGAAACTGCCGAACACTTTCACGGAACCGGCGCGGTGGACTACGAACGCGTCTACATATGGACTCGAAGTAGGCGAGAGCTTAATGAGGGAGTACTAATTGTCATGGACGGAACGGCTCAGCTATCTCCGTGAGGAAGGTGCAAAGACCTTTCACCGACTCTCACATCGCCCAATTTTGGCCGCGAGGCGCCGCCCCTCTCGTGCACTTCCAGCGACCTCCATTAAGGGGGGGAAGAGAGGGAGAGAGAGCTCGCGTAACAATGGGAGGACCGACAATGCGCCACGCGACGTCGGCGCCGCATTGTTTGGCGAGGCGGAAGCGTGGGAAGTGGGAAGGGTGATGGGCTTTGTGGGACCTCCAACGACCTCCCTCCCCTGTCACCTGACCACCCCTTGTTAAGCACAGGATGAACTCTCTCCCTCACATTCCAATCTAATCGCCCTGGCGAAAAATCTGAACAGCTGAACACGTACGAGAATTAAAATGTCGCTCTTCAGCTGATTCACGTTAAGAATTTTTCGAATGAGCAATCCTTTCCTGACTACTCTGACTCACGACAATGACAAAACTGCACAAAAAAGAAATAAAACATCATAAAGAGTTGAATTACAACAAAGAATGTACTTTCCAAGTTTAATGAAAGAATATTTTCGTAGTTATATCGATGTTGGATAAATAGAATAACTTATTTGCGAATCCAAATAGCAGACTGCCAAGTTTCTGTAATAATTTCTCGTACATTTCGCACTCTCATGTCTCTGTAAACAAACAAACATTGTGTGTTCTTAAGTTTCTAGCGTAGTAGAGAAAACTGCACGTCAGAATGAAACGAAATATAGACAGATTTGAAACAATGTGATATATCAGTTTATCTCTCCATCACATTTATTTCTCTTCTCCTTTCTCCCAGATAGAAGTCAACCAAATGCATAATTTCCCTTCAAGCATTTATATGCCTTTCTCTAATTGGCTTAATGATGTTTGTTCAAAGAATTCCTCTTTTGAACGCACAATTAAATGATTTCCTTTCAAACACGTCCGCAATCCACATTCTCCTTACTTAAGTTTAAATGTCACAATAACAAAACAAAAATGATGAATAACACGCAAACACGACTAAAGCCTGTTGTAAAAAAGCGATAGGAGTTGGTTTAGGAATTGATGGCAAAAATTAACAACAAACCCTTAGTACCAAAACAACACAGGAAATCCAACTTTTAAAATCATGCAGAGAAATAGGATTTAAACAAAATTACGTGAGAACGATCAATAAAAATGGCGGCTGACCAAGCATTTGTTAGCAGATTATATCAGAGCGTACCTACCAAAAATACGTCGAAATAGTCGCTAGAATCGAGAAATACTACAGGTCATTTTTCCCCAGACGCGATAAGACAGGGGGTATTAGTTAGAGTTTATTTGGTGCAGTGACATCCCCTGCCAAACGCTTCTAACGGCTTGCAGGGACAATAATGTAAATATAAATATATAAACCTATATAATATAGATATAAAATCGAACAATACTACACGACATGTCTATCACTGAAATCTAATAATGACCAGAAAACGAAAAATATGCAGCACGCGCGAACGTAAATATACATAAAACTGCAAACGCAGACACACACGAGTTTACGGGCATACCTAATGCGATAAACACCTTAAGATACAACTCGTCAGCGCAAATTCTGTTTGACGTGCTTGCTTAAAGCTCCGTTTTACACGCTGTCAAACGCGAGGTTAGCGTAATAGTTGGCGGCAGCGGTAATTTTCCGCGCGCTGATTAATTTACGATCCTCGGAACAGCGTCAGCCTAATAGGAAAAGGGATGGTGGATGGGGGCACTGTGAGTCGCCGACGGTCGGGTGCAGGAAATTGATGAGGAAATGCTTGGTGCAGTGTTATGACGGGAGGAGTGAGGGGAGTATAGGATAGGAGGTTTGGCTTTGGAGGGAGGAGGCCCGCAACCATCGCTGAAATGGCACCCCTCGGCTCTTTTCATAGAAATTGCTTGCGCAACCCATTGAAGCGGCACTTCGGAGGCCGAGCCGTCCCGCGGTGGTTCGAAAATGTGCTTTCTTTAGTGGTCGTAACAAGTGGAGGATAGGATGAATGAATGAATATCTCGGATTCGATGACTTATTCCAGCAATCCCAGGATCAGCCGACGCGAACGAACTCGCTAAGAGCCAGCTGGATAGATTTCCTTACGTAAATAGTCGGCAACTCATATTTATGGAGCATGCTTATGCAGAAAATTAAAATTATATAGTAGGTTTATCAAGCTGCTGTCATTTTTCATTTCTAAAATTAAAAAAATATAACGCCATAAATTCAAAATCAATTTGCACTAAAATATTAGTTTATACGAAATATACCTCAGTCTCCAGCGAAAATAAAAACATATATGGGTTATTATAACGAGCTCCATATTACAAATTTCGTCACAAACTACGTAATTTTAAGTGCTATGAACACTGTATTAACGATATTATACTGTATTAGCAACGCGAAGAAATCGTTGATGGAAACCATGATCAAACAGTGAACATAAATAGCAAGAGAAAACAATTTACGTTGATAATTATTATAATTAGATTTAAATTAATTATTAAATATGTGTTCCGCGAGACTTAAGTGAGCGCATTTCCCAACTAGGATGAGCATGACTGACTGATATATGTAGAGAACAAAAGTTTCTTTCATAAAAAGGTAAAAAGGCATTTATAATAAATTCTTAGTGAAACTGAACACTGACATTTACGCTGTTTTAATTCCTGTTTTTATATTGAATTCTTAAAAAGTAACTACAGTAAGGAATATTTTCACTCAAACAACAATCCCTCGATAGTATTACGATGCATTTTTATTCGAACGCGACATAAATATTTTTCTTTGACTGGATGTTGGATTTTCTTGTAATCAGGGTACAAATTACGTGGATCGAAAAAATAAATAAAAACGAAACGATTTAGATCAGGGGTCACCAAACGTTTTACTTAAAGGGCCATTTGAAGCTTCATGTACGACTCTGCGGGCCTCATACCACCTTTCAAATGACGGATCGGACCGTGTGAAAATTTCTAAGAGCATGTTTCGTGAAATATTTTGATTCTGTAATATGCCATACGCCTATATTAAAAGTATTTTACATCTAGGCACTCGGAAAATATCGTTTAGATATAAAAAATTATGTTTAATAAAAACTCCTAAAGGTAATTACACAAAACTTTTAAAAAATGATGAAATCACGGCGCGGGCCGGATGTGGCCCGCGGGCCATAGTTTGGGGACCCCTGATTTAGATAAATAACCGAGCGCTCCTAGGTATTAAAAACCCGCTCGCAAGGTCGCCGTAATTGCTCGGTGAAAAAACGTCACTTTCTAACCTTGACTCTTCAGCGAGACAAAAGGGAGGGAAAGTGAGCATGGGCAAAACTCGCGTCCGACACAAAGACGCACACAGACACGTGAAATTCGAAAGTGAACCGTAGCGAAATAATAAAGTGTGAGAGAGCACGTTTATTTTCGGCCACGGGAATCTTACAGGAGGGAGAAAAAAAAGAAATCTTAAACAGACGACATCAAAACAAAGGCACTCTTCTTTGTCCGACATCCCCACTCCTCCTCCGACACCAGATCGCACACGGTAGAAAAAATAACTGAAAAAAAAAACGCATCGGCGAGGAGAGAAAAAAATTAGGCGCCTTTCCCTCCGAGTTAATTGCCACACGAAGCTGGAAAAAAAATAGGAAATTTTTTTAATCTTTTCCAATTTGAGAGGAAGTTCTTGCCAAAATTACCGCTTTTAATCCTTCATGTTCATCGAAGAACTAATAAAAGAAAACTCGCTCCAATTGAAACTGTCCGTCTCCGCTCTTACGAGATAGGAGAGTAAGAGAGAGAAATGAGCCAAGTTTTAATGCCGTTTAAAAGGTCGAGAACCCAATTGACCTCGGAAGATTTTGCCCGACGAGGGAGAAGATGGATGGTTGTTACCCTCCACAGGGATGGGCAGCTGATGCAGACGGAAGGGAAGGGTGGGTGCGTGCGTGCGACGTCGGGGTTGGACGTGCGTGCTGGACGCTCGCCTGCGATGCGTGTCTCCCTCTCATCCCCTATTCTTAGCGTCTGGTCGCTCCTCGAATTCTCAGGCGTTGTCATAACGACGCCCAAGCGCGCGTGAAGAATGCGAATCACGAGGCGGACGGAGGTCTGCGAAGGTGACACCGCTCGAACAGGTGATGGATTTATTTGACCAGAGAGACAGACTGACAACAATGCAGGGTTCGATTCATTAACGCGGCTAATCGCTGAGGAAATCCGATTCCAATTCACGCGGTCGGCGCCAATAACATTGTTCCAAAGGAAATGATGTCAACTAAGCAAATGCAATGCTACTTCCCGTCCGACCTCAACACTCTTTACGTTATTTCCGGCGGTAAAAAAATTTACCTAAGAAAAACGTTTCCAACCTTTTCAGAATTCTTATTGATTTTTAACCCCAACTTCATGTATCACCGACGAAGTCGACTGTAATTAATTACATTTAAAATATTTAAGCAGGGTTCAGCGAGCTAAAGCTCGCGGAGCTATGACTATAATGCAACGTATGAAAATTGATTACAGACAATTTCATTATTTCTTATTAAAGACATGGTTATTAAAAGCTTTTATGACTAATTTATAAAATAAAAAAACATTTTACGTTTCCTCATATGATATCACAGGATCAGTAAAGTAACTTCCTATGTTTAATTATTCCGCCTCAGAAGCATGCACAACTGCGAATACCGGCTATCAGGTAAAAATTATGCTCAAATCATTTCTAAAGGATTACGTATTGTACATACTAATTTCTTCATTTATAGCGAAATAATTTACCAAGGATAAGTTATTTATCAAGAAATATATGGCTATATGAGAAACACTTAGAATTGTACTCCCCGTCAAGAGAAACGACAGAATCCGCTCACTTTTTCATGAAATAACACCAGTTGAAGTTTCTGTTCTGTAAAAAATAGTAGATATTTACCAATAGGATAAAACTGTCGCAAGGTACCCTGAAGACATTGCTTGGCAAGAAAATTGCATAAAATTAACCATATATCTATGGTTAATTTTTTATCGAATTTCACGATTAAGCCAAAATTTTGGTGCACCACTAATAGGTTGGTAACCACTGCTATAAATTAGACGTCAATAGTGTACAACACAAGGTGGCTCATTTTAGACAACCTATTTCCCGACAGAGGCCGGCAGCAACTCTAAATCGATAGGAGCCAGAATAGATTCAGCCAAATAGAACTTGATGCGTGGACGGAATCGGAGTTAAAGCTACAAAAAGATAACGGAGAAAACTTTAAGTTTCACTTTATGGGCACGGGACTTGGATTTTGAACAAACATAATAAATTTCAGTAAAGACATTTCGATACGCGGGTGAGACACTTTGAAATTAAGCATGTATAACAGAAAAAACGAAGGAGTAGGCTTTGAATTTGGTGGTTAACGAGACAAGAGCGATCGAATCTATGAGTGAAACTGAAAGATATCTTGAGACAGAAATTGAAGGATGCGAGGATGCCAGAGTATGACGGATGTCCTGATATAGCGAAGAACAGCTTCGATCAATTTCTTCGCTGCTGATCATTTAAATTGCGCGTTACAAGGATGGCGCGCGCCTGAAGCGCCATTTTCCCGACGATACTCCACACTCCAATAGGAGCATTTCGCAAGAGAAGATACACCCGGGGTTCCGGGTGTTCCTTAAGGCGAGGGGATGCACGATTGAATCTCCCGAAAGGGTGACGTCATGAGGGCATTAAAAAAATTGTTTCTTCAAGTGTTGGTCGGAAAAAAAATATCAGGAAGAAAAAAAATCGAACGTCAGGAGAGCGTTCATCCTGAACAAGGCTTGCGTTTGTAAGAATATTAGGGTTGTACGAAGACATATATGAAAATAAACTTCGAAATGAAATTTTAAAATCTTATAAAATGCCAGTGAATGAATGTGTTAATCATTAAATTTGGTTGGATGTTCTAAGATTCGATTACAAGTGCAGCCGGATATGAAAGAAATTAACTATAGAGACAAATTAATGCTGGTGAGGTATTTTCCTATTCTGTGAATCCACGCTAAAGAAGCAAAGATTCAAAACGCTTCACTTTGTTGGGATGTGAAACGCTATAAATGATGATACGCTGAATTTCGAAACCCAGGATGCCATTTAATAATTTTACGCAATAACTAATTTCTAATTCATTGAATTGCAAATAATTACCCTCCTAATGAGTTATTTTCCTGGATCTATTCCAGTAATTAAAAATAAAATTTTCTTCCGATATTATATTTTGAAATCAAAACAACAGCCTCATTCTGATTTAGCAATAAATAATTTTTTATTTGCATACAAGCAGTCCAATGCAAAACATTAAGTGAATGCTGACTCCTAAATTTACATCTATGTTATGTGCTTCACATGCTAACAACGATAACTAAGATTACAATCTCTGGTATCCAATTTAAGTTGAAAAACATCGAAATTTGACGTTTCTAGGACCCAAAACATTTGGCTCGCAGATTATATAGTATACACCCAAGCATTTTTTCCTTCCGAAAACTGGATTCGAAAATATCAAGTCGTTACTCGTGGGTGTCGAATGAACTCATTTTTTTTCTCAGCGGTCGTGCGAAAGACCTTCAAGTAGACTGTGTGAAAGTAAAAAAAAAACTTACACTCCGTCGTTCCCATGGAACAATTTCTCTATTTTCATCTGCTACGCATGATCAATACTTCCCACTTACGAGAAAAACTCCTTTCCCTCTCTCTCTCCCTCTCTACACAACTTTCTTATCTAATGCACTTTCCATTCGCACGAGAATGGATTCATTTATCCTCTCTTTCTACTTGAGGACTACCTTTCACGCCGCTCGAGTTTCGGATCCGATCAGTCCCAATAAAAAAAATATACAAAGTGGAAACTCATTGGAAAACACTTAACGCCGGTCCGGATATCGATTATTTTCTATACGATTCTTCCTGTTAAGTACGAGGTGGGAGTGGATGGCGTCCCATTCAGAAAGTCCTCCCCGACTCAAACAGGTGGTCCTAGCCGAATATTTCTGAGATTAAAATAAAAAAACGGGGACGGAATTAAGTGATTCCCACGAAAGTGTAATTATCGAAGAGTGGTCGTTATCTAAAGTCGATTGGAGGATTACTTATTTCTAGGTCGGTCGAGATTTTAGATTGATATAAGATTTCGCCGAGAAACGATTATAATTAGATTTCGGCCATGTTATAAAATAACACGGCGTCGAGGATTTATTTACGGATAGACTCAGGACAAACAGTATAATTTTACATACTTATTTAAACCAATTGGTCGTTTACGAAAAAAACGTTTACAGCCATAAGCTAAATGTCCCAATAGAAGAAATGGGAACGGGTATTTTTTTCTGTTTCTCGCTGCAAATGGTATTACGCCACGCCGAAAATATTTTCCTCCTCTTTTTTCTTTCGCAGCATTGATGCAATGATCGTCACAGCGCCGAAATTTTACGGGTGCGAAGGAAAAAAATCACGCAGTGGACATATTTCACGCCTTCGTGACAAAGGAGAGATAAGCGATTCGATTACCTAGGTCGTATAAACCGCGAACAACGTCTTGTTTTTTTTTTCCTGTGCGGTCCTTAATGGTTTCCATGCAACCAGTTAAAATAAAGAGAAGAAAAAAATGCATTTTTTTTTAAAACTCGACCGAGTTCTTCAGCCTAATAAAATCCACACGACCGACAGATACTTCTCAGGGACACGCCCTCGCCGTTCACGGTATCGATGTAAATGAATCATCGAAAGTCGCGACGTTTCAACCAAAATACCCATTCGTCTTGTTTTTTTTTATAAACCGAGTGCGTTTCGTTCCCTTAGGAAAGAAGAGATAAAGATCACTCTCACCGACCATCTGGGCGAATTTGCATATTGCTGAATAGCACAGAAATATCAGGTGGGAGAAGTTAACATTTTAAAAGAGTCCTCCCTATGGAATATGAAATACGCAAAGCGGTCTCATGTAGTATCATGGATGGATAACATAACAACGCCATCCACAAAGTCACGTACCTACAAGTAGAATTTTATTATTACTAACGCATGATATAACGAGCATGCTCTATTTCTTTCCACTACAAAAAACATGGAAATTCTAATCATTAATTAACGAGCCCAGCCTACGGCCTGTGTCAAGTTAATGACATAGATGAATCCTCTGATCGCTTAACCCATGGGTCACCAAACTCTACTAACATGGCCTCAAAAGGCTTTATATACCGGTGTGGGCTAGATACGACCTTTCAAATGAATGTATACTACATTTCAAAGACCTAGTTTTGACTTGTTTTTTATTGTGTAATTTGTAATAAGTCTACATTAAAATTACATTGCATCCACGCACTCAAATATCGTTTAGATTTGATAACAACTCTTGTTGGCAAATATACGAATATATGTATGTCTCAAAGAAACTGATGAGGTAATCATTTCGCAGGCCGGATATGACCCGCGTGACGCAGTTTGAAGACTCTTGGTTCAATCCAATAAGAACGATCTTATGAATGACATAAGCAATTATATGATAAAGTTGAGCACTTTTATACTAAAAGTTATTTCAGGGATCACTGATACTAGAATATGCCAACGTTGAATAACTACCGAGGAATCTTATACTAGAGCGAAAACTCAACAAAAACGAGAGCATATATATTTTTTGAATCTTGCGTTTACAGGTTTCTCGCGCAAAAACAGGAAAGATATAAATCTGCTCGATTCCGGACTGCATTTGTTCAAATCGTACTAGTAGGATATTTGTTAATTTTAAAATTAATAAATAATAATAATAATTCCAATAAATCGAAGTTCTTTGCGAACCTTACGGACAAATTCGCGTTCGATTCGTGGACTGAGTGATGGTATAGTGCGCATTCCAAATTACTATTTATGCTAAAAATTAAATAATTAAAATAAAATAAAAAAGCAGTAGTTATAAAAACAGAACTGGCAAATCGATGGCGCGTTTAAAATGCTCGTAATGTCGAACTTCTCGTTTTAGAGGACTTTTACTGAATACGAAACGCACGTCTGGTTTACTCAATCATTTTTCGCTCTAGGGCAGGGATATTCTAGGATACAACTTGGTGCTCGTTTGATGTTCTAGTAAACGACTTGGTGCTCGCCACATTGAAAAGGTTGGGAACCCCTGCTCTATGGGGCTATCGCTTGCGTGAGAAAATGCACTTTTTTTATCTTAAATGTCGACTGTCGATGGTGGGGTAGAAAGTTTTCAAGAGTCAGAGAGAGGGGCGAATGGTTTTTTAGGGCGGGAGTTCCGATAAGGCAAAGATTGTGGCGGAGGAAGGAAGGGGTTAGATTTTTTTAAAAAGATAAAGAGAGAAGCGGAAATGAAATATTCTTTGCATCCTTCTCTCTCTCTCCCTCTATCTCTCTCGAACCTTGATAAAGCGAGGATAGGAAAAAAATCTGGCGTGTGATCGCACTTCCGCCGATTATTGGGCGCACCACCTAGGCAAGCCAAAGCCATATCGATTGTGATTGATTTCGATACATCGATGGACGCGAGTGGATTCTCCGTTGAGAGATACAGTTAAAGATCTGGAGAAAACAAAAGTTGTTCGAGTTGGAAAAAATTCGAGTTATAGAAACTAGATTTATCGAATGGGAATTCCTACGGAAATGTTTCTTGCTGTCGACGATTCGAGTAATCGACGCTCGAGGAATATGATTCATACCGAGAGTTATAAGTAGAAACTGAAATGAAAAATGAAAAAGTCGTAGAATTTGATGCAACGAATATAAAGTAGTAAGTAATCCATAAAATAATCAAATAATTAAATAGGCACGAATGTTAGGAACATATTTAACATTGTACTTCGTCAATTCGGCATTGAAAATGAAACGTAAACAGTACTAAAACCTCGATAGAAAATTATTATTATTTCACCATTGTTAATACAAAAATTAACGTCGAATCCAATTTTTCTCAGTCGGTTACGTTAGAGGTGAGTGAAATAAAATTAGGAGTCAACGCAAATTGAGGAAAAAAAGGTAGTGTTTTCTTTGGTTACAAACTATACAAAGATTAGAGCTCGTAATATCGAGACTCTCCATCATTAAATAAACGTTGGAACATAAAAATAAGACTGTGTTTGAAGTTGTTGTAAACCATCTGTTTCTTTGACCAAATTTAAGACACTTATATTCAATCTTCTAAGAAAAAAAAAACTAAAAGAGCACATAATTGAATAGTTAATTCTCCTCGTGACTGCCTCTCCTATCAAACAGTTGGCATTCGTCGGTGCAAAAGAGAGAACGATCCAAAAAATCTCGCCAGAGTCAAACTTTGTAATTTCTCTCTTACCGCAAAAGGATAGCATTACTAAAAATACAAAAAACGGCGATTTTCCACCAGGAAAGTCCTTTCGAATGGAATATTCCGTCGATTTAATGTACGCGCGCCTGCTCATTATAAATCGTGATCCCCTTGCGGTTAGCATCGGACTCACCTCTCATCATTAAGATCGTGATTGACCGACAGTTTCCGGAGAGCCTCGTTTTCGCGGGCGACTGAATAAATTCCATAATTGGAGTGAACGTTGGTCCAAGTGAAAATGGTCTTTTCAGATTTATGTTCCCAAATTCGGGTTCAAGATGAAAGGAACTTGTTCGAGAAATGAGATCAGTTCCCGAATCATTAAATGCACCCTTTAGAAAAAGCATTGTGATGCCGGTAATTTATCAATCACGCACTACTAACTTTTTCAACAGCTTTCCCCATTACTTTCTATACTTGATAATCACCAATACATGATATGATAAAGGGTTCCGATGCGTCCATCATATATTATGCAGCGAAATAAAAGAAATCGTTGGACTATCCACATCAATGACCAGCTGGATACTTCAAAATCAAAATGCAAATTCAAATAAAGTTTAAAATAACATTCACTAAGATAAAAATGATTCCATGCAATGGCCAAGTAACAAAATACTATAAACGTAAAACATTTAAGGGTTTTTTAGTTTTTCATTTAGTTAGAGTTTGTTGTTTATTTATGTGCACGTTATTAACGGGCACAAAGAGCCAATTTTCAATTATCTTTTTGAGTATAAACAAATGCGTGGTCTTCTTTTATCAGTTATACTTACTTTACTATAAAATTGCATACCATTACTTACATTTATTCTCACGATGAAAATTCAATAATTCAATACTCCGTAGAAGTTAGGGAGTCGATAGATAGCCATTTGGTAAGGATTAAAAACAAAAAATCCCAATAAAAATTAAATCTATATTAATTAATTTATGAGTTTTCTTAGCAGCATATATTGTATGTAAATTACCAACTGACATGATTATTCGCTGTGATTACCTTATGATATTCTTTCTAAGTATGTTCTAAAATATTTCCACTTAATGTTTCTAAGCAATTAACACAGAATAATGTACCAGTTTGATGTTTCGTTTGTCTAGAGTGTTGCAGACACGAGACACTCGCTGGCGAGGTAAGCAACCAGAAGGGCCTCCGCTTTCCTCTTGTCTATATCCATCGTCCTTGGTTCCCGTAGTTCTTCCATCCGATAGCAGAAGACTCAACTTTAGTCGCTATCAACAACAGAAATACCGGTTAATCTGAATACTTGCTAATTCAGGCGTCGTGAGTTTCAGATCATTTTAAGAGGCTTGCTACGATAGAAAGCATTCAAGAAAATTTCCTAAAATTAAATGGTGATATAAGATTTAATGAAATTAAAAAATTAGCATAGCTTATAGTAGCGTTTTTATTTCTTAGTGAAAGATTTTCGTGATTTTTTCAGAGGAACTTCAGAATATCTACATAGGCGGATAGATTCGAAAGTACATGTTCAATCTGCCACGGAAATAATTAAAAATAATAAAAACATTAAAAATGACATTTAAATGAAGCTCACCAGAGTCCCACAAAAACCCATGATTTATGAGGTGCCCTTTTACAGTTTTAGCAGAAAAAGGGTTATCGGTCTTGCTTGGTTGAGAGAAAGATAGTGTCTGACCACATACGCTACAAGCGGAAGTTGAAGAGTTCCGCTGTGGAACTTTACTATTATCCTATTAGTTGTTGTCGCTAGGATAAAAATAGCGTTATCAACTACAGAGGTAGGAAAAGAAGCAGTAAAAAAGGCCTACTTTGAGGTTTATCAAAATGGTTTCCCATTGATAAGTTCTACTTCACAGTCACTTCCTCAGAGAAAATATTTGTATTATTTAAAGAATTAAAATCATCCGTCGAGTGTCATTACTAACATTCACAGACAGAGGTTAGTTAATAAAACCCAAAGTTAAAGTAACGTTTGCGAAAAAAAACAAATTGAGTAGTGAATAAAAACTCCTTCGTAGCTTTCTTGGATTTTAGGCGCAATTTCAAACATAATTTTAAAAAAACAACCACCTCGGATACGATCATGACCGATTCGTTAAAGAAACCGGACTTCAATAAAACAGAAGAAACTTCCACTGCAATCCATTACGAGCTACCGAGAACAATAGATCATCTCGTCCGAAATTGGTTTTTCTAATAAATGGCGTCCCGTCCTAAATGAATATCAACCGTCGCCACGCAAACGACCCTGCAATAGGTCTCGGAAACGGCTCCATTCCTCGATGAAAAGATTAACCTCCAGGGCATCAATCAACTCGCGAACCACGTTCTGTTTTACGAATCCCGCTTCGTGAGGCGAATCTCGGTTGGAAGGGATACAGTGGGCACACACACAGTTGGAGTCAGCAGACTGTGACTGGTGCAAAGGTGATGATTTTTCCTCGGTTAAAAACGATTTAAATAGGGGTCGGCGACCTAAATTCCGCTGGAACATTTTTTGCTATGCTATGCTATGATGATGACACGATCCCCGAAATTTAATAGTCCATTTCATATTCGGGTTACCGAGGTACCTATTCCCAATTACGGATGCGATCCACCTTGAAGAAAGGTTTGCTGATCCCTGACATAAATTAAGGCTAGGTAATATAGATGTAAATAATTTAGATCGCACACAAAAGATATTTTCAACCCTAATCGCACTTAAATATTTATAAACCTGATTGCAATTACCTTGGGAAAAACGTGAGGACTTTTTGTTTATATATGATCGATTAAAATAAAATAATCCTTTGCATTTCCATGAAATTATTGCTTAGCCATCTAACGGTATGAGAAAGGAGCTTATATAATGTCAGCTGAAATTAATAACAATGTTCCACGTAGTCACGGTGACTCAGACTTCCAAATCGCGCTTTTTTGGACTTAAAACCAATTTCCAAACACCTTGGAATGCATTTTAATTTTCGCGACACATAAAATATTCTTAATTCTTTCAGGTGGAGACATTTTCAAGTCCCGAGTTCTTATCTCACCTCTAACTAACCTTAAAATGTAATTTCCCAATGTGTTCCATTGATGCACATATGTTTCTTATGGATATTGGAGAGAGAGCGATGGTGTGGAAAACAACATCTAAAAATTGAATTTTCTAGGTTTCGGACTTTACCCGTCCGTTGTTTGTCATCCCCTATCAACATATGAAATATCAGACCTGTAGCACACTTACAATTACTACATAATTTTGAGAGATCAGGGAGTTAGACAGTAACTACATGAATGTATTTTCCTCTCTTTATTGAAAATAGAACCTAATTCCAGGAATCAAATTGATAGAGCATGTAGACATATAACCAAAAAAATCAGCCTTTATCAGTGGCGATTCACCGATATTAGATTCTGAATAAAATACGACTTCTTTGTAACCGAAACGCACATCTGTCTTAACTGAGTCCACGAATGCGTATCGGCTCCATTACTACGTAGTCTATTAATATTCTCTTAATTGTTAAATTTCGATAACTCGCATTTCCCCGTCCTTTCTCGATTTTCAAGATATTCAAAGTTCGACTGAACTCACGTACACATACACGTTTTGGAATTTAGCCAGATGAGAAAGTTTACTCGTTTCACAACGTTACTGCACTTCACAAGGAAGAAGAAGAGAATTCTGCTCGAGAGAGAGAGAGAGAGAGTTGAAGCAAAATCTCCTCGCCCTCGATACGTTATCCGGAGCCGAGAAAAAGGTTACATAATTGGATCGGGTGGTTAAAGAGGCGGGAGAGGGGGAATGTGTTACGACTTAAAATCCGGTCCGGGAAGCGTCCGGATGTTATAAGGGGCGTGAATCACCTCTTGGGAGGAGGCGACATCATCTATCATCAGACGTGTGCCAAGGATCCAGAGGAGAGGGCGACTTAAATCGAGAAAGATAATTTCGGGGTTCATTCAGACTCATTTTCAATCAAAAGGATATGGAGGGAGCGTGAGTTGCATTTCTGTACAGATTGTATTCCATTTCAGGTGATGGAGGCTGGCACAAAGGATGTTGTAGTGAAAAACATGCCCGATGTTGGCTTTTGCTATCGAACGTGAAATTGATTTCATTCTCATATAACGCGATTTAAATGTGTACAGAATCCACTATGTTTACTTGATAGAGTAATCTTCATTTCGTCGGTTAACGTAAAATTAAAGCTTTTGAGAGATTTCACGACATTTAAAATTCTAGGTGTTTATACGATAGTACATTCACCTACTGTTAGAATTCATAAAATTTTTCGTTTATACAAAAATATTTACACATTTTAAATGTAAATATTAAAAAAAACATTGAAATGCGGTCATAAAATCGATATCGTAAATTACGCGAGGTCGTATAATCATTAAAAATCATTAAGGCAAAGTAATCCTTATACGATTCTCAACATAGGCCAATGCTCTTTGTAAAATAAATATAGGAAACAATTAAACATTTTTCTCTATCGAAAGTGGTAAAGCCGTATGCATCGACTACTGAGAAATAAATAAAAGTTTATTGTTATTAGGAAAGTTACTTATATGTCAGTGAAATGGGCACTTTTATCTTCTGGTCAGTTATCCGAAGCAGGAGTAAATCGAAAAAAAAACACGAAAATAGACTTAAGCAAACGTTTATGAAATTTCTTTAAGCATGAAATATCGCAACTTAAAACAGCGTAGAGTGGAATGTGTTTACGCTTAACTCAAGGATAATATAGTAAAAAATATGGTTCAAATCTTGGCAACAACGTCTAATGTCAATAACTGTAAGCACGTAAGTGAAAAAGGGCGTTGGTAATATATATTTGCCAATACATATATCTAATCTAACATCTCTTACAATTAGATGACCACATTTTTCTATGACGCGTTCCTTCTCCCCCAACCTGGGAATAGATTACTAAATACGTCTTGGTATCAATAATAATTTTTAAATAAATATAACACTCATTACGAAAAATCTACTGTTAATGGCTTTCGAATGAATAAATTAGCAAATATCTTTAAAGTTTCGCACATTAAGCTATCCTGCAAAGTTAAGCGAATGAAATTTTGCTTTGGTTCTGGCATTTACGGATACATAATGTGAAAATTAATTATAAATAATTGGGGAAATATTAATATATGATCGTATTGTACTACCGTAATTGTATAGCCTCAACTACAACATGCAACCATTTCCTCATTACAGTTCCATTAAGACCATAAACGACGCTACCGAAAAAGAAAACAATAACTTTGTTCTATAATTCAGAGCATGTTCAGGCAATACGACGTCATGCGCAACGGAACGTGATAAAGCGACGCGGAAACGATGTTTTGGTTCGCGATGCCAGCACATTGGACGCCACTTCCTCTTTGCAGTGCACAAATGCATAATTAACAGTCTTATTAAGGACTTGGATTAGCGGGACGTTGGATACCGACACGATTACAGCTCATACGGAACACGGCTTTAGAACAGAGATTTTATTCAACGGCGATGTTCAGGAGTTTACAACGCATGGTTCATGTTCACCGACTAAGACATCACATTAATGTCACGACTCTCGAGTGACCTTTTTACCGAGCCTCGAGGCAAAGGATTACCATAGGTCATGTGTCTGTTAGAAACTGGCTACGCGATGCATCACAAAAAAGATACCATCTTTTGAGGAAATTAAAACAAAACGACTCGTGGTACAGAATTTGTTCCTATTTTCCATGAATTATAGAGGAGGTTTCAAAAGTCGCGCCACCCTATATATTTCAACTGTAATATATACACGCGAATAGTAGTTTAAAGTGGATATGGAATTGAGTGATGAGTGGTCACTTCCAACAATTGCTATGGCATGGATGTGGAGATAATATACAGCTGATGTGTAAACATTACAGTGAAACATTCAAGGTTGCGCGACTTTCGAAACACTCTGTACAATACATTTTACCGATGCAACCACAAATGCATTCAATTAATTCGTAAGTCGACCTCCAAACGCATGTCCCATAACCGCTCTCATTTTTATACCGAAAGCGATTACTTTGGAGCTTGATTCCGAAGAATTGGAAGCGCGTCTTGGTCAAGGACTGAATTTCCATCTCCCAACTAAGCGAGGAAGCTTTAATTAAAGTAAGCTTTAATGAATATCTGCGCAAAATCATTTAAATATTTTTCGGCAAGTACTACATATATGATCAAATCCCTTGGACTATATTCTTTTTGCACCGTTCCGCTCATGTTATAAAAATCATACCATAAATCTTTTTCGATATTTAACTTCATTGTAAATGGATAAATAGACATTCTTCACTACGGATTGGAAAATTTCTTTGATTTCTTTCCTTAAAATAGCTATGAAATTCGTTAACAACGAAAATCACCCTTCGACATTAATAATGAGAACTGAAAGTATTATTGCGAAAATCGAAAGAAAATAAAATTCAGATATGTATGTTAGTATATACCAGGGTCTCCACGAACGGTCCACCACATCGAAACCAGTGTTTATCTTAAAATTATGGTAAGTAAAGAATATAAACCTATCCGCAGAACTGAAAAACCGTCCTTTTTGAGCCTTCCTCGAATCAACAAACAAGACTCCCTTTTGCACCGCAACGAACAGGAGACTCTCCCAAAAGTTAATGACCCCCGTCCCTTTGAACCTTTCCCCAACAAAAAAAAAAGATCGGAGCGGTGCGCGAAGCAATAAACCCATAAGGGCAACTCGCAATCGAGGGAGAGAGAGAGAGAGGAGCGACGGATATATGAGAAAACATATTATGTTTGTGCGTGTGTGTCTTGAGGGAAATACCTTCCCCTCCCACTCCAAAAAATATACCGCCTCGCGCGAACCGGACTGCCTCCGATCCGTCCACTTCGTACGTATTTGGCGTCCTGCGTTGGTCGAAGAGATTACAGAGAATCCACTTTCTCCACCCCCGGCGTCGACGGCCAAAAGCATACGCCCAGCTGGCCAGAAAACGGTGTGGTCGAAGAATTCAGGATTTTATTGCCAATGAAAGACCAAAACAATGGGTGCTAGCGTTCCGGACGGAAAGGACGGAAAATAATGCTGACAACCTCACACAATATCGGAAAAAGTACCCCGTAAAATAAGTAAAAAAGTACATACTTTAAAGTGTTAAGCGCGTCGTAAGATTTAACGATCTTTCCATTATTTTGTATCTTTAATACCCCTGATTTTGAAGCGATTGACTCTTTGGGATATCATTAGGAAGTCATTGAAGAAGTTTCGCTTACGTTTAGTACCTGTATTGAATGCGCATCGGTAAGCCTAAATTAATTGATAAAATATTTTTATGCAGTGCTAATTTTGATTAAACAAATGTAGACTGTAAATGAGATGACTATGGGGAGCATTTTATGCGGTCTAAGAATGATGAAAAGGTAATCACTGAAATTAAAGAAACAGCTTCGTTTGTTAAGTATGATCCCCAAACCTTGTATATTACATCTTTGACCCTGTACACTCATATAGTTCGTCATAATTCCGTTCTGATATAAACTCATTACAATACCGCAGAAGCGAGCGCTACTTCCATTGCGTCGTACCGAGGCACTCGCCAATACGAAAGAGGACCGTTACGCAATATGTTTGCACATCTCTGCTGTAAAGCATCAAAAGTCTCAAAGTTCAGATACTAAACATGCCTTATGAGTTGGCCGCGCAAATTTCGGTTTACGTGGGTGTATACAACACATTATCCCCTAAAATTAACACATCTGGAACCACTTTACGCCTTTTCAGAGGTCCTCAGTCGTGGTCATTTCGAGGAGACGAATGCCAGTTATTCTTCCTTCGCATAACCTGTCAAATTCGATAACCCAGCTCATTTGAAAAACGTTACTTAATCACACATGTTTATTGGTTTAAGTCAGCTGTTCTTAAAATTAAATATTACTTCTTTAAAAAAATTTTCTTTGTCCGTTCAGTTTAACTACTACACAAAAATAACCATCTACGAGAGGGTTCTTTCCAATCACTATTGATTCAATATCCACGAAATTTAAACGGCGTGAGAAATTCCTCAATTGAAAGCGCACATTCCAGTCATCAGTATACTTTTAGAGGAATAACAATAAATTACATTCGCTTCCTCTTAGAACAAATTTTACCGTGTTATAAAACATTATTTAAGAGATAATAAGATTCTAATTTTGGTATAAGTTTGGCGCACACGTTTATTACGATTCGAAAATAGGAGCTCCAAGATTTTATTCAAAGAATCAACAAAGAATGAATAAATTTAATGTCAAATGGAAATATTTTATGGAAAAGCTTACCTTTGCTAATAATAAAATAATATTTGAATTTTCCGCAAAAGCGAAATTCCTGAGTTCTACCTTTTTTGATGACGCAACAGATATGTTGCACAAATGCGCGAATTTCGGCGTGAATAATCTCCCGCCAGCGAGACGAATGCCTTTCACCCTTGAAAAACTGCACGAATAGTTCGGCGCCCTTGAACAAAAACACGCGGAAAGGAAAAAAAAACGACAAATTACAGTTCGACCACATCTCCCTCTCTCTAATTGCAACACTTGGGCACATAACCTTCTCGGAATGAAGAGTGGAAAAATCACAACGACGCCAACGCGTTGACGCTTCTCTGTTTTTTTGAGGCTATTTCTACAACTTTTGTTGTACACCTGTGTTGTACTGTTATTCGCGAAGCTCTTCACAAGACTTCTCGAGAAAAAACGACACGCTACTTCAAAAACTCAAAAATAGTGACGGAATGGGCATTTTACAACGGGGTTGATGGAGAGATTCCAGGAAGTGCATCTCCCTCATTGAGCGCCTGGAGCGAGCCATTTTATTGAAGGCCAATTCAAAAGGAAATCTAGAAGGTATCAGTAAAACATGGAAAGATTTTCCCGCGGTGGTATTTCATTCGGTGTGATTTTTAATTGTATTATTAAAAGAACTTGGGGAAATACTATGTGCCCAAGAATGAAGATGACTTCAATTCATTGGTTGAAATCTTTTTTCTCCCACAAACTGAAATTCGTTTATAAATTTGTTCGTTATGGAAAAAAACATTTTGAGGAATATGCATTAATTAATCTAAATCACGAGAAATTACATTAATTCATGCGTGCACGACAAATAATTACGTTTTATAATCACTCAGTCGACGTCTCAGACTGCACCAACATGCATTTTGGACCGAATCTCCAGGAGGCCTAAGGACCTGATGGCGACGCGCGCAAGTTATCCTTGATTCATTCGATTTTGTTGTTGCGAGTCGGGTTTTGGAGGCATTTTTAAAAGGAACGACTGTGCGCGACTTTATAATATGTATTACAAACGCAAAAGTTCGTATTTTGGTGCTGAGGGAGAGAGGAGGAAATCGAGCGAAGCGCACATGTTAACTCAATTTTAGATAATGAGCTATCTATAAAAAAATCATAGGTGGGACGCGAAATTTTTAATGGATAATATATATGATTTTGAGGTGGGACCGCGAAAACGTAGTCCTTTTTACCTCATTTTATCCCTCCGACAGAAATTATCCTAGGAAATGGCTTGGTAAATACATCTATGTTGATGGGCCGCTCGATGCATCGAACTCGCTTAAACAATCGAGATTGGCTTGGATGCCCCTGATACGTTTCCGCTAAGACTTTCTTCTCATATCGTTCCAAAAGTCATTTTGAAATGCTATTCATTATATGCATTAGTTTGGCGTACTTTGACTTATTTTTTAGGACAGGTCCGCGAAACCATCCTTTTTAGGGTTTTTGGTTAAACATAGTTATTCGACTGTAATCAATTATTAGTCTATCAGAAACATCAACGGAAACGGAATATTATAACCTTGACGAAGATGAATAGGATTCGAATTCTCGTTCTCTGCGATAGTTTGTGTCTATATACTTCATTTGCAAAGCCGGAGAAATGCCAAATCATTAATCTGCACATTATATGGCAAGGCCTTATCCATTATTACAATATAAAATAAACGGCTTCCATCCATTAGTTGAAATAACACTTTTATCGCTCCATGGGTAATTAGGAAACGAAAATTAACATGAATGGGCAGGATGGGATCGATCGACAGATAGAAACACTTGAAACGAGTAATATATTAAAAATCACCCTAGGAGACAAAACTTTCTCTTCCTGTTACACAAAAGAATGTTCGATTCGCTAATTACGTAACTATCGCCTCAACCTTTCTCATTTCCTCCGCATACTTTGAGAGGCCACGCGCGAGTCGACCCACAAAACCATTCGTATTCATTATATTAATGGCCAATTTCCCGCCACTCCCCATTGACGGCCGAGGGAAAACTGGTTAAAAAGGCATTTAGAATCATGAAAACATACTAAGGATTATTCAATTCAGCACGAGACCGGATGAAACGCGACTTTTAGAAAGTTATGGCACCACAAAAGTCCGAGAGGTGGAATTCCACCAGAATCGCGGGTTGTTCGTGCGGTTCTGAGAAGTCCAGCGACCGCCTCATTTTTTGACTTTGACGTAGAAAGAAGGCTAGGGGGAAACCAATAGCTCTTGTAGATTGTTCTAATCAGGTGAAGGAATTCGGGGGGGGGGGGGGGGGGACTTCAAACACCTTCAAATCTTGCAGAAACAATGGAGACATCTATCCACGATAAATGATCATCCTTGACATAGTTATTACTTGATGTGTACAGTTAATATTTACTGTAAGAGACAAACGACATATTACATTTTAGTTGCAATAATTTTCATCGGAAAATGTACGGTTAGAGTATTTTTTATGGGATTTATTTTACCATTAAACAGATTTTTAGACCATCAGCGCGGTCGCACGAAATATCGATGCAATTTGAAATGTAACCCGCAGGAAGGCTGTAACGGATTCTAATATAAGTAGATCGTATCATTGAATGCTGAAATACCGCGCGAGGGTGCAAATTATATCAATGTTAATTACAAAGCATCAACAGAGATGCTATGAAAGATGAACGCCGTAACACAATATCAAACATTTCAAGACGATAACGATTTCCGCAGAAAAAGTATTTACAAATGTGGACAATCACAGTACCATAATGAGGAGATAAGTCGTACGAAATATCTGTATTTTCTTGCATTTTCATAAACGAGATCAATTATAGCAATAGGTTCGAGACATCACAGTTAAACCTGAACTACTTTTTATGCAAACACTTCACGCAAAACGACCTTCAATTCATTATAAACCTAATAAATAAACATACAAGACTTTCTTTGAAAGAAAAATCAGCAAAGATTGAGTGACGAAGGTAAGAGACATTTATTCTCTTGTAGATATCCTATCTCATTAATCCTTAAGATGACAGAAATAAAAAAGAAAAACAAGACACTTTTTCTTCTAAAGAACAAATCTTTTATGTATTTAAATGAGCTAATTTTTTAAACAAGCAATAACTTATAAGCAACCACATTTCTAACGTTATAAAAACGTAAAATATTTTTGCCATAATTATAGCAGGAAGTCATATATAAATTGAAATACTCATGCAAATTTAAACTAATTACTTTTCATGCGTGAAAAAACGCTGGTATCGATTGAAGCGAGCGACGATTCCACCATTACTACTACACATATCTCTCTAATAATCAGAATACATAGCAAACGGCCGATGCAGTCTCCGAATCTAGAGAAGTTAGCGATATTTTTAGCTGTGAGCCTTAAGCAAATTGGACTTCCCGCAAAGTGTATTTCATTGCTCGTCGGCAAGCCCCGCCCATCGCCACATCCAAGGTCTCCGAGGAGTCCTTCAAACGACCAGAGGCAATATAAAGAGTAATTATCATCGTTCGTCGGTGCAAATCGTTTCGACACGGACGAAACTCGAATCCAGAGCTCACAAAAGCTTCGAAGGAACTCTCGCTGAGCAACTTTAAGATGAGGAGGATTTTTTTTCGCAACGGCAAGGAAAAAAAACTTCAAATTTGTTCCTCGTATCAAAGCTTTTATGTTCCGAGTGGAGAAAAACGGCAGGTGGATTGGCACCTTGTCACGTTTAGGTGAACCGCTTAAAAAAAATATAATTGAGATGAACCGAAACCCAATGTGGACAATAAATTCGACAAAAAGCACGAATTATCAAGACGTTCCCCTTCCCTTTCATGACCGCCATCTTTTTTTGCCTATATTTTAATGTGCTTATTATTACGGGCATATTAACCTAATCCTGAACCGAAATCAAAAGAATCTTCCTGTCCGTGAACAACATCTTTTATTCATTTATGCGTTAATGCAATTAGTATCACTGTCATGTTAAGTGAAGCCACTTCATAGAGTAATCCGTAAGTAAGATTTTCGTGTCGTTTTATGTGTACTCATTCCTTAAAGTAAACATTTTAAAGGATAGGAGAAAGATTCGAAAAAATCTAACAGATTGCAGATGTATACTTACTGCTGAAAACCCCTGCTTCCGTGCGATTTACGAAAAAATTCTGTCATTAAAGCCGGAATGTGCCAATAAACTGTCTACGTTAGGGTGTCCATACGTCCCGTTTTTAATGGGATCGTCCCGTTATTTATTTAGGTGTTTTTTTTGCAGAAGTGCCAATTCATATACAAAGTTACACACAAAATGAAGTCTAAAAACGAATTCAGAATATGGTGGCTTTTTCATTTATTTTATGTTGGCAGTGCAACAGAATATACTCATTTTCGTAGGTTGGTAACGCACAACAGCAGCTAGTTCATTTTGCTTTGTTGTTGCGAACACGTGGTTTTGGAAGAACGTGACCGTTTATACGTGTACTGTTGGATTCAAAAAAGTAAATAAAACCCCGGAAAATGCCGAAAAGAAAATTTGTTTTTACTGAAAGGTTAGAAACTGAATTCCCTTTTTAAAGGATGATACATAAATGGGAAAAGTGTTGTGTTTTCTATAGAACACGGAGGTCGTTCATTGTCAGATATACTACAGCATAGCAAAAAATTGATTGCGGTAAGCAGTAAAAGGTTGCAGCCAAAAGGTATCTAATTTCATATTTTACCAAGCAAACAATGACAGAAGAGTGGAGGAATCAAAGAATTTTTGTGACACTGTCGATATTGAGTACAAGCAGATTCTAGGAACTGTGAAAACTAGATGGCTATCACTACAACCAGCAATCACCAGAATTATTGAAATATTCCCTGGATTAAAATATTACTTTATTTCACAAGAAAAATGTCCGACCATTCTGAAAAAGTTTTTTAATGATCCCGTTTCCATTATTTGACTTCATTTCATGGAGAGTGAATTAAAGGTTTGCTCGAAGCTATTAAAAAAATAGAGAGTGATAATATTTCAGGAAGTGAAGTAGCTGAAGAACTGGATATTTTAGCAAACAAAATTAAAAACCGGAGAAATGAAACTTAGATCGGTTTTATCACATTTAGAAGATTTCTGCAGTGAAAAACAATTCACAGAAGCTGCAAATTCCTTTTACGGCGCACTTCTAATGTATTTAGAAAAATGGAGTTATCGACCATTAAAAGTGTTTTATTGGGTGCAGCTTAAGAGTCCTACTGTTTGGGAACAAATTCAGGATACACTCAAATACATGTCAACAAAAACATCACTGAAATAATAGACGAAGATGAGTTTTTCGATGAATACCATCATGTTATGGACATCAGTAAAAACAAAATTCCGAATGGAACAGGAACTTAACTGAAACTCCGGAACGATGGTTCGGAATTTTCAAGTTCGTGCAAGGTTAAGTAATATCGTTAAAAAATATTTAAATGATTTTGGAATTTGCTTTAGCCATACCCGGCACCAGTGGAGCTATAGAAAGTGTTTTCTATGACAAATTCTTTGTGAACAGGTGAAAAGAAACACTTCCTCGTTGAAAACATCAAAGCAGTGATAGTGACGAAAACTCATTTTCGGGAACTTTCGTGCAACGACTTTTACAATTCGCTTTTAAACAATCCCAAATTACTGCAAGAAATATCTTCGTCCACAAAGTACATGTCTCCGCAGAGAATGAATCATCAATACTCATACCAACTTCAGAATCAACTCCTCCTACATCAACTGCAAATTAATTGCAAACAAAACTATGCGAAAGTAAATAAACTGAATTAAATATTTAAAAAGTAAAATAATTTGTTCGTCCATAACTATTTTAGAATTAATAAAGTAAATTTCTATTTTTCCCCACTTGGGACAATGCTTTTGAACGACTCCTTTCATTGAATTAAAATTTACATGTCGGCTGTTTTTTTAATTTATAAAATCCGATCTCCCTATTGCATAATAAAGTAAAGATAGAAATGAATGCGTCGGAAATGAGAGAATGAATTTTTTCCCAATATTTCATATTGTATTTTACTTCTTTAGAAGAAGTCCAGAAAAACTCGCTGACCCGAACACAATACAACCTGACATCGGATGGAGATCCATAGGGCCTAGACCCGAAGTCTGCAGGTCAAGCGATATTGTTGGCAATACTACTTACATTCGTAGTTGCCAATAATCTAATATAATTGATTATGTGTTCAACAAATTCATTTAATTTTTTTTACTCCACACATCATTATCTAAATTTTCTTAGTTTGTTTTTCCTGTCTACGTACATAAATCTTCAAATTCTTGTAAATGATGTATTGACCGAAATAAACCAAACTTCCGTTTTAAAAAGTCACACGAAAATTTTGTCCCGTTTTTTTCTTGAGAATTGCAGGAAATGTCCCGTTTTAGTCTCGTGGAAATATGGTCACCCTAGTCTACGTCGAATATATTGATAATATTATGTATATATATTTTTATATAATATGTTATATTATATACACTTTTCTATTTCTTGTACGTTTATAGATTTGCACGTTCAAAATTTCACATATAAGAATAAAGTCGCACTCTGAACTTTATAAAACAGCTTAACCTTTTCAGGGAGATTGGTGTTTATCTAGTCATTAAGTTCATTACATGTGTACATGTGTATATACATAGAAATTGAAACTTTCAGCTAACGAACATATCAAATGTAAGAAGCAATTTCAATTATAGCATTATAGGTCTACGAGCTTCTGAAAACTAAAACAATGTTATATTCAATGCCTTCGTTTGTGGTATATCTCCGAAAAACAATTTTTAAATGGCCGAAAAACTTTGTCAATAAGGAGATGGAAAGGTTTTTCAGGGAAAAATCGATTACGTATCGAACAATACAAAATCATGAACCGCATTTTAATGCGTTAAACCAATGGTCTTCAACCTTTTTTCAGTCACCGCCCACTTTTACCATATGTTGTACTTTGAAATAAGTTCACCGCCCACCCAGTGGCGTATTGAGGGTTTCTGGCGCCCGGGGCAAAGGATAATTTTGCGCCCCCAGTAGCAAAGCGATTTACGGAGGGGGGGAGGGGGTTCAAATCGCACCACGACCTGACGGGTGCTAATTTGATATTTTTTGTCCCCCTGCACTCGGCGCCCGGGCAACTGCAACCCCCTGTCCCCTTTCACTACGCCACTAAACCCACCTACCTTATCAACTTAATAGTAAAGTTTTTAATAAAATAAATGTTTAAAAAGAAAATTTAATTACGTTTATTAATCCCAAAACAATGTTAAAATAAGCATTTGGCATACATTTCAATGCATACTTTGTGTTTGGTGCCTACAAACCAGGGAATCAATGTCTGGCTTAATTCTGTAAGGGTCTTTCGAAGATCTCCTCTTTCTGTTATGTATTTGTAAGCTATTTCTTTTTTTGGACAGAAGATTGTCGACTGCACTGAATCCCTTCTCGACTAGATATGAAGTTGGGAAAGCTAACAAGAGCAACGATATTTTCTTCCACAAGCGTGGATACAGAGAGGGCATTTTCTTGTTCTGCCAAAGTTGTACATATCCACCTTGGTCGAAATTGGCTTTACACTCATCATCATGAATTAATTCTATAATCTCCTCTTGGTATTCAATATCCACATCACACACATTTGTGATGAATGGAGTCACCATCCAGGCATCCACTTTCAAGTCTATTACATCGCGAAAACGAGTCATCATATCAATTCTAATGACAGAAAGGTGATCTGCAAACTTCTCTATGTCTTCGGCTGTAAGATCATCTTTGATGTTGAGTAGTTCCGGAAACTGGTAAAATTCTTTTTGCAGGACGTTTTTCTGAATAAATCCAATTTGTCAATGAATACCGAAATAACATTTTTGCAATCAATGAGTGTCCGTGGGAAGAGAGAGTATACTTATCTCTTAATATCGCTTCTCTTTCATTTCGCTGCGTTCTCCATATATGATGTATCAAATATCTGAGTGAAGGTATCCCGTTGGGGATTTTAAACCACTGGCCGCTTTTCAGCATTTCTTTCCTAAATGGCGCATACTAGTTGGGATTACCATATTCTGATAATAAAACCCGGAAAATTTAATTTTAAACCTAAAATGGAGTATACATATTTTTTTAAAAATCAAGATATGGAATTGCTCAAGTTAGAGTGTTAAGATTTCGATGGGCATAATCAGAAAAAAATGGATTTTATTTGCTAAAATCTCGGTAAATTTTAAGAAAATCCGGACGTATGGTAACCCTAATACTAGTGGGATTGTCGTTAGGTGAGATTACCGAATACAGTCTCAGTGGTAATAACAGTGTTTAAAAATTTGATTTTATATATTTGATAAAATTAAACTTAAGCGCTTCGCTACTTCTGCGAGAGACTCCGACGACCCTCATGGGCCTTTCGATTTTACCGCAGCATGGATACATTGTCACTAGTATAGTATGATATGATACTTTAGTTAACGACAAACGAACTGTAATAGTTTTACGTAAAATAGTTGTACTAAATATGTATGCGTATCATTAAGCTTTTTTTTAGAAATTTATTTTTCAGTGTACAAATTAGAATAGCATTTGGTGAGTTCTTTAACGCCCACCAAAAATCCAAAAACGCCCACTGGTGGGCGTTATCGCCCACCTTGAAGACCACTGCGTTAAACTCATCGTGGGCATCCAAATCAGCCATCCTGTGATACAGACGCGAAACAACCAGTGCTGAAGAAGACGTGAAGGATAGACTCCTGAGATAAGCAAAGCGCATTATGCGTCTCCCGTAACCAGTTCCTTTATAACGCCGTCCTACTTTTGCGCGACGCCTTATATCCTACATAAAACGAAGCGCGACCGGCCAAAAGATAAAAAGGATTCAGTGCACCCGACGCGAAATTTTTTACACCGTCTCTCGACTGGCTATCCATCCTCTTCTCCCTCTCGATACGAGCGAAAAAAAAATAAAACAAAACAGTACGCTAAGCCGACGGAAAATAAAAATTCAAGATCGAAATTTACCCGACGCGTCTCTGAAAATGGGGTCTGGACGAGATATTTTTCTCCCCATAACAAACCAGAAACGTCTTCCGCATGGAGGCTTCGCAATCGCCGTCCCGCCGATTGCGCGACTGCTTTTTTATTTATTATTATTTTTTAAATATTCCCAATCTCGTTCTCCACCCTGGGGCCGTTCGAGTGCGGGTGAATGGCGGTTCGCGTCTAGAGAGGAGGAATTTTTTTCCCTCCGTATGTGTGTCACGAGGCCCCGGATGAAGCACACACCAGGCTCTCCACTACAGCCGGCAGAAGTCCCAACCGCATCTCCGAGGCACCGGTTAACGACCCTCTTCCTCCCCCTTTTTTCCTCCCTCCCCCCTCATTCCACCCCCACCTCCCCTTCAAAGACCCATCATCGATGTCACCCATACAACGGTTGCATTTTTTCCCTTCTATTTACTACAAAAAAATATAGTTAAGGATGTAGGTCTGCCTATTATATTATCCTACCTACCGAGTCAATATTTAATCCTTTTATGTTAAAGGAAATTGGTATACGAGGAGCAAAAGACGATTAACGCGTTCGAAAAGAAAATGCATGCTTTTTTGGGAAAAAGAATAGGTAAACAAAGCAAATGGAAGGAGATCTCTGTTTATGTCCATTATGAAGCAGAAATTCCGAGGGGAATATACATACATACTCGTATATAACTCGGATGATGACGTTAACTGAAGGTTGGTTGAAGATGGATACTGAATAACGGTAATGAAATCTCCTGGGATCTATGTTTATCACTCACGACTGACAAATGTAAGATCCACTGATAACTATATTGATAAACGGTATTTTCTAATTAGAAAATTTTACCATTGCCCAAAAGCATTCGATATGCAGTAAACTCCCGATTTACGAACATTCGGTCTTACGAACAAGAATTTTTACGCCACAAATTGGATTTGCGACATCAAAATTCGATCGTACGAACTTTAATTCAGTCAACTCCGATTACTAGCATCATTTTAAAACATTGTACGAAAAAGTAACATTTATTTCTGGCATGCCTAAATAAATTGTCCCTGGACTCTTTCAAAAAATGTCATTGCTTTGTGTCGTAAGACTTCCGTGGAAGCGTTTTTCATTCTTTTGCAGCACCATTCTTTTCACATAAATGTTGAAAGTTCTGCACCTTCTTCAACATCATCACGCCTGTTAATCTGCCCTCACACCCGTAAGAGCTCTACCCCAAACTTCCGCTTAATGGGGAAAATGACGGCAAATTCAAAGAATGAATAATTATGAATAAGATGCATTTGTTAAAATCTTTTATAACTTGTTCCGTTCTCTATTTTCTTGCACGTGTAAGAGGTAAAATTGGTTTTCGAACACATCCCATGATTTTAACATTGCATTCATGGAAAAATCTCTCCCGGTTTACGAACTACTTGACAGGAACGCGTGGTGTTCGTAAATCGGGAGTTTGTTGTATATTCATTTCATCCTCACAAGATTCGCAGCTATCCATAAAATTTGAAAGTACAAAAAAAATTTTTACCAAATACCTTCAGATAATTATCACAATTATAAATTAAGTATAACAGTTTAATGGCCTTTATAAAATATTACTTTCGCAAATTGTATTAATTGATCGTTTAAAAATACTGTGGACCGTAAGAAACGAAATCACGGAACCTTAGAATCCTTAGAATAACAATTAATTTCATTCAAGTAATTCAACTTTTGACACTAAATTCCCTCCAAAATCGGGAAAGGAATGTCTTTAATATTGAAGAGACTACCGAATCAATTACAATATTAAAGAGAGCTTGATCATTTATCAAAGCCAACATTTTTGAATTGCACAACTTAAAAATTGAATGCATTAATGATTATTCGGATTTATTCCATAATGAATGAAGTTGTAGCATGCAAATTTTTCTGGACACGTTTTGTACGAATCAAAACAACGACGTCAGTAGTTGAGAGAAAGATGCTACCACACGCCGCTAACCGATTCAATAAGTAACGAAAATGAACCACTGAAAATAAACCAACTCACGAAATTCGCTCAAAACATCACGTCCGATGTAACGTTATTCTTCGGACAATACACAGGCATAAAAAATTCAAGAAAAAAGGAAGGGAGAATTGGAGAATTTTCTCACCGGACACAATAGTTGTCCAAAGAGCATCGATTGATAAATAACTTAAAGAGCTTTGGTGGGAATGGATGATAATTTCGCTACGGACACGTCGTCCAACAACGGGAAGCGAATTTCGGTAAGATGCGGGTCATTGGGTTTTCTGATACTGTTACATGAAGATTCTAAACCATTTTGTACAGCTTCACTCTGCAGGCATAATATCACATCTGAGCGAAGAAAAAGCTCGCTCGCTTACCGCTATATGGTGAACTAGCACACTACTGAAATTTAAGTTTTTTGTTGCACCATAGAACCAAGCCAGAATTCCATGTTTAACATGGTACAGTTTTTTAGCCTAAGGGATCCAAAAAGCTGACAGTAAAAATGCTAACGTTGAATACGTTTTTTAAAATGTGTGGGCTAGGTACTTTGCGAGGTAACGTCGGGAATACACGTCGTCTATGTAAACTCAGGTGTGTGCATGCATGATTTGTATATACTTGTGCTGCTTTTTGAGCTTCGTCAAGTTTTTCGCAGCAAGTCTCGATAAAATGACGTTCATCCGTGATTTTATGTTGCGTGTCTTTTATGTCGAATCACTAGGTAAAATGTACTTTTCAGGTTATTTACTTCACAAAGCGGACAGAAGCAATAACACGAAGGAATGAAATTCAATTATTTGTCAAGAAAGTTTCATTTGATGAAACTAGCCGTACCAATCGAACCAAACAGCAGTAGTTTTCGGGCAATTTCCGGATGGTTTCTATCCGTGGAAAGCATCCGCTCAAAGATCGCTTCCACATCTGTATCCTGAGTGATGCAATGGCCAATTACCGCACATGAAAGTAAGCAGCCTATTTATCTCCCTGTCTCTCTCAACCATACCGTAATCCAGGCACAGAAACCTCGATAGGAGCTGCGAGAGCGCGAGGATACCAGTTTCCGCTATCGCTTCGCAAAACGAGTTTTTGCGAACTCAATCGAATGCCGCGCGCGGATTCTCGGGGATATTTTTGGCATCGGCTGGTATTAATATTTTCCTGTTCCTTCTTAACGGGATTCGACTCGCGTTAATTGCTTCACTACTCGTCTTCATTTGGAGGGCTTTTAATTGCTGAAATTTTTGACTGAAGACGCACGATACACGTGGCGCCCGAAAATAATATACTCCTCCGTGAAGTTACGACGTGGTTTTCCTTAATGCTTCATCACCGAAAACGAAAGACTTTCAAAATTAATTCATATAGTACATTTTTTCGGCGAATCCTATATCTATAAATCCGCTGAGCAGACAATGAGTATATTTCAACAACACAGTTCTCATTTTCAACGGTAATTATTCAGTAGTTGGTTCTGATTATTAAAACCGACGTTTGTTGAATGATCGCTGACTAGTAGTTTTTAGCTGGAATTCATATGTGGTATATATTGGTATGAATATTCAATATTATTCATACGAAATCCTTTGTTCTTCTCTAAACGAACGAAGCTACCTTAACTTACATTTTCTTTTGACCTTTCCACGAACACAAATGATGAAAGACGTTATAAACATTGTTCAAACACGCGAGGATTTAGCTTAATGGCGAAAATTCTCTCGAGAGATTTAATACGGCTAATAAGATTCCGCATTTCGAAAGAAAAGTGGTCGGGATAGTTAAAAAAAACCATTTCGCAACGCGTCCTAACGTTTTCTCATCCTCGCGGAGCGAACCTGATCAGAATTCATTCGTTAAAAAAAATGCAAACCACGCAACAGAAAAAAAGCGATCTTTATGGAGCAAATTGGAAGTTTCACCATTCGCGGAGACCGCGGGGGGATACCGAATATGGGACTGACTACAAAAGAAAAAACTGGTACATATCGTCGCCCTTACGAACCCGTGAGAAACGGATAAACCTTTTCGTTCTTCGGTTTGGATTGGCAAGCAGCGGGAAAACAAAATTAAAGGAAGGAGACTCATTGACCCCATGTGGCTTAAGTTTCTCTCTTCAGAGCGTGACCGACGGTTTTCTCTTTTGAGCCTCCGAAAAACAAACGTCGCGCTTAGATTTTGTATTCTTGTTCGCTCTACTCGTAATACGTTGGCTGTTACCATAGAGCAGGAATGCCCAACTTATGGCCCGCGATACCATTTAATGCAACCCGCGAAACTTAGTTGAAAAAACCGTCTGTGATACTGAATGCAAATAATTTTGTATATTTTCGTTAGAATTGTTGCCGTAAAACCTTTTCTGGTGAAGTTTTAATGTTAAAAACTACTTTAGTCTTGGCTTTAATTTTTGAAAATTACGCATAATCTCTTGAGTAAGTTCCTGCGTAAACATCTGGTCCACCGAGGCACTCGCCATTTTTAATAAGACCCGCCAAAGCACTCACAAAACGGGCCGACGCGTAAAATGGTTGCTCAAATCTACCATAGAGCACTTTCTAAACAGTCGCTCGCGTGGTAATTTAAAGGAACCTTTGTTAGGGTTTTTGTGTCTCTTATTAATTCTATTTATTAACAAATTTTACTCCTGTACGGAGGACATTAAACCGTGTAATACAACATATTCCTTCTATAAGAACTCTACGATATCTTTGCAGCGCTATAGATCCTACTAAAACGACAGGTTATATGTCTTAGGAAGCATAATCATACTTAAAGCTTGAATATGACTGGAACTAATCAGAAAAGTTTGAAAAAATCCGATTAACTCATTCGAGGCCATTGGCCTACAAAGAGGTTCTTTATTCAACTTAACGAAATTAAGAGGGAAATGAGCAAAAACCATAGTTTTATAGACGTGGAAAGACAATAGTCGATCAAAATAAAGTAATTCCATCTGGATTTTTCATGAATAATTAACCTTTCTCACGATTTTCTTCTTTTTACACCGATATTCTAGCAGAAAATTTTGAATTTTTTGCTTAGTTCGACGAATGACTATAGTTTTATTTCCCATAAGAATTGATTAAACTGAAAATACCTCAAAAATGACGTACGGGATGAAGGTTGGAGTGGGCGGCTTTGAAGAGACCTAATAATGATATCCTTTAATTATTTTGTAAAAGAGGACAACAAAATTTCAAATAGAAATCTCTTCAAAAAAATAAAAAAGAAATAACATCGTAAAAAAGTCTAAATTATTTTATATAATAATAGCCGTCGTCCGTTGGTTGGTCACGCTATGCAAAAGCTAATAACTCGAGAAATAATAATGATAGAAACTCGAAATTTGGTAGGGATGCTTGATTAACACTTTTACGGGTGATGACGAATTTAAATCGCGAAAAAATTCCTTGGTTCGTCTCCAAGAGAGGCATTTCCATTTCCCATTACTTAACATGTAAAAGGCGATATTTCGACGTGCAGACTTTTATTCATTTGGAAATTAAAATTAGAAGAAATTAACAGACGATCTTCGGATTTGAACCATTTTGAAGAAAAATTTATAAAGTTTCTTATTCCGTTCGTCTTTTTTCGCCCACAGTTCGAAATATTCCATGTTAAACGTTTAATTTGCATATTTTGTGGAAATCTCGCCATTTTAACGTGATGTTGCTATGTCGACCATTCTCACTGTTACACCTCAAATTACTATTATTGTATACATCCTTCTGGGAATAAGCGTGCCTTGAGTGCATCAATACGAGAGAGAGAGGAAGGAAGGGGAGAGATTGGCGTGTTTTGTGGAAAATAAGTATATTAACGTAAATATAAAACATTTTAAGTATCAACAGTGTCATTTTAGAAAAACTGGAAATAAAAAGCATTCTTAAATTAAATTCTTTGTAAACCATACGTGCTTAGGAATTTATATTGTTATTACTAGAATTAATTTCGTAACAATGGCCGAAGTTTGGAAACGAATATAAATTAAAATTCAATTAAAATTAAAAGGACATTTAAAACTGTTAACAGGCAATTTCCGAAGAAACAACAGTGGATCTTTTAATGAATTGATTTGTTTTTATAAAAGTAATTTTGATGCTTATTTAATACAGAGTAAGTTCTAAGGCTTATAATCCATTTAAATCTAATAACAGTGGCTATTATAGTTTAAAGAAAGAACTTTATTTATTCACTTTACAGAATGAATTAATTTTAGGCTAGCATTGCCTATTATAAAAGGAGTTACTTCGGAATTTACAGTATGTAAAGTGGAAGTTGTACTGAATTGACTCAAGTATATTTCAAAGCAAAAATCAATTTAAAACTGTTGTAACGGTAAACAATTAGTTTATTTTTGAAGCTTTCTTTCTTCGTAAGTACAGAGTACAATTTTAAAACAATCATAATGTTAAGTGCACGAAATTTAATTATTTTCCCTACGTTATATATGTATACATATAATTATTTCCCGGTCTTTGCACACCGACATTTATATGCAGCATTGACGAGAACAAGGTGGGAGAAGAATAACAGAATTTTATAGCTGAAAATAAAAACCAAAGGCATTTACTAAACGACAACAGAATATTCACTAGAAATGTAATATATGACGAAATATTTCATATGTAAAAGTGTGCTAATAATTATTTTAAATTCAAATATTAATAATCAATCTATCTATAATTCTCCCGCTGATATTTCAACGGGCATTACACTAGTATTAACATAAGAACGATTCAGAATAAGTATAACGAATCAAAGTGAAATACGAGTTTCCAAGGTGTACCTACAAAAAAAACGTATTAGTTTATCACTACGAGGAAATTGGAGAAATTATCGGACTAATTTTTTTGTCCAGCCAAACACGCAGTAAAAACTCGATAAATACAAGTAATGAAATTTATTAGTTTGGACGGGTAATCGGTAACAGATAACCACACTTAATTTTTAATTGAAATTGAACGTGTCGGAGAGCGAGGGGTGAATTTTTTTCTACAAAACGCGTATCGTACGGTGACTAACTTTTCTTCACTGTCGAAAGTGGTATCTACTCACGTATCCGACACTGAATTAGTACGCATTTCGACGAAGATGTAAAAAAAACCGCGAAATTTACTTAAACCGCTTAGATCGTCGAGTCACGCAAAACCTAAACGAGTCTTATGGGAGAGAAACGAGGGAGGTTAGGCGACTGACACTTGATGGCACACGGAATCAACTTCCACTTTCTCCATTGTGGTCCAAAACTCTCGCGAACGCATAACGTCCTCTTCGCTCTCTCCTTATCTCTATGCGTTAACCATTCCCACGCTCACCTCTCCTCTCAACGCCCTCGTATACGTACTAAAGAGAAAGGCCGCCGAATGATGAGATGATCGCCCACGCACGGTTACCCCGAAGCAGAAGTCGGATGAAGGAAAGCGAAAACGAAAAAAAAAAAACAATACGACACGCTACGAGGAGCCCACCATACTAAGAAAAAAAGAACAAGGTTTAATCTCTCATAAGCGTTCCGTTGATGTTTTTTTAAAAGGACTTCTTTTGTTGTCGGTTAAGGATGGCCTGGGAGATGTCCTCGCGTAGGCCTCGAGGGAGAAAGTGGTTCTATGCCTAGTGACTGAAATGTCACCTGTTGTTAACTTAGTAGATAGAGTGAAACTTGAGCGCCGTTGGAAAATGAGAGAATAAGAGTCTTAATTACGTTAAGGGTAAGAGATGATTTCATTTCGGATTTTTGTAAATTTGGTATTTAAATACTTTTCAGAGATGTTCGTGATTACTGTATACGTTATAACACTTCTTAGTCCAGGGGAGGGGGTAACTAGGTTTCTAAGGGCCCCAAGGTGGAAGAGCGTCCCAACACACATGTTGCTCACAATCAGTAACTATAGTTTCACAAACTCCGCTTATAGTGAAAAACGGACCCAATAAACAATTGACAGATGTTCTAAACAAACTATTTTCAAGAATAAAAGGAAACTAGTAGTTATAATTGTAGATTATTTTGCTCGTAAAACATCCTAAATAAACATTGTATTTAGTCACAAAATAAAAACAATGGAAAAAATTATACGGAACATAAAAAAACCTTCTTCCTTAAACATTAATTCTGACGTTTTCCTGTTTTTTCAGCTAAGCTAAGTATAATTTTCTTCGTATTCAATTCCATTGCTCTTTCCCCTTCTTTAGAAATAGTGTAGTATAGATACATTGGGTCTGAGTCCTTTTACGCTCAGGATCCGATCGCGGCGGTGCCCCTTTGCGCCATAGTAATTACACACCTATGTTAATCAACCAAAACTCATTTTAGTTTATTTCAGAATTTACTTTCATTATGCTATGATCATAATAAATACGTTCAAATAAAAAAGACATTTCGCTTTAGATGGAGTATAAAAATACTATCTCTATAAGATATCAAAATTAGACTAGTGAATCGAGGTGGGATTACTAAAATAAAAGCAATTGGAATGTAAGCTTTAAATTAAGTTCACAGTGGGATATTTTTACTCGTGGAAAAATTAGAAGTAGCAGAAAAAAAACATTTGGATGACATCACTTCCCTAAAGGAAAAGGCTAATGATATAGAAATTTGCGTTAGAAATTTTTTACATCGTTTTGATAAACAAATTTCTGGCAATGGTTAACTATTCTTTAAATACTCAAACGAAATAATAATATATTTTATAAGTAAATGATGGAAATATTTCCATGACATCTGATTCTTAGCGCCTCCCTATAAAAGAGGCGATCTCTCTTCGCGAAGGACGTTTCTGTGTGATTTTCCAACGTTTCCTGACACCCATATAAACGTTCTCAGTTGATATAGAGACTTAAGATAGATAAGAGTTATCTTTCTATCGATGAATGCTATGTTAATTAATCTGTGCACTCCATAACATCTTCACGTAGTATTTATTTATCACCTTATATAATTGATGCCAATCCTTGCGTTAAGAAGTGGATCTAAATAAACAACATGAGAAACAACACGTATTATCCATTATTCTCGTTCCCTCTGTGAAAACTTGAGATATTATTGCATCTTATACCTACGTATAATACGATGACATCGCGAAAGCTCAGAACTTTTCTCTAAAGGCAAAGAAGGAAACTTGTCTCGCGTACGAAAAGTGTTGAAATTGACGATCTGTATGCAATGCAAGCGAAAAGGGAAACGTGTCCTTTTATTTTGTTATGCGAAAATTTTGGAAGTCTAGCCCAAGGCGGTTGCGCAATACTCGGAGAAAGGGGAGCGGATGGGCTAGGTAAGACAGGTGAGGGAGAGGTGGGGGAGGGGAGAGGGAGGTGTGGAGGGATGGGAGTGGGGGCGTGGGCGCGGTCTCTTCCAGGCAGCCAAGTTTCATCACGATCGACAAAATCACCTACATCCGCATGTTATAAATTCGAACGCCATATTAAGACGGCATTGCGTATGGTCATCGAGTTATATAGCTCTCGGCGATGCTTTCTTCGCATGGCTTAATTCGTTACGGTATCATTAAATTAGAGACTCAATTATTAATATGAATCTATGTTCGTAGTGCGTATTTTTGCGTTTTAATGGTTATTGGAAAATTTTATTTGCGTTTGTTTAAAGGAATATATGTACAAGCAATCGGTAAGATATACAAAAATACGTATATATCTGATCAAAGGTCGCCGACACACTGCAAGATCCTTTTATGCGATATGCGAAGCATATGATAGCAAACCATTCCGTGAAATTTAACACGCGATTTAATCATACCTATGGGCGTAAAACTATATATGTATGTATGTTGAAGTTGAAACACCGAAAAATACTTTGAATCTGATTTTCGTACATATGATTCCACATCAACTACACCTAACTTCTAATGTAAACAGTTATTCAAGCCGCCAAAGTAATCGCCACTTCCGATACGACCCGCCATGTTGAAAAGTTTACCGACTCCTGTCAAGGTGAGCTAAAATAGAATTTTCTGTAATGTTATTGATAAAAATTACTATGTATATTATATTTGTTAGTAAACGAGTTATCTTCATTAGTAAAATCGAGAAAACAGATATAGAAACCAGAGTTAAAGAAATTACAGCATAAAATACAAATAAATAATAAACTGATGAAAATATATTTTACTAGTTCATTAGTACATCGTCGAACTAAACGTTTTTTCACCGAAATGTGATCCAAATTAATCCATATATTTCGTAACTTTCGTCTTCAATAGAGTCGTAAAGTTCGTCTTATGGCCGATACACAAAGATAACTTTGTAGTTACGATATGCTTGAAAAGTTCTGTTTTAATGCCCATTAGAGCTACGAAGTTATCAATCACTTTTTCTGTTCAGGAGGACACTGTAATAATAAAATTAAAGACAAGTGAGCTTTTTCACACCATGATGACATTGTGTACACAACTTCATTCAAACAAAATGCCAATGAGATGAAAATTTGTAAATTTAGAAAACGCAAATTGAGACGCTTAATTTGAAAGAGCGGCGAATAATTTATATTTACGGAGTAAATACGAATCTCCCGTCATACTTAACGATGACTTCCTTCCCGTGCTGGAGAGAGAGAGAGATGCACATGGCCCCACATAGTAAATCTGGGCTCACTTCCAGTTTCGACCGAAATTAGATTCGAAATGACGTTCCAAGACCACGAGACGGTTTTTTTTAATACGTGGAAATCGAAAAAAAAGACTCGCCGCTCAAATCGACGCCTCCCTAAAAATTCGTCGTTCCATTGACCTTCGTCCAACGACACCGACGACACCCGCAGAAACACATGACGCCGGAAAACGAACGTTTGAGAGAGAAAGAGAGGGAAAAAAACACCGAAGGTAAATCCTTCCGTGATCTCAAGTTCGTAAACATTTATACCGTTACATTTTCTTCCTTTTAAACGCAGGTCAACCGAGATTGTTAGATTTAAAGAGGGAGAGAGTGAGAGAGAGAAGTTTTTATTTTTCCTTAAAGAACTGGCAACGGCCTCGATCTTCCCTTTCCAGAAGAGGAGTGGAAAAGAGCGTCGATTTGGCCATCGTCGAAGTGGAGGCGGACCCTATATGGAGAGGCGAGAGTGACTTATAAAGGGGTGAGGAAAGGGTGAGAGGTAAGGAGAGGTGAGGAGGAGGGAAGGGTGAGGCAGGATGGGGGATAAAGGGGAGGTAGGTAGGAAGAGGCGGAAAGAGAAGTAGGAGGGTACGTTTTATACTTCTCGATTTCTGATGCGACACGTATATAGAAAGAAAGCTTCCTTCCTTCTCGAAATAAATGCCAGCACATATTTAGAAATTAGGTACAGTCGAACTTCTGCAAGTCGAATGCCTTTAACTCGAATTTTCCATAATTCGAAGGGAATTCATTTTACGAGACAAAGTATTTTTCGTGCTCTTTTTCTTCTATCAATCGAATTTTCTATAATTAGAGTATTTTTTTGTTTCCGTTGAGGTTCGACTAATATAAGCCCCAATGTCAGGGGCGGATCCAAAGGGATGGGGGGGGGGCGATCGCCCCCTCCTTGGATAACCCCATTGCACTCCACTGGACGCTTTCTTAAATTCTTTCCGCGCAAAAATCCTCAATTATACGATGCAGATTAGGTCTGTACAGCAAGGGAAAGAAGGATTCTGATAGGAGTAGGGATTTTCAAAATATAGGCCAGTTGGCAGGGGCGAATTCAATAGGTGGAGGGGCGATCGCCCCCCCTTGAGAAGTTTCTGGATCCGCCCCTGCCCAATGTATGTATACCTATCTTTTCAAGCTCAGATCAGTACGATTGACCTGTTGCCTATAAATAGCACCAAAGTCGGAATTACTGTCTGGATAAATGAGGCATATCAGTACAAAATTCTTTTTCTAACATCTCAAGTATCAACTCTGCAATCTATAAAAACAGTTGTATTATATTTTTACGAATTTTTTACTGTATAAGTTCAGATTATTACGTAGTGTCATTTCAGGCTAGGCATGAAAAATGGGTTTTAAAGTAGGACAGAAATCGATGATGTCAAAATACAGATAAGTGAGCTAAGTTACCGTATTAAGGCAATATATCGAATAAGGAATTATAATATATGAAAAACGGTTTTAAAAAATCAGTACAGAAAGACAATCAGTATGATATCATCAAAATCAGTACAGTTCTGAATAAATCACTCCGTGAATGAACTCAATGTTATATCCGCATCGTCTGAGAAATGAATTACACCCGTTTCAGAAAGTGTTGCTCTCTCGTCATGAAACATCGGTTAGTGACCATATGATGGGAGCGGGTGCGCGGAAATAGCAGGGATCGAACTCCCGGTAAGGTAACCAAGCGCCTCAATCCCATTGTTAATCGGATACGGTCTCAAATTTGCCGAGCATAAGATTATTCCAAGCATAAATTTACTCAAACTGCCATTCACTCAGACGATGGAAACTGGAGGCATCCATTTCGTTATTTATCGATCACACATCCTCGCAATCATTACGCGGTTTTTATTTTCCTCTCCCAATAAATCCAAGCTAATGACGGTGATCTAAAAAAAAGATAGCAGTTCATTTGGCGCCAAAAATAAAGGCATAAACCAGGTGTAGGCAAACTACGGCTCGCGAGTACATTTTATGCGTCCCGCGATGCCATTATGAAAGCGAACCGTGACATGCAATACTAATTTCATATCAGTTCGTTAAAATTATGGTCGGAAAACATTTTATAATGAATTTAAAGCGCTCAAATGTTGTTAAATAATAGGTTCCTTCGCGTTCTCTCAACTTACTTCCGATGCGAACCCTAATGGGACTCGCCTAAGGATCTGCAACTTCTAATGCGGTCCACCTCGTCAAAAGTTTGTCCACCTCTGGCATGAACGAAACATCTAGAATTTTTTCAAAGCTCAATAAGAAAAAAATAACATTAAAACTTCCATCGATGCAGGGTCAGAATATATTTTCAAATTGCAAATTCCTCTCCAGCTCTGCGTTAAAAAGTTATACAAATTATTTCTTTGACCTAGTGTCACTTTACACTCGGACCAATCTCTTAAAACCGATTCTTCGAACGTCATCATTATCTTATTGTTATAATGAGATGCAAGTCCTGCTTTTATTAACTATAACTTCCTCCACTGAAGAAAAAAATTGATTGATGTGAATACTGACATTCCATCCGCTGAAAAACTCGACCCGAGTTCTTCCTTTTTTATTTCCGCCATTCGCCGTTCGAAAGAGTATTTGCGAAATGCGTTGCGCGTGACGTCAATAATGCATAACCTCTTCCGGTTTTTCGCAACGCTGCGATGCTATTTCTTTCTGTTTCGAAGGGATGCACGATACCAAAGATCCATTCTCCAGTTGGAATATCGAAGGGAAGTGGGTGGATACCCTTAGAAAACTCGACAAATCCCAAAGAAATCACTTTTGGAGACAGATAACGTAGTGCCGCACATAACCACCGGCTTAGCGAGACCAAGACAAGATTTGTCAGCTAGCGAGGTATTTTTTACCTTAAAAGGGTGATTTGTCACGCGGTCGTGATTTCAGAGGGTACTGAATGAAGGGGGAGGGGTGGAGGCAAAGAAAAAAAATTCGGATTTTTCCAAGGCAAGAGTTCTTTTTCTTTATTGTCACGAGCAGTTTTAAAAAATCCCATGGCTCTGATTCAAGGCGAGGAACAGGGTAACGGGTGAACTTAGGGAAAAAGTGCTATTCGGGAATATGGATGGAGACTTCAAGTGGGTAAGAAAGAGATTTACTACGATAGACGATGAGTGGCACATTATATTCATGTTTTAGGTTAAAATATTTAACTTGTATATTTATATATACCTGTATATTTATTCATGTTAATTTTGTCGAATCCACGATGAAAATGCCTAAATTGGCAATTATGGTAACGCCTGCTTCTCATTGCTCTACATTTACGGCATTTTTTGAAATTCCTAACTCATGCTTTGTGTAAGTCGGCAGCTCGAACTGCGCTTCCGGAGCCAAATTTGAATTTGATTGATGCATTTCAAAAATGACATTCAAAATTAAATTTCACAAAAAAATAGTTCACCCAGAGAGGAGTTTGTGTTTGTATACAAAATAAGGAAAGGGTTGGGAGAAACTAACACTAGGTGCAACTGCATTGCTACGGAATGCGCCTATGTCGGTTACTGTACTTTATTCAGTGTTCAGAGATTTTCGCGAAAAAAGAAGGATTTATCCTTTTCCGGGTTGACTTACAACCTCCATGTCGTAATGCTTCTGCAACTGACACGGCAATCGTGAGAAAATTATCAATTAACATATCAACGCATACCTTTTCCTCTCGGTAACAAATGACGTTTACGATAGCCGAGTAGATGCAATGCGAGAAAGTGGCCGTGTAAAATAGATGATTCAGGAGCTTTGAATAAACAAGCAGTCTTTTCATCCTCACAACAAGCCTATTACGAGGTCTTTTTTATGTAGCTGGCATTTCATAATAACATCTGGCGTAAAAAAAATCAGTTACTTTTTCATTTGAGAAGAATCTGACCAAAATCATTACTGCTTTCTCTGTTTAATAATTCTAGAAATATCTATCCGCTCGATAAATATAAGCCTTATATAATTAAGTGTTCAGCTGCGATTCCACATCGCTGTATATTTGCTGACGAATTCTATTATGAACTTTAACGCTCGGAGAACCGGCACCTAATACAGTTGAGTCGTTTGATTTAAAAGTTTTACGGTTACAGGACCTTTGAATAAAATGATTCTAAGTGACCCAACATTACGAACTAAGCTTCAAAGCACGTTTATGAGTTCCAAAAATTACTATTCTTATTAGAGGAACACAGAAAATAAGTTATACATTGAAAGAATAGTAGCTACCGAAAAACAATATTTTCTGGCTACAAATATTACTTTGGCTCCTTAGCAACAGAAAAAATCGAAAGGAACGAGGAAGAGGAACCAAAAAAAGCTTCATCCTATATTGAAAGCGAAAATATTACGCAACACCTTCTTCCTAAATCTCTCCGCCTAACGCCTACACTAAGCATCTCGAAAAATACCCACGCCTCGCGAATTCCTCGGAAACAAAACGGCCTACGCCAATTCTCCAGAGTTTTCTGTATCCCTTCGCTTCTTCCTAACATCTTGGACCTCTCTGAACAGAATCAAAAGACGCTGACCAACTAACTTTTTTACTATGTTTTCGCTTTCAGCGACGAGCGGTCAATTGGAATGAGATCGCCAATCCTCATTTTTTTAATGGAAAGTTTAAAACGGCAATTCACGGCGCCGTGATAAAATTTTTCAGAGGAAAGTTGCGAGCACGTCCCACGGAGGAGTCGTTCTGTTTCTACGCAGCGAAGAGAAGACGGGGGGGTTATCATCCCCTTACATACGAAACCGGATTGCCGCGAATGGTCAAAAACGGGGGCGGATGGCTCCCTCTTTAACTGTCACCGGCGGAGCGAGTTTCCTGGACACATGGCGAGCGCTCTTAAGAGGCGCGTGGGTCGTGCAGACCCTCATACCCCTTTCTACCTCTCTCTCTACCTCCCTTGCCCCCAACGCCCCCTTGCCTCTCTCTCACCGTCTGTCGTCTTCGCCTCCTGTGCAACCTTGACTGCCATGTATGCAGAATGGAAGGTCAAAATTTCACCGAAGGTTTTTGTACGCCCCAATCGCCCGAGGAGGTGGAATGTTTAGAGGGTTAAAGAGCTTCAATATTTAAAAGAAACTGAAAAAAGCACTTATCTCAATTCGCTTCCAAAAGCCAACAACATGTTAGATATACCTTAGATAAGTAATTAAAATTTTTTTTTTGGGATATTGATGTAGTAGTTCTTGAATTTGTTTTCAGCAGAGCCGGATGGGAAAATAGCGGGGCACGGTGCAAATAGGCCCCCTTTAACGCGTCAGAAATTTTTAATAGTAAATTTAAATTAATAAAGCAACCTCTCTCTATGCCAGTGGTCCATATTTTTTCAATTTCTTTAAATTGTATGTACGTACATACTTTACAAGTACAACAAATATTATTTTTGCGCGGTGCTCAGTGAAGTCGTCCCGTTAGAGCCGCCATCAAGCCGCGCCTGGTTTTAAGCCATAAGACGAGCTCGATGATTCTCCAGTTAAGAGAGTTCATCTATTAGAAAAAAGTTGCATGCCATGAGGAATGAGGGAATTTAGTTCTGAAGGGTCCTTAAAAATAAAGCGATTGGTGCGCTATTCTCCTTTTACCCGGGATATGATTATCATATGTTATCAACTTAGGAAAATTGCCAAATCTGGTCGAAATAACATTTAAGGGGACTGTTGGTAGACTTCGAATTTTGACGACAAGGAAAACTAATAGCCATAAAACGGTAGGAAAAACCAGCGTTGATTCTTAGATAGAATTGGATCGCCACTGAGGATGGCTACTTTGTAGCCGAAATCCGCATTTGGTTATTCCAAGTGAGCTGTGGCTATTGGAATTATCTTCATCAACATTTGAATTCTAGCCATAAAATGAGCTCCAGATTTCTTCTTGAGACTTACAATTAGATTGCAATAAGGACTCTGTTTCGCTTAACAGTATAACGAGTTCATGCCTCGTCAACAGCACAACTAATGAATTAAATTAAATATACATAATTGCTATTTCTTGAAGAGAGACGACATATTTGGATTGGTGATACGGAAATGAAAATTATTCTTCTTCATACACCAACTGCCGTTAATGATCTGCATATTCAAGTAAGCATTCCGAAATTAAATTTTAAAATTTGAATTTCGTTTTGCCTTCTGCCTGCTATTAATTTCATAGACCTTTCTCGAACGATACGAACAGAAAAAATAAGTCAATTTATACCGTGATATGTGAACATCGGATTCGGAAGTTACGGAACAAAACGTTAACGTACCAGATAGTATTTTTTTTAGGGAAACAGAAAAAGAAATAAAATTAAAGGAATTTTTCCATACATACACTAGAATTGGGGTTCTCAAAAGTTTCAAAGAGAATTATTTTCTAGAATGGCAAGAGAGCACTGCTAGGTTTTTCTCGGAAAACTTAGGAGTGATCACGAATAAAAACCCACCGACGACAAGATATACTTACCAATGAGTTTAAAGACGTTTAAAAACACACAAAAAAACAAAATTCCTAGTTCTCAAAGGGCGATTTTAAGCATCTTAGAAAAGAACCGTTAGGCTGCCCAAGAACACAGCGGTGTTCGCCAGCGTCAGGATGGGAACACATATGCTTTTGCAAAGAGTGGCTTCGCGGCTGATTCGAGCGCAATGAGAGATAGAAATGTGCTTGCATTTCAACTTATTTAAATTACACCCATTTCGTATCTTCATTCGCAGAACGTACGCGCAAATGTATCCGCCAGCAACTCGAGTAGTTCATTACGTCGCGAAACAACCTATTCAAAGAAAGGAAAAGAAAGAGAGAGACAGGGAGGAAAATAGGAGAACGAAGATGACTTATTTCCTGTTGAAAATTGCTAACCACGACTCGCACGCGGGTCGACACGGTTCATTGTTTAGCGGTTCGTCGAGAGTAAGTATTCTTTTTGCTAGTGAGACACAAAGGACGGTTAACAAAGGTGAGAACGCAGTTAACCCTGAGGCGTAGAGAAATCTGAATCCCATTTCATCCTCTGAAGTCAAGAAGATTCTCTTCAAAATCCACTTCCAGTACATGCCTTACATCTGATTACAAATCGACTATTGTTTTATGCTTATTTTTGCAATGCAAAATGCAAAAAATACGACCAAATGAACGCAACGTATAAAAATAGAACTTAAAAATTAAGTAGGCAATAAAACATTGATGCACGATGCAGTCTATTTAAAATTTTAACGTAGCCGTCGGAAGTGGTGATACACCGAACGCTGATTCCAACTGAACCATATCGGTTAATTACCACGGTTACAGCTATGTTGTGATAGGAAGCTGAAGTTGGACTCGAGCGTTTTCTAGTACTTATAGAATAAATCATTTGACTAAATACACGAGTTAATATCAATAATTCAACATTAACTAATAGCAATCTCCCCAATTCCAAAGTGCAGCAGTTATTGGCTATAGATCAATTAACAATACTAAAACGATAAAAAATAAATATAATATTTTATCATCAATCAAATTGCTCGTGTAAGACTTATTATCCAATTACAGGCCAAATGACTTTAGTAAAGCTCCAAATGATTATTAGGATTTAGATAACCTTCGGTCTACGTGAATGTAGGGGCTTTTGTCGGCCGAAAATAATTTTAAAGGCTGTATTTTTTCCTTAACCCAGCAAATGAAGTGATGTAGTATTTCCCCGCCGACAAATGTTTATGTGGTGGATTCTTTCTCGGAGGAAGAAATAAAACGACGATGACAATAATAAACAGCAAGATAATTGGGAAAGTTTCGATATCCATGTAATACAATAAACAGAAGAAAGATATTTCTCGTTTCGTGTTTAAGGCTTATATTTCACGGTCTCAATAGCAGACCACAACGAAAGGTTCGTGGTGAGAAATGCTAAAACGGAGCGTAATAAAAATTTCAAATGAGATTCAAAATAAAATACTGCACGTTGGCCGAGAAAGAAATAGCGTAAATTTCTTACGAGTCGTATTCGAAGGCCGCAATTGGTCGAAATATGTTCCGCCGTATTTTGTCCGTTACTATGAATTAATTTATGAGATGTGAAAAGCATCATTTATTCCGAGAAACGGAGTTTATTCGAAATTTTACTCGCTCATTACTCTTATATTAAATCAGATATAAAAAGGAGAAATTTCATGCATGCGAATAATCTCCATTTAAAAATCAATTTGGTCATAAATTTTATAAAAACGACTTCATAACAGCTGGATACAAACGAAGGGAGAGGCGCTTATAGTGGTAATAATTTTCAAAACCTGAAATAATCACGGAAAAAATAACCCGAGAGAGTACGAGACATATTAATATGCACGCCTGTGTTGTACAGCACAAATGATTATATGTTCCGTGATAATAAACGTGGTGATGTCATAAGCTAATTCAGAGGCTTCGAAAGGTACATAAAAGATTCGTTGCTACGGCCCACATCATTCTCTCCCACCCATAAAGATTTTTATTAATAAATATTCAATTCTACAAAAATCCGATCACGGTGATATGTATATCTTTATTACATTTACTGATAAATACGCAAAAAAGTATGAAATAATCCAAATAATGGCGAATATTTATTTTTCTCTTTAAAAATCAACTATTATGCTTTAAAAATGTATCCTAATTTTAAAAGCAGTAGACAGAACGGACATACCGACCAATGCTGTTACGCTTTTACGGCCACCTAATTTAAAGTAGAAAAAATTTTAATCGTGAAAAATAACAAAAGTTTTAATTAAAAAAGTTAAGCTATTCCAATTTTTCAAGTGCATCAACTAAGGCATTACCTGTCTAAACTCATAAACTGCGAGTTGTTTTAGAGAAATTCATTGACAATATGGAGAGTGACGTAAAATGTTGCTATACCTTTACTTGAGAAGAATACAGTTTCAATCGTAAGCGTCAATTATAATACAAGTTTGTATCCCACTGTAGTTGGTTTCATTTTAATTTATTCCAAAGGTTTTTAGACATCGGCATGCCTAACATTTGTCATAAAAGTGCTAATGTAATGATGTAAGTGGAAGGACGGGAAGGGAGAACTTCGTCCTTAGCGTCACTTTGTGACCGGTACTGCTCTAATCGTGAATAAAGAGCCGACGAGACTAGAAATTAATTAAAGATTAGGCAAATATTTAAGTGCTTTAAAGATTGCTCTACAAGGGATATAAATATCAAAGCCATTAATGAGCTGCATTTCACATGCATGGTATTTCCCAAAACGTGAAACGAAATAGTTTTTTAAACTGAGCATTCGTAACATCATACTAAAGCGGACAATGACTCAGATTTTCCTTTCATAAGAAGTTCATCGAACGAGCAAAGGGGAAAATGATCCGACCTTGGAGGAAGGACAGCGAGAAATTCATTCGTCGTATATCTCTGCGTTGCCAAACTTTTTTTTAACTATGGCGGTTTTTTCTTTCATTCGATTTTTCCCTAGTAATAGGTTCAGACACGCAGAGGCAGATTGTAGGTATCGAAGGACTTATTACTTCTAGGGGACTTTACTTATAAATGTTTTTATTTACTGAATTTACATTTCAATCGTTTTCACGAGTTGTACAAATTTTTTTTCTTTATACAGAGTGAGTCAAAAAATGTACCCAATTTCAAAATAAAAAAAGTAAACGAACTGTAATAAATGGATATTTCAAATTTATTTTCATCAATACAGATTTTCAAAATGTCTTCCATCAATCTGAGCACACATGCGAAGGGTGCTGTACATTAGAAATAGAATTCCACGCCTAATATTGGCCATAGCTGTTGTTGTAAACTTATCTGAGACATTTTGAACCTACAATTTAGCAAAAATATTTGAATTCTTCCTGATTAATCCACTTTATTATTCAATCCTACCTTTTATGGTGATTCCGTAATTTCATTTTGAAATCGAGTGCATTTTTTTGGCCCACCCCTACATACTAAGCATGATCGGCAAAATCTCGGTATAAGCTTAAGGCTTCTTCAGGACTGGTGTAGGCGCTAAAAGTTTTTTTTATGCCGATTAAGTATTCTTGGGGGCGTATCTCTCTCTTTATACTAGCTGCAGTACCCGGCGTTGTCTGGGACAATTTGTCTAAGGATTGGGTAACTTTGAATCAAAATTATGGGGGAACGGGGAGACATGCCCCCCCCCCCCCGAATTTTGTATACACATTGTAGAAGGGATAATGTAAGACTTAAGTAAAAAAATTGAAAAATATGAAAATTAAAAAAAAAATTCAAGAGAGTGGGGGATTATAGGGAGGAGGTGGGAGGAAACAAAGTTACCTAAAATCTTTTCAGGGATGATATAAAGTCATGTGCAAAGTTTGAAAGTTGTGGAAATTTTGGTTCTTAAGTTATAAACACATTAAATTATATATTAAGATATCACATTTACAACTACATATCAGCATAAGGACAAAATAACAAAGCAAAACAAAAATCTCAGTAAATAAAAAAGTTCTTTAAATATAAAATTCGGCTCGTTGTTTTTTTAATGTCAGCGTACTAAGAATAAAGAGTCGAGCTCTGAAGCTCGGAGGGCCATGACTTCATCCGACATAGCCCATAGGTAAATCTCGTTCAAGCAACTCCACAGGGATCCCATTTATATCCGTCCATAGTCAATATTAAAACACGGAAAACGAACCGATTTCCGATAACGAGTGCGCTTTCGTGCGGCTGTTAAAAAAAGACCGCGTTCTATTTTTTTTTCACGAAAAAAAATGTCGGACACGGGCGGTTAACGAACCCGCTTTAGCACGCACGCCGAACCGCGCTTTCCTATCATTTTCAGTCACCGCCGAAAAAAAAGCTAGTTTCGCGGAGGTGAAAAAATACTTAACAGTAAATCTATCCCGAGTCTCGCGCACGACGCGGCTTAAAAACTTTCTCCTCACTCCCGTGGTTTCCTGCGTTATCTTCGAAGGCGCTCTGTCGTGTCACACACGCCCGCTCTCCCACATAGCCTCCTTGTTTGCACCGCCCGTGCCTAAGTATTTATCCGGAGAGATAAAAAAAAAGCGAACGGCCCACGTATACGTGTGGTGCTCCACAAATCAGTCGAGGTGCACAGGCAGAGAACGTAAAATAACGTCTCCTGTCTTATTGCATAAACGATGAGGAAACGTAACGCGAATGGTGACTTGTCCGGCCAAGTGAATCTTAAAAAAACAACGCCTTACCGAAATACCAACATTGAAATGTAACAACTTTGAAGCACTATAATTTATGTATTAATGTGAGAATGTCGAATCTTGCACAGATATCACATCCAATAAAAATATATGGCGCCTTAAAGTTATTACATTACAATGTAGACACCATGTACATTAGTACACCATGTACGTTAGTCGAGTTCTTAAGAAGTGTAACGAAACTGAGATTTTAAATTGATATTTTATTCTACAATCTCAAATTTTGGGTTGCGTAAATGATACGTTTTCAATTTCATTAAACTAAAGCATCAAGTGCCTGATATATCGAATGGAAAAAGTGTAATCTGTAAAAAAAATATGAGATCCTTCTTAAATTAAAATCAGAGAATAAAATTTGTGTCCCTTAGTCGTCATCTTCAAAGTTTAAATTACCACGCATTAATTAATATAGGGTCATAAAATGTCCTAAGATTTATTTATATAAACGATTAACTCTTATCAAATTCTTTTTATCGCCCTGACGTTTCTAGAAAGTTATGTCATTCTAGAACTCTAGAAAAATTGATACACCATGACATCATTTTACGCATAGTGCCATAATTCCACCGCAGCCGGCTCATGTCTCGGTAACACGTGGATTACGACCTGAGAAATCTTATCCCTAAGGACCGGCGACATTTTCTTACCAATACAAAGCCAATAAACTCTGAAGGAAATAAACATCTGAAGATCGACAGGTTTCTACAACCGACTTCACACGATCGGAACTCGACCGAACAGGAAACTGAAAAAGCGAACGGAAAAAACACTGCATTCTCCCGGCAACAGGGCGGAAAAAATCACAAATAATATATTCTAACGAACGGAAACGACGTCCTTCCATCTAATTTTCGCGTTGGTCAACCGAACACACGGCCGCGCATCGCGGATTTCCTTTTTTCCCCAGCACGGAGGGAAGTGGAGGCGCCATCTATCGACGATGAAAAAAAAACGACGAATGCAACTCGAGCGCGAAAATATGCTTTCAAAATAAATGAACGGCCTGTCGCACTCGGAATGACTCCGCGGTCGTCTAAAGCATGGCGTGCCAAGCTCGGCCTTCGGCTGTTCAATCGGAACGGATTAAAAATAAAAAGGAGGCCGAATATCCGGCGCCTGCCTCCCTTTGCTCTGCCGCCTTTGTCCTCTCGTTTTACCCTCCCTCCTCCTCAGCCAGGTCCTATCGACGCTATAACCATCAGTGCATGACGGGAAAATATATATAATGTTATACATAATGCTAAATAAAAATCTTGCTGACCGCTCAATCGATCATTATAGAGTGCACGGTTTGAAACTATTTCTAGATATGCTACAGAAAGGATACAGCTGGAAATGATAAACGGAGACCAGTTAATTTAAAGTTTAATTTATGGAATGGAATAAATAAAATAAGGAAATTAATTCCTGATGAACCACTCAGCGATTTATTTATCACTAGCTCATAAACAAGACATTACAATGAGCATAAAAGCAACAACAAGGACGAACACATTCGAACCCGCGACCCTAGACTGTGAACTAGGCACGCTAACCACTCCTCTACTAAGGCCGACAACAATAATAAGAATCCCATTTTCTTCTTCCACACGAAGGCTTTATTAATACCGACATATGCGTTAAAGCGAAACGGCGAAAATCTTCGTCAAATCCGACGGCACCAATTCACGCCTCTTTCCCATTCTGAAATTTAAACGACAACCAAGAACCTTATTTTTCTCCCTTTCATACAAGTGTCAGGATGGCCGAGCGGTCTAAGGCGCCAGACTCAAGGGTAAAACCTTTCTCGACAAAGTCGAGAGTCGGAGTATTCTGGTCCTCGTAAGAGGGCGTGGGTTCGAATCCCACTTCTGACAAACTTTTTTCATGGGTTAATATTATTAAATATCGTATGATAATTTTAGTACGAGACGTAGAAACTACAAAACATTATTTTTTAGAATTTTTCTGGTGATTGTACTAAACGTACTTTCTATCTTCAATTGTAACACCTCATTTCTTTTAAATCGTAGTGTTATTAATTAAAGATTTAGCCAAACACACGCGTTGCCTCGGTACAATAGGTTATACTGGAATTAGCAGGATTCCAGTAAACTTATTTTTTTTATTAGCCCATTAGCCATTATTCTCGTAATGCGAGAAACGTGGCATGGACGCGAGGACAAGCAATCTCTCGGCTCTGCATCAGTACTTGCATAATGCTGTTTCCCCCCCTCGTCCTTTCAATGAATCTCCCCTTTCTTTCCACCCAACCCGTTTCTATCTAACAAGACGCCGAACGCCTCAGCCTCCGTTTTCAGGCAGCCGATTGCAGTCCTTTCATTCCGCCGTCCTATCTGCGATCGCCTCCTTCGACCTGTCTTGACGTCGTCTGATACTTTCACCGGTAGCCTAACGCGCGGGAACATTTCCTGCGTTAAGAGGCGGAGAAAGGAGGTGCAAGGCAAGTGAACGAGTTTAAGAGCGGAATTAAACTATGTACTCCAAAAAGGGCAATGACACCTCCGCGTTCTGTTTCGACGATGTTTTCCGATTTCCGATACCGTATTTCAAGAGAGAACGAATATAAAGAATTTAGTTCCCTACGAGAAAAGGAACGAGAATTTAAAAACGATAGAACGCTCAAAATACGAAACAAGAAAAGGGATTTAAAGTAAAATTATTGAAAGCTTCGAGTAATTAGCGTATTACCGTTTTTGAAACACGCGCGAATGCAACATTTTCAACTGCACGGTCGAATTGAAATCGTTTACTACAATCGTGAATAATAAATTTTTAAGTTAAAATCGTGCCCGTTGCATCTAATTTCTAGTTTTAAATATTTTCAATATTTCAATATTTTCATGATAAGTACCTTTTAATCATTCCATGTACTTCTTTAGTGTTAAAATTTGTGTAAAGAAAGACACTTTAGTTACATACTATTAAATTTTACCCCCACCGATACGAATTATAACACGGGGAGGAATAAGCATACCACGATTTATTTTTCCGCATTAAAAAATTATCCACTGCGGCATTATTTCAGGCCTTCCTTCAATGCCGTTAAAATGGGGCACGGCATACGGCTAAACCATTACTTTAAACATTCAAATTAAATTCAAGGAATTGATTGGTTCTCTTAAAGCGGAGAATAAATACCCTCCCCTCGAATTCCTTCCTGTTCGGTCTGATATCTCCATCCCTCCCTCATAACACTCTTTCTCTCTCCATTTTGCTGCGGGACAAGAGACCGTTGAGACGGGGGAAACACAACAGCGGATCGATGAACATCTTAATTTCGAGGGCGCATGTTGATCCGGGTTGTTAGGGTAACTAGGCAACGGTGTAGCGTTCTTCCGTTTTTTATTTCATTGGCTAAGTCGGCGTTAGGCGAAATACAGCAGGAAATGGCTACCGAAAGAACGGCGAATGCCCATAAAGATGAAATGAAAGCAACCAGGGTACAATGTCCTCTGTATTTTACCTACGACAAAATTAGTCCAAGCAATTTTATACATTTTTATTAAAAAGAATCGATCGATAGGACTCGTAAAATTCGCTCCAAATAGTTGAGTATGATCGGTCTAGTGAAAACATTTAAGCGTGGTGTTTTTTAGCGGAATAATAATTGCGCATTTCCTTAATACGAGCCTTCTTCGGTAATTTGATGAAAATATACGGCCCAGGGCAGAAGTGAAAGTTGTTTAAATACTTACAGAGTGATAATATAAATAAAAAGAAGTTATACGACATGCTCTGGATTTATCGAGTTCTTTATTGGGTTAAATACTACCTCATATAACTATAAGTAAAAAGGATTTTCACTTCATGGCTCCTCGCCATTAGACCTTTATTGGGAGCGTGTAATAGGAAAATAGAACACTTTCGTGTCATTAAATTTCGATCCAACCAATGCATATGGTTGTTATATCGTAGAGCGATATATGTAAATAATGTGCGTATAATTACTTGTAACATTTGTTTTTATTGAAATTATTTATAAATCTATTCTTCAGTTCTGTTAAATAATACACTGCAACAATAATGGATGTAATTAGTTTAAATTTAAACATTAAATTCATCTAGAGAAGAAACTCATTACTGATATTTTAACAAAAGATGTTCAGTTTCGTAATCTATCGTATAAGGATAATCAGTCGTTTTCCGAATAAAAGATAAATATAAACACAAACGACCTATTTAAATAAAAATCTTACCAAAACGAAACATAAACCTAGCAAAACTTCCGTCCGAAGCTAACCTTAGCGAAATTCGCCCTCGCGTAAAACTCCCTACGACCCTACACACCTTCGTCAAATAAATATATTCGTCGGAATGAGGAAAAAACCAAAAGACCTTTCGTGAATCACCGAAACGCTTTAAATCCAATCGATACACTTCCGCGTGTGAGGGAGCCCATTCCATACAACGCCATCATTTTTACCAGCACCGCCGAAAGGCAGAGAGAAAGACTCCGTATTTTGGTCGGTGAGACGGTAATTTAGTCGAGTAGACGTCCAAGCAAGAGAGAAGAGAGGGGGGGGGGGGAGAGGGGGAGAGAGAGGAGGGATAAGAAAATCGAAATAAAAAGGAATCGTGTAAGAAACAGCCCGGCGTTCTCTCGTCCATTTCTGGGACCATTAGTGGCTTTACTGGCTCGCGGAGAGTCGACCGGTTCTGCTCTATCCAAGAGTATCCCATCGGGGGCGTTTAGGTATATGATGTGGCCAACGCGGAGCCGGATTATTTCTGTCCAAGCAACAACCTTCTCAACCTCCGCTCTTCTTTTAAACATCCCCCCCCTCCCTGCTCCCACACGCACACACACGCACCGTCCAAATACCACCATCCACGCGCACGCACCCTTCTTTTTCCCCATCCTCCACACGCATCCCAAGGCCTCATCCGATCTCAATTAACTGAGAAGATGGAGACACAACTAGAAGGTGGGGAGAAGATATAAGAGGCGGGAGAAGATTACGCACGTAGGAGGGAATGGAGATAGCGGAGGAGGAAGAGGTGGAGGAAAATGAATGAAGCTGATAGCGATAACTCTATGTACGAGTATATATTGCTCGCGTAACATCAACTGATAGAACGAACACTTTATCGCCTTATCTCGTAAAACTATCGTCGATGTCCGTCTTATTATCATTCCTCTTGGCACTAAATTTCATTTTATAATTTAGATATCTCCCGTAACCGTCGGGAAGTTTCCCGAAACGTCTTTTTTTTTACGACTACTGGAGATTTGTGAATTACCAATTGGATTCCAGCCAATAGGTGATATTATTTTACGACTTTTCAAGCTCAGTAGAATGGGGTTATCGCCAAATGAATTCGACTCATTTCGAAGGTACTGTTTGCTCGTTCCGCGAATGGGATTATATCCAACGACTTAATGATTTGGAGGCTGCTCTCGAAGTCCATTACAACGTTGAAGGTTACTAGAACATTACAATGAACCGCGTCAGATAATGAGCACGAATTTTGATATACATATAACTCTTGGTATTTCTCTCAACTAAGATAGGTGTGTTCACACTGCTTGATTTACAATTAATAGCTTCAGGTAAAAATGACTTGAACAAGTGTCTGGTAATTGGAGGTGTTTCCATGAAGATAGCGATATAAAACTCTATTTACGATAGGGTGTCTCATTTGAAACGTATTTAGACTAAAATACCGTATTCTAAGCTTCATACCTCTTTTATAACCTAAATAACGCTTCAACAAAAATTCCATCGCCACTAAAAACGGCTAAACATAACCCCATATTAACAACAACGTTGAAATTCCAAACAAATTCAAATTGCTAACAAAGTTCTAGTTTTATAATTAACTTCCGGGAAACGAATATTTCTTCAGATGAGCAAAGTTATTTGTCGTGCTACGAAAACAGCTGTACAAGTACGATCACGTGGGTCTCCTGGCAAGGATTAGAGGCTCCAGAGAGCGCGGCGGATCACACGGAGACGCGTCTGTGCACACTAACAAACACACACACGTGCGCGCGCGCGCAAACGCTCCACCTTCAGAGGTGCGCTGTTATTTTAGACGGCCTCCAGTAAACCGAACTGTGAGAGAAGCGATAAAATGACCCGCGGCTGAAAAGGAAAAATTAAATAGTCGCTACGCTTCCAGAAACTCTAAACATGAATCCCTTACGTGCAGACACGTGTGTTCGTGCGTGCGAGTTTGTGTGTGCGTGCGAGAAAATCGGAAGAGGGGGGACACACGAATTGCGACATTTGAAGGTTTTTTTGTCCCCTTACCAAATTTGTATCATATCCCACATGAGAGGACGAGGCGTGCTTTAAATTTTAATAATATTCCGTTTCAGAAACGGTACAACGTTGAGAAAAAAGAGCTCCGGGGGTGAACGTGTTAGAAAATATCTATTCCTTTCAAATGTCATCTATAAACAGCTAGTATACAACGTCACTCGTAAACGAAGGCGATATTCTTATTTTTACTCTGCATCCTCACTCCAGCGTAAGGAAAAATTACGTGGGAAAAACAAGAAAACGGAACCGATAACGACAGGTTCGCGAATAATATAAATTGTGAGAAACTGCAACTTATGGAATTCGTAAACTTCTACTGTATCATTTTAGAAGCCTTCTAAATGATGTTGGGTTAAACCCAGAAAGATATGTTGAAATAAGAGACGTAACTGTTAAAAAAAAAAAAGGAGCCGAACTTGCAAAGCTACCTTCGCAAAATTAGACGGTGGCATTTTTTCGTTTAAATGGCGGAAGTGTGATAAGTTAAACAGCAAACTCGATCTCGCCGTGTTAGCCTCCAATATCAGTTCACGCGTCACGTATCCACCGACTTCGCCAGGCATATGCAAATTTTTTCTCGATGTCACTTTCAGTGCGTCATTTTGGCAACCACGTCAAAGAATGCGAACCCGACGAAATTTTTCAGAGTAGATTTTATCCGATCCACTGGAAAAAGAAAGGTAAGCCGAAGGTACTCGTTTTCAATTTCGAACTTTTTAACCATAAAATAATACACTCGGAAACGTAAAGTTCCGAAGAAATTACTTTTTTTAAAGTTAGTCGGTTGAAATTTGCAAATCAACCCAAGCATTAGTAAACCGATTTTAGGATCAGGGGACCTGATTTATGACTAGAAACTTTTTTACTTCTTTTTTAGACTCGGTCCTCTCTCCTTCTGCATCCGACACTGATTTATGGTAGACAGGGCGGAAACAATTTATCCATGAATTCATAAAAATCGAAAAGGTAGAGAGAATATATAACAACACGGAAGACGAAAAAATAATTTAGTAAAAAAAAACAGCAATCTCATTGCAAATGAAACGGAAAATCCGACGATAAATATCACAGAAAGTTTGCGCACCATAGCTTCAAATTGTTTCGTTACCTTATTTTTACATAATGAACATTTGAAAACATAAATAAACGAGTTATATTTCAATTATATAGTATAATTTTAAAGAATACGAGCATTAACCATTAACACTCAAAATTGAATGCTACCTCTTTATAAAGCAATAACAACCTCACTTTATAAACGAATTGAAAATATTCATCAATTAAATAGCAAAAGTCGAGTAATCTACGAAATGCAGCCAGTGCTATCGCCGCACCAACTGCTGGTACTCACTCACAAGTTAGTATCCAACAGTGCGAAAACACGTGGCAGTTACTCACCTGAAAGAAAAGATTGAAAATTAGATATGATATCGAGAAGGGCAATGTTTACATGGTATATGATATATTATCCAAAATTAAAACATAAGATTAATATATGAAATTGTAAGTAACAATAAAACACTACAGGGTCAAGCAAAACCTCACCAGTTTGATATTGGCATCGGACATTTACTATGAAAATTTAATTCAATATGAAAATACAATTTAAAAAAATCAAATATAATAGTAGTTGAATAAAAAAGATCTTATATGTGAAGTAAGGAAATAATACTTATGTAAGAATAACATGGAAAATAATTTACGATTAGTATGGAATGCTATTCATTTACAGTCTCATGAAGCGATTTTAAATGGCTAATCCCTCATGTTGGAAATGCAAAGGGTTTTCCGTTTAAAATATACGCCATGGCTCAAAATAAACACTGTAAAACCGCATCTTTATTTATTTATTCATAATTGAGGAAACATACAGCCGCAATAAACAACGATTGCGATCTCGGATGGAAAAGCAGAGTCGTTCGAAGCAGACGCTTCCCAGAAAGTCGCCGGCGCGTATCGCATCTGCCTCACCTAGCGGTTATCGGAGGCGAATGCATTTTTTTGCTTCAATACTAGATCATAGGTCGATGAAAAAAAAAACTAGAGGAAAACGTGAAGGCCGGCGTTCTCTTATTCTCAGGGGAAGGGCAGGGTAAGCGGAAAATGGAACGACAATTTCATAGGTCAGAAATGCGGTTCAGGTCCTTCCTCAATTAGTGGTTAATTGCACAAAAAAGGCAGGTATCGCGTGCGTTTTGCACATCCGAAGAGTGCGTACAGAAGATGGGGCAATTAGCGGCTCGGTGGCACTAAAGATGCACTCTAGAATTAGATTTTACGCATGGACATTCGCGTGGATGAAAATTAAAATATGGAACAAAAAATATTAATTAATATATGATGTAGGACAGATGTCTCAAACATGTTACCCTCCAGTTAATTTAGTGGGGACCTCACAATTGTGGCGATTCTGTTTTAAGTAGGTCCCGATTTTAACGAATTGATGTACAAAAATTAAGGCTGGATTTTAAAGCAGGTGGAGGTCGCGAAAGAACGATCAGAGATCTATTAAGAGATGTGAAATAATACCTATATAAGCTGCTTAATATTTTTTTAAATGTAGGATAGGTTGAGTTTGAATATTAAAAATACGTAAAGTACTCAGTGGTCTATGACATGTTTAGTTTACTGGTTAGAGTAACACGCGGCTGGCCATATTTTTTGGAAATGCCGTCACCGTGCGGTTTAAATTTTGAGAATCCTGTAATATGAAATGAAGACTTTGAAGTTGAGGCGAATGTTACGATATCAAACGTTGGAAAAATATTAAAACACATCTGTAAATTTAGAAAACTTGTACTTTCGACGTAGATGGAAAATAATTAGGGCTCTCAAGTCACAGATACACGACAGCACAATTTTGGAGCAAGATAGAAAATGACGCTACGACCGGCATTCGATTTCGGATTTATCGTTACAAAATCGATCCGGCAAGCTGAAGCAGTTGATTCCCGATCAATGGCACAGGCTCTCAATCCTTCCCGGTCATTCTTGGGCTTAATTCAACGAACACAGGCGACAGAGCTGATTCAGCAAAAAAATAATATAATCATCTCCGAAATCAATAGTTTAAGAGGTCGATAACTGTCCGGACCATTATGAAACGCGAAAAAAACCACGGAAATAAATTAGAACGACCTCAAAAAATAAAAAAAGGATGAGGATGGGAGATATTGAGCGTAGTGTTTTTTTTGTTCCTTACGCTAAAAAGTCCCAAATGACTCACGGTTCGACCCGATATAAATAGACTTCCCGAGCGTATAAACGGTGGATGCCTCAATAGAAAGGCACGCTGACACCCTCTCGGGCCACGACACCCTCACGACGCGATAGGAATTTTTCGGGGCGATAGTCTCTTTTTTTCTACATCAAGATTTTCCGAAGATGAGATTTTCTTTCAAAGAATAATAGTGCCGCGATTTTGCTGGAATTCTGCCCGTCAGTCAATGATCCGAGAACAAAAGATCGTCGCTATAAGACGCCAGAGGTAAAGAGGAAGGCGGGGTACGACACGGATCGAGGGTTTGTATGCCTCGACGGTTATTGCTGATTCATTACGGTTTTTCTCGCGGAAGTAATGCACTTCGATTTCGAGAAACATAAGCCATTCCCATCTCCGTGTTTTATGGTCCCTCCGATGACTTCGTGATCTGCGCGTTCGACCGTGACTAAATTTCACGCGAAAAAAAGTCGCGTACATTACTCCCATTTCAAAAATGTATTCGCAACGGTATAGCACGGCGGTTCTCGAGTGCAGTACTTCGAAAATAACGAGGATACCGATTAATTCTTGACCGTATGGTCTTACAATAATTCAAAAACTTCACACATTTTAAAGGCACTTCAAGTAGAAAATAATCGTAGAAATTTTGCACTCGCATAAGTGATAGTAGTTTACATTACATAGTAATTCAACCAAATCTGAACTATCCAAGGCCTTTCTAGCAGTTTATGATGGAGAAAAACTGAAAATCTCGAGTTTGATTTCAAGAACCTTCATTTTCATCGTTCAATTATCATCCCAGTGAGCGTAGAGTGTTTGTAATTTAAAATAGGTTAGATTTGAGGTACGGACCCTTACAATTAGACTTAAACGTATGTACGAAAAATAGGTTTATTTTTTATTGCATAGAGAATTTGAATCCATTTCTAACTAACCCAAAAACTGTTTATATACGAATAAACGGCATTTTTTTCCAACGAGAACTACCGACTACCATAGCAACCATTATTTTTGCCACATTTGAGAGCCCTACGCCACAGAGAACGCTCTCCTTTCAGCAATAAAAACCTCCATGAACATATGCGACCTCTAACTCTTCCATTCTTTTCCCCCATTAACGATTCGGATAGGTCGATAATAATAACGCGCCGAACCCAAGAGCTATCTTCCGACACTCCCGAGGTCGAAAAATCCAGCGGTCCCTTTAATAGCGTCGAGGAGAAGGGATAGTCCAAAACTTCAGCCTCCATCTCTCTCTCTCTCTCTGCCTCTCGCTCTTTTTTTTATATAGGCGTCTTGGCACGTGGGAAGTTGGGGGAATTCCCCTTTCCTCCCCTTCCCCCCGCTCCATCTTATTCCAAACCCCTCTTAATACCGAAATAAACCCCGAAATCGCGAGGCTGAAGAACTCCCTCGAGGAGAAACAAATGCCTGGCGGAGAGCGCAAGACTTTTGGGAGGGCGGGAGTCGTCGAGGGAGGATTAGGGGAGAAGGGGATGGGGACGGAGAGAAACAGTTCCGAAAAGGTTTCACCCGATCGAAACGTCGAAGGGGGAAGGAAAGGGCTGCTGCTGGTCCGTAAGATCTGTAGCGTCGTCAAAACATTGAGTCAACGCGCTGAAATACCAATAAAACATGGGAGAGATATTAAAGTTATAGGGAGATGGGTGCTCGAAAATGGAAACGCGCTCGCTGTGTCGGAAAACAAATTTCGCACGAGCAGAATACAAAGAAAAAGCGAAACAGAAGAGCCACTTTTCCCTCCATTGATGCGTCGTTATATGTATATTCATTTCGCTCCGAAAGATACTATAATAAGATTTGGCTCGGCCGCGCTCTCTTTAGAGATCAATGAACTCTTCGGTTAGCATAACCGACTTCTTCTTCGCTAAAAACATTTCTGTCCTAGAGTATTTTGATGCCACGTGACGTCTTGGAACAATACCAAAGACTAAAGGAAAAAAAAACGATTCTGGCAAAAATATTCCCATTAAACATTTTAAAGCGATCGGAATTGATGTGATCTTGAGTTCTTATAGACAGTGAGTCTTGACGTAGATTTTCTTTGGCGTCGTTTCCGATACACAAGAAGAGGGAAAGATGAGATTCGCGTAAAAATCTTCACTCTCAAATTCACCTGTCAGGACTGAATCTCTTTTTTAACGCGAACGATTGGTCGAACCCGTTTTATGGGTGATCTTTAAATAGCGGTGGTCTAGAACGGGTATCTTTTCGTGGCAAAACTTCACAGTATCCGCACATTCTTGCAATGTTACGAGATTGTTGTCGGGTAATAAGGGACGGGAAATAATGTACGCGTACATTACGTCTAGAGCTGACCCGATTAAAATAAGCCTAAATTCAAGATTCGCTATTCATCGACATCAGTTTGAGACGACATTAAAAAACAGGGTTGTCCAACATTTTCGCGTATTATAAATTTTCCTAACCCTCGGGCCAGTGAGCAAATTTTAGAAAAAATATAATAAAATAAGTAGGAATTATCCAATTATTGTCAAGTATGGCGCAATTTAAAGCGTTATGAGCGATTAGAAATCACTATTGCTATCGTGATTTTATATTTTTGCAAACATTTTAATAATAATTTTATTTAACTGGGATATAATTTGTTTTTCTAAAAGACGTATCACTTTAAATTTTGATTTAATATATGAATACTGATTTTATCTGAACATATGTATTATGAAAAGGTGACGGGCCGGATAAAAATCTTTGACGCCCCGGAATCTGTCCCACGGACGAGCCTCTTCTAAATCGTGTTGCCCGCTAATAGTCCCCTCTGAAAAAACAGCGAAAAATTGTGCAACATTTTTAAAGAGTGTGCCTGCTAATTATATTCCTCTCCTAATTTCAATTTATAAAATTATCACTTTAAACGCAATGAAATATGCGTACAATGCCAAAAGTTAAACACATCTAATCCGTTTTAAATAAATAATTTCATTAACGAGTCAAAAATCATACTTTACACCTTAAAATGGATCTTATGGAGGTTCCAGCGAGGGATTCACTTCCACTGAGCCAAGTGCTACATCTGATCAAGAGAATCAACAAAGCGATTAATTCTAAGCTCGCATAACCCAGCAGTGCATCTGAGTGGATAAGGTGAGGATAAAACCGCCTGTAACGAGGTCACGTATTAGATAACGGGGGAGAGCATACGATCAAGTGTAACCTCGCAAGAATGATCTCCAGCTGACCACAAATGTGCCGACCGAAAAAGATCGAATAAAATCCGTTATAATCTCTCTTCTTCATAGTGTGCAATAATTTTCAAAGGACATATTCCAATCAAACAAGTCCGGCAGGTTGCATGATATTAGTAAAGATTCCGCAACTACGAAAAGTCAGATTTTTTTACGCTATCGTAAAGAGCCTGGCATGAAATATATAAGGACAAAAATTCCTCGAAAAAGTTGATTTTCAGTCAAGTATAGCGCATTCCTTATTTATTCATTGATGTAAATATTTTGCCGCGTTATAATAGCCAATATACCTAAACATTTAAAAATTATATCATTGATAACGATACAGATTCCGAAGACGGTAATGCGTTAAATTATCCCAGTTAAAATACCGTAAAAAATCTCCTACTAGAATCTAACCTCGACTAAAGCAAGCTAGCAGTAACATGTAATCTTCGCCGATTGAAGTTCAATTCTTAAGTTTATTGCGACAGTTAACGCGCCACAAAACAAGCAGGTGGTTAACAAACCTTCAACTGCCTCTGGGAGGAATTAAAAAAAAAACCGCAGTTCATCGCGACTTGAGAGTTTTTGGCTTCCTAGATGTATCCTCGAGTCCAGTGGTATAGCAAAGGGGAGGGGAAGGGACAGGGACCCCCGGACTTTTGTCCCACCCCAAATACCGCAAATAATTTGAGCCACGACTGTTTTCGCATTAATTTCAACTCGAACTCGAAAATAAATAGGTATATGTATTAAATGACTTATGATTTTTTAAATAAATTGATGTGTCCAACACACGACAATCTCCATACGTAAGTTGTCAACTAAAATAAAATAAATAAGAATAGTTTTTGAGTTAGAGCGCACGCAAAATTTCTGTCACACACATATGGACACACACACAGAGACATCATCGAGAAAACGGTCAAAACGTGTTCAGGGGACCTCAAAGCGTGTATTTCCGTTGAAATCTCGAAATCGATTCTTTTCGTGAGAACAATACTTTCTCTATACTACGTATATGGAGAAAGTAAAAATATAGGGTTGTTAATGAGTTAATAATGGAAATTATCAACGAAAAGTAAGAGGGTAACCCCCTTATGAAAAAAATGTCTTTTATTATTTGCCATCCCCAAAGCAAAGTCCTGGATGTGCTACTGCTCGAGTCGCAAAAGCGTGAGAGAGAAAGGAAGAATGAAAGAGGTCTTTTTTCAACCTACGCGAGAGGTCCAGTGCGAGAGAGACTTCGGACGCGTAGGCGGACGCAATTACCCCTTTGAAAACACCGAAAAAGAAGAAAAAGAGAGGAGAGATGGGTGAAAAACGGAGGCGATTGCGTCTCACGCAAGGCCAACAGGCACAACCCATTTTTCCCTTGAACGGAAAGCCGTCCGGACGAGGCGTTTCATAAGAGAACGCGGGCGCGCGCGCGTGTGGGGAGGGGGGAGGGATGGGGGGAGGGATGGGGGGGAGGAGGAGGAAGGAGGGAGACGGGGTAAAAGTGATTGCCGTATCATTACGCGAATGGATTGCAATGAAACGCAACTGTTTACGACAAACTTTCAAAATTCATATCGAGAAGCGAGAAATTGCGAAAGTGAAAATCGATAATCGATTAGGAGATTAAAAAGTATTGAGACTTTTTGTGGGGAGTAACGGGCGTGGGAAATGATTTTTTTAAATGGAAAAACGAGGAAAAAAAGGACGGAGGTGGGCAGATAAGGCTTTAAGATGGAGGATAAATCCATTTTCTTCGAATTAAGTTATTTGGAGAGATTGATTTGATGTATTAATAGGGTTTATTGGCAATTAAATTCGACTGAGGTAGCTGTAAAATTGTGGCATTAATTATCGAAAATTCAAAGTTGAAATTCGAAAGAAAAAATATATTAAATGACAGGTGGGTATGTGATGATGACTTTTTGAGTCGAAATCATGGCAGTTTCATTTCGCTGTGGAATTTGTACGTAGTCATTAAATAAATTTGTTTATTCAAATTTGATCCTTCAGCTTAGACTTGAAAAGTTAATTCATGCCGCTAATAGTTCTACGAAAGACTAAATATACTTTTTGTGAGGAAATGTAGGTAAGCACTGTGGATGAAGCGGTAAATTAATTAATTAAATCCAAAAATTAAAAATCAAGTGCACCTTATACGTAAATGGAATCCAATTGATGATCATGATAATTATAATACTCGCTAATCAAAGAAAAGTTCTACTAATAAGAATCAGCGATCAGTGATTCACCACTGAGGATGGCTGCTTTGTATCTGAAACATAAATCCGGTTTTCCCGATAACATTGTGAATAAAGGAGTCACCCTGACTATGAATTATTTAAAGACCATGAATATGGATACTGTTGCAAACATTACGCAAAGTAACTCTTAGCTAGAGCAGGTAATCGCGTTAAAACCCGGACGGCAAAGAAGCGTAACGATCCTTCTGCGGTGCTGTGATCGGCAGAAGGGGATCGCAGAAGCAGGGATTCAGCATCGCGGATGCGTGCAAGGCGCCCGGCGTAAATTGATACCCGCCCAGCTGACCAAATATCACTCGCCGCAACGGTAAACGTAGAAATATTTCGGTTCCTCTAGCACCTGCGACACAATGTCCCGCACTTTAACTGTTCAACAAGGCTATTCGGAGTCACCGGAGCGCACCGAGGCGTGGCTTATAACATCCCTTTCTAGCGGGAATATAAGCACGCGGGTTGTGTGTAATGTGGGAAGGAAGAGGAAGGACACGGTGGGAGTGGGGAAATAATTCAGAACATATCGCATAGCGGTCGCCGCTATTTGTAGGGAATCGCCACGACATAAGCCCAGCGAATTGCGTTCCTTGGAGATTCAAACAACATCCGGTCGTTTTGGACCGCGTCGGCCACAAAAAAATGGTGCGCAAACATCGCTTTGTAGCAGCCGCTTAACATATTAGCATTTAACTCTAAATCAATTAGACAAAAATTTGCCACGAATGATGAATTATTATGTTTCTATGTTTTGCATTTAAATCCAAAACAATTAGTGAGAAGCAATTTATCAATTCTCATTCCTCGAATAACAAAAATTTTAATACTTGGTACTCGGACATTCTTTGCGATTAATCTTAAATAAATGGATCATACTTTTGTGGTGATCCTATCCATCAATCAATATTTTCATTAAATGAATCGAAATAATGTGTGGTGTGTGTGAATGAGCGCCCTTCTCATAAATATTTTTTATTCTATATTTCAATGGTATCATATGCTTCAGCCGTTTAAATTTGCTAATAAATCTTTCAGAAAGCTTTACGTTGCGGAAGCTAGGAAGAAAAACCGGCGGTATACATACATACATTGGAGAAATCAAAGAAAGTCCATAATTAATCTCGCACTACAATATTTTTTAATTAGGATACCAATATGCTTCCGGTAAAAAAATTAATCAACCCTAATTTACATTGATTCGCAAAAATTTTACAATATAAAGATATGCTTTAAAATTACAAAATATAAGACACCCTTCCCACACTAAAATCCCATATATGGCCAATATATGGGAAGTAATATATTTATACATATATTTTAAAATATATGGATTCTATTAGAAATTGGCCCATTTCATATATTTCACATATATTGAGCCATATATGGGCAATATATGGAAAATAAGTGGAGCCAAGAAAGCACATATATATGTTAAATATATGGATCCATATATGGAGACTATATGATGATGATGGAACCAAGTTAGGATTCTTTGTACTGACTGTGAGACATATTGAAAGTATATTTTCATTCCAGATATCATGCATAAATAGTCATATACTGTAAGATATATAGTTTATATTTTGAAGGCATATATTTAGCTATGTGTTAACGAAAAAGTCTTATTTTTCATACATGGAGAATGTATGAAATATTTCCGAAATTCACATATATTATTCATCATATACCTAAAGGTAAATATATGGACTTCAAATATATATATTTATTCAACATGTTTCCCATATATGAAACCAATATGAAATATTAAATATATTTACATATATTTAAAATCCGTATATGTATCCATATATGGAAGGAAAATATATTTTTTCCATATATTTCCCATACATGAAAAATATATAAAATACTAAATATATTTTCATATATTTTAAATCCATATATTTAGCCATGTCTGGATGAAAAATATATTTTAAATCCTCATATTTCCCATATATGTAAAATATATGGTAATTCCATATATTGTTGCATACATTTGACATATATTGGCTGCTCATATATCATAAGCCCATATACAGCCCATATATCTACATATATTGACAGTATATGTTTCATATATGGGGCTTTAGTTGAAATTATGCCTTACTCTTTACATTTACGGACAAAACTAAGATTATCCCCAAAAAAATTAATTTCTACATTTCTGCACGCTGGCCTGAGATTTTCATACGTTTTTCGAATTTAACGAAAAGGATACAAAATGAAACCTTTATTCCAACATGCGCACACGACATCACGGACGATTAAACGAAGCTAGTGCCATCTCTTTGAATCCTTTCTACCCTCTCTCAAAAAGATTCGCTTGGGAAATATTTCAAAGAAATGAGTTATCTTGTGTAAACGGGCACAAAGGATGTAATACACATTGCAGACGAGGCAGTAGCATAGATTCTTGCATTTTGTTTCGAGGTTACTGAAAGGATAAAAAGAAGTACCAACAAACAGCGTCGTTTCCACCGTGGTTCATATATCGTCAGACCGGGAAATTTGTTATGTTCTACAAAGGCTGATAAGAGTATCGCGTTTTTTAAAAAACTCATTCGTGACCAAAAAGATCGCATATTTTTGCCTCCAATTTGTAACCGAATATAAGCTTTCCTTTAGAAATCGACGAAAAAGTTTTTATTTCCTGCGATCCGTTCCAAAAAATACAACCGATCCACAATAATATATTTGCAGGTTTCGGAAATAAATAATTAACCCGAAACCGTGAATGTATTATATGGATAAAAATTGACATTACACCTTTAGAAAGTGGCTATTTTACCATATAAGAGAGAGATTAATTTTTAAAAAGAAAGGTACAGGGGACGAAAGAAAATCAGAAATTTTTCGATAATTTTCACGTCTAAAGCTTTTTCTTGCAGCCTCCAATCTTACAAGGAGATGGTTGACGTGCTCTACATAAAATGGTTCAATCGGAAACTATGTTTTCCTTGGCCGTAAAGTTATTGTAAAGGAATAACGAAAAATACGCGGAAAAACGGTCCTGGTATCTTTGCAGGGATTTCGTTGTTTTGATCGCACTTTCACAAGCAGCGCCGCGAACGGAATTGGCTGAAGTTGGGATGAAGTCACCTGCTCCCTTTATACGAAGCGCCTAAGCTATAAGGCATTCTCATTGCGCCACACTTAGCCAAACGATAAAACCTTATACGATCGAGGAATAAGGTCGAAATTACGAAAACCGAAACCAACGAAATCACGATCGTGTACTGTTTGATACTAGTTTGTGGCCAAGAAACATAAAACACGAGCACGTACGTATTTTCGTTGTAAAACATAAAGAACACGAAGCTCGGGCAAAAAATATACGACCGCGTACGGACTAAAGAGAAAAAATATCCGCGGATGTTTTCGCGTAAGTGGTATGACAAAAATGGAAAGACCTTGCCATTTACGACGCGTGTAGAGCTCATAAATAGTGCGACTGGCGAAGGAGAATTCTTATCTCCCATTCTTCTGGAAGGACGGAATGAAACAGACGAATGGAAATAGCTAGGAAGAAAGCACCAGCCAAAAAAAGCGCACTGCCGGCCGACTACGGAAAAAAGCTAACAAGACTGCGGCATTCTTGCGGTACGCTGAAGACACGAAATATTTCACCGGAATGTCTACGAAAAAATATTCGCGTTCCTCCCATATTCTACGCGCACCAATTAATTTGATTTAATCGATTTATACGAACTATAATAATGCTAGTAAAATGTAGATAAAAATACACATCTTAACAAATCACACTGATAAATTACCATTGTTCTCAACAAATGGAATTGCATAGCTGTAATTAAGAACTTGGAAAGACATCGGGAGTAGCTATTATAAACAATTTTAAAGGTACATTATACATTATATAACAGGGTCGGAAACCTTTTCTATAAGGCGGGCCACATTCGTTGTTGTGAATGCTTCGGAGGGCCGCATTGGAAATCGCGAAGCTTCGGCAGGCCGTATGGGCGTTTAAATCAGAAGTTACCTGGAGATTTTGTGCCCTCATATTAGTGAAAATCAGTTCTAATTTGTTTACTGGAAAAGGTTTTGAGACCATAATTCCACAGAAAAAATAAGGAATTGACTGTGTTACGTTATACCGATAACTTTTCATCATCGTTTCGCGGGCCGTATGAAGCCCGCGGGACGTAGGTTGCCGACCCCTGTTATATAACATTAAGTTGTAAGTATTATTTTGATAAACATACTACCATTGAAATTTATCCTGGTTACATCTTTTGGTTATATATCATTAGGTACCTAATTGTTTTATAACTGAAGCTACTGATTGTGAGAATTGCATCGACGCAATCGATTATTTCGTTGAAAATTCACGTCGAAATAAAAGTAGGAGAAAACGTTTTGCTGAATAATCGGAAATTGCTAATACGTAACATAATTAATAATAATATAACATAATTTTTCAAGATCTAACCCCCACAAAAAGAACGTAGAAAAAATCAAGACGGTGGGACTACTCACCAAGACAGAAAGTGATAAAAAAAGCCTCGCTCCTTTTGTTAAAAGAAAATGGGCTGTTGAAACGGCGTAATTGACGTCATTCGGAGGCATCTCGGGTATAATTCTCTGAACACACCCCCGCTTCTTAAAGTTTTGTAACGTCAAACACTCAATTTATTTTTCCGACAAAAACACCTTCGAACGAAAATTCCCATTCACGTGGATTCTTTATTTATTCTCTTTTTTTCCTCAGCCAAAGGGAATAAAAACCTTAGTGGGAAGAATATTTCAAAGAAAGCATATTGTGGAGGGAACATCGTCGGAAGAGCGGGTGGTTAGAAGCCTCGAGACTATGGATGGCCTAAATGCTTACTCGACGGAGACACTTCATGGAAGGTTGGGTGGAGACCGATAAGAAAGGGAGGGAGAAGCAGAGGGGGCGGATGAGAATGGGGGAAGGAAGGGGAACGGCTGGAAGAGGGAGAAGGGAGGAGAGAGGTGGGAAATGACGAAGGAGAAGATCAAACGACTGATGTAAGAATATCATACTCATGTCATGTCTTTCAATATTCTCGTAACGATCCTTAGTACGCAAAATACTCAGGGATCCCGAATAGACTCCAAAATATATCAATATATTAATACGTCAAAATCCCTTTTTAGGGAAACTTAAATATCGCGGTAATTTTTTTAATCATATAAAGAGTGCCAAGAACCTAAAACAGGCACAGATATAAAGACATTTAACGTAAAGGTATGTATAATTTCGACTTATACGCATGAATATTAATTACAACCACCACAAGGAAACGATAAAAACTCGAATGAAATTTTTTAAGCCAAATTTCTTTTACATTCACGCTGGATGCCAGTGGAACGGACTAGTTTGGGAAGTACGTTTCGAAAAGGCAATTGGTTCAATTAGTTTCGCCTTTATGAAGTCACATCCAATTAATCCAAACCATATCTTGCTCCGAAATGGACTACTTACTTGCTTAAGAACTCCGTAACTAGCTTAAGATGCTATAGACGCGAGTCTGTGAAAAATTCAAATATTTACCGCCGCTATTAAGCACGGATAACATATGACCAAATAGCATAAAATGTTTCCGTCTCTGGTACCGGATTAAGAAAACCAAAACAGTAACCAATTTGGGAGTTTTATGCGTATATTAAATAACCCAAGAATTTACGGAGAATGAAATATGCGAAAAAGAAAGTGAGAATTTACTCATGCGTTACTCGTGCACCAATTAGATCGTGACGCAAAAAGGAACACCCGGGCGTCTCAAATTATTAACGGGAAACATATGCTTCGTAAATGAGTAAATGTGATTCGTTATAGGACAGTCATGTCTTAATCTGATAAAAATAAAACGACTATAATCTTTTTTCATAAAACTTTCTTTTTTTTACAGACAAATGCATGAAACTTGGAATTATAAATGATTAAAGCGCTAATATATTTCCGAGCTCAATGCACGAACAGATATTTTCGATAACATTGATGTAAGAGACGAAGCACCTGAGATGTCTCGAAGAAAAGTTATCGAACGAGAATATTCGACCTATCGAGATTATTCAACATACATTCATCCGTTTTGGGTCAATAAATCGTTGAATCTCGATGTGCACTGACTCGATTTACTTGTCATTATATTAAGTTTCAAAAACATGCAACATTAAGCGGAAGATAATCTGATGTATCGATAATTCGCGATGTGGCGATCTCAGAGGACACAATCAACATGATTGACCGTGCGATTAATCGAAATGAAAGTCTCGTCCGAGTCGCGTGTCTCGTTAATGGACGACGGTCGGTTGAATGCCAACGGAAATGGAAGCAGACACGAACGCCCACAAACTCAAGATGGATTCGAACTCGGGATCCTGTTCGTAGAAGGCAACCCCACTCCTACGAGGCCGATTCCCTGACTTCGACTTTCTCCTGGGCAACACGGAGAGCAAAAAACAAAAACTTCGAAGAGGAGACCTTCAATCTTATAAATGTATTCGATTCCGATAGGTGGACCACAAATGCCGTCGTGTTTCATATGTTTTTATTTGCCGCTTCATTCATCTCACGTTGGTGGCATTGCTAAGCCATCGCAGAATGACGAGGGCAGACGTCAGTGCGGTCAATTATCCTCACCCCAAAGAGGGATGTATACCGATCGCACTGAGGGAAGAATGATGAAAGAGAGAATGAGTGAAGGGGTGTGTGTGTGGGAGAAAGAGAGAGGATAAAAAGGAACGGGTTGGCGGGAGTATTAAGTGACAGGATACGACGGGGGCTTCGTCGCGTGTTACGTAAGCCAGGCTTGGCCGTCTGCAGCGAAGTGACAGAGGCGAACAGAGAGAGAGAGAGAGAGGGATGAAGGGAGAGACAGAGAGAGAGAGAAATGGAGAGAGGCTGGCCATTGGACACAAACGACGTCCACGCGCGCGTGCCTCGCGAGCACTCGACTGTCTCTGCCGAAGAAAGAACCCATCGAAGCGCTTATCGGGATTTCTGTATTTTTTGTAATTTCTTCAAGCTCGCGGAAACTGTATCACAAGCCGACGGAGCCAGCTTGAAATCGCAAAAGAAGGAAACTGTCAGGATATCCTCTGAAATCGGAACGAATGGATATGAAAGTTTTGTTTTTTTGAGAAATACGAGTACTTCAATTCTCTCACGATTATTATCGGAAATAGGGTGGCCATCTAGCAAAGGGTATCACGAAACTTTCGCACGCAGGGACCAATCACCAGAACAGAACATAATTAAGGACAGTCATCAACCTAATTTCTCTATTTAAACTCTACTATCAGTTTCAAAATACTACACTTTTCAATCCTAGGTATTTTTTCCATCTTCATCGCAATAACATAATAACTTTAAACTTTAAACTTTTATTTTTATTTTTAAATAACTAACGCGGACCGTCTACGGCAGCGGTCGGCAGACCACCGGCTGAGAAACTCTGATATAGAAAGTTGAGAAAAAATTCTCGGTCTCGGAAAAAATTGGCGGATTAAAAGTAAATAATCCGTGGAGAGGAGAGACAAGATGCGCCACTTCCGAAAAAACGGAGCGGGGGGAAAAATCGGAAAAATTCCGGAAAATTCTTTTCGTTGAGCCGTCAAAATGTCTTTTGAAAGCAAAACGGCAGGCGAGAGTTAATCTCTTAATAGGCGAATCAGGCATTGTTTTAATGCGCTCGCTAAAAAAAAAGAATAACCGCCTGAGATTGCATGAAAATTTATTTCACAGTTAAAAAAAACTGTAATGTACTTCTTACTAGAAGAAAACTATGGTAAGTTCAGTTGAAATAATCGAAGAAATTTTAATTCAAGCGGGATCTTTACCCGATTGAAATGGAGTATCTTATGAGTGATTTACGTCGGACGACGAGAGAATTTAAATATCTCTCGTTTTAGCTAGCTATTCGATGAAAAATTCCACTCTGGATTCGATGGAATTTGATGGAAAAACGATAGTTATACAAGCAATGATTTTAACGTAAGCATACATTTTTGAGGGAGGGATAACTTTAACTTAAGAATAGTATGAATAAAATCATTAACACATCACCAGCAAAATAATTTCATTCAAAAACCCCCTTTTTGGCCTCCCTAAAAATGGCAAACCCACCAAAACAGTCCCAAACTAAAAAAAAAACAATATCTCACGAACGAGCGATAAAACTTCGCGACATCATTTTCGGCAATTTTTCCCCCTTAGGTACTCTTCCAAGCACGCGGAAGCGGAGGAAGGATGTGCCGCACGGAGAGAAAGTCGCTTATTTACCCTCGAAAGAGGTTGCTTTAACCTATTAAGTTCAATAACGGATTGTCAACTTCGGAGAAAAGCGAAGCCTTCCTACGGCGACAGAGAAGAGGAGGAGATATAAAGACGGGACGAACGGTCAATAAGAGGGGAAAAAAAAGAAATGTTTCCGAAGGGAATTCCTCTTACGCTTTCGGAGAAAATGATGGGGAAGAAAGTGAGTGATGCGGCGGTGTGAACGAGAAGGGAGAGTTTGGTCGAGAGAATAAAAAGGGGGAGGGGAGGAGGGGGGTAGGAGGAGAGAGGGAGGGGAGTGAGAAAATGTGAAGTTTTATATGCCGGAGAGAGAAAAGCGTGGCAAGAGGGTGCATACGGCGAGGGAGAAAGAGAGAGTGAAGACGACGCGGCGAAGAAATTTAGTGTGAGATAATTCGGTTTCACAAAGAGGCATTAATTTAGTCCTCGGAAGACAATGGAAACGCAGCATCGCACGCGGGAAATCGCGAACAAACAAAAAAACAGCGCACGCGTCCACGGTTTAATTTCCCCTCTTAGTTTTTCGGCGGTCTTTAAAACGTAATGATAAGCTCTTGATAGTTCTGGACGAAAAGAAACTCGAGACTTCGTAAAATTAGAACTAAATTCCATTCCCCTTTCTCTAGCGTCATTAAAAACACAGATTCAAATAGAGTTTTTTCTCCTTGATTATACCAGTTTAAATACGGAGGAAATTAGAAAGATACTCGAAGGAAAGCTAGCGAGACTTCTTCTCTGACTTCTAAATCGGAATGAAAGTACGTATAATCATAAAAGAATCACAATTACCTTTAGCGGTTCAATTGTTTGTTTAAAAAAGAGGACACGCCTATAAAATGAGAAGATTTCTCGTACTAACAATGTGCTTCATTACTATTTGCCGCATCAAAGGAAAAAATATCTGGAAATTTTTCTGACAGATAAAAGACGTCAGGTTGATCGCAAAGAAGCTGAACGAGTGCCGCGGTTTACAGGAATGATGCACTCTTTATTTGTTTACATAAAATATTTACATTTACGAAAGATGATAACAACGTTGAACTTAAATAAGTTGTTAAAAATAAACCAACTTTTCTTCGATAAGTCGACCGTTTAAGGATTTTACGTAAGCTTCGGGTAATAAATACTTACCAATAGAAATTGTTTTACGACAGGAAAAATCTTCAAGAAATTTTTTTATGAAGAAATTGCCTTTTAAACCGCTAATTTTATCGTTCTGATCGTAACAACTCCGCTTCGCATCCGTTCACAATAATACCAACACGCAGCAAATGGATATGTCCCACTTTTCATAATGGTTTCAAAAGCTTACTTGAACGCGTGGCCTTGAAAATAACTTACACCGTTTATCGGAAATAAATATAATCTTTCGACCAATGCTTTCCGTTAAATTTAACTCGGAGGATACGAGGCCTCAAGTAACTCTGACACTCAAGCCGGCCAAGGATAATGTTAGAATCCCCTGAAGTATTTTAAGCTATTTATTTATCTTCGCTTGTTTGTCAGTCTATTTGTATATTTACTCATTCAAGGTTTACATGAATGCAGTCAAAGCCAAACGAGTACCTTTGACGGGAGGCAATAAAAATACGAAAAATAATTGACAACTTACAAAAATTTATGATTTAGATTTCAGATATCAGCAGACAACTCTATTAATTCCATTTATTCTAAAAATATATTCCTATTCTCATCCGTATAGGTCATTAGAAAAAACAAGTATAAATGATAATAAAATCGAAATTTAAATGGGAAATGGTTTTGAGAAAAACGAGTAAATAAAGAGTTTTCTACCTTCTGAAAATAAGCGAAAAACATCTCGAAAATAAAGATGGAAAAATTAATGATCCGACGGTAATAATTAAGCTTTCTCTGCTTCGCTCAATATAATGTATTCCCGCTTTCTAGCTTTTCCTCGCTCCCTGAAAATTAAGAGGATTCGGGTTTTGTCGAGAAGAAAAGGGCATTTACATTCTCCAAGAGTCCATTCTTTACGAATCAAAAGAAAGTCGGCATCAAGCTAGTGAAACCGCCATATTAAGAAGTAATGGGAAAAAACCTCGCCTCGTCTTGAATGATACGTATGCATATGGTCCGTGCTTGCTTTTCTTGTGATTCAACAAATGCGATTTAAGGCAGTTCGTTGAAATTGGAATATTTTCGATGATGAATATCGTGCACGAAAGATAGACTCAAGCTTTCATCAACGAAAGATTTTTAAATACATTAGCATTAATTTTCATTATACATATAAATGAAACCCAAATGAATGAAAAACGCTGTATAAAAAATTCCCCATAGGAGGATATGAACTTTATTGGACAAGTTTTATCACATAAATGCGAAATGTTTGTTGGTGAGTAAAGCGAATGATTTGGAAAGTTATGTCTGAAATATGTAAATTAAAGAAGAAGAAGAACTGCACAGCAAATTACATTATGCTCTTTTTTCAGTGACTGCTGTCCACCCAGACAGACAGACAAACGACTTTATTTACGGCGAAATTGAGACTACATGGTCCCTTCTTACATTTAACCCTACGTTATGAATTATAAATGACAATACAAATAATAACATATAAACATACAAACAGAAGACAAATACCTGAAACTGAACAAATGAAAAAAGAACAAAAAAAGACACAATTAAGAGATTGAATTACAAATTCGGAAACTTCTAAAAAGAGAAGACTAAGTATTTGTGGTAAAAACCTAGGAAGGACCTGACATGGCCAACCTAATAAAAAAACCATGCAGGAAAACACCCACGAATGGAAGGGGAGTGGAAAAAACCTGCGAAAATCCTACATACATAAACAATAAAACAACAAAACAACAACCCAGCGGAGTAAAGAATCGCAGATGTACATATGAAGTCTACATTTTAGTTTCTTAGCGATTCTTTTCAATTATTCCCCAGCAGCTGGTCCAACATCCACCAAATTTTTACCATATCTAGGTATCATATAGACCAGGGGTGTGCAACCTTTTTACGTGGCGGGTATTAATACATTTCAGTGCTTTGGCGAGCCGTATTAGAAGTCACGAGTGCCTGGGCCGGATTAGAGTTTAAATAGGATCTTACTCATGGGATTATATACGTGATCGAATAATAAAATTTACGCACTTATTTGTTGGAATAGCAACGGCTTTCAGTAAAACACCGAAATCAACGTCGGCTGAGCTTTTTCATTTTTGTTGACACCCGATTTCGGGTTCTTTCCACACTCACCGGGAAATCCATCTTCCTCGGCTAATTTACTTAACACCCAATTATGGAGCTCCCTGAAGAACAAACTCGAGAGAGTAACAAATAGCCAAAGGGTCATCCACCTGCAAGCTGCCAAAAATCTCCTGAAAACAGTCACACGGAAAATCCTTTTAAGAGGGGAATTCCAAAATTTTTACCGACGGTTTGTCATAGGTTGGACTTGAAATAAGTCACAAGTTCTTCCAGTCGAACATGAGACTGAATCAGAAAATAAAGGTATAAAATGAAGATATAAGTACAGATGAAAATTTGCTTTAACTATTTTTTCTACGGACTGTCTATTTCCTAACCTATAACAAAGACATTCTGAGAAAGCAGGAGAAAAATTCTGCCTTGACCGGGAACCGAACCTGGGTCTTCCACTTGCCGGACAGATATTACATCACTACAACCGAATCAGACTAACCCTCCCGCTTCAGGCTAGAGCATTTCGGCTCAGTCAAGGTAAAATTTTCTCCTGTTTTTTCAGAATATCTTTGTGTATGGCACATGCCCGTCTGCATATAATTTACATCAACGCTTTCATTTGTGTCCACATACAACAGTTCACTCGAAAAATCATCTGCGACTTCATAACGATATCCTTAGGTCACAAACAACATAACAATGACTAACAAACTAAAATCAGGATTTTAAAGATTTTAAACCTATTTTTTCAATCAGAGATACACATGAGCTCAAAGAAGATTAGCCACGACGATTAGCACGGAGACTAACCTCCTGCGATCACAGTCCTACGAAACCTACGAGAATATTAAACCCCGATGAGAAAAAAGAGACAGCGAAAACCCCTAGGATGATATCTTATGACCACGAGCGGCTTCAGACGTCTCCTGAGGTTAATGCCAGGTGTCCAATGGTGCCCATCGGTGTCAAAAAGAGACAGATGTCATGAGAATTGGTTACTTGGAAAGTGAATGGATCGAATTTCCCGAGTGGTGATATTCTTTTCCTCCACAGTTTCCCACTGGTTCGCTCACCCTTTGACGCGTGATGGCAAAGGATGCATTTCGCATGCATTGCGCCGCGCAATGTGAACGACGCGCCTCATCGCTCGGTGGCGATTTTTCCGGTTTAGAAGGATGAAACGAAAATATAAGAAAGAGGATAACGAAATGGACTTATGTTTTCTCGAGTTTAGAGCACAAACGCCAAACGATGATGGGGAAATTAGTACTTTATTTTTCTCAACGAATGAGGTATACCTAACTTGTGACACGTAAATCAAGCGTGGGTAACTAGGTAAGGCAATGCAACAGGACCATGCCAGTAAGACACACATGAGAATAGTTTCGAGTATTAGGATCGACAAATACAAATTGAAGATTAAGTCTTGGAGAGTATGACAACTTATCAATTTATATTTCAAAATAGTAAAAAATCACCAATGAGAAAATTCAAGTTACTTAGTTCAATTAAGTGCCTCTTATATTACGTTTTATAGCTCGCAGATGATTTCAAACAAATTTTCTTTAACACACAAACTAAATACCAAAATAATATTTTTAAGAAATCGATATCATTGGGCGTAAAAAGGCAACTCAAATCAATTTTAAACAAAAATAAAAAATAAATTGGTGACAACTTTATATAAATTTGTAGTAATACTCACAAGGTTTCGTTTGCGGGCAACGTCATCCTGTTTCCTATGTCAGATGCAACATATACATATCACGAATCTTATACAGAATCGTCTGTGGTGTGAAGCTGCAACCTCCATTTCCTCTAACTTAGACACACGTTTAGACTATCCCAAATTAAGTCATTGTCCAAATGACGGCATGGGAAGTTTATTTTAGACGGAGCGTGTTGCCAAACCAAACTCTGAAAATGCCTGGGAGCAAACTAGTGTCTTTATGCTCTTAATAGAACTGATCTATACATATGGGATCGCGTCAAGCAGCCAGGCGACTAAAAGACACATCAATACCATCGATCACAAGCGATTCGGGAGTTGGAGACTTTCGGAAAAGCATCCTCTTCCCCGCAGGCGTTCCAAAGCAACTCTGAAACTTGCCTTTCCCTAATACATCCCATCCTCGTTCCAACAAGTCAGTCGAGACAACTCCCTAACTACAGGTCTAACTTCATTAGTCGAAGAGATGTGACTCACAAGCAGTTGAACAACCAGAGAAGAGGATGCAGGAACTATTCAATTACTCTTCGTTCGTGAACTTCCCCTTAAACGAGTAAAATAATTGTCGTTCGAGATCGTGAATCATGAAAATTCCTTAAAGCGTTCACTAATTGCTCCGACGTCGGCGAACTCCTTAAAAAGACAGGAAACAAAATAAAAAGAAACGTTTCTTTTGAGGCCGATTCCCGGATCTAAATCAAACGGTGGACTATTAAGCGATGAAAATGAATTAACTAAGGCGTCGTTACTAAAATAACCATCGCGGTTATGCGGACCAGAAAGGGTATTAAAAATCTAAGTTAGAGATATAAAGCTTTTAACGCTTTTTCTCGTGGATGTGCCAAGGTTGGCGACGAAATATTATCAAACGAGCGAAGTTGGCATCTTATTTTGAAAAGATAAAAAAATGTAATCTGCCCTTTCAAACTGCGCATCCAATTACAGACATGGGCACTAATTAGAGGGATTTGATACATTTGACATGTTTAGCGTTACGTGCCGTTTCTTTGAGAGCCTCTCCCTTTCTTTCCTCTCTCGACACACGAAGAGTAAGATTACGGAGTCGCGCTCCGTGAATTTCTCCTTCTAGACAAACCGCACGAGACCTCTCGTTCTTTTTAACTCAAACGGAGCACGGGAGCTCCCTCTAAAGGAGGGAAGCATCCACTCCACACACACACACACGCATTAGGGGTCCACAACCTCACGAGGAGTGTGCCTCGGGCCATCCCATGTGCAGCGTCTTTCATTTAAGGACCTCGCCAGGTTCTCGTGTGGAATTCCTGCACTCGGATGATAACGCGGATCTTTCCTTGAGAGGAAGAAGCTGGAGCTTCGTTTTTATTTTTGCGTCGAATTAAAACGGAAAGCAATTAAGGAACATCTTCACAGCTCGTTTTAAAATTTGTGTGAAATTTTGTAGGCAAAGATTAAAGTTAAGTTAAAATTAAAGATGAAGCTGCACGAGGATTATATTTCTGAAGCCGCGTCATATGTCCCATAAAAAGCCTTTCTAAAACAAATCATAAAACAAAACTCTTAAAAATATGTAACGTATAGTTAGTAGAATTTAGTGAAAGATTTTTATCGTGTCATATTAATGCATCAAATTTTTTAAAAATAAATAACGTTGGAAATTTGAATGAAACTGCAAAAATATTATTTTAATCTAATAGAAAAATATAAATAAATTTCCTTTCCATATGTCAGGATGAATCTATTTCAGACAACATTTCCGGAGTCGATTCTGAGTCGGTCATCTACATGATACAAAGAATCGACAGAACGAAGCTTTTGTACGTGAGATATCAGCGACGGAAGCACATTAAAAGGGATGTGAACAGGTTTCATTTCACCCTTTGACGTTTTGCTTGACAGGAAACCATTCTCAAGGCGTTGACACTCACGGTAAAAGACGCCTGCTTCCGATGATGGACCATCCATGACGAAAACTGGTTTGTTTGCCACTGCACCTTTGGTAGGGGTCTTCGAACTGCCTCAACCACCGTGAAAGGTTCTGATTGTTATGCTTCGTTCGCAACCGAGAGAAGCGAATCAACCAGAATTGTACGTAGACTACGCGACTGGAATATCTCTAACCTTACGACAAGGAAATTAAACGATGTAAATATTTATACAACCTATGCGAAAATAAGTAAAATTCTTAATAAGACTGAAAAACACAGGCGATTATGTGTTTCACTTAGAGGACCAAACAGTGAGTCATCATCATCAGGTAGTCTGTCCGTAGACAGGTCCGTGATTATTCATGGTTAAACTTGGTTCTCCATATACTCCTATTTGCCGCAGTCTTCATATCTTGATAGCTCTCTTTCCCTTTCAAGTCGTCTACCAGCTGAAACCTTTTCCTACCTCTTTCTCTTTTTCCATCCAGTTTTCCTTCAAGCACTTCTTTAATCATGCTCTCTCTCCTCAAGTAATGTCCAATCCAGCTGTGTAATCGTTCGCTCCTCTCCTATTCTTCGTAATACTTCCTCGTTTTTCACCCTATTTGTCTTCAGCATTCTTCTCCATGTCCAAATTTCGAAGCTTTCCAAGTATTTAATATCATTTTTCCTTAGCGTCCATATTTCTGCCCCATACAGAGCTATACTCCATACATAGTATTTTATCAACTTATTGCGGATATCCTCCTTTATTTTCCCCGTTAGTAGGAGTTTCTTCCTTCTGAAAGCGGCTTTTGCTTTCGTTATTCTAGTTCTTATTTCCTCGGTGCATTTTGCTTCTCTCGTTATGATGCTCCCAAGGTATTTATAGTGTGAAACTTGTTCTAATGGCATTCCTCCATTACTTATGTTCAAATTTTCTTCTTCTTCACTTAATATTCGCATAATCTTGGATTTTTCTGTATTGATACCGTATTTTCTGCCTGTTATCACTAGTCTATTTATCATTTTCTGGAGTTCTTTTCTTTTCTTGCTAAAAGTACTTGATCATCCTCGTATTTCACTGTTCTTGTAATCCTTCCTCCGATTTTGAAATCCCCCATGCCGTCTAACGCTTCCTGCATTAGCCTCTCTCCATACTATATATTGAATAGGATCGGCGATAAACAACAACCCTGTCTTACTCCTCTACGGATATGTACTCCGCTGGTGTCCGCATTCTCCAACTTGACCTTTGCAACTTGATTTACGCATAGATTCCTGATCAGTTTCCTGTCTTTCCAGTTTACACCTATACCCTTTAATATCCTCATCAGCAGTACCCAATTTACTGTATCAGAGGTCTTCAGCCAGTCGACGAAACATACGCAGCAATCTTGGCTGTACTCTATTGCCCTTTCTGATATTATTCTCACTACACCGATAGCATCCCTGGTTCCTCGTCCTTTTCTGATGCCGAATTGATCTTCCCCTAGCACAGAGATGGCGAACCGTCTATTGCCCGCGTGTCAATATTACTGAAATTGTCATATCTTTTCCGCATCGCGTGCCATAAAAAAGTCCTTGAATTTTTTTGCGTGCCAACTAAATTAAATTCGTGATCACTATATAAGAGATTGAAATTTGTAACCGCAAAACTAATGTTTACAACAGTAAACTAAACAAGACAATGTTTTTCGGTACTAAATCAGTACGATAAATGCTTTGATTGGTTTTCGCCTTTCGTTGGCGTGCAAACAAAATCGTCTTGCGTGCCACTTATGGCACGCGTGCCATAGGTTCGCCATCACTGCCTTTTTATTAAGAATCCTCATGATGATCTTCGAAGTATCTCACAGTAGGCTTTTCGTTCTGTAGTTTTTACACTGCATTGCCTTTGGCTTCTTCTTTAGAGGGATCGTTGTTACTTTTAAGAAATCCTGAGACCACTCTCCTGAGTCGTAAATCTTGTTAATTAATTTCGTAATCACTTTTAATCCTTCCGATCTCATGACTTTTAAGTATCTCTGCCGGTATTCCATCGCTGAGTATATTCTGGTAAATATGTGAGAATCTATTGATAAGCGGCCTTGGTACCAGAGTAGAAATGAAATGTTTATCCAGACTGTGAGGCTGAGGGTTTTAATCCAGCTGTAGACGAAGCCGTTTGTATACGTCGTTTTACCATTTAACGGTCTATATAAACATCCAATCGCAGCAAGTAAATAAATAACTCCTATACTTGACCTGTTTCGATTCCAAGTATTTGAAATCCGATTTCCTATGTATTTAAATGCGAGATGTTCCCAATACGAAGCTCGACCATGGGAAAATGGATTTATAGGTGTCGATTCCGCAGAAATCCCAGCCTAGGATGAAAGCGACCGCAGAAACGTATCTGGATCGTCGTAATCGGCCTGAATAACACTTTTCGACCATCGAATCGAATATCCCTGTCCTCGCTCTTCATTTTTTTAAAAATTTTTAATCAATCAAGAGGTTCGAGGCGACTTTTTAGACGGAAAAAGTTTTAATGAAAACCCAAGTTTGAACCTTAGATCTACAGCTGCGGTTGTCTCTTTCTATATATTAGATTGCTAGACGTAAATAGAGAGCAGATTTCTACCATAATAATGGACGATGTTTGATTTATTTCAAGGATTGTTAGACTAACCCAATTCGAATTTTGTAAGTTTAACCATCGGAGGAGAAAACATGTACTATGACAATTTATGTATGCCAAAGGAAGAGAAATTATTTATAAAGAATACATAACAAGAAACAAAAACATTACTTTCGCAATAAATATTTTTGTTCTGATTATACATTATATTAACGACCACAAAAATATTCCATCCGCATAACGCTCGAAAGAAATTTCGCGAAGAAACATATTAAGGTCAGCAAAACTGACTTCATATTCCCAAATAAAATTGTTGAAAAATTTGTACGGAAATTCGGAAAAATTCCTCATTTTGAAATTATAAAACGGGCTTCTAAAATCCTTCCGTTTCTCACAAAAAACAGGGGAACCAAAGGAACAGGGCAATTTTCCAAACCTGCGGATGGCCATTACAAGCACATTTTCTTCCAAGAACCCAGAGGACGGTCACGAATGTCCGAAGGAACATTGCCGCCAAGACTTCCACTATATTTACCCTCGAAGGGGAAAAAAACGAGAAAAAGAATGAGAGAACGCTGATCACTAAAAATCATCTCCTAAAAATCACTCTCCTTTCACAATTACGACTGGAAAAATTACATATTTTTTTAGCGAAAAAAAATAAGCCAGCGCCGGAAGAAACAATATTTTTTGTGCATCGTCCAAACTGGCACGCTTTTATTATGAACGGGACCTGGATCATAAGCGTTCACGAAAATCGTGTTTTCATGGGCCGCTAACTCCTGCTTTCGTGAAGCAAATGCGGAAAAACACAGCTGAGAAAAATATTATATTACCGGAAGGGATCATATTAAAAACGGTTATACGTAGAAAACAAGGAAAAACGCAGGCGTTTATAGTTATGTCTCCGTTAGAAGATCGAGCTTCTTCGTTAATTGAAAAGAGAGGATGACAGTTATTGCATGGAAAAAAGCGTTACAAGTGAATTATATGGCCAATTGTTTCCAATCCGCACCCAACCAATTTTTTTTAAACTGCACCTATATTTCGAATGAATCTAAGGTATAACCCTGAATCGGCCACTACCCTTAACATTTTAATTTTTATGTGCAATTGTGTGTTTCTGCCTGACTGCATCAAACTGTAACACGTGTACACATAATTAAATTTCATACTCTACGAGATTCCAAATAAACCTGAATGCTTATATATATTACGTATATATTTAAAAAGGAAAAACAAGTAATGGATATAAAAATAAATTTTTATAAATAACTTTTATATTTTAACATTTATTATACTCGTTACTTCAAATTTGGTGAAATTACCTGCATAAGTTACCTTTTACTGGTGGAGGCGGTGTTATATTCAATTAATCTAGATATCAAGGCTGAAGACATTTTTTGTCGTATACAAATCAACGAAGCGCAACACGAGTAATATCAAAGGTAAGTAATCGGTACTATTACACAATCATTATGGGTGTAAACGTGCTTTGATTGCTTTTAATATGAGAGAGAGAGAGAGGGAGGGTGAGAGAGGGAAATTACTTTCAATACAATTAATGTTCCTGATGCCAATTTGATCTCCATAAATAGCTTGAACGATCGAATCTTTACTCCTGTTGATATTTCAATGGGCATTACATTGTAAGGTTTTAAAGGAGAAATATAAGACTCTGATTCCCATTAAAAGTTTACCCATATGAAAGCATTAAGCTGGTTGCCTAGGCAGCAGATTGTTGCCACCCAGAAAAATTGCATCTTTTTTCCGATAAAAACTATAAATTTACGTTAATTCCACTAGGATACATAAATTCTGTCTTCAAAAATAAGAAACTACAATTTATATCCTATCCGATAGTTTAAGTCTCGAGTTCGAATCTTGATGCGAAACAATTTTAAAATGCAAATGTAAAAACCTCTACACCGATTTACGTGTTTTCTTATGGGCCAAAAATGTGGCAAAATGGGGCCAAAATAGCCCCTCAAAGTGGGAATTTCGAAAGTTTCGGATTTTTTCCTTCGGCTGTGACCAAAAACCTATAATCCTACCACATTTTAAGTTTCTAGCACATCTGGAAGTGCCTCATTTTGTATCCTGCCAAAGTGGTTACAAACTGCTATATATACCTATACCAATATATATATATATATATATATATATATATATATATATATATATAGAGTGAGGTTAATATAAAAGTTAATAATAAAGATCGATTTCGCTGCGTTGAACCATTATGTCGCACACGAAGCTAATGTTTTTGACAGTATATTAAAAATCTCTCTAGAAATGAGAAAAGGAACACGAAACTCAAACAAACTGTATAACTCTCGTCGTGTTTGAGAGAAATACTAATCACGTTTCTAAGGAACGCTGGGAAACAATGGCTAGAATTTCACAAACAACACCCATCTTAACGAAATAAACCCAAACCGAGAAAAGACACAACTCCACGACATTTTGAGATGTAAAGAGGGAACATGCATTCGAAGTAACGGCTGAAAGCAGCTGGTTAATGGGAGTGGGATGATGGAGCTCCTTGGAAACCGAGGTCCGACAAATTCGACACCCTCGATGGGGAAGGCGCGAAGGAAGGAGAGAGGGAGGGAGGAGTGGGTGGAGAAAGGGAGGAGAGGAGACGCGAGTGGAGGGAGCGTGCCTCATTGGCTTTGTCCAACGGTCGGTCCTAATGACTGTAGAGGGATGAAAGGGCGGGGGAGCGAACTGGGAAAGCGTTGGAATTGGGGTTTAGGGGGGAGGAGAGCGTCTCGGATGCCGAAACCATTGCGAGCGACTCATCTTCATAACTGGAGCGGATATAAAAAGCACGTCCCAACACTCAACGGCGGATGGAGACGGCGAGCGGAGGAGTCATGAGCCGCGCTCAGATTCATTCGAAGTGCAATTTCAAATGACGGACGTTGCAACTGCGGGTAAATTCGAAGGGTACCCTTGTAACGTGCGGCAATGGCGAGTGTATGCAAGCGCATCTTCGTACTGTTACAGATTCAAAATTCTAGACGCTCTAGATCAGCGATTCCAAACTTTTGAGCTCCGCGGACCACTACAGCAACCCTCCAGGCCATGCGGACCACCTCATTTCTGACACAAACGTACTTACTGTAACCACATTAATGAAGGAGTAGAAAAATTTTTACGCTAACTAGGTACATTACTAAAGTATTGAATACCTGTGATAGTGTAAGAATTGATTAACTTTTCCAAAAAAAATTCAACTAAATATGCGGTTCATTCTAAAAAAATTACATTTTGGAAACCTTCGCAGACAACCAACGAAACCTCCGCGGAACACAAATGGTCCGCGGACCGTAATTTGGGAAACACTGCTACAGAGTCTAGATTCCTCTCTGATTTCAACAAGCGATTGAAGTATGACGAGGAAGGCATCTAATCGAAAGATACTTTTATTACTACTCAATTTATGGGCGAATTTTGTAGCTCAGACCTCTTAATAAACTGACAGGTTCGAATCTTGTCCTGAATCTTTCCTTGTGGGTTTCATTTTCATATAAATTTTAAATTACAACGACCTCAGGACAATTTTTGAATTCTTAGTAAATATTTATTACAAGTCGGGCTGGATTCATAGGTTTCGATACTTAGGATAGTTTGGTGGAAATTGAAATGTGAGAGCGAATTAATTTTGCATTTGGAATTAATTTTTTAAACCCAAAGGTTATTGCGCTAAAACATTCGACTATACAAACATTCGTATACCTATAGTAAATAAACATATCTCACTCAAACGATAATTAAATTTCAACCATTGTATAAAGCGTGGGAAACTATAACTTCTTCATGGTTTAAACACTAAATAGATTTTTTTAAATGTATTCACAAAAATGGATCGAGAAGAAGATATCGCTAGGCATGTTTGCACAGAAAAAATAGTTCGTGTAATTTATCATTGTCTTTCTTATCTGTGTTTAAAAAGTAATACTGTAACCTCATAATAAAAGGCTCTAATGAGGCCATATAAATTTAGTAGGTGAAGAGAGGAGCCTAATTAGAGAAACTGGGCATAGGGTCATATTCTGAGAGGCGATACGCTATTGAAAGAAGTCGTCGAGTGGAGAATGTGAAAATCAGACGCGCAACCAGGGGGGGAGGGAGGTTGGCGGGCTTAGCTTCCCTCCCCCCCCCCAAACGCTAGATTTTCTGATTTAAGAACCTTAAACTCTAAGAGTCTGTATTAATCAGATATGTAGGTACTCAGGAGGAGCCTCTGCTCCTGTCTGTAGTCGAGAGGACCCCAAATTGACCAAATATTTGGTGAAATATTTTTTGTTAGAATTGATCCCCCCAAAGAGAAAATCCTGGGTGCGCGCCTGGTTAAAATAGATAGATAATCGTCTTTATTCGGGCCAAATTTAAACAATAATGCCCACTCTTACATTTAACCCTTGATGTGAGAGTGATCAAGGTATGGGACGAGAATAATATTTTTTGATAGTTTAAGAAAGTAAAATTATACAAGAATATGAAGATGGTAATAATGGGAAGAATGAACCAAGAGAAAGAAGGAACTGACAGAACATACTATTTACACAGCAGTTATAAAAATGTTTTTTAAAAAAATGGGTCCAGAGAGAGAGAGAGAGAAAGAGGTCAGTTTGTTGTCGATGAATTATTTTCCCTCCATTAAACTCAAAGTGCAAACATAGTGAACGAAGAGGAATTTTACGGACACTTACGTTGCTATACGCAGGAGGACGAACACGCAGTCCTTGTTCGACGACGAAAATCAAACGACGCGGCTGTACTTTTTCAATTGCTCAATTTGGTAAGAAGACAACACCAGAGATAGCGACCCGGAATAAATCTATAGGAGGGGCCGGTGGACATGCGTCAAGGCTGGTAACATTCCTTATTCGGGAACGATCAGGCAAAAAAAGGGAAGGACCATGAAAAAAGAGCTGGCAGAACGAAAAAAATCCGAAGGGACAAGAAGAAATACTAGTCTTCCCAAAGTGGGCTGCGCCGAAAGGGGAAAATAAACACAACGCTCAAGAGGAAAACATCCGATGTGATTCGCATCGGCTCCTTATGTTCCAAAACTCTCGGTAAGGCTCGTAAAAGCACATAGATATGGTCTCGTTTTTCCTCAATCTGGTAGAAGCCGAAATTAATAAAAAGGAGATTTCAATTGAGTCTAACAATAAGATATGTATATTCGACTAAAACGTGATGCACTATTGACGTGATTAATGCATTGTTCAAAAAGTGAAACTTTTTTATTTTGTTAGTTGTTATTCACTATGTCGCTTACGCATATCCTTGAAATATAATATCCATAACAAATAAATATTTTATAATTTCGAAAAAATCCGTGGTAATTATAATGTTTTATTCATTCCTTTTTATTTTCATAGTTTAAGATGACGGAATATTCGTTGTCTGGGCCAGTGGTGCGCAAACTTTTCAGGCCGCGCCCTCTTTTTGATCCACGTAAATGATGGCATCTCCTCCATTTCAATCGGAAAAAATTTGTTGACATTACATACAAAAAATAATCTCACATTGGCTGAATAACACGACATAATTGGCGTTTTAGTATACGCAAGGGAAGAAAATTTAACACTTCAGAACAAATGACGCACTAGGGCCTTTGCTTATTCTTAACCAAAGTCCACGAAAATCCAAATTTGATAAATTCTTCTTTGTATTTTCATACTTTACGATTTGAAGATGCGTTTTCTTTATTTGTACAAAGAGTTGTCTCGTCAGATACTTATTTTTCACGTATGTACCTTCTGCATTTTATTTGCAGCAGCATATTCATCAGATGAGCACGCAGCGGCAGCACCACGTTCTTCACCACCCTTGCTAATCCACTTATCCATATTTAGGGGAAAATAATAATATTAAAGTCTACCAAAAGTTTGAAGAATACGAACAAATGAAAGTATACTCGACTTATCACGAAAAAATATTTGTAACTAACAAGACCGAACCTTCCCTAGGCATTCTATCGGCCTAAGGCTCATGAAGCCAACAAGCAATTTTACATTTAATGGCGCAAGGGTTATAGGTTTTTAGGTGTAACATCCACGGTCCTGGAACGTACCATGATACCAATACCACGCGGAACGTGGAATCGCCGTGCGCGGCCATTGTCCGGAACGTAACCCCCGCGTTCGGCGGGGATCAACTGTACATACTTTGTGTGGCTCTACAAAGAATCTATAAAATCCAAGCGTAACATTGTTACATTGCGTTAGATTGATCTGCCAGTTTATCATTGGTCCCGAATACATTCACGTAAAATCATGTAACCTGCGCCAGACCGGGTAAACTCGTGTTCCTCTTTTAATAAAAAAGAAACAGCGATTCGCGGCCCCGGTCAAATCGTTCGCGCGCCCCAGTTTTCGAACCACTGGTCTGGGCTATGATTTTATCATTGGTAGACGGTCAAGCAAACGTAAAATATTGTTCTTTTGGTACATTCTTGAACGATGAAACTCGAGAATTTTAACCTTACCGATTTTACAATAATAAAATGTTTTATTTCTCTAATATAATTAAAATATCCAGGAAAAAAGCAATAGAATTACATCAGCTGATTATAATTTTTTGCCGGTAATGTTTCTGGGCTATAATAATATTTTTGCAGAAATGTCGCGTAAGATATTTTAACCGTTATTTAACAATAAAAATACATTAAACATGTCGGAGAAGCAGGCGGATGGAATATAGACACCATGGCCGTATTCACGCACAGCATATCGAAAGCTGCAGTCTTACCTGACGACGAAGATAAGCGATCAATGATTTGCAAACACAAAGTGCGTTGTTTAGACGCCCACGTTCACGGTCGTAAAGGAGTGGACGCAAAATACCTGTAATCGTCAGCTCGCTGGAAGTAAGGCGAAGCCGTTCAAACGCTATTCTTCCATGGTAAACTTCGAGTGCTTCAAACGCCTATGAGACAAAAGCCGATTACCGAAAAGGGGCGACGACCCTTTTGAAGGATCATTTTGCGTGAAATGGCTCTCTAAAAAGGTATTGAAGGGGTGAGGACGAGACGAAAGAAAAACTGAATCGTCTTGGATTACAGAATCCCGAGCACTTTTATGGGCCAATACTACGGTCGTTTTCATCTCCACCTCAGATCGAATCGTGTCCATTTTCGACGAAGATATCATCTCGGCTTATTTGTCCGCCGGAGGGCGAAGAAAATACCAAATCCTCGCTAATTTAATTAGTCGGAGAAATTTAAATAGGCGATTTTTCACTCCCTCTCTTCTCGGCGATTCGCGCAATGGAATCGAAAGATGTTTTGATGAAACAGCAGATGAAAATGACCGAGAGATGATGTAAACCGATCCAGACGGGCTAGATTAAACATGAAAAATTCCCAGACGCATTAGGAGATAATTAGCCCTGGAGCATGGACCGGCGGCATAGTTAATGCTACGTGAACTCGACTGCAAGAATAAATGTTAGACATCTCTTGAAAAATAAATAAGTAATTAATGCAAACATAAAAACTAACATTCTTACGAAAATAAGTATGTAGTAGTATCAATCATTAATGTGGTGTTATCGCTAAATTAAAATATTTAATGTATATACATAAATTAACCCGATCTACGAATGTTAAGGGTTAAATACAGTATCTAATAAGTTTTTTATTAATAAGACAAAATAAACGTACTTTTTACAGAAATGCCATCTTGTTAACAGGGCTCCTTAGGTCTCTATCTTGGTTGGAGGGCCCCGTTTTATTGCACCATTTCGATATTAGTGTCCATGCCATAAACGAATTGTGAATATTACAGACATTTAGCTAATTTCCTCTAGGATCCACTACATATCGTTCCATCTATAAGAATAATGGCCAAATAAATCTGTCTGCGCGCGGTCCACTAAAGCTGAACACGTTGGAATATATACTTGAGCAAATAAACGTTAAATACGACGAGACAACCTTGATATCTGCTTAAATGCTTCCTTATTAGTAAATTATAAACGAGGAAGTACTTCGCAGGAAAAAAGCACCATCACGAAAACGGTGTTATTTTTAGCGTTTTTTTTTAAAACCGCTAATGTAATAGTTTTGTTGGTCAGTCCGTTCGTCACACTCCCGTGTCCGGTCAATTATACGTCTATCGTACATGACCGTAAGTTCTTCCTGCGGCTGAAATTTGGTGACTACAGGGGTAGCCTAAGGGATATAGGGGAGTAATAAAAAAACCGCCCTTAATATCTGATTCATCATTTCCTTTCTTCCTTGTTAAAAATGGTGTGACGATGTTCTCGTTCATTATGAATATTTAATTTCCAAGCCAATAATTAGGAAGCATTACGTCATCTTGACCAAGGCGCCCAATAACGAGACTGAAAAAACTTTTTTCGTCGTCTATTTCGGTCCTCGTTCACCCACGCCAACATTATCTCCTTAACTCCCATTTCCCTCGTTCAAGAGGCACTCTCGAGGAGTGCCGCCGTTATGTCACACAAAAGCTGAGGAAAAATAAAGTGGAGCACGTGATCGTGCCACGATGCGCGTTATTTCGAGACCATCCAGGGGAATGGGGAGAGAGGTTAAGTGGGTGGGCGATAATGACGCGAAATATGGATAAGGCCGTCGTTGACCTCTTCGAGATTTTTTGTAACGGAAATCTCGTCGCAAACGTCGTCCAAGCATGCAGCGTACGGACCTGGTCTTGCATGCGACGGGTGATTAATGCAGACGGTAATTTTTGAGGAAAATTTTTCCCTCTCTCTTCCTGGTGGACATTATTTTTTTCGAGAGCACAAAAAAAAACAAGGAAGAACACTACTACTTTGGATGCACGTCATGGGTCGTGCCGAAGAAAAGAAACTTAGGCAGAAGGAGATGATCGATTAAGAAAAAATTCTGGGCTGGAATTCAGGAAGCGATGCGATCTCAAAATATTGATCTTATATTCAGTTTGCAGAGAGAAAGCATGCACTTTCTCTCAGTGGCTAGGAAGACTGTATTATAAAAGTTATATAAAAATATCAGTGAAACGATTAATGGATATATAAAAATACCGTACGACATAACTGCAAAGAAAAATATTTGGAGTAAAAAAACCTAAACTATCAAGAAATATAAATTGTATGTAAAACGTAATGTAAACAATTTTAGTTATGATCTTGTTAACAAACACTAGTTGCATTTATAACGGAAAATTTTTGTAATAAAGATTTATTAATTATAAGTGAATAATGTTCCCCATACCTAATTGTTACACTGACACTCAGCCAATTTCTCAGATAGAAACGCAATAAGTCTATTTAACAACATATCGTTCCAACGTTCAATAGTTTTTACTAAGACAGGAAGCGTTTAATAATTGTAACACGTTGCGAGGCAATTTCTTTCATAATTCACACAACGGTGCTTCCATTACACCAATCCAATTAAAAGAATAGGAATGGCATCCCATACCTGATGGAAATACCTGCTCCTCCTGAAGTGGACGACAGAACGGGGTCTGTCCATGTGCGCCCGAGGACGCCTCGCCCTCGCGTTCCTCAGGCGCCTAGTGACGTCATCCCCTAGAACCAACACCCTCAAACCCCCGTCCGCTCCGTCGTCACCCGACGAAGACGGTGCCACTATGTGTATCACTCCGACACTATCACCTTCACCACCGTCCTCTTTCGCGTCCGAAGGCCCCGCTGCCGAACCGGAAGCCTCCCCTCCGCCTCCCCCGTGCTGGTCCTTCACGGATTGAGCCGCCACCCTCGCCTGGTGTACTGCTTCGGCCGCCTCTTCTTGCAACTGCTTCCCGAGTTTCTTAGCCTTCGCTCCGAATCCTCTGACGGCGAACCAAGCCCTCCTCATCAACCTCCTGGCGGGCAACCTAGCCCTCTGCACGCCCTCCCCGCCACCGACCTTAGAAGGCACGTCCACCGACTCGTAATCCGAAAGGGGAGGCGAGGAGAACGCGTAACACCCGTAGTAATCGTCTCCGTCTTCCGTGTCCGGGCATGCAGAACCGACCTTTGAGGACATTTCGTCGTCGTCCACTTCCCTTATATCTCCCGCCGAGTTCAACACTTCACCTCCTTCTTTGCGGTTTTCTTTCGTCTCTTTACCTTCCGCCTCTTTTTCCTCTGCATCTTTTTCCTCCGCCTCTTTCTCCTCCGCCTCTCCGCCCCCGACGTCCTCCGCTTTCGCCTCCATTTCTTCGGAGTTTTCCCTCGAATCCTCTCTCCCTCCAACCACCTCGTCTTCGTCCGTGTCTTCTCCCAAATCCACCTCGCTCGCGAAATCCAAGGGTTTCAAGAGTTCCTCCAGCCTCCTCTTGAGGCTGTCGCCTGCTGACCTGCTATCCGTCGTGCTTTCGCTCACCACGGAATCCTCTCTCACTCCTTCCGTCGTGTCCTCGTTGTTTTCGTCCGAGACGTGGGATTGTTGACACAGGTCTCCTACCTCCTCCTCCACCTGCATGGCGGTGGCAGTGGTGTCGGCCACGCCCACCACCCTCTCCTCTTCCTCGCCTCTTCCACTGCACCCCTCCGCCCCCGAGGTCACGGTTGGGAAGGACTGAGGTGCCTCCGCCGCCTTCGGTGCTGAATCCACGACCATTCCCTCGCCTTCTCCTTCCGCCTCCGCCCCGCCCTCTGCCGTAACCGCCGTCTCACCTCCCGTCTCCATTACATCGGGAACTTGCGCAGGGGCAATGCGAGCCTGCTCCCCCGCCTCCTTCACTCCTTCATTTGCGACGGCTTCCTCCTTTTCCTCCTCCCCTTCTCCTTTCACTATTTCTGCCACTATCTCGTCAGACTTTCTCTCCGCCACCCTTTCCGACTCCTCCTCGGTCGACAACCCTTCCGTTTCGACGGCGCATTGAAATCTCACTTTGATCCCACTGGACTTTCTGGTGATCTCTTCCTCTGGCGCCTTCATCCCTTCGGAAGGACAATCCTCCAACCTCTGTGAAGTCGATCGCGTCAATCCTGGAGTGGAAGGAGGGGAGGTACATTTGTCTTTACCCTTCTCCTCCGGGATTTTCGCCGGCTGCTGCTGGGAGGGGTTCTGCCCTATCTTCCACCACGAAACGCCTTTGGGGGCGCTCCACCTCCACCTCTTCCGCCCTTCCGTTTCTTCCTGGCTGCTCATCTGATCTCCTCGCCAGCGATATATCCCCTGGATTCGAGTCCAACGCTTACGAAACGAGACAGCCTCCCGGGGGATTTCGCCGGGGGAGTTTGTCTAGCCGGTCCGAGTGCGGTCACAGCATCCACAGCAATAACCCGACACTCTCTCAATGACTGAGAGAGTGTCGTACAGCGGACTTGCCAAACACACTCCCTCTTCCCCCCCACTTCTCCTTCCCTCGCCACTCCTTCACTCACGTCCTCTCCCACTCCTTCACGTACGCACGCACGCACCCGCTTCGCACTCTGAAATCGCCCTACCCTTCCAAACTCTCCGCTCGCCCATAACGCACTAAGTTGGCAGCGAGAAATACGGAGAGGGAGCGAGAGAGGAGAGGAAGGGATAAAGAGAGAGAGAGGGATCCTCGGGAGTCTTCACGCCAAACCGACCCAACCCCTCAGAGATTTTAGCTCCCCTCCTTCGCGGAGCTCGCTACTGACACACCATCCCAAAGTCAGGCAACTTACCCACTTCTCTCTAAAAACCCCCCACCACATTCTCTCCTCCTTCTAACCCATTCGCATCTTTTTCTCTCTCTCGTCATCTCTCCGAGGGAGAGAATAGAAAGAAAGAGAGATAGAGGGAGAGTCTCCACCGGCCATGCTCCTCCCGGAAATAGACCTCCCAAATATAGAGCGAGTCACAGCCACACAGACTCCTTTACTCTACTTCCCCCGTCTCTCTCTCCCTCTATCCCCCACAAGCTCTCCCTCACTTGAGAATACGAGAGAGAGAGAGAGATAAAGAGGGTGGGAGAAAAAAGGGAGGGGGAGAGAGAGAGATGGAGTGACGGAGAAGAAAGAGAGAAACAAAGAAGAGGGAAAAACTCCCCCTCTTACTCTCCTTGACTTGTCTCACGCACTCTTCCCCTCCTCGGCTTTCCTTCCCTCATACTCCTCCCCCATAACTTACCCTCTCACTCCCCCATCCCCCTTTTTCACTTCCCACCCCCTCCTCCCGACCCCTTCTTCAATTCTCGTGCATGTCTTCTCGGCAGCGAGGCACGTCAAGGGGTTAAAGAGAGTGGAGTGAGATGGGTGTGGGTGGAGGGGTCGGAGGGAGAGTCTTAGGGATGCTGGGCAAGATGTGGTTCCATCTACACAACGAGGAGTGGGATTGTGACACACCCACGGGAAAAGTGGGGGAGGAGAGGAAGTGGGGTCGGAATGAGAAAAACTGGGAATGAGGGAAAGGGAGAGAGTGGGGAGATGGGGCGGAGTGGGGTGGGTGGAGGGGGAGGGGGGGGAAGAGGGTTAGTGAGGGGAAACCTCGGCCTCCGCTCGCTTACTACTAGTCGTTAGTGCCCATGAGCCGAGCATTACACCTAATAGTGTGGTCAACGGCGTGCAGTGTCAGCACTTGTCCATCGGCGCTTCCTCGAAGGTTTATTTTGCTAAGAAGATTATTTCGTTGGGTCGGGGAAATTTGCCTCTCCCGTCCACTCAGACGGTCGGCGATATTCAAGAAGGCTTAATTTAGACGTGCTTTCTCTTCGGGATATCGATAATCTTACGTAAACTACTGTGGCGCTCTAGAAGACTTTAATCGCAGTGTAGTTAATTAAAAAGATGTCGGCGAAATAAAAAACAAATTAAAAGCCTCAGCAATCGATCTCTAAATATAGCGATATCTCTCTATTTACGGAGAAAATTCACTAAACAAGATAAATATTTCGAAAAAAAATGTCGTTCATAACTCTGCGGCGCTCCACATGCTTCCCTTTGTAATTGATATAAAGTGATCGAATAAACAACGAGGCATTTATATATTCTAATACATAAAATTCCACTGTAGATAAGAAGAAAAGGAATAATTTGAGGACATTAAAAGGAAATTAACCCAGAAAAATACACTTTCTCCAACAGTGAAATTCATGAAGAATGAACGTCCTGATAAATTTAAAAAAGAATCAGATAGCGTTTGGCTTTCAGGAATTAAACCATGTATGGTCTCAGACAATAACCCTCGGTAAGTAAAATATTTCTAGAAAGGAAAATTTTAATAACGTACGTGGAAAGTAAAAGATATCAAGTAGCATCACAAAAACACTGAAAAAATTTATCTCGAATCGGTTAGCTTATTAAAATAAGTTTACAGATAACATTATCCAGCAACACATGCAAATGACCTTAAAAAATTCCGAAAATACAGCGACGCTGTTCACAAAGAACCGTCTCTCAAGAGACGGAAAGCTACTTATAATATGTGGAAACAAGAGATTAATTTTCTTCTCTTGAAGTTGGCTTTAAAGAATAGTCTCGGAACTCGGGCTTCAAAATGAAAGGAATGGGGAGATCTGAGAGAAGTTGAAACAAAAAGATTACTTTTTCTTCTTCGCCGCAAGCTCTGGCCTAGACAAAAACCAGACCGAATCTATTATAGTATTTCTCTGCGGGTTACAAGAATAGAGGGGGAAGGAGTTTCATTCCCAGTATGATCCTATATCCTACCGTAGTAATGAAATCTGCAGATAACTGAGATGATAAAATTTCTTGTCCAATAAGGAGAAGACAATAACCTAAGATAATAATTTTAAAACACGAAAAAACAGTAATTTTTAGCCTCAACTCAGTAAAAAGATAACTGTAATGGATAAAATATTTTTATTTAAATAAATTGCCGATTTTATCTAGTCTTCATGGACTATAAATTAATTAAATTAATTTATAGTATTATTATAAAGGAATTTATTAAATTCCTTTCTTATGTGTGTTTTTTACGTGTGGAGCACGGCTGTGCTGATAGGGACAGACTTTTAAGACTTTTTTAAAAAGTTTATATGTGTGTGTATTTTTACCTTTTAGCCATAGGGCCGAGAAGGGAACTCTTATTTTATTTTCTTTTAACTGTCATAACGTCTAATAATGTACATTTTAAAATTTTTTAAATATTTCTATAATTACGGAGAATGAGACGTTGATGATACAGAGACTAATAATTTTTATATTTAAATAATGACTTTAGATCAGATGGTTCCGTTAAATCTTAAGCGTTGGCGGATTAGAGAATTGAGAACTGCAATTACAAAAATAACTCATCTCATGACTCTGGTAACGATACATCAGTAAGTGTTCCTTATTTTTTTTCAGCAAACTTTTCGATCTTATGCTGCTGCTCCAAATTTTCTCCTTTCCGGAAAAGGTTCAGCTTCCGCGAAGAATAAATTTCAGAAGCTAATAATAGCACAACGTCTGGAAATTTTTTTGAGAGACCGTTACCAAAATAAAGCATTCAATGTCGAGATTTAGAGATAACCTAAACTCTAGGTCAGCGTATCCAAACTGATATTTAAAAAATATGGAACAAAAATACCTATAATGTAATCTCAAGCCTTAAAAGCAATCCAACCGCTATCGCAGAGTGGAGCAATCAATTGAACTCATTATAGGGAGCTTCATAAACAATCGATTTTTCAAATATTATTTCGACGAAAAGACATAATGTTTAAACCATAATCCCCAAATTCCGTTATTAGGGTTTATCACAAAAAACTGCTATTTTCGATGCGTAGTTACGTTAAAGTATTCAGCCGTTCTTCGTTGCCCTTTGCACCAACCCTATTAATTGCATAACAATCTTTAACCTGTCGTTTGACCATACCGTCCACAGGTCGTCAGGAAAATTTCCACCTGTAATATTTATCAAGAGAGACAAATGCACCGAGTTGCATTATTTTTCTTGGCACTCGATCACCTCGCATTCACTCATTAGGTGGAACAAATTAGAACCATACGACAGCGAGTTCAGCGGCGATTGTATACGTACCTCACGGACGCGTATCCAATCTTTCAAACTACGCAAGTGAACATTACGGTATATCGCCACCTATTCGAATGTTTCTTTTATGGACTTTAAAATATTATTGCAGATTAAATTATAAAAAAAACACGGAAATATTTTTTTATTCTTTGCGAAAGTACGTTTACGAGACCAACGTCCACATTCAACGCATAATCGAGTAATTTATAGTTAGTTATCTCTGACATTAAATGAAGTTAGAATTGAGAAAAATAAAAACTTGCGATGAGAAATTATTTATGATGAATATTTAAGAATTATCGTCCCATTTTATTATTAGGCAGGCAAATACAATATTGAGATATTTTTAATACCACATCCATGTTAAAATAACTCAATGGTATTTTCGAATGGATAAAATCAGGAAAACTGGGACTTAATTACGGAATGTTTAACGTTTAAAGTAAAAGCGAATTTACGAGCAGGGTTTGGACTGGTCTCTTAATCGATAACCACGTGGCCAGATTAATTTATAGCAGTTCATATAAAAAAGCAAAGATAGACTATCGAAGCTGTCCAAATTCCAAAATGGCTCTAACCACAGACAAAATTAAACAATGACGAGAGCTTGGAACTGAAAAACATCAGGAGTTCCGAAATTAGAAGAGAGCTGGAGTTACGACATTTAATGAGACGACCTTGGGGGATAGAGAAAAAAGAAATGCTAAATGACGCTCGAAGATCTTTAAAAACGTATCCACTCCGTTTAGACCGTCTCCCATCCATCCTCCAGCCCCGGATAAATTTTTGACGTCTGGAAATGTCATAACTACGGGACGGCGCGCATATGAAAGCGACGGAGGCCTGACGCGGAAGCAAAACCAGACGAAATGTTACGCCGCCGAAAGCAGCGAAAGCGTTAAAAAAAAAACTTTATGGGTTGAAAGTTGCACTTCATTACATATCTCCTCAAAAGTGAGTGGAAACAGTGTCAGTCTTAACGGAGAGAGAGAATGAGAGACTTAAAGGGGAGAAGAAGGAAAACACTCGACTTTGGTTGGTTTCCAAGCAAATGAAAACGTCAAATTTAGCAGAAGACATATTTGAAGGGTGAGAGACGTGAGGGTGTCGCGAATATCGTACGGAAATCGTTCAGAACTCGGTTAAAAGAAAATGAAGTCAGCAGAATGCATATTTATCGTTGGTAATTGAAGAGTAGTGAATTCCTGGGTTTCATTCCGGTTAAAGTATTCAAAGGATATGTCGCAAGAATGTGTATACATCCATTAAATTACTGACCAATCTTCAATGATCGTCGAAAAAAAGGGAAGATGGAAATTATGAATATATAAATAATGGCATAAAACATTTGGAACAGGTCTGTTATTAGTGACCCATCATTAAAACACACCGTTGCCACTAGAAATCCGTTTTTATTTACCTAGAGAAAAAAGTAATAATGAGGGATATAGAAAGAAAAAAATGAAACCCATTTCATAAGTATTGGAGGAATTTTTCTAAAATATATATCATTGAAAGGATATATTGACGAGCCTTCGGCTCGCTTTATTTTAATGGTTAGTCGTCTCCGGGCGCTACAGCGCCCTTCGCCTCGGCTGGAACAAAACTATCCCTCCCCCTTGTCCGGTGATCGGGTTTGTAAATGACGGGCCAATCAGTCATGGGTCAGCAAGCTTTAAATTAACTCAAGTCAAGCGAGATATAATTCCTCTGTAGACTACATATCCTTGGTTACCAAGCAAATTATAAACATGATCAGTAAGCAATTAGTTGTGGGAGACTCAGGGTGACTAATAACAGACCTAAGCCAAACATTTCAATGTAAAATTTAAAAAGTGCTAAACTTTACGATGTAATCAATAACAGGTATAATGGATCATCTGGTGATAATTTTGAAAGTCAAACAATTGTATCGAGTGGTATTGTATAAAACAGGCAATAAAAAGGTCGTTTTTGTAGTGTAAATAGTAGGTTATATCTTAGGATTAAGCTAGTATGATTTCAGTTCCGAAAAAAAGCCATCCATTATAAATGTAAATCTAATGTAAATATTCTTAGACGAAACTGTTAGTTTTTATAAAGTGTTCCTAATAGGATGCGACCAGAAAATTTTATTAGGACCAACACGAAAAAGTTATCCTTTAAAAGAATATATCCATACTTTCTACTTATTCTAAAAAATTTGCCTGGGTGATTTTAACCTTCTTTTACATTTTATGGATAAACATTACCAAATCATTCGGGGAAATTTTCTTGGAAGATGATCACGCTCACACACTAATGATTAAAAACAAGTTAGGAAAGTGTACAACGTAACACAAATGAGCGCGTTTCGTGCAATGGAGTATTAGGAAGAAATTACATATATACCTGTACGTAAGGGAAATTGCGTTTTAAAGTTCTTTTATTCATCATAAATAATCAATTTTCTTCCAATTTAATAATATTACATGCACACGTAACGAAATTAAACGTTTGTTTGTGAGATTGCTTTTGTTAGCAACAATGAAGAAGTAACCATGAAAGAAAATTTCCAAGTTCAACTCGAATTAAGACATTTTTGTTTTATTTTCTCGATAACGGCTACTCCTACAATAATAATGTATAGGAAAGGAAATACTCTTCTTTACCAGTTCTACAACTTTCATTTGAAAAAATATTTTGATATGAGCAATACTTTACGAGATATGACGAAAATTTAATTTTTTGTCGCCATTAAAGTGGTACCCCGGATTGGCATACGTGATTCATTTTTTCGATTTTCTTATTGTATTTGATTGTAAGTCCTTAATACCAAATTTCATGAAAATCCGTTAGGTAGAAGCCGATAACGAACATGCGGACGGACGGACGGACAGACAGACGCACAGACGATAATAGGCGCTCACGCTGGAAGCGAAACGCGTCTAAAAAGCAACAACATGTTCGACGGTTTCTACGTTTTCATCACATATATTTACATTAATCGAATTGTTGCGACACGAGTAATTAATTAGATCCAGCTTTACGGTTAAAAAGGGAAGAAATTCCATTATATAATTAGACATATCATTAACGTTATTGTCAGCACGTTTCTCCTCCATTCCTCCGCAACGAGGGCGCCACATTATTTTTTAAAAATCTCGAAAACAAAAATACCGCAGTGAAATTACAGGGACTCTTTAAAGTCCATAAAATTGTCGTTTCCCACAACAACACGAGAATACTGCAATCCAATCACGTCTGCATCAGCTCTTTTTCGCTCCCTCCGCTTCGAAACAAGCGCAGCATCGGACGAACGAGGACGCACGGCGACTTTTAAGGGAAAATAAAAATCTCCTGAATCCGAGACGAGTTCTTCTCGGGACGGGTTCTTCGGAGTAAAAATGTTCCTGCGTGTTCTCGGGTAAGGTTTTACTGCGGTTTCTTTTTTTTATTCATTCCGAGGTCCAAGCAGCAAATTTTCATTCCCAACACGCCGGAGAAAGAAGCTTTTTAAAAGTCTCCAGCGCAATGTATTTCTTGAGCTAAAAAACCAAAGCAAGTTCTACGTTGCGAAAGGATAAACATTAAATGGTACTTCTAGGCATTGCTTGGCTTGGGTTCGCACGTATTCGCGGATTCGAATTCATTTAAGCACATGGAACCATGTGTTTCTTCCAGAGGCGTAACTTGGCGATATGGCAAAATTTTCGGAAACACCTTGGTCGTGGGAGATATAATTTTTTATGCGTTTTAATAATAACAATAGCGTTTTTGTTATAAATAAATCAAAGTTTGAGTATTAAAATAATACTTCTTTACGGTAAAATTAACGTTTCGCACTTTTTGCGGGAAAGTTTGGCGCCTTTTGCCATACCCTAGTTACGGCACTGGTTTCTTCCTATCTCTCTCTCTCTCCCTAGTCGCGCTTATTGTTAGTAAGGTTTATTCCCTTAGAATTTTCAGTGTTTTAATAGTAAAAAAATAAATATGGAAATAATTTGGAAAAGTAAATAATCGATTAGGTATATTAATTTCAAAGGCACAAAAATGAAATGCCAAACGTTTGTTTAAACAAATAAACCGATATGTGGCTAAAAGTAAACAAATGTGTGCCGTAGATTCTTTGCCTCGAATGAATAAAACATCGATTCCATTCCTCCTTTTTTCGTTGCAAAGCAAACTGAAAGTGCGCTTTGAAAATAACCTCGTGAGCTCCAACAATAAAAAACCCCAAATTTTTAAATAATTAAACAGATTTCCTTTCAACGACGAACGAGCAAGTATCGCAGCCATAAAAAGGATCTTTTAATAATTTCGAAAAAAAATTAAGCAAACGGCGTGAACGCCTTTATTTTTTCTCTACACAACGTCCTCCATTCAAAACTTTTAGACCCTATTAACAGCGGTGGCACAATCATAAGCATGGAGGTCAGGAGAGGGAGGAGTTCAAAGGAGGTCAAAGCGGAGAAGGGTGAAGAGAAAGAAGACTTTCGCCTAGCGGTCAGTCCCTTCTCTCTCTCTCTCCACCTCCTTTCACCGGTGGCCACTCCGCGCACCAAAAGCGCACACACACACACACACTCCCACACACACGCAAATAACTCACTCGAATCTTTCTCTTTTTTCCCCGAGCAATAATCAGATTGCGTAACAGCGGCTCCTTTATGCGTTCAAGTGAGAGTTCACTGGAACACGCTTTTAAGAGAGAGGGAGAGAGGGTGAAAGAGGAGAGAGAGAGCGGCCAATCGAGGAAGTTGATAAAAACGAGAGAGAGAAAACCTTTTCCGCGTGCTCGCACGTTCATTTTTCTTTTGTTTGGAACACGTTTTAATTCATTCGGTAACGGATTCTTAACCGATCGCAGAGTATTAACTGATTGGGTGCGAACCAACTAGATGAAAGCGACCTGAAAGTGTTTTTCGAGGAAGAGGGCGTAATCATTCGGATTAAATGCGACAAGGGTGCCATTGTTGTGTTATCGCCTCGATCGCAAACGTGTAAAACAAAATGCGATGCCTATGTTAGCCGTGAGAATTCCGATATCTTAGATTCTACGCCGATAAACTCGCGGACACAATATAGATCCCTCAATTTACCGAAGGACGATGCTTACAAATTTATTGACCCTTGACAACATCTCCTTTGAAGACCTTTGGGAAACAAACGACTAAACGAGTGACGTCACAACTAAGCCACGCAACACTTGAATTTGTTTCAAACCGTATAACAATCTATGGATAAGCGAGATTCTTTCCGCAGCAGGAAGTATAAAATTAATTACCCCGAAGAAAGTCGGGTGCACAACGAATAAACAGGATTTTTCTTTTTAAACAGTATTAATTAAAAATGAAAATGCGGCGTCGGTTTACTCGCGAACGATATACTCTGATGCAACCGTGTCAAGTGGGACTGCAGTGCACATAAAATTCGCAATTTATTGCAACTTTTTCGGAAATAAAAATTGTTTAGCGCGCAACTAAATTTGTAAAATAATGAGGTCCCGATTAAGATTTTCTTGATAGCAAGAGCTTTCCCTGTGGAGCGATAAATATCCTAGCGCGAAAATTAAAAGCGTGCCTTAGATATTTCGTATTACTTGATGTGTATATGAAAATCTCCCTACGATTATTGAAACTGAAATACTAATGCACCTATAACAGCTTATGCCTGTCGCATAAGGATCTTCAGATCATCCTTTCCATCAATTTATACACCTATAAAAGTTTATATATCGCGATAAAAGTTTAAAATGATATAATAAAAATAGCAATAACTATCTCGCATATGACGTCGTAAGAATTTTTTTGGTTTATTTTTGGAAACACTCGATTCTGTGTAGTAACTGTGTAGGAGCATATTTTTAGGTTGGCGAAGAGATGATGAAGAGTTTGATCTGATCAAAATCGACTTTAACACGTCACCACTTAACCTTCCATAAATAATTACCTAATTAAAAGGACATCGACCCTAGTTACGAAACCAAAACAAACACATCGCGTTATGAGACTCAGCGAGACATCTGCAAAAGAGGTTAGAGAACAAGCAGTTCTTCAGAAGCCACTCCATTTCCCGCTCCACCGACCAACCTCCTTAAATAAATCCCCGATCCATTACCGTGCGACTTGGAGAACATAGCGTTAAAAAGGAATAGGGTTGTATTCGAAGGACAAGGGCGGGAGAGTGAGAGAAGATGGAGAGGATAAGGACAAAAAAGTAATCGATCGCGGAAATCAATTATAAACTGTCAAAATTTAATTACGCAATATGATCTTCCGCGGTAATAAGACGAAGGAATTAGAAAATCCGTCTCTATTGATCCAATGAGAAGGTAAATAGAGCGACGACTAATTGTGAGGTAAGTTAACTAGCGGAAGTCGAGTCTCTCTTTTGTTTTTAAAGAAAAACGTATCGCACGGAAGACTAACCTTCGGAGCGTTCGCCTCAAATGATGCAACATTTTAACACCTCGCGGTTTTGATGAGCTATGGCGGGGAGAGGCGAGGTAAAATTAACTGATAGATTCAAACCTTTTGAAGAACAAGCGAAAGAAAATTAGTCACTACTCCTTGCACCTGCTGATTTTTATTAACCGCTTAATAAATGGTCTAGAGAAGAAAAAAGCGCAGAATGACGTCAGTACTTTATTACTCCACGACGGCATTGCAGCAATGATTTTTTTCATCCATGAAATACGTCATGAGTCATGATACTTACGAAATGGCATCATGTTGTATTTGGATTGGATTTCATGAGACAAAGCGAACTCTTATAAATTTTTAATGCTCGAAAGTAAAACTCGAACGTATTTCAAACTTTTCAATAGCTAGGAGAGATTTTATTGGAATTGGGAATTATTTAAACGCCAAAACACAAAAAAAAGTTATATGGATTATCTTTTGAAATAAACAGATGAGAATTCGAATTTTATTCATTTTGATCAATGCTTAGTCAGTAGCTGAACCGGTAATGTATGACATGGCTAGTAAACCTTTAACCGTTTACATTTTCCCACGGCCAATTTTCGAAATATAGAAAATGAGAGACCAAGAAACAAACATAAATACAATATCTCTCAGGAAATTTGGTTCGCGATCCGCTTGCTGTCAAAGTCGGATATGGATTGTCGGAAACGTCCCTTAAAAATCCACCGCGATGCGTTCTAACAACACATATGCTGGGACAAATAAATCTCAATAGTTACCACATTTCCACCGCGTCATCTTCCACTATTCTTCAGGAAGAATCCACAAATAACAAGCGGCCAAAAAAAAACTTTTGAATATAACCCCAACTTAAACACCTCCAAGAAAAAAGTAAAAAAACCGCGAAAGGAGTCTCAACACAAAAAATTAGATTCCTTCGCGAAAAAAAAAAACACGCAATCGCGTACATACAGACGCACTCGGTCGGAAAGAATTTTCCGACAGAAGACGAATTCCTCCAGGAGGAGGGGGGGGCGGAAGAAAGGGAAAGAGAAGGAAGGGGGGTCGAAGGGAGGCGAGTCAAAAGGGTTCGGGATACTGCATACCGTTCTCTCCTTCACTCTGGCCCAGTGCCACGGAATTGTCTGAATCGCTGTGGGTGGAGTCATTCCGATGAAAGTGGGGTGGGAAAGGGGTGCGGAAGGGATCGTGCGGTTGAGGGAAGGGCGGTTTGGGAGGCGGAGGAAGAATCTAGCGGGAAATAAGAGATAATACGGAGGGGGTGGGGGTGGGGCGGCAGAGAGACATGGGTGTCTCCCTTCGGAAGTGAAGTTGGAGAAGAGTGGTGTGGGTGGTTACGTGGGCAGAACCGATCGAAGGTGAACGGGAAAAGAAGTCCACCTCACACGAACGCTTCTTTCGCGTTATTTTTTTCAAAAAAAAAACAACAAAAAGAAGGACCGACTCGATATTTCGCTTGATCGAAAAGGTCTCGCTCGTCCCACGTTTCTCTTAATCTACTTATATTTTTTTCCATAAGGTTTGAGGGTCAGTGTGTCTGACCGGCGGTTGCAGATGGCTTTCTTCTCTCTCTCTCTCTCACTTACTCTCTTTAGAGTGGAAAGTCTGCACGGTGAAGAAAGTGGTGGAAAGCCCGTGGCCAGCTTTAAGGCAGTCGAATTAAGGAGAGGGAAAGAAAATCTCTGGAATGCTGAACTTTACGGAAGTCAAATAAATAAGTGGATACGCTTGGAATGGCATTTTGCGAATCCATCGTTATATATTTTCCTCCGATAACATGCGTCAAATCAGTGGTTCCAAAACTTTTTGTTTGCCTTTCAAAGATAAACAGAATTTTGCGGAAGCCCAGTATCGAAAGTATTTATATTTATACAAACGGGTAACACTACTTTTGTAGGCATCCATTTGTTGGTATCACACCATGGCATAATTTATTAGAAGAAGGGTTTTTCCATAATTATTTATCAATATTTCTAAGCCGTTTATTTATTTAATCGTCAACGTTTATCGCGGCACCTGATTTGCGAAACAGTGCGTACAATCATGGACGTTATGTTTTAATAACTAAATCAATTTTATAAATTGATGTTAGTAATACCAACATACAGATGTCGTTCGCATATGAATACCATTAAAAATTTAACTATAGCAGATATTTATGCTATAGATTTTCCAAAGGGAAACTCCAAACGAGACAATTTTTACAAAATTGCGCGAGTAAAAATTAAGACTCGTCTTTAAATTCCCGAGTCTACAATGTCTAGCGCAATTGGGATTCGAGAACTCTATTTATCGTCTCATGAACATTGATTATTTGAAGGCATCTGATCAACGCATCAATAAAATTGAAACTTTAATTCATATTTCTCATTATCTTATAAAATAAGATATGAACAGGAAATATCTAATTATAAAGTAACATACGTAGGTTATTTACGTACGAGAAGCCATTCTCGTACGAAGGGATGCAGTAAAAAATTAATTGACTGTTTTTGTTTCCATCTTCAAGCGAACATGTGCATCGCACCGTTTTTTTAAAAAAGAAATACCGGATACGAAGATAGAGTCGGTCGAAGAACTTGAGAGGGTTGTGAAAAAAATTTAAGCGGAAGTCGTAAATGAATGAATGCTCAGCCCTTGCCCTCGGGCCAAGGGATTCGGTATAACGGCCCTATTCTCTAAAACACACTTCCAAAGGTCATCTTACTGGTTAGGGACAAAATGACTTGTGCTGTATATAAATAGAGATACATCTATCCCCGTAGTGAAAGAGTGACAGAAAAAAATACGGACTGCCGAGGCTGGTGGCCAAAGGTAAAAAAGTGAAAACCAGAGAAAACTTCGTGAAGCATTTCTTGCAAAAACGAAATTTTAATCTGATTTTTCATTGTTTTAAAATATAAATATTTCAAATGATACCCGATTAAAAAACTAGGTATGAAATCATAATCGGGTTAAAACTTGTCACTCACTCGACGCTCTAACAAAATATTTAACATTTTTGGATAAAGCTCTTTTTTATTACATCATTTTATTAAACGTTCATACAAATGTTGGCAGAATTGAGCAAAAGTAAAGTTTACCGTCTTTAAAGGCGGGAAAATTATAAAATCTTGTAAGTCATAAGCATCAGGAGACATTAAAAATTTTCTCAACTTTCCTTTCAAATGAGTTACTTAATGAATAGATATTTCTTTGTATATGACAATATAAATGTCGATTAGTTATCTGACAGATTAATATATTATTTATAAAATTATTTATAATGAAGCGAAAAATGAGATAGTTTAATATATAAGTGAAATGAAGAGAGAACCGATTTCTCAATCAACACGTTTTAACCACACGTTTTGATCTGCTTATGGGATAAATGTAGAAAAGGATTATATAATTAGAGCGGAAAGGGATTTCCGAGATATTTCAAGGAAAAGAGATGGCGAAAGGAATTGACGGCAAAGAAATTTATCGTTCCAAGATCTCAAAGGAACGTCAGCCTAAATCACCGAGCAAAGGGAAGCCGCGAGACCAAAAAGGAAATAAAAAAGAACACGGAGGGACGTTTGGAATGAAGACGAGAGCAGAAAATATAAGTGAAGACGCTTTTAGAATATATATATAAGCGTGCAGCTATTCAAAATAATGTCTATATATATATCTACATCTGTTTTTGCAAGTTGTATAATTTTTGTTAACATATATTATTTGGTAGACCATAAATTTCCCGCAATTTATTGAGAAACAAATCTATACGAAGCTTTCTTTGGAAAATAATGGCAAAACACTAAATTAACGGAGTTTTTAATTTCGTTATTTGCAGCTGAGATATGACATATACAACATATTTTAATATAACACGTTATATGTTGCGGTATCTGTAAATGTAAAGTTGGCGTTATAACGAGGTATTATTTTATAATTCTTCGAAGGATTCGCATGCTGATTTTATAACCTTAATAAATATAACACTTAATCTGTATATAATCTTTTAAAAAATATTTTTCCCTCCTTTAATGCAAGAAATCGAGCAGTAGATACCTTTAAAACAATGCTTTCTTTAACTGAACATATTCGAAAGCATCGCCAGAAAGTCGCATCAGGTAGATAATTTGCTGAATATTCAACGAAAGAGCAATAAATATTTACCACCTTCGCAGACCCGCATTTAAATAATAGATAAGCCATCAAAGAAGTCTTCTGCCTCTCCGCATCTAGATGGATGAATGGAGTCACTGACAGACACGCGGAAGTTGTCATGGAGACGACCACGAAGCGATTCGCGGATCGACATGAGAGAGAAAGAGAGAGGAGCGTCTCCTTCGACCGTCTCTCCGAAAAATGCGATAGCATCTGCCATAAAAATGTTCTCTCGAGCAGAAATGAAACGGGAGTGGAATTTTTCGAGAGAGGAGCATCAGCAGCACGCCTTCGTTCTTATTTCAACCCCGTGCGTACACTCGCGAGAAATAGAGGAAATGGGCGGGTTGATGCCACCCGCTTTCAGGCACGCAAAGAGCATCGCGGGTCGTGAGACGGCTACGTAACGGATTTAATGTCACGAAAGGAAAGACAGAGACCCTAAGTTGTGACCACACTCTCTAGTTCACTCGTGGACACCATGAAAAATGAGATATGTAATTGAAATTACAAAGAAGAGCGATCGATTCGCCTGCTGGAAAGACGTTTTCGACCAAAAGTGGATGCTCATTTGTGGATGTAATTTTGTCGGCTTAACGTTATCCCGACTGAAACCTTCGTGAACTTTATCCTACTCACCCCTGACACGAATTAAAATTTTATCAATTCGAACATAGGTAATAAACAAAAGAATGTTGACTTCAACGCACATAAAGGTAGTAACAAGATACCCTATTCTATGGAGGATGTCTGGATAGATACTTAATTGGTAGAATAACCGTCCGGAAATTGGAAGACTTGGGCTTAATTCCAGGTCAAGGCAGAAAATTTCTCCTGCTTTTAAAGCATGTATTTGTCTCCAGAATAGAACAGCGTAGAATTTACATCAACACTCGTTCAAAGAGGCAGTAATTAGCCTGCGTTATTAGGACATCAACATAGACCAGGAAATGCAACAGTATGACGTACAGATGTGAAGAATTTGGGTTCTGTGCGAGTCAATTACGACTATGCTAAAATAAAACTCTAAAACTTGAACAAGCGGCAAACAACTCGCTGGTAAAACGTTATGTCAAATCGCACACGTCAGCGGCATTGTCGAAACCGATACCGAATTTATCAATTAAATAAGCTTCTTATACGATGCTTTGTCGTTAATTTTGCTTCATTCGAATGGTAAGACCCATCTGACATTCTAAGAGGAATTCCTACAAACTGGAAATAAAAATAACTTGGGAAGGAATAACAGTGTCGTAAGAAAAAAAAATTAAAGGTTATTTTACCTTATTTGATAAACTAATGGGGAAAAAACGCTAGCAACAGCTATAAAGTTTTTGTTCAGTTTTTATTTCGAAAGAAGAACAAACATTTCACAATTTCAAATAATACGGCATCAAATGATGCGAAAAGCTTGTAAACAATTAAATGGTAAATACACAAAAATTTTATGGACTGAATTCATGTTAAGCCTAACAAAAAGAGAAAGTTTTTGTGAAATCTGAGTCATGGGCTATACAAGGCGCGACATGATCCCAACTCTTTGTTTTCGTAGGTCGTGAAGTGCATTTCCAACTTACCTACATTTTCGGGTGTACATTTCACACTGTGCAATATCCCGCAAAGACAACACCGGGGTATTCATCAAAGCACGTGATCAAGAAATGAAGTATGGGAAACTATTCCTCGATAGAAGATAAAACTGAACTTTTATTTTATCATTAACACAAAACGTGAATGTCATTGGTTTTGAAATTTATATTAATTTTTAAACGCCTATGTTTTCACTTTATTATTTTGTGTTGCGTTCTTTTTACCTACAAAGAAAAAAGAAAAATTCATTTTGGATTCAGCCACTACGAGAGGAAATCTATCTTATAAAATAAAACAATCAAGCTTAAATGACAGTAGAAGCACAAACTAAATCGTTTTAGACCCACTCTCACCTCTATATACCTACCTAATTTATGGTTACAAAAGAGAATGAAAACGCATTTTTCCGTTAGCATACCAAAGTTTAACTTTTTGATTCCCAAGACAAGAATTATTCGATTGCATGAAAACATATTTTAATTCTCGAGACGTGACGCAAGAAAACATTCGTCGCTCTTTAACCTCAATCGGGAAACGTTTTTAAAAATATAGTTTACGATTCTTAAGGTTCGAAAACAGAAAACAAAGGAACGTTTACAACCGTTTCGAGAGTGTCGAGCACTTATCGAGATATAACAAGTCGCAAGGAGAGATAAACGCCTAAAGATTACAAATGTGGCGTGTTGAGATTCGCACTCGAGGAAGTCGGTGATATGAGTGATTATGATCTTTACGGGAAGGATACAAGTTTCTGCCACTTTCGACACTTCCTGCCTTTTACTTTCATTAAAGAGCGGCAACGGACCGCTCTTCTTTTTGCTTTTGTAAAAGAACCTTAACCCATTTGGGTTCGGAGATTAATGGAAATAATGTTTAAACTGCAAAGCCAGACCATAAAACACACGTTAACAATTTCAGCGCTGTCTGCCGCTGAATCACCAAAAGGGGAATATTTTTCTCGGATTCCGCACGATTAACGGAATATAAATGAAAATGCTTCGAATACATAAAAGTTTGGAAGTAGCGTTAATTGGATCGGATCATTTCAATATTACCCGTGGTTTTATATCGCTCTCCTTTATGTTTTCATTACGAACGTCCAGGTATATGTATGTATTTCTATGGCCTTCAGGTCTGTTATTAGAAAACAGTAAGGTGTGCAAAAACGTTATAGACAAATTACAGGAAAATATATAATTTTAATTCGAATCTGTGTCATTGGCGCTTTATTATTTTTTAAATGTTTAAGTATTCGGTTTGTTTGTCTGTCCGTCTGTCTGTACGGGTAATGTCTGGAATCCTGCAATTTAAAGAAGCACAATTTTCAGGATAGGTTGGTCTATACGAGAGCTAGACATTGTAAAAAAATTGGTGGATCAGTTGCTGGGGAGTAACAAGAAAAAGTCGCTAAAAAGTAAATAGTGCTACAAATATAGGTAACACATCGGATCTGCGATTCTTTACTCCATTGGAAAGATAACAGTCGGTGAAAAAAAGCTTTTGTAATTTCCTTCCCTTGCTTGTTTTAATATATTTACGAGCTTTCTGCAAGGCTCGCATCAGAATGTAAGAGTAATAAGATAATTCGAAGCAACAGACAAAGAATGAATTTATCTAAAAAACTCCATACTCTTAGTAAAATTAACAAGTTAGGAAAGCGTACAACATATCACAAATGGGCGCGTTTCGTGAAATGGAGTGTTAGAAAGAAATCATATACCTGTACGTAAGGGAAATTGCGTTTTAAAGTTCTTTTCTTCATCATAAATAATACATTTTCCTCCTATTTAAAAATATTGCATGCACACGTAAGGAAATTATACGTTTGTTTGTGAGATTGTTTATGTTAGCAACAATGAAGAAGTAACCATGCAAGAAATTTTCCAAGTTCAACTCGATTTAAGACGTTTTTGTTTGATTTTCTCGATAAAGGCTACTTCTACGATAAAAATGTATAGGAAAGAAAATACTATTCTTTACCAGTTCTACAGCTTTTATTTGACAAATATTTGGATATGCGCAATATTTTACGAGCTATGACGAAAATTTAATTTTTTGTCACCAGTAAAGTGGTACCCCTGATTGGCGTACGAGATTCATTTTTGCGATTTTCTTATTATATTTGATTGTAAGTCCTTAATATAAAATTTCATGAAAATCCGTTCAGTAGAAGCCGAGAACGAACATGCGGACGGACGGACGGACGGACCGACCGACGATAATAGGCGCTCACGCTGTAAGCGAAACGCGCCTAAAAATGCACCGGAAATATGCAATTGGTTTCCAAGCAAACATCTCTTAACCCGTATACTGAATTAGCGATAGAGGCTAAACACGCCGGAAGGAAAGAACAGCCTCATTCTAGAACAAGAGATCTCCCAGTGGGAAACGCCGATATTTATTGCCTCCGTCCTAACTGTAAAGTAAAACCGAGTTTCAACGCGAATAACACACGAGTACTAAACATACACTGCGTTTGCATTCAGACGATGGATCAAACCTTCCTAGCGAAGCAAGGTCGGCGTGTTTTTCAACGAGAGAATTTACCGGGGGTAAAAAAAAGACATTTACGGCATCACGCCTTAAGGTCACTTGCGTTTACAAGGATCCTATTGAAGAGAGCATCTGAAGCCAGTAGCCGAGTTTTTTAAAAAAAATAAAGGGGAGCCGCATCACACGCACGAAACGGGTTCTAAAAGCCAACTGTTTCAACACTCGTAGATCTTCCCGTTGGCAAAAAAGAGCCTCTGCGGGGCGTTTCTCCTTTGATCAATATGCGCCTATACTCGTGTTCGAGGAATTGAGAACTTAAAATATTATCGCTATGAGATAATGAAATTTACGCGTATGACGTATACTTTTTATGAGCTCTTCGCACGCGGTGGGCGCAAATATTGGATGTCGTGGCCGTTCGCATCATTCACCCCATAAACCACACGAACGATTTTTATCAAATTCTGTAACGGAAATTAATACTAAAAGTTACCGAACGGACTTAATTATGGTTGATGTTGACCAATTAGAACATTAAATTTACCTAAGGGCCAGAATGAACTATAACGTGCATCTCGTTAATGGTACGCATATTCGAAAAATGTTTCCAGATAAATTTGCTGAACAGAATGTAAATAAAATTTTTCTGTAATTTACATTTTATCGCAATTTTAATCGTCCTAGACTACAGCTTCTAAACCAATCCATAGATTTAGATGAAATTTGGTCAATGGAAGTTTGTAAAATCTCAAAGTATACGAATCCGCTTTTGTTTTCCAAGTCATACGCATGTTACTAGGAATAATTCGTAATTATGAATTGACGCTATAATGTAATACTAATAGATTTTAAGACACAAAGGTATTTAACCCTATTAACAAAACAATTTATAATCCGAAAGTAAATAATATCTACCTATACTAATTATTAATGGCTATTATATGAAGATTAAAGGCTTCTGCCGAGCGGAATTTAAATTTTAATGGAATGAAACTCTCGCATAATCGCTCCACTACGGTAACCAGATAACAATGTGAAAACAAAAAGCAGAAAAGTTTTAATCGAATAACATAATAACCACTAATTATACGTTTTTAAACCATCCATTCGCGCTTAAGAAAAAAAACAAACCATCTCACGATAAATTCCGCTCCTTTATCGCGAGACGCGATCTCAACCAATCCAAAATCATCGGAGAGACGCAACCTGACTGGACAATCGAAGGCGGCGAAGAAAAGAAGATAGCGGAAGTTCCTAACGCGGAAGAACGCAGCGGAAATTAATCGCTGGCAGCCAATGGTTAGCGAGGATAATAAGGCGTGAAAACAAAACCATCAAGGGGCTCTAACGAGACGTGAATTTCGTCCGACGCCCTTTCTTCTTTTCGGTAATGAGAACGGCCTTTCTCCCTCAGCCTCCTCTTCGTCGAGACGTGAAAAGGGGGAGAATTCCCTGAAATACTACGCGAGACGTCGTCGGAAAAGGGGCGAACGGAAGGGGTGTATTTTCTTTTTTTTTTTTTAAAGGGGTCGACAAAAGGGGACGGGGAACACCCAAGTGTTTCAGTGCGAGAAGGGGAAGAACGGTCACGTGCACCACGGCTTACTTCCGGTGGCGACGGATTGGAAAGAGGAGGGTTAAGAAGAGGTCAGGGGAGAGACGAGGTGTAGAAGCGAATACGTAGGAAAGACGGGAAAGGAGGGTCCTTCTTGTAAAAGAGTAATGGAGGGAGAGAAAGAATCATCTCCGTGAGAGAAAGAAGGGTTGCTGCGTAGGAGAGGGACATCTGGGTTTCTCCGGAACTTGGGATAGACGGTAGGTTGCGTGAGACGTGGTGGTATAATCGTTACGTAGAAACTGGTAATGAAGGATATACGATCGGTGGGGAAGAAACAGAGATTCAAACAGTCTGGTCGTGAATGGCAGGAACTCCTTTCAAAATATCACGCAATTAACATTATATTACGCCTTCACCAAAAATTGTAATTATAATACCTACATAGCGCCCATGGAAAATGTAACCATATTTAAAACACTTGTATTACTTAAGGATGTGTTGTAAATTACAAACTGCGCTTGCTTACTTATAGTTAATACAAAGGTCTATGCTCTCTATACAAGTTTGGTTCCATGAAACTATTCAAATTAGTGATCACCAGCAGGCCAACATGGTTTTCACCTACTACTTGCAGCGGCATAATTTTCAAAGGCAATTTGTTCGAATTTATGACTGATTTCTTCAATAGTGAACGGTTTGTTTATAGATATTGTGTTATTCAGAAGCTCCCAAAGATAAAAATTATTAGGTGTAAGATGTGGAGAGCATGGGAGAAACTCAATCCACCCACGTCGCACAATCCAACTTCCTACTCATTCGGATACTGAGGGACGTCTCTGTGACAAAGTGGAGGAACCCTGTCTTGAGGAAAATAAAAGCCATCACCTCCGTTGTGAAATTATAGAAAAATAGTCAGTATATTGACATAAAAATTCTAAACTTTATCAAATGTTCGTACTCGAACTCAATGCGGCTAAAAATATGGATACATTTGTTATGGAGACCTATAATTATTCCGTAAATAATAGAAATTTTGAGGCATACGATTTCTCAAATTCCGATAATAGATATATAACGAAATTTGAATCGCTGTTTTGAGACATTTAGGAACGTTTGATTTGCGAATTTATTTGTGTGTGACTCAGTGTAAAAATTAAAATTTCGCGATAACGACCTCTTCCTTTGAAATCGCAATACCCAACGATCGAAGAAAGTACTGGATTGGCGACACTTTTTTCTCGCTCGATTGAGTACATCGTAAGAGAGTATATTCGGCAGAAATTCAAGGAAGATTTCGTTAAATTCTTTTCCTTGAGGATCGAGTAATTGGGATGTGTGCTTATGAACGAGCGGAATGCGACTTCCATTTAGAAAACGATTATCCGGAAGAGGCCGCACTTTCGAATTAATGAAAACTGCCATCAATTTCGAGAAAGGAACCAAGGTATTCCAGCAACGGCGATAAAGCCTTTGGTAGCCGTTTGACCTTTAGTTTAGCGTGTCTTCCAGCATGTAAAGATGTCATACGTTGGGATTCCATCGGACGGAGGAATTCGCGAGGAGGCTTTGGGGCAAATCTGGTATGATTTTGATAAAAAAGAATTAGAAAACGTAGAAGACATTTGTAACGTGTCGACTTTGGATACCAACCACTATATAATGTTAAACAGACGGATAAAAAGTAATGCATAAAAAACAAATTTTCGTAAACAACTTTTATATTATATAAAAATTTTACTCATTTGTCTGTAAATGGTACAAATCTAGAGTTGGCAGCTCACCTCCATCGCATTAAAAAAAGGTTGCAAGCAGAATGTCCGCTTTGCTAGAAATAAATAGTAATGTTTCTTATCAATCTGTTAAGAGGCGTGGGCTCAAGGTCTAAGATGGCGGACTAAAGATCCAAAGTTCCTAGGATTACATATATCCCAAAGGTGACAAACGTTTTTATTAGTATATTATGGTCGCATTTTTCAATGTTAAGTCATGGGATGAACGAATACATGTATACAAATATACTAGGCAAGATAATGAAAAATTTATTAATAAAAAAGGCCAACGCGGTAAAACAGCGTATAAAAAATGAACTTGAATACCATACGAAAAAAACGTTCGCCCCCAGGATCCTAAACCAACCCGTTAACACCTATTTAGGGAGATAGAAAAATGGGTTTATAAGGGGAGGAGGAAAGCGCGACAATCAGACGTATGAGCGTGTGAATTGTGAGGAATGGAGCGACGATGACTGTTGTGGAGGGGGCTGGAGGAGGGGGAGGAAGACAGGGGAGGAGCGGAAGGAGGGTGAGCATCAAGTTCAATGACATTGGTGAGGATTCCACGGAGGAGGTGAAACGCAGGGATGGAAAGGAGGCGGGAGAGAGGGAGGGAGAGGGGGGAGGAGGGAGGCAGACGGAGGGTCCCCGCGAGCGGGACGAGTGTGACCAGAAAGTCAACGTGCGTTTTGGTATAACCTGAGCCATATTTCGGCACGGGACCGACTTGCTGGTTAGGGAGAAGCCTTTTCGGTCGGAGGAATTAGGAACCGCCGTCTCACGCGACCAAAAGGGCGTGCGAAGAACGGTTTATGGCCTTCCGTAGTGGAATAGAGGAAAGGGAGGCACTGGGGGGGGGGGGGGGGGGACATTTGCTCGCACGCTTACGCTAAATGAAGCCCGCTGTGGAGATGTTATGAGGTCGTTATTATTATTATACTTAATATGTCACAAGATCATGCTTAATCAGAGAAAGGAAACGTATTCGTTCAAACGAAATATCTGAAGATATCCATAAAAAATAAAATGGTGCGTCTCATAGGCATAAACATTGAAACAATAAAAAACGCACTGAAAATTGTGTTATAAACTATGAGCCTTTATAATGGCGAACGATTTCAACATTGCGATTGCAATCTGAATCATGTCGCCAGCAAGTAATTTATATGCTAATATTGTTATCAACGTTATCATATTCATAAAATAACCAAGTCTGCAGGCAAAGATTAAAGAAAGGTCTATGCCGCCTTTAAGTATTAAATTTGAACGAAACCACATATGCATTTAGATTGTCAATCAACCAACAAATGCGGCCGTTATTGGCACAGGATATGATAAAAGGATTCCTTACGTTCAAATCAACTAATTTTCCAGAAATAATCTTTGATACTACACTGCAGATTAAGAAGTAAAATTAGTTGATAAATCAGATCCAACACAATTTTCAATTTATAAAGCTATTCAAAGATCTTGATCATTAACCAAGAGCATTTGATAGTAATTTCCGGCATTTTAAACTGAATAAATTTTCTTATCTTACCATAATCAGCGCCAAAAATGTTCTTTCCACTAAATAAAAACTCAGCGCGACTAAAATATCTCCGCCAGTGAAAAAAATGGATCGCCAGAGTCGGCAAAAAAAAAAAACGTTACGCGATTAAAATTTAAAAAATCTTTATCCGACGAACACGCACACAACACTCGGTCGGTTGCTCCTTCTGAATAATTACAGCCATAAAGCGATCGAGGACGTGCCTAGCTACCGAACAAAAAAAATCGGAACGGAATTTAGAGCGAGTAAACATGCATTGCGTCCCGCTGCATCCGTGCGAGCATACCGCTTGAGAGAGGAGGCTCGCTCCCGCCCTCCTGCCCCTGCGTGCATCCGTGGAGTGGGGGTGGGGAATTGGGGGAGAGGGGAAGGGGGGAAAGGGGGAGGGGGAAAGGGGGAGGGGAACGCCTCCGCCCTGCATCCACAGTGCCTTTTGCGCCGGTCCGATCAGGAAATAGCCTATTTATCGATTGACTCTTTTGGTTTAACATCCTTCTTACGCTCTCTCTAAATATTTTGGGGGAGGATAATACTGTAGAAATAAAATACCCATCGCGTGTTACCTTCTCTTATTAAGTTTATCCGAAAATGAATAATTCAATAAAGGATTATTGAGCTAACCTCGTGTCTTAAAACGAAATTATGACCGAATCGTACTTTAGCTATAAAATAGCTGAAATACGCGCTTCAGCGACAAAGTAGTCATCATCAGTTTTAATTCATCCATCGTTCGTATGTCGTATAATTACTGTCAACGAACAGTTTAAGACAACGGAGATGGGATGCTCCGTAAGTGAATAGCGCATCTTGTTTAAAATTTTATATTCAACTAGTAGAGAGCCCTCACTTTTACCGAGAAAAAAATTGAGAAACACTGAAAACTATTTTACGCTAATACTTGCGAATAATAAAAAAATATAACTGAGCTCAGAAATTTATTTATTGATGAAATTAACGTATTACTCTGTGCCCTTACTCTTTTATCACTCTCATGACAACGTGCATAGGATGTAGCCTAATTGAATCAAGTTAAATTCGACCGCTTTATGATTACAGGAATTTACATGATTTGAATTAAATTTGTTTATATTCTACATATTTTGGAATAATTTTGCGTTATGTTCCCTTTGGGTTACCATTAAGTTATGTACTGCAACATATATCCCGCAGAAAATTAACTACAGAACACGTAAAATAATTTTAAAGGAAGCAACTGCGCTTTCCTTTTCCAACATATCCAATTATAAAGAATGAAATTATCAAGATCAATTACTGAAATTCAACACGGAAGAAATTATCTCTTAAAAAGTCCTCCCAGATGATTAATTATTCCTTTAGCGGATCTTCCCGTAAAATGAGGGCATCATCCGGAGAGCATTTCGCGTAGAAAGGAATTAGCGATTTAAAAAAATTCACCACCAAGCGTTCGTATCCGCGGATGGATTGGAACAAGCAACCCCGTTCGACAAAAAGGCGTTCTTCTTCCCTCTCTCTCCCAACCAACGTGTCCTTTATTGCGAGGATGACCGTATTGGTGTCATCCCATTGTGTGTAAATGCTTCACAAAGACCCGTCATTGCATAACTTTAAACGTTAGAATCTCATCAAGAGATCAATTCGTGACGAAATCCGTAATGGGCCAGCAGCCGACCATCAAAGAGAGAGACAAAGCAGCATCGATGCTATGGTGGCGTGATTGGGTACAAAATATAAGTAGTGCCCAGATATCGACTATAGGTCGCCAAGGCCGGAGACAAAGCACGAAAAGCGGCCGATATCAGCATATATCCCCAGTACTCGTGGGAAACGATTTCGTTCATTTTTATCGTATAAAATTCCAAATGTAATCAGTTATACGGAAACGCCCTTAGTAGTTACCTTGCCTAATGTTAAAAATGAGATTTATCGGATCATTGATCTTGTTATCTATATTAATTAGTTATCTATATATTAGATACATTTGGTTCTCGCTAAGTCATATATGTTTCGAAAAATGAAATCACAATCGTATAAAACATGTCGTGAAAAAGAAATAAAACTCGAAAAAATAATGAAGAATACATTCGCAACGGAAATGTCCAAGCACCCAAACATAAGCCGTTCAAACAAGTGAAATTCAGGGTGGCGAGGTTAAACATACATTAACTGTTTCAAACCGACAGAAATGTTATTCTTGGGTACTTGGATGAGTGAACTAAACGTCCACATACCTTAAGACCGTTTATTTCCTCAAAGACGATTTATTACGTAAAGCTTCGGAAACATTAATGAATGATTTTTTTTAAAAACTCATAGGAGTTAATCGTGCGAGAAATGTTAAACGACTGATGCACGAAAAAAATCTGAAATTTACCAAATCCTATAAAAAAAACGGTACGGTTGTGGTCACGATCAGGAAAAATTTTTTATTCCGCCGGCAGTTAAAAAAATATCAGGTGATTCGTGACCTGGAAATCGACACGCGACATTTAACGAAGTGACACATTTCCAAACAAATCGTACTTTTTTCACTCTCTATTGACCACGTTACAACCATCAACGATCCAAAACCCCATGGGAGGACGGAATTTTTTTTCTCACGACGTCGGGCGATCGCTAATTATCCTGGGCAAAAATTATGCATTATTCGAGTAAAAAAACGAGGTCGGTCGGTCGAGTTCTCATTACATTTCCGGAAAAACTGCTCTTGGAAATGGTCTCGGGACGGCTTTTTTTTCGAGGTTGTTCGTCACATGCCGGAGTCGCGATCCGGTTGTTCGAGTGGAGCGGTATGCGACTGCCGGACATTCTGGCGTCTCGGAAAAGACGCGAGTATCACACGAGAGGACAAATAAACTGAAAAATATAACGCTCGGCATTATCCGTGCTTTGCGCGGTTTTTTTTACCCTGGAATAGTTAGCCGGTTTTCCGCGAAATCGAGACACTGAAAAAGAAGGCGATTTTCCCCATAGGGATGGATGGAAAAGAAACACTGTAAGGCAAAAACCTCTTACAAGCGTTATTTTATGGCCTTTCGCTGAAAAATTGGCACTGGAACGGACTTTTTTTAAAATAAATTTTTGTCGTCGATTTGATAAAATTAATTAAATATCTATTACGCATAAGAAAAGCCAAATTAATAGTAAAAAGATTTCTTACCCGATCGTAGTACAAATATGCCCAGAAGTTTGCAAAAACTAGAAAAAATAAAAATCCTAGCCTATTTTTTTTTTGTTATTTGCATTTGTAGATCTGCCTAATCAATCTTAATGTAACTTCAAGAATAAGCACTTGAATACAATAAGTACTTATCTTAGGTATCTAACTATAAAAAGCTTTTATAACCTTGAATTTGTTTACAGCCCTAAGAGGAGCACGCTAATTTTTTAGTGAAACTGAATAATACTTTTTGAATGAGTGAAATCTCAAAACCGCTCTATTAATCGTTTCTCGTTAGAAATTGCACTCGAAATATAAAACAAATATTTACGACTCTTTATCACGCGCATTTTAAATTTAAAAAAACATTTTATCGACAAAAAACGACAGCTGGAAATTTTTAGACGTCTTATCCTTAACCTTATGCTTCCCTAACAACATACATCTATTTGAATTATAAAACCCGTTCCTGCGAAACCTTGCAAACATTAAAGAGTTCAAAGTTCACTCGAAGTTGATATAAATACTTTTCCTCGGCAGAAACAAAGGGCGAAGGATTGAAAAAAAATGACAGCGGCCGTTAGAAATCCGAGATCCGACGCTGCCAAGTGAAACGCGCAAATAATGCATCGCTTTTAAAGAGAAAGAGAGAAAAAGATAGAGAACGCGTTTTCTGCATTGTGAGAGTCGGCGTTTTCAAAACAATTCCGTCTCGACGGGAAAAAGATTCCCGTGTCTTGGAGAGAGAGGAAAGCGACCTGAATCGGAAGAGTCGCCATTGAAATGCGCGCCGCGTTTGACGATATAGGGGGAAGGAAATAAATCTAGCAGCCAGAAACGACCGGCGAGTTGATGATGAGTGACTGCGGACTGATTAATCATCCTCATTCCGGAGATATCGGTGGAGGAGTCATCGCCCTCCGTCAAGTTCGTTCGTTCGGGAGAAACTTCGCATCACGCGGCGAAGGGATCGCTCGCCAATCTTCCTATCCGATTGAGATTCTTTCGATTCCTCTCTTGTAAAACTTTTATGTCCTCGCGGGACTTTTTTTTAAAGCACCACTCCTTCAAAAGCGCATAAACCTTTATCCTATGGCTAAGGAACGTAATAAGACTATACCATCGTTAGGAATGGCCTTCCAATGTCATCGGGCGCAAAGCACTTCTTTACTCGAAGGAACGAGGAAGTTTTAAAGTCTTCCCATTTTCCAAAACGTTTTTATAACTTGGAAGAGGTGTAGCAGTTTCGTTTTTTCGATACTTTTGTGTGATATAACTGGCATAAATAAGAGCCCTGAGATGTTTATAAAGCTGTTGTAAGGACGTGTTTTTAAAATATATACAATTTTTGCGATAGGTTTTGTAGCAACACAGTAACTACATAGTTTATATTAATAAATATTATGGTGCAGCAATAATAAAGTAATTATCTTACATTTCTTTCACATATCAATCAATTTCAAAGGAAATGTAAGTTTTTTACTCCTATGTAAGTTTTTGTGAGGTAAATTGATCGTTTTGTTATCTGAAAAATGTTAGAATAATATTTGTTTGTTGGAAATAACCACATCGCCATTTTTTTTGACACTGCAATTGCTTTTCCTTTTTTAAATCGATGAGTTAATCCCGTTAAGATATAAAAATTGAAGTAATGTCCCATATCTAAATTACAGCAGAAAGTAACTTGTGGAACGGCGGAGAACGTAAGCAAAGCTCTGCTTAAGAGATAACTGCAATTTCTAATGATGGTATCGTTCAGAAGTGCGTGATTATTCACGTATAAACACACATAAAGACATAAGCGAGGCATTTAATTCAAGTCGAAATGATACGATGTCCTTGAGTGCTATTTCTCATGCAAAACTGTGTCGGGCAAAAGCAACTTTCTCTCTCTCTCTCTAAAATTCGTTTCCTCGGCGAGTTCCGTTGCTGCAAAGGCATCCTTCGGAGAGCTAACTTTAGGCAGAAATGCTGTATGCAGGAAAATGTCCAAACAAAGACGCGAGCGCATATGCTTGATTGAAAAGGAACGAAGACCGAGAGTAGGACAGACTCAAGATGTGTGCAAACGCTGGACGTGACGTTGGGACGACGACGGCTGCACGGGATGTGATGGATGAGGCATCAGCACCAGTATGACGTCAATGGGAGTGCGGCGTACAAATTTAAGGGGTCTGGGCTTTCGTGAAGAGGCAGAAAAAATGGGGGCAGTGTCGCAGACAAAGCAGGGAAAGGATATCTATGAAAGAAGTGGATGGTAAAAGTCAGTTCTTGGAAATGGAAGGGCGGCTTTCCAGAGGAATCACGCCGACTCAAACGTCAACGATCTCAAAATCGACATTTGTCTCTATTTTTATATAAAAAAATTATATACGGTTATACTAAGTTGTGTGGTGAGCAATTCAATAACTATAAAAAACGCTGTCATTAGCGAGGTGAAATAATTTATCGAACCTTTTGTAGTGCACGAGTAAAAAAAACATGCAATACTTTGAAAAAAAGGAGTAAGTTTTGAGATAGGTCATTCAAAACGAAATTAACTTACAAAGAAAAATATTTGATCACACAGACATACGTAAAAACAGGAAAAATTCTGTGTTTGATGTACGTTGATCCACCAAAAAGGGTTCAAAATTGTAAGAACTTCTAATTGCAACCGTAAAAAATCTCCAATCAAGATTCTGAGTCGTCCCTCTCGAAAGTTTTTTTATTAAACTTCTTAAATGCCTTTCACCCGGAGAAATTTATTTTATGGCTGAAAGCTGCAGTTATAGAAAGATAAACTGGATGAGATTAATTGGCATAGTAAAGAATAAAGGCCTACATTTTTTTCCTTTCCAATCAGAAAACATTTCGCAAAAACTCAACCAAGTTGCCACTGGCCCAGAATAGTTTGAATAAGTAAAATCGCATCCATCACAGATAAAAGTTTACAACCAAAGCGAAGGTTTAATAAGGAGTAGCTCTGTAGAGAATACACATTGCTATCTTGTGAAATTTATAAAATAAAACGCCAGGATAATCAACTTCTCCTTCTATACGAGTATTTATTTCAGCATAACTACTTCCTAAAAGGAATTTATATAGGCGGAAAGACTAACGGAAATCTTAATCGATTAAACAAGGACACTCATTTTTTATTTAATTTTGACAGATGATTCAAACATAAAAGATGAATGTGTTCCAACCACAAACCCGGATAGAACTGTGAGGTCTTGGATTAGTGTTTGAATTTTCGGCATGATATTTCAGCATAAAATGATATAGTGGATACCATGGAAATTATGATCGATTCGTGAAAAGAAGGGTAAATTAAGTCGAATAAGGATGAGAATTTTCCAAAATAAAATTATCCAGTGTTGACTGGAGATGTGGATCATATGCTTTCTATTTTAAAAATTCCACAACATAAAAGTATTTACCCTATTTATACATATTCGTATGCTTTTGTGGCTACGAGTAATCTTATAAGATGAAAGCACGTTTTCTTGCAGGAAAGATTCCTCCAAAATGCAGCGGCCAGATAATAATATGGCATCTAAAAAATACGATTAATTTTCTAGTAATTAATACTCTAAAATTCGAATGACTCATTTTTATGTCTTCCCAATAAATAGGATACGCACCTATTTTCGTTAAGGTACAGTTTTTCGAGAAAAACCGACTCTTAACCGAAAACCGATTAGATTAGGTTCCTTCCTTCAGTTCGACCTTACACTGCATATCATTTCCATCATCTTCTTAAGAGAAAGGAACGATCGAAAAAATTCCTCGGACGAATCAAAACTTTCTTTTGTTTTAGCGGAAGGCCCCGGAAAAAAAAGGACGAGGGAGACTTTTTCCGCATCACAGGGTCGTCCGTGACGCTGGGACGAAAACATATGGCGTCCTGAGGAGTCGGAGAAAAAAAAGATAGGGATGAACGGAGAGAAAATGGAGAGAGGGATGAGAGGACCACCCAAAACGGATGGAAGACACTCCGATGAGGAATTCTGCGAAAGAGAGCCGGTTCCACTTGAAACTAGATCTCCTCAAAACGAAGAGAGACTTTCCTTACATCCAAAAAGACCATATGCGCCGAAGAAGAGGTCTGGGAAGAGGACATACTCCCGGGACGGTTTTAGACCAAGGGGAAGTCGCGAGAGAGAAAGTTTATTCAACTCTCTTTTTTTAAATAAACAAGTAATGGAGGATGAGTTTCTCGAAAGAAATTTCAAAAAACGGAGTGGACAACCTATTAAAAAATATATTATCGGAAGTGATTAGTATTAAAAATTTCTCTCGTTGTTGAATATTAAAGCTAGGAAGACTGGAAGTTTAAAATATGTAAAAATAAAAAAAAAAACAAAAATGCAAACAGCTAGGATTAGCGTTTTAAAATTACTGTTTTTACATGTAATGTTAATAACCCACCGTGAATAATGGAACTGGATAAAATTCATGTAAAATTGACACTAATATTATTTACATGTTAGCTCCGCAAGAAAAATGTATGGAAAAAGCAGATCGATGATAATATTAAAAAGAGTAACCCAAAAATAAGTTGATAATTATTAATTCATTCAATGTGAAGGATATGGAAATTTTACGGAGTGGTTTACAGAAAATTATGTCTTGTTCTAGTCTTTATAGCTTCGATCAAGAAACAGGGTTCTGAATTCTACCTATCTTGAATCTAAGAGTACCTCAATTTGAAGCATTCACGACAATTTTATGCAAGAATTTGCGTCGCGAAACCGTGATTTCCCTCTGATACCCGCTTGTCGTATAAAACAGATGATAGATAATGATCCATTCCTAAAACAAAATTATTTCTCGTTTTTTCTGCACTATTCATTCTTTCGTTATTAGACAACGAGGCAGTCATGGATACAATAATATCGATATATTAAAAAATACAATTTTATAACTGTTAATTGTAAATGAGGAATACGATTCACATGAGTCAGAGAACGAACAAAACTTGGAAAAAATAATATAAGTATATTTGAACGAACTAAATTAATATGTACTGTACACATTAGAGAGACAGAGACAAATTGGAGAGAAAATCTGACCAGTTAAAAACTAACCAGATAATTCAGAGTCAAAACCGATCGTAGCATAACTCTTATTCCTAATAACCAAGGGTTATACAATTTAGGATTTAGTGCTGAAGGCCTTCAGCATAGATTTAACCCTACTGGTTACCCGATAAAACCTACTTTCGGTTATACAATTGTTAGGAAAAAATATTTTTCTTATATTTTAACCTTCTCATTAGCAAATTTTGGCATTATGTTTTCATTAGTTCTTTCGAGGACTAAAATCTAGCGCCGACCCAGAAAATCCAAATTTCAATTCTACGGCGTCTGTGTAATTATATTGTATATTAATATTTTTTTAGAAACAGCAACGGTTCAGACTACAAAGAGAAATGTTGCTCTATATTTTAGAGCAGTTAAATATCGGTCACATTGCAGTTTAAGGAGGCGCTACCAAACGAGCAAAAATTAGACGGCAAAGGACCTCATGTGAAAGTATACTTTTTCCCTTTCTATAAAAGGATAAGGTCGATAAGCAGTTCAAGGCAGGTTAAGGATAAAATAGGACTGCGGGGGACTGGAACAACATTTCTAAAAAAAAAAGACTTTCTAAGGTCGGCCACACCCACTCGTCTCATGCCTTCTAGGGTAGACCTGCAGGATGTCAGGTGGGAATGTCCCAGGTTTCACTATCTCTTTCAGAGGATGCTCCAATTGCATTCATTAATTGCTTCTTAGGGAAACGTTCGTTTTTAAATCACTCTCACATTATTTCGTCGTTATAACAAAATAACTACACGCGCGAGAACGCACACAAACACACATACCGTGTACGTTTATGAGCTTCCATGCGTTCAAATCACAAAGTAATCACAAAGATAACCGTTAAATGATATTGTAGCTCTAATAGATATGGCGCCTATGGCAAAATTTTAACAAACGCCTCGGTTATGTAGGATTTAATTTTTTATTCGTTTTAATAAAGAATAATAGCGTTTTTATTATAAACAAATAAACGTTTGAGTGTTAAAATAACACTTATTTATGGGAAAATTAACTTTTCACACTTTTTGCAGGAACGTTTGGCGCCTTTTGCAAGCAGCGCCTATGGCAAATGCCACCTTCGCCATTCCCTAGTTACGGCACTGAGCTCTATTTTCAAATAAGAAATTGCTTAATTTAAAACGCTTTTGAAATAGCAAATATGTATGCATATATTTTATTAAGATTTTCATTTAACACGATTAATTTGCCCGATGTTTTTCTACCTTCGTCATTGAACATCCTTTGCCTTTCTTTTCTCGACCGTTCCGAATAAAATCAGACAGTGTGACATTATGAGAAAAAACTCCTTTCGTCGAGTCTTAAGAAGCATGAAATTAAATCAGAGACGCAAAAAGACTAAATATTTCAACTTAAGCTCCCCATATATCTCGCGCTGAATAACAATATGTACTGTCAGAAAATTAACCGTCGATTCCTCAAAGTTTTTTCCCATAATATTTAAATGAACCGTAAGAGTAGCTATTACTATGTAAATCAAATTAACGTGTATAAGTGCCCGTAAAAAATGACGGGGATGATCGATTATTCTGAAATAAAATTGAGGCAGCCTTCTTTGACCTGAAATCATACCTCCTGCTGAGAGGGTTGCCTTCGATCCGAGCGAAGCACAGTGGGCCAGGATAGGATTTTAGCGGGACAAAAAGCAAATTTCTTAATGTTATGAAACTGTTGATTACTTTTAAATTCTTGTTATTGCATATCCATATGGTATATATTTGCGCTCAAAACGCGACTTAACCCTACTAATACGATGTGTACACCTTGCAATTCCGCTAGACTTAATAGCGGACGGCATAACCGGGCGTCAGTATTGTTCGTGTGCCCACTTTAAACAGACGTACGTGCAGTGTTTTTTGAAGTTATAAATATTCACTTTACAATGAATATTGTAGATCCAGGTATGCACTTTATTTTTACCTATTTATGTAATACAAACTCATATCGGTAATTTTTTTATGCATATAATTAATGACACTAAAATAATGTAGGGTGTTTTATTCTTTTTGCATAAGACTTTTAAAACGCATCTTACGTCGCTGCACAGAGATATCACTTTATGCATGTCCCGTTGTTCTTCCTCTTTAAGTTGCCATATTATTTAACTGCGTCCGAGTGCGTCTGTAATAATAATATATATTTTTCAGAACGTCGGCGACCCATCACTCGGAAGGAACTGTACGAGTTGTTGCTTGCAAAATATATCACAAGTTTATTAAGCGGTGACTGTGAACAAATTCTATTGTGTTATGTCAAAGAACAGATGAATTTCGTGCAGACGATATTTCATAAATAAGGAGGGCTTTTACAAGTGAAGAACCTCTATCGTTTCTAGTTAATAGATCAGGACACACGCGAAAGTCATCTCGAAAAAATACAAATTATGGAGTTGCATATATTAATAGTCTCTTCCGATCCAGTTATTTCGAGCCTTGGTCCACTTCCTAGAAAGAAAATTCGCAAATATTCTAACAAAGTTTTGTCTTTATTGTCCGCACCCATTGTAACGCCCAATATAATGCCTTCTCCAGGATCCTACAGCGATACTAAAAGCGATAGTGAATAGAATTGTATTGTAATACTTAATTATATTATTGTTATTAATTTCCACAGAATTTGATTTAATTTGCTTTGTTAATATTCATTGTTAATACAATTATTGGTTATAGTATTAATATCGTTAATAAGTATGGAAGCGTATGGAAATTAAGTCGATAATAATGAATTAATGTAAGTAATGTTGTTTTCTTTCCAAAAATATATACAAAATATTGTTAATTTTACTTTTAGTTTGTAATAAAATATCTTCCTATTGTTTAAAATGAAATATTTATCTTTTAAAACTTTTGTCCCGCTAAAATCCCACCCTGGCCCACTGTGCGACGTTCTGAAAAAATATATTATTATTACAGACGCACTCGGACGCAGTTAAATAATATGGCAACTTAAAGAGGAAGAACAACGGGACATGCATAAAATGATATCTCTGCGCAGCGACGTAAGATGCGTTTTAAGTCTTATGCAAAAAAAAATTAAACTAAAAAAACCCTACATTATTTTAGTGTCATTAATTATATGCATAAAAAATTACCGATATGAGTTTGTATTACATAAATAGGTAAAAATAAAGTGCATACCTGGATCTACAATATTCATTGTAAAGTGAATATTTATAACTTCAAAAAACACTGCACGTACGTCTGTTTAAAGTGGGCACACGAACAATACTGACGCCCGGTTATGCCGTCCGCTATTAAGTCTAGCGGAATTGCAAGGTGTACACATCGTATTAGTAGGGTTAAGTCGCGTTTTGAGCGCAAATATATACCATACGGATATGCAATAACAAGAATTTAAAAGTAATCAACAGTTTCATAACATTAAGAAATTTGCTTTTTGTCCCGCTAAAATCCTATCCTGGCCCACTATGCAAGGGTTCGAAACCCTCGCCGCGAGTATCTATTGTGCTTCAAAAGCTGACCTTAGTCTCCTCCTGCCAGGTATATTTATGTTTTTCAGATCGTGACAGAGGGAGTGACAAAACGACAAAGGGACAGAATAAGGCTTTTATATACGTTATTACCGATACATTAAAACGTTTTTTATTATATCATAATGCTATCCTGAAAATTTCATCAAATTCGGTTCAGTCGTTTGCGAGATATTAAGCTTCAAAGATAGGACATGACACGATATAAAGTTACGCGTTAACATGCGAGAAATGAAAGGTAGACCTTGGAGTCTATTATTGCAAAGCCCTGTCTGTTTTTATCCACGAACTGGAGCAGACTGGAAGACATGAAGTAACTTTACAGACAACAATCCCCGTGACAGACGCAAAGGGTTCTTACGTAAGTCCGAGGAGTTTAAAATGAATCGCAATACTCAACCGTCGAGTAATGTATTCCTAAGCGCGAGATTGCGGAGTTCAGCGATGAGGCAACGCCAATCACTTAGGCACAAGTTCATGACAGCTCTTCTTCCATCATAACAACTTCACTGCAGAAATTCATCTCTCCGAACGAAGTTTAAGTACACAACTATCACCTTAGAAATTTCACTCGAGATTTAATACATTTACTAAGCACGCTATGTGATATGAATTAACCTCGAAACAAAAAATATTTTTTCTTGCCGATTCTCGCGAGAATTCTTAAAATGCTTTTAAAAGTGCAATTCTAGAATGCGCATTGCAGTCCGAGATGTGCCAGCTTCCGCAATGACTAAAACGATGCAATTGAAACACGAACGAAAACAAAAAATATCCGCTCCCCGATATTTTTTTATTGGTCAGTGCTGTGAGTTATTTCTGCGGAGAATACCAATGAGCGCCTAATGAAATTTTAAAGAAACATTTAGCTGGCCAACATAAAATAGGGAAAAATATTATGCGTTCCGTGATAGTTCCTTAAATCAAGGTGGAATGATTTTTTAATACTTGCAACTGCATAGTTCCCTACTGAAAATAACGGAAAGAACGGCCGAAAAGTAAAGCGAGCGGAAACTAGTCATGCTAAAAACAAAAATTGAAACAATATTAGATTAACCATAAATTCATTACACATACTACTACTTGACAGCCAAACTAAGGTGGTCGAAAATCTTAAACTGACGGATCGACACACAATCGCGAGGCCAGAAAACGCACATCGATCTCAGAAATAGCGAATTCGCCGACGGAATTAAACTCTCCTCTAGCATATAATGCATTCAGCTAATTTGGGCATTGAGGTCATGCCAATGTATTACCGGTTAAAAACTTTGTTTTGCGAACATCCAGCTCCAGCCATGCGTGTGTGTGAGAGAGAGATAGACGGTTGCACATCGCTCGGAGAATTGTTCACCATGGCTGCTCCTGTGTTCCGTGATCAGCATTGAAGAATCGTGAATAACGCTCAAGTTCCGAGTAAGGAAGACTCATCGAATGAATAAGATTGAAACGATAGACCCGCTGAGATACGGAAATGAAAGCGGAAAGAAACTCGGTTCGTCTTGCTTCGGAGGGGTCTTAAAACTCCTACGGAACCCTTAGAATTATAAAATAAAACACCTAAAAAAAGGAAAACGTCCCACTGAGCAAAGAAGTTTGCACTTTTAGGAGGATATTACGGCACTTTTTAAAGCACCCTTTTCTAGCTGGCTAAAAAACGCTTAAATTTAGAAGGCTCTACATCAATGGACCCGAATACTCTACATCTACATCTTTATTTCTCCAGATCGGTGAATGGTAGGCGGCGCAATGCAACAAAATGTCCCTAATAATTCTAACTTGTTGACTCGACTATCCTCTATATCTCTCTATCATACATTCGACCTCACGTATCGTTGTTTTCTTGCATACCGACATAAGCGGTGTTTAAAAAATTATTCATAAAACTTAATCGGCCACACCCTCCGACAAACACTTCCACAAAAGCTTCAACCTAACTTAATAATAGGCGTGGAGGCAATTTCTATGGAGCGGTTCATAGGACGGGAAACGTAACGTTATCGCCTGGTTGAGCGCGGAAGGCGTGAGGAAGAATTGAGTGGCGGTGTATTAAAAGAGAGAAGGAGATGGTTTTATGATTAGGTAAAGGAGGAGGAGAAGTTTGAAAAGAAGAGAGAGAGAGAAGTGTGTGGAGAGTAAGCAGGTGTGTTTGTGTTCCTCTGCGGCAAGGAAGTGGGGCAAACGGTCCTCCGAAGGAGGTGAATAAAACACTCGGCTTCGGAACCACTTCTACGGACCAACTTCGGGAGCGCCACAGCCACGGCTTACGATTAATTTGACCTATTTTCTTCCCTCGGTAATGGGATCGGTCGTGTCGGCTCCTTAGCGCTTGAATGTAGAGATTGAGCGAACTACTCAAAGCGACAAGATCGCAAAATTACCCAATTGCAGATAAGTACAATTCTATACCCTTGGCATTAATACGCTCCTGAGGGAAGTAGAATACAAGAAACTTTTCGTCCAAGAATGATGAATTTGACTTTATCGTCGAAAAGCGATGCTGCGTAAAACTGGATAAAATGCCAATAATAAATCGGCGTGTAAACATATTTAAAATTCTCATAAAAACAGAACACGGTTAAACATTTACATGCTGCAGAAACATTCATTGTATGTAATTCAGCGGAAACAGAATATAACTATTTCAATTTTTCTTTTACAGCACATTAACATTGAGGAGAGCATCAATTCTGGTTTACGAAAGTTTGAAAGTGATTCGACGAGTTTATTGCCATTATTTTACCAGAAAATTCAGCGTCCTGTGGCTCCCTACGTAAAAACCGACCTAGCAGACATAGCGCGAAGACAAATTTTGTTATCTTTCCTCAGAAAAACGCGACACTTTAAGATTTTTTCGTAACCAATTAAGACAAGGCGAATGACCTCGCACTGTAAACAAGATGATCTCCTGATGGCAAGCGCAATCTCACTCAATAAAGCAACCTTCTGAGAAAGGGGAATAAGACTAATTACACCGCCAAGAGAAGATAGATTTTTTTAACGGATCATACACGCTAAGGCTATTGATTCATTCTCACCTCTCACTCGACACTAGAAAGCTCATATGGTTGTGCGCAAATGGATGAATTGAACATTTTACTATTAAATAAGGCTACAAGTCGAATATTTAAAACTCTCAGCTCTACATATTCAGTCTTAGAATTTCCAAGTTTACAATTTTGAATTCTAAAGGATTGAGTAAAGCTATTAAAAGAAAATGATAATGATTTTCCATCCGCTTTACGCATTTCGATATGAAAAACGAAGCAAATAAATTATCTAGCCAAAGGAAAACAATTTAAAATGTGAGAATTTTACCGATGAGTTAATACAAACTTTTGTTCATTGGGTGAAGATGATAATCGTGATACGACTCACGCATACGAAAACTTAAGTTAAATATTAATGAAGAAACACTAGATTTTAGTCAGCAGTTCTACTCCATGGATTGGCATAGGAAAAATATTTCGAGGCGTTGTTCTGTCTACACTTGCCAACAACCAACAAAAAAGCTTTCAAAACGGTTACTAACATGTGATAAGCGGCTCTATATAAAAAAAACTACACAGAGAATAAAGGTGGAAGCAAAGAACCATTCAAAGCAGGTTATTTCAATTTGTAAAGCCGCGGGAGGTCAATGCAGCACGGTTCGTAACTAATAATAGTACCCAAAGTTTCCGAATATAGATATCTCGAGACAAAGGACAAAAGCAGAGTCAGAAAAAAATGGCAAACATTTCATTTAAAATGGTTTAAAATCCATCTAAGCTCCTCTTTCCGAATAAATAACTGACTGAACCGATTTATTGAAAATTACTGACAACTTTACTAAATCTTATAATGTGGAACCCAACGATAAGAATTTGCGATGGGACTAAATAATACCGCTTCGTGAATTTAAAGACTTTATATAAATGAGACTCTCTGATAACACTTTCATTTCTCTCGCTTGTGATTTCTATAGTTTTTAGTGCGCTGAGCATCAAAATGATCAATTGAAAGGTTCTCTGAACGTTGCGGTATATTTCTGCGTGAAAATTTAATACCACTTACAGAATACCAGGAATGAAAAATGATTTTAGGTGCCTATGAAACACATTTCGATCATAACAATTTATAAATATGTCTTGAACGTCAAGATACAGAAGCAACGGTTCACAGGAAGCTTTGGTGTAAAGTAACAGTGGCCCATTAAATTTTCTGTATATAGGAAAACGAAGGAAATGCAATGCAATAACTGTTTTATGGAGACAAATTTTATGATCTCGGTATTTGTTACGAAATTTCCCGACTGACGTAGTAAAGCGAACCTGCATAATTTTCTTTTTTTTTAATTTAACATTTTGGATAAAAACTGATCTCTCGAACTAACACTATCAAAAGAAAAAATTAAATTCAAGCACGTCATTCCAACGTCAAAGAAAGATTGCGACTTTGTTAAATTAATGGGCAAATACACTTAGCCGGAAAATTAAATGATTCCAAGTAATGGTTTTAGAGACCGTGACTGACGAAGCGATACGGTACATGAGCGATTTCCTATTGGGGTCTGCCGAGACGTGACCTGTGTATCACTGAGTATTATACAATAAATTACAAGCTCCAATTGCGTAGAAGTGCAAAAATTGTATCCAAGATGTAAGAAGTTTCAATTTATTTCCCAGTTTCATTGCACTTTACCGATGCTTATTTAGATCTGAATACATTTAACATGCTATATTGACAAAATTTTAGTAATGACTTGTTTCATTTTTAACGGAGGAACTACTATTTTCTACAGCCAAATAAAACATCGGGTAATCAAATATAAAAAGTTAAATAATGCCATTCGGAGTTTAAAAAACAAAAAACCCGTATTGCTTAAAATTTGATGAAAAATATAAAACTTACCGCATAGCTATCCTTAAATAAACCGCTCATGGTCTTGATCCTATAAACTTTAGATTTGTTGGGTGTACATCAATCACTTCGGGAAACGGCTGAGCACATGATGTTCCCTACGATAAATTTAAACAATATATATCAACAGAATCACATCAAAAAATAAAGTTTAAATTAACTGCATTTATTTAAAAAATTAAGAGTCGAAATAAGATAAAGCAAACATTGGTTACATTTAGGTCATCAACAGGTTGCTCGGTAGTTTAAATTTATTTTTAAATAAAAAACGGCTAACAGTATAAACAACTAATTATTTACATAAATCTTACCTTATTATACTTTTCATTCGAATATATCCACTTAAATCCGAAGGTAATGAAGCACGACTCACTATAACAGCATAACCATTAAAACACCAACGTTCAAACAACTTCAAACAAGCAGTTCCTTTGGGAACCGTACAGCCACTGCGCCTCAAACGCTTCAACGTCGGCTGCTACGCGCATGACTATTCGAAAGATTTCGTAGTCTCGAACGCAGGTCCTTTAGCGGTTCATCGTCAGTCTTTTGTCTTCAAGTTGTATAGCTGAGGAAGATAGCAAAGATGTCTGGTGACGATCAGTAAGAATTTTACTTATTTATTTAGCTATTTACAAAAATGAAGGCATTTTATACCTACGTCTTGTGCCAAATTGTTTGAGTTGACCTCAAATATTTATTCGTATTGCGAAGTTAACGTTTTCTGTACAAGCATGCCGTTCGGAGTGCCGCCATCTTTAACTTTACATGCATTTCTGTTCTATTGATTGCCGAAAGTTCTAGATAATCAGTCGGTCTGCGAACGAGGGCGTACCGTGTAGCATTACGTGCTTATTTCTCTATATTAGTATAACTTAAATTAGGCGGTAGTTGTGATTTTTGAACTTACTCAGTCAGAAACTTCGTATTTATTTTAGATTCTTGAATATTCATAGTACTTCGTTTGCAAAAATGGTATCTGGTGAAACGTAAGTTGAACTTGGAGACACATCCGTAATGGATTTAGTATTTCTCAGTGTCTTCTGAATTATTAGCGAATCATAGTAGGATTTATTCGAAAACCTATAATTTATTATTTCGCAATTATTCGGCACGTGGTTCGAAGACATCTTAATACAATTGTTGTCATCGTACTTTTTATTTGTTGAACTCTTGTTGGAATGCAGTCTTATATTCGCCGGTACATATTATTTTTATAATCTATTTTCCTTGCTTTAGGATTCATCCTCCACCGGTAATGTGGGCACAGAGGAATAACCTGGTATTCCTCACAATTTGCCTAGAAGACTGCAAAGAGCCGCAAATAAAGCTAGAAAATGACAAAATTTATTTCCACGGGGTGGGTGGAACTGACAAAAAAGTCCACGAAGTTACAATACAGTTTTACAAGGAGGTAGAAGCAGAGGTAATTTATGGTATTTAAGATTTTTTTCTAGTAGATAGAAAAGGACGTTTTACTTAATTTTTGTGCCCTTCCAGAAATCGGTTCATTTCAAGAGGGATCGCAACATAGAATTTGTTCTCCGAAAGAAGGAACCAGGCCCATACTGGCCTCACTTGCAGAAGGACAAAAAGAAGTACCATTGGCTCAAGGTTGACTTCAATAAGTGGAAGGATGAGGATGATAGTGAAGATGAACTTGGACAGGGCGATGAACTTGATGAAGTAAGTTTTGTTTCAAAATTTTCAATTTAAAACTTATTAAAAATTTACTTGTCAATTTAACTTCTTGTTTCATATTAACTCATCACCTGTCTTTCAGATGATGCGCCAAATGGGTGCACTCGGTTCTGCCGGAGATGGAAAGCCAAGTTTCGATGAGTTGGAAGGAGAGTCCGATTCCGATGATGAGGGCCTTCCAGACCTTGAGTGATGTTCTTCTTGTAACCATTCGGAGGAGTGATCAAGTTATAAGACTCACCCCACCCCTAAATGACTAAACTCACGCTATGCAATTCCCCGCCAGTGTGTGCGGGTATCATTTTCGTGGAGGGTTTGGGGAAAGGGATGGTGGGAGATAAAAGTGCGCTGTGTCATTGCCAAAAAGGACCAAAAATAGCCTTCTCCTGAAGCACTTGCTCTACACTAAGTACTTTGTGGTTACCTTAATTTTTGCAGCGGCAGATTTCACCAAAGCCCTTTGATCTGCCTCTCAAGTAAGCTATCGGAAGATTTATGTTAATTCGTTCATCTTTTAGCTTCGTTCTTTCCGAATACTGGTACATGTATAAGAGTTAATGTTTAGTGACGTGAGCATTTAAAAAATTGTGCACCCTCTTGAGATGCATATCTTGTTTCAGCAGTTTCTCCAGTAATATATAACGTTAATAATGTATTTTGGGATTTTTACATTCAGTTTATAATTTTAAAGTTAGATTGCATTGATGCATGACCTATATTCTCTTGAGTGCATGGTAATCAAGTTGATTCATTGCAACTGGTGACTAACTTCCATGTATTTGTGTTAGAGCGTTTTATGTTCAACAGCATAATGTTGTTTAATGACACTCCTGAGTTTCGTATGATTGTAAATCAAGGAGTTTCGTCAAAATTCTATCATAATAAAGGAATAACAGCATATGTGCCTTGTTTATTAATTATGTATAATGCATTCTAATCTAATCATCCTGGTCTCCTTATCAAAATAAGTTTATCATTGAAGCAGAAATTCATCTTGAGGAAAAATTTATAATTGGGACAACTGATTCATGTATATGGATGGCCCTTTATTTGTTAGTACTTGATACAAATTTGTAAGAAGTGCTTGATTGAGATTTTTTGAATGGTTGAACTTAACTTTGCCTTATGTACAGTGCGATTCTTTGTTTATTACGTATTTTTTTATACATAACATTGGGAAACTAGATGGAATTTCGTACAATCTTTTACAAATATTTGAGCCATTTCCACAAAATCCGATTTTGGGAAGAAAATTCACGAGAGATGAGTAAACTTTGTACTTGGAAAATGGTCATTTAAGTTTGGTATAACTTGTTTCAGTCAGTTTCAGTGTTGATGCAAATGCATGCTTTGGCTTGCCAGTAATGTAATTATTTCAATCCTGCCAATAATTTTTTGTTGAAAATATGAAGTATTGCAGATGAGATATTTTTGGGCATCTCGTTCAAATTACCTTTTAAAGTCATTTATTATATCATCATCATATCATTTATTATAAATAGTTTCTTCAGTTTTTCATTGTATGATAGGTCACTTTAATATTCAGCTTGGGGCCTGTTTAAGATTGCCTTTGCAGGGATTTATCTGTGGCTATTAACAGTAGTAGTCAGTTATACCGGACTATTCTAAAGCGAGCCTTCGGCTCCCTTTGTCTTTAGGTGTAGGCCACTCAGGGCACCAATGCACCCTTCTCTACTCTGGAAGGAAAGAAACCATCACCATGTGGGTGATGATTTGGTGGGTGAATGTTGAAAAAGGAAATACATAGTAGACGTGACAATTCTACTTTCTCCCTAATGTTTAATGGTCTGGAATAACGGACAAGTTCCATATTAACATTACTTTCAGTTTTAATAAGAGAAAAGTAACATTTGATTCTATAGTTTTGCCCTTGAATATTTACTGAAATTAAATTATTATAATTAAGGCAGACCAAATGTATTACATCCCATTTGGCAAATTGTCGGACTTGATCAGCTCTGCTGTCCATCATGTGAGAGAAGTGTCATGCAATGACCTATTGAAAACTGAAAAATATACTGAATGATAATTAAGATAAAACTTGCATTCAACCTAATCCTAGGATAAAGAATGGAGAACCCTCCTGATAAAAATTATTGAAAAAGTACTTACACTGGTTTAGAGACGAATTTACTCCATGCCAGGGATTAAACATGCAATCTCATACACTCCAGGTTTAGAGGGAATTACTTCAACACCAGGGACCCTTTTTGGAGTACTTTTTAAAAAATGCCAAAATGCATTTTTTAGAAAGGAAGTACTTGTTCTTGGCTCCCTAAACCTGGAGTGTGAGATTGCATGTTTGGTCCCTGGCATGGAGTAAATTCCCCCTAAACCAGTGTGAGAGTACTTCAAAAATAATTTTTATGGTTATCAGGAAGGTTCTCCAGTCTTTATCATTATTTAACCATAGAACTCATCTTTTATTTTTTCTTCTAACCTAATCATAAGATTTCCAGTTCAGAATTCACAAAATGGCTATTTTCATGAACATTAACAACTAATTTTTACTGGGTTGCACTCTCCAACTACTTGTCCAAAAAGCAAAGATGAAGTCAAACCCTGAATAAACACGGGTTCAAAATTAAATTAAAGCTTAAAATACTGGTTTAATGCCAAATGTAGTCATTGCTGGTGATATCTATTACAGATGTTCTTAAATGAGAGAAAAATTGTTATACCATAAAATATATGCATAACCTTCAATGTGCTTGAAATTTAATCACTATTAATAAACAAAATAAAAACTTAAGCTTACATATTAGAAACTTTATTGCATCTGTAGATTTCCAGATAATATCCTTTTATTTCATTGTAGAACACATTTCACGAGAGGAAAACTGCTTTGTGGAAGATGCAGGATATGTATACTATTACAATATCGTACACGAGGCAGGTAATCAGTCTTATGCCAAAGAACATAGACGATTTCAATTTCAGAGCACCATTACTATAAGCCAGTTGATTATGTTCTGCGACATATACATTCACACACAACTTTCACCTCAACATTTCTTGGCCTAGGACTATGGCATAAAAAAATTACAATTATACAAGCAGCAAATACAAAAGAAAAAAGCACTTCCTTGCTATACAAAGTACAAGTAAACAGCAATATACTGCACAATTACTGAAAAATTAGGAATTTACTGCAAAATTAGGAATTTCATGGTACAAAAGGCCTGCTATGTTTTTTTTATACAGGTAATAATACAAACCCTACCATAGTATTAGTGGCAATAAAGTTCAAGGATTTGCCTTGTAAAGCAAAATAAGCTTATAAATGCTGTAACTGTACATAGGGCTCATAAGAGGAAGGGCAGTGATTTCGTTTTAGTACTGCTATTGGACAGGAGCATAATAATCGAACGTTTCAAACAATGCTTCCTTTCAATTAAAAATATTACAAGTAAACAGCAATATACTGCACAATTACTGCAAAATTAAGAATTTCATGGTACAAAAGGCATGCTATGTTTTTTTATAAAAAGTATAGGTAATAATACAAACCCTACCATAGTATTAGTGGCAATAAAGTTCAAGGATTTGCCTTGTATAGCCAAATAAGCTTATAAATGCTGTAACTGTACACAGGGCTCATAAGAGGAAGGGCAGTGATTTCATTTTAGTACTGCTATTGGACACGAGCATAACAATCGAACGTTTCAAACAATGCTTCCTTTCAATTAAAAATGCTTCTCTTCAGTACACTTTTCAAAATCTTATAGATTAATTATGCTTGAGGTGGGCTGGGAGTTCCAGTAAATGGCAAGATACCGGCAGCTGTTATATTGTCAGACAGTAATCAGATCTTCAATTATATTGTCACAGTATGCCAACACGACTAGTTACATAAACTAAAAATGATGACAACTTTTTTCCAGTTTAATATACATCTTTCCTAAGGGTATAAATTTATCTTTTTCGTTATAGTCTTTCGACACATATGACATATTTTAAGAGTTTGTGAGCACTTTTCACATGCACTATGACCACACAAAAATGCCACGGTCCTTTTCCTCTCCATGCAGATGGAGCAACAAAGAGCCTCCTCCATTTCTGCTATTTTGTTTACAAGATACTGGAGGCGATCGTTGCTGGGTTGAGGTTTTGTGGAGATTGCTTTTCCATCTAGAAAAAAGAATACAAGCAAGTTATTTTGGAAAGGAGTAAACCAAACAATTTTATATTCATTCTCTCTTATGCTAGATTTTGCATTTCAATGAGTAGATTCAATATTCAAATACTTCAACCAAAGTTTGCCTAGAATTCTTAGGATATTACAATACTGACCAACAAAAATAATTTTATAATTCATAAAGTAAACCTTAACTATTTCCTTAAAAATAAAATTTCCCACAATATTCAATTTACAAACATTTACAAAATGTTCTCAGAATTTTAACCTACAAATGATATACATAACTTGATTTGACAGCTTCTCTGTGCTCAGCAATGTTTCTTGATATATTCTGAAAAACTTAGCTGTGGACAATTCATGCTTCATGAACCAGAATTTTCTTGATTCAAATCAAATGTAATATGGTCAATACTTTAAATTCTAGATAATTCCTATGAACAAGGAAAATTAAGCCTTATTTTTTTTGTTCACTATAGCAGAATAAAACAAAATCACTGACTTTAGAAAAAATTTAAAACAACAGAAATAATTAATTCATGAAAAGTAGATATCAAATTAATTTTCTCATCTATCATGCCCAAAGCCTTATGGTGACCAGAATTTGACTTTGTTAAAAGAGCACAAATGGTTTTTTTTAATAGGGCAGAAGAGGGCAAATACAATTTGCAGTAAAAAAGATTTTTCAAAGGATAATTTTTTTAATCCCTGTAAAAATACTTTTGATATGCTCTTCGGTTTTGAAAATTTTTGCCCGATAAATTCTGTTACTACCAAAATGCCTTCTCAGTGACTAATTAATTAAATTGCATATCTTACCTTATAATTTGCTTGAGTCACTCTGTCAGTAATGCTCTGTGAAACTTAATATCTCGCAAACAACTGAACCAAATTTGATGAAATTTTCAGGATAGCATTATGATATAATAACAAAATGTTTTAATGTATCAAACTCGAGATCAAATACCCGAGTTCGACTCCAGGGGATAATTTCCATTTTCAATAAGATAATGTAATTTCACGTAAAAATGAACTTTGCGACGCGCAGGCTTCCATTCTTTTTTAGATTAATATTATAAAGAATTAACCTACAAACCTCGGATGTAAATCATTTTGAAGAAAACATTATAAAGGTTCTTATTCTGTTTGTCTTTTTCTGCCTACAGTTCGAAATCGCTCAATTTAAACGTTTAATTCACACTGTTTGAGGAAATCTAGCTATTTTAAGGGGATGTTGCCTTGCCTACCAATTCCATTGTTAGGCATCGATATCATATTGTTATTTCAATCCTTATGGGTGTAAACGTGTTTTCATTGCTTTTAATATGAGAGAGAGACGGGCTATACACTAGTTTATAGATAATGAGCTTGAAATATGTCCAGATTTTCTGGAATGAAAAGGTGGCAAGATTACATCCCTAATATTTTCCACTATATGGCAATGAAAACTACTGCTGAATAATAGCAATATACAGCGAATTCCGTTATCAGGCACTCATGCAACCGGAATTCTCAAGCAACCGGCATCTCCAGCACTCGATTTTATTTACATCTTGTTCAGAATTTTGCCACTAAAATTGGTGCTTTCAGCAATTTTTTGTTTACATCTAATTTGGAATGTTACTGCTAAAATTGGCATTTTTGGCAGTCGCAATACATAACTGTGGATGTTTCTTGGACTCTGTGTTAATGTGTTAATAATAAAATATTTCACACGCCCTTTTTAAATGCCTCCTAAAACTCTAATATGCACTAAAGGAAATAAAAGGAAACGGGCAACTTGATATAATAAAACGTTTAGAGAAAGGTGAGAACCGCAATGAAAGAGTTCAATGTCGGTTCTTTCACTGTTTATGACATTAAGGCACAGAAATCACAGTTAATGAAACTTGTTACGTCTTCTGAGACAACTACAGGAATTGAATACTGACGAACTCTTCGTAAGCCAAAACTTGCGTAATTGGATGTTGCTATTTATGAATGGTTTTCTATAAAGCGTTCCGAGGGAGTCCCTATTTCTGGACTAATGTTGATTGAAAAGGCTGAAGATTTTTATAAACAAATGGAGATTAGTGAACTGTGTGAATTTTTAGATGGATGGCTATCACGTGTTTTAAGATTAGGCATGGTATCAGACATCTAGATGTTTCGGGTGATAAAAATCGGCTGACCAAGAAGCTGCTGATAATATTGTGACTTAATTCACTGTATGTAATGGTACCATGATTGCATGTCACTATTCGCTTCTCTTTTGTTTAATATCAATTTGCCTCACGAACTGTTGCTAATATATTGCATTGGGAGTGGATATTTCTCATTTTCTCGGACAAATAAACCATATTTTTGGTCGGAAAATCCTAAAGGTTGGACTACGTTAACCCTAACTTCAATTATTATTAGAACAAAAAAGAGAAGCTAATAGTGATAGATATATGAGAAACTCTGTAGGATGTAATGTAGTTAGTAAATATTAAAACATTGCAGTTATGTTGAATACTCGTATATTTGAATTTCATTACTTCTTTGAATGTCAAGGAATTATTTAAGAACAACTGTTAGTAGATTATCTTGTCTACAGGTTAGCAGTTCAAAGGTGAATGTACAATTCTGCATGTTTCTTATTTTGGTATCCAAATGCTTTATTGAGGCCAATCCAATAAAACTCTCAAGCAACTGGAATATTCACTTAACCGGAAAACCCAATTCCCCGGGCATTCCGGATAACTGGGAGTTTACTGGATATCTAAATTCATCTGTAATTATTATTTCTTCCGACTAAACATTTGGACCATATAATATATTTTCACAATTTTTTTGCCAAAGAAAAGTTTCCTAACAAGAGAATTTGCATGAATTTGGGCATGAAATTACATCCTGCCGATATATCACATCTGAGTCAAAAGATGATTGCATTGCATTATCTATTATATGTTTAGCTCCACAGGAAACACTGGTGATGGTTCATGTGCTAACACAGTGCTTCTTAACCCTTTTTGCTCCACAGCACATCTTCATGCATGCTTAAACATCATGGCACACCAAACCCTATCCTAATTAATTTCACTGATTTTTAAAGAAAAAACATGCAAAAAACAATACAATACTTTCTCTTATATTATGTATGGAGAAAGTAATAATTAGATCAATTTCCATAATTTTTACTTTTTTGATACAGGAGAAAGTATTGTATTCTTAAAAAAAATCGATTTTGAAATTTCAACGGAAATACACGTTTTGAGGTCCCCTGAGTGTTTTGACTATTTTCTCAATGATGTCTGTGTGTATGTATGTGATAAAATTTTGTGGGCACTCTAACTCAAAAACTAATAATCAGATCAGCACAAAACTATATATGTACTTTACTTTTTGCTGATAATTATTTCTGAGAATGCTGATGTCGAGAGTAATCATATTCATTGCTCTGCATGGAGAAAGTCTTATTCTGGACACATCAGTTTTGTTTTTTTAATGTAAACATTATTGGAAGTGTAATTGCTGAGAATTATTCATACGAATGCTGATGCTGAAAGCAATCATGTTCATTACTCTGTATGGAGAAAGTCATGCGCTGGACATGTTTTTACTATATATATATATAACAAACAAGTAGATGCAACATCAAACAACAGGTATAATAGTGATCATACCATACTGGCATATCATAATCCTATTTTTCCTTCAACAAGCTGCAGCCATTTCATAAGCAAGATGTTCTTTTAGAAAAACTTTTAATAAAAGACAGAAAACCAATGTAATGTTTTTAAACATGCTCATAACATATTAACCTATGAAAAGAAAATACATGAATAAAATTTATAGATAATACCTTAAGTTTATCTAAGGCCAACAGAACTAAACAACAATCCATTACCCAAGCATACTTTTGCTGCAAATTAACCATTATCAGAGCAGCTCTTAGATAACTCAGTAAGATTACTTCTAACAAGAGCTTATCATTTATGAAACAAGTGATGTGATATGTTCTGATTAAAGTTGAAGAAGGAAAACTTCATAATAATTTGCTGCTTATCATGGCTTTAAGCAAGGATGGACATATTTGTTAAAATGGGACCACTTTTTTGGTCCTGTTTTGCTTCTAGCATAGGTAGGGTTGGTCAACCGGTCAATTGACCAGTCAAAAATTGGTCAATTGACCAAATTTTTGAGTGCTTTTTTCGACCAGGTCAAAAATACACGCAGTTTTCTTGTTGCCATTCTGGACCTGTTAAGGCAAAACTTGAAGTAGAACTAACAAATTTGGTGGATATTAAACACATACTATGGACTTGGGATATTTTCCGGTTAGGTATCAAAACATTGCTCTGTCTGCATAAAACCCATTAAGTAATACTTAATTGAAAAATGGTTTAGGGATAAGTGGATAACACATGCACACACAAACAATCCTCGATTAATATGAATATAGGATATTTTTACGCAGAACTATTGCAATCTCAGCACAACAAAGCTCCATAAAAATACAAGTATATGTAAATAATTTATGTAAATAATAGTGTAGCTCAGACTGTAGATGTTCCCGTACTTATACCTGCCAATTCATCTTTGGCAAATGATGTGGGCCCCACAACATATCAGCAGCAGTCAGTTTCCAGCCATTCTTCTTTATTGAGTTATACTTCAAAAAAGAAACCAGGATTATTAGGATTTTTGGACAAAATGAGTCCACAAGAGAAGAATGAACTTTACAGGGTGTTTGCTAAAGCTATGTATGCAAGTAATTTGCCGTTTCACATTAAGTCTGTATAATCGTTCACTTTGTTCCAATTCTTCGTTGTGCTTCCTCGTTTTTCACCCTATCTGTCCATTTTATCTTCAGCATTTCTCTTCATGTCCACATTTCGAAGCTTTCCAAGTATTTTATATCATTTTTCCTTAGCATCCATATTTCTGCCCCATACAAAGCTATACTCCATACATAGAATTTTATTAACTTCTTGCGGATATCCTCCTTTATATTTCCCATTAGTATGAGTATCTTTCTTCTGAAAGCAGTTTTTGCTTTCATTATTCTAGTCCTGATTTCATCGGTACATTTTGCTTCTCTCGTTATGATGCTTCCAAGGTGCAGTGGAAATTGGTTAACACGAAATGCAGGGGACCAGCACAAACCTTTCGTGTTTCGAAAACAGATGTCAATTTTTCGCGATTTTTAATAATCGTCGACAACGTTGAATTTGGAATCCTGAACTCTTTGCAAATGTCGGTTTTGGATCTATCACCGGTATCAACCGCTTCTAGAAGCTGCATTTTCACTTTTAGCGGTAGTGCATTTTGCTTATGGACTTTATTGGCCATTTTTAATATGGACTATGTATTTTATTTTTTATAAATATATAAAACCAAAACTTAAATGATTCCAATACATAGGAAAGATTTCGTTCGTTTAAAGTGCACCAATGGTTTCACTCAGAAATTCAGCAGCAACTGATAGTTAGAATTTCATGAATGTTATTTATAAGGATTCAAAGAGGAGAAAAATGGGAAGGAACTGGCTAAATGTAAATGGAGTAGGAGGGATTTGTTTACAGGAAATATGTAATTGGTTGACCAGTAGTTATTGGGGGATACCCACCAATCTCAATGCCAATAAGAAGCCGAGTTTGCAAGTCAGTTTCTTAAGTGCAAAGATTGAAGTTCCAGGAATGTGTTTATTGTGGAACAGGTGCCTGGAATAAAGCCTAATCTAGGTGAGCACTCTCTACAGGGGTTGCCATGAGACCGATATTGCATGTTTGGGATTCCTTAAACTACTAATGACTATGGTCAATGACAGATAAAGGGGTAGAAGGAGGGTGGGTGAGGTAGTAATTTTCGGTGCTAGTGGGTTAATGGAAATTCTCAGTGGGGTTCGTCTTGCCCGTGGAGAAGGAGACAAAGAATCATCCATGTATTTCATTGTTCTTATAATCCTTCCTCGATTTTGAAATCCCCCATGCCTTCTAATGCTTCCTACATTAGCCTCTCTCCATTATATATTGAATAGGATTGGCGATAAACAACGAGCCTTCTTACTCCTCTACCAATATTTACTCCGCTGGTGTCTGCATTCTCCAACTTGACCTTTGCAACTTGATTCCTGATCAGTTTCCTGTCTTTCCAGTCTACACCTATACCTTTTAATATCCTCATCAGCAGTAGTTTAAATGCCGCGAAAAAAATCACACTTGAGGGATGAAGATGTTACACTTTAATAACAGGTCGAGTAAATAGAGGATGCTTTTCTTCAGTGTGTTGGCATGGTACATATATTTTAATTTTTCTTAAAACATTTCAAATCTGGGCAAATTTTCCTCCTGAAACTACGAAATACGTTCACTCATAGTGGGGCCCGGAAAAAATTTAGCCCGGGGGCATGCCAAGCTGGCTGCTACCCATTTCTGAAGCAATACATAAAGTTGAAGGTGACAAATATACATTGGCAGATGTGAAGTCTGAATTCATGAAAATTCAGGACCACATAAATGACAAATGCAAAACATTACCACTCTCAGCAGCTGAGGAAAAACTGGTAAAAGAAATGATAGAAAAACGCAAGTGCCAAGTAATCAGTGATGTGCATAATGCAGGATATCTTTTAGTTCCCCGATATCAAGGTGATATGCTGAAAAATGAAGAGTCTGATGTGCATGCAAATTAATACTAAATGTGGCCAAATTTAGAAATTTTCCTGACAGCATTCTATTTTGGCTGAAATAGTTAATTTCAAAGCAAGAAGTGACATTTTCAACAGAAAAATGATATGAAATGCAGTTGAATCTATTAATGCAGGTCAAATTATGCCATCAAACTGGTGGAAGGGTTTCTGCCCTTCCAGTTTACTACAGGAAATTGCTGACATTCTGCTGACATCTCCCAGTTCTACTGCTTGTGCTGAGCGAAACTGGTCAGTTTGGGGGAACATCCACAACAAAAACAGACTCAAAGCAGAAACAGCTAGAAAATTGGCAACAGTTTACCATAATCTCAGACTAATGAAAAATATTTCTGAAAAGGATGAAGATTTGTTAACATATCCAGGGATGGAATCAGATTCTGGGAAAACAGAGTGAGGACATGGAAGATGAATTGATTTTTAAAAAATAGCCACAGTGAGAACACTGAATGAAAAATAAAGTGAAACGAATGGTTGGACACTACAAACACTCGCTTTTTTATATTTTACATGAAACAGAAGTTTATTAAAGTTTGTTATTGTACAATGAATAGTATTTCAACTTATCTATTGTTTTTAATCTTTATTTTGGTCTAAACTCCAGGTTGTGTTTTTGAATGTTCATGTTAAATACTTATAAGTTACACAAAAGTATTGAGTGTTTACTTAAAAATCCATACAAATACTATTTTTTGACCAATTTTTGACAAAATTTGACCAGTCAATTGACTGAAAAGTTTTCAACTGGTAAAAAACCCAACCCTAAGCATAGGCACCTATTGGCTTTCACCTGTATGTAGACATGTTCAACCTCAGCTTCTGCCCAACAGATATACATGAATTTTAGTATTAAGGGCTTCAAGGCAAAGACAATACAAAAATTATATAAATGGTTCAGTCAGGGGTGCCATTTTACAAGAAACAAAAAACGAACTTTCGGTCACATCTTGTAAAATATTAGTCATACCAACACAGTCTTCAAATAATATTTGTTAAATGGAATGTTTTTTCTTTATAAATTTTTATCAACGGAGTCACTGTTTTCAAGTAAATCAAACAAGTTATAATTCACCTTGAACTTTAATTGCTACCCTCAAAAATAATCTTCGTAGCAACTAATACAAACATGATCCACTAAAATTGTGTAGATGTTTATTAAAGCACCAACTAACAAGGGGTCTCATGACCTGGAAACGGGATTTCTTTGAAACTTGGTAGGCACGTAGTTCTCTTCACCTGGATCAAGGTTCACCCCCTTTTGAGCGTAACTGACTTATAATTTAAACAATAAGTGGGTTTATTTATTTTAAATTACTTTAAGTACACTATAGTAGGCATTCTCACCAAGCCTGTGCATAGGTTGAGCACATAAAAAAACCTGTCCTGAATCCAATTTTCTTCATTAGAACTTCAAGAGAAGAGATTTTTCTCTCTAATCCTTGGTAATAAAGCACGCAAAGTTGGGTGCTCTTTTTCATCAACGTAGAATTGATGAACAATTCTTCTAATAACTTGCACATCAAAATCATCTACCGTCGACTGTGGGCTCTTCTGTTCTCTGGTCTTTCATGGTGTTGAAAATGAAGTTCTGCAGCCTTTTTCAACTTCTGCTCCTTCCTTCGAAATTCATCTCAAGGTATGGGTTGAGATTCCAGTTGCTGCTTTAACCTGTTCCTGAACACTTTTAAGAGGAAGGCTAATTCCTTCGGCTGATTTCTTTTTAATAAATTCTACGACATTATAAATAATTTCCCGTGCCTGACTATGAATGATTTTTTATTCCCTACCTTCGAAGTAGATGGAGTAGTATCCATATCAAAAGCAACAATAAAAACGTAATAATAAAATTAAACAATAACAAAAGAGCTATAACAAAAAAGAAATAACAGTGATAATGATAATAAGCAAAGCGGGAGGTTGGCAGCGAAGGCACGATGGTCTCAACAGAGAATGAAAAGTGAAAGTTTCCCCTCTGTATATAAACCATTCTCCCTAAAGAGGTTCTGTTCCGAAAATGGACTCATCCTGACCAAAATTTGCCTTCTGTGCATCGGCCACCAAGTTTCATTTCTACTATAGCTATTAACACAGAGAGTTTAAATGGTGATTGGACCTTGGTTGTTATTCATAACAGTTTCTGTATATTTGATGGTAAATATGCTTTCACGTGCATCTAGTTTAGCATTGTGTACCAATTTTAATAGTGCTAGGTTATTTATGGTTATTTAGTTGCTTGGTTTCCTGATTGTGTAATGCTACGTTTGAATTGTTTACTCCGTTATGCCTAAAGTGTGTTATGTGCTCTTTGAGTTTTGTTTCAAGTTTCTTTTTTGTCCGTCTGATACATCTGTCGTAAGATATTTTGCAAATCTCAGATTTCTGTAGATGTGGTATTTTTTATTTAGAATTATGAAGTTGGTATTTTTTTATTAACAATTACTATGGTGGAATTGCATATGGAAAATATGTTCAGAAGTATATTGATGACTCAGTGAGCAAAAGGTACCGTATATACCCGAATATAAGACGACTCTGATTATAAGACGACCCCCCATTTTGAACTCCTAATAAAAGGAAAAAATTTATTATGCACACCATGACAGAGGTTTATTACACCATTGACTAATAAACATTGAACCAATTGAAATAAGCAATTTTGTAGTGTTAGTTGGCATATATCTACAGTTGCTTTCCTTCGAGTGTCTATCAATGACTGCTTTTAACTTCTTACAGGGCCTACTATAAAGGCAACATCAATGAAAGCGTTTGTTTAGATCAGTGGTCTTCAACCTTTTTTGAGTCACCACCCACTTTTACCATATGTTGTACTTTGAAATAAGTTCACCGCCCACCCAGTGGCGTAGTGAGGGTTTCTGGTGCCCGGGGCAAAGAATAATTTTGCGCCCCCAGTAGCAAAGCGATTTACGGAGGTAAGGTAACCCTAATACTAGTGGGATTGTCGTTAGATGAGATTACCGAATACGGTCTCAGTGGTAATAACAGTGTTTAAAATAGTTGTACAGAATATGTGTGCTTTTTTATAGAATTTTATTTTTCAGGGTAAAAATTAGAATAGCATTTGGTGAGTTCTTTAACGCCCACCAAAAATCCAAAAACGCCCACTAGTGGGCGCTATTGCCCACCTTGAAGACCACTGGTTTAGATTATCAATGAAGAGAAGATAACAATAACGCTTTTCTTTCGTCTGTTTGAATGTTTAATTGGCCTTTAATGAATCTGAGGCAACAATGACTCTCCTTGGAAATGCCAGGAATGAGTACGAAAAATCCTCAAAATTTCGAAAAAGAATGCGTATTTCTAAAAAATTTGACCATGTAACATGTAAACATTGCAAGAATAAGATAGTATACAGCTTTAGCCATTGAATAAAGCAAAAAAGAAGAAAATTGGTCCATATTTATGTATTTTAATGAATGAAGGAAAAAAACCTTGCACTCAGAAAAATCGAAAATCCCATGTAAACTTATGGGAAAATATAAGTCTCCTGGATTCGAACCTGGGAAACTTTAGCAAACGAAAATATTTTTCCAGGGACCTCATAGCCAGTAAAAACAAAATGTCATTTACCGCATATCTTTTACGATGAATGGCTCTCGAGAAATACGCCGATATAATTACGCGAGGTTCGCACGCACGGATGCATGCAGGTTCACTACGCGCATAATATATAGGATAAATTCAAGAGAGTATTTGTCTTTGAATAAATTTTAATCGATTCATTTTCTACTACTACCATGGAAGAATAATATTCTTCCATGCTACTACTTTTAATAATCGATTGTTTCGATTGATTTTAAGAATCGAATATTTCGTTACAGCTATTCGATTCTTCCCATCTTCAGCTTTGGTTCTTCTGTCAGTCAAACTATCGCGTTTATAAGGCGAATAGCGATTTTTTAGTCATAAAAATTGGAACAAAACCTCGTCTTATATTCAGGTATATACGGTATTTTAATGTATTTTTACTAGTTGGAACATGTTTCTTGAGTGTAGAGTGATTTTTAAGGTGAATCATATGCTTTTAAGTAAATTTTCTATTTTCTGAGAGTTGTCAAGACTGAGTGGTGCACATTTTTTATATGAGTCAATTCTTTTTGTCTGTTCTGGAAGGGAAGAAATTTTTTTGGACTTATTAAGTAGATATTAAATAAAGAGATACTTTCTCCTTAACTAATCATGATACTCGACCATCTCTGAGATGGCCTCAGTAAAAAGTTTCAAACTAAATGTCTGGTACACAGGTTTCGAAAGAAACCTGTTATTATCGACGGAATGGTTTGTTAGTCACTAGATATCCTTCTTTCTTAACAGTTCCTGTAAAAACATGAGTTTGTATTTCTAACCATCATAAAATTTTTGCTTTGTGATAACATAGTAGGCAAATGGATTAATGAAGTTACAGTACTTTCTGTTGTGGTTAATGCTGAACATACGCTGACATCTTGTTAAGACAGTTCTTGAGGGATCAACTACTCAATACTTATAAGAGAAAACTTTTTCAGTGATAAATTTGGTGCTGTTAAACCTTCAGTTTATAGGATTTTTCATTAAGTTACTGCACAAGGGTGACTAAAAAATAATCATGCTATCACTGATAAATATACATTAATGTCTAAATAATGCGTAAATTGGCAACTTGCTGGCAAAAACTTATCAGTAAATACTTTTGAAACAATCCAAAGTATTTGCACCTTTCTGCTTGTAGTTGCAAAGTTTATAATAATTTTTCATCCTATTTTAAATAAATACTACCTAAACCCACATGCTCACACACAATCATATACCATTATCACTTTTACTTATTACACGTCTTTTCCCATAAAAATGCATTAAGCTGCAAATATTTTAAACATCTTACATGGGGAAACAATTTTTATGGCCTAAAATTTTAAACAGTATGAATTAGCACACACACAACCAAAATAAAAGGTGTAAAAAGTTACCGTCTTAGATGGAAAAACTTTTCAAGAAGGAACTTCTTGAGTTTGTTTCTCTATTTGTGACTGCATGAAGAGCCGTTTCCCCTGAAGCTGAGCACCTGAAAATTGATTGTGAACTTAAACGTGAGTTTGACTCACCTACAGTTATCCTTTGGATCACTCCCACTCCACACTTCAGGCACTTTTTCATCCGTAATGAACAATCTGCACAAGCCACTCTGTGTCCACAAGGTTCTAACACCACCAATTCACCAAGTTCTGAGCAAATGGTACACTCTGTCTCCAATGCTGTGATCCCAACTTTTTCCCCAGTAATTATCGAAGGGGCTGTCGATGAGGCCGTTGAATGATTCAGAGGTTCTCTCACTCCCACTTTGCTGGTGCCATTAACGGCATCAGCTACAGCCACTGTCATCATTAATGGCGATGTTGTTGGTTCTGTTGGAAGTGGCACATGCCTTTCTGTCCTAAGAGGTTCAACTGCTTGACTGGTGGTAGTGCTTATTGCCACTTGACTTTGGGATGCTGGAACCATGGTACTGCAACAAAATAAAAATATTTTAAAAACAATATAGTGATAAGAACCACATATTCAGTTTCACAAGACATCGGAGGTTAAATACAGTGGTGCTTCATATAATATACTAAGACATTTCATTGAAAACAACTTACTGATGATTACAAAACATGGTTCAATTAAGGGTTTCATAGTCAAATATTCTTTGCATAGTTCTAATTTGGCTTATTCTAAATTTCTTTCGCCCAAACTACAAATATTATTGTGGCATCAAATATTCCATTGATGTTTTCCAGGTATTACGGGTGAAAGAAAGTCCTTCTACATACCTTCGCCGAGTTATGTATTCCTTCAGTACATCAGCCATTGCTGGTACTGTTAAGAGTTGCAAAGGTGTACGACCTCTGCGATTTTGCTTGTTAAGATCACAGTTTTCTTGCACCAGGTAACATGCAATGGCATACGCTACTGCATTTTCGATTGGTTTCCTGTTTCCTTCCTCATCTTCATACCGTCTATTCTGTAGTTGCATATAAATCTGGAAAAAATAATGAATGATTAAAAAATGAGTTAGAATTCTTTATTAATGCAGATAAAATATGAACCTGAATTAGAATCATAATTAAAAAATAAATCACTAAAAGATAAATATGTTTTAAAACATTTAGAAATATTTTAAACTATTTTTAACAATATGCCAAGCATTTCACTCTGAAAAAATCAATTTTAGCAATTAATTACAACAGCATAATTCTACTCATTAGGATGAAACACTTGCATAAAACTTAATACTTTAATCCAGTCATTCTGTAACTTTGACATAAAAAAGCTAAGTCACAAAATGTGGCTTTATAGTTGCTATTGTCTAAAAAGACTTACAAATTGCATTTAGGTCAATGTCACAATCATAACATAAAAAGAGAACAAAACTACAAGCATAGCATCAGTTATATTAAATATGTACATATTTGAAGAAAACAGACAATAATCAAAATAATAATATAAAAATTATCGATAATTACAAAATTTTCAATGATGAGGAGAGACATCTGCAGTGGAAGCTTTTCAGCCAGTGCTTTCCTTAATTCTTAAACATGCATTGTGATTACATTATTTAAATTTCAAAACAAGACTTTGGAAGCGATGGTCATAACAGATACATAGTTACATGTCAACAAGATTGTAAGCATCTTTCATCAAAGCTACATTATGATGAACTCTTACCTAAATGTTGGGCTATTACAGCAAGAGGTGAAAAATGTCAGGAATTAAAATGTTAGTTTAAAGTTATTTAAAAAAGTTGAGTTTACATTAAGTGTATCACCAATTCGTGTCTTACTCCATGAATGGTTGGAGCTTCAGGCTCGATGATCTCTGTGGTGATGGAAGCCTGTTTCATTAAAGCAAGGTGAAGTCCAATATCTCCATCTTCATCCTCAGCATTGACTGATGCACCTCCAGAAGATACCAACAACTCCACTACAGAACAATGTCCCTGAGAAAAAATAAATTTATTAAACAGGAACAAAAACTTCTCCCACAGCTGCAATTCTACATACAGTATCAACAATCACAGTTAAGTGATGATGCTTAAATTATAATAATGCCACTCAATATATTACTAATAATAGTTGATAATACCTAACCTACTTGCATACAAACCATTTTAGAGCACCAAAAACAATTATAAGTCTCACAAAGACAAAACAATATGTTACTTTATTTTTTTCAGGGGATACGATTTCATCCATATTATAACTTATACACTCATAACAACATTCCAAGCAATTTTATTTCCAAATTATATATGATCCTGTTATCTCTCCAAAAACATAAAGTTGCCATCTATGTAGCTTTTAGAATACTATAAGATTTTTTCTTTTCATTTCTTCTGCTTCCGCTCACTGGAGAATTAACAGTTCTCTTAACTTTGCTAACTAGTAGTAAGGATGGAGTTGCAAAAAATAATGAACATAATTAACATTTATTCTTATTATTATTTACTGATTACTACTTATGATATTTAATTAACTTGGCTTTCTTAAAGCTACAAATTTTTGTTTATAGTACACTGAAAAATAATTCCATGGGAGAAACATCTAGCTTAGAAACTCCCATAAGTTATGAGTCAAATTTATCCCTAATGTAACATTGTTAATCAAAAGAAATGTTTTGGCAGGTTAAACCATGCATTTAAACATTGAAACATTTACTTGGTCATATAGATATGTGTATACTTTGTAGAATTCTTCGTCTACTGTGTGTATAAACGTAGATGTGTGTTACAGTAAATTTACTATCGAAACTAGCAATTGATAAAACTTGATCAGAAATCTTCATGTATGACGCACAGTCCCTTTTTTACTGACATTTTGGGAAAAAGGTGTGCGGAGTACATGAGTAAATATGGTAATTAGTAACTAAACTGAGAATAATAATTTTTATAAATAAATTATATATGATAGACCATGCAGCTATGGTAATACCTTGTTTTGTGTCATACAAAATTCATCATGGAGTTATGGATTCATCGTAATTTTTGGGAAGAAACGTTTATTCACTAAATACTTGGCAAAGTGAATTGGAATCAATTGACGCTAGTATCTCTCATGATATTTCACAAAGATTTTATTATGAAGTGATACTAGCTGCAGAAAGTGATTGTAATGACACTAAGGTGATATTCTTTTGAATAATTTAGTTCAACAAAATCACACTGGACCAGAAACATTCAGATGTGATCATGTCATTAAATTATCAAGCAGCTGTATTTTATCATGATAAAAGTTTTTATTATATAAATTTTCTATTCCTTTTATAAGGATAACAGTATGCCTATCCATCATATTTTTCATATAGGTAATTTATTAGGTTTTTAAAGTCAATATGAATTATAACAGTTGCATGCACCTAAAAAACTTTCTTTTTCTCATTAAACCCTCACACCATCTAAACTGTACCGGAAAAGCAGCCAGTGTTGCCAGTGTAACAACTTTTTACCTCCTTTAGCGATTATATTTTCAGCATTTAGCTACTTGTACATTTGGTCGAAAATAAGTAACACATTCAGCATAAATCAATCAAACTTGTATGATAGTTTTATTAAAATCAATATAATATTTTGGTAAATCTTAAAATAATTTTTATGATAATTTCTGCTAAATGATATTTTAAATACATTTTAGACAAAAATTTCAAGTTGAAAATTAACTTATTTTTATGGATACTTCGGAAAATGCACTCAAGCATTATTAAAATTATGTTTTGCATTAAAAACTAAAGAAATCATTGCAGGTCGGGAGAATCCTGTATCCAAAAAGTAAAGATAACAGTGGGAACCCTCAACTTGAGTGAAAGCACTGCTCTCTTTCCTCATATCAGTTTTTTACTGTCACGGTGAGAAATACGCATTACATGTGGTGTGTGAATTTTTAAAATTATTAGCAATTCATATTAGAAAGTAATTCAACCATCTTTATGTCTTCAAAAAGACCATCATCTTCAACCCCTTTGGCTGCTGAGAGGAAAAGCATTAATTTAGAAGAGAAACTTGCAGTGCTTGTGCCTTGAGCGAGGTGATCATGTGACTGATGTTGCTAATTCAATGGGGTTGATAGAATCTACGGTGTGTACTATATTTTTAGCACCTATATATGTATATATTGAGTCAGGAATGCATCTTACTTATAGAGAAGTGACTTTTGTTTACCAGGTTTTCATTTAGCATGGTATTTTTTCAGAAACATATCTACTGTGCTAAGCGAGGGTTAAGTGTATATGAGAAAGTCTGTGCAATTTATACTGCACTGATTTTAAATGTATTTTTACTATTTGATCTAACAGTACAATCTTGGTAATTGTATTAAATGTGACCTAGAAACGTTTATTCCCATTAATTTCATGACCAATTTTGCAATAATAATGTATGTAGTGCTGCAATTTAAAAATTATTTGCAACCTGTTGAAGAAAATTATAACCAAGATATAGAAAATTTATGTAGCATAAAAATGACAGACTAAAAATTACATATCGTCCCAGTGGTTCCCTGGTTTTTCTTCCTCAGAAGACATATAGTTTGGTTCCTCAGAATCTGGTCACCTGAAGCCAGAAGCAATTAGTGCTAACTTTAAGAAAGATATCAACAGGTTTTTGCTCTTGAAATATAATACATACTACGGTTTGCATACCAAGAAGTGAACCAGGCCATGACATACTTCACAAGATTTGCTCATTGCTTGAAAAATCTGATGTGGTCAACGCATGACTTTCTCCATACAGAGCAATGAATATGATTACTCTTGATGTCAACATTCTCAGAAATATTTATCAGCGATTACACTGAAGGATAATTTAAAAACATTTTCAATAGTCTTTATTTAAAAAAACAACAAGGAAATTGTTAGCTGTTTCTATGGATAATAAAATATACACGAGTAATTAATATCACCCTTTGAGGCGTATGCACTGCTATCAACAACTAGAAAGTTTTAACATAGCAGCAGAAAAGGCAATGGTATCACTTAGCAATGTATTTAACATAAGTTTAGAAGAAAAATCAAAGTATCTCTTAAACTATTGGCTTTATGAAAAACTATTTCAAACAAAACTTGTAGAAAATTCCATTATCTACATCTTTTATAATAACAACTATTTATGAAAATCGAGTTTTAAAGGAGATATTTGAAAAAAAAACGACTAGAATAAACAACATCCACTTCAGGTGGACCAGTTTCAGCCAAAATCTTTCCAAATCTTCATTTGCGAATAAAAGTCTTAAGTATACAGTTTTGTACCGACCTGATTATTAGTTTTTGAGTTAGAGCACCCACAAAATTTCTATCACATACAGACACACACAAATATCATCGAGAAAATAGTCAAAACGTGTTCTAGGGACCTCAAAACGTGTATTTCCATTGAAAACTCGATATCATTTTTTTCATGAAAACAATACTTTCTCTATATGCATTTACTACGTATATGGAGAAAGTAAAAATTAGAGAAAGATTGTAATTTATACCAAAAGTGGAACATCACTGTATTGATGAAAAAATTATTCTCTCCAAAATAAAGTTCTCTTAAACAATACAATCTTTAAAAGCCTCACAAATGGGGTTTAAAAGCTTTTGTTCTTAATGGTATTTAGGAATTTATGATTTTAAATTTCTATCATGATAGTGACACTACACCTTTACTAGGCAAGACAAATATAAATCAAGTAGTAATGTTGTAGTGAAGTTATCAAACCTGGTTCCAATTCATGTAAAACGTATTAAATATTTTGACAACGGTTAACTTAGTTTCCTCTTTTAGTATATTTGGTAAGGAGGGATACTTCATCCTTAGGGACAGTCCAAGCAAATTGCCTGCCATCGTTTAACAATTTAACAAAACTATGAAAAAAGGCAAAAGGGAGCATAAAATGATAAAGCAGTAGGAGTAGGAGGTGAAGACATTTCAGTCGTTTCATGGAAAGATACAAAAACAATGACTCGCATAGGCAGTCACCTTCCTATTGTGGCCCTCCCACTTAATGATGAATTCTTATATGGCTGGAAACAAGACAAGTAAATTCCTTAATTGTAAATATCTGCTATTAAATTTTTCATAGAATTTAACAAAACACTTTCCATGGATGCATGGTGTACAGAGATAGCTTGCTTCATGTATGCTCACTCAACGTACTTTTGCTATAATGTACTTATAACACTGATACCTAGACTCCTGTACAAGCTATGTACAGGATGCCAACTTCACTATAATGTACACCAATGTCGAGTCAAATTTCAGCTAATCAGAAGTTGTGTACATAGTGTGCGCTCTAGGAGATTCTGTTTACAATGCATTCTCTCTCTTAGTATTCAGTTCAGTGCAGGTCAAATTGTGATATCTGTACATATTTGACAGATTTTAACCCATTAAATAAATAAAAATGTCTTATAATAAAATGTAAAGTGTTGTTGATGGCTCTGATAGAGAGGAGAAAGTTTGGAAAGCAATTACTTTAGAGGAATAACTAAGTACGATTAGAAAATATGAGAGTGACATTTTGATACGTGAAATTGGAAGGTCTATAAACTTTTCCAAACCAACTGTGAACATGATAGTGAAACAGAAAGAAATTATTTTGGAAAATGTTAAAGGATTGCACCAATGTTGTCGAAATGCATCAGGTTCCATTATGCTAGAAATGGAAAAAAATTTTGAATTGGTGGATTGATGATCAGATCGAGCATATTGCTCCTATAATCCAAGCCCAAGGCTGAGGCTCTTTTTGACGACATGAAAGAGAAAGGCGGAGCAACTTCTCAAGAGGACACTTTCATTGCTAGTCATGGTTAATTTGACCAATTCAAGGTAAGAGCAAACTTGCATAACATTAAAGCGACCGGGAAAGCAGCTAGTTCTGATCAGGTTGCTCCAGCTGAATTCCATAGACCTTAGCAGAGATGATAGAAGATGATGGTTATTCTACTAGACAAATATTTAACATGGATGATACTGGTTTATTCTGGAAAAGAATGCCCAGTCCAACATTCATTTCCAAGCAGGAAAAATTTACGCCAGGGTTTAAAGCAGCTAAAGAGAGGCTTACTCTTTTGCTGGGGCAATTGCGAGGATGATTTTAAGCTTAAGCCTAACGTCATCTATCATTCTGATAACCCTAGAGCTCCCAAAAATTATGTCAAGACTGGGTTTCCAGTGATTTGGAAGTCAAACTAAAAGGCTTGGGTGAACTTTTTGTGTGTAAATTACCGTATTTACTCATATCAGGAACTTTCTCCCCCTCAGTTTTGAGGGAAATTAAATAGAATTTTAATTTTACATCGCATAATTTCCCCACCCTTACTTTAACCTGAAGTTCCGATATTCATATGGCTTAAAGTCAGAAAACTCTCATTTTTCATCCCTTGATCATGCGACCGAACGCTGAATAACTGTTCAATTCTAAAAATAGCCTCACGAGTCCTGTTGTTTTCCCTAAGCAGTGAAAGCTCCAGTCCCTTCAGTACTCTCCAATCAGTACATTAGTGACCTGTGAATGTGTTAGATCTATAGTGATATTTTACCTCAGAATTTAAAGAAAATATGACATAATTGGTTATGTATGTGAACAGCATGAGTAAAAACAATAGTTACACTGTGGAGTTTAAATTACGTGTCGTTTTCTTTGTGGAAAAGAATGGAGTGAGGGCAGCAGGCAGAGCATTTGCAGTGGAACCTAAGTTGATTCGATATTGGAGAAACTAAAAAGAGAAACTAATGGTGGCAAAGAAAACAACATGGTCTTTTCGTGATTTGAAATCTGGAAAGTATCCACAGGTTGATGCAGAAGTACAGTAATCCCTCGCCATTTGCGAATTTGCCATTTGCAAAGTTTGCGTATCTGCGATTTTCATTTTGAGTACCTGTTTTTTCATTCGTGAGGCCGAAATTTGCATATCCGCGTATGATCACTTAAGTACTGGTCACTCCGCAACATTTTTTTTTAAACTTCTCCACTAATTTCCTCCAAATGCTGCGCAGCGCCATCAGTCGCTTAAATAGTGTACACACTAGTGTCGCTCTTTCTCTTTCACCATTACACGTTCTAGATATATAGTATCCAAACAAATTAATTAGGACAAAGAGACAGTTTGCAAAGTCAATAATAAAGGGCAGTGGAAGCTCGCCCGGAATGGCAACCAGTATAACCGTGCAGCAAAGTCCACGCAGACAAAGAGGATAAGGATTGTCGCAGTTCCTCGCCTATTTCATGAATTTAGTGTGCCATTTTCATAGTTTTTATTAGTAATACTGCTTAATCATGGTCCCAAAGAGAGTGATGAGTTAAATGAAAGAAAAGTCGGTAAAAAGGGCAAAAAGGTGACGAGTTTGGAGAAGAAAATTGAAGTTTTAGATAGGCTTGCGTGTAGTAAATCGGCTTCTATTAACATTTTATGAATGTACTTACTGTACTATTATATTTTTAAGGGTTAAAATGCAAGTTACATAGCGGAATAGGGACTAAGAACCTAATCCTATTTTTTCCATATACCCATTACATACCATTCGTGAATTTGCCATTCGCGAGGGTTTTCAGGAACCTAACCCACACGAATGGTGAGGGACTACTGTACTTCAGTATGTTACGGGTATGAGGAATGACGGCATTGCAGTAACACACAAAATGATGCAGATGAAGGCAAGGGAAGTTGCAAGGAAAGATGGTATCAGCAATCAACAATTTAAAGCCAGCAGGGGCTGGGTCGTTTGTTTTACGAGGAGAAATGGTTTAAGCCTACAAAGAAGAACATGACTGTATCAACGACTTCCAAAAAACTGTAATGATAAAGTTATTGAGTTCCTTCCATCAATTCATCATAAGACAATGACAAGGACATCAGTATTTGTTTTCGCAGATAGGAAATGCTGATCAAACACCAGTGCTTTTTTATACGCAGCATAACACCACAATAAATGCTAAAGGGGTATCAAGTATAATGGTTAATACAATGGGAGCAAAAAAATTAAGATGTACATTGATGTTAGCGATCACTGCAGATGGCAGAAAGCTTCTACTTTATGACATCCTCAAACGGAAGACTCTTCCTAAAGGTAACTTTCCACAAAGAGTTCACATTCGAGTGCAAAAAAGGGACGGATGTCGATGGACCTTATGAAAGACTGGTTGAAAACTGTATGGGGTCGACATCTCAGAGCATTACTGCAATGAAAGTCGATGCTTGTTCTGGACAGTTTTCAGGGGCATCTTGTAAAGGCCATGAGGCATGAGCAGATCCTGCAATCATTCCTGGTGGACTGGCATCTGTTCTACAGTCTCTTGACGTATCTATCAATAAACCATTCAAGGATCATCTGCATAGATTCTACGTAGACTGGATGGCTTCAGATGCACACACTCTTGACACCATCGAGAAAAATTCAAAAGCCCTCTACTGAAACAATGTGCATGTGGATTGTCCAAGCATGGGCTCGGATTTTGGGGCCAATGATTGAAAAGTTTTTAAAAAACTAGTATAAGTAATGCACTGGACGGATCAGATGATGACTTGACCTGGGCTGCTGAATCAGACACGGAAGATGATGATGTCAACAATGGCATACCACCATCAACAGCATCAGATGAAAACAGTGATGAAGAATGACAAAGGTAAATTATTTACATTTCTGTACTTGTTTTTCGAAAGTTTTTTTCTAGCAGGTGGTAGGAGATGTGATTTAACTCGAAATGGATATTTCATAATATTACACTGACACCATGATCTTCGCATATTTCCCCTCTTAATTTCCAGGGCAAAATATTGACAAAAAAGGGGGAAATTATGCGATTAAATACAGTAATGCTTTTAGCACTTCATATAACATTTTTTGAGGTTTACTGTAAAAAAAACCATGTTTAGGCTTGAGTCTGGAACCTAACCCCCATTTAACATATAATTTCTATACTCACTTTATTTACCGAAACACTGGAACTCATCTGTACATTATAGCGGGGTTTTTCTGTATCATATGTGATGCAAAGTGTATTAATTTGAATATTTTGAAATACAAAATAAAAAGTCTGTGGAAAAGAGTCAAAGATAAAAGATTGCAAATTCATAATAAAAAAAAGTAAAACATCCTAACTTTTTGCAGGATATCAATTACCCAAAATAAGACTTACCAGCTTTAGAAACTTTCCTGTACTCCTCAAATTAAAAACCATACACCATATTAAAATTAAATGGCAAATCAATATTTACCTGAGAAATAGCAAGAAGTAGTGGAGTTTGTTTTCTATTGTTTCTAAGGTCCACATCAGCTTGTCCTTGAATCAATAATGTTTCTGCAACAGCACGATGCCCATTTAATGCCGCTAAATGGAGAGCTGCAAAGCCATCATCTTTCTTTACATCCACAAGCTGACGTGCTTGACTAAGGAGATGCTCCGTTGCACTTGAAAGTATACATTCAAATACAGAGTAAAATATGTTGTTCTTATGAAAATCCAAAGTAAAGCTCTGTTTAAAGTAGTAAAGATAGTAAAATAAAACTACTGCTTTTGCGCTACTGCTATGACCAAACATACAGAGCAACTTTCATTGAGTAAATCAACAAATAAAAGAATTAAGTAAGATAACCTTACCTTTAAAGGATTCTAGCTAAAGGAAATTATAAATTTCAAACAGAAATATTTTTAAAATACCATCATGTAGTTTCAGATGAAATAATATAATATTTTCAACAAGAAATTTCTTTTTATTCAATAATAGCAATCTCAGTGTCACCAACAGTAACAGCTTTGTTTACTTATTGTTTTTTCAATGTGGTAAGTGATTCAAAATAATTATTTATTGATATTACGCATGGTGAGCTTATTCAAATGCTAAATTGGGCCCCTTTGATCTTGAGGCCCAGGCCAAATGACCCTCCTGGTCTCCTCCTCCAGTGGCCCTGTCAACTTACATACAAAAGATCTCTGCATATAAGCTGTAAAATTAGGGAGAAAAAATCTAACCTAATATAAGCCACACCCCACGTTTTTACAAAGCTCTCTCAACAGTGAACAAGAGAATAAAAATAAAAGGAGAAACATCCTAAACAGACTTTAAAAATTGAGAGAAAAATCCCTTATAAATGCCAATAATTCTATATAATAAAATATATTTTGAAGGTCAATTTTTGAAATTTAAATATTAAAAAATAGGAAGGGCTTAAGAATAAAGATGTTGCAAATACAGTTAAAAATACATATATTTAAACTATTTTCATTTGCTTATGTGATAGTCCAAGTATTTCTGTTATTGTAACTCAGATAAATGCCTACAGCTTATCACAGAAAATACTCAATTTGACTGCATTAGGCAGACAAAAGTGGTTATTTTTTCTTTTTAAAATACAAAGCATTGCTGAAGCTCAGTCAGCACAAATTCTTAAACAAAATACTAAAAGAAACTAGTGTCTTGGTTCCACTTTTTTAGAACTAGTTATGTCCAGGTTTTGTTTCCACAGAGATTAATCCTATACCTAATTTTACTAAGTTTTACCATTCATCCCCCTGTGTATTTCGAGAACCGTTCCTCGTAGAGATATGTGGTAAACAACGTTTTATTTCTACTGGATAGGTGGTCCCAGGAAAACTATTTTCATTTTCATAAAGTTCTGAGTTCGAACCAAGGAAACAATTATATTTTCCCATAAGTTTACATGGGATTTTTGATTTTTCAGAGTGCAAGGTATTTTTCTTCATTCATCAAAATAACTAAATATGAACCGATTTTCTTTGGTTTTGCTTCATTCTATGGATAAAATTACACACTATCTTATTCTTGCAATATTTACATGTTACATGGTCGAAGCTTTCAGAAATATGCAATTGTTTTAGAAATTTGGAGGATACTCTTTCCAGGTGTTGCCAAGACGACCATCATCATTGCCTCCGATTCAATTAGTGTCAATTAAACCTTCAAATAGGTGAAAGAATAGCATTATTCGCTTCGCACTTTTGTTTAAGCATCAAAATTATTTCAGTAGCAACGTCAAACTTTATACATAGCAACGTAAATATTTACAGATAATTATTCAGTTAACTGCATATGAGAAGCGTTTCTAACGATTTAATCAAAGCAGTTGAATCTTCATTTCATTGTTTGAATGCTGGAATTTTACCTTTTTGTAAGTAGAACCATTATATTATACATCTATAATGCTTATTAACGCAAATAGGCTCACACATAAATTTAAAATTAGATGAGAATAGGAACATATGTTATTTTTTTAAATACATTACATTGTTATCTTCTCTTCATTGACAATCTAAATAAACAGTTTCATTGATTGTTATAGAAAAAAGGACATATACTTCAATAAAAAGAGCCAAAGAAAATTAAAAACAAAAGTTCATGATCAATTACTGTGTAGCATTAATTCCCTCTCTAATGTGACTTTAGAAATGCAGATTTCTGACTGGCTTTGCATAATAAACTGTCAATACACACACACAGCCGTGTCCTCGGTGAGATTCGAACCCACGAACCTTACTTATACTGGGGAAATGCATTATTAGAGTTAAATGTGAATTATTGAGAACAACATATTTTACACACTTCTTAATATTTTATAAATTAATTTTTAAAAACCACGCAAGCATTGCTCGGGTAAAGCTAGTTATTCTAGCCACATATTCAGCTAAAGATTCACTATCATTTAAATAGTAAGAAGAGATCAAAGTCAATAAAAATGTCCATCTCAGAATCATGTAAATAAAGTACTTTTTCATCAATTAACAAAATTCAGAATTCTCAGTTTAACCCCTCAAGCCAGCATTTAAATGCCCACTACCTACTGGTGGGATGGTATTTAATTTGTACTGTACAATTAGATATGTGTACATATGGGAAAATTATTATATTTTTAAAACTAATAAACAGAATTTCATAAAATTTTCAGGAAAAATATAAAACATCCGAAGGAATCTATATATATCCTTATTTACATATTTACACCTTCTTTTGATTCACTATATGTTCCTGTCATCTTAAGGTCTAGCTTCGTATGAAAACCCTTAAAACATTTATCAAAGCAAAGACCTACTTTAGTCTGGGCACCAGAATGTTAATGTCAGTCCTATATATGTCCTTATTTACATATTTACACCTTCTTTTGATTCACTATATGGTCCTGTCTTCTTAAGGTCTAGCTTCGTATGAAAACCCTTAAAACATTTATCAAAGCAAAGACCTACTTTAGTCTGGGCACCAGAATGTTAATGTCAGTCCTATTGTCCTCCCTCATTTTACATGCAGCACATTTTCATTGCGGTTTTGCTTTTTTCCCTGTAGGTGGAATTTTCTCTATGAAATGCCTTCCTGGCAGACATTCTGGTGGAGGATTTATTGAAGGCCTTACTACTCCAAGAGAATCTGGAATCTGTGGCTTATTAATGAGGAGAATATCTTTTACCAAACCAAGCTGAATGCCAGGTGGTTTGTTGGGACCTCTGCATTATATATTATGTACACATTGTGAATTGCTACATTAAGAAGACACTTGAATAGTTTTATATACCATTTCATTCCCCTTCTTCTTTCTATCAAAAACGGCTGCAATTTCTGGTCCTTTACATCCATGCCTCCCATTGCACAGTTATATTCTAACATGCATTTTGGCTTTATAACATTATTCCTCCTCATATTTTTGGTTGCCATTGAGCTATCATGAAAGGGGGAAATGAACGAAACAACTTTCCTATCACTCCACTTTAAAATCATTATCCCATCTGATTCCACTGCTGCTAACTCTCCCTTTTAAAATTTTAGTTTCTTTTCAATATCGAGGACATTTTTCCTATTTAGTCACAGTGTTCCTGCCACATTCACGCCGTTCTCTCACAGAAGAGCAGCCAAAGAGAAGAATTATAATAATTATCCATCCACAGATTATACCCTTTACTGAAAGGTGGTTCCATCAATTTAACAACTACTTTGGAAGATTTTAGACTGTCTGGAACATAAATGTTAGTTAAAATGTCACTATCAGCCCCAGTGTAAACCAAAAACTTCCACAAGTATCCAGATGAAGATTCACACAACTTGAAAGTTTTAATGTCAAATTTTGCTGATTTCAGAGGAATATACTGCCTGAAACCTAAACGGCCTCTCCATAGTGTCAGTGACTTGTCTATCCAAATATTTTCCACAGGGAAATATGCAGATTGGAATTTTCTGTTTAGTATTTATACAATATCATAAATTTTAAATAATTTATGAGGATTAAGATAGGATTTTTTTGAATCATTGTCAACAAAGTGCAGGAACTTTGTAAATGTATCAAACCTGTCTTGGGTTATAATTTTTGGGAATATTGGGATTTCGATGAATGAATCCCTACTAAAATAACTGTTAACTCTGGGCTTCTGAACTATCCCCATCGACATAAATATTCCCAGTAGCACAGAAATCTCTTCTCCAGTCACTGGCTGCCAATTCCTCATTTCAGTATGCTACCTTTTATTTTTACATCTGCATATCTATTGGTCTCTCGCACAATAACGTCGATGACTTCTTTATCGAAAAACAATAAAAATGATTCTAAAATATTTCCTACCTTATTTTTAGGACCTTTTGCCACAGAAAATGTTTTCTTATGGGACTGAAAATGTAGTTATCCACTTCCAGTCCCATATATATTCTGAACTTCTTTGCAAACCTGAAATATCTTCATTTTTGTTTTTATGCGAAACACATTAAGAAAATATTTTTTTTTGTGATCATATCTGGAACTTTCGGTAATAATCTATAGGTGGCTGTACTTGTCAAAGAATCTAGTATAGGATAGTAGCCAAAAAATTTCACTATCCATCAACAGATGGGGTCCATGGCTCATTCTTTATGTCATGACACCAGACGTACCCATATACGTCCAACCGCTGCAGAGATAGTCCTGTGATTGACGTATATGGTCACGTCGAACCGACTTGAGAGGTTAATTATAATAGTCATTAAATATTTCTATTCCAAGATTTTTATTTTATCATAATTAATTAAAATTCTAATAAAAATGTTAAAAAAAGATTGTCTTACAAATTATTTCCTTTTAAAGCAGCATGATGAAGGACATTGAAGCCTCTTTTATTCTTGAGGGTGAAGTCCACACCAGGAACACTACAAAGCTTATCAATTATTTCTAAGCTATCTTTCCCAATGGCATCGTGGAGTGCAGTATCACCATAAGAGTCCTAGGAAACATACAGAATGTAGTTGTAATATTTAAGAAATAAAATTCATTCCAATAATTTGATGATGAGAAATTTTAGCGAAGACAAAAAAATTTGTTACCTGTACATTAACATTGCATTTAAATTTGAGGAGCAGCCGCACACAATCTAAATGCTGTTTGTTGACTGCCACATGAAGCGCTGTGCACTGACCTCGGTTAATGGCATCAACATTTGCACCGCACTTCAACAATAATTCCATTATTTCTGGTTGGTTACTGTGAAATGGCAAAATGAGTCATCTAATATAAATAAAAAAATACACTAAATTTAACTGGCCATATTTAAAATAAAATAGATCATATTAACTTTTTAAATGACATTACAATAAGTTAGGTTATAGTTTTTCTCTGAAAATATAAATAACACATTGAATGCTCTCATTAATTACATTTAATAATAGTTGGATATGTTTTTGAGAAATAAATTATCATATATTTCATTCTATTAAATTGTTACTTTTGCTAAGTTATGTGTCAATAAAATTAATAATGTCAATAATCAGTTTGCGGCTTGATGTCTTATTTTAAAATCTGACTTTCTTCATCTTATTTTCATGCAAATTAATTCAAATGATATCTGATCAGGTAAAAATAATTATTAATGTGAATCAAAAATCATTTAATGATGCTGACCCAAAGGCAGAATAGTGGAGAGCTGTGTCTCCATCATCATCTGTTACTTCCAGCACTGCACCAGCAGTTATGAGAAGACGGACCAAGTCTGCATGTCCTTGATGACAGGCAACCTGCAAACATGTCTTTCCACTGCTCTTTTGATCGAGCTGCAAATGGGGAAAAAATTCAAATAACTCAAAAATAAAAGCAAAACAACAAGAAAAGTAATCTTTTCAAATGAGCAATAAATAATACCAACTTAAAAATTAACAGGAATAAAGAGCTAATTTAAAATTTAACAAAAATAAACAAGCCCAAAGACCTAGGTAAATTTAACTATATAAAGTTAAATCCTGACATAGTTTCTGTATTCAGGATTTTTAGCATCCTATTTCTTTGCTACATCAATTCTAGATTTCGCTACTAATAACTATAAGCTATCATAGCACTCAAAATCCAAGAGATAATTAATTCTCTAAGACAAGAATACCTTGTAGAAGTTCACAGGATGTTCTCTGTACAATGATATGGATTACTGCTAATCTAAATACTTTGATATAAATGATGGTACCTACTGGAAGTTAGGCAATCATTTTTAATATTGTCAATAAAATGATATACTTTATAGCCAGGTTACTCAAAATGGGGCATGCATACCCCTAGGGGTATTTTTATAGGTGTTAGGGGTACTTGATAAAATTTATAATGGCTGACATAATGACACTGGACATTCCCAATCATCTTCATTGTGTGCAAATAAACAATAGAGTATATTTTGTCTCTAAAATATTGAATGCATACACCCTAAGAAAAACTGCAATCTTATCACTGAGGGTGGCAGCAGCTTAAGTGTATTGATTGCTTCCCTTGACCTAGGGACAAAACGTGTGTCATAAAACCAGGTAAAACCAAACTGGCAAATCTGAAATTTGTAAACTTTCTATTCCTTAGTTTGGATTTGTCAAATATAAAGGAACATTTGGAAGGACTCACAGAGCAATTACAAGAATATTTTCCAGAAACGGACGATTCTAATAACTTGGTGCACAATCCATTTGATGTGGAATTTCTAATTCTGCATCTAACAGGAAAAGAACAAGAAAGCCTCCTTGACATTTCTATTGACAGTGACTTGAAAATTAAGTTCTCGAAGGTATCCTTGATTGCTTGCTGGACATAATTATCAAACAAGAATGGGAATAATATTGACAACATGTTTGTGTGAATCTGAATTTTCATCTCAGAGTTTACTTACATAAGACAAAAAATCGTTAGGAACTGCATGTCGAACATGACTTTAGATCAGTGTCTTCCAACCTTTTTTGAGTGGCGGAACAGTTATATACAAAAGCATACGTATATATTTACATATAACCTTTATTTTATGTACTTAATAGAAGTACTTTCTGCTTCTTCGATAGATGGAGTTAGGGTGTGAGAGCAAAATAGAAATACTTTTTATTTTTAAATTCATTAAAAAATCATAATTTATAGAAAAATTATTTTCGGTGGAATATTTCCCGGACACTGGTTGAAAAACACTGCTTTAGATTAAGGCTTTCTTCAATCGAGCCAATGATTGACTCTTGATATCATGGCAAATAGGCACATTTAGGGATTCCAGTCCCAGGATCCTGCCCAAAATTACAGTCCCAAAATTCTGGGAAGAAACAAGAAAATCCCGGGATTTCGGGATTCAAATTTCTATTTTAATTTATTGGAAATTTAACATACAGAAATGTTTTCCCATTTTTTTAAAGCCTTCTGATGTATTTCCGGCAGTCATCAAAGGTTCAATTTCTGTATATAGTTATCTGTTCAAGGATTAGGTAAGGAAAAAATCCAAATACTCCAAAAGAATACTCGAAAACGTTTTTGCATCTTCGAAAGAAAATCTTGGTTTCGCTTTTTGATGTCTGATACTGATATAGAACAAAACAATTATTGCATCAGTAATCATTAACGAATATCTGCCATCAGCATTTAACAAGGTGTCATTAATGTTAGAAACTAGTAAAAATAATAAACAATGAACTATATGAGGTGACAGCTGGGAAATCTGTGCTTTTATCAAGGGGTTAAGATCCAAAAATAAGCAGTGAACGCATTCTTTAAAACATTTTACGTTGGTCCCCTTGGTGTTTCTCATTAAGAGTAGGCTAATGACGGCACCAGGTTTCTCTCCTCCCTTGCTTTGTGATTTAGACTGAGAAGCCTTCTAGCGTTGGAGTCTTTTGAAGTAACAAGGTCCCCCAATTGGTAGTTGACATATTCGAGACTAGAAACAATGAACGTAAACGTTCATATTTTCATAAACGGGGAAGTCACCTTTCTTCCTAAACTTTTGAAACTGACCAGCTATTCATTGCACAATCTCTTAGATACCCATTGTGCATAGGCAAGAGAGAATCAGCAGGTCTTAAAAGGAAAAAAAATGTTAGTTGATTCCTCCAGTAGGTCGAGATATTTGAGCGCACAGGTCCTACTCGCCGTGGAAATTTTTTTCAAAAAACGTGAATTATGAGTTTCAGTGGTATGCTGAGGTGACATCGACCTGCTTACATCCTATGAAATACAATGACCTATGGTGCACCATTTCCATCAACTGAAATACTCTATCGGCAAGTTTCTCATCCACTCATAGTTAAATTACTAAAGGTACACAAAGTATCACAATTATAATCTTCTAATGTTTCATTATTGTGATACTTTGTATGCTCGGTTGCCATCTCTTCAGGTTTGGCCCGAAGTTTCCTAGTTTGACCAGAAGTCTCCGGAGAAGTGACTACTAAGCTTGTGAAATAACCATTTAAAACATACTTTTATTTCTTCATCTATGAGAATCTCTGGATCAAATTAGGAAATCTCCAGGACAATCACGTATTGTGCATGGAGTACAGATCAAAAGTGAGCGATATAACATTAGATGCACTCTGCTTTTTAAGAGCATACTTCAAAAATTTAAATCTTTTTGAAATACGATTTGGGGTCAATTAATAATGCTTATTTTTTCATAAAGAACAATTATTTTGCCTTATTATCAACGCTTGTTACAAATGTTACAATTGCATCATAAAAATCCAATTGATTCAAGTTTAGTTAAAATTAAAAAATTATTTTAAGAAAATACTTTGCCATGTGTGTGCATGTTGTTAGTTTTGCCAATGGAGTTCATTGTACTGAGGTTTGTATATTAAAGTTTCTAAAATGTAAGGTAGGCGTTTTTGTTTTTACACACTCATGCATTACATTTATATCGTATATATTCACCATTTATTTTTTATTTTGCTTACTACAGAAAGAATGCAATGTATAAATAAATAACATTAGCATAAATAAATACTAGCTGTTTTTGCATCTGAAATTATGTTCTTAATTTGTATGTATAATCGTAAAAAAGCCAATCCTGGGATTGGAAAATCCAAATCCTGAAATCCTGGGATTGCAATTCCTAGGCACATTCACTGCAATAAGTGTTATTTATTATATGTAAACTCATTTTTTTAAAAATACATCTAACTTTCAACACAAATAAGATTTGCTTATTCCACCAGCATATCCTGAGATGCTAATTAATTCTGTGAAGTGTATTTTCTTAAATGGGAAACAGACAATGAAGCAAATAATTAAATAAATAAAAAAAAATTAATAAAAGCAGATAGCCTTGGTGAAGGATTGGTTAGCCTGTCTAGTTCTCAATGCTAGGGTTAAAGGTTTGAATCCTGCAGAGTGTATGGTCATATACATTTGTCTTTGATATAATTGTTGTGCTCATTGTAAAAGGCCATGAACTCCAGTTTATGAGATAGTAAAATTTAAAAAATAAATTTATAGACTGTATGTACTGGACTGTTTAAATGGTACAATACAAAGGCTCAAAGACCAACAATGTTTTGAATAAAGTTAAACACTCAAACTGCCACTAATCTGCACATTGTAGGTGCAATATAACAATGTGATAAGAACAGGGGTGGTTGGTCTATGCAAGCACTGCTTGCCTAGTGAAACAACGCAACAAACTTTTTAAATTACTTAAAATAACTTAAGTTACTATTATAGAATTGATAGAAATATATTTAGTATTTTCGTAATTTGAATGAATTTCTACTAACTTGATTGCACTTCATATTACTCAATTGTTATTGACCGGGCCTTGAGAAGCAGTTTCAGATCTGCTTCTCTGGTGGTTATACGTGTGGAAATGAGAAAGCGGGAAAAAGAGGGGAGGGCCTGTGTGTGCCCAATGGAGGGGAAGTAAGCAGAATTTTAAGTGTTTCTCAGTGCCATGGAAAGTTTCAACCACTGATGACACAAAATACTGCGTTGTGTTCATCTGTCGAGCAAATCTGGTTTGACATATTTTTAGAGATATATCTGTTTAGCTGTTTTGTGGCTCCAAGTGGTTTATAAAGTGTTTATTTTTGGTCCACTACATAGGTTTTTCCTTTTATTAAACATTATTTACTTTTTATCCTAAAAATGTGTGGCAATAATGAACATTGTATAATAAAGAAATTATTGACGAAATTGTTTTCAAGTTATCAAGATTTTGCAACTAAAAAAGAGATTGCCTATACCTGACCTCCCGAAACTTACTTCTATTAAGGGAAGTACAACTCGTTGATTCAAAACAAGTACTTATAATTTCCATCCCTAGATTACTGGATGATCTACCATAAATAAATTTTTGCTGGCCGTGCATTTTAATGTCAGTTGAGAGAAGTGTATGGAACTCTAGTGGCTATACTGATTATTATTTGTTATACCTGTAGCATATTTCCAAATGAGATACATGAATGATGAGGCTAGCCTTGCCAAGTGGCAATTCATAACGCTTTGTTCCATAAAGTAAAACTGTCCCACTGCTTGCCTTACTCAATGGGTCATCAACCATCCCGACTTAGAAGTAAGTGTACAATGCTATCAGGCATATGATTGAGTGAGCGTTAAAACAAGTGGAGGGAGCTTAAAAATGAGCAACAATATCAGTGTTACAATGAGTTAGGATCAAGTAAAGTACACTACATCAGGGACTGCTTGTACTGATCTTAACTTTTGAAATTGAATCAGCTTCATTATCACAGAAAAACCCATATACAAAACTTATTTACTGAAAATTACATTTACTTCACATAAATCTTGAATGGATTCAAGACTCTAACATTGTAATGTTGATTACATTAAGCAACAAAATATAATTCACCAAATTACAAGTAAGATATAGCAACTCATTTACTCACCTTATCTGGAAATTTATGAAGAAATTCCCTGACAACATCCAAATGACCCTGAGCTGCTTCTCTCACTAATTTATCTATGCTGGTGCTTTCTAACTGTTGCTCAAGAAGGTTTGACAACAATGAAGCTAATGGATCTATCATGGTCAAAAGGTCAATCAAGGAATGGGGTTAAAAGGATTTCAGGCAGGAGAGAGAAAGAGAAAGAAATGCATGTCAATCATATCTAGGAGGGAATATACAGAGGAAAAAATTAAAGGGGAAAATTGGCAAAACTTTATACCTCAAAATGCATTCCAATTCACTCATTGCTACAGGACTCAGGCCAAATATGATTTTAAAAACAGACACTTAAACAACTAAGGCCAAGAAAATTATTCCTCAAGGCTGAAAAATACTGAATGACAAAATTTGCTGGATAAAAAATAGGATAGATAAATTTAACTATTCATATAAAAATTTTACCACATTACTTGCTTAAAAGGTTGATACTGCATTCAGTGGATCTGGTGTAACATTAATGAAAATAATGAATAATGAAATAAATGATAACTACAAATAATAAAGATCATGACTCATTTTAATTGATAAGATTAAGTAGAAATAAAATAAACTTCTAATATTAATTTTCTGTAAAATCATAATAGGATGCATTTAAAAATATACAAATAATCAAACATGATTTGAAACATTTCCTTGGCCTCTAATATTTACACAGAAATATCAAGTATCATAAAAAATACTAACAGTCAGTCCTGAATGGGAGAAAGGGTATAACCATTACATTTTGGCCATGCAGATGTCTAAATTGTATGTGCATTTATGAACTCAATACTTAAAAGAGTACTTGTGGATTAGTTTCCTATATGAACATTTTGAATGTTTTTAACAAAAATACTGATCTAAAATAAAGACTTATCCATCAAGCACCTTTTGCTAAGTATTTGAGCCGTGTCCCATGTGCATATTCCATCTACCTGTGACAGGATTCTGAAAATAACTTCTGAAACAATGTACAATGTTCCCATGCTTATTTGGGATTTCATAGGAGGGTTATAGGGACCTATAATATATAAATATGAATGGAAAAACATAACAATTTACGTCTGAAATGAAATATACTGAGAGTCATGTGCAGCCACAGGAACAAATTTAAAGGAATGTTTTCAACCATCAGATGTGCAAGGGGTTAACACACAAAAATAGGGAAAACTATGTTATAATCCCTTACTTTTTCGAAGATGTATTCTGCAAAGAACAAAAAATATAAACTTAGAAGTTTATTAAAGTGAAAAATTACAATATAACATTTTAGAACAATACATACAATAAAACTGTTAAAGTTATAATGAATAAAAAGTTCTTGTGTACAAAATTAATCAATTCTCAATTACGAAGTTTAAATTTCTGTCTAAAGTTATTACATATAACTGCAATGCCAAAGAATGTATTTTTAAATGGAAAAGGATAAAATCACTGAATTATAGTTATTTCCATGTTTTGATATTTTAATTCATAATATTTTCAAAGGATCCATTACCTTTTTCCTAAAAGTTATATTTGTAAATTAATCATGCTTTGAAATAATTTTTCTCTGGTGAAAAGAATATGAATTAAGATGTATTATACAAAAACAATCATAAGAAAAATCAATATGTTTCATGGTTATACAAATTTTTCATTTATGCTACATACAAAAAATAAATTAATATAACAATAAATTTATTCCTGCAGTGTACCCTTGAATTCCAGAGGAATTATTGTTTTTAGGCATCTTGTATAAGAAAATATGGTCTTTTATCATCTTATTTTTAGTAGCTTGTTTATCTTATTCATCATTTCAACTAACTACAGCACCTTTTCAACAAACGGCAACTTAGTTTGGAAGAGACTGAGACATAGGAATTCCCAGTTCATACAGCAGATATGGTTTCAGTGCTTGAGGGAAAAACATGAAGGAATGCACTAAATCCTGAAGAGTATTAACTAACATGACTTCACCAAGAATTTCAGAATAACTAGCTTCATTTTGCAAGTTTTTTTCCCTTATGGTGACTGCCTTTAAAATTAAATTTTCATTTATGAGCAAAACTATGCAGTGAACTGTGCTGAGGATTTCCTTGTAAAACTGACTCAGAAATTTCCAGGAATATGCATTCATTGAAAAATAATTGATAAGGATAGAATGACAAAGAACTTTTTATGGTACCTTACTGCACAGAAGGATGAAATTAATTGATGATTATTTTGTAACCTTTTAAATTATACAATTTTAAAATTGACATAATAATCTATTTATAGCATATTTTGTTTCTTATATAAGTAAAATAATTTTTAAAAAACCAAGAACATAACACATTCAATAAGAATGCATTACTTGGATTACTGACAACAGGTACAGTAGACTCTCGATTATCTGGGATCGGCTTAACCGGGATGCGGATTAACCGGGATGTAAAAAAAACATAATATGAAAATAATTTAGAATACATAGTACGAGAAATTGGCTGCTGAAAAACGATGCGACCGCATAACTGAAACCATGGGCGATGTGCAGAGCGAAGGAATGAAGAGGGGAGAGGGGGAAAGGCAAGTAACAAGATACCTACATAGTTCCCTCTACTTCGTGTGAGCTACAGATACATACATATTATCACGTTGTATGCATTTCACTTACAAAAACATCGTGTAGACGGCATGTGATCGCCATGAAGTAGATCCTGATCACTTGCAAGGAATTGGATCAGAATATTTCAAGTGTTCACTTTATTTTCATGTGTCATAACGGGTGCATGTCATTTTTCATTTAAATTTTTTTCTATAATCTTATTGTTTTAATACAGTAAAACCAGACACACAGAAACACGGCGTAACTCATGAGCACGTTTAATTGCAGTAGTTTAACTGCCGCGTGTTAGACAGTCGCTCAATACATAGTGCTACGTGCAGGAAAAGCAGCAGACAAGTGATATTGTTAACTTCATTTTTTTTAATCAACTGCGTGAAGTTTATCTCGTAACTGTATTCAAGCAAATTTGTTGAATCGCTGCATGAATTAGGTTATTTGAACTGACGCTCGAAAGATCGCATTTGCTGTACATTTCCGCTAAAGCTCTCTTTACATTTCTGCAAGTACCGCACAGCTGACTGCATTGCTTTCAAAATGGTATTGCTTTAATTATTGTTCGATATACATGATTTTCGACTTGCATGGGAATTTTGTGAACGAATTAACCTTGTTGGTCGTGGACTTACTGTATATCAAATGGATGTTAGATTAACTGGGATTTTTTTAACCAGGATTAGTTTATTCCCTGCCATCCTGGATAATTGGGAGTCTATTGTATCATAATAACTAATTTAAATGTTAAAATAAAACCTTTATAAAGAAAGCTTTAAAGCTATTTAATAAGAGAAATATTAATTTAGAATAATTTTTACGCCATTTTGTTTTCTAGTTCTTATTGGAACATTAAAAATTTCTTAATATGAGGTTTACCCCAAGATGGCTTAAATGTGTACACTGCCATGAATAATTCTCTCACTACCACATTAACGACTAAACTGGAGATAGCAATCAATGCATAGTTGTCACATTAGCTATAGCAATTTCTACTTTTTAACAAAAAATGCTTGATAAGGATAACAATCACACTTGAGAATGAATCGATCCTTAACCTCTTTATTAAAGTACACAAGGTAAGGTGACACTTTGTTTATATAGCAATGAAGAAATAAACAGGAATGTAAAAGAAGATACAGAGAGCTTCATCGCAGTGAAATAAGAAATCGACAAAATGTACATAAAGAGCAAAATCGCCAACCACATCTTACAACTGACAGGGCTGCTGTCACTGGATCAGAAAATGCAACTGATCCAGCAAGATATTTTCATGGTGAAAAAATGTAAAATGTCAATTTTGACAATCTGTTCATTTCTTCACTGAAAACAAGGCCAAATCGAGACATTTATTAAGCAGTTGTTGCAGTTCTGGTAAAGTTAATTTAACTGTTGGAAGACAATTTCCGAATGAATTAAGAGATTTGCTCACCCGGAATGATCAGACTGGGCAAAATTTCAGACAGTTCATTAGGCAATACAGGTCGAGCACCCTTTATCCGTAAACCGAAATTTTTTTGATCTGTCAACACCAAAGATTAGGAAAAATGGACTGCTCTCAAAAAGGTCCTATACTCAAATGAATGTCGTTATAATGCTGCTACCGCTGGATAAGTGCAAAACTACTTCAAAATAATACTTGTAATAACTAATACATAAATAATAAAATGCAGTCTATCCTACTTATTAACAACGTTTAAATCATTAAATCACAGTACAATGAAATCTTCAAATTTTTTGCCACGTCGCTAAATGCAAAAAAAATTTGCTATACGAAATGAAGTCTCTAAATCTAGTGACAAAATAGCTAAATTGACATCACTGGGTCTGACTTGCTCAAAGAATTCTTTGCTGACGAACAACGTAACCTGACATCTGACACCGCCTGCACTGCATCATTCATCATCGCGGTTTGTAGTGGTTGGTTCCTGACATAACGTACGACGTTTGTGGTTATTTGTTGTATTTGTGATAGAGAACATGTCAAAAAGACCATCAGATGCCCTTATGGGTAACAGTATGGAAACAAAAAGGAAGCGCAATTCATGATCAATTGCTAAGAAAGTTGAGTTATTGCAAAAGTTGATCGTGGTGCGTCTGTGAAGCGATTTAGCGAGGGTATCAGCACCGTGTATTCGTACTGTGTACTGACTGTAGCAGTTATTCTAAAACACTTTCATCCCATGAGCCATTCCATAAAAATTCACTAATAAGGCGGAAATTAATGGCTCTATGGTAATTGTTCATTTATATTTTTTATTTTAATATAGCGTGTTATAATAAAAACATACTGTATTTTGCCTGCAGCATGGGCGTAACTTACATGTTTGCTTGATCTCACAAATATGCATATACTTCATAGAATTCGACGTATTTTACGAATATAAACGTAGATGCAAGCAAATTGCAGAGAATTTACTGTCGATCCAGTTTTTATATCCTGTTCAGAAATCCTCGCATAAGACGCGCACCCCCTTTTTCCCCCAGCGTTACGGGAAATAATGTACACAAGCAAATACGCTATTTAAAATTGTTTATATGTATTCAAGTTGGTAAAAGGTAGCGTGAGTTGTGTAGTGCTCGTAGAATAATGTACAGGATACATGCAATAATGCTATGCATACTAACAATGTGTAATATCAAAAAAACGAAATTTTCCCAATTCCGAAATACTGTCTTTCCCAAAGATTTCGGATAAAGGGTGCTCGACCTGTACAATAATTCTAAAGCATTTATGTCATTTGTTGCAAATGTTATAGATATTCCAGGTCATGGCCCTTATTGTTCAAAATATGTATCTGGAGAAATTAATCACCTCACATCATCTGCTGTACAAATAAATACAGTCCAAATCCAGTTACATCACCTCAATTTGCAGAACCTTATGTTTATGATTCTGATGAGTCTATTGATATCAGCATGAATAATCCCAGGAATCAGGATTGTGTGTGAATTATAATGGAAACAATTTGTAGAGTTCTTACAAATTGCTCACCTTATACAGCAAGTTACAGAAAACTGTGTGATGTTTTTCTTGAAGAGCAATCTTGAGTAATGAACAAAAGTGGAGAAATGCAAGAGTTTAAACTTTTATTTACAATGATGTATGTTGCAGATTGAGAAGGAAATTTAACGAGAAATATTTATTTCACAGTTTTCCCAAATTATACAAAAAGTTCAATTATAATTCATAGTTTATCGGCACACATCGATCCCATGGTATTAGCATTATCTTTCCCAAGAGGTGAACCAGAATTAGAAAACAATGCATTTTAAAATGATTTTTAAAACGTCTTTGAATAAAACTACAAGACTATATTTTTTATAGGAGATATTTTTTGTCTTTACAATCATGTGTGTGTTCAATTAATGTTTTTTATCTAAAAACTTCATTGACTGCCTGGTATCATTTGAACAAGCAAAATATGTATACCCTTTTCTAATATACCGTATTCCATATTTTCAAAAAAATTTGCAAAATGGCACTGCAAAACCACCAGAGTAATATTTCAAAGCATAAGTATTCCCAAAAATATGATATTTTGGCAAATAAGAAGAACATTTTTTACAGGGTTAAAAATATGGGCTATAAAATAAGTGATAGAGACAAAATTTTGCAATGGGAGGAATTACGACTAGGATAAAAAATTTCAACTGAGAACTTACTTGGCCTTTCCAGTCTACCCTCTGGGTGGGTTGCCATAGTATTGTTGACTTCAGTAGCTGAGCCAGGAACAAGGCGTACACACAGAGGGTTGAAAGTCCATGTTTTTCCATCAACGCTTACCCGCAAATCTCCATCTGAATAAACTTTTATCACCTTTCCCATCTTTCCCAAGGCCTTAAAATAAGAGACGTTAAAAAATCACTATCATTAATTGTTAGACAAAAGCAATAAAATTAATTAATATAAATGAAATTAATTTTTACAGAGTCCAAAATGCAACAAGTATGATGAGTTTTATGCAATGCTGATAAAAAAAAACATTTAATTGAAGTTTTCTACATCCAGTTACTTTCAAGGTTTACCAAAGTTGGTCTGTGCTGTATAAAACCTTATCATCAGCAGATCTTTTTGTTGATTTATTCATTTTTCCTGAGCTGGATTAATACAACATTAAAATTTTCATGCCAACAGTTTTTGCAAGTGCCCTTAATGAATGAGCAAGTATTTAAACTAGTAATTTCTGCAAAGTGACAAATCTAAGTGCGGGTGAGTATTAAAAAAACAAGTTTGACTTGATACACAGTTGGTCACTGTGCATGATGTGATGAAGGTCTTTTAACAAAGATGAAGTTTGTAGGCCTTTTGGCCCATAAATGGCACCTTATACACTTTTATAAGTCGACTTCATTAATTAAATTCTTTTCACGAGGCACTTCAAAGACTATTCACCTTTATGAAGTGATTGGAACATGTTCAGTATTTAACTACATCTTTGTTGTAGGAAAAGGCATAACAAAGCAATATCTCAAGAGGAGTGCTGGCCTATAATTTCAAATATGAAATCTGGTGAATAGCTTAAAGTAGTCAAATACCAAACATTTATCATACTTTTATTAACTTCTTGGCTGGGTACATGGGATAGACTGTGTGACTTTGTGGATTGGTATGGGTATTTTGGACAAGGAATACCTACAAAAAGCATACCAAAATGAGAGGAAATTCCATGGGTAATGCTCCTTTTATATCAATGGATTTCCAAGGTTTCAGGGTAGAATGACTTAGGTATTTACAGTTTTATACTTAGAAAAGAAAACTTTTATGCATTGCATAAATACACAGTGCTCCCCAGTTATACCACAGACCTATGGGAAGGCATGGCAACCAGCATTATTAAGACCTACCCCAGAATAACTGAGGAGATGGTCTATTTAACCCAATACAGTACATGCATACAATTGTTTAATTTTTTCAATTTTTATTTATTATGACTGCCTCAAGCATAAAAACAGAAAATTCAGTGCTGAAAGCATTCTGTTGTCAGTGTGTTAAGTTTTCTTCAGGTTCAGCATAGAAAGACCTATGTTATGTCTGCATCAATGGCATAAGTGACAGGGAGCACTCTAATGAAAAATTCCTAGACCTAGCAATGACAGAAGGTATTCTGAAACGTATCAAAGCATGATATGGAGATTTAAATTTGTATCAGCAACTGGTTCTCATGTTTACGGAAAAGCAGATGCATTGTGAGGGAAAATATTATAAAGCATTTTTTAAATAAACAATTGATCTTTTCACATAATTCTGGGCAATATTTGTTCCACTGAATTTTCAGTAAAACAATTTATTTGAGCAGAAGTTTATAACAGCAGCTTTATACTGTACTTGTTTTACTGCCTTTTATAATAAATTTATAACCAAAGCACATAGAGAAGTAACTTTTTCTATAAAGCATACAAAACATAAAAATCATTGCAGTTTTTATATTCTAGTGAAGCATGTCTTAAAAACATAAATTTAATGAAAATTACTTAATAACAGCTCTTAAAACAATAAATTAATTTCATAAACCATGTAACAAGAGTAGGCTTTGTAAAATCTTAAGTATATACTTACACTCCTCATTACATCAATCCACTCGCCATGACCCTTTTGCAACTCTTTCACTCGCTCTGTGTCCGAAATGACTCTAACAGCATCCCCTACTGCAAAGGAGTTGACTTTTGTGAGAGATGACGGATGGAACGTCCACCGATTATTGCATCCTTCATACTGTACACGAATATCTCCCCTCTCTGTCACACGATGTACCGTGCCAAACTTTCCAATATACTGTAATGGAAAGCATGAGTTAGGTAAAGAACAAATGTTTCATATAATGAGATATTTTCTTAGCAGAAAGAGTCATCTTCGTTCATGCTGACCTCAGCCATTCGTGGATTCCATCCACCATGACCTTCTTGCATCTGCTTGAGCATCTCTACGCTCATGAGAACATTGACTTTGTCACCTACGCTAAATGTTGGATGGCGAGAAGGAGATCCACTCACTCCAGAGACTCCACCACCTACACTACATCCAGCACCTTTGGCTGAGCTGCTTGCAAGCTGCATCTCATTGGATTCACCTTCAGCAAAAATTCAACATGATTTTTTAGTTCATGTAAAAAGGTATTACTAATTAACTAAGCATCAATAGAGAAACTGGGTCTACAATTCCCTAATTGGGCTTTGAATGCATAACTGACTCAAACCAACAACTGCCAACATGTTGAATTTTCAACATTTACAGCATCAAGCTGCAATCTGTGGTTGGATCGACTACCTGGTAATATTTTACAAGGAAATGAACAGTTCATAAGTCATTGAACTTGATCCTGACTTTGAATGTCATTGTGGACATATTTTGAATTATCTAAATTGAAGGGAACAGGAAACTTATGGGGGTGGCTGTGGAATAATTGTAGCTTCAAATTACACCATACTTTGAACTATTGACCTAATCAGGGTTTTCAGTACTTTTCAAGAAGCCCTAAACATATAATACACAGCACTCTGCCTGTCTCTCAAATCTTTTTCTTGAAAATCTGATATCTGGAGGGCTGGCACTCCATTGTACACTTGTTTATATGTAGACAACAACAGTATACTTAAAAAATCTAAATCAGGGGAATTCAAACGTAAAATAGGTGAGGAAAATACTTATTATTGGGTGAATATAAAATACTTAACGGAAACAATGTTTATCCACAAATTAGTGTTGTTTTTTCAATGCAAATAAAAATATCAGATATATACTTCTAATAGTAATTTATAAATCATGAAATCATAAATAGCATTATATACATAATATCCTTATTCTGTTGGTACATCTGTCTGTCGGAATGCTCTATGGAGTTAGATGGGAAAATAAAGAAAACCACCCATAACTAAAACCCTTTCAATCTTTTAAAATCAAACTTTCAGGAATCACTTGACTTTTCAACTTGAAACTGCTTGCCATGTATATAGTAGTCCTGGGTTTGACTCCAAGAGCATATCCTTTCTTTATTGGAATAACATGCACAGAGCTGAAATGAAGTGAGCAAGCGTTTTATCTTTAGCATTTAAAAATATCTTAAAAAATGAGATATCGACACAGGATTTTTACAGTTATGCCGAGTGTTGCTTCACGTATGTTGCCGCATGTCCTTTGGCAATGATTATGCTGGCTGCCGTTCTCCAGTTACAATATTCAAGTAAAAAATGAAACTGTTTTGCCCCTCTACAGGTGCCTAAATATGTAAGATGTACTAAGATAGCCCTCACGATTACCTACCTCATGAGCAATATGTTTAATATAATAAATAATTACCTAATCAAATACTAGGCGATTAGCGTAATCCAATAAGCTCTAATCCCTTATTTATTATATTACGATTTATTCAACAAGTAGAGGTAAATAATATTTAATTTATGCAAGCCTATAGAATAATAACAGAACAAAGTTATTGCATAACCAATTGCAAAAAACTCAAACAAACAACAACAAACAAAGCTATGATGTACTACGTACGATTTTAGCCTGATATACTGTACTAATTAACCAGTATTAGCAATTAAATAGTGGTGGTGAACCAACCCAGTAACAAAAAAACAATCCTACTGAAAGGAATAATCACTCAAGATTGGGTCAACAAATGATTAATTAAGCAAAGTTACAATGTACATTAACAGTTTGTAGTAAATTTTCAACAAGTATTGTTAAGACAACATGAGAAAAATTTCAAATTTACTTATCCAATCAAATTAAGAACAGCAATGTAATCCTAATTAAGCACTCGTAACTACCAAACAAAACAACTTTGCTTAATCTTATTATATATTCTCACCAAATTCTAGCCATTTTTTACTGAACCCAAATAATGCTCCATAACTAGGATTAGCTAAATGAGTTGGCATATGCTATACTTCACCAACCAATGCATAGTCATCAACAACAACAATAATAATAAATCTAATATATAAAAATGAATGTATGTGTGTATCATAATTTTAAAACTCGAAAACTACAGATCGTAGAAGCAAGAGAAAGGTATCATTTTAACCGGAATAATGAGTACGGTGGTATAGTAAAGTTTTAATATCGATTTGATTGACCTGTCTAATTTTAAAAAACATTTGCTTTTTTTATTTTCTTCATTTGAATAACATAGGGACGAGTGCAGCTTATTTTTCATTTGAATTTTAAAATTACTTAGAAACATGGTACGAACTTGAGACTTGAATGGTTCTACGAAGAAAACAAGTTTATTTTTATTGAAGATAGAATCCGAATCCTGATCGAATTAGCATAAAAATGCATTTAGAATCAATAAAATACGTGATTTTATCAGTTTTATTACAATACCCATTATAAGCTACCATAACAACTCCCATTGTCGCCAAAATTGAGAGTTCAATGCATTTATATGGGAGGGAGGGAAAGGGAGAGAGGGGAGGGAGAGAGAGGGGGAGAGGGGAAGGAGGGGGAGAAGGGATGGAGAGGGTGGAAGGGAGGGGGAGGGAGTTTATACGTTATTTTCGTAAGATTTTCTTCCTTCATTCATCTAAATACAAAAATACGGAGCAGTTTTCTTCATTTTTGCTTTATTTGACGGGTATAACTGTGTACTATCTTATTCTTGTGATGCTTACATGTTACACGGTCGAAGTTTTAGATTCACTAAATCCGTTGAAATTCAACGAGCACTCCTGCAAGTTATTAATAAATGCAAAAAATTAACAGCATATAACCCACTCATTACAGTTATTGCATACAATTTGGCAGTTCACCAACTGGTAGCGATATCAATGAACCACTGGAAAGTGGAAGGATCTGGAGAATGAGAAACGCAGCACGTTTCCAATGCCTTGTCAGCGATCGTTGTAGCAACAGTTAACAGCAATCAAACACTGTTATTAAGTCTGTAGCACTTCCAATTACAAATAAAACCGATATACGGCCCGAAGGACCATAATGTTGGTGCACGTATGTTGCTACACGTCCTTTGGAAATGATTACTCTGGCTGCCGTTCTCTGGTTACAATTTTGTGGACTGTAATTTTTAACAAAATAAAAAACAAACGGTAATTATTACACACTTTGCGACATTGCTATCACAAGCAATCACACCGTCCACACACTACCAAGCTTAACAGCATACTGCATCAGTCTATTGTCTCTACCGAAACACACATTGTCCTCAGGAATCCTGCAGATGGCACATCACACATCATCGGTGACATCCCACAGTGAAAATAGGCAACACGTCTGAACACTGAGAAAGCTATGGAAATGAAGTTCCATATCGTAGAAATTCAAATCTCATTCGAAAAAGGCCAAAAATTATGTTTTACGGCAAGTTTTGTGATTTTTATGCATTTATTCAATTCATCGCCATGGGAACTGCAACTGTTTAATTCTATTGTTGGCTCGATCTGAATGAGTAAGAAATGAAATGAATTTCCATATCATAGACATTCAAATCTCATTCAAAAAAAGGCAAAAATTATGTTTTATGGCTATTTTATGGGATTTTTATGCATTTATTCAATTCATCGCCATGGCAACTGCAATTGTTAAAGTTTATTGTTCGCTCAATCCTAATAAGTAAGAAATGTATAAAAATTGTGAAAAATCGTATTAAAATTTTTGGAGATTTTCGGATAATATTTGAATTCTTATGATAAGGAAATTAATCTTTACAATTTTCTCTGTTTGACTGTGCATGTTTTGTGTAAAAAAAGTCGATTTATATGTATTATCTTATGGTAAAAAGAAACTATCCCCTAGAGTCGAAAGGAAATACCTTTAGAAATTAACAACTTCTCGAGAAATCTACAATGCCAAAAGCATACTTCCATTAGTGCTGTCAAAATATAGGCTTAATAAGTTTAAACATTAAGCATCAATAATCACAGATATTCTATTATAGAAAACCAATTCTGAGCAACAATAGCCATAAATAACATACTTTTTTACTGTTATCCTTTAATTACTATAGCTAATAATCATGAAAAGTAATTAAACTCAAGATGAAAGGAAAAGGAAGACTTAAAATAGGAGCACAAACTCGCTGGAGATCTGGCCAAATGGAAATATTGCTGAAGCTAGGAGAAGAGAAACAGAACAGGATAGACAGAAAAGATTGAATGAACAGAACAAACGAAAAGCGAGGCATAGACCTAATGAGTCACCAGAAGCAGCAGTAAATTGACTGACAAGCAACACATTTATAGAAGCAAGAAATCAAACACATAAAAGTTCATTAAAATATGAATAGCAATTACTGTAGATTAGGTTATTTATATTTATGTAACAAAATTTTTATAGATTTAGTATTTTTAACAAAAAAATCTTCATTAACATATATCTTTGCCAAACCACTTTTATATGCTGAAGACTATTATTATTCTCTGAAACATTCAGTTATGTAGATTTTATATTAATTTTTTACATTTTACTGCACATAAAACTTGGTGTCATTAATTTTTATTTGATTTTAATTCAATACTTAATTCACACATACCTGTCATGTTTGACAGGCAATTACACTAGTCTATATAATAAAACGTTAAGGCAATACGTGGCACACAATAACATTGTACTGCTAAGCAACAGGATATATAAACAGCTGAAAGAGCTATCACTGAAACATATCAGATCTTTGTATCATAATGTTAGTATAGTATTGTAAAATCTGTATTAAAGATTATTATTATTAAGTAGATATTACTTTTTTTAAATTAATTTGTGTACAATCTTATATGGTAGATTACCTATATATCATAAGCCCGTAAAAAATTACGGAACTTAAATAATTAAGCGTTTTCATCTACTTAATAACCCGAATCCCTCTTGGTTGGTCAGAGACATTTTTGTTCAATGAGAATTTATAACACAAATAAATTCTATCATTTAGCATTTCAACAACTACATCAATTTAAATAAACGCAATGACCACACTATACTTACCATTTCGACAGAGGTACATCAGAATATATCACATTTAGCCAAATATTACGTGTTAAATTATTAATAACAGTAATTATTTATTTTTAAATATCATTCGACACACGCACGCACACACACACATAACAACTAAGTAGAACTACGTCAATTTAAATAAAAACAAAATATTTACCATTTTAGAAGTAATACATGATAATACTTTTCCGTAGTAATATCGCAACCAAATAACAATGTCTAATGTTTATTTACTCAATGTCTCTAGCAACGTGATAAACAGATTCTGTATATCGCATTGAAATACAATATAAAGTTAAAACCATTTAGATACTGTATATGCAACTATATATTAATTAATTAAATAAATATTTAAATTGTTTGCTCAGAATAAAAGTAATGGCTTCAAGAGCAACACGTTATGCTAATTATCACTAATTATAATGTGAGAAGAAGAGTGGAACGAGCCAACCAATCTGTTGAAGAAGCAAATCGAAGAAGAACTGAAAGAAATCAAGCTGATAGAGATCGAAGAGCCATTGAAGATGAACAACAACAAGAACAATGTAATCAAAAACAAAGAAGAAGACGGTCTGATCTAAGTTTGGAATCGAGAGAAAATGGAATATGCAAGAGAAGGCAAGCTAAATGACGTAGATTAAATGAACGTGCACCTGATCCAGGTAATTCTCAACTTGACGTTGCCATTGAAGAACATAACTGTGGAAATATGACTCAGACTTGCAATTACTGTGGTGCACTTTACTGGCCGAATGAACTCAACACTTCTAAAAAATACACCAAATGCTGTCACGATGGAAAAGACTCCCTCGAAGATTTATCTGAAATGCCTGATTTACTAAAAGAATTATTAACAACAAACTCACCTGAAGCTAAAAATTATCGAGAACATATCAGAGAATACAATGCTACTTTAGCTTTCGCTTCAATGGGTGCCGAAATCAAAGCACCACCAGGAATAGGACACTACTGTTTTCGTATTCATGGACAAATTTACTATAAGGTTTCTCCACTGTTCACGAACGAACAGAACAAACCAGGGTATGGACAACTGTATATATTTGATTCAGGTGAAGCAACAAACAAACGTATGGATTATAACCAAGGCTGTTCATGAATTGTAATGGAGAGATTAGATACGATGTTACGATGAATAAATCCGTTTGCTGAGTCTTACAATCAAATGCATAGGATAACACAATCTAATCCAACAGTAAAAGTTAGAATGGTTTTTATGGAATATCCGAATTTAGACTTAGGAAGAGATAACGCACCTACTTTAAAAACAGAAGTTGCAGCAATACAATGTTATTGTGTGCCACGTAAGATCATTTGACTCACTAATTATTGTATCTGCAATTCCAGAGATCGAAAATTCTGTGTATAAAGAAATTTATGATACTGAGCAATAAAGTCAGACTAGCGCGCAGATGTTCTGAGCGGGTAAAGCTAGTTAGATTATAATTCCCTTAAAATTCTCAAATATTTAAGGTTATTTCACAAATATGAGAACACAGGGTTACATAGGAAAATACTGTAATTACTTTCTATTTTTTCTCCCTTACATAATTTCTTTGGCTATAAAATGTAAATATGTTTTTACTAAACCCTGTCTTCAGTGGGTGGGAATACTTGTAGAACTATCTTTCTGACAAAAATTAGGATATAATGCTGTTGAGTTTATATCAAGGTCAACAGTAAAACAATACTTATGTCATGAATCTCTATATACCCGTTTTTTAGTCTTATGAAGCTTGACCTTAGCACAGCGAATAGCCAATCAGAGCGTTTCCCCCTTCCACCACCATTTGAAGTTTTTGAGAGGCGCGGGAAAGTAGTACACTCTTGCCAGATATCCGCTCTTGAAGAAAGTCGCATGCGAACGCTAAGGCATAAACGAGGTAGATCTGCGAACAGCACGATGGCGAGAGAGACACTGACTTTCTCCCCTCTCCATCGACAGTCTCTCGAGATTTCATTGGCTGCAGCAGTAAGCGTACAACTAGGATTTTCAAGGTCAAGCTTCATAAGAGTAAAATACGAGTATAATTGTAATTGATACAAGTATGTAACAAATTTCTGAATGATATGAGTTCATAAGATGATCCAGTTAGATGCTTTGTGTAATGAACCTAAATAAAAAAACTAAAATGTGCCCATTTCAATAAGCTTTTTGAGAAAACTTAGACAGACTATTTTACAATAAAATTAGATATGCTACCTGAAAATAGAAGAAATGCAGAAACAATTGTTAACTGGGTATATCAGTAATTATCACAGATTTTCACCTCAAGGTTGGGTAATAAAGCAAATGGTGAATCATCTTCATGGAAATTTGTGATCACACAATGGGATAACAGGAAACAAGTTGTTAAATGTCTCACCTAGAACAGGAAGATGATCACGGTAGTAGAATCCGCCTAATCCTTCTTGAACATACTTGAGGTCAACTTTGCCTTTATGGCCAAGTCGATATACATTGGTAGAACCAGAACCAGTCCATGTCACATTTGCCACAGATCTTCCTGATTCATTGTCCCAACCACGAATATCTATGACACGGCCAGTTTTACCTAGGAAGAACAAGTTTTTCTGTTAATGCATTTTGTAATTCCCTAAGCAATCTAAATACAGTGGAATCCCAATTTAAGGTTCTCCCATTTAAGGTTTACCCGGATTTAAGGCGGATTTTTTGCGGCCCCGACCAAAGCTCCATATAAATAATGTATTGTATCACCTGATTTAGTGTTTCTCGATTTTGTGAATTGCCCGCAATTAATGGACAAAATTCTGGTCCCTTGCGGGGCATCGCCTCGATTTCAGGTGCATTTACACAGTGACTCGAGAATATTTCATTTGGTGGAGATGTAATATATTAATTCAATCTAACCATCAATGGCACAACACATGTTGGCATTGTTACTGCATTAAATAAACTCAAAAGAATTAATATTTAGTCGTGCTGTTTCGTCAATCCACCTTAAATATCCTAATCTGTTACGTACTTCACAAAAGTTGCGGTGACGTCATCACGTGACACGGATTTTTTTACATTTCAGTTTGCAGGCGCTCGCTCAGTAACGTGACGCGTTAGCTAGTTGGGCCACCCGCATTTACCACAGCCATATTTACCTCGTCAACCCGAAAGGAAGACAATCCCCCAAAAAAAGGGAAGTCTTATTCACAACAATGTTATTATTACATCGAGGTGGCGATGTTATTAAAACTTTGGATGTATGTTCTTACTCATCAGTCAATGTAGCATTTCCCTACACCGCACAAGACATGCAATCAAATTTGTGAGCCCACTTAGCATAAAGTGCCAAAATGTAACAAATGAGACTAAAAGGACGTTGGAACTGTTAGCGTTGTTATTTTATGCATGGTCAGCCAATAACAGGCGTCGAAACGTCTGCCAATGCTCACCACACTGCTTCACCGAGGGATAATTATTCGAAACTCGTAAATACAGTAAAATTCCGTTATAACGCGCATCACTATACCGTGGATTCAGATATACTGCAGGTCTAGTCGTCCCCCAAAATGATTCCATTTATATTCTTCGTAAACATCCTTGTTTCAAATTTTACCTGGATTTATTTTCTTCGTAAACAACTTGGTTCAAATTTTCCACGATGCTAAACTCACGTCGCTGTCTATAAGAATGATAAGAAATTGTAGCTGAAGTCCAGAACCGCGGAAGAGCAGAAAAATTATCGGAAGACGACAGCAAGAATGAAGAGATGTGTGAGGCTGAGACCCCTTAAATAAGCAAAGTATTGGATAACATCAGTGAAGTGATGAATTGGATGGAGAGTGACTGTGATCATCTTCATCTTTTACATTTGCAAAACATTAAGACGTATGTGACGAAGAAATGCCATCAGCTGTCGCACCAAAAGAAAATATTGGACAATTTTAAAAACACCGATTAAAGTAAGGTGTGCATTTAAATCAAAATATGATATCAGTTTTTATAGTATTTTGCAATTAAATTTGTTATAACGCATATACTTTCACGTTTTTTAAAATTATTTCCCAAAATACCGCGGGTTGCCGATAACGTGGGTGTACATTCTGTCTCCCGAAACCCGCGTTATAACGGGGTTTTACTGTATTATCTTATATAATCCATGCGAGCCCAATTATATCATGTATTCATTATAGCATATGAACTTAAAAAACTGAAAGGATCTGCATGCTTGGTTGATTCCTCCTATATAGGAGTGTTTATTTGCTTAAAAGTTTTAAGAAAGTTTGTCTCGGAAAAATTAAAGATCGCAAATTCACTGCTAGGAGGTGCAATGAGGGTCACAGCCATGAAATGACGACTAATTTCGCAAAAAAAAACCTAAGCTAGAAGAATCACCTTCGCCAGAGGACTTACAGTTGGTATTATTCTCAACCATCGTCGTTCTGTGAAATTTTACAAATGAAAAAAGTGATTGCAATTAATCTATACACTTAATATTTGTGTTTTAACTAATAAAACATATTTGACAATAATGAACTGCCGTTTAGTCTTTCAATTTTAGATAACCCCCATTTAATGTATTACTCGATTTAAGGTACAAAAAACTTGTCCCTGATGCAAACTTTAAATGGGGATTCCACCGTATGAATCATTCTTTGAAAAAGGAGTATTTATTAAACATATGGAATTAGGTTGACACTAAATATGTGTTGAGTCCATTCCTGCACCTATATTTTTCAGTGTATTTATTCATTTAATGAAAAATGGACAACATGAAAATATAATTTAACAAAATTTTTTTCAGCTCCAATAACCAAATTCAAAAGGATATCCATCAGATAACATGAGATGGCAGTTGAGAGAATTGAGTTTCCTCACCCACTACTTTCTTTTCTCAACTGCCAACTCTCAACTTTCCAAACCAAATTATGTTTAATGTAGATCAGAAAAAACAAGGATTTTTTACTTAAAAATAAAGACTAATACTATTATACACAATCATTAAATTCTGAATTAAATAAATGTAACTTTTATTAAATTTAGACTAATAATACTATAAAGGCTACTAGTGTAAATGCCCGTTGAATTTCAACAGATTTAGTGAATCTACTTTTGCTGCCAATTCTAGGGTGTATGCGATATATACAAAAACATTTTAGTTTATGAAAAACTGAAAATCACCTATCTTACCTTATAATTTGCTTGAGTCACTCTGTCAGTAATGCTCTTTGAAGCTTAATATCTCGCAGACAACTGAACCGAATTTGATGAAATTTTCAGAATAGCATTATGATATAATAACAAAATGTTTTAATGGATCGAACTCAAGATCAAAGACCTGGGCTCGACTCCAGGGAATAATTTCCATTTCCAATAAGATAGCACATAATTACACGTAAAAATGAACTTTTCGACGCGCAGTCTTTTATTCTTTTTTAGATTAAAATTAGAAAGAATTGACCTACAAATTTTGGATGTAAACCATTTTGAAGAAAACATTATAAAGGTTCTTATTCCATTTGTCTTTTTCCACCTACAGTTTGAAATCTATCAATTTAAACGTTTAATTTACACAGTTTGAGGAAATATAGCCATTTTAAGAGGATGTTGCCTTTCCTGCAATTTCCATTGTTAGATCTCTATATAATATTGTTATTTCAATCCTTATGGGTATAAATGTGCTTTGAATGCTTTTAATACCAGAGAGAGAGGGGAGGGAGAGGGTGAGAGAGGGAAGGAGAGGGAGGTAGAGGGAGAAGGAAATGACTTTCAATACAATTTATGTTTCTGATGCTAATTTGATCTTCATAAATAGCTTGAACGATCGAATATTTACTCCTGTCATTTTCGACGGGCTATACACTAGTAAAGAATACTTTTTCACTTAACTTTTCTGAACAATGACAGAGTAGAGCATTTGTTGGAAACCATTAGTACGGTATTCTTCCAAAAATGAGCTAATGCTTTTTAAAATTTTAATGCATTCTGATATTACCATGTTTAGTCTTTGTAATAATTTTGATGCAACATTAACTTTTGATAAAACGCCGTACCAAACAACAACACTGCAAACAAATTTAAAGCTAGAAATTTTATCCGCCAAGGATTTGCTTTTGTTTTTGGTATCGCTGTCTCTCTGCTCATCCAAAGAAATTTCCATCAGTGCATCATATATTTCTCCCAATTGGTACCTTAATGGCTTAAGAGCATCCACATGACTTTCCCACTGCGTAGTACTAACACTTTTAAACACTGTTATATACTTTTTTCGTACAGTCCATCTTTTTGTCGAACTTGAAAAAATACAAATATCTCTTGAACTTAAAAAAGTTAACAATTTCTCCAGATTTTGCTGCTGCATCATTAACCACAAGATTAAGCAAATGACATGAGCAAGGTACAAAAAAGGCTTTAGGATTTTGATTTAAAATCCATCTTTCGACGCTGGGTGCCTGCTTGCAGTAGTGCCCTGCTAAAGTTTCAAAGATTGATATCTCTGCTACTTTATATTCCAGCATAGGGCACCTGGATTAATGCCGGAGAGCAAATAATTACTTTAACATGTTCTGCCTTTTCTTCTTCCGTTTTGCGAATGGGTTTCCGGGAAGCTTCTCAGCAAGTGCTCGGATTACTTGTTCCTTTACTATTGATTATACAGAATCCAAATGGCAACAAAAATGTCGGGAAAATTACATCCAGTTATTTGCATTCCTTATATTTCTTACAATCAACATTCAGAGATACAGTTTCAACAGAAGGAGGATGAGAGTTTTATTGCACTCAAAACATTTACTTGCAGCCACACTTCAGCAGATTTTCGCCCGCAAATAAAGCAAGTATTTTAAGATAGCACAGGGCCCGGTGCAGTCACACCATTTGCACCGTGATCTGTCAGCTCTGCTTGTGCCAGCATAAACTTTAAAAGCTCTTAGCCTGCCCTGCCACCTGCCGACCCTCTTTGTTATGGAATAAATCTTTCACATGTTATTCTAAAAATAATCTTCTGTATATCAATAAATTGATATGAAATGAATGCTAAGACCGAATGGAAGATGAATGGCAATTAGCAGGGTAGCGCCCCTACATCCTGCCGACTCCTTCGGTGCCCTTATTCTCGGCCACCTCCAATAAGGCATTTTCAACTTTCACTTTCTGCATTAACACATGGGTTCGAAAAGATCGGCGAGGGACACGCATCGCCCATCCAGCTTATAACTCGCATTCCGATAATATACACATCATTTGATGGTGCCCCTGGCATGTTGGCACATGGGTGCCTTGCATCCATTGTGTCCCGGGTTGGCACGGCCTTTCTGAAATCAACTACCCTGGGTGCAAAGAGCGCATCGCATAAGGGTGCCAACTTTTGTTGAACGCTTTCCCATCAAGGTACAGGGTAGGCGCAAAGTAACTGAACATGTTTTTACTTGTATATCTCGCAAGCGAAACCTACAACAAATTAGTATCTTCTCTTAAGTAAAACCCACAAGGAGACTCACTCAACGCTCTCCAATAATGTATCGATTCAAAGTGAAAATGGGGAACCGCCGAAAGTCTTTTGAGTGCCCCTTGATTTTCGGTGCCCCGATGCCTTGCTTACCACCTAGCGCCGGCCCTGCATCTATAGACATCAAGCAAGAACATGATCCATATGTTGAAAGGAATCTCAAGTATTATGAGTGTTCTGAATCAGGGAATTCAGCAGTACAGAGAGACTTACGAAGAAAAGAAAAAGGCTGCAAGTTAGCTTTACCTTGATGAATTCTTGAGAAAAAAGACTCCTCAGCTAATACAGAAGGAAAGTCCTGACCAAGGTCAACAATTAGGGAAAATCCCAGATAACCCTGTTTTCAGAGCATTCAAGAAGAGCATACAAGGTGCGATGAAAAAGTTCCCAGACTGGCCGCGTGGAGTGCTAACCAGACGTAGTACAGACTTGGGCCGCTAGGTAACACTAAAGAGCTTCATTGTGAAGCAGTGTGCAGAGTGTCACGTTGATACACTCAAGCATTTTTTTTATCACAAGCGTTTTTGTGCGTTAGTGGTGGTCTGCGATTTTTGCAAGAAGAGAAATTGCAGACTTGAAGGAGCAGCGCGTGTGCATCAAGTTTTGCTTCAAACTCCACAAAACCGCGTCGGAGACGGACAAAATGCTTAAACAAGCATTTGGTGATGACGCCATGGGAAGAACCCAGACTTTGGAGTGGTTCTCGCGGTTCAAACGTGGGCAAACGTTGGTTGAGGGTTCTGAACGTTCTGGTCGGCCCTCGACCAGCAGAACTGAAGAAAATGTTGAAAAAGTGCATTGGGCCATCCACGAGGACTGTCGGCGAATGATTAACAACATCTGCAGCATTGTTGGCCTATCGTCCGGTGCATGCCAACACATTCTCGCGGAGGAACTCAACATGAGGCGGATCACTGCCAAATTCATGCCCCGCTTGCTGACCCAGGACCAGAGGCAACACCGGTTCACTGTATGCAGGGACCTCCAGGAACAGGTCAGAAACAATTGAAACTTCCTTTTCAAGGTCATCGCTGGTGATGAAAGTTGGGTTTATGGCTACGACCCAGAAACCAAACAGCAGTCATCCCAGTGCTGCTCCTTCAAGTCTGCAATTTCTCTTCTCGCAAAAATCGCAGAACACCACTAACACCAACGCACAAAAATGCTCGTGAAAAAAAACCGCTTGCATTAAATTAAAAACTAAAAATAATAATCTACAAGTCACTTAACTCTTAACTACGCGCACGCCGGCACTCAGTACCGCATTTTAGCCAAAATGTGCATAATTTTTGGAAATGAACTCGGAACGCCCCCAATAATCTAAATACCCTATCAATAAGACATCAAACAACTGTGGGGATTATTTCACTTCTCTGATTGTTTTTATATCTGAATTGCAAGCATTTATTGTGAACTCTGCTGTCTATCCGGAACGCAGTACCACTCGCTCGTAATTATGTCAAGCAAACTATCGTATTGTTTGCAATAAAAAAGATGAAATTGGCATTTTATGCAATGTTTTATGGAATATGTATGAGATTTCTAGAAGAAAGACAAAATATTTTTCGAGTTTGGAAATTGTTTGAGTCAGAGCACAAAAACAAAAGTGAGGGTGAGGCTTTTGATGGTGCGTCAGGCGATGACTATTTGTTGACAACAAATGACTCATGCGGCTCATATAAAGTTGATAACACTCCATCAGCGTTAGTGAATAGACTTGCTGACCACCTGAAAAGATCTAATAGAAATTTGGCATGTGATAACTGGTATATGAGTTATTCTTTCGCTTTACCGCTGTTAGACTCAGATATAACATTTCTGGGCACAGTGAGAAAATATAAGCGAGAATTGCCTGCAGAGTTCTTACCAAGCAGAATGAAACAAGTGAAAGTATTTGGATTTCAAGAAAGAATTACCTCAGTGTCGTGTGTGCCTAAAAAAATAAAGCTGTCATCTTATTCTCAACCATGCATTATGCAGCCATCAATCAAGATACCAGTAAACCAGAAATTATCATGGACTATAACTTGACAAAAGGTGGTGTGGATGTGGTGGATCATATGTGCAGTTGTTACTCTGTGTCAAGAAGAACGAGAAGGTGGCCACTTGCACTGTTTTTTGCAATAATGAATATAGCAGGAATAAATGCACTTGTCCCCTACACTTGTTCACACCCAGACTCTCCTCAGAAATCCATAAGTTTTCTTAAAAAATCTCGCACTGTCCTTACTAAAGTCTCAGTTGCAAGAGAGACGCAAAATAAAATCCCTTCCTCCTAATATTAGCGCATGTGGGCTCAGAAGATATCAGCAAAATGACAACAAGTTAGGAAAGTGTACAACGTATCACAAATGGGCACGTTTCATGCAATGGAGTAGTAGAAAGAAATTATATTATACTAGTAGAAAGAAATCATACTATACATGTACGTAAGGGAAATACTGTTTTCAAGTTCTATTCTTCATCATAAATAATCCATTCTCTTCCTACTTAATAATATTACAAGCACATGTAAGGAAATTAAACATTTGTTTGTGATATTGTTTATGTTAGCAACAATAAAGAAGTAACCATGCAAGAAATTTTCGAAGTTCAACTCGATTTAAAATATTCTTTATTGATTTTCTAGATAACGGCTACTCCAACGATAAAAACGTATAGGAAAGGAAATACTCTTCTTTACTACTTCTACCACTTTTATTTGAACAATATTTTGATATGAGCAATACTTTACGAGATACTACGAAAATTTAAATTTTTGTCACCAGTAAAGTGGTACCCCTGATTGGCGTACGTGATTCATTTTTGCGATTTTCTTATTATCTTTGATTGTAAGTCCTTAATATCAAATTTCATGAAAATCATTTGGTAGAAGCCGAGAACGAACGTGTACGGACGGACAGATGGAGAGACCGACAATAATAGGTGCTCACGCTGGAAGTGAAACGCGCCTAAAAATGAACTTATGTTGACTTTAACTAGTTCTATTTGTGTAAATCAACAAAATCCTAAACCGGTACTCGATGCCACACACACGTAATTAAGTCTTGAAATAAGGCGCGCGTAATTAAGGGTTAAGAGGTCACGCTCAGTCTTTTAGACCACACTATTTTTGTTTTATTAATTTTATAACCTTATATTGAACTTTCATTCCAGGCCTTCTCAGTACCTTTTCTCTAATTCACTATCTATTGACTTATCATACCCTCACTAAAAATTGTATCATCCCTCAACAAAACCATCAACTGTGGTTTTTGCCTGAGAAATAGCCTGGATGCCAAGTCGAGAAACAATCTTTGCTTTCTATAAAAAAGGACTTTTGTTTCATCCAAATTACATCTATTACTCCTTTGTCTTGAGTTAAATTGAAGTGAGAAAAAAATTAGGCTCCTTTTGGATATTGTAATAGAAGAGGAAGAAGGAATAACTTGATTGGATGATTCTGATGAAAAGGACTATTTAGAGGAAAGTGACCACAGCACAGGCAGCGAAAAATCCGCAGAATCTGTGGATGAATATTCAGACAATGACACTATAGGGCAACATCACAGAGAATCTATCTAGGAGCCTAAAAGTAAAAATTAGGTGATTTTCGCAGATTTCTAAGAAAGAAAGGCCAGCACAGGAGAACGATGGACCAGGAAGATTTCCCTTTTGTTCCTGGAAATAAAAGTGAAGGAACCGCACCTCTTGTGTGTTGTGCTAAAATATATTTGCAAAGAGCATGCGGTTACTTCATGCATCGGCTGTTCCGAAATTCAAGATGAGAAGGAGAAAGATGATGAAGATTAAGCTCAATAAAATTTAAGAGATCATTACTAAATTCTCAATTTTTATAGTTCACGTTCAATTTTTATTTAAAACTAAATTTAATTTAACATACAATGAAGTACGTACTCTGTTCCTCATAAAGCTTTTTCAAAAATTTTGTTGTAAATTTAACCACAGACTAAATGTAGTTATATTAATAAAAATATGGTATGAATGGTTTTTTAAATAAAAAAATAAGAAAAAACAATTGGCAAGTTAGATATTTTGTCTGATTTTCCAACTCGGTCAAAATGACCGTGCACGACCCTCTTACATTACAAAATCCGCATGACCTCTTAAGGTTAACAAAATTAATATTTGTAACCTTTTCTGCAATTAATGAAAAAATCAAGCAAAAATATGAATAAATAGCAGTGCTGGCAAACGAAAAAAAATTGATTCGTTGCGTTTTTCGTTACGGCCAAAAAAGCAATTTTGTCTTTCGTTACGATAAAATCTACATTTCTTTTTTTGTTACGTTTAACGTTATAATGAAATAATTGCTTATGAGTACTTTTTATTTGATATTTATACCTCGTAAGTTTAAGTTTTTCATTTAGAATTATAGTTAAAAAATTCTTCTAAACATATGTTGCAGATAAGGAACATTTTAAAGTTTTCTAAGGAGTCGGAACAGATTTCGTTATTTTTTTGATCATGCATACAAATTAGGATTTTTATATCCAACATTTAATAATCAAGGTTAATTGCCTTAACCCACATTAAGTACAAAAATAATGTAATAATTATAATAAAATACTGCAATGCTAATGTTGCATCGTAGAATTTTTATAAGTAACTCGGAAAGCACACCGGCTGTACCAATTCTAATTTTTGCAACAGACCTAAAATTCGACGAAAATAAAGAAAATTGTCAAAATTTCAAGTTTTCCTCTCTGGGGTTTATTTTTGATAGCTTTCTTCCTTCTCTTATACCCTACTAGCAGGAGTGCCCATTGTATTTCCATGGATTTAGTGAATCTAAAACTTCGACAGTGTAACAGGTAAGCATCGCAATAATAAGATAGTACTCCCTCCCCCTCCCTTCCACCCTCTCTTTCCCTTCTCCCCTTCCCCCCTCTCTCTCCCTCCCCCTCCATCTCCCATCCTCCTCCCTCTCTCCACCCCTTCCCTCTAATTCCCTCTCTCCATCTCCCCCTTCCGTTACCATCCATCTCCCTCCCTCCCTATCTCGTATTAAAAGCACAATAAACTTTTCAGTGGTTCTGGAAGATCTTCAAATTCTGGTAAGCGAACTTTACCATTCGAACAACACATCCCATCATTTTCCTTGGGCCATTTTTTCGCGTAATAATGTCCACAAATTTTTTCCATTTTCTCTATCGAAATGTCACGATGGTCAGCGTAGTTTATGGCAGGATCATATGAAAATGCTGACTTGAATCCATGGGTTAGGTTGGATGCAACATTCCTACTTTGACCCGTGCGAACTCGTTGTTCTCTTAAACGGGTGTCTCTCTTGATTCGGCTGCTCTATTTCGAGAATTACGCAAGCGATTTTCATTCAAACGAGGCTCTCTCTCAGGGCTTGTCTTGTCAAGGCACCTAGCATTGTTCATTGAACGCATTTGAGAAAGTCGTAACTCATGTTCTTCGGGTGTTTCATTATTTCTCGATAGCACTGGTCTCCTAGCCCTTGATGATGATTTAGACAACTGCGACCTTACTTTCAGCATTTTGAAACCATAGAAATATCAAAACACAATCTAAGCTGTGCTGGAAACTTAACGTAGAAAGAAAGCATGCGGAATTGTACCAAGTGATCGAGCGGAGCGTCGAGCGAGACATGTTGCACATGCGTAGTGAAGTAGCATAGGAAAATGGGTGTTCGCTGAGGCGTGAGGAGAGGGCGAGAGGGGAATGCGATCCTAGTTCCTAAGATCGCCACCGGGCAGAAGTAGATAGCGCAGTAAGTGGCGCACGCCTGGAGTTGCTTTTCTTGCTGATGGAAAATGGGTGTCAAGTTTTTGTTTTTTCCTAAAATATGACCCTTCAGACCTGAAAAATATAGCCTATGTTACTCCTGGAAGTATAAGGAATACACCAGTGAAACTCCCGTCCAAATCGGTGCAGTGGTTCTCGAGTTTATCGGTAACATACATACAAACAAATGATTTTATATATTATTAGTATAGATAAGAAATACATGTAAATCATCCATGGGTTTACAATATTGCATTTAATAACATTTTAGATATTAACAAAAGGATTGTTTTATTAGGTACATATGTATACGAAAGAAGAGAAAGAGAAATGTGCATAGTTTGATAAAGTTTTAATCCACTGTTAATAACCATGAATATAGGTAATTTTTCAGGTAAAACAGAAAAATATGGAACCTTTATCCAATGTGAGCAGGGCCAGTTTCAGGCGTAAGCGACGTAGGCGGTCGCTTACAGGCGCCACTTCAGAGGGGCGGCAAAATCAATATTTCAGATTTTGACATTTTCATTTTTTCCAAAGGTGTATTCCACAGAACTCCAAAACATCGCAAAAAACTATATTTTACGCCATGATAAGTCATTTACATTCAGGGTTGGTTAAAGGTGTAACAGACGTAAAGCTACCATTTAAAGGTGTCACTTAAGAAGGATGGCAAGACGAATGTTTTAAAGTTTTACACTGTCTAAAAAACATGCTGATGCACTGTGAACTTTACTTAACCTCTTCAGAGGAATAAAAGTCGGGGTTTTAAGGGGGGGGGGGGGGGTAAAAGGGGGGGATTTAAAAAGAGAGGTTAAAAAGGGAGGTTTCAAAAGGGGGATTTAAAAGGGAGGGTTTCAAAAGGGGGGCTTAAAAGGGGAGATTCAGAAGGGGGGTTTAAAAGGGGGGTTTCAGAAGGGGGGTTTAAAAAGAGGGTTTCAAAAGGGAGGTTTTAAAGGGGGGAGGTTTCAAAGGGGGGGTTTCAAAGAGGGGATTTCAAAGGGGGGGTTTCAAAAGGGGGGTTTCAAAGGGGGAATTCAAGGGAGGAGGTTTCATGTGCTTTTAGGGTTTAAGCATTGTAATTTCAAATAACTTTCCCGCCCCAAATATAGCGAACCTTCAATACTACAATAGAGATTTTGATTACTCAAGGGTTTGCCTCTTTGTGCAAAAGCGTGATCGTAAAGTTGCAATATAAAAATATTTGGTAATATAATCATTACATAGTCATTTTGTTATAAGGTCAGTGAATGTTTTATTTTTATTTTCTGAAAATATTCAGCTGAATATATTTTTGAAAAAACAAAACTGGGTAAAATAAGTTTATTTTCCTATTTTAATATATAATTAATATTATTTCATGCCTTTGATATCAAGAGGGGCGGAAAAATTTTACCTCGCTTACACACATTTTTTAACCGAAACCGGCCCTGAATGTGGGTATTCAATCCCTTCTGTGAGTAAATGCGTAGTCTAAATTTAAATCGATAAAAAGTTTATTATGAAATGCTTTCAATGGGATACAACTATGTTCGTCGAGGTTTTGTCTGTAAACTACTTCACTGCTGTAAAATTAATAACTATTAACAACTATTTTCTTATAATTAGACCGGTACTAGCATAAACCACCTAGTCCTGGTTTTAACCTGAAATCTATGAATTCGGCCGGTAGTGTTTGAATCATAAAAGCATTGATTGTGAGATCTTTCTTCAACAGCTTAAATAGTTAGACTGACGAACAAATGACACAGTTCAGGATCCAGGGGTGGAGAGGATGAGACAGTAACTTGGAGAGCCCTGATCTCTAAAAGAGGAACTTGAGTATAACAAGTGGAAAACCCCAATCCTAAAGAATATTGAAAACAATAGTTTGAAAGGACGATATACTGAGAGGGGAGACAGCGAATGTGAGAGAAGGCCTTCACTATAAGCGGCACATACATTTAAGATCAATGCTTTATCTTCCTTATTTCTTCTCTTATGCTTCCTGAAGGAATCCTTTCTTTCATAAATGTAGAAAAACCCAAAAGGACAATGGGTGATGGGCGGGGTAGGGCTCCTTTCGCGACAAGGCAGTAGAAATGGCTCAGCGGGTGACAAAGGGTTTTAGCCCACTTTCACTTGCCCAGATGCCGTGTATGAATGTCCCTACAAGCTTTATAGCCAGCTAGAGCAAGTAGTAACGAATCTGTTAATGAAATAAAATTACATTTTTGGTTTTCGTTATGTTTTTCGTTACAGCTTTTTGAAAAATTTCGTTAACGTTTTTCATTACGTTAACTCAAAATTATTTTGTTTTTTCGTTACGTTACACGTAACGTTTTCCAGCACTGATAAATAGTATGTGATTTTTCTTAGAAAGTCATGCAAAATTAGGAAAATAGCAGTGGAACTAACTTCTGGATTTGTACCTACCAAAAGGCACTAAAAGGGTTAAGCTTACCTTCTCCACCATCCTGGTTACCCCAATCCCAGTCAAGACCTCTCATGACTTTAGCCCCAACAAATATACCCTTCAGCTGTATTTTTGAGCCGCCAATTCTGGGAGGCATTTCCTGCCTGAGTTGCAAAGAAAACTCATATAAGGCAAAAAAGAAAATTCTATAGACATGAATAATGGACGAAGAATTGAAGCTCTAACAAAAATGCATTTTTTCACCCTTCAAGCAAGTACATATTATCATGCATATTACAATACTGTCATGAGATCAAAATTGAAAAATAAATAAAAATTTAATGCATCCATAATATTTTTGAACATTAATTTGCTGTGGCATCAAAAGTTTCATTTTCCACAGAAAAATAAAATAGAAATACAGTAAAACCCCCAAATTCACGGCTTCCAAATTTGTGTGCTTCTCAGTTTTGAGGTTTTGGACTACTGCTGTCATCTTTGAATTGAAGAGAAGAAGCACTAAACAAATGAATTTCCCCATCCGCGAGATTTTTTTATCACGCTGTGATCCCATTTTCCGAAAATGTCTACCAAGAGGAAAGTAAGTGATAATACAGAAAGCAGAAGCAAAAAGAAGACATTGACTTTAACCAGTTGAGTGGGTATGCCTTATATATTTGTCAAGGCATGTCAGAATCTGTGTGCCATATATACCTGTTACACCGTTTTTCGGGTCATCCGCTATGGGTATGCCAAAATAGTCCGTCATGAAGCATCTCCGGTATCTAGCTGTGTCCTTCTAGTACAGGTAAGAACCCATAGATGGTGTTCTCTTCCTTTTGCCAAGAAAAAAATATGCTTCGTACGAAAACCCTGCATGTGTAGTGCGAGGATGCCTACATCTGCCCCTGCTGTAGTGAAAGCTGAGGTGTGACCTCTAATGCCTTTTTTGCATCCCCTTGTGAATTTTAACCAGTACGACCACTTTCCTCTAACTGTATAGGATATTTCTAGGCAACTGAAGCAATAAAATTGGAGCAATAAAATCCTCCTCTCCACTGCAGTGAATGTTACATATGCAAAACATACGAGAAGAAATACCTATTCTCAGAAGATTGAGAGGGATATTTGTGATATTATGGATAAAAGTGAAGCTTAAGTGAGAAAACTGAGTTGAGAAATAAACATGCCAGTGGCCAGAGTGCAGTATCAGTGGGCAGGCAATATGCGATAAACTGTACGGCTACGGCAGATTTAAATGCCACATTGTGTTGGTTCAAAACCACTTTTAGCCTACCTTTTCATCATTTATTGTTGTCAAAATAATGGAGAGCCATGAACGTAACCCCCACTTTCTCATATGGCCTTTGCTTCTATTTTCGCGGATTCCAAATTCGCAAATTTGGGAGTTCTACTGTACAATAGCTAGTCCTTAAATATGCATTTTGGAATTTTAATATGAGCAAAACTTATTTCAATCAAAATTAGCTTTGAAATCTATCTTCAATGAAAACAGTAAAAATAAAAGTAATAATTAAAAAATTAAAATTTTTTACTTACCCCACAGAATTGGCAGTCTCAAACCTTTGAAAGACATGGTTGATATCATGAATGTCAGCCATATAGCAAGATGTACATAGATCATAATCTTCACATCGAATACACTTCCATCGCATACCAGCAATGCCATGTCTTTTACATCCATCACAGATAATGTTTGGATGTTTAACACCTGTAAATAGATAACAAAATAAGAAAATTACCAAAATACAACCACATATTGTAAAATATATTTCTGAAAAATCAAATAAAAATCAACTTCTAAATCTCCCAATGAATACATACCCACAATTTTCAAAAGTCATGTTTTATCAGCTTATTGTTAAGATTATTTACATGTAATACATTTCTTATCCTAGGATTTTCATATCTACAATCTACAAGAGTTTCAAATTTGGAGGAAGTGCAATATATCCTCTCCCTGGTAGTAGCGACACTAACAGCAATTTTGGGAAAAGTGAAACTTTTTTAAACACCAACATGAACCCAACCTGGTCTTTTCTTTTATTGTAATAATAAGAAGGACATACTATTGTCTCTCTCCATTGTCAAGAACGTAGTTCCGTATATGGCCACCACAGCCAGGGGGGTATAGAGATAGAGTCATGCTGGGTACCTTCAGTGCCCTGACGGAATGCATATCATCCTCTCCATGCCAGTGGATATTGGGTACCCAAAGCAGAGCACCCTAAAACTAGGATTTTACAGCACAAAATTACTCTGCATCATGAAGATGCAGGTGACTCCCCCGCAGGAAGAACGCAAACCCAACTAAATGTAATAAGTGTTGATAGTAGGGTATAGTTCTGTATGTGGCCATTGCTGTTAGTGATACTAATATCAGGGGAGGATATACTGCACTTTATTCTAAAATTCTTAAATGCCAAATCTTTCAGTGAAGTGAAGTTAATTAACTTTTTCATAGAAGATGGAATGATAGCAAATTATATCTAAAAACATACAAACAACAAAATGCATTATTATGAGTAAATTAACATCTCATAATTTTTTAGGCATTTATGTTTGTAATGAATACATTTAGATATCTAGTAATTATTTTAAATGTGTCCAGTATGAAGTAATGAAAAGACATTAACCTTCTAATAAAAATTTGCATTTTAGAAATCATACATAGTTGCTGCAAAATAAAATGTCTTATTCCGATTGCCTCACATATTAAAATATGCTCCATCAAGGTTCATAATTCCTTGATATTTTCTATGAAAAATGGTCAAAGGGATTGGTTTTCCCACCTGCTGGAGCATTATCCACAATACGAAGGTCATAAGCACCCTGATAACCAACTCGGTAGTTGGTTCGTGTGCCTGAATCCCATTGCACTACCACTGTCTTGTCGGGAGAGGTCGCACTACCAGGGCGTCCCAACTCCACCAACGTGCCAACATGGCCCTCACCGTCATCCTGGGAACCCCACTTCCAGTCAGGGCCACGGACCACCCGTATACCCACTTCTAGCATACTCCCTCCCCTCCACCTTCACTGCCTTCACCGCCACAACTTCTCTGTACTTAAAAAGAACATCTGAATCAATGAAATTATTTTTAACAATAAATGATACACTAATTAATGATAATGTTTCTTATGAGTATAATTCATGAAACAATAATTATATTTACATTACTTTGATTTCTTGGAGTTTATGAATGACTCATAATGCCAAAAAATTTATGACTGATGAGCTGATGAAGAATAAAAGTTATGTAATTAATATTCAAAACATAAACTATAAGATCAGGATATGCTTTTATCAGGGCTATTACTGAACAAAATTAATTTGTACATAATTTCACAATTATAATTAACACATAACTTAAAATAACGAATGGCAATGATAAATAATTCCATAATTTTAACAATATCCACGTTAACACCACATTCAACAGGAATATTTCATTTAACACTTGACAGGCTAACACCTGTGACAAAGTAGCATGCAAAATTAGGAAAGGCAGCAGGGAGACTCCCCAAGCAACAATTACGTTGCCGGGTGAACTTTATTAAATTTAAAAAATAAGCAAGAATGCAAAGCAAAAAATTAGAATTGACAAAGAAAGATTGGGAAATGCAACAGAAGGATAAAAGTAGGCGAAATACAGACGACTGTGAACACGCGCTCTTCACAAAAGAGCGAAGATAAAGAGTGAAAAATAACGAGAGTCGGTGCTTGGGAAACCGGGTCTCCCTCTTCTCGTAATGAGACACCACAAAGGGGGCAGTAAAAAAATTCTTGCAGATCCCATGCCGATACGAAGAGTGCTTTTTGAGGGTGGTTGAAACGCGAAAAGTGATAGGGTATGGAACAAGAGGGAGTGTACGACGAAGTTTTCAGCACAAGGGGTGGATATGTATATAGGGGTGAAGAGGATCAAAGGAGATTGTTCCCTTAACACTCGGGCAGCTCGGTAATGGTATCACGGCGTGTTAACGAGTCACCAACGCAGAAAGACAAAGACACTTTCGGTATGAAAGCTGTGATATATGACGCGATTTTTCGATGAATACAGATTTTTCTTTTAACTTTCACAAAATGATCGAATTTTTTACTTTTCCCGGAGAATGAAGAATGGCGTATCCTGCAGTAAAAACCCTTTCAACACTTGTTGAGTGGGTATACGGTCAGATTAAGTAACCAAAACAGCCCTGAATGTAACCTGCATACCGCAGGTATTCATTCGCCCGTAAAATCTCATATTGGCTACGAATATATAAAGCGAATGAAACACATGGTAGCGTAAAAACACAAAATACTCTTGAATATGGTTTAAATATATATTGCATGCATAGTATGAAGTAAAATAGACAACCATTAAACTACAATAATATTTTTGAAAGAATAACATTCCAGTTAATATAATTTTTTGCTCAAAATATGATCAAGTTTATGTAATCTCCGAGATTATTATTAAAACAAAATATCTATTGGCTCCCAAGTTTCAAATACACAGTGAAGACAAAATACCAATCAACAAATGAGTAATTTTTTGGGAATATGAAGACTTAAAAGATCTGACGTGAAAATGGGGAATGGCAGTCAGTTTTATGTTTCCACCAAACAAATTCTTTTTCATTCACATTATTAGACCGAGAAATTTTCAATAATATCTGTCATTGAAACAAAACAGGAGAATCATGATAGTGAGCGCATTAACTGCAAAGTTATTCTGTCATATTCCTCCAACAAAAATACAAACAAGTATTACGGCAACCCACTAAAAACACTGCTTATTCCATACCTATTCCCAGTAGCAAGTTCAAGTACTACTGTATTGCATTTAAACTATGTAATTAAGACAGAAAACGTTAGAAACATTTTCCGTCAATCCACGACTTACGCCACGATAACGCACTCTACTGTTATAATTCGAAATTAAGAATTTCGACCGTTTTTAATCGCGCTCACTATGTCTGTCACCTGTCTGATGGTTGAAGATTAGTGATATTTATTGTCTGTTAGTTTAATTTTTTTATAGATTGATAAAATGTTTATTTTAATTATTCTATGAATACATGTAACATAGCTTATAGAAGTGAAAGAGGGATTATCATTCATTGGAAGTTTTGCTGACCCTTATTCAGTGAAAAACAGTGTTTAAGTGCATTCAAAATGACGCATACCTTTGTAGTAATACGAGACTATAGACCTGGAGATGAAGTATCTTGTAAAGAACTTATAAGGGAAGCTACGATGTCTACTGTTAATACTTCGTTTATAACTGGCTTGACCCAGGAAATTACGTTTCAGGGGATGGTGTTATGTGCTGCGCTTATGTTTATATTTATTGGTCTTCCTTTGAGTTATTGTATTGCAGCAATACCTGTTGTGGTATTCTTAATGTATGTATTTATTTGGTTTGGACATACCATGAAAGCTATAGAATTGACCCAAGAAATGAACAACATTCCAAGGGCGTACATGTCATCGCATCGTACAGGTTTTTGGGTCGCGGAAATGTATAATCCACCTCTTATATTTGGAATTAAGAAGAATTTTCAGTACGAAACAATGACGGAGAAGGAATTTTTGACCAGAAACATAAATGTCAGTTCCTCGAAAAAAGTGGTATGTATATAGGTAAAACTTAGTGATACAAGTTAACATCAATAAGGAAAATTAGTAATCGAGATGCGTTTCCGTTTATTTTGTGAAGTATTTTTGTACGCATTAAGTAATGCTGTAGTATGGTGCTTATATGGAAAATATTTTATACGTCCAATTTGGATTTATTGTAATAAGTAGTTGTATTTTCTTGAGATTATACTTTAATTCAATTTTTTCTTAGCAGCACAAGTAAAAGGATTTTACGTCGCCACCTTTAAGTATTCGACGGAGGTACCATCTTGTCATTTCTGTATTTGTATCTATTTTAGTATGATGCCTGTTAGGATCTAAATTGCATGAAAAGCTTCAAATGCGTTTCATAAATCTTTACATTCTCATGAAAATAACGAATTAAATTTAAGCTAATAATAATAATGTCGATGAATGTGAAAGCGTCATTTAATTACCTATTAGTTACTGCCTTGCAAAGTAAAGCTTTTATCAGAATATTTAAAAATAATTTGCATTAATTCAACGGAGGTGGAGCAAATTTAAGAAATGTCAGTTTCCTGCATGTGTTTTGCACCAGGGTGTTAATCGGTCCATGTTTAGCGCATGGTTAAAATATATTTGCTTTTTTCTTTAAGATAAACATTTTAAGCCGATTCTGTGACTGTACTATAAATGTATGTTTCTGCTGTTTTGTAGGCACCTTTTATCTTTCGCAAATTAAAAAAAGGTTAGGATGGCTTTACAAGTTTACAACGATCAACGTGGCAGTTTTATTGGCACTACTTTTCTTCAAATTCACATATTTATTGTCTATGTTAACATGTTTTAGCATAAATTAAGTGCAACTTTTACTATTGTGCTCTGAACATTGGGTATATAATTGACAACTTTGGATGCTACAATGGAATTATATGGATTGACAATTACATTACTAAATTTGCTATTGTAATTATTTTTTCATTTTATATTAATAGCTGTGTTTTTCCGTAGTATCATTAGGCATGGCTTGGATGCAGTGCCGTAACTAGGGTATGGCGAAGGTGTTATTTGCCATATGTTGCCATAGGCGCCGCTTGCAAAAGGCGCCAAAAGTTCATTTCCCCATAAATAAGTGATAATCAGCATTATTTTAATACACAAACGTTGATTTATATGTAATAAAAAGCTGTTATTCTTTATTAAAACAGAAAAAAGTATCCTACATAACCAAGATTTTTCCTACAATTTTGCCATAGGCGCCATGTCTCTGCTTGGATGATATTGTGTTAGCTTTAGACCCCAAAAGTGATTCAAAGTTGCACTGTAAGAGAAGGCACTCATACTAGGTTTATGGAAGCTGTGTAGTACAAAGCCATGTGAAGCATGAATCTAGCATAGAAAACAATATCTATTGATGTTAAAATATCAGCATTTAATGATTTTAAAATTCTTTTGGGAGCATGTAATGTATGCATTGATTTGAAAAACAGTGTTTCTCCAATATCCATAAAAAGGTTGACAGACATTGTTTTTCAATTTGATTTCGTCCATAAGGTGAGATTGATGTTTCCTTCTTGAATTAAAAATGCATTGATAACTAGAGACAAATATGCAGGTTGTAGTGCATTTACCATTATTACCTCTCAAAGTTGTCTGTTACAGGTGTGATGGAAACCAAGTTATTATATAGCAAATTATTGGTTAACGTTCCTAAGTAGTGTTATACATGCCATACTGAATTTCATGAACATTTAATGTTTGTGTTTTAGTTGAGTAATGCATTTCTAATTTGCAAAATTACAATTTGAAATCTTGTCTGCTTTTGTCATGTTCCATTTACTATAATAATGATAATACTTCGTTAACTCGAGGACATAAGAGATGCATGTATAGAGCATATAAAGAAATAGAGGTAGGCATTGCAATGTGTCTTAATTAACAAGCCAATAAGAAATACAAGTTTGTAAATTACATTTTAAAAGTTATAGTTAGATTGTTTAAATTTAAATTGCTTAAGTTATTTTATACAGTAAGTAGATAATGTTGTCATTTTAATCTTTTTACTATTCCACACTAGGATTTGTGGGGAAAAGATTTGTACCTCTTCTGAAAATACTAAAAGTTTATCAACTTTTAAAGAGCATAGTATTTCTTGTTACAAGAGTTAGGTGCAATGTTGCAAAATGTGGATGTCAAATTTTTGTCATGATTTCTCTGTTCGTTGAATGTAAATGGGTGTATGGTATTTTAATTTGCAATGTAAAATAGATTGGATTCAAGATTCGAATGCAGATGTCAATAAAGGATTAGCCAAAAAACTTGAAATGCTTAGACATCCAAAAGGCCATTTTTTCTTGATGTTATTATCACATTTTTCCTTTATGTTGGTGTGCCAACTTTTTCCTGCCATTTTTCAGTGAATGAGCAACATGCATTTGTTTATGAAAATTCACCATTTTTTATTGTGATAGATATGATCTAAACTTGAATTATTATCGATATTTTTTTGTCTTTGACATTGCCTGGGAGAATAAAGATTTCCTGCATTACTTCATACTGCTGTATTCTAGCTTAAAATTAGTCAAAACGTGTCAGAAGAATACATTCAATAAATAAGTTGAGAATTCCTTTAATAGATTGAAGTAGCAATTGACAACTCTGATTGGTTTTTCTGCTGTAATGTGATGAATTGAAGATAATTAAGATATCTTGCAGAAGGTTTTGCATGAATATGTTTTGCTTGTTACAATTATTTGTCTCAGTGATATGAATGCATCATTTTCAATATATATTACAATTGAAGATCACATCAATTAGTGATTCCTTTAACATTATGATAAGCAAAATGATATTTTCATGTAACATTGATCTTATTACAGCTAACAGTGACAAGAACTTGCATGTGTTATTGTTGTTCAGTTTCTGCAGATCAACACTTATGTAGTTAATTTTGCTTATTAGTGAATCCTTAACACACTGCAATATTTTTTGGCTTTTTGGACTATATTATAATTATTAATGAAACTTCGTTGTAAAGTTGCTGCATTTTCAAGTTATATTAATTGTTGAAATTATTTGTTGCTCATTTGTATGTCAGTATTATAAGTAAGTGCAATTACAGACAAAGCATTGTGAAATTATATCTATGTATGCATTTGGTTATTAATTCATTACATTGAGAATCTTACCACTCAGGACATAGTTTGAGCTGAATTCCACATCATTCATTTGTTGGAATGAGCTTGGTGAAATTGCCAAGTTTTAAATCTGGAAAAGAATTTAAAATATTTTAATAAGGATGACCGCAACGAAGTTTTATTTTATTACTGAAAATTCACTAGTAATTTGTTGTAATAAGTGCTGTCATTTGTTGAATCGTTCATTTAGCTAGTTGGAACGGTTGCCATTGCCCGAAGTCGGACACACCCTGATGATTGTGCCCGCCTGAGACGTCTGTCAGTGACATCTAGTTATAGGGGTCATGGCATTGGAACAGCCTTGACGGAAGTTGCTCTTTCATTCTGCCGTGCTTCCGGTTACGCTCGCACTGAAGCAGTGACTTCAGAATGTCATGATATAGCAAGGAGGCTGCTTTTGGGGAAGGGCTTTGAATTGCTTCAGATGTATCACCGCCCAATACTGGGTCGTTTGGTGGTAGTTATAATGTATGAGCTCGTTCTCAAGTTCCGTGGCAATCCTACAAGTCAGGAACCATAGTATTACCAACGGGATTATATTTTTTCTAGCTTTTGATTCCCAAGTTATTTTGCCTAAAGATCAAACGAAATTCCTTTAAAGTCATTCCAAGTGAACTTAAGTGATGTCAGTATTCTATTCCCTTAGTTTTAATCAAAGCAGAAGTCTGTGGCAAAAGAGAAATTCGTCTTTGTTCAAAGATAAATGCTACAGATGTATCTTTTGTAACAATAGATTGAGTTACCAAAGATATGTTAATTTGTGTGATTAACAATACTAATTTGAATGCCAAATTGATTTTGTTGTTAGGTGAATAACAAAACCTGTTAACATAATTTGTGTTTTTTAGTCCTTAGTAGTGTATTAATATGATAATGTTCTATTGAATGCTCTTGTGTTATGTTTAAATGGCTAGAAGGCATTTTTCTTAACAATTTTTATGTGATTACTTCCTTAAATGAAGTTGTGCATTTTGGGAAAGCTTAAGTCTTACAGAAAATTCACTTATTGTGGTTTTCTTCATAGTCAACCTTACAAAATAAATATTGTTTAACCATTTATTTTTATGCTTAGAATTACATGACAAAAATATTATTTATGCTAACTGTAAATGAACCTGTTCTGCAATTCCATTCCAAATAAGTCTTTCTTCAGATTTTTCTCATCTAAGTCCTACAAGTTTTTAATATATATTATATTTATATATGCACTATACATCTTATTTAATCCTTCAAATGGAGACATTTACAATGTGTAAATGCACTTATAATGGTGGAATTTTTAAGCTGAATAGTGTTGGGTGTTTGTTTAGTTTCCTAAAAATTTGTGATGAAAGAAAGCTAAAATTGTTTTCTAAGTACAAGTCATAATTTTAAACTTACAGCATATATCATATTCATTACTCATTAGCTTCACTGTGACCTACATACTCATCATGCTAGAAGACACGATGATAATTAACTTTTTTATGTTTCAACAAATATTATTATTGTAACTGATATTTCATAATCTAAGTTATATTTCTTATTTTCATCATGCTAATTTATTCAGTTCTTCTACTGACTTTACCTTGAATGTGGTATTAAATTAATATAAAAGTTTTTCCATCATTTGAGTATGTTCTGTGTGTCATTCATAGTTTTCACAGTGTATTTTTTATAGTTTCTTTTAATTTTGTTCCTAGAAATAATCCATAATTTTGTGAAGCCACTTGTAATATTCATCTGCTTCTTAAATATCAATTTATTTAAAAATTAATTTTCCTCAAATTTCTCTTGAAGTGTTTTAGAACGTTTTTAGTTCTGTTGATAATGCATTTTTGTTTATTTAGAGCTGTAATTTGAAAGCCATTACTCAAAACTTTGTAGTGTGTTGAGTTCAATGTGTCTGCTGCTGTGTCTAGATCAGTGTTTAAATCTTTTCATCAAAATTATCATTATCATTCATGGATTACTATGTTGAAAGTGTTTTTAAAAAAACCATTAAAGTAGTTGAACGAAAGTTAAAAAGGAATTGTATTTTTCTCTTTAGTGAAGAACTGTTCTCATAGTATTTTTTGTATCTTTTATACTAAAGTTTCGTTGATTTGAAAGATATTGGGATTTTTTTTGTTTTTATCCCGGAATTGTAAATACATCTCATGGTATAAAGGCTTTCATTATGTTGTTCTATGGGGTGTATATCTTTTGTACAGTTATGCAGCAGCTGTCTTCAACATTCCCAATGTTTGTGAAACTCTCCAAAAGTAACCATGACTCATGACTGCATGAGAGATTAACATCCCATATAATGGTTTTGCCTTTTTGAATTACATGCGAAAAGTATAACTAGAACAAGAAAAAGCTGCATATGGTGGATCATTGTCTCTGACATTTCGCACCCGTGGCAGATGTGCATCTACAGCAGTGGTCTTCAAGGTGGGCGATAGCGCCCACCAGTGGGCGTTTTTGGATTTTTGGTGGGCGTTAAAGAACTCACCAAATGCTATTCTAATTTTTACACTGAAAAATAAAATTCTATAAAAAAGCCTAATGATACGCACACAGATTCTGTACAACTATTTTATGTACAACTATTACAGTTTGTTTGTCGTTAACTATAGTATCATATCATACTATACTAGCGACAATCTATCCGTGCTGCGGTAAAATCGAAAGGCCCATGAGGGTCGTCGGAGTCTCTCGCAGAAATAGCAAAGCGTTTAAGTTTAATTTTATCAAATATATAAAATCATAAATTTTTAAACACTGTTATTACCACTGAGACCGTATTCGGTAATCTCATCTAACGACAATCCCACTAGTATTATGGTTACCATACGCCCGGATTTCTTAAAATTTACCGAGATTTTAGCAAATAAAACCCATTTTTTTCTGGTTATGCCCATCAAAATCTTAACACTATAGACTTAAGCAATTAGATACCTTGATTTAAAAAAAATTATACTACATGTTAGGTTTAAAATTAAATTTGTCCGGGTTTTATTATCAGAATATGGTAATCCTAACTAGTATGTGCCATTTAGGAAAGAAATGCTGAAAAGCGGCCAGTGGTTTAAAATCCCAACGGGATACCTTCACTCAGATATTTGATACATTATATGGGGAAGTCATCGAAATGTAAGAGAAGCTATATTAAGAGATAAGTATACTCTCTCTTCCCACGGACACTCAGTCGAGTCGAGAAGGGATTCAGTGCAGTCGACAATCTCCTGTCCAAAAAAAGAAACCGCTTACAAATAACAGAAAGAGGAGATTTTCGAATAACCCTTACAGACTTTAAGCCAGACATTGATTCCCTGGTTTGTAGGCACCAAACACAAAGTACGCATTGAAATGTATCCCAAATGCTTATTTTAACATAGTTTTGGGATTAATAAACATAATTATATTTTGTCTTTTTAAACATTTATTTTAATAAAAACTTTATTGTTAAGTTGATATTGTAGGTGGGCTTAGTGGCGTAGTGAAGGGGGGTAGGGAGGTGCAGTTGCCCGGGCGCCGAGTTCACGGGAGGCGCAAATATATCAAATTTGCACCCGTCGGGTCGGGTGCTACTGGGAGCGCAAAATTATTCTTTGCCACGGGCGCCAGAAACCCTCACTATGCCACTGGGTGGGCGGTGAACTTATTTCAAAGTACAATATGGTAAAAGTGGGCGGTGACTCAGAAAAGGTTGAAAACCACTGATCTACAGGGATGAAGATGCACACCTGCAATGGGTACGAAACGGAGACGATCCACCATACACAGCAGTCACCAACCAAAAGTTGATTCCAGTTTTTTTCCAAGACATAGCGAAAACCTTTGCATAAAGAAAGTTAATTTTTTTTGCAAAGTGACGAATGAATTATATTATTTCTCTCTCTACTGGCAGCTTATATTCTGCCAAAATTTCACTTGGCTGGCCAGGGCCAATGAAATGCTGTTTTATGCATGCATAAGTCTTTAGTAGATCTTTTATCAAACATGTTTTGATAATTTATTTACATTTTATAAGATAATAGGCATTTTATTTTATTAATTTAATTCCATGACTTCTATTTTTAAAATAGTGATCTTGTGTTTGAGGGAGTGGAAGTAATGCATGATATCCATCCTTTATCCAATTTTACAAGTGTCTGTCTATCTGTCGCCATTTGTATCTTGAGAACCATTCGTCATAGATATATGCAATAAATTGCGTTTTGTTTCTACTAGCTAAGAGGTCCCTGAAAAACTATTTTCATTTTCATCAAGTCTTGGATTCAAATCTTAGGAATCATTTATATTTTCTATAAGATAATATGTAAAACTCAATTTTTCAGTGTGCAGGCTTGCATTCATTTGCTCATAAATTTGAAATATTTGCATACGAGCTTTGAACCTGGATCGTTTTAAAGAAAAATGATCATGGATTCTTATTCTATTTTTTTATTTACAGTTCGAAATCACGGGCATTTTAAGTTTAATGCACATAATTAGCACTAAATTTACCATTTTAATGCTAAATACCTTGACGTTGGACGTCATGCTCAAGGTCCTATTGTTGTAAAACTGTATATAGCTTACATGGTTAAAATTAACGTGTTTTATAAACCGTTTAAGTGAAGAGAGGGTAAGGGGAAAATGAGAGGGAAAGGGGGCCATGGGAGAGAGGGATAGGGAGGAGGGAGATGTTTCAATAATGCATTTCACACTTTAAAAGATAAATGTTGTAAAGTTTTAAACATTTAAAGATTTTTAACGAACTCATCATAGGGTGCTAACCGTACATCAATGCTCACCCTTTACCGAGCATTGGTAAGATCTAAAATGTACTATGGATCCATCACGTGCTTCGTATCTGCGCCCTTTGACGTTCGTGCACAATTCTGCTCTTAGGCTGGCTACTGGTGCTTTCAGGACCAGCCCCATTCTCAGTATTTACTGTGAATTGGGAGAGCCGCCCTTAGAGACTTGAAGAATGCTCTTAATGTGTACGTATGTCTCAAAAATTTTTGCGTTAAAAACCCACCCGTGTTTTAACTTGATTTTTAAGCCGCGTTTTAGAGAAATTTTTAGCAGAGACAAAGAGCAACTTTATCCTTAGGTATTCAGTTTTACAATTTTATCGAGGGGAAAACCTCCAACTTCCAGAAATCCTTCCTGGAGGCTTCCATATGTCTCCACCGTGGCAGGTGCCAGTCCCAACATGCTTGACTCAATTGTCCAGCTTTTTAAAATCCGAAATGGACCCATTATTGTTTAAATTGAAATTCCAAGAAATAATGATGGAGTTTCAACAGTATATTCACATCTATACAGATGGTTCAAAATCAGTGAATGGCTGCTCAAGTGCTTTTACATCCACTGTACATGGCAGTCAGGCTTTTAAGTTGAATCCCCTCTGCAGTATTTTCACCACAGAACTAATCGCAATCCAGAGGGCGTTGGAGAGCATTGCACCAAGGAGTGCAAAATACATCATATGCTCGGACTCCATTAGTGCTCTGAAGGCCATCACTAACCTCTGCCACAGCCATCCCATGGTACAGCAGATTCATATCTTACTTTTGAGGCTAACAGCAAACGATGTGGATATCCTCTTCATGTGGGTCCCTGGGCACATTGGAATTGCTGGAAATGAAAAATCTGAGTCAGCTGCGAAGGCAGCTCTGTCAAGAGAGGACACTGACATCAATATGGTTCCATCCCAGGACCTAAAATGCCTTTTTAAGAGCACCTTGCTTGAGAAATGGCAAAGGTCCTGGGAGGCAGTTACAAGCAATAAGCTGAGAGCGATCAAAGCAAGCGTCACTCCATGGCCATCCTCGGTTAGAAACAGCCGCCGGGAGGAAGTCGCAGTCACCCGACTTAGAATTGGCCACTGCCCTTTGACGCACTCATACTTATTTACGCGGGAAAATGAACCTCCCACATGCTCTACCTGCAACTGTCCCGTAACCATAAGTCACCTTTTGACAGAATGTGCCAAATATAGAGGTACCCGTCAAATCTTAAATATGAGAGGCACTCTCTCTAAACTTTTAACAGACGATCCTCTTAAAATTGATACTACTTTTAAATTCCTAAGGTTAACAAATCTTTTAAGCACTCTTTGAATACACTGTTTTTCTCCTTTTTTTCTTATGCCTTTTTCCTATATATTTAACTTATTTATTTTATAAATTTATTTTACCTTATTTTATCGTAATTATTCTTATGTACATTTTTTAACTCATATTTATTCTATTTAACCTGCAAGGTACACTTTTTGATTTCGGACGGTGCGAAATGACCCTAGCTGTGGAAGCATCTTACAAACAAATACTACTACTACTACAACAACCTTTGTTTTTGACACGTTGATTCAAGTGAAACAGGTCTACGATCGACCACTTGGTAAGGACTGAAAACTTCATCTAGGAGACCTTTCTTCTTCGCCAACATGTCGTGGCAGTCTTTTTCGACCTCGTAAAAGCATACGACACAACATGGCGGTACAAGATTGTAAGTAAACTGCACGAGTGGGGTTTCAGAGGGAATCATCCCGTGTTTATTAAAAACTTTTTAACAGATCGAACGGCTAGGGTACGGATAGGAACTGGCCCATCTAGGCCCTTTACCATAGAAAATGGAGTTCTACAGGGATCGTCTTAAGCGTGACCCTGTTTGCCATAGCGATAAACGATATAGTAAGCTGTATCAAGACTCCAGTAGAGGCATCTCTTTTTGTAGATGATCTGGCAATTTTCTGCAGATCATCCAACTTAGCTACAGCTACGCGGCAGATACAGCTTATTATCAATCGCCTAGACAAATGGGCACGGGCAAATGGTTTTCGTTTCTCCAATGAGAAAACCAAACCAAATTTTTACAGGGTGAGAGGAAACTTTCCTCGACCTGTTTTGAAGTTAGGAGGCAATAGACTAGATTTCATGGAGACAATCCGTTTTCTTGGTGTGATTTTAGACAGAAGACTAAACTGGCGGAGCCACATAAGTATTTTAAAAGATAAATGTTTTAAAGTTTTAAACACTTTAAGGTTTTTAACAAATTCGTCATGGGGTGCTGACCATACATCAATGCTCACACTTTATGGAGCATTGGTACGGTCCAAAATGGATTATGGATCTTTTATATATGCCTCGGCACGAGCCTCGTATCTTTGGCCTTTGGCGTTTGTGCACAACTCAGCTCTAAGGCTGGCTACTGGTGCTTTCAGAACCAGCCCTGTTCCCAGTATTTACTGCGAATAAGGTGAGCCACCCTTAGAGACGCGTAGAACGCTTTTAATGTGCATATACATTTCAAAAATTTTAGCGTTAAAAACCCACCCATTTTTTAACATAATTTTGAAACCACGTTTTAAAGAACTTTTTAGCAGATGATTAAGAGCAACCTTACCCTTAGGAATCCATTTTAGCAATTTTGTCGACGGAGAAAACCTCCAACTACCCGATGTCTGTTCTGGAAGCTTCCATAAATTTCCACCGTGGCAGATACCTGAAATAAGGTGTCTGACCAAACTATCCAGTCATTCCAAATCTGACACGGACCCATTATCTTTGAAGGATAAGCACCAGGAAATAATGATGGAGTACTCAGACTATATTCCGATCTACACCGATGGTTCAAAATCGGAGGATGGGTGTTCATGTGCATACACGTCTTCTCGACATGGCACTCATGCTTTCAAGCTAAATCCCCTCTGCAGCATTTTTACTGCTGAACTGGTTGCAGTCCAGAGGGCATTGGAGGGCATTGCCCTCAGGAGTGCGAAATACTTCGTATGTTCGGACTCGATGAGTGCCCTGAAAGCCATCCAAAATCCACACCACAGCCATCCCACGGTACAGAGGATCCATATCTTCCTATCGCGGCTGATGGCAAATGATGTGGATGTACTCTTCCTGTGGGTCCCTGGGCACGTCGGAATAGATGGAAATGAAAGAGCCGACTCGGCTGCGAAGGCAGCTCTGTGCAAAGAGGTTACGGACATTAACGAGGTACCATCCCAGGACCTAAAACACCTTTTTAAGAGTACCCTGCTCAAGAAATGGCAAAAGGTCCTGGGAGGCAGTTACAGGTAACAAGCTGAGAGCGATCAAAGCAAGTGTTACTCCGTGGCCAACTTCTGTATGTAACAACCGCTGGGAAGAAGTCGCAGTCACCCGACTTAGAATTGGCCACTGCGCTTTGATGCACTCGTTCCTTTTTACATGGGAAAAGGAACCTCCCATGTGCCCTACCTGCAACTGCCTGGTAAACATTAGTCACCTCTTGACGGAATGTGCCAAATATCGAGGTACCCGTCTAATTTTAAATATGAAGGGCAATCTTTCTGAACTTTCATCAGATGATCCTCAGAAAATTAACATTATTTTAAAATTCCTAAGGGTAACAAGTCTTTTAAGCGCTCTATGAATAAATTATTTTGTGTTTCTCTTATACAGTTTTTATAATATATTTATCTTATTAATTTTTACCTATTTATGTATTGTATTTATGTCAACCTATTTTAACTTATTTATTCTAACCTATTTTAACCTATATTATTTTATTTAACTTGTAAGGTACAATTTAGAGTTATGACGGTGATAAATGACATATGCTGTCGATGCACCATACTTTATATACTACTACTACTCAATGAAAGATTTTAATCTGTTGATTCTGACATGGCATCATAGACTGCTAATTCTAATCTGTGATTAGTACAGTGCCATATAGTAATTGAAGAAAAATTTTCTTATACAGTAGATTAGATTATCAATTATTTGACGACTGATTATCCGGCCTCCAACATTATCTGGCAGTCCTTGCTGATCTGATAAAAGTTGCGAGTAATTCGGCGTTTGTCGGTGAAATGCTTGAAAGGCAGTATCAGTTCCGGCAATAGCACACCACGTGGTGCCAAGACGTTTGGGGATGATCGCGAGTAGTACAGTAGGATCTGGGTTTACGTAACCCAGTTATACATTATACAATAGGACCTTGATAACCATCACCATCAATAATCGTTGTTTCGATCAACCGTCATTTGTTGATTAAAATAAATGAAAAAAGTTTTGAAAACTATAAAACACTGGTGGTGGGCTGCATAAAATTGCTTGGTGGGCCGCAGGTTGGGCACCCCCCGATCTATTGAAACGGTGCGCTGTGGCTGTTCTCGGAGAACATTGAGTTGATCTTGTTAGAGTGAAAAAATTTCATGTAAAGTGAATCAGGGTTAAACAAAGATTAATAGTATTTAGAATGTTGCCTTCAAATATAAGAATGAAACTGCAAAACATTGCTTCACGTATTGCTGCATTACAACTGTAAATACATTTGTCAACAGTTAACATATTTCTTATATATTTTACAGCTTATTAAACCTCAAGTGATAAAAATGGCCCCAAAACACAGTGTTGATCATGACACGTATAACACAGTCAACATTTCATTGGATCATTTGATAAATATTAGAATTAGTGTAGTGTGTTTAATTTCAATTTAAAAGTTTTTTATCCTAAACCAATGTTAGGTGTATAGTTTGAGGTTTAGTGTTATTATAGAAAGAAATCTAATCCATCTGGAATTATCTCAAAAAAGAGGTTTTAACCAACATTTAAAAAACAATTTTTAACATCTTTAACAGCAAGTAACTCAATCACTAGGGTTACTTCTTGCTTATTATCTGCATGTGAGTCCTTTGATCAAGTTCATACATTACCATGTGCATTTTTTAACTTTTCGGTGGTTTATAAATCAAATAACCATCTTCAATTTGATCAACATCATACTGGCATGATTTTGATGGATATTTTGTTTAATATAAATAAATGTATATAAGGCTACTATATTCTGGGCTATAAAATGAAGACATTTTCTCCCAACAAAGTATATAGAATATTTTTTGCAGAAATATTGGGATGAATGAATTATATTAAAACACTATATGAGAACAATACCTGTGTATATCTGGATACATGCTTTAAATTTATGGAAAAACAATTTTTTTGGAATTCCTTCCTGATGATTGAATGCCAAGAATTAGGAAGTTTGAAAAAATCAGTCCTAATCAAAGCAGCATTAAAGGCAGAGCAAATGGTCTCCTACCCTGTGGTGTTCCCTGTAATGCAGTGAAATGCTAACTAACATTTTAATTTGAAGTTGAAATTGCTCCAGGGTCTTATACTGCCTTAAGGTGGCCCTGGAGCAGTATATCTATATCCTTGGAATTTTGTTTGGGATACTGATCATTGCAGGAACATTTTCAAATGTTGCCATTATGTGAGGATTAATATTTCAACTTTTTTGGCTCTTCCAAAAAGTCAAGAGAAATGTATTTCTTTACTAATGTCCAACTAAAAACAAAGCTCATGTTATAAATCTTAAAATGTACCCAACAAGTGACAAGATAAATGAAAATATGATTTGAAAATTATGAAGCACTAATGGTGGGTCTCATAAAATTGCTTGGCAAGCTGCATGTGGCCTAAAGGCCATAGGTTGGGCACCCCTGGGTTAGGCAGATTTTCATTAACTAAGTAGCATTAAATTCTCAAATTCTTTCACAGATTGTTTTAGGCCAACTGGCTGTGATTGTGGGACAGCCTACAAAGTTTTTGGACTTGGAATAACGAATTTTTGTTTAGAATGCAGTTAAAATTTAATGCAAAATATCTGCACAAAAATGTTTGTTGTACATATGATACTTTAAATTAATTTAAAAATGCTCATTGTTTAAGTTTCTTATGTTCTGCCATGTGATGGGCATTTAAATTGGAAAACTTATAACCCTTAAGTTATGCTTACTTTTTAAATGCTATGAAATTTACCATGTTTCTATTTTGTTATTACTATGCATTACCCATATTTATTGCTTTCAGAATAGTATAAAATTTATTATTAACGGCACTTCATCCATATTATATCCTTAACCACTTGCAGGGTGTTTTTAGGCACATTTCACTTCCAGCGCACAGTGGGCTGGCGACCCTGTTTCGGCGCTCAAAAGTCGATTTAACCAACTTCAACCAAAGTAACTCAAAATGGTGTAAAAGTGAAGATAAGAGATCTGTTCATCAGAAATCGGGCATTTTTTTGCCCAGTGGATCGCATTATTCTCGGGCTGAGCTTGGGAAGTTCGTGTATCTGGGTGAAATGTGTCACAGCTGAATTCCAGTGTATTATGCATATGTCATTTTTAGTGACTGACCGGTGTTTTGGGTCATTTCTATTCATGTTATTCTCTACAATAGCCCTTAATGTAGTTGTATGAACCTCCGATTTGAACCCCTGCCGTTTAGTTGTTGCAAACCTGCTCAAGGTGCACACAGATGTCATAAATCTCAAAATTTAATGTTTACTTGGACATACAAAAAAACAACCATCTACAACCGTGTTGTCATGGTATGTACCAATTAATATGAACCCTATACTGCATTTCTGTACAAAATTCAGCTGCCTTTAGCTGCCTCTTCTCGAAAAATCCACCAGTTACAAGCGAGATGTAACGAAAGCTATGAACGCATTTTTGCACATTTCGGACTCCCGTGTTGGGACGCATGGGGGTTTGGCCCTCTTTTAGATTTCTGATTCTTAGTAACATATATAGTAAGTCACCGATACCGTACGCCGGACTGGGAAGTAAGAGTACTGAATCGTGCGAGTGTGCAAGTTTCCACTTGCTCCTGACGCGGCGCACAGTGGGACCAAAGCCCTGCTTTGCTCGCCAAAACTCAGTATTCAATCTGATCGGCCTGATTTTGTGTATGAATGGGTTTTTGGGGAAGCCGAGTTCATTTCTTGCGGTTTTAAGACTCGGGGGCGACTTCTTGTGGCCAGTGTCGTAACTCTCTACAGGACCAAGCACCCGAAGAACTGGCCGAAACGTAAGAGTCGCGCATTTTGCTAATGTTTGCGTTTGTTGAGTGGATAGTTTGCCTATATTTCATTATACAGCTTTTCAACGTATTTATGCTACTAGTTGACTTCATTCCAATTGCAAATGGGAAGTATGAATGCGATTACTTTCATAAGGAATGAAGGGTTTCTTAATGCAAAGAGAAAACGATATCGTGATTCAACAAAATTTATTCTGGTGCATTAGTAATACACGAACGACAGAGTGATAAAATAATGTTTTACCTTACAAGTCAATTTGTTTTATTCATCACTATCGCCATTGTCATCATCTAATGGGGAGTCATGCATTTCGGCTAAAAGGCTAATTACTTCAGCGCTAAGACTTCCACCCCTTTTCGGAGGAAGTTTTCTGTGAGACGATATAACTGGATCCGATGAGGTGAGCATAATATGCAGGAGATCCTCATCTGTAGCTTCCCTGGACGTCTTCCTGCGGTGACCCTCTCTGTACTGTCTAAAATCTTTATTGCGTGCCTCCTGCTATTCCTCGCTCAGCATCCCGATAGGAAGAAGGGACACAGCAATTACTTCTGAGCCGTGTATGAGAACTTTGCGAACAGATGGAGGCATCGGATACCACGAGTATTCTTTTACATAAAGTCTTGCTGTTGCTACAGCGTACTCATGGAAAGCCTTAACATCCACTACGTACCCACACGATAAAGATCGAAGAATGGCATCACATCGAGAAATAAGGGACTCTTTGATACCTGTAATAGACGCTGATCACAGGCAAAGGGCGATGAGGCCAAAGATAGCGTAAAGAAGAGGAAAGAAGAAATTCAGAATAGATTTAGAGATGAGTTAGGTTTAGTTATCGATATGCCTAAGCAGGGAACCGGTTCTTCAAATGATGGGAATACTGCGCGTCGCTTTTTTGAAAACCCTACCCTCACAGCAAACATCACCGGCCTTGACGAAGCGCTGATTACTCGATTCTCTGTCATTCTGCACGCACTGTCAAGCGGATATGAAGTTAATACAGAAGCGTTCAAGAAATACACCTTTCAGACGGCAAAAGATTATATCTCTCTCTATATTTGGTACCCTATGACTCCCCACCCTGCACAAGATCCTACTACATTGGGCAGATATCATACGAGCAGCTCCTCTTCTTATCGGAATGTTTGCCGAAGATGCTCAGGAGAGCCGAAATAAAGACTGCAAGCATTATAGGGAATTTAACTCGAGAAAGTGCTCAAGGATATCCTGTAATGAAGACCTGCTCCACATGTTATTAATATGGTCAGACTCAGTGATCACGTCGCTCCGGAAGCTGCCGAAGAAGAAAAGCACAAGTCCCCCTCGTGGAGTCTTACAGCTTCTCCAAGAACCCCACCATGATTCACATGATATTGATTTTACATATGACAGTGACGATGAACAATAAAATTATCTTTTCAGCATGAAAAATAACTATGGTTATGGCTTATCCCTCATAGTAGAAACCAATCGCACAAACAGATTTTCCATCCGACCAATGGTTTTCCTGATACAGTGGGTCACGTGATCAAAAACCCCTCCAGATTATGTATAATGGACCAGACATGTTTCTGTTAACGAAAGCAACAACTTTTGTTTGAAACTTTTTTTCATTTAACGCACAAGAAATCCGTGAGGACTTTTGAACGCCGAAACAGGGTCGCCAGCCCACTGTGCAGCATGAGCGCCTATTGTCGTCGGTCTGTCCGTCTGTCTTGTCTGTCTGTACATCTGTCCGCATGTTCATTCTCGGCTTCTACCGAACGGTTTTTCATGAAATTTGATATTAAGGACTTACAATCAAAGATAATAAGAAAATCGCAAAAATGAATCACGTAAGCCAATCAGGGATACCACTTTACTGGTGACAAAAAATGAACTTTCTGTCATATCTCGTAAAGTATTGCACATATCAAAATATTTTTCAAATAAAACTATTAGAGCTAGTAAAGAAGAGTATTTCTTTTCCTATACATTTTTATCGTAGGAGTAGCTGTTATCAAGAAAATCAAACCAGAATGTCTTAATTCGAGTTGAACTTAGAAATTTTCTTGCATGGTTTTCTTCATTGTTGCTAGCATAAACAATCTCACAAACAAACATTTAATTTCCTTGTGTGTGCATGCAGTATTATTAAATATGAAGAAAATGGATTATATATGATGAAGAAAAGAACTTTAAAACGCTATTTCCCTTACGTATCAGTATACGATATCATATCTTTCTAATACTCCATTGCACGAAACGCGCCCGTTTGTGATACGCTGTACAATTTACTATCTTGTTTTGTAATTAACAACCGAAAATATGACTTTTTGACATTCTAATTATTTAAAGTTGTTTTAACAAGACGTGTAACATTTTAAAAATTACATGGAAAATTATTTATGTAGCATTCATATGCGAATGGAATAATATTCAGCTACTTTTTTTTTTTTTTTTTTTTTTTTTTTTTACGACCTGCTAATTCTCTCTTGCCTACGCACAATGGGTATCTGAGAGATAGTGCAATGAATAGCTGGTCAGCTCAAAATTATAGGAAGAAAGGTGACTTCCTATGAATATTCCTATATATTCAGCTACTGAAATTCGATTTATTTTATTTGAATGTTTGGTTTGATTTATGTATAAGGAGAAAATCATGTTGACGAAAACCAGATAAATAGCTCTAGTGAATGAGAAAATTTTTATTAGTTAAAATAAAAAATTACATCCATATTAGAATTAATATACCCAAGGAACCTAGTCATTGTTTTCGCTAGGTATTGAGCCGATCATTACGTTCCTAAAGGTTAAAAAATGTGCACGCATAGGCCATCTCATGGGCGAACGGTAAACTAATACGACACACTAATAATAGTAAGAAATGCGTGCATACGCCATTTCATAGGCAATAGGAAAATTAATCTTCACTACATTTTTTAATTCGGTTATCTTTATTGACATTCTATTCTTTTTGGATTTTATTAACTAGTTTTAAACAAGAGGTATCGGATTATATAATCATACATTTAACACCAGCCTTAGCCTGGCAATACGATTTAGCCGTTGTCCGAAACTTAAAAACAAATGCTTAGTTTATACTTATAATTTATAAACGCGTGTACCTATAGTGATACTGGCAAGAATTTAATGAATTTTCTTTGTTTGGGTTAATTGTTGTATATAGTTTAGATATAAATTTTGCGCGGATTTTACTCTTATGAAATTGTAATTACGTGCCAAAAGTCCCATAAAGCAGAAAAAATAATTAATCGCGAATGATGAAAAGAATGAGGGAGAAACTTTTCTGCCTTGGGCACGCCGTTGCTCTGAGCACACATTCGCAAGTGGGGGAAAGCGAAATGAGACGAAACAAATACCGCGTTGCCTAGCAACGGGAGGAAGCGTATGAGAAAGACGAAAGCATTTGGTCCGACGGAAGGGAATATTGACTTACGACCTAGCCTAAGATTCGATCGATTGCTTTTTTACTCAGAGGATGGATCCGGCCAGTCCCTTCTTTCATAGAAATTCCGTTTCCATCTGATATATTGTGTATTGGAGTTTTTTTGCACGTGCATTGAAGACAGCTAAAATAATGGCGAGGAACGCAAAGCGGTGTATCTTTGTATCTCTTTCGAGCAGGGCCGGCCAAAGGGGAGATGCGGCGGATGCGAGGCATCCGGCCTCTTGAATAATGGGGGCCCAAGAAGTTATAAATTATTCAAGTATCGAGTGTAAATTTTGCAAAAACATTTACTAAAACTCACTTGCAAGCTGATTCCCAATAAAGAAACATTCCGTAAAAGTTATAATATTAAACTGGGGCACCATAAATCGTTCGCTATTACTATAAACATTAATATCGTGAGGCCTCCATTGATATCTGCATCCGTGTCCCCTTCAGTGCTTGGCCGACTCTGCTTTCGAGCATAATTTCCTAAACGAAATATTCCATCAAACTTATGTGCCATTTTGCACTTTTTTCGGACATTTATTCCTTGATGGATAATTGTAGGAAAATTTTTAATGTCCATTTTTAATAATTTTCCGGATAACCGACCTTTTCATTCACCCGAGTCGCTGATTACTTCGAAAACGAAAACTTGTACATTATATTTTGACGAAACTTTTTAATCTTTGACGATTCGATTGGAAACGTGTCGAAAGCTTTTAAAATTTCGATGGAAGACTTGACGCAGCTTCTATTGTATCTCTAAATTTCTCAGAAGCTGTTTTATGGAAAATTATCCTCTATGTCATTATATACCCCCCGATTTACGTCGATTCGAAGTTAAGTCACCGATCAATTGATACCTGTGTACCGATTTGCGTCGTTTTGAGTAGAAGTTACTTCGTTAGAGGTCTAAGGTTCTTTAAAATTTTTGTTTCCTCTTTCCTGAAGCTGTTATCTCATTAAAATACTAAACAAAAATCACATATCGCGATCTACTCGTATATATCTACTCTGTAAGATAATTTAATATAATAATAGCCGTCGTCCGTTGGTTGGTTGGTCACGCTATGCAAACGCTAATAACTCGAGAAATAATAATGATAGAAACTCGAAATTTGGTAGGGATGCTTGATTAACACTTTTTCGGGTGATGACGAATTTAAATTTAAATTTGGAAACGAATATGAATTAAAATTCAAGTAAAATTAAAAGGACATTTAAAACTGTTAACAGGCAATTTCCGAAGAAACAACAGTGGATCTTTTAATGATGATTACGCCTGAAATCAATATCCGCGTTTCATGCTAACAGATTTTCCTTCGTTTTAAAAATTTAAACAAATTTTCTTCACACTTGTGGATATAAATAAAAATATGATTTATCACTAGATATTTCCCAAGGAACTACGTTTTCCAATCGTTGTGTATCTTCGGCCCACTCTTAAGGTAGCCTACTGACCTGAAGCCGAATATTAGACGTAATGGAATAAGATAAATATGATAAAAGGAAAAATAGGTCACGGGAGTTTATATTTCCCATCCTCTTCTCTAATTTTTGACAAGCCCGTGAGTTAAAACCTTGCTGAATAGAAAAATGATTTTATTACATTTTAAAATAAATGTGCCCCGGTGGTGGAAGGGCTAGCGTACTCGCCTACCATCACTAAGGTTGTGGGTTCGAATCCCGCCAAGGGCATGGATGTTTGTGTTCGTACTCATAATTCATATTTCATCACTCATGTGTGTGTATGATGTGGAAGGCAACGGGAAACGCCACATCATATGTGTTTATTCCCTAGTCATGTCAAACCAATCTTAGGTTTGAAAACCATGAATGAATGAATGAATGAATATAAATGTAGATAAATAAAAGACAAATGTTGACTCGAAGAACTGAAAAGGCACAATAAAATTGATTACTCAGCGTTACATTGGCGTCATAAGTTACTATTTGGATTGAGCACCCAGAATGTTTTTTGTATGGACAAAAACGCAGATTAATGGATGTGTATCTGTTTCCCGCTCCGTTTGATGTGTCTATTTGTTCAGGTATGTGGGTAAAGAATTCGATTCTATTAAAAAAATGTTCAACTTCCGGCTGCGATTCAGAGAAACTCTGGCGATTAATGCTAACAATGTATACATTTTATCACTAATTAGACCCCTAATTAACATGAAAGGTGTTACCATGGAAGGAGTGGGAGGTGTAGATTTTATTGTACTTTGATGAATGTGCCTTTCTCTATGTTCAATAAATCTAATATTTTTAATTGTTTTGATTCGATACCTGCTCATATGAGTACTTTCGTTTCGATATTTTCGTGGCATCGATACTTTTGATTCGATACCTCATATGAGTAAGGTATCGATACTTTCATTTCGATATCGTATACCTATGCACTTTGAAGGCCCTCCGCGCACCGTCCCCTTATATCGTTGTCAAACGTGCGGTTCTATCTCTTTCTAGCTCATGCGCGCTAAGTACAGGGGCGGATCCACGGGGGGGCGACCGCCCCCTCCTTAGATAACCCCATTGCACTCCACTGGGTGCTTTCTTAAATTCATTCCGCGCAAAAATTCTCAATTATACGCCGCAGATTAGGTCTGTATAGCGAGGGGAAGAAGGATTCTGATAGGGGTAGGGGTTTTCAAAATATAGGGCAGTATGCAGGGGCGGATTCGTTTGGTGGAGGAGCGATCGCCCTCCCCCCTTGAGAAGTTTCTGGATCCGCCCCTGGCTAAGTATAATGCTCGATGCTTTGTGCAAAGAGTAAAAGGGAAAGAAAAATACTCTTGGCAAGATGAGTCGAGGAAAAGAAAGGGAAAACGAATTTAATGATTCACTTTCTATATAGGCACCCAAAACCTTCCCTTTGTATTCGGGTTCTGAAATAGTTTCCAAGGAAAATAGAAATTAGAATATTGCTGCATTGTATGAACATGATTGTGCCTGACTCAACTGGACTGAACATTGAGCCGTAGGCCCTGGCGGTGTTGCCGCGTAAAAATATACGGATGTCAAACGGTTAAGCGTAACAGACGATTAGTGTACGGATCAAATGAACTGCACCAGTTAAATCAGACGTCGAAATTACATGCAGAGACTGTTGCATTTCAATTCTTTACTTTCTTTAGAATAAGAAAAACTGGTATTTTTACATTTTACCTGTTAATTCATTTTTTATTAAATTTTCTTTCAATAATACTGCCTATATAACAGTCAACCTATGGATTGGGGCTCCAAGGCACGTGTCGAGTAACTTATAAAAATAAAAGTAGTGTGAGAGAAATATCGTATAACTTTCGTCTTCGATATTATGACCATAAAGAGATCTGAGTGTGAGAATCTCCTCCTCCACCTGGTCCTGAAGGAAAGGCGGAGGAAAAGGCAAAGGTTTCTGGAAGTAAATTGATTGCGAAAGAGGGACGTGGAATAAGGAAAAAAATAGAAGCGAGATATTTATAGCACAGAGAAGTAGGTTGAATTACGACATAGTTTCGGGATTTATGTGGGACGGAATTGATGTTTTTGAGGACTTTTTTTCTGGAATACGGGATTACACTGACCGCCTACGTATCTCCGTTTCTAAGGAGAAATATGGTTTTTTTCCGAGGATAGGAAGGATTTATCTAGAGGGAAAATGGAGCTTTTACACAAAGGAACCAAAAAAATTACCTAAAGGGAGATGTCCCACACTATATTTAATTGGACCAGTATATCTTTCTCTGTTGCCGATTTTTCAGTTAGCCGCAATAAATTTCGGTAAGAATTTTTATTAAATCTGAGACGCTCTGAATATGGCAATGGAAAATTTTTGTCGAATTTCTAAACATTAAAAACAATCTTAAAGCGTATTCAGCTCGTGGTACCTTTTGTTGCAAGTTTAGGTACACTTTAATAAGAACACTGTCTTATTTATTTTGTGGTGAAACATTTGAAAAGCATTGGCCTACAGAAATAATATACAATTGAATTGAATGTTTTAAATTTTTACCTTGCGTACCAGTTGGATTATTCATAAGGTCAATTAACTAACACTATCTTAGGAATGCGCGTTACAGCACTCTTGATTAGGTTCCGAGCCCAAATTTCGGAAACAATTTTTAATGTTGGCGTTTTATTTCAGTATGAAAAACTCCACAAATCATTTGTTAAATTTAGGGAAATGTATTCTTTTAATGCGTGCGTCAAATTAATGCAATTTAATGTTAGCAATACAAGAAAATACAACTAATTGATTGCCAATATCTGAATGAGTTCTGTAAATCTATAAATCTAAAAGCGATTTTAGGACTAAAAAAGCACGCGCATATTTCAGTAAAACGTATGACTTTTGTTTATCATATGCAGTTCGATTTCATTTTCTTATTAAAAATACGTTAGATTCTATCATGTATTCAATTCGATGGAATTATGTCTTTCAGTTAAAGATTAAGAATTGGTATCAATTGGTATCAAGGTTTATATAATTATTTATGAAGAAAACCTTTACAGGAAAAACGTTTTTCAGGCAACGGAATGATAAATGTATTAAGTATAACAAATTACCGGAAAGGAAGTCGATTTAGAATTGTTTATCCACATTTTACATGATTTCACGAAGAAAACATATAATTTTAATGATTTATAAATTGTGCGATGTTTGTTTTGTAAAGACGTTTATTTACACTTTTTTTTTCTCAATGATTTGAAGAGTGATAACTTTCAACGCATAATGAAGAATATTCAAGGCTTAGAATTGCACACGAATGCATGGATTATCTTTAGATGGAAAATTGATAATTTCGCCCAATATTGATGCCTACACGCACCGTCACGCTGGACATTTTTTTCAAAACTAAAACCCCGCCATGTAAAAAAAATCGCCTATTCGGTCACGTACAGGAAGTCCTTCAACCACTAGCACACAAAAAAGATCTAGTTTCGCCAGGAAAAACATCGAAGCCGCAATTTTTCGAAACTTTCCCGTTCATTTATTGGTTAAGCCACGTACCTGCCTGCGTCCACATCCTCTCTCTCGAACCGGGTTCGGCTCTCTGGCAGGACCTAATTTCTCCTCCTCTTAAGTGTCCGTTTTCCTCCTCTCTCCCGCACACGCGTGTTTCGCCTTGGACGAAGCGTACGTGACTGTAGCTTCGAAAATCGGTAGACGCTCGATTGTTTGTCTGGTGCCTCCATTCGAACGCGTTCCTTTTGTATGCGTGCGGCGGCGTGAGCACGTGGGAAGTCCGGAAGTTGGCGACGGTTTGGGTGTCGTTGAGTTGGGGCCAGAGAACACGGCAGGACATGCAGTGGACGAGAGAGCAAGGCCAGTTTTTTTTGCCACCCCTTCAATGTAATTCGTCTTTTTTGGGGCGGTAGTCGAACTTCTTTGAGTCGAACGTCTATAACTCGAATTTTCCGTAACTCGAAGTAAATTAATTTTACAGGAAAAAAATCTCGTGTTATTTTCCTTCTATAACTGGAATTTTCTATAGGTAGAATATTTTTGGCTTCCCTTTAGGTTTGACTTATATTAGTTCCACTGTACATGCGATATTTCCCTTTTTATTTCTGTCGTCACGTCATCTTGAGGCGTTTGTTTCAGCGATCGCATATTTTATGCCGATGGAAATTGATGAACATCTCCACATATTATGCATAAAATACACGTTTTTTGCGAGGGTTGTTGTTATTAACCACTCCTGCGTACTTGAAACCAAAATATGAACCGGGTAAAATGTTAAAAAATCGTTTCAATGCACTAATAATCATATAGAAGGCATTTTACAACTGGCAGCCCTTACTTTTTTCTGAGTAACGGAAGTTTTCCATAATTTAAAAATATTCTCGTTCCCGTAATGGCAAAATAATAATAAAATAACAATAATAAAATTTTGGATTTCCAAACGTTGTAGCTTAATTAAAATTATGGAACTTATTTAAAAAGTACTATGGCACAAACGCCCAAAATTAGATCTATCTCGTCGAAATTGTCGTCCAGAAAGGCCACACCCATTTTTCAAAATACGCAAAACTTTCGTAAGATGTAAGTTTCGCATGAAATTTCTTTTATGGATTATTATAATTGACTTAAACACATCATAATCAGGTTCAGTGAAATATTTGCTTGACCACCTTTCACTTCCTACTAATTTTATTAAATGAAGTTGGTTCGAAAACCAAATTTATGAATAAGGAGTATGATATGATGAATTAGTCAGATAGCGCAAAAGTCGAGGAAATTCAGTATATCTTTGTCGAATGATAAAAAAATTGCTCTTTTATAAACAGTTTTTTGACCGATTTGTTGTCGATTATAGGGACTTCAGCGAGGAAGAATTTAATTATCTTTTATCCGGCATAATTACATCTGTAGATTTTTCCAAATTTTAACCTATGTAAATATTCCAATTGAAGTGTATTTAATTTTATGACGTCTGTTGACGGGACTTCATCGATTGTCGATTGTCGGGACTTCAGCGAGGAAGAATTTAATTATCTTTTATCCGGCATAATTACATCTGTAGATTTTTCCAAATTTTAACTTATGTAAATATTCCAGTTGTAGTGTATTTAATTTTATGACGTCTGTTGACGAACACGCGGTGAACTTAATACGCAAATGGTATAATTATGCATGGATGGCTGAGGAGCTTCAAATCTCTCCTTCCATTAATCAGTTACCGTTGTGCATTTGATAAAATGTTAAGTAAACTATCAAGGATGAATTTTAACGTGGTATTAATGAAAACAATGTTTCAACTTTTGAATTAAGTGAAAATACTTTATCGATCGAATTTGAATTTTCCTGGCAATCATCAAGAGTTTTTAAGTTTAGTTTAATTAATATTAAATTCGTTTTAATGAAAAGTGGAAACCGGAAAATTAATCCTCGTATTATTTTCGATTATCTATGATATATAATAAATAAGTAAATTTTTATTTCAATCTCTTTTGAAGCTTATTGTCATAATTTACTTATTGTAATTGAAAAATAATCGGAGGACTAACCTTTTAAGATTTTAAATTGGTCCGCCTTTGCTGTATAGGACTTAGTATACAAATCCACCGTTATACGCCTCTCAAGTCCTCGCAAATCTTACGCTTATATATTTTAACTCCACATGCTACGCAAGTTCCATAGTTTAATAACTGGGAAAAAAGCGAAATAATATTTTTGTTATGAATTACTTGGAGAAGAAACCCAGCTCGAAGCTCGTGTCACTTTGATCTCTTTTGTCAGGTAGTGTGCTACATCGACGTCAGATGGCATCCAAATTGAATCTGGCACACTTGTTATGTCAAAAACTTCTCCAAATGACTTCTAAACAATCGAACAAAGGGGCTGTAATTTTCTAATTGCTTTTATTAAAAAACCGATTATGACTTTTTACGTGTATACTATTTTTTTATAGATATCAGAATACATAGTGGTAAATTTTGAAAGTGGCAATGAAAATGTTTTGGACGAATTAATCAAATATTTTCATATAAATTATATAACAACAGCCTATACTGTGTGCCTGATTTTTTCATCATCAGTGTTACATTTTTTATCAAATAAAATGCTGTTTGCAAACCCATTGTACTTGCAATATCCGAAAAGCTAAATGATAGCTAACGGGGATGATCGCATCCTATATGATTTCCATTTTTAAATTTAACACAATCATGATTAGGATTCATGACTTCGAAATTCGTACGCGTGAAAAAATTAGTTTCAGTTTAAGACAGAATTCAAATCCATGTTTAATTAGCGAGGAATTTTTATATAGAATCATAATAAAGGCGTTTTTTGCTTCTTTTCTTATGAGAATACTTGTAATTCTCGAGATATTTCCGCTAAGTTTGAACGAACAGGCTAAGTTAGCGCATTATCGTAGTAGTTAAGTCATTTCGTGACAATTTTATGACTGCTCCACATTTTGCTCGATTTTTATTTTGGTAACGGCATTGATAACTACCTGTGCGGCCTAAACGAAATTTTTAATACATCTCGTTTCCGATGCTCATTTGTGTAAAAAATGGAAGTTGTAGAACTAAGAGGAATATTTTATGGATCAGTTTTATCACAATTTTAACTGTCTTCGAGAAATTTCAAGCTGAATTTGCATCGCAAAGAAAGAATTTGGTAACTGTCTACTCCGACAAGTACATATTTCTATTCTTGTCACTCTTCGAGCATTCCTGGACTTCAAAACGTTCAATCATATTCGTCATTCTTCGGGTTAGGCCATAAAATGAACGGGCGAGAAATTCGTTTCAAACAACCGTCCATATTTTACGTAAAGCGTTTTTGCGAGTTTTTCCTTACAAGTCACGTTTTGCATTTTAATAAACTTGCTTTTGAATACTGACGGAGTGCTTCTTACTTGCTACACAACGCAAAATAATTCCATCGTACGGTTAAGGAGTATTTATGTTTTAATTTAATTAATTCATCTCGCCATAGTCTCCGACCTTTTTTAACCATCGTAAGATGCTAATTTTTTTTTTGAAGACCTGAAGATATATCCGAAGTTTAGGCGCCAACTTCTGCGAGGCTATGAGCCAAAACATTTAGCTGGCCTTATGCAACACAAATCTCGGATTAATTATATTGCGTGGAAACCACCCAAGTTTTTATCAACAGGGTCAAATGAAGCGTTAAAAATCACTGAACCGGTCAAATGCTACTTTTCAAACGGCCGAAATTGTAAATTCCAATGAGATAGTTTTGAGATTTAAAAAAAAATTGTAATGTGTCATAGCTCCATAGCTAAAAATGGGAGGAAAATCTTGTCTACATCTATGTTTTGCCCTGAAATTCGCGGAACTGTTAGTGGGAGTGGGTGAAATACGTCAAAATGTCCCTAACAACTTTCGTTCGAAGTTTTCTCTCTCGAATTGAAGCAGTTAGGAAAAACGACCTCCGACATCACCGTCCTTCAATAGGTCTCGCGAATTTTACCATCACGGACAGTTATTTGCATGATATAAAGAATTGTGAACTGGCAATGTGGACTGGATAAATTCATTGCGCAGACCATAGTTTTTGTATCCGCGATATATATCCCAATTTGCACGGTTTAGCTTTACACGGCCTTTTCCGGAAATTCATGCACCGTGCATAGCGAGGAATGGATGCACGTACATTTTCGCTGGGAGTTGAAACGTGTTTCTGATAAACAAGGATTTTTCCCTATTTCACGTTATCGAGGTTGTGCTGTTTGAGAAAAGTTAATGCGTGCTCCCCCATTTCCCTCTATCTCCGTCTCTCTCTCTCCTCTCCTCCCTTCTCTCCTCTCCCCCTCTCTCCCCTACCCATTCTATCTCCCCCTCTTTCTCTTCCCTACCATCTCTCTTCTTTCCCCATCTCTCACATTTATGCCCCTCTTTATCTTTCTCTTCTCTCTCCCCATCCTCCCCCTTCTCTCTCCCTCCCCTCCCCCCTCTCTCCCCACCTCTTCTCTCTCCCTCTCCTTCATCTCTCTGTCTTTTCCCTCCTTCTCCCTCCCTCCCTTTCACTCTCCATCTCTCCCTCCCCTTCTTCTGCTAAATATGTATGTTTTCATCTTATTTTATTAATTATCTTGTTTATTTCTCATAACATTAAAATATATTTTGTAGATCTTATCTTGTTAAACTTGTATGTATTATTGTAATTCCACCATCGTTCTTGTGTGTTTATGGCGTTTTCGCAGGTTTTTTCCACCCCCCCTTCCCTTCGTGGGTGTTTTCCTGAGTGGTCTTTTACTAGGATGGCTAAGTCAGGTCTTTCCTAGGTTTTTTTTACCAAAATTACTCTGTCTTTTTATAGAAATTTTCCGAATTTGTAATTTGCCATTTTGATTGTTTTTTTCTATTTATTTTATTTTCTGGTTCTTTTCTGTGAAATTATCATTACTATTTTATTCTCATTTGTAAATGTTGACGCAGGGTTGAATGTGAGGAGGGACTATATAGTCTCAATTTCGCCCTAATAAAGTAGTTTGTCTGTCTGTATCTTCCCTTTCCCCTTCCCCTAAGGCAGGGGTGGGGAAACTTTTGACGTAGCCGTAGCGATAGCTTAGGTGGGCCGCATTAACAGATGAAAATGCTTCGGCGGGCCACATTAGGATCCACATCGGAAGTTACTTGAGAGAATGCGAAGGTTTCTATATGTGGAAATTGATAAAATTAGTAAAATTTTATTGTATAAACTTCACAAGCAAAGGTTTTCCGGCCGTAATTTTAGCCAGAAAAATACGAAATTGTCTGTTACATTCATGGCTCGCTTTCGTAATGCAATCTCGGGCCGTATAAAGTGCCCCCGCGGGTCTCATGTGGTCTGCAGGCCGTAGTTTCCCCACCTATGCCCTAAGGGTTAAATGGAAGAGGGGACATTATGTTCTCAATTTCGCCCTGAAAATAAAGACATCTATCTATACCTTCCCCCTCTCTCCCCCTATCAATCCCCCCCTCCCCCCTCTCCCCCCTCCCGCACCGTACCGGCATCCATGACTGCCTTAACGCGATAAGATGGTCAGACGGAAAGGCCACCAAGGGAATAGCAATAAGAGCAAAAACGAAGAAAATCGAAAATAAATTGAAGGAATAATTTCATCAGAAATTAACGCAAAGATCTTGGAAACGCGAGTGAAGTTCGTAGAATTTCGCATCAACAAAGCCGAACTTTTATGAACTATGAACTTCAGTGCCCCCGAGGAATATCCAGAGACAAAAATAATCAGGTTAAAAAAGAAAAGTTTAGATAATATATGTTTTCTGACTGTGTGACTTTGTTGTTTACCAGAAAACGATTTGTGGCTCCTCGTTCGAGATAAGTTCGCTTAGAAGGGTCGACCATCAAAAAAGCCTTTCAGATTATCCGTCTTATTTTTTTTGACCATGTCTGCTAATTACTCTCTGATGATATCATTGTAAACCAAAAAATAACGCGGTTTCTTCAAATGTTTCATATTGAGGCATAGAAGTGAAACAAGTTCTTTCTTTAATCCGTAGACAAAAGTTATTTGTATTACGGCAGAGTACATTTTGTCTTCGCATTTACTTTAACATATATTATCTCGCTTCTTTTCTAACCCGATTATTTTTGTCTCTGGATAATCCTCGGAGGCACTGAAGTTCATAGTTCATAAAAGTTCGACTTTGTTGATGCGAAATTCTACGAACTTCCCTCGCGTTTCCAAGATCTTTGCGTTAATTTCTGATGAAATTATTCCTTCAATTTCTTTTCAATTTTCCCCCTGCCACCCAACAATCTGGTGATTTGCAGGGTTTCATGTAAAGTATTTTCTTAAATAAATTTATTTTATTTTTTGCGAACATAGTCTTTTGTGGCACTTTGTTTTCTACATTGCATAAAGAAATGCAATTGACAAACTTAACTTATGGATTGTGCAAAGAAAATGCCGATATAGTTTATAGTGAAATAATTATTATAAAATGAACATTTCGGATCGTTTACAAAAGAGGACTGATAATATGACTAGCGTATTTTATCATTGAAATTCCATAAACGAATTATTTGACTAAATTGAATCCAAATACTTTAAAATAGCAAAGGCATTTATAATTCCCTTGTAATAAAAATGAATTTCAGCTTCGTGATCAAGAGATAAAAACGACTTATTTTTTCAAACTTAAACTGTGTGTTTATTCATTTTTCCTCGTAGCTTCTGTGTATCCATCCCCCCAATGGTTGTTTTCGATATTATGCTCTCCAGTCGAGCTAAATACGTTATTTAAAACTAAATTAAATCCAACTCCCTCAGATTCTTTTGCGAAGCTTTCGACCCCTCCATGAAACCGCGAGCTCAACGGAAGTCGCAACTTAAAAAAAAAAAGAAGTTTGGCTTTTATAATTCTTGTTATAAAGTAGTTTTCATTTGGGAAGAATGTCTCCCGTAAATTAGTGTCTCCCGCAAAAAGAGAAAGGTCTGGTTTTCGCTCCTCATCCGACGAAATGGCTTTTGAAAGGCGAGAAAGCGGAAATACGCAGCGAGCGGAAACTCAAACAATGCTCGCAATGTAATATGGAGGAAGGGGAAGGAGGGAGAAACAAATTGAGTAGCGTGGCGTGTCGTAATGAGCTGCATGTATGTTCTCCTGCCGTTGTTTCCGTGGTAGGCACTCTTAATTAGACTCTGAGTCATCTTTGAGGTTAGAATAGGTGTTAGCACTCGGTGAACAATTGCGGCGTATTTGCTCAACTGATTTATTATTTGTTGTAGTATATGCGTTAATGATAACGGTTTTGTTTAAAATATAATGCAATTCTCTATCCGTTACGGATTTCCCTTCGTTTTTATTTTAGGGTTGAATTTTGCTTGGATGTTAACCGGTGGCAGATTTAATTAACGCGGGGCTCTAGGCCAGGGGTTCTCACAAAAAAATGTTCGCGTCGCACGTGCGGCCACGGTGGATGTCCGCTGGCCGCACTTGCATTTTAACAAAAATTTAGTATATAAGTCTTCAAACTCGTAATATCAATTTTTTTATAAATATGAAATAACTCATTAATGTACATACCTCTTATAGTCAAAGAAATGTATTAGACGAAAATTCATGCACACCCGTCTTCTACAGATAACCGGAGAGCAACTTCAAGATGCTAGTCCTTCAATTTCTTTCGGTATTTACTTTTGAGGAAATGAAGTGCACTAAATGTTCTTTCACGCATCATCTTCTATCACATGTAAACTAATGTCTAACATCGCGTTTTGAAATTTCTCAATTATATAAACAGTATCAACTATGGTTAAGCCTGGTTGCTGTAGCTGGAGATTTATTGAACTGAATTTTGGCACTTATAATCACACTTATTATCACACTTATTATCACACTTATTATCACATTATTATCACAAGACAGACGCACTTGCTAGTTAATCAAATATTTACGATAAAGTTAGTGAAAACTATGAAAACGAAGCTCTCAGAGAACAACACAGAACTATCCAAATGTGAGGCGAACGTACTCTTTACTTTCAGATGCGCTCATTTACGAATGATTTTCCTACAGCCATTACCTCTAGCTTACCATTAGTGAGTAAAACATTCGTTTGCTTTCTAGAAGGACCAAACTTCTTATGGCCGCTCCAAGAGAGAGAGAGAGAGGAATAATGAATGGATGCGTAGCATTTTTCTAATAAATTATGAGATGTTCTCTGCCAGCTGCTTAAATCAATTAACCTTTCCTTTGTATATACAGAGAGGCATCTGGATCATATCGCTATATTCTGAACAAGGGACTATTCATTCCGTCTGTTTATTCACAAAAATGCTCTACGAGGTTTGAGTCGAATTACTGGGTTGTTGACCTTTTTTACGACGGAGAAGTTAGTGGTGGCCGCACCGAAATTTCCTGGTGGCCGCATTCGGTCACGGTGACCGTATCTGAAAATAGCTGCCCTAGGCATAACAAAACGCTGGGACCTAAGATCAGCAAGAGTTCGGTGTTTTCAAGCGATGCACTTCTTTACAAGAACTGTAAATCATTGAATTGAGAGCAGATATTCAATTGAAATCTCTATTATTGCAGCCAAAATTTTGATACATAGTTCACATTAAGATGAGCCATTTCTAAAAATCCCATCTATAAGACAGATTACATGATTTGTTTTTAATTATATGAGTGAAACTGGATTTTATTCCGTGAAAATCGTTAATTCAAGGCGCAGATCAATGTCACCGAACATTTCAATGACAGCATGAAAATAGCTTTGGTGCACTGAAGAAATATTTGCATTGCCAGAAAATCGGAGATTACCTTAAAGAAACGATAAAATATAAAAATCAAAAGGAAATATCAACCATATTTTTGTCTTCTGAAATCATCATGTTAAATGTGTGGACCTTATGGTCTAAATTTTGCCCGAATAAAGACGCTTATCTATCTATGTATGTGATATTATAACGAAGAAACTTCTAATTTAGTGATGATATTTTCCAAAATATATCATTTCTTCACATATATGCTGGAAAATTAGAAGAATATATATAAAACAAAGTTAATGCATAAAAAATCAGCGTATAACTCTACGGTGCAAAATTCAGCATTTAATTTTCTTAAAATCAGACGCAATTTCGGGAGCTTAAAAATTGATGACTAATTTTATTAAAGCTAATATAAGTACAAAAGAAGTAATACACGCTGAAATTTAACGTGTTTACTTTTTGTGAAATGATAAATTGTGAACAAATAATAATCTAATTATATAGCCTTAATCATGAATATGTACTGAGCTTTTCATTGTAATATTGAGTGCATACCTAACACAATGGTATGAATATTGATAGTAAACGTTGATAAAACTTGCACAATTCGAACAGATATCACTTACCCGACAATGTTATATTACATTGTCAATTAATTTCAAATTAAAAATCTTTTTATTAGCATACTTACTTAAATTAGAGGCTATGTAAATCATTGATGATGGTTATTCCGTGAGTGGATTATGTACGGTTCTTGGTATAGCCGTGGACGGCTAGAGGGATTACGCTAGATGTAATTGCTTGATGTTAATGGGCCAAGTAAGGCTCTATAGGCTGGTTAAATTAAAACAACTTAAATTTAAATAGGTTCGGTGGTTTTATAGCCTCTCTCATTCCACGAAAGTCAAGCTTCTGGCAAATCCCGCCAAAGATTTCGGGATCAGCAATAAATTCCAGTCTAAGAAACTCGTTCTTAACTTTATAAATATTTTTTTTTGTGACAATTGGAGCGAATATGGGAAGATTTGATTGTCTATGGTAACTAGCGCTTGGTGATAAGGTATCGAAGGTTAAAGCACCTACCGGCAAGTGGGAGACCTGGGTTAGAGTCCCGGTCACGTTCAGAATTTTTCTCCTTCTCTATCTTGACGTCTCGAAGGAGCTTTGAATTGATCTGCGATTCTGTTTAATGTTTTTACGTGATCTTTTTATCCATGTAAGTATTGTCTTATCGCCTCTCAAATTTAGGCAACTCACACATTTATGGAATGTGCTGGATGATAACGCAGAATAGTGTTACTACACTAGTTAAGAGACAAGACATTCTCTAGGATTGCTTGACTTGACTTCTTTCTAAGTTTTTTTTTAAAGATACGTCAATCCATAGGGTAGTTTTGAATTATTTAATGTTTCAACAAATTACATTTCTAATGCACAATAAAAATATATTTTAATTAACAAATCAGCCTTCATTTTTAACCTTTGCTCGAAAACTTTGACATTGAGGGTTCCTTATTTAGTCTTTATCATAAAAAAGCATGATTAAAATCTTATCACATCGAACAAGTTTTAAATAAAGACATTCGAAAGAAAATCATTCATATTTTTCGTGCTAAATTTTATTACTCATAAAATTCTCAAAGCTTCTGTTTCCTTTCTTCCAAAAGGAAAGCGATCGATAAAATATTTAATCTGAGATCTGACGAAGGAAATCTTTTAATTCAGCAGATATTTCTGCCTGATAGTCTTCGAATGCTCGCTAAAGCTGACCGTGATTGTCTTCGCACTTAAATTGCTATTACTCTATCGGTTTATGGCAGCCAAGTTCAGCGATTTCCGCAACGCGGGGAACCATAGAAAAAAACCATCGACTAAATTTTAGTAGAGAAAAATCATTAAGCTTTCCGACAATATCTTCGACTCCAATTTCCCCAGTCTACTCATAAACTTTAACATAATAAAATTTATAAAAAATCGCAGCAGTTCATTCATTATTTAAATTATTTTCAATACCGACATGCATAAACATGTTTGGTGTAATGTTCTAATATAAAATGACGTCCCTAAACATCCACTGACGGAATTTATGAATCAAGTAGACAAACAGACGAAAAGGTAGATATAGAAAGAATTTACTTGAAAATCACCGCGGATAAATATTTTTGGTGACGACAGTTTATTATTTACGAGACAGAAGTCATCAACAGCTTTCAAACTTAGTGAGAAATGTATGAGAAATTGCGGAACTTTTTCTTTCGCAATGAATCAACTTTCCGAACAAAAGCAATACATAATCTACTTGGAATTCTTTCCCTTCGTACATCAAGACTCTAAATATAACGCAGGCATTGTGGATGCTTTTGTTCAAAACACGCAAAACATATGAGATTAAAATTTTGGGTAACATTTCTTTGTTGTAACCATCATAGAATCACTTCATTCTCATCACAGCTTCCTTGTAGCGATCTGCAGCCATTCCTTTATTTTTGAAGTTTATATAGTCATTTACGTTTGCCGAACCTAGGAAAAAGTAACTTAATCCATAAAAAAATCTCATAACGTTTTAATAAAACATCGAAGAATAATAATATCGTGGGGTCAGAATTCGAAGCCTTCTTTGTCTAACGCAAAACACTAAATAAGCGATACGCACCTTCGATGGATTTTTACAATTTAGGTAAGGTTATGAATACTGAAATGGTCTTCTGACTCACTTATTTTGCTCAGATGAGGATGTTCTCGTTCCAAACAATATTGCACGGCAGGTTAAGTTTTCAAAGTTCGTTGGAAAGAGTTTTGGCAGCAGCTATGTTAATATCTCCTTCTATTTGAGATGGAAGTGTTTCCATTAACTTTTTATTGGGGATATCTCAGAATATGGGAACAAGAGAAGAAATAGCACGCATGACCAGCGAATAAGGGCAGAGGCGTTCTTTACGGTTTATGAAATCGTAAAAAAAGATAAATATTAATTAATGGCTTAGAATAATGTCTAAGCATTGCAAAACGATATATCAGAAGTGATGTCAAGGAAATATTCAATTTTTAATTTACAGGTTATAGTAAAACAATCGAGAATTATTTAAAACATACCTCACATGAAATGAGTAGTAGTGATCTTTACGTTCGCGTGCATTGCTTCGTCGTAAATTACCAGAAAAATTTTCACTTACAAACGCTGCGTATACGTATAAAAAATAAACGTATTTAACTTCATTTCTTCGTCGTAAGTAATCCATTTCCTTCCACTTATTAAACGCTGCATCCACACGTAAAGAAATGAAACGTATTTTCATAATGACAGCAGATCTTGTTTACTTCAGTTTATGGGAAGAATGTTTTCTACGGGAAAAAATTTGTTCAAAGTGAATCACGACTTTCTTGTTTGATTTTATTGAAAACGGCTACCCCTACATAAAAATATAAAGAGAAAGAAATCTTCTTAATTAGTGCTACAAATTTTGATTGAAGATTTCTTTGTGTGACTAATACTTTACCAGATATGACGGAAAGTTCATCTAATTATTTTGAAATCAGAAAAAAATTTCCTAGACCCGGAATCGAACCTGGGTCTACCACGAACGTACGGAATTCGACTACTAAATTATCGTATCAGATTAATTACCCCGTTTCAGAAAGCGGATGCTTTCTTAGTCGTGGCCGGGTTAGGCAACATAGCATCAACCAGCCCCAACGGATGTCCGCGTTCTCAAACTGGAGATTAATCTGCCTAGGTAGTTAAGTGATAAAATATCCGCCAATGGAAGACCCGCGTTCGATTTCCGATAATGGCAGAATTTTTCTCCAGATTTCAAAATACTTCCACATTCGCATAGGGATCTTATTATTGTGGCTGACAAATGAGTTCTTGCGAGATGCAGAATAAATGTAAAAGTTACAATTTACTTTGGTATTCCTGTTTCAATCAACATCAAAAATATTTTTCTCTAATGGATTAGAATAGCACATCAATTTATGAAATATAAATTTTAACGACAGTCAACGTATTTATCCGTGAGAAAGAGAATGATATCGACAATTTATTAAATTATAAAAGAATAATGAACCCAATGAGTAAGATATTAAAAATTATGCACGATTTTAAGATAATTTTTGGTTTATATTCCGAAATTAAATTTTTTGCAATTAACACTGGACATGTTTGTAAACAATGTAACCATCAAACCGGGATTCATTGCTAGGATATTAAACAAAAATTTATAATGCACATGTTTGTTCCACAGTAATCTTTGCCTCATAAATATTACCATATATAAATATATATAGCAAGTATTTTCCATATGACTCGCTCGTATATGAATAATTATCTTATAAATGTTTAATGAAGAGATATTTGTAAAATATGTGGTTATAGAATGGGCATTAATCAAATGTAAAATATTAAATAAATGTAGCTGCGTACTAAATATCTATTCATTAAATAGATTAATTTTTAAACACGTCGACGCAATTGATTCTGGAACGAGTTCACGCCACAGGTCAATTTATAGAGACGTAGCGACGAAAGGGAGTCAGTCAAATGCCTGGATTTGTGTATGCAGCCTAATAATACTGTATTAGCCTCAGTAAAAGCAAATCCCAATAATCAGTTTGGAAGTTATGTTTTTACAGAAATTATTGTTAGATTTAACACTTCGCTGATGTTGAAGAGTACCCGAAATTGTTTTTTTTTTTAATTTCGGAATTTATCCGTTCTTAATTTTTCTGATATAAGAAGTTATAAAATGTAAATTTACGTATCACGTAAAAATTTGATAAATTTATCTATCATTATTCACACAATAGATATAATTATGGGGCAAGTAATCTACAAAATTGAACATCTTATAAGAGCGCGCTTCACAAGAACCATAATATAATTTTCTTTCTTGTTCGTAAAACGGCTGAAAATACCCGAAAAATGGAACGAAAGGCTTAATTTCGTTAGCCGAAGGTTGACTACATATTAAATCGTACCGTTTCGGGTCCTTGTGCGCTTCAGCTTCAACCACGAGTCGTATGTGGAAGGTTTAGCAAAAGGGGATGACTCAGGCAATTTGAGCGGTATCGATCGTTTGACCGTCTTCCCTTTCCTTTAACTCAATTGATGTTTCGTGCGTATGTGCGAATTTCTTCAAAACTTTCCGGCGCCAAAAAATGATACGTCACGATAAAGAGAAAAACTCCACCACTATATTTTATTGGTTATATAACTTGTTTTATTCGATCTCGCATTAAGGGGGAGATTTCAGCTACTTCCTATATTCGTTGCTTTTCTTTAAAATTCTCCTCATACAGTTTGGGTGACATAATTCAGGCAGAATCGAGGTTTACTCCGATGGGGAAGTCGTATAGCTACACATAAAAAGTTATAAATAAATTTTATTCTTGTCAAAAACTAATCGTCTGAATACGAAAATCTTTAAAAAATTAAGTTTTAAATGTAGAGATAAGCAACTGCGACCACGTTTTGGTCTAGACAGCACTCCTTTATAATAAAAATTAATAGTCTCTTTAGTAGAGACCAATTAGTATTGCTATCTTGTTACCTCGTGGAAGAGATAGTCGCTGTGGTTACGTGGAATATAATTTAAGGAAAGTTGCCGGTGATCTTTTGTTCCCTCTGCGAAAGTGATTTTATGGGAATTATATTTTTTAAACGAAAGAGCATTTTATGAGGTGCACTTAAATGGAAAGGACCCGTAAAATGTAGTGCAGGTGACGTTTTAATTTCGCAAAATACCTAATGCGTATCTTCGATATCTTATCTCTTAGCAACTGAGATACTCGGTGACGCCCATAACATTATACGAATGAATTAAATGGGAAGTTCATTAGGAATGAGAACTTAATTACTATGTATCTGGAGAAAAAGTAAAGTTTATTACATTTTCTATGTAAAAATGCTCTAATTATAATTTATATATTTTATGCAAAAGTTACTGAAATTCACTTAGCGCAAAATTGCACTAATTTTAACGGAGTCTTTATAATTACCTTCCAGGACTATAGAAATTATCTATTGCTATGATTTTTTGTATAATATTATTTAATATGCTGTTTTGTGGGAAGACAAACAGATTTTATATGAATTCAACAGAGAATTATCGAGCTCGTCTTAAGTTTTATATTACTCACAAATCATGTTTCGTAGGAGTTATTTTCAAAGTTGAAAATAGCGCGACTTTAAACTTATAGTTCTTAATATTAAGACAAGATGGATCTTCCAATATTTGGAAAAAAAAACAATCGAATGGATTATTTACTCAGTTTAACGCGATGCATACGCGAGCACGCTCGCATTTTATCGTGTTTACTCGCATAATTTCCCACCGTATTTGCCGATTTTTTCTCTCTAAAAATAAGAAACAAGGAAAATTAATTGATAATTTTCTATTTATTCGTTATAACTGTCGTGTAATAAATAAGCTTAATAAATGTTTTCCACTTGGAGGGTTTGTCAATAACAGAAAGAAAATTAGTTTAATTATAACCTGATACACAAGATTTTCATTCATTGACGCACGAAAGCAATTTTTTTAGAGCAGAGGTGTGGAAATTATTCCAAAAATATATTTTATAACCTCTTCGGAATTGGGAAGGACAAAAATCACGCGATCTCGGAAGGCGTTTTACTTTCTCAGTATACTGAGAAAGTATTATAATCACGAAAATATTCGATCTCGAGATTTTGATAAAAATATACGTTTTAGGTGTACCTGAGTCCGAAAAAGTGGTTTTCGCAATGTCGTCTGTCTGTCCGTCTGTCGGTCTGTTCGCGGCCCTAGAGCCAACTTTTCAACTGGGGGCCGCATGCACATTCAAGATAGGAAGTGCGGGCCGCATAAATATTTCCAGATTCACCAAGAGTATAAGTAGATAATTTATCAATGGATGCATATATTTATAATACAATTTAATATAAAATTAATACATATATTCATATGTTACAATAATAACTATAACATAAACAATGACACAAAACAGTTAATGATAAATAATAAACGCTTATATAAATGTTATATCAAAAGGAATGTCATAATATTTTATACAAAAACCACGGCTCCCATTTCTAAAAGCGGATCCATTACATTGTAATAAAGTAGCTCAATCCTGGAGTTAGTGATGCTTTTATGCTCCGTAAGAAAAGTAAACATCGTAGATGTAAAGGTTGCCGGCTCCTGCTTGAGGGATGTTTACGTACTTATTGATGTGAACAAGTTACAGCGTTTCAAAAAAAGAGTGATTTCTACTCTAATGAGCACATGCTACAACAGGGGCTTATTTTCATTAGGCTTGCAAACATTTGTATTTGTCAAATAAATTGTTCCTTCGCCTTTTCTGAGGTGTTATGAATGTGAACCATCGATCGCAGGATTCTTGTACATTTTGTATGCTGCAACGGAGGAAATAACATAAAAAATATTTGGATTTGTCCAATGATAGACACTGTCAATTTGACATGATTTATATCCGATTAAATATTTTACCTTTCATAACACTTTTATCCTTAGTACAAATTTCGTAAATGAATGAAATCTTGTATTTGGGTATTTTATCTTACAGAATAAAAGCTATGAAAAAATGGTTGACATTGCCCAATAATTAAGGGCAGTTTGTTCTAGGCAATTTTAACAATTTGATTTTCTCAAAAACGGCTCCAACGGTTTTGATCAAATTTCTTACAGTTACTTGAGTTTACGTCTGCAATAATACTACATAGTTCATTTTTATCAAAAACTGAATATAAGGCTAGTTTATTCTTGGCAATTTGAACAAGAATTGGACTTTCTAAAAAACGGCTCATACGATTTTCATCAAATTTCGTATAGTTATTTAAGTTGATGTTTATAATTATTGTACATAGTTTATATTTTTCAAAAGACAACTAAACGACGCATAAGTATATGAGAAAGTTTGTACAATGTATACTGTACCGATTTTTAAAAAAATAAATCAACGATTTCACGGACCGTGTTGTGAAGGTTCGTTCAACAGGGAACTTAAATTCTTTCCCTTGTTCCAAGGATTGAGCTTCTTTCACACGCATGTTTTGCCGTGTCAGACGGAAACTGCAGCTTTAAACGTTTAAAAGGGGAGTCCCACTTTCACACTTGAGCGGTCGGGTTGCACTGAGCTACCACCATCTTATTAGGAACTCCCTCAACCCTTAAGTGGCCTAAGGATAACTTTTCGGCAGACCCCGGAACATGGAGACCCGACAGAATTGAATTTCGTTTTCGTGCGTCTGTCCTTCCGCCAGGGATACGCTCGCTTCCGATACAACTTGCCGGTAGAGGGTCCGGACCCTCCCGATGGGGTGTTTTCTCGCTCTCTCTCTCTCTCTTTGACTTTCCCTCTCTTCTTCCCTCTCTTCTCTCTCTCTCCGCCTCTTTCCCCTTCCTCTAAAGTATACGAACTTTGATGAGGGTAACGGTCAGGGATCGAATGTCGGAAACATATCCCGCTTGACACAAAACCGTTATAAATAAGGGATTGCATGCTTATTCTGAGAATCAATCTTGGAGGTTAACAGAGCTTGGAATACAAGATTTGAATCGAAGATGAAAAAAATATAGAAGTATTTAACTCAGGGGATTTAAAAGTGCGGGTCGCGAAAACTTAGGGTATGCCTCGCTGAATCGATTAGGGAAACCTTTCCTCCGCCGGGGTCAGTACCTCTTTGCCTCTATATCCCTTACAGATAATATGAGGATGGAATGAAGGGGGGAAGAGAAAGAGGGAGGGGGCAGAGAAAGAGGGAGGGGAGAGAAAGAGAGAGGAGGAAGAGAAAGAGAGGAGAAAGAAAAAGAGAGGGGGAAGATAAAGGAGGGGGAGAGAAAGAGGATGTGGAAGAGAAGGAGGGAGGGGAAGAGAGAGAGAAAGAGGGAGAGGGGGGGGGGAAGATGGAGAAAGGGCGTATTTCCCAAAACTTAAGTTTTTGTCTATCTCGTTTTCTCGTTCCCTTGTTACTAGTGTTCCGAATAAAATCCCCTTTTTCCATCGAATATGCATTTCGATTCTTTGCGCATATCCTCCCCCTTTTGCTTCATGTTTTTCCACTAAAGGAGCCCTTTTTTTTGGCGTTTCGGATCTTATCGGATCTGGTCAGTTTGTGATGAGAGTTACGACAAACTAAAAGACATTCGAGAGCATTTGACGCGATCTAAGCAATCCTATCTAAAAATATCACCAAAGGAAAGCTTTATTTCTATTTAAATAATGGAAAGAAACTTTATCGTTCAAACTTAGAACCAAAACATGGGGATACAGACGACCATACTTAACATTAACGGTAGTGTGTGCATGTGCTGACTCGCTGTACAAACTTGACCATGGGTCTACCTTCAGTTTGCCTGAAATTGGTTTCGGAGCCCCTACTACGCGAAATTTGTTTACTTTTAGGAAAGAGCCTTAGTCAAATCATGCATAGTGTTGACGGGCCAAATGGTGAGTTGTGTCCACAATATCCCAAGTTGTGGCCCTAGGTGTTAAGGGAGAATTCTGAGTGGATGGATTTATATACTCACCTGTCAATTTAATGTAAAGCTATTTTTTACTTCGGGCAAGTAACAAAAATCTCCTGCTATTTATTCTTTATTTAACCAAGATCATTAAAATATTTTAATGCCCTGCCAACAGAGCCGAGACGAGAACTAGGGCGAAGCACCCTTAGGGGCGGGACACCTGAAAATTTCAACTTTTAATTGTAACGTTTTATATTATGAAATTATTTTATACATGTTATTTTACCTTCAAATTACAAGTAAAATAGTTTTGAGAGATAAAATTGTTTACTTTATACTTTCATTAAGAGGGAGGCGTAATTTTCATTCTTCACCTAGGGCGTAAACATCTTATCCCAGTTCTGCTTGCCAATTCTAGCAGAATTAATGAAACGATTTAAAACATGGAACCATTTGATTAATTAGGCACCTCCAATAATAATGGATAATATTGGAGCTTCTTGATTAATCGATCGCATTTCAGCTACTACACTATGTGAATAATTCTTTTTTTAAACGAATTCGTGTAAAATGCATTCATCTCATAAAAAAACGTGGTAATGGCCTACGAAAATAATTTCTATACAAAATGTCGAAATATGTTTGCTCTAGTTTTAACTTATTCCAAAACTTCAGATTTTTTTAGGAATTTGATCTAAAGGGTTTATTCGGATCTGTATGACAACAGTCGATACGGTATCACTCGAGAACTTCAAAATCTTCTACGCGCGCTTAGGGTGATTTGGGAGCAGAAGTTCAACAGGTTCTCCTTAAAACGCGATCTGCCGGAGACAGATGTTATCTATTATTGTTGGTTAATTTCACTCTCCGACCTTATTCACTTTCAGCGATGAGGAAATCGCTATGGAGACACGTCAAGCTCTGCTGAGTGGAATGATAAATGGACGGATCTCGTCTTCCATTCTGAGAGATGATTTTTGCAAAAGGAGTCATGCATTATAACATTACAAAAGTTATATAAAGTGCAGAAGAAAATAATTTTATAACGGCCTTTCCCAAGTAAAATTTAATGATAGATCCATTATAGACTCCAATGTTAGCTTACATTTTTTAAATTTGAAGCGTGAAAATGTTTCTGGCTAATTTTAATACCTTGTTTTCCTGTCCCAGATATGGGAGGTAAATTCTCAGATTTTTTAAAATGTATGACGAATTGTTTTTATTTTTTTACAAGGCCAGTTTTCGTAATAAAGAAAAATCTGCGTTTAGAAATATAGTATTCGCTTGTCCAACGTGAGTTTCCTCTACTCAGATTTGATTATACGCAGTGAAATATACGCGACGTATATTAGCTTAACAGGCATAACATTTAATTATACCCGGTCCTTAATTGGGCACGCGCCATATTTTTACCTATGCATGTCACGTAAGAACGTGATTTTTTCCATAAGGTATTGAATTTGCACAACGCATTTTTGCCTAACACGACTTTTTCTGTAAACGTAACCCCCGTGTTGCCCAAGAGATTACTGCATTTTACGTAGCTCAAAGACCAACTTATAGTCAACTAGGTTATGTACCCGACGTTTCCCGGGAATTGTTAAAAAAAATATAATTTAATTCAATTTAATCGAATGTCTAAATCTGTCTGCTAGAAGACTGTTTTATCTCTTTTCTGAATTTTTACTGCTCTGTTAGGATGCCATTATTTTAGAGTTTGATTTCTTTTGACCTGACGGTGGTATTTTTATTCAAGGCGTCATGACTGTTGATTTTTTGGTTTCTAGGGTGTTAAAAAATCTGTTGATCGATTTATGCCTTGAATCTTCCGATTTTCATTAGTTAATGAATGAAATAATCTCATTTTTATACCTGCCAAAAAAGGAAAAATAAAATTAATGTATTTTCTAAGTATTTATATTCACGGTATGATGGCAGATGATTATTTATTTTCTAGGCTGTTAAAAACTTATGATCACTTAATGACTTGAATAGGTATTCCGATTTTAGGTAATTAAAATCGAACTCTGGCCCTTGGAATTGGATGGAGACATGCGTCTTTCTCTTCCTTTGGTTACAAAAGAACGTCGTGTCAAGTTTATTCGTAGTAGCTCTTTTCGTTTTCGAGTTTTTTGATTAACAAACAATCAAAGAAACATTCGAAAATATATAATAGATGGGCTCAAGAGATCATAAAATAAAAATTGATTTTCATCTCTCCACACATTAGACTCATGTTTGCTGGAAGACGTTTGCCTTCAAGTAGAGGTGTTTTATGGATTTTACTTTTTATAATTCACCAATCAAGTTTTTGATATAGCCGAGAGATAAATGACCAGATCTTTTTGCAACATATATAACTTTTATTTTACAAAAATACAACATCGGATACGTTAAAATCAATAACTTTGTACATAGGATGTAAACAGTCGTTTTTGTCACAACGGAGACTGCAGACGTCGACATCGATGGATTTTAAAATCAAACCATGATACAATATGCATCAAAGAAAATCATATCCGATTTTCAACGCAGAATTGCGGCGTTGAACTTTAGACATGTTTAAAACAATGAGTCTCTTTATAAACTAGAATGGTTGTAAATTGATCGGTGGTTTGTTTCATAATAGAAAAAAATAGATGGAAATATCGATATTATAAATCGCAACATTGTTATACAAACATCGAACATGTGGTTAAACTATAGAGAATTCACAAGAATATGTACAATTTATGGTGGGAGAATTTGTTTTCATTCGCGATAAACGTACCTAATGTAGTAATGTATGCACTACTTTTGGATGAAAATATCTCCCTATATTGCATTTGCTGTGAAATGCATTGGAAAATAGAAGCAACGTTCGAAAATAATACAACGAATCTAGAGTAATATACCAAGCAAACATTTCGAAGATGACTTGGCATTTAACAGCTAAAGAATCGAAATACTGATTTTACGTAGAATATTAAGTGACAAAACAATTAGTCTCTAATAAGAACTGAGGCTAAGATAAATACCGAAGTACGTTGGTGCCCCGGGCAATGATACATTACAGTGTACCTCTTTACTCTAGAAATTTGTACGGAAAAAAATTAATTCGTGCATCACTAGTTTAAAATAGTGATATAAACGAAAGAATGTGAGGATATAACACTAAATAAATGCCATTGAAGATGGATTCTCATCCAGTAGTATTTAATGAGTTCCAAAATTTATCTCTTTGCAAATAATGTAAAGAGTAAACGTTCATAAAGTGCTCGCTTTATATTTTGGCGTCCTGGGCATCTACCCGGCTCACCGTTACGTCAGTCCAGCCCTTACCGTACTTGCACAGTAATGAGACAGAAAGCATATTGAAATATACGTCTTATTTATGGAAATAACGGGTAAACTATATTTTATACGTGCAGAAATCAAGCAAAAGTGCTGAAATTGCGCTAAACATGAAGCGTTTCGAGCAAAGATACCCGAGCAGTTTGCTTTTACTGGCTTTATGAATGACAAAAAGTCATTAAAATCAAAGAAAGCGCGTCACTAATGAAATGCAGAACAACAACATACTAGTTTGACTTTTAAAATTGAAAGAAGACATTTACAGTTAAACATGATTGATACGGAATGTTTTTTCAGGCGCAAAACTTAACAATGGCGTGGGGATGTGTTTCGGGTACGTATAGAAATATTAACATGAAAAAAGGATACGTCTCTAATACAACTTTAAGGGGCTTATGTGGACGGAAATAATTTTGCTTAAAAAAAATACAAAAGATAATGCCCATCTCAGCAGATACGTTTCCATGACTAGTTGGAAGTTTTTATCACTCCAAAAATAATTTCTCTCGAAGGCCCTCGAAATTAAAAGGGACCGTATCTCGTTCACCTCACATGATTCTTCTTGTTGTCCATGTAAGATATGGCGTCGATCTCCGACTTCCAGTCCTCACTTATTCCGTTCCTGCAAACATTTTTTAGGGGAATTCCGTCGCTCTGAAATGTGAAAAGTGGATATTATTTGCAAGTAATATTTTATCGATATAGTTAAAGTATTTACGCATATCTTCACTTCATTGTATGCTCAAATTCCCAGTATTTCCCATACAATCGAGGAGGTATTAGGCGTTTGTAATAATTTTTCGATTATTGTGATTTAACACTTTAGACAATATTATGAATTTGATAATTGAACTAAGATATGCTACGAATGTGTTATAAAACAGATTATTATTCGAAGAAAGTTTTTAACTAATCTCTGATTCCATTAAAATGTAACGATTAGAATGTACATTTAATGTTATTCATTATAATCACTCCTCCATTCTCCTCCATTAAAAAAATAATTATCGAACTCGCCTGAAAAATTAGGTAGCCTCAATAACCGTAAAAATACATAATTGCTATGGAGTTACGTAATTAATCAATAAGTAGATATTTTACTTTTGATTATCATATTTCACTCATTATTTGAAACTTCTCTGACCACTTAATTCTAAAATACAAAAATCTTAATACTGCATTTTTTGATAAATATAATTAAATGAAAATAAAATAATGAAATTCCGAAATGAGTCGAAGTCATCCCTTGCCTTTTTTATTTAATTCCTGGTCTTTTGGACTCATTTTTACTTAAAAATACTTCATCATTTCACACACTTCTCCTTCACACCTTATTGTAACTATAGGGAGCCTAATTAAAATTCCACCATCTTTTTTATTCACTTTGAAAAACTGGCATTTCCGGTAAAACGGCACTATGTAAAAATGGGATTTAGTTGCACTAAGGCAGTGATGGCGAACCTTCTGTTGTCCATGTGCCTATATTACTGAAATTGTCGAATCTTTTCCGCCTCGCGTGCCACAAAGTCCTTGATTTTTTTCTGCGCGCCAACTAAATTAAATTTGTGATCAAAACATAAGATTCTAACCGTAAAACTAACGTTTACAATAGTTGACAAAATAACACAAATGTTTTTGCGGCGCTAAATCAGTACGATTAATGCTTTGTTTGGTTTTCGTCTTTCGTTGGCGTGCCATCCAAAATCATCTTGCGTGCCACTTATGGCACGCGTGCCATTGGTTCGCCATCACTGCACTAAGGTATGCCGATAAGGCTCCAGATGGGATCGCGTTTAAGCAATAGTTATCGAACCGCTAAACTTACACTCACCGTGTCCTTCTTGACGGGGCCCCTGTATCGGTCTTTCCCACGCGATGGTTCCTGGTGCAGCAGTGGAGGTGTCTCTTGCTCGTCGTGCACAGCCAGCAGAGGCGGCCATAGGTGGCTCTCATGCTCGTCCCCTGCCCTGCCCTCCTTCAGCCCCGTCACGACCCCGGAATCCAAAGAACAACGAGTGGTCTGGCACGAATAGGAAGTGGTGCAAGGCGAAGACGTTCCATTCCTCTTCCCGTGCCTCGCTGGGCCGATTCCCAACCGAATCCTCCACGTCCTAGACGTCGCGTCTTTGCTTTCGCGACCTTTACCCTTTCCGGATAGACTTACCCCTCCCCTCGTCACCTTTCCTCTGTTCCTCTTCAGAATCCAGCAACCTCTCAATCTCCCTATGGTCGTTGCGGACTTCCCCGCCTCGGCGGTTGGCGACATTTGCCGTCCGAGGCGCGGGAACCTCATCGCCTGTGCTGGTGGCATTTCGACGATTAAGGATTTGGACGACGTTCGACTGTACTTTTGATCGCTGTCGGTCCCTCCGCCGCTCGAAGTGATCTTCTTGTTATCTTCGATCGCGTCCCTAGACTTGCGAGGGAAGGTGACTAGGGCCCCTCCGGCTTTGGACGTGCGTCTGCTGCTGCTTCCATCTGTGTACCCCGAAGACAACCACCATTGGGTCCTCCCTCCCCTGACGCTCCCCCTTTTGCAATGGTGCCATATCTTCGACAGTTCCGCCCTAACTTCTCCGTTCATGAAGCAGTAAAGGATGGCCACGAAGGAGCCCTAAGTCGGTACGAAGAAAGTTTATTCAGCGGCGACATTATAATTTGTTAAAAAATACGTTTCAGTACCAGTAAAAAATAACTCGGAACATCAGAGAACAGGGCGAAGATAGAAAGTGATTTCGTCCTGTATGGTGTCCACGCTAGAGCATACCGTACCTGAAACGATGCGAAGAATTGGTCACAAAAGAGCCAGATTATCTCCACGGCTTGGTTGACCCCGATGGAATATGACATCCCAAGGAAGAGTGTGTAGTGAACTCCGAAAAGTGGTACAAGCACCAGAGTGGACTTAGCCCAACGCCTGAAATGAAGACGATTATTTCATTCGTCTTAATCGAAATATAATTTGTGAAACTCATATCTCAAATCGGAATAGTACTAATGCGTGAAATATATGGGAAATTTAAAAAATGAAAACCTTTCACAGCAATCGTTAATCATCACAAAAACAATTTTATCTTGTTATTAAAGAGCTCACCTTATGACTAAAGTCAAATTGAAAAGTTATGTTTCCCCAATAGCCATAAAGTGGTTGGGAAAACCAGATGCGCATTTTGGCATGGTATATTTTTAAATATATTGAAAGTGCTGGACACTTCATTGTTCATGCTTTCAGCTGATTTGGAAAGTTAATGCTCCATAATTATTACAAGAAGAAATAAACTGAGTTTATAATTAAGGACAAGGTGGAGAAGCGATTTTTATTCAAATTACTACGTCTTTTATAGCAAGAGCTGCTCTGCTACCCCAACATACATAACTCATTTTCAGAAAAATATCTTCAATAAAATCCTGAGTAAATTTCGCAGTTATCCATTATTATAGAGGCACAGCAATTGGCTGTTAACAACATCAACTTTTGAATTTCGTACAGAATCAGAAATAGTGCTATGCATTAATAAAGTTATTATAAAATATTTTGTTAAGTCAAAAATATTTTACGACAGGGATAGAAGGTGACGAAAGATTTAATATGCCAAAATTTTTTATGAAAAAACAGCTAAAAATTTTTAAAGTTGGGTCTACTACAGAAATAAACAAAGGCTAAAAAATCGCTAGCGAATCGACTTCTGCAAGAAAATTATAAGCTATTTTTAAAAAATGCTACAGTAACAATAATCTACCACAATGATAAAATATAAAATTGTTGAATTCATTTCAGCCATTCGTCTAGAGCTGTTTTTATAGTTCTACGCTAAACATGGAACGGATGCATTAAAAATTAATAAAAAATAAGCCGATGCATGCATACCTGTACCTGTATTTCCTCGTCTCTTCGGAAATGGAGGATTTGAGCTTAAGGAGTAAAACTCGGACGATATTCAAGAACAACAAGAAGTTTATCTGCGAATAAAGAGTGACAATACTGTTCATGGAAGTAATCAAGAAATATCGATTTTTTTTTCATGGAAATCAAAGTGATCATTTCGTTCACAAACGGTGACTTCCTCATGAAAAAAAACCGAATTGAAGGGCTCACCAATATGGATGTAACAATGGGAATCCGGATGACAAGGAAAAACAACGAGTTGTCGTTAGTCGTCCAGCAATGAGTATTTTCCAGAATAGCCCGGAGAACGACCCACGGCCCCACCACCAGGACCGGTAGTCCTGAAATAATCGAATAGGACATTTAGAATCGTTAATAATTACTTTTAAAATGATTTCAATAATAATTTAATGATAGGTAAGATAACGTTTCGTGGTGTAAATAGAGTTTAAATTCAATTAATACTGCCTTTAAATTTTCGAATATTATGTTTTGTCTATGATAAGGATTTTCCACAAGTTGAATATCGTCTTTCTTTCATGTTTGGGTTACGTATTTGGAATCATAAGAAGAGTTGAAATATACTTTTATTTTTGGTAGAAAAACATGATGTCAAATTCCGAAGCTAATTTATAAAACCGTTATGGCAAAGCATATCATACTATTAATAATTTTCAAGTACACGAAGGAATTATTTTAGAGTAGCAATAACTAATTTTATTGACTTCAGAAAATAAAAAGTATTTATCTATTTGGAGAAAGAGATTCATATTAGTAGATATATACAAAAATTTCAATGCATTATGCATATTTCTTACCCCAACCAAGAATGACGTACAAAGTAATGGAACTCGTATCCGAGAACAACGCCAGAAATATAAGATTATGCAGATACAATCCTTCCATTAACACCCAGGAATAATTCGCCATGATAAAGAACTGCCAAAGGCTGACAACCATCTTGCACTCCCAACTATGCTAAAAATAACAGAAAAACATATTTATTTCAGAAGCATTATGGCTCAGCTCTTGATGAGCAAATAAAAGTAATCGATGAAAATGATTTAAATGGAAAAATTATGTATCCCTAGTAGAAAAGCGAATCAATAAGAGTTACCATATCGATGTAGTATCTATTCTTACCAATATGAAATCGTTTAATCTATTTTTCTACACTGAACAACTTACGATTTCTTCTAACTTACGTATGATTTCTTGATAGCATTACATTAAACGAATTTAGGAAAAACCGTAGAGTTTTTCATTTCCTGCCAAATTTAAAAGATGTTAGTATTTCAAATCCAGCTAATATTTTTTTCTACGCCATGGCATCGACATCCGATCGATGGATCGAGTCCATCGAACTTATTACTTTCTCTATACGTAGTAATGGGAAAGTATTGTGTTCACGAAAAAAATCGCCTTCGAGATTTCAACGAAAATACACGTTTTGAGGTCCCTAGAACACGTTTAGACTATTTTTGGAATGATGTCTGTGTGGATGTATGTGATTGTGGGCGCTCTAACTCAAAAAGTACTTGCCATATCGGTACCAAATTTCATATATAACACTTTAGGGTGAGCACAAAGAACTGATTAGTTTTTGGACAATACCGGTTAACCGGAAGTCGAGGTTTATTCGAAACCCGATTCGGATTTTGCGATATTTCTCCGTTAAAACATCATTATTGTATATATAATTCTATACAAAGGTTATAGAGAATGTAATTTCCTACAACTTTTATTTAAAACAATTTTCCATAGCAGTTATTGTTTAGGAATTATTTATAAATAATCGACTTTTCGGTTTCCGTCAAATATCTCCTTAAAAACATCGTTATTTGTAGTCTTCGTGAGGGCCAGAGTTGTAGAGAATAATATTTCTTACAGGTTTTGTTTGAAAAAATATTCTTTTACGATACGAAATGATAATTTTGCATCATAATGCTATTCATAATAATTTAAATATCTATACCTCAAATATGGAGAAAGTCATGTGTTGGCCACATCAGATTTTTTTTGGAGAGGCTAAAAATATCATAACTAAATTCAAACGGTCCTTACCCCACCCTCGGTTTTGACGAAGGTTTCCCCGTTCTGTACGATGACGTCAGAGGATAGTCCCAATCCTCCGACGAAAAGACTGTCTTTGAGGAGTGACATAAAGGCTCTCATCATAAAAGAGGCGAACAGATGCATGTGCAGCAAATTCCGGGGGCAGCGCAGTTTCCTTGATTACAGTAGAAAATGATTTGATTTATTTATTTATTTAACCCTCGCAATGCCACCATTTATTTATTATCTTTTTTTTTTACTTTTTACAAATCGAAAAGAATGCTGTGAAATTTTTTATTGTCACATATAAATGATATTATATAATCATTCTTTGTGTAGTAATGACTATAATCTGATGTAGGATATTTTTGTAACTAAGGAAAATTTATTTACAAGAGCAGAAAGTTTGTTGTAGAAAAATATAGGACTTATGTTTATTATTTAATAATAGCATAAGCATAAGTAAATTACAACATCTTTTTACTTACTTGATGGACGCCATTATGACGAAAGCCACAATTATTGTGCCAAGCGACACGCTGTATCCAACCCTGGCAATTGCCTTGACCAATGGTATCCATTGCTGAAATACGGTTTAGAAATATCTTATTATGATCGCTCAATAATAATTAAACTCATACTATAAGGAGTACTTTGTGGTTGCTATTCACGAACGTTAGAATAGCAGCCTATAATTTAACTGCATATCATAAATTATATATAAAGCAGAGAGAATTTTCTTAAACGAAGGAAAGATATTTTAAAATATATTTTTTAAATATGATGTACGACACAAGCATCTACCCACGCATAATATGAAAGAGACCTGGGTTGTCATATATTTAAGAACTAATGGATCAAATAATGTAAGCACTTAAAAACATATACTTGTCTCGGGTATCTACAATCCCGCAACAAGCTGATAAAAATATAACCTTGTTGTGGCTATTATAGATACCTGAGAAAATTGCTTTTTATGTAATTGTTTTTGAATTTTCTTCAGGCATAACTTGTTGAACACATACAAAAATTTGATGAAATCGTATTTGAACTTCCACATTATCGCTTAATTTCGCGGGTAGATGCGCGTAGAAGGTCGCATTGCGTTTAGACTCACCGCTATGAGAGAGACATTGCCCTCCAGCTGAGGAATAATGACAAGAGTGGATAATGGATCCGGAGGTATGCATTGAGAGTAATTGGTCCACGTGGCGTTAGGTTCTTCGGGGCGGGAGTACCAATCCCCACTATCCAGGCACTGTCTCGTGGCCTCACCCTTAGAGGGCACAAAAAATGGAAAGGACCGTTAAAACATGTTATCGTCGTCGAATGTTTGCATGTTTACAAAAAATATCGCCGTCAGTTTACACTTAACTCACCGTAATGTCGAATCCTGCGATGTAATTGGGGCAAGGGGTCGTTACAGTTTCTCCTGCGGCCGCTTCACCCCAGCAAAGTATTCCGTCCCATATGCTCGGACATCTGAGCTGAAGGTCATCTAGCTCTTCGGCGCTGTCCTTCTGCAACTCTTCCTCGAGCATCTTCTCCAGGCACGTGATTCTCATGGCCTCTATCACTTCCTCTTGATCGTCTCCGTTGGAGACAGAGGGTGCTGAAGACATTGTCCTCTGTAACAAAGAAGTGACAAGTGTAAAAAACTGTCTTTCATTTGATTATAGCATATATACAAGGTATACGTTTTTAAAGCAGTCATAGCCGTAATGGCTTTAATCAAAAATGAATTTTGTTGGTTTTACATAACTTTCCCTTTTATGATATTAAAAGTGATGGTGGAGTAGAGTGACGCATCTTTGAAGCCATCTTTTTTTCCGTTTTTATCATTAATTAGAATACGCCACCTCAATGGAACCTTTTTCACACATGGAAGAGGTAGAGGAAAAAGAGAGTTACTTTTCTATAAACATGTGAAAGGTCGTTGTTACTTATGGACGCCAATTAAATTGTTTTGATATGATTTTGATGGCGCTTCTGTAGAATTTTGGACATCAGATTCCCATCAACTGAATGGACTATTTGAGGGGACCATTGAGGAAGCTCACATTAAATAGAGATTTGGAGTTTGTCACTGCGTTCGGTTTAAAACTTATGTATTGATGACATTATAAATGAAGCGATTCAATACGGATATATATATATATATATGATTTTTATTAGCCTTCATAAAAAGGCCGTCAAACGCTGTTTAAGTTCCAAAAATATGAAAATAATACAATATTAGCTGTGAAATGAATGAAAATTGTTATGGTTCAGATAAAGAGAGAAACCTTGTTGTAAGATTTAAGTTTTTACCATTTATTACGTGCATCCCTTATATGAATGTCGCTTCATTTAAAAAATCGAGATATAGTACTATTCATTTCTCAAGAAATTCAATGAGAAATATATTTTTTGAAATTTATACAGAAAAATTCCTGTTTTATGCTAAAAATGTGTTTGGTAATGAAGAATTTAAGCACTATTCTGTCGAAAACTTGTCGAATTTGTATTTTTTCATTGATATTCTCTATTTAGGACATATCACTAACGTATAATTTCTTCTACTACAAAATGCGGAGTAAGCAAAGTCAAGTAGAAATTACGTAAATCGTACACACTTTTCTCTGGTAAAAGTACTTTGGCGAGTTTAAGTGATGTTGTTTTAATGATGTGTGAGACTTCTTCGTTTCTTGTGAGACTTTCTGAGGTGTGTTAAATATAAACGGAAGTTTAATGGAGAATTTTCTCCAAGCTACTATCTCTTGGAAATTTGCAGCGGCTAAGTTTTCATGGCAGTAATAGGCACAGTGGCGGTTTTTCAATTCAAATAACATCATATCAAAAAGTGGTTTGTATTATTATATAGGTACTCAATTGAAAACAATATACACTGCTCCATCGGTATTCACGAGGGAAGTGTTTCACGAAAACATATTTACTTTATAATAACGGGGATGAGTTCCAGACTTCTACGGCTAGAGTTGTCACCTTTACACTTGCTCTAAACTTTATACATTGTGTACAGAGAAAGTAAAAATTCCCCCTCCTCATTCCACGGAAAGAATGGCTACATTGTAGTTCTTTTGCTCTCCACGAGGCAGAACCAAACAACGCGTCCGTAAATAACTGTTATTGATTATCCGTAAAAGAATACTTGGGTTTGTTACCATGTACAATACTCACATTAAATTTTGGTCAATTTTTCTTTAAAAATTACGGCAAGCGGTTTACTAGGCTTGGGAGAGAAAAAATTAATATAATAGTCTATCTGAGAAATTGTTATGCTAGCCTCATGTGTCCGCAGACTTAGCTTCGCAGATTTGCGAGGCTTAGCTTCGCGGACAATAAGATGGAATATATAAAACGACTCGCGGATGCGTGAATCCGGCGGCCGTCTAGATAGCATATTTGTTACAAAAATAAGTCCGAATATTGTACTGTTGCAATTACATATAAATAAAATGATGATATATGCAAGTAAATTACGAGCTTAATCTGATAACAATGTTCTTTAAAAAATATTATCATGCTCATTAAATTCCGCTGTAAAATGTTTATTCCGAGTCGTGTCGTATCGTTACTTGCTGTATAAATTACCTGAATCGAATTAACGGCGTTTCTGTCATTGTCGTATTTATTCCCAGACAAAAACATAGTTTTCAGCTCTATTAGCGTCAGAATGGCGCCTTAAGTTCGGAATGCCCCTTTCTTGTTAAGCGTCGTAATTCCGGAGCGTCGTATTTCGAGGACTGCCAGTACTCATACCGAACTCATGTAATTAGCAGCAATTAAGTTCAGTCCGGTATGCTTATTACCCGTTTTCTTCTCCGCCACCTCATGCACAAGCACCTTTAACCTTGAGTGGGGAAATGAAATGCTAGAGGAGAAAGGAAATAGCTTTTTATTTTCCTTCAGAATGGGAAGACCCACGAAGAAAGAGACGGAAGACCTTTTATAATGAGAAATTCTTCTCCAACGTTAAGCACGTATGTTGTAAATACTAACTTCCAAACGCAAAGGCATTCGTCGAAAAAAGGAAAATCTAAAAAAAAAAAAAAAGGTGTTCAAAGTTTGGGAGAAGGGCTGAAATCCATACTCGGCGTAAATGGGGCCCCGGAATTGGAATTTAGAAATGGAGGTGTAGGCGGCAGCTGAATGGAATAAGGTGGCGGAAAAATATATATTTCATTCATGGATTTCAGCCGGTCCTCGGACGCCGCAACGGGTAAACAATGACTCGATTGACGTTGCTTATTCATACCAATCAGGGAAGATCGTATTATAGTCGCTCCAACATCTAAAGTCTCTTGACCTTGAAAACGGGGCGTACGCCAGTTAGTAGCAGCCAATACGAGACGGTTTTTTGGGAAGGTAGTGGGGAGGAAACCAGTCTCACTCCTGCTCTCGAAGAGATCACATCGGGATGCGTTGCCATTAGAAATTGCGTAGTATATCAGCTGAAGGAGAAAATCCGCAAGAGCTGGCAACGCGCACCGATATCTGCTCTCCCGCACGAAAGTTGAGAGGGGCGATGGAAGGGGAAACGTTCGTGATTGGCTACTTGCTCTAAGTAGGCCAAGAGCCTTCAGATGGTGAAGCGACTATAAGGTGTATTAGCAGACGCGGTGAGTAATATTTTATTGTTCTCATTAACTCCTTTCATATTTTATAGGGCGGAGGCTGACCTACGGAACTATTCCGTTCGCTTCACGCGCTCAACCTGAGTATTTGTTAATAACTTTCAATATAAAATACTTTCAGCAAAAAGTAAGGAAATAAATGAGTGCTAGACACGTCATAACGAGATATTACTGCAGAATCTGGACGATAAGGTAGAAATCCCCTTGAGCTTCTGCAACCCACGTTTCTTGCGTGAATGCGGGTAGTCTATATTCACGGCGCTATCACGAAAATGAGAAAAAATCGTTTTACCACAAAGCACATTTTTTCGAATCATCGGAGTGCCAAGTTATGATAAATAGACCCTTATATTGTATAATGTTTTATCTAATTACTGAATTATTTATTATCTAATTCCAATAATACATAAATAATAGTGGAGTCTGCTGAAATTGATAGTGAAGTAAAATATGACAACGTGAAATTCAATATTTAGAGGCACACTAAGAAGGAAAGTACTGAGATAGTATGACACAGTGTCAAAGTGAGGGTTGGAAAATAATAAGTAGAAATACACACTGGTTAAGGGGTTGTTATTCCTCGCCAGGGACCTATTGCCATTCACACTCATGCAACCATTCAATCACTCCAAAGATGGAAAGAACAAAGCCGAGATGGTAGCATGCCGCTGGATTACACTAATCAGCCTGTTCTGGTAACCATAGGGTACTTGTGGATACAATAAATATTTAAGTGATGACTAACCAGTTGAGCAACACTCAACCTAGAGGATCAATTATTATCAACGTACACTTAGGGGAGGAGGGAAATCCGGTGCTGGCATCGGTCTTATCTTGCGAATCGCAAAAAGAGAGTTCACTGATTAACGTCCATTCCGAAGGACGGAGTGCTGATCTTGCGTGTCCTCCTCATAACAAACAAGTCGTAGCAAGGCATGCCCAGGTTAAAAAAAGCCGGCGTCCTCCAGAACAACTCAAGCCACTCCGTTACTCTCCTATATAACCAATAAATAGATAAATATGGTGAAATCAACTTTACTATTTCCTGTCCTATCCCATGCCTTTTGAATAAAAGCAGAATTATTGGAAATTATGGGCGTATAGGTAATTCGCCTACAATTCTTATCGAACAGCGCAGTGATAAACCAACTTCTTCGACAACATTTTCAAACATTTTTGGATAAATGGAACCTGTAAACCAAGTTTCTTACTAATATTTTTCGGAATTTAATCTCTGAGAATCCCTATCGGCAGTATTTTCTTACTTCAATCGCTAATTACCGTGATTCGTAAAAGCTGATTTTCATTCCATTTCCGATTAGGTTTATTTTCTCGCTTCAAAAAGGCGTGAGTCACCATCCTCTTTCAGTTGTAGAATTTCTTTTGCTTCAAGAGATAACTTTCTCCTCCCTTTCGCCGTTAACAAGGATTTTTATCCACGACGCCATTTTCCTTACGCGCGAGAACGCAAATATCTTATCCATCCACTTCTTAAACGCAAAATCTTATTAACTTTTTTGTGAGAGAAACGGAAAATGTTACAGATGACACCCCAGTTTTCCGACGCTACTTTATGGGGTTTCCTCCATCAGCTCTCGCGAAGTAAGGGAACATTTTCAAACTTTTGGCTTAATGAAAAGACTCAATAAACAGGAAGTAGAAGTAGTAGTTCGAATTTCAGGTGTTAAAATGGATTTTTAATTTTTTAATTCGGGAAAAAATCGATCGAAAATCTAGAATTGATGTTATTGGCGGCTTTAATTTAAAATGGTTGACTTTATGAAAGAATTCAGAAAATGGGAAAAATTTTACTTGGCTTACATCTTCGATCATAATTATACCTCGAATGCTATTATATGAAATTTACGTCAGGGAGTTCTTTTAGTTTCAGTTATGTCTCTGATTTGGAATTAATTTAGGGAATTCTCTGTTTTGCTTTAATGCGGACGGTCAGTAAGGTTTAACACTTGGTTATCCCTTCATTGGCGGGAATGCTCCAATTTTTGTATGAATAATGGTAACTTAGGACAAGGGTGGACAACCTTTTCTCTATAGTGATCCGCATTACTTCAGGAGGTTAAATCAATCTTCCGGCATGTAGAAGGTCTGGTTTCGATTTCCAGATATTAATTTACATTTTTTCATTTCATCTATTGGCTAATGGAGTTTGACGAGAGAATTAGTCAAATAAATTATTATTTTTTTAAAAGTCCACCCGATATCAAGTGATCCAGTTAAGCTTTTATTTCTACCGTAATCTGAGTCGGAATTTCGGATCCTATTTCCCGAGAACACCACCAAAATTCTTGGAGTTGACAACCTCGCAATTCAAGAGATACCATCAGGGTCGTGTTTTTGGCCATTACTCATCTATTGATTCGATAGGGTTACGGCTGGCCATAATCGGAAACTCGAGAGCCGGCGTAGGTCAACCTTTGCGGAATGCGAACGCCCTCTCTGATCGACCCTTTGTCCAAAGCGGGGACGGATATGAGGATGCTGGACCAACCAAAAATCTTCGTCGCATCTGGGAATCAAATCCTACGACGGTTACTCGAAATTCCTACTTGATGCAACGCACTTCCTCCCTTCTCGTTCGACCAAACCTCCATTCGTGTAAAAAATTGTAAGATGGCTTAATGTACTGTAATCTTAACAAAGAATACGAAATTATGTCTGGTGTAACTGTGGTTCTACATTCAGTCCTAACGAAAGAGCAAAAAATAGAATTACCAAGTAGGTAATGATGTGCTATCCAAAGTTAGCTTCCGAGAATACAGAACGAGAATACTGATATATTATCGATTACACATTTCCGGTGATTCGATGCGTGAAATTCAAAATTTAAAATCCTTCAGTTGATTAACGGATCAGATGATTAACTGTAGAAATATTTGCTTGGATTATATACCAAGAAAATCAATTTAATTCTCAATTTAAAAAAAAATCAACAATCATATTTCAGAGGCTCATTTCTAATCCATATCGTTGAATGTGAATTGGGTAAGTGAAGTCTTAAATAATTGAGCGATGGGAGCAAATAAAAATACCGTGACGTTCAATTGATGGTGATTATAACGGGTATCGGAGTTATTTTCATCGTCAATTGGATTACAGCCATAAGGTGAGGTCGATATTTCAGCTTTGTATACGCAGTGACGTGACTTTTCAGAAATAATATTTCCTGACGAATTTCTCTATACAAATTATACAAAGGTGATCGATTGGAGGCAAATTCTCCCGTACTGTGGTCGATTGATGCGTTCACGAGCGTCGGCGTGGACAGACGTAAGTCGCCCATCACCGTTGGATTGAGCACGGCTTAATTTTAGCGACATTCGTTTCCCCCAGTGAATCTTTTGCATTCTAGTACTGCTTGTCCAAGAGAACGAATGATATAAATTGTGTTGGCTATACATTAGTGCTCCGTAGTTTATAAAAAAAATAATTAAGAATACCTCTTTTTCTTATTGATCCTATAAAAATATCATAGCTAAAGAACATAAAAACGTGTGTTCGTATGTGTTTTATTTTAATTAAAAACAAATTTCTTATCGTTAGAATAATATGTATTATTTACGGTGTTATCATGTTCTGTTTGGGAGCACAAAAGTTTTGATTATGCCAAATAATATGTTCCCCCAAAAACCTAACCAGTATCGTTTATCATGATTTTGATGCGGTAGTAAGTAAATTGCCCATACGTTTTAAATAAACTGCCGTTTTTAGTGGTAAAATTGTGTACTGACTTTTATTGGGAGGAAGGCGTATTTTCAGATCTTGCCTAGGACAAAGTTGCGATATCCCAGATTTTCGTTTTGTTATATATATATATATATATATATATATATATGTATATGTATATGTAACTTAAAAACTCGGGTTAAAAGATTTAAGTTTTTGAGCGGTAATTTTTTATGAGAATGCATTAAAGAGATCGCTACAGAAAAAATAATTTTTTATAACAACCTGATATTCGAGCCATGGGGTAAAATTTTGCGATTATACAAAAAATCGTAACATTGGGGATTCACACGGAACGCTGTTAAAATTTTTATTAAACTGCGAAAACCGTAGTGATATTTATAGGATATAAATCGCATCACCTTAAAGGTATAAAGACATGCATGTCAAATAAATAAGTAAATACCGACGTTTCGTGACGATATGTTGTCGAACCTTCTTAGGACGCATTATTCTGACTTGTCGACAATGAAACAGATCCCCGTATTTTTAGTACGAGGTATTCAGCAAACTTCACAGCGCTTAAAGGTAGATATATAAGGATGGTCACGCAAACACGCTCCACTTTGGGGAGCCATCTGACAAATGTGGCGCCAGGGTTCGCTAGTCCACTCGTCTTATTAAAGAAAAAAGTCCCTCTCTTGCGTATTCGGTACGTTTTATCTAATCATACCGTAACATGCCAATACCCTGAGTCCCATTCCAGCGTTCCTATTCCTCCTTCCACACCCATCACCACCCTCCTTCCTTCACCCCCCCCCCCTCCACCTCGTATCCATGGTTTCCGACTGGTCGTAGTAAATCTCAGTCATGTTTGCGCCGAACAAGCGGAAAGTCCCGGCTAACTATGGAAGGACGATGGCCAGTCTCGATTCGAGTGGATAAGGAATGGGGCGGAAGAGGGCGGGAGGGGCGAGTGAGGCGTACGATCTTCGATCGGGACTTCTTCTCAAAAAAGGTTCTCCCATCCATTCTTTCCCTCCCTCTCTGCCTTTTTCTGCTCCCCCACCCTTTCTCTCTCTCTCTTCGTACCGATCTCTCTCCCTCATAAAATGCTTTATTTTGTTTATCCGACGGTTTTATTTCGCGTCGTTTGGTTTGTTCTCGGCGTTAAAATCGCCCGTCATTTGTTCGAAACAAAGGTCGTATCATTGGGATGGACGGGTTATGCACGTGAAAGATAGGGATGTGACCTCCTGGCTCTCCGTATGTTTGAGTTTTATTGACGACGCCGTGAAAATAAAGAGTAACGTGAAACAAAACATTTAAATTAAGGAGAGAACGATCTTATGGAGTAAATGTAGCGGTGTGGTTTCCAAACTGTGTATCGCTGCAATTTATCGGGGAATTTACTGGATAAAGAAGTGTTAAAGTATTATTTCCGCAATTGCCAACAAGGCCAAATGAATGAATGCCGCCGTTAAAAAATCCGGAGAGAAAAAATTGAAACAAATGCAGTGTTTTCTTTATGTTTATTTGATCACGATTTAGTGCTTTTTACAACTTCACCGTGTCGACTCTTCGTTAGGTAATTTCTGAACAAATTTGTCTTCGTTTATTATTTTCGCTGTAATATTTAAATGGTTGGTCTAACTAACTAACAGAAAAAAACAGACTAAAGCTGAATTTTATCTATTAAGAATAGCGATATTAACACGTGGTAGTATATGATTAGTTATTGAATCAGACCATGTTAGAGATAATATCTAATAAACGAACTATGAATGTACTTTATAATAATAGTATATTACTTGAATACCCGTAAAACCATTAAAAAATCTCTTTATAAAAATACAAGTTATTTTATAATAAGTTACATAGAGTAAATTACTTTGAATTTCGCTTTACTTTTTTTATAATTAGATTTTAGCCATTCACTTATTCAAACTCGCTTCAGTATTCATTTTTATTATACATATATGCGCATAACTTATGCTATCAGATCGACGATGGCAGTAAGTTTTACAATGGAGTGAAAGAATGGGATGATTCGACTTCGTCTCTACTGTTACCTTGGAGACGGATGCTATTTTATTTTCCCCAAAAAGAACCCCTTTATAGCAGCCCCACCTTTTTCTAGCCTAGCTATAAATTTCAGTTAGAAACAGAAGAAGAGAGACATACGCTTTTGGATACAACAAGAGAGTATCGATAAACAAAATAAATTTGCGTCGAAGACAGTCGAAAAATTAAAATTTACGGCGTTTTTAACTCATCGCGATTTTTCGTTTCATTTTTGTTTCCACCGAGCATTTTTGGGAAAAAATACGAATAAGAGCTCCGCGGCAAAAAATAAGGAAGCGTTTCGCGAATCCGAAATAAAATAGAAAATTACGCTGACGGAGTAACCACGCCGTGTCATCGAGACAAAATAAAAAATTTGAAAAAAAAACCGTGCATCGTAGCGACGCGGGAACACACACGGGGACAGGAGCCGAGAGAACGAAATAAAACTGGGGTGCTTTGCTTAAATGAACGATTAATGAATTTGGAGAGACGTGCCAAAAAAATTATTTCTATTGTGCGGTTTTAACAGTCAACATGAAAAAGATTATAAATGATTTAATTAATATTGAGAGAGGAATACAGTCCGAAAAATAGGGAAACATATTAGATAATATGTAAATAATTACTTAAATATTTCTGTTCAAGGAAGTCCTGTGTTAAAAAAAGTTTTATATCGTCGAAAAACTTTAGAAATGTTTCTTTTGCATTCATACACAAACTTCACAACACTCACCCTTGTTCAATTTGTTCAAGATGAAATGCACTGCAATGTCTGTGCACCATATTTAATTCCTCCGTGCAGTTAAACATGAAACAATTAAAATAATCACTGATTAATATAACAGTTGTTACCGTTTACCTATATTCGCTGTATTTCAAATAAACGTCAGGTATGATATCCTTAAAAAAAAAGATATTGCCTTCATATAAATGTTTACTAGGTAATTTTGAAACTCTATTTTAAGTCTCTTATATATATATATATATATATATATATATATATATATACTTTTTTAAACACAGGACTTCCTTGAACAGAAATATTTAAGTAATTATTTACATATTATCTAATATGTTTCCCTATTTTTCGGACTGTATTCCTCTCTCAATATTAATTAAATCATTTATAATCTTTTTCATGTTGGCAATACTATATATATATATATATATATATATATATATATATATATATAGTATTGCCTGTTAAAAATTTTCAATAAAAAGATCTCTATCTCCTTCTGATGAAAGTAAAATGCCCAGAAACTATTCAACTCCTTATTTATCATTTAATTTCTGTTTCATCTCGCCTACTAAACTCGCTCACACGCCCCTCGCCTAGTTTACGCCGACCTCGCTGTATTAATAAAATTTGATTGATATGTAGTAGATGCGGGGAATTTAACGCCTCAGGAATTTCCTCATCCTTCATTAAGTTTTTTTCCCTGTTACCTCAATGTCATTTTTTCTCATGAAAGTTAACGCCCTTTGTGATTGACTTTGATCGATTCTTCCGCAACAACTGACCCGTCTAGTGATTCCTTTATCGTTTTCCGTTTCCTTGCGCCGGAAAGATGACCTCCTCGTACGGAAAAATCTTCCACTCGCTTTTTCTTCTCCAGACCCGGAACCATTTCTGATCCTTAGCAATTCATATGTGTCACATTGGACTGATCGAGAGTGATTTCTGTAACTGAAATAGGCCGAGTAAACCAAGTACACATCTCATCTAGGAAATAGCTATTCGTAAATCTTTATGTGAATCACAACTGATGAAGTCTCATTTGTTTCTGACGTCCGAATAAGTTGCTTTGGTTATCAGTTTGATTCAGCCCATAAGATTAACATTAAAATTAATATTATTTTATTTGACTTTTTACATTAATTGCTATGTTTCATCCGTATAAGTTGCTGTTTAAAGTTAATTTATTCCCATTTTTAATTACTTCACTCCTACTGAAATATAATATCGAACCTCGTTAATTGTATAATTAAAGTTTCCGTTAAGTTGAAATACATATTTTCCTGTTCGTTTTTCTTAAAAATCAAAGTTCTATAACTGAAAGTATCGACAACTCTTTCCTTTCACGTCTTTACTTCTTTACTTGAAGTTCGACATACCGAGGTTTGACTTTGTGTCCAACCCATAAATCTTTTCCCTAAGTTTCTATTTAAGATCACGGACGCAGCGGGAAACGTTAAAGTGTGATTCCCCCAACTTTCCCGCCATTATAAATCGGTTTCTATCGTTAGGACGCTCCATTTCGCCGTAATTCCTCCGATCACTTTCTATCCACTTAACCTACTCTCACTAGCATTAATGAGCGATCCTTGTCAGAGATTCCTTGAATGGCTTCTTATTCTGTCACCGGTAAGTATATACGAGGACTCATTACCGACGATGTTTTCCGCTCAACGGAGTTCGACGCGAAAGAGCGCTGATGGGCTTGGGGCGGAGAAACGTGTGGGGTCGGGGGATAATGTGTCTAGTTTGGGAGGAAGGCGAAAGAAATGGGAGTAAAGCGTAGTGAGGAAGGAAGAAGATAGGGAGAAGGGGGAAGGGGAGAAAAGAGAGGAAGGAGGGATGAGGATGGAGTTAAGTGAGCTTATGGAATGAGAAGTGGGTGGTAGAAAGAAGTGGAGTGGAAAAGTATATAGGCAGCAAATGTGTTGGAGGAGAGGAAGGAAGAGAGGTGGATGGAGGGAGATAAAAGAGATAGGGAAAAAGGAGGAAGGAGGAGGTTTGAAGCAGGAGAGTCGGGGAAAAGAAAGGGATGATTTGTGTTTCGCCCCATGTCTAGACCCATCGCACGCGCGAACGACGGAGACGACGATGCTGACAAGGTGAGGGGTAAAGCTCCGTTGCGAAGGAGCGGGATGGAATGGGAAATAAATAAATAAATAAATATATATATATATATATATATCGACGGTATTTTAGGTGGTCGGGGAGGAATGAATGGGGTCGGGGGCTCATCAGATAGTATGGGAGATTGGAGAAATATTTGAAATATTTGCAGATTATTGTCGAGGAATGACGTAGGGATTCTTCCGTGAATTAGTTCCGATTCGATGTTGTTAAAGAGGAAAGGATATTTATCAGAAATCGATGAGAAATTTTCAAGGTCATGTGCGGATTACTCGTCTTTCTTCCATTCTTCCCGTTATGATATTATCAGTGTTATGATATTATCCGTGTTATTAAAGTGTGTTGATTTCAGAAACGTGGGTTTTCTCTTAACGATTGTAAGCTCAGGTAAATAAAAATTCTCGAGATGAATAATCCAGAAAAAATACGGACATATTTTGCGTAATTTCGCTAGTAAATAGCTTATTTTATAATTAATGAAAATTATTTATTGTAGATTCTAAATAAATAAATAAATGTATATAAGTTCCTTTTTTGTTCAAAGAAATGCTTGCCTTACTGTAGGAAAATATTTTAAGTTTGTCTTACAAGCCAGCATTGTTAATAATGTTAAATTTTTACATCACTTATGTATGTACAAAATACATTCATAGTGACGTATGAGCAAGTAATTTTTCATGTGGATATTCATGCGCGTTTTAGACATATACTGATATTGATGGCATAGATCCGAAGTAAGTGTTTTGGAGCTTCTAACATATTACCTTGTAGCTCAACTTTCATACTAAAATTACGGCGATAAATTATCATCTTGATAAATGTTCTTTCTCAATTAATTTTCGTTTTAACATCCTTCGCCTAATTTTCACTAATACTCTAGAGCTTCACTTTTCTAAATAAATATTGTCCCCTAAATAGGTAAATTACAATTTATCTTTTTGCATAAATTTTTAATTTTTCTACGTAAATATCGCTATATATTTATCCGTTAATTTTATTATCGGATATTTTTCTCATCGGTAAACAAATAGCGTCTCATTGTTTGACCTATATGTATTTGAAATCATCTAAATGCATGGAGGACTGTGATTTGTCTTTTTTAAATTCCAATCTCAGGCCAATATAAGATGAATGAAGCGTATCATAATTTCCTTCGAACGTTGTCTTTCCTCGGTGAGTTCTCTCACGTAGCACCTAGTGTCGATGAGTACAAGAACCGATGGCGTAGTGGCGTCATTTTTCATCGAATGAACACCTTTTTCATTCTAGCGTTCGCGGAACGGAAACAAGTATGCGGGCGCGTGTGTGGGAAATCGTCGCTTTAGAATATGCACTCAAAAAGAAGAAGGATAACGGAAAAGGAGGGAGATGGGGAAGGATGGGAGATAGGAGAAGGGAGAGAAAGAGAGGAAGGAAGGAAGGAAGCGTTTTCTAAAGGGCAAGTCGTGAAAGGAGATTTGAGGCAAAGGAATGGAGATATAAAGCAGGAGAGGCATGCAGCGAGGAAATTAGAGGCAGACGAGGATGGAATATGAGAAGGGATTTTGAAAGGCTTAAAGGAAAGAGAGGGAGGTGGCAGTTGGGTGATGGGAACAAGAGTGATAAAGGAGAGATGCGAAAAGGGAAGAGGAAAGGAAGCGGGATAACATATAGGTTGTGCAAGAAAAGAATGCGAGACTGACGTGAGACTTGAGGAGAATGTGAAAAGAGGATGCAAGCGAAAGCGGAATGTAACGGAAGAGAGGGAAATGTGACAGGATATAAAGAGGGAGCAGAAATAAACTCAAAGATAGCTGGAGAGGCATAAGAGGAAGAGGAATAGAGAAAGGATTGAATGGAGAGGAAGAGAGAGGAAGAGAGTGAAGGCGAAAGGGAAAGAGAGGCAGAAAACAAGGAGGAGAGGAAGATAGATATGAAGATATTCGTCTTTATTTGGGTGAGATTTCGTTTAGCCCGTTGTCAACTGCAAAATACCACGTGATATACGAGAAGAAAAAGAGAGATAACGTAGGTGGAAACAAAAAGGAAGGGGGAGGAAAGAAATAGGTATAGAGAGAGAGAGAGAGTAAGAGAGCGTAAGCAAGAGAAAGATAGGGGGGAAGAGAGTAAGAGAGAGAGAGAGAGAGAGGAAGAGGAATGGGAGAGAGAGGAAGAGGAGTAAGAGGGAGAGGGTGTTAGGACAAGAATGTAGATAAGAATAGTAAATAGAGGAAGTTAATGATTTCGAAGGATGAGGCAAAAAGAGGAGCGGGAACGGAAAGAAGGGAAAACATCTGAGGAATTGGCGAGTTAACGCGTGGAAAAGGGAAGATTGGAGAGGGAGGGGGAAGGGCCTAAGAGATGTGATTGACACGTGAATAAGGGTACCACGCTGAACCTATTTTGTCAAAGTGGCTTGTGAAATTGGCTCCGGAGAATCTGAGGAGAGGGGGAGAAGTTATTTTCGGAAACTGATCCTGTGCGTGAATTTGGAGCGGAGACATCGGAACGATATCCAGAATAGATTAAAAAATAATCGTCACCGTCGCCAACTCCATTTTTACTCCTTGCGACAGCCCTGATCATATGTGAAATCGAGTTTTCTTGGCCGAAAATATTTCGACCTGATGTAATCTAAGCGTAATATATTTTTCTCCGAGGAAAAAAAATTCATCGCCTCCGAGCAAGGAGAGCGTTGAAAAGAGAGTTACGCCATCGAAAAAACTTTTACCTTGATGCAAATGAAGAAGAGGAAGTCTATATTACGTATGCTCCGACCCGTTTTGTGTTTTTTTTTGTTCGGCGGAAGTGAATGACCTCCGACAAAAAACAAACGAGCGCTCCCAATGAACCGCCGTAGCCGAGTATGCGCACTGGAGCTGTATCTGGCTACACGTGGGATACTACTCCCCAGTCGAGGTACCAAGGGGGAATAGAAGAGGAACGCAATACGCAATAACTTATTTCATTACTAGTTACGTCACGTGCAGAGGTGGCTCCTAACGCCCCACTGTGGGCAAATGACGCACATGTAAATTCTATCCTCTTCATCACTTGTATGGAACGATTTCCACCCACCAACTGCGTGGACGAAACGCGCGATCGTGCGAGAACTCGCAAAATCAATCAAGGTCACAAGCGGTGCTTTATTTATTTAAACTTTTAATTGATGAGGTTGAGGCTACATAGCAAGTTTGATCGTCGCTATCAAGCTGGTCATAAAAAATAGCACATTACAGTATGTAGTTTTTATCCATTAATGTAGGCAAAGGAGAATTTAAAAAAGTCTTAGATTGGAATCGGCGAATTAACTTCTGCTGCTGAAAAATCATTTCATTATATTCACGAAGCGGTTAGATTTGTATTTCGAAATATAAAAGCTAATATAAACCTTTTTCACTTTGTAATAAATATTTCAAAAATTTTAAAGATATCTGTATATTTATTTTCAAGAATAATAGTGGAAAACTATAGTTTAACTGCCCAATTTATTACCTTTTTTGGCACACAAAAATAAATAAAGTATGATTGTATATATCATTCCGAAACGATTTGTAAAAATGTTTGAAATTTTCTTTCCGTTAATTTTGTAAGTTGGAAGATTATTATTTTAAAAAGTGCTTTGAAATAAAAAAATGTTAGTCCTAAAATATTCTTATTAAAAACAGAGCAGCTAAACTCTTGTTCAATTCCATAATATCTTTAGGGAAAACCACACTAGATAGTTATAAAATACAGCATATTAAAATATTATTTAATAGCAAATAAATATCATAATTAATTTAAAAGTTTGGACAGGATTTTCACAATAATTATGTACATCTTTAAGAGTTTTATACTTAAAATAATGATAATTAACAATTTACATAACAGGGAAAGAGACATTATGGGAAGGAGAAAACTAACTTTCGAGACGTCACAACTCCAATATCCATCCGACGGAGTACATACAGGAAATTATCTATTCTGAAACGCGATCACGACGAAACTATCGACAAAAGTGCCGACCAGTACCTTCTGCAGTATCACGTGACACAGATGTTAAGGGATTCTCGATACAATTTTATAAATGAAATAATTTAGTATAGTTCAAAAGTTCAAGATATATTTTATTGCCAATCATTCTTGATAGGTGAGTCCAAAGTAGATTTTAATCGCATATTTATAACATACAACGGTGGGCTTTTAGTAATATCCGTGCATTTATTAGCGATTTCAAAAGGAGTTACCATTTTTCAATAAGAAATCCTACCGTATGCTCAACATATGGTTTGAATGGAAAGTGAAAGTAGGCAGATAACTATGAAGTTAAGACCAAATTGGTTCGTTAGTGAGTACTATAAGTTTTAGTTTTTTATATGTAATTTGTTACAATTTATTCCAATAATTAAAATAAAATGGAGATTATGAATAGGTAAAATGGAGTTAAAAGTTCAGGTATTTTATCTGCTGAGTCGCTGTGATATTTAAAATTGTATACGTTTTAAAAGTTCTAAAGAGCAATATTTTTTTCAAATATTGCTCACAATTTCTAGAATAAATATTTCATAGTCAACATTGTCGCGTGTTTACCTTGTTCGCGGTTTGAGTTAATAAAAATCTGACGAGGAATATTTGGAATTCACATAATCCTTGTAGGTTTGAAATAATCGAATTCACTTTTCACCGTGTATGTCATCTTACAGCATTGTTTAGGTAATCGTAATGACGGAATTTATTCGTTCAAGTGGCAAATTGTGGATCAAAATGATTCTGTCTATATTAGATGGCGATTCGAAAAAAGGATTTAGAGAAAAATAACACCGCATTGGAGAAAAAAGTCGCCCGCAAATCATGTAACAATGACACGGACGGATATAAAAGCTTTAAAGTGGAACTCTAGGACTGATTTTTATAGCCTTTAACCCCACTAATCCCCCACACCCTCTCTCTACTGACCGAGTACGCAATAAAATAACACGTCCATTGAGATACTCTTCTTTTCTCTTTAAGCCATTTGTCAGTTACAAGATATTCTGTCGATAACTCCGAGTGAAATATTGATGTCGAAAGACTTTTCAGCCATAAATAAGGCTATTGCCTTATTTTTTTATGGAGTCGGTGGAGAAAAATGCCAGTTCAGACATTTGCTAAGTTGCAAAAGTTTTAACTCTATATATTCAGGGGGAATTGATTAATGGTTAGATAAACAGTCAGTTAAATAACTGGGATAACTAATGTCCTGAATGAGTAAAAGATTTGTAGCTAACGTATCAGTGACTGATTCATTCTTATGTTATTAGTTTTTCGAAAGGGTGAAATAGATATTTATTTCCATCCACTGTTCGAAATGTGCAAAAACATTGGTGTTAATTATTCCGTCATATGACTCATATTCTGTTTCAGAGCAAAAACGAACTCAAAAAATTGAAAAATGAAACAACCAAACAGAAAGTCACCCTTTCTTTTCGTTTGCAAAAAAAGGGAAAATATTTTATGTTCAAATTTCAGCACAAACGAAAACTGTTAATCTTGTAAATTTTCAGTAAATATGCATTCATATTGAAAAACTTTATTCGCTAATATAATGGAAAAGATCCATCTTAATATAAACGTAACATGATTTTAGCTCAAGTTCGATAAAAAGTAAATTTAAGTTTTCCAGGACAGCAGTGGATATTAAAATAAATAGCGTAAAAATTTGATCGGATGCTCTATTTTCAAGTTGTTGTGGGTGCATTAAATAACAGTTACCGTAAATTTAATCGAGAGTTTGAAGTCTTACTTTCTGAAAGCATAGAATCAAGGTTTATGAATATAGAGAAGGCGAAGAAATAATAACACTTCCAAATTAGTAGAAGGATATGATCCAAGGTAGGAAAAACCAGTTTATCGTCGAACTTACATACTTTATCCCTCTCCATTATTTATCTGCTCCACGTTGCTCGGCAGTCGTAAGGCGCGAAGTAGTGTTGCGAAGTGTCCAACTCGTTAAAATTATCCATCGTGAGAGGCTAAATGCATAGACATTTATGAGCTATCTGCATGCTCCACGAGCACTATGCTGCGGTCGTTTATCTTCCAGAAATCGAGTCCGACGCACGATGAAAATACCTCCCCCGTGACGTGATATACTTCTGACTCACCAATTCTATTAAATTAAAGCGCGACTGACATGCACTCTCCGTATTCGACACTTTAATTTTGGATATCTTTCAACTTCTAAGTGAAGCAGACTGTGGCATTGATATTATTTTTCGTGAAAGCTCACAAATTTTTTTTATTCTGCAATGATGCATGGTGTAGCGAAGAGGAGTGAACAGGTTTACATTATTTTATTGCATATAGTAGGTGATCTTGTTATGTATTTTTTTTGCGGCTAAATGTTAGGGCAACTGACATTCGGGTAATCGATGAATATTTGTAAGTTATGGCATTCGGCGATTCTAATTATTTTATGAATTTATATGGAAGTGATTTCAAAAAGTGTTTCAGTGACGCTTGTTTCATTATATGTGCATATGTACCAAGCAGGACTCAACTATATGGGTCGTCAGATATGGGTATTATTTTTGCTGCTCATATACCCTATGCATGAATTATATGTGTATCAGTCGCTGAATGTAATTTTGTCTTAATATAATTGTGACAATAAAAACAAATAACTTACATTACAATATACTATCGTATCCACCTGCCACAGTTTTTTAGAAAAAAGCTTGGATTTATGCACACTTTCGGCAAGCAAATATATTTCCGTGAAAACAATTTCAAATAAGTTATTAGTATTAAAAATCGAAAATGAAAATTGATCTTTGAATTTATCTTATAATAGTGACGAAAATATAATAAGTTATATATTCTAATAATATTTTGCATTCGCGATTTTGCACTGTTTAACTGGCCTTTATCTAAAATTAAGTGAAACTCAATGGCATAATTGTCGAGAAATGATACATTGGTATTTATTTATTTATTTACGTATTCACGCTGCAATTAGGCTCTTGGCCTGGTGGTAACGGTACAATAGAAACATTAACACCATGTCAATTTCATAACTCATTTATGATTTTATCAATTAGACCAAATACTTTTTGCACTTCTTCCTAAAGACTTTCAGGTTTTTAGGAAAGGGGTCAAAGATATCTCCAGGTAAATCATTCCATTCTTGAATACCTCTGTTCAGAAAGGAGTTTTTTACAACTTCTAGTCTTTGTGGTTTGTATTTTATTTTAAATTTATGATCATTTTTACTGTAAAAATTAGGAGTTTCTAAACTACTACTGAAATTTTTCTATCCCCCCTCGTTACTTACGATCCTGTACATTCCACACAGCCTATTTAATTTCCTTCTTGTTTGTAATGATTCCCACCCCAATAATTCTATCATCTTTGATACACTATCATTTCTTTTGAATTTATTCAGAACATATCGTGCAGCTTTTATTTGGACCTTTTCTATTACAATGAAGGAATCCCCCTACGTCCCATTGTTAACATGATAGGATCTCCGACCTACAAATTGGCGCAATATCTATCCCGAAGCATTCCACCGTTCATCGGCCGCTCCGACTCCTATGTGAAGAATACCGCCCACTTCATAGAAATTCTGGGAAACCTCACCACAGAAGAGAACGACATCCTCGTCAGCTTCGACGTTGTGTCTCTCTTCACAAAGGTACCTGTGAAAGAAGCAGTAGACGTCTTTCGGGCCCTTACAACAGAAGGTCTACCATCTGACTTCCCAGATATGATGGATTTCTGTCTAAGCAACAACTACTTTCTATGGAACGGACAGCTGTATGAACAACTGGACGGTGCAGCCATGGGTTCCCCCCTCTCTGCAGCAGTTGCCGACCGATATATGGAAGATTTGGAGAAGAAAGCCTTAGCGAGATGCAGCCAAAAACCAAAATGCTGGCTACGTTACATCGACGACACCTTCGTCATATGGTCACACGGAGAAGAGAAACTAAAATCTTTCCATGAAGAACTGAACAGCATCCATCCGGCCATCCAGTTCACCATGGAAGTAGAAAGCAACGGCAGTCTCCCCTTTCTTGACGTACTAGTGAAGAAAGAAACCAATGGCAGACTCAGTCATTCCGTCTACCGTAAACAGACGCACACGGACCGTTACATGAATGCTGCATCCCACAATCATCCGCAGCAGAAGGCAGCGCTCATCAAAACATTATTCCATCGGGCCAAGATCGTTTCGGATGCGAATTCACTGGAAGCCGTAAAGAGACACCTACTAAAAGTCCTCGAGAGTAATGGCTACAAAAAGAAATACATCGAACGTGTTACGAAAAACAAAAGAGGGGAAGAAGACAAAAACCGCCCAAAACCAAGAGTCTACGCTCTGCTCCCTTACATTAACGGCACCACGGAACGAATAGCAAGGACCCTCCGCAAATCCGACATCATCGTCCGCCACAACACGGTGCGAAAAATCGGAGAAGAATTACCGTCGGCAAAAGACCGCGTCTCCCCTCTACTAAGCGAGGGTGTCTATGAAGTCGCTTGCAGTTGCGGCAGAAGCTACATAGGACAAAGCGGTCGATCCATCGCATGCCGACTAAAGGAACATAAGAGAGCCATAGAAAACAGACAGTGGAAGGACTCCGCCATAGCAGAACACTCCACAAACCCCGGCCACAAAATAAAAATTGAAGACGCCAAGATACTAGCGAAGAAGGAGTACTACTATCAACGTTTAATCCGCGAAGCCATCGAAATCGTGAAACGCCCTGATAATTTCAACCGAGACGACGGCTACCAACTAAGCCATGCGTGGAGACACTTCTTCGATCCGCGGGTGAAGGGCGCCAGACCAACGGACGATAGAGAAAGGAACGACCACTCTCCCAATGGCCGCAATGACAACAACGGCTAAAAAGAGAAAGGAAACTCTCAGACAGACGGCCATTGGCCGCGACGACTCCAACCATCAATAGAGATAGGCGACTCCAGTATATATAAGACGACGCAGGACTGCCCCTGCACTTCACTCCTGAAGAAGCCTTCAGCATCGAAGGCGAAACGTCGAGAGCAGTAATGCCGTCCAGGCAGTGCCTCCCGAAAGCATCAACCCACATCATCAAACGCTGCGAAAACCTTCAAACGAAAAATAATTTATAATTCCTTAATTCAGTGTTCTTTTTGTTTGTGAAAGTTATTTGTGTACTTTTCCTAACGTTAATGTCCATCTTGTTGACTTTTATCCAGTTTTCCAATTTACCCAAATCCTCTTGTAAGATATCTTTATCTTCTCTTCCTCTTATTCTTCTATATATGATACAATCGTCCGCAAATAGCCGTAAGTCAGAGTCTATACTTTCGTGTAAGTCATTAATGTAAGTCAGGAATAGCAATGGACCCAAAACACTCCCTTGAGGAACGCCTGATGTAACAATTATGTCTTCTGAATATGCTTGCTTTATTCTTACCCTCTGCTTTCTCCCATTCAAAAAGCCTTTTATCCAACCCTTCACTCTCCAGTCTATGTCTAGTTTATCTATTTTTTCAAATAAGCAGACATGTGATACGACGTCGAATGCTTTTTTAAAGTCTATGACTACTGCATCGACTTCTTCCCCTGCATTAATGACTTGAACAATATCTTGATATAAGCCTACTAGTTGCATCTCACAGGAGTGCCCTTCCTAAAACCATATTGGTTTTTAAACCCAATTTTTGTCGTCCCAATATTTACGGATATATTGAGCTATCACTTTTTCCATCACCTTACATGTTACCGATGTTAGACTTATTGGTCTGTAATTTTCTGCTTTTGATTTATCTCCACCTTTAAATACGGGAATAACATTAGCTTCTTTCCAATCAGAAGGTAGTGCCTGGTTATTGATTGACACATTGAAAAGGGTTCTAAAATATGGGAGCACTGCTTCTTGACCTAGTTTTAGAGCATCTATTGATATATTATCTGGTTCTACTGATTTATTTGACCTTTCTTTTGAAATAATTTTCAATATTTCTCGATCTGTTACTTTAATATAGGCTACGTTTTTTGCTCTTAATCCTGCCTCATCAGATGTATATTTTTTATTTTCTTCTATGACATTTATATTTCCAGCCTCACTCTCGCTTACTTTAAAGACTTTTGCATACCAGTTATTCAAGATATTGGCTATGCCCACATCCTCAAAAACAGTTTACCATTTTTGTCTTCAATTATGGCTACCTCTTCCCTGTTGTCCTTTTTCCTTCTAATATATTTGTAAAATTTATTTGTATTCTTCTTATCTAGAATTCCCAGCAAATATTTTTCCCTCGCTTTCTTTTTTTCAGTGTTTAAATTTTTGATTATGTTTTTGTACTCACAACGATATGCATCTCCTAAAAATCTTTTATTATAAACTTTTCTAGCTTTACGTTTTAACCTCCAATTTTCCCATTGTAGTATTCAGGATCACTATTATTTTTAATAATTTTCTTTGGAACAAATTTCAATAGTGCCTCAAAAATTATATCTTTAAATCTTAGCCACATATCATTCATATTTGCCCCTGTTCCAGCCCACTGTGGATAAGCTTCCCTTAAAAATAATTTGAAACCTTCAGTGTTCCCTTTTTTGTATCGCCAAATGGGAGTAATCATTTCACTAAATGCTTGTGTCTCAAAATCTTCTAATATTATATTTACTGCAGAATGATCACTTAACCCAGGAATTATTTCGAAGTTTACAGGTTTTATGCAAGGTCTTAAAAGAAAAACATCTAAAATATTTTGTCCCCTCGTGGGTTCATCCACTATTTGAGTAAAACCCTCCTCCTGCATTAGCCTATTAACAATAATTTGAAATTTCCCTTCTAAAAACTAAAACTTTGCCATATCAATGAAAAAATGACCGAAAATGTGGATGATGTTACTCAGTGGGTATCTCTATAATCCATTCTAGATTTTAAATAACTGTAACATCATCATGTGAAGAGATGTGGAATTGAATATTGGCAGGGTTCTGCTGAAGCAAAAGTTTCCTATAACTATTTGGCTATTATTTAAGAAGATAAAATTGAATTGTACATCTGTGAGAGATGAAAAAATAATCATTTTCGGACCCCCGGATAATATCCGGGTATCTTAACCACAAGTCAGTACCAAAATGCAGAATTTAATGTGGAAATTACATTTATGGATAAGGTGGCGACTATTTTACGAAACTAATATAAATATTTGAAATACTGAAAAAAATTTCTTCGAGAAATTTTTTAAATATATGTTATTTAAATCTTTGAAATACTAATATAATTTTGTTTGAGGCGTCATACATCAAAAGTTTGAATTTTTTCGTTTTTATAAGTTGTGCGAGTTTTCCCGCAACAACGCATATACCACCGCTATCTTAATCAAAATTTCGGTTCAAATACGATTCATCAATATGAGATTTTTGTTAGATTTATTGATTTAGAATAAGAGGAAGAATTATTGATGGGAAGGTGTAAGATTGAAAGAGAGGAAGGGAGGAAAGGAAAGGGAGATGAAGTAGATCTGTAAATGAAAACTGGTTTGGAAGGGGGAGGTGGAATTGAAGAAAAATGCTATAAGTGAAACCCGAAGGTAAAATAACACACTCAGATTTAGATTGCTATAATTCAATTTGCAGAGAAAAGCAACTTATGAGAATGAGTTGAATGTTGTATACATCAGACTGTCAATCTGCCATGTTTCCCAAAGTATTTGTAGCGATCCAGTAGCTATATTGATTTAAGCGGTGAGGTGTGAATATGCAGCACAATAAAAGTAATACTGTTTACATATACACGTACCTCTGACAACAAATTTAAAGGAGGTAATTTCTACCCCTTGATTGTATGCAACCCAAACAGCACAATACGCTTGGTTATAACTAAATTAGTATAGTAATAAGCAGCCTATGATTAAATGGATTGAAAATACGTTTTATCTGTATACCTGAAATACTTTGGGGCGTGAGTTTTATTTATTTTAGTAATAGAATTTCCCGTAGAAAAATTATATTTAATCTTATTACCCGAATTACGTTGCCATGCGACGCAAGAAAACACTTATCTTACGCCACACTTGTTATCTGCAGATAATCGAGAAAAAAAATCAAACATATTTTAGAATTTGATAGCGTAGAAAATATTGCGCAATTGTTATAGAATGGAAAGAAAATCTCCAAGAAAGTTTGCACGAATGTATGGATTATGTAAGGGGGTTTATTGGAGACCTCCTTCATGACCCGGGTGCTAAACTCACGTCAACATCTCCAAAAAGATTAAGATAGAGGGAATGAATGTGGCCTCCAATTCTGAAGAGGGAAGATAAGAAAAATATACAGCCGTCGAATAGAAAATCGCGAGAGAATATTTGTTCCGAAAGAACGTAACGCCGAAATGTAGAGAGTGCTTTGAAGAAGGGAAGTAAAGATGTCTGCAGTACGGTGAAGGAAATCTAGGGAAATATACCGTAGAAGATGATGCGCGATTGAACAGAAGGAAAAAATTTGATGTGGCCAGCACATGGCTTTCTCCATACAGAGTAATGAATATGATGGCAACAGTACTTATAAGTTGCTTTTGACAACATCGTCCTCAAGAATCAGCAAGAAATTAGCAATTACGCTCGTGAATAATTTTTAAACGAATAAATTTCACAATTAATAAATGCTTATTTGCTGGTATGGATAACAAAATGTTGATGCGCATTGAGCTAGTAAATTAAAATAAGTACTCAAAATATTTGCGATTAAAATTACCGTTGGTAACGTTGTATCAATAGCAACAATTCGAAACTGTTATCATAGCAACGGAAGCAAAGCTATCAGCTTGCGACATTCAATGTAATGAACACATTTCAGAAATATTCCGTTCAGTGAAAAATGTTTCAAATAAGACTTTTAGAAAATTATGTTATCTACAACTTTAATTATGTCAATTATTTACATAAATGAAGCCCCAAAGGAGATATTTGGCCAAAACGACATAAGTGACGAGAGTAAACGCCCACAAGTTCCTTTAACATAAACGTCATCGAAATAAACGCATTCAACAGAGTACAAAACCTGTGTTTCCGTTGAAATCTCGACTTCGATTTTTTTCATGAAAGCAATACTTTCTCCTAGACTGCGCATAGAGAAAGTAGAAAAGGTGTCTATTCGTATATAAATTTCTATCGGATTTTGTGACGAAAGTTACGGATAGTAAGACAATAGGTATTTGAGCACATCAAACTACAAAATTTTTGTTTGGCTTCTATGGGAAGTAAAAGTTACAACTGAAGCACATTGAATTTGCACACAAAAACGCACGGTGACCATTTTATACATACAAACATTATATATATATATATATATATATATATATATATATATATATATATATATATATATATATACTTTTAATCAGACGAAAATCTTAAAAGGCACCATATAAAAATTAGAGATTCAAATTTATGTGTAATCATTATAATGAAACTTCGATTCTTGAAATATATCCTGTTATCAACACTGAAAATATAACACCGCATTTAATTAGACAAGGTGTTAAAATTTGATTAACTCGGCCTTAATTAGGAGATTTGGATTTCATGGCATCGTAGATTAATTTGTACCGCCGCTTTCGGTTAAATTGGATTGGACATAATTGTACAAACCGTTTCAATGAAAAGCATCATAAAAGATAATTTAAAAAAAAAGGTTTCAGTTTTTCCACCCGAAAGGGGGAAAGGAAACTAAAAGTTGAATAAAAGGTGAGGAAAAGTAATAAGAAGATTGTGAGGGAACGAGGCAGATTGAGAGAGAAAGAGAAGCTTGATATTTCTCTCTCATAGGCAAATAGTTCCCTTACCTGTCCTTTTTTCCGACTCCATTTACATCCCTGCATTGGATTCCTTTCATTTTAAAGCTCTCCATACACAGCGCGGGTGCTGAATACCAAATCGACTTTAAAAAAAAGGGGAGTCGTTTCAGAGGGGGCAGAAGAAAATGAGTGAAAGGAAAATAAAAGTAAATCTTTAACGATATGTGATCCAGAGCAGCGATGGCGGCGAAGTTTCAATCTTTTCTCCGCCTTCGGCGTTGCATTATTCATGAGTGACATTGAGAACGATTCCATTATTCTTCTTCCAATCGCATCCTTTTTTCGCGAATCGCGAAAAACAGTTTTGTGAGACAATAAGGCAAAGACGATGCGTTTATTATTGATGCGATGTTCTTTCTTTTTTGAAATGGACGAGATTCTGCAGAAAAAGGAAAGGAGGACTTTTCGCCGAATCAATTTTTGCACAGTTGGAACAAAGTGAAATTTTTTTGAGATGGAGGTCATAAAGTGACGAGTTAACCTTGGCAAAAAAATGCCGCCATAAGGCTCTGGCTGCATTTTGACGTTAAATAATTGTTACATATACCTTTATTAAACTGCATTTGCTAGTAACGTGTTCGGTGATATTTTGTGTAATTTTCGAATAATATTGTAAATATTTGATGAATTAGATATACAATTTTAATATAGCATTCGAAATTTAATATAACATTTAGAAGTCTTTGTGTAAAACTCCCCCGAAATTATCTCTTTTATAAAACCGGAATGTGTAGATGAATTATAAGTTGAGAGCAACTCAAATTGTTTTGAAAATCTCACACATTCCTACAACCTGACATACTTGTTAAAAAGTATTAAAAAAGTTATTAAACGTTAACGTTAAGTATTTTTTGCGCTATTTACCAAATAAAGCCGTCTCATTTTTCCCTCCGAATAAATTATTTTAATCTCCGAGGGAGAAAGAAAAATATTTTTTCGTGATATCGGCGAATCGTTTTATTTTTTAGAGTTCGCCATCCTTCGCCGATCGACATTTTTTTCTGACATCGCTGGACGCCCGAAGAAAAGTTTGAGTCTCGTAAACGCGCGAATCCGTCCCAAGCAAAACAAACCCTTTCGAGTGATTCAAAACAAACGCGTGAGAAGAGCGCAGAGTGACGCGCTGCCGCGAGTGAAACAGCGGAGTGTTTACACGTTGAGAGAGCCATTGTAGGTTATATTGAAAGGGACGATCCACATGCCGAAATTTTTAATATCTTGGTTCTCCTTTTATAAGAGCTGTTAAGTTTCGCCGTGACAGCTATTGGAAGCGATCGCGATTTCCGCTTGCCTTCGAGATTGCTCGCCCGAGTGGAGCTTATTCTCGCGGAACAAGTTTTGCCCCGAGATTGTATTTTAAATTAAATTTTGTAATTGTTTTATTGAATTTGGCAGCATATAACTGCCACGATATATTCGAAGGGGAATTTTATTTTTTGTAACATAAGAGAGTGAATACATGAAATATATGTATATAATATACTATATAATCGCTGCAATAAAAAAACGATTTAGTTATCTATAAATTCGATGCGTGATTGCACTGATTTAAAACAAAAAAAAACACTCCTTTCTTTTATATGACCTTTAATAATTGCATCCTACCAGCCGTCCATCGCTGTAGCTTTCGCAAGCGTAAATTAGCGCTTCCTCTGTTTGGGACTTTAATTTGTTCGTCCGATTGCATTGCTATCATGGGGAAGCAACCTCTAAAAAAATCGAGTCACAGGCACGTACACCGCTTCGGTCATCTCATCCGTGACTCCACGCGCCATAATTTCCGGTCGCGTTGGATTGAATGATTCGGAAGGGCAGGAAGGTGTTCATTTCGGATGTGTACAACGATCCATTAACGGACGGATATTAGAAGAGCCATAAAATATTGATGGCTACCGCAACATACTCTCTCCAAATTAGCTTAGGAACTGTTGGTATCCAATCCATCCCGTCGTCATAAGCGACGCAGATCGATTCGCATTGTCCGCTTGATACGCGTAGCAAAGAGTTTCATCGCTATCGATATGAAGGGGACAATCCGTGACAAGAGAAAGAGAGAGGAAAATTAGTCATGTTAATCCGAAGTGTTTAAAAGTCGCACGGATGTGTGTCTCACACGAAGGCGCCGCACCAACTCCTCCGGTCGCATTTTTAGGCCCGTGTCGCCTCCAGCGTGAGCGTCTATTGTCATCGGTGTGTCCGTCTGTCTGTCCGTCCGCATGTTTGTTCCCGACTTCTACCGAACGGATTTTCATGAAATTTGATATGAAGGACTTATGTTAGTATCAAAGATAATAAGAAAATCGCAAAGATGAATCGCGTAAGCCAATAGGGGTACCACTTTACTGGGGACAAAAGATGAACTTTCCGTCATATCTCGTAAATTGTTGCTCACATCAAAATATTTTTCAAATAAAAATTATAGAACTAGTAAATTGGAGTATTTCTTATTCTATATATTTTTATCGTAGGAATAGCCGTTATCAAGAAAATCGAACAAGAAAGTCTTAAATCGAGTTGAACTGAAAATTTCTTCTTCATTGTTGATAACATAAACAATCTCTCAAACAAACGTTTAATTTCCTTACGTGTGCATGCAGTATTATTAAATAGGAAGAAAATGGATTATTTATGATGAAGAAAAGAACTTTAAAACGCTATTTATCATACATGCATATCATTTCTTTCTAATACTACACTGCAGGAAGCGCGCCCATTTGTGATACGCTGTACACTTTCCTAATTTGTTAAGTTTGTCGGTTTTCACTGACCTCACCCCTTTTCGTGTTTCCTACACGTTCGCTCTCACCCTCCGCCAGCGTCACCTTCTCCATTCCCTTCCTCCCTTGGATACCTCGATCGCCCACCGTCCTGCGTCAATGCGTTCGAAAGAACTAGATTTGGAGATTAAGGTTTGACCTATTCGCACAATGGCCAGAATCACGTTGACAGTTGTAAGGACATTCTTCTGTGCCCCAAATATTTTGCGGGACGTTTTAAATGAGAATGGCCGAAAAAATTGCCGATACTTTTTAAGGGACGATTTTACACGTTTCTTATACATCGAAGATTTCTCACAAATGTTTTCGCGATTTATTTTACGAGAAGTACGTTTTCTTGGTCGGATCGCATTAACAGTAACTTACTTAGCGGATAGCATGAATGTTCACGAAGGGTCGGGCGTATGAGATAAAATGTCTAATCAATACACAATCAATAGAATAACATGTAATCAATATATAACCAATTATTCGCCATCAGGATAGCTATTTGGTCGATTGAGACGTTAGAAATGAACCCATGCGTAGCTATTTTCTTGCGGCAGGTTCATTTAACGTGTTGGTTTTTACCTGTTAACGTTCACGCAAAAAAGGGAAGGACCACGTACTCGCCGGTTTTTCAGAAAAAAATCAATTATCTCGCACGTGTGTCATCAGAGAATATTTTTCGCTAGTAAACTACTGAAGGATGAGTGAAGGGATCCGAAGAAAAAATTTTTCTCTAAGAAGTTTTCCGGGAGTTCCTCAGTTTGGAAGAGCGCTTTTTCGATCGCCTGCCTTCCTCGCCTCGTCTGTCTGTCTCCATCTTTCCCCGTCATTCTCCCTCTTCCCCTCTTTCTCCCTCTTTCTCCTCTTCCCCTCTCTCCTCTTCTCCTCCATCTCTCACTTTCCCTTCCGCGCCCTTCAGAGGGAAGTGTTTCGTGAGTGGAAATTGGGACGGCGCATCCTATTTTCGACGTCATCTATAGACCTCTAGACGCCGTCGCTCACCGTTATTGGGTGCCGCCATTCTGTCGAACGTAGAGAGATGTGGCCTGCCTAAGCCGTTCGCCACATCAAAGGTCCTCGACGGAATAGTCTCACATAAAGTGGAGGTACTTAGCTTGTGGTTATGTCGTCCGATACGCAGGAAAATTCTTAATCGATAGATGGGCGCATTTGAAAAAGTTTAGATCAATTTATACGGGCTGTAATTATGTGTAAACTAGGCTTTATTCAGCAAGGAGCACAAGTAAAAAAACAATTGAAAACATTTTTTGTTATTATAACTACAAAAGCGTCGTGATACCGTTTTAAATTGAAGCGACTTATTTATGCGAGCAGTTGGTGATTACAATGTGTAAAAAACATTAATTTATGCGAATTTTTCCAATCACAATTGTTTAGAAGACTTTAGAAAGCTATCTTATTCTGAAATATTTAAATGGCCTATACTTTCTTTCTCCTTTATTTCGTCCAATTCATTTCCTATTTTAATAGGAAGGACTTTTGAGCTATTATTACTAACAGTACGTCTTCATATATGTATTCAGGTGGAAATTTACCTATGTTTTATGCAATGTTTTCAAAATAAAAAAATATCGAAGTAATGTGAACGAAGAAATTTTATATATGGAAAACCCTCTCACCAATTTGGATTTTTAAATACACAGATAAACGAATGCATCACTTATTTACAAAGTACATATAAAATTTAATGTATTTGTCACGAGAAAGCCCGTTGCCTTGACCAGCGTTTCCCAACATTTTGAACTCCGCCGACCACTTCATCGACCCTTCCAGGCCCTGCGGACCACCTCATTTATGACACTAACCTACTTACTGTGTTTACGTTTAAGAAAATGGGTTACTTGGTTACGTATTTTATTTGTCCATTTTAAAATATATAAATATATTGCACACGTTTCTGTCTGTTTGAGGATCACCTGATTATTTTTTGTCTAATTCCAAGAATTCTTGCCAGCATTTGTACAGGAGAAATTTTTGAAATATGAAATAGTTTTACAAACGTCATTAATAACAATATTCAATACCTGTGATAGTATAAAAACTTGCTTAACTTTTCTCAAACAAATTCCAACTAAACATGAGGTGCGGCCTAAAAAAAACTACATTTTCGAAACCTCCGCGTACCACCAACAAAACCACAAGCGATCCGCGGACCGTAGGTTGGAAAACGCTGGCCTAGACGACGACTTGATTTTTTTTCGATAAGACATCAAATTCGCTCGAAAGGGTTTTGTCCAGAAAGGCATTTTCCAAGAATGTAACTCTCGGACCATCTCAGGAACTACATTATATTTAAGTTTTTAAAAACATTTTCAATGACATTCGTTAAGAAGTAAATAGATTTTGAGCGTGCTCACATGTAAAAGTAACGTCGATTCCCTTCCGAGAGTTAATAGATGAGAAGCGCTGGAATCTACGCGTCCTTCAAACTCACGCGTGCTGAAGTGAACACGCTAGCAGATAAATTCAACTCTCAAGCGTTTCGGTTTACTCCAAACCACACCGACGCATCAACACAGTGAAGCCGAAAAGACGATGCGGATGACAATGGGTTTATATCGATCGCGTCGAAACCCAATAGGTTCCCATCGGCCCTCCTCTTTTGCGCGACTTGACAAGAACACAATTCCCGTGTCATCCGTATAAATCTACGAAATTTGCCTATAAGCGTGTGTGTGTGTCTGCTACTCTAGGCCGACTTTCAAAGAATGCCTGAATATTCCCCAATTGAAATTCCGACGCGCTTAATACGCAAGCCATGTTCTCCAGCGATGTGTTTAAAGATTATTCAAGATTTCAAAAGTTAATAGCCGAGTTTTTGGTGTCATTGTCAGGTAATGGAATGGGGGTTAAAAGGGTTGATTGGGACCCAATGGCGCCGAAAATGGAAAACGGAAAAGTGATACGCTCCTGTTTCGGAGAATGCGAATCTTTTGATGCGCCTCTGATTTCTCCAGGGGACGCGGAAGCATTTCGAACGTAGCTCTATTGTTTCCAGATTCATTATAAATTTACGACAGCGCTGATGGCGGAAATTAAAATCACTCGAGCGTGAAGGGATAAACGAAAACAAATCAGTGCACGGAATTATTATAATACTAGTTATCAATGTTGTCAGAACGAATAATCAATCGGGATTTGTTTTCGTAATAATGAAAATGTATCATTTTAATTAATATATCAATAAATTATTGATATTAATCGATAAGCGATTATATACATTTTAGAATATGTAAAACAGGAGGTATTTTTTATTATAAAATGAACATCGATTTCAAAAGTTCAAATCGAAGATTTAATCCAGAATAAAGTTGAAAAAAATTGAGTTTATGGAATAAATTTGAAAAATGTGGTTATCGTAATTTTCCGTACATAATACCCAATTTTTTCACAAAAAATTGACCAAAAATTAGGGTGCGTATTATGCATGGAAACAAACGTATTTTTGTCAGCCATCCAATAATAGTTATTTCCAGACACATTGCCACTCATAAAGCATAGTTGTTATTATTATTGCGTTTAAATTGAATTTCTTTTTGAGTTTTTTTAAAAAACAAAAATAAGAATAATCTTTTACTTTAAGTTTTTATATAGGTGGTTTTATAAGCAATAATGAATCTAAATTTAATTGATTTTTTATTTCTTACGCATATACAGTAAAATCAGTTGATTTTTTTGGAAATTTAATTATATTGCTTTTAATTTATATTAGAAGATAGTAGCCATATTCACAAATACTTATAAATTCTCATTCTGTATCACCGTACTCGAATAGTTTATGATACGTACAGAGATACGCTCCCAAAATCGCAGCGGCTAATAATTTCTCTCCTCTCTGTTACTTTCACTGTGAAAGGTTACGTTGATCGTATTATTACTGCAGTATTTTAGTTGCGTATAATATATTTCACTCGTGAAACCGAGATGCGTATCGTAAACGGAAAGTTACGGTATTTTAATAAATGCGTAAAATGCGCTGCGAGAAAAACATCTAAGGCAAATGTAAAAACCTGAAAAATATTCTAGTAATTTTGAAAAATGGAAGAATTCTGAGATGTTTCATTTTAAATTACACGAAATCAGCACTGACTCTATTCACTCTGCTCATGTCGGTTCTTGCTATATAAGTCAAAAAAGAAATAGTTTTCGTAATCGCATCACGTAGAAATTCTGGACAAAAAATAAAAAAGCATACCGAATTAACTAATGGTGTTAAGGGTATTGTTGGATCAATTTAAATAGAGATTAATTTAAATTCATGACCATTAAGCGGAGAGGAAAGACCGCAGGGATTCGGAGTGAACCGAATCGGTAATCATTAGACGAAAAGCGCGAACATTCTAGCCTGCAGGCTTTTAGCCAAATTAAGAATGGAGGACTTCAATTAGGAGACGTCAGTTTAAATCAGGAATTCAAATATCATGGAACAATGGGATATCGAGAATAATAACGAAGGAATTATGCTACGATTCGACGTTTTAATATTTTCCATTTAGTCTTAGGTTCGCCCTAGAGCGAAGACGGAAGCTCGATATTAAGGCTCGTTATCTATGCTCACTCCCTCGCAGAGGCAATTGAAATCGAGGAATTATGACTGGATCTCGAGTTAACGGGGTTAAATGGCGCCGCGAATTTATAGCGGGAAAAGTTGGTCTTGGAGCCACTATGACATATGTCTTTGACAATGTGGAGACTTACGATTACGATAAATGTTAGTAATCTGGTAAAAGTTAAGAATTTGGTTTAGCATAATTTATGTTGCGTAATCAAAAATCAATAGATTATACTTAATCGCGCAATTATTTCATTCCATGCATTTTGACCTATTTACCCATAAAATTAACGATCATTATTTTGGACCATACCTAAATAAACCCATTGCTTCAAATTCCACCCAATGAGTCCTTTACTTGGCTACCTACAATTATGTTTACAAAGTTAGCAACGAATTACAATATAGATACTAAACAAATTTGGGAGAGATATACATAGGTATACATACATGATAAGGTCGAATTTATTTTGTAGGATTTAGGATTACTTAGGAATTCATTCAATTCAGATCAGTTTGTGAAGTATTCGAAAAAATAGCTAAACACTCCAGGAGTATGTATGTGTATAATGATAGACTCTTAGTCTCAACTCATTTGTGAGCTTCCGAATGGAATTTCTAAGGAACAGACTGTTGAAGATAACTCGATAGTTTCCTCCGCCGCAGCATCCACCATATCGGTAGAAAGTACAGCCTTAAAAGATACTCAACAGAAATGAAGTTTGCTTACAATAGACGATTTATTTATCTCCCTCGTCCGCGAATGATAGGAGACGAGTTTCAAAGGTAAAGATTGATCAGAATGAAAGGACGGGAAAAGTAATTTTAAAAAATGTAGTTCTAACGAAACGTAAAGGAGTAAAAGCTTTTTCGAAAAATTGGTTTCCATACAATGGCTGTTGTCACAATTTTATATTTTGTGAGGAGGGATCATTATGAAGGTTATTTAATCAACTTAAAATGAATCCGAAAGAGAGAAATAAAAAAACGTTTTTTTTTTGACGAAACCGGCAAACGGCGAGAGAAGGACGTACATATTTTAAGAGGTATTTGGAGTTCAGGATTCGTAAAAGGATTGCGTGACAGGACGTGACAGGATGTACAATATACGAGACTACCAAAAGGGTTACTAGGAGTTAATGAAAAAGTTCTGCCCTGAATAGCGCGGCCTCGACGGCAGAAGAGAAATGTAAAATTACGAGAGAAGTATGAGATTAGGAATTCGTGATAGAATTATATGCAAGCAAGTGGATTCATTTGGGATGTTTTGCATAAGTGAAGTTGTAAAAAATGTGGTGAAACTGAAAAGTGAACTACATGAGGGGAGAAAATGTCTATTCTACCAACTCTCACGTGTTCGTTTATTGACATGAAATCGAGAATATGGCAACTGTTGACAGTATGTAAAAAGCGTTACAGGATGGGAACCATAGGTAAGTAGTGTGTCTCCAGATTCAGACATTCAATTATTTTAGAGATATGAAAATTCAGAAAAGATGGTATGCCAAAGAAGTAATAGGTATTTTAGCATAATTTATTCATTTTTATTTAATTTTATCATGATTTTCCAAACAGCAAATTTTTCAATTTACAGTGAAATAGCAACAGCTAAAAAAATAAAAGACACGATCGAATATTAACACTAATAAAAGGTTAAATAAGAAACGGAAGGTAGAACAAAAATGTGTTCTAATTTATAGACAAATTTGAATGACCACTGATTGAACATTAACGGAGACTTTCGTCTAACGCCCATTTTTAACGAGAAAAAGGATAGAAATTCGCAAAGTTAATAAATTTTTCGTGGTAGTAAAAGCGTTCTCTTATTTTCTGGTGTACCGCTTAGATATTGAAGCTGAAGTAATGACGTCCGAGCGTGAACAAAGTGGTTTTTCGAGCAGGCGGAAACACGGGACGCAAGCCAAACTTAGAAAAATAAATAAAGTGCTCCGACTTCCTCAACAGCCGAAATAATGAGTTGTCTGGGAGTCTCACCAACGGCGTTCATTAGTACCTATTTCGGCGCAATTAAAACGTTTTGCATCGCGAGCGCGCATGCATTTTTTTAATCAAAATTTCACGAATTACGCCGAGGAGGAAAATCCGTGAACGCAGTCGCCGAACAAGCGGAAACGATTTCTTTTTTCTTCTCTCTTTCTCTCTCTCTCTTTCACTCTCACTCTCTCTCTCACTCTCTCTTTCTCTCACTCTCTTTCTCTCTCGCTCTCTCTTTCTCTCTCACTCTCTCTTTCTCTCTCGCTCTCTCTTTCTCTCTCACTCTCTCTTTCTCTCTCTCTCTTTCTCTCTCTCTCTCTCACTCTCTCTCACTCTCTCTCACTCTCTCTTTCTCTCTCACTCTTTCTCTTTCTCTCTCACTCTTTCTCTCTCACTCTCTTTCTCTCTCACTCTCTCTTTCTCTCTCTTTCTCTCTCACTCTCTCTCACTCTCCCTCTCTTTCTCTCTCTCTCACTCTTTCTCTCTCTCTCTCTCGAGGTGCTGCTTCTGACGCCCATCAAAGGATGGCTGAATTAAAAAAAGAAAGGAGACGCTGTGCAGTCGTAACTCGCTCTTGTCATAAAGGAGGACACTCGACACATATTCTCCTTTCAGGCGGGAAAAATATACGGAACCGTCGAGTGCTCACTTTCTCTCTCGTTTCGCCCTCGCCACCGCACTTCGTCTCCCTCCCTTTCGCCCCTCTTCACGTTTCGACGCGGAGGAATTAAAATTTCTCGAGAGGAAAGAAAAAAAGAATTGCGCGGACGTTGACGCAAGGTTAAATATTCAACTCATGAAATAATAGCGCAAAATAAGCGGAGCAGATAAGGGGAGAAATGGAAGGGTTGACGGAAGGAATGAGGGGTGAGTGGCGGAGGGGAAATAAGTAGGGGAGGGGGAAAGAGGGAGGGGAGGGGGAAGGAGGGGAGGGGGAAGGAGGGAGGGGAATGAGAGAAAGGGGGTATAGGGAGGTACGAGAATGGACGAGAATTGCAGGAAATGAAGCGGAATAATGGATGGAGATAAAAGACAAGATAGATCTACATATACGTCATCGCCATGATTAGTAATCGGAACGCTGACAGTTCCGTGGTCATAGATTTCAACCAGGCTCCCCTAATTGGCATCTCCTCTCTCTATCTGTCCTACCTACGTACAACTATGCAAAACACGTGTGTGTATTAGATAGTTTAATGCATGGAAATGTTCCTAATTACACTCAATTATAGTGTCTACTCTCCTATTATTAAATAAAAGCACGATATTAACGGAGCAGGTGGCAGGAGAGGGTGAGAATACCAAGTGAAGAATTGGAAGGGAAAGTAGAGTGGAAAGGAGAGATGAGAAATGAGGGTAGTGAAAATTGGGGGAAGTAAAAGGAAAGATCTACATCATCGTTATCATCGACATCATTTGTAATCGACCTACTGGCAGGTCCCTAATTATAGGTTTAAACCGGGGTATTCCGAATTATTCTCCTCTCTCTGTCTATCCTATTTACGTAATACTCTACTGGCGTATGGCCGGGGGAGGGGGGGGGATGGAAGGGGGGGGGATAAACCAAAATATTCATTCCTAAGGTCGTAACTCCTGATATAATCCCTGACGTTCCAAAGAGAGAAAAAAAATACGTTCGTGTCTTTCGATATACGAGGGATTTTCAATTATTCCTGAAACCTTTCGCAACAGAGACCCATACTTCTATAGAAATTTCAATTAGCGTCCGTTCTTCGTTCCTCTGGCGACGCGGAGAGGGGAGAAGGGGAGAGAGAGACAGAGGAAGGGAGAGAGGTGGTGGAGAGTGGAGGAGAGGAGAGTAGGATATAGATGAGGGACGCAGTAAATAGAGTAAAAGGAGTTGGAAGAGGAAATGCGAGGGAGGAAGAACGGGAGACTAAGATGGGAAGGGAATACGAGGTGGAAGAATAACGGGTTGAGGAGGAAAAGGGATTAGGGGTAGAAGTCGAGGAGAAAACAGGAAGAGAAACAGGAGTGGCTCCAGAAAACGGAGGAAAAAAGTGTTGGAGGAGGAGAAAACGGGAAGAGTGTGAGAACTTTAAGAATTCCGAATGGTCTCGAAACGAACCCTCTCTTCACTTCCCCTTATAGCGACGCACTTTTATTTTCCTCTGTATGACAGCTTAAAGATGCCGTTCTGTTCGGAGGGAGAGAGAAAGAGGGAGAATGGGAACCGGGGATTTTTTTGTAGTGGAGGAGGTGAAAAAATGGGGTAAATTCCGGGAGGACCATAAAGCTTAAACTCTTCAAAGTTCTTTTCAGAAAAGGGTCGCCAAAAAACCCTTCCTTCCTCTCTTTTTCCTCCCCGTTTCAGAATGTAGATTGGGTCGGCGCATTGGAGCCGATGGAGGACAGAAAAGAATGGGGAATGATTTTTTTTTTGAGAATCCTCGCAACATTCACGGTGACGCAAAACCATTTTCGTCGCGAATTTCGATTCTCTCTCTCTATTCAATCTTTCTCTTTTGTTTTCGCTACAATTTGACGACCCGTCTTCTCATCAAATAGAAATGAAGCTGCTGAATATACATGCATTGCTTGGTAGCACTGAACTGGAATGGGCATCGCCTTTCTCTCTTTCCATTTTATAAGCGAATACGATTTCTTCATTGCTCCGTCTCGCGGTCTTTTTTTTTCAAAAGGACCGGATGTGGTTTGATCTTGTAATTTTTCCTTAAGGAGTTATTCCCGCTTGGAAGAGAAAAGCATATCTTCTCGCACGTTTTAAGTTCACGTGTCCTTTTTCCGAATAGAGCTATTTCTCTAACTTTATTTGCGCCTTAAACGAGACGGATGTAAAGAGTTAAACGAGCCACTAAATAAATTTTAGGGCGTTTTAAAACCTATGCTTGCGGCAATGGATATGATTCGATGTGTACAGAGATGAATCGTAAGGATACAAAAAATGATACGCACCTAAAGAAGATTCCAAAATTTAGGACCATATTTCTCTTTGAAAATTTTATTAAAACCAACTATCGGTTAATAAATCGTTTCTTTACCAGAAATGGTCATTTATTTTTCCCAAAAAACTACTGGAGAAACCGCTTTTCCAATTTCATTTCTGCGATACGGTGAATTCAATACTTTTTCCTTGGATTTATGCACACGATTTATATTGCACGATTTAAGAAAATGTTATAAGCCATAAACAATTGTAGGCATATAAAAAACATATCAATGACGCTATTACATTCCATACATCAACCTATTATTCCTAATTTTAAAGGAAAATTACCAATAAATTACCAAAAAAGTACGAATACTTGTCAAAGAATCCGATTCTACGGGTAAACGTACGTTGAAAATAATAAAAAATATCGCTGGGTATAAATTGAAGAGCGGTAAACCAAAAACCGAGATACACATTGAACGAAAAAAAACAAAAGAAATGGAGACATAAAATCTCAGGGTAACCACCATTGAATGAACGTAAACTCGGGAGTAAGTTGATATTGATGGATGTAAAATTGACTCCAACTGCGCAGTAGATGCCTTCCTCTTCCCAAAAGCAGCCCATTCAGAACCTCAGTCCCAAACTCTCGCTGTCTCGGAAACTATTCTTTTCTCCCGATAAGGTCCCTTACGAATTTAAATTAGATTTTCGATTCGCGAAAGGCTTTCGGACACCGGAGGAGTTTCACGTTCGACGTTTTTAAGCTCCCTCAGTAAGTCTTGGATCAAAGTTTTCCATGTTAACCCGTCTCTTAACGGGTGTCACCGGAAATGCTATTAATCCTTTGGGCGTTACTTCTAAAACTTGGAAAGTTTCTCCATGAAAAGTTACGGAGTCTAGTTGGTCTGCAAACCGTAGAGCAGTGGTTGTTAACCTTCTTTGGCTGCGACCCAAATTCTGGTCGCGGCGACCCATTTCCTCCAATATCTCAATTGTAATAAGTAATAAAATTAATAGGAATTTAATAAATAAACGAAAATAAGCTCTCAGGACATTAGCATTGAACGGGTTGTTAGAAGGAATGATATATATATATGGATATAGAAAGCAATGGAAAATCTTTGACGGTCCACTCAAAATGGTTTGGCGACCCAATTTTGGGTCGCGACCCAGGGGTTAAGAACCACTGCCGTAGAGGGAAGACTCGGAGGAGCCCGAGAGATTATCGAATGTCACTTGCGAGATTCGGATTCTAAGGCGTCCTTTTTGTATGCGATAAAAAAGACACACGGCTAAGTTCGGGTCATTTCGCTGGCCTTGAGCCCGCGTGAAATTGAGCGGTGTTCATACTTTGCGATGGTTTTCAGTGCGTGAATAAATAGGTATATTTTTGAAGTAACAAGAAAAGCGTATTGGTCATCATCATGCTGCGTAATGCTCTAATTTTGCGAATAACTCATGTCAGTTAAAAATTTACTGAGGTGTCTGAAAATTTTCAGGATTTCAGTTTTAATGAATCTCTACGTTATAACTAAAAAAATTGAATGAGGTCACGGGTTTGACCCTCACAGGATGAATGTCGTTTCCCATAAGATAACACGTAAATATCACATTTTTGGTTTGAAGGCTTTCATTCTTTTACTTTTTAAAATATCTTAAAATTAAGTTATCGAACAAAATTTGCGTTAAAACACGCCAAAATGAATGAGGATACTTATTCTTACCGTCGAATACTCAGTCTCATTCGAATTCGCTCATATTTTGAATTTATACTCGAGTTTTGGTAAATTTTTTAACATTTCAATAATAAGAATCCATGGTTACCGGTATTGTTGTCCTCGGTAATTTCCGTGCATATGCACTTAAATAAAGGCTTAAAGATCAAAAATAAGATTAAAACTTGCTCGAAATGACCGAAGATTTAATGCAAATAAATCGAGCGCAGTATTCATGTTATTCATATTTTTTATCTATATTACTAAAATCCTTTTTCTAGGTTCTCTCTCTCTCTCTCTTTAACGCTCTATACCTCAGCCATTTTTAATCTCCGGGAATATCAGCCCTCTAAGTTTATTTTTTATCGAGTTATTCAAGTAATTTTCTTAATTTGTTATTAAAAACCAAACATACATTCCTTATAAAATATATTCCTTAAACTCGTATTACATATTTCCGTTAAACTAATCTAAATCCAATAGGTACATGTTAGGAAAGAAGACACAGAGAGCTTATTTTGGAAACGAATTTACAGCGCCGCTTAGTTTAACCCTTAAGTACTAACCTGGAGTCAGATAGACTCCACGCGATATGTTACATTGAATAACTTTGTTTCATTTCATGTTCACGCTCTATTGCTCTCTTTACCTTTTAGCGGGATAAACTATAACCAAACTACATAATATCATCAGTGTGATGCAATACGCGTGAGAGAAAGAACGTACAGAAGTTTGCGCGGAGTCATACTGACTCCACGTTAGTATTTACGTCACTTTTTTGATGTTGTGAAATTTTATTTTCTTTCCCTTTTTTGGTGATAATATATTCGTGAACGATGAATAACATACCAGAAACTTCGATTATAAACGTCAATCATCCAAATTTTGAGGATTATGTGCTGAAATTATTAGGGAAAGATGACTGCAGCACTGAAGATGAAAACAGTGAGAACGAAGATACCGAAATTGAGAGCATCCATGATACAAACTCTATAATTTCTGAAATGAGGATAATATAGATAAATAAAGAGCATATAACTTTAGGATTTCCGCTGACGTCAGAATAAGAGTGTGTGAGATTTTGAACATTCCCTATAAAGCGGGAGGGGGGAAATTGGGGTGAGAAGGAGCTCCTGGAGAAGAGGGTTTACTGTTCCATATGCCCTCCAAAACTCAAGAGGAAGACACCTCATCTCTGCACGTCATGTAGAAGTGCAATTTGCATACAGTGTTAAAAAAAAATGTCTCGAGTGCGTAATTAAAAAAAGTGAGATTTTTTATGAAGTCTTTGTCTTATGTTTGTATTTTTGAAAATAAAATGTTAATCAACGCTAACCAAAGTTGTTTGCTATTATAATTCGTCTTCCAATACCCCAAACTAAACATTACAAACAGTAAAAATATATCTTTTTGCTATTTAGGAAAAAAATTGGCAAAATATATTAAAGAGTCTATATGACTCCACCTTAGTACTTAAGTTATTTTAATTCACGTTAGTACTTAAGGGTTAATATGCTCGAACGATATAATTTTGTCCATGCTTTTGCACTTGCGGTGAATTACAGGCCCACGCAATGGTAAAGATGACAAAGTAACATCGCATGCGTTAAATAATAGGTACTCTACAAAGATCAGTAATCCCTTGTGTCACTCAAGTCTCTCAAGAGGGCTCTAATGAGCACTGGCTTAGCGTTATTACGTCATGCAACGAGGAGGATGACTGTTGTGTGGAATGACGGAACTACGGTGATAAGATCGTTGACCCCACCACAAATAATAGTCTTCTGATCGTGGACATAATTCATTTTATAAAAATCGGTAAACATACATTGTATAAACTTTCTCATATGATAATGCTTCGTTTAGTTATCTTTAGAAAATGAAAATCGTATGGGCCTGTTTTTAAAACATCCAATTTATATTCAATGGCTGAGAAAAATGAAATATGTAGTATTATTTCAGACGTATACTCAAGTAACTGTACGAAATTTGTTGGAAATCGTTTGAGCCGTTTTTGAGAAAATCAAATTATTGTTAAAGTTGTCAAGGATAAACTAGCCTTATATTCATTTTTTGAGAAATATGAACTATTTGATATTATTGAAGACGTAAACTGAAGTAACTGTACGAAACTTGATCAAGACCATTAGAGCCGTTTTTGAGAAAATCAAATTGATGTTTAAAATGCGTATAATAAACTTCCCTTAATTATTGAGCAATGCCAACCATTTCTTCATAGCCTCTGCTGCGTATGATGAAATGCCTAAGTACGAGATTTCATTCATTTTCGCTCTACCGTTTAGCTCTAGAGCAGGGGCGTGCAACCTCTTTACGTAGTGGGCCGCATTCATACATACATGTGAGTGCTTTGGCGGGCCAGATTAGAAGTCACAAGTACCTTGGCGGGCCGGATGAAACCTTACATAGGAACTTACTCAAGAGACTTTAAATATGAAAATAAAGTTTTAACCATTTTTACCGTGAAAACTTCTCCAGGAAATGTTATGACAACAGTAGTTCTTAAAATGTACAAAATTTTCTGTAATAAATATCGCAGACCATATATTCACCAAGGCTTCGCAGGCCACATGAAATGCTATAAACGGGCAAGAAGCGGCCAGCGGGCCGTAGGTTGCACGCCTCTGCTCTAGAGCCAGTAACAGACACGGCATTGCGAAAACCACTTTTTCGGACTCGGCGACACCTAAAACGTGTATTTCCGTAAAAATCTCGAGGTCGAATTTTTTCGCGATTACAATACTTTCTCAATATACTTCGTATATGAGAAAGTAAAAAGGAATACGGGTTACTTTTGTTCCTTGCGGTACGTCGAATTCAAAACTGAAAAATAATTTCTCCTATATCCGATGAGTTATTTATAATAAATATGAATTATTTATGCGCAAATTACCTTTCGCGATTCTTTTAGGTAATTTCCTCCCTCGATCCATATCTGTTGTTATATATTCTAGCTGCAAGTGCGATCAAATTGAAAGGAAATTGAGATATCGCATAAAAAACATTTCCGAATGAATTGCAAAAACTTTCTCAATTACGTAGGCGTACAGCAATATCAAGTTTTGGATTTAGCAACTATTCGGCTGATGTTATCATGTAGAACTTTGATGTTGCTGGGCGTAAAACTTGAGGTGTGATAATGTCACTGGACGCTATATAGCTAGTTTTGAGACACATAATATTGTTTATAATGAACTTCACCAGAATTCATATGTGACTAAATCGACATTTTGCGAAAATCGAACAGAATAAACTACCATCCATTGTTGCGCGGTTTATTTTATTTCTACAAGTCTTGTATTTCGGGTTATACCCATTTAAAATACCCCACTTTTTCAGATTCTAACCCAGGATTGCGAAAACTACGACCAAAGGGCTTTATGCGGTTCGCAAAGCTCTGAGGAAAAAACTATCCGTTAAAATTTAACATATGTACAAGTTCGTAATTTTTGATCAAATTTGGATAAGAAAAACTTTAATTTTGGAATTTAAACCCTAAAAACTCTCATTTACACTTGGTCTTCATTCGTATGATGCCTTAGAATCTCAGGGTAACTTCTGATTTATAGTCTAATTCGGCTCTCCGGAGCATTGACACCTTCCAATGTGGCCAGCCGAAGTAGTCGCAATCACCGATGCGGCCCGTCATATAGAAAAAGTTGCTCACCCCTGGTATAACCTTTTATATAAGAGGTTCTTAAACTTTTTGAGCCTACAGACCCTCCAAATCGTCAAGTATTACCCCACACCCCATTGAGATAATATATTTTCATAAGGTTCCAATAAAAATAAGAGAGAAGGGGGGGGAATGAGAAGTGTTTTTAATTATACTTTAATACTATACCCGGCCGGGTTAGACTGGTAGGCAGTGCGCCTGCCTTCTAACCCAAAAGTCGCGGGTTCGAATTCCGCTTCGGGCATGGATGTTGTGTTTGTATTTATTAAAATACATGTAATTGGGGCTTTCCAGTATGTATTAAATAAAATATTATTATTATTATTATTACTCAATATCCGTCATTTTTGACGGACAATTACACTGTATAGTATTGTTAATTTCCCATCCCTGGACTTTCTTGACCGACCGTATGGGGTCCCTGGGACTCAATGAACCTTTAAGTAGAATTTTAAACACGGCCGCAATAATCCCTATATATACATTGTATATTAGAAAGTAAAATATTATCACTGAGAGAATTTATTTGTCTGTTTTTCGATTCATTCATTTTCATACCAAAGAATTCCCCAATACCTGTTGTGAAATTAAGCGGAAAAAAATTTCTGAAATTACGGAAGTAGAATGCTGCGCGCGAAAACATCCGAGGAATTCCGGAAGACCTCAACGGTTAATTGGGAAGAAAATTTTTATTCATTTATTTTTTGTAGATGAATCTCGGTTGTTGAAATCCGCCGTTCGCATTGTGTCGGGTTGAAAACCTCGAGGTAATATACGTTACGTCCGTGGAGGGACCCATTCTTTACCCAACGCCATTGTCTTCCCCGGGCACGGAACGATTTTTCTCGAGAGAGAATACTGACGCAGGACGGAGTGGCTATGAAGGTTTTCCGCACGATCCGAGAAAAAAAGGTGTGAAAGGGATGCCTTCGGCGAAGGGGGAATGGAAAGGAAGAGGACCGAGGCTCTGGGAGAGAGTTTGTAAAGAGTTTTTGGAGGGTGTGGGAAATGGAAGTTTGGTTATTGATAAGCTTTGTTAGGGTAGCGGAGGGTAACGGATGGAGGAGGGAAAGGGGTGTTGCAGGAATGGAGAAAGAGAGAGGGATGGGGATGAGACGTGCCAGATGAATTAGAGAAGGGGTATACGATGACTGCAGCAATAAAAATGTAGGTTCTTTTATGATAAATAAATACAAATGTATGGCAGTATCGCAAAGCTTTATATTTTTAAAATTTAGAAGAGAGTATCAATGAAAATGTTCATGAATTCATTGTGATCTCACTAAGTTATCCTTAAAATGTGTTTAGCTTGTCTCTTTAGATGCAGTGCCGATAGTTTGAGAAAACCAGAACATTTTTCAGAATACTTATATGCATCTTGCATTTGAGATAGCCTATTTGACATATCCCAAACGTGAAACCATTTGACTTCCACGTTGGTTCCTCGAAAGCCTTGGATTTCCTTCCCAGATTTGTCAAGAGTCGATATAATAACAAAGAATCCTATAAAACTTAAACTTATTCCCATTACTTACTAGGGGTAAATATCGCAAACACATATGTCGACCTCACTGTTCATTAATCCTGTGAGTGCATTTGTTCTATCACCAACATAAAAATAACTTTTATACACCAATTAATCCAAAAATACGGACCTTTTAAAAGGCCCATTCACCTCAATCGATCGAATTAAAAAAAAAAGGCTAGATAACGACACTTAGGAATCCTCCGGAAGAATCACCGAGAAGAGGTCGCAAGATTGTCGTCCATTGGTTGTAAATGCCTCAATGTGACCATTCACGCAAAGTGTTTTTGGGAGTCGCTGAGGCGTAAGTTGGGTCCCTGGAGGCTGCGTGACGTAATAAAGGGTCCTTTTCCTCCATTTTCACGCGTCCGCAACCGCGCTCTATATCAGCGGAACAAAGTGTGCTTTGGTGGGGAGAAATAAGAATGGTGAGAGAGAGAGAGAGAGAGGGTTCACGGATTGTTTGATGAGTGGAAATGGAGAGGGAGAGAGAGTAAGAGTAAGTGGGAAAACAAAAGGAGGAGCGATGTGGAATCCAAGAGCGAACGGAATGGAAAACAATGAAATGAAAAAGAGGCTGGGAGGATGTGGGTGGGAAGAGGAAATGGAAGATATTGAACAAGGTAATAAAGGTAGAGATATAAGGGAGGGAGAAAGAGAGAGAGAGATACGGAAGGGAATGGAAATAGACAATCATAGAGACAGGAGGATTAGAGGGAGAGGAAGAGAACAATGGGAGAAGTGGGAGAGAGAGAGAGAGAGGGGGGGTGTAGACGAAAAGAAAGACTGGAGAGAGGGGAAGAGATGGGAATAGAGGCAGAGGAGGAGAGAAAGGGATCAAAAGGGAGATAGAGAGAGAGACAGAGGGAGAAAGAGAGAGAGAGGGAGATATATATATATATAGGAGAGAGAAGAGAGGGAGGGAGAGAGGAGGGGTAAGACAGACAGACAGACATACAAAAACGACTTTATTGAGGGCGAAATTGAGACTATATAGTGCATTATTACATTTAACCCTACGTTAGTAATTACAAATGGGAATGAAAAAACAATAAAATATAAACATACAAACACATTGGCAGAAAACAAAAACCTGAAATTAAAAAAAAAACAAAAAAAACACAATTAAGAGATCCAATTACAGATTTGGAAACTTCTAAAAAAAGAAGACGAAATATTTGTGGTAAAAACCTAGGAAAGACAAGACACGGCCAACCTAGTAAAAACAACGCAGGAAAACACCCACGAAGGGAAGGAGGGGGAGGGGTGGAAAAAACATTCGAAAACCCTACATACATAAAAAAACAATTGTGGAATTACAATAGTACGTACAAGTTTTAAAATATAAGAATCACAAAATTTATTTTAAAGTATTGAAGAAGGGACAAAGAGAGGGAGGAAAAGAGGGTGAGAGGAGGAGTGGGGGAGAGAGGGGGGAAAAGGGAGAGAGGGGAGTGGAGAAAAGAGAGGAGTGGAGGGAAGAGAGGAGAGGGAGGGAGGAGAGGCGATAGAAAGAGTGAGATGTAGAGAGAAATAGAGTGTAATAGGAAAAGGGAGGAGTTTGATCGAGAAAGAGAGTGGTGGTGATAGGTGATAGCAAGGGTTTTTGCACCCTTTACGGTAAGGAAAACCCCGAGGGAAGTTGGATCGCCAGTTGAATGCTGATTCTTGCCTAAGAGAGAGAGGGGGGGGGGGGGGGAGAGAACTATCTCCAATAAAGTTCTTTTCTTCTTATTGGATGGGGCGGGAAGTCGTGTGGTGGCTCTTAGCGTCATATCCGATGCCTTCTCAAGCATCATCCACTTTATCCCCGTCGCTCCATTTTTTCAGGTGTGAATATTTTTTGCAAGTGCGCGGAAAATATGGAACCCATCGTCGTTCGTGAGGTCGCATTCTTCCAGATTTTCTTTTCTTCTTCCGCTCGACTACCTCCGGTCGAGGGAATGAAAAAGTTGGTAAATGTTTTCGGGTCTCACGAGAGCGAGAAGAAATTCGGCTGAGAGAGAGATATGGGGATCACCCAAAGAAGTAATTCTATACGTCTTTTTCCTTCTCGAAGGATCTCTCTCTAAACTTGGCCGTGCCTCGTCTGTTTTCGTAAAAAACAACGGCGATCGACTGCGATTACGCTATTGTGAGTGGAGCGTCCTTTATTCGATCCCAGCGGGATAAACAACGCATAGTGATTTTCCGGGGTTGTTCTCGTTTGCTATTCTCTTGAAATGACAGATTAAAACAGTCGATCGTATTACTGAAAGGTAAACAATTACGGTTTGTTTTCGAAACTTGTTTATTCGAAAGATTTTCTTTTAGTTGCAGTAACACTAATTTTTAAAAATAGGCATAGTGATATACGGACTAAAAGGGTAGATGGTGTGCCTTAATAAGTCCTCAAAGGGTAAAAAATTAATTTGAAAGCGGGATAAGAGGAGTACGATCCGTTTATTGAAATGTGTGAGATATAGAACCATGATCTGAGGATGCTTACGTTAATTGATCTGAATTCAGTTACAAGTAATAATCTTATCCTAGGTAAAAACGGATCTACATAAAATTGCATGCCAGCTTATGAACTCTGCCATAATAAAAGATTGGAAGTTCATATATGAAAACAAGTAATTTTTCAATTTTCGATATTGAAACGTTTGCTATTAATCTATTTTTCTTACATTGTGGTATTCAGAAAAGATGGAATTGAAGGAAAATGACTTTTTACGCTGAGTTTTCACTAATGGGACTCGGATACTGTTCTGTCCAAAGGAACTATTTGAAAATGCCCTTGGGAGATGTTATATGAGGTTCAAGAGAAGGCATTAACCTCCTTAGGAACATTTTATATTTGTTCGGTTTATATAACACTCAACCTCGTCCGGATAACGGCATCCATTTCGGAGGGGACTTTGCGCGGAGTGATACTCAGGTATAATTTACCATCTCACCTACTGTGTTTGGGATGATGTTTGGAGAATAAAACAATCGTCTCAGATAAGGGCGCACTCTTACAAATGCTCTGAACTCCGACTCAATTGGAATGACACGTAATTCGTGCACATTTGAAATCCGCGTTTTACCTGCGCCAGGTGGCGTTTTCGGCGTCCTCCGAAATTACCCTCGATGTTCCCATTTATGCTCGCGAAGTGATCGGATCAACGCCGATCCCATAATATCCTAATAGTGTTGTTCCCTAGCAACGCGGATGAGTAATTAAATCAGAAATCTCTCAGCTGACATCGCCTTTTCTTAATTTATCTGAGAGGCTCTGTCCCTAAATGTGTTGACGTCTTTTCTGTAATGTCTCCCATCGTAGATCGTCAAGGAAGGCCTCGCGATTAATCCCATTTTCTTAGGATCGAGACTGAAAAAATACTATCCATCTCATCGGGATTTACTTTCGTCAATCGCTCCAAATACGTGAGGCGCATTTTAGAATCACGATTCACCTCACGAGTTTCGCTATCTTTCCCGTCGATTCCGACGAGTCACTTGCAAAAAGCAATCACCTAGTTATCTTGCGCTACAGTAAAATCGCGAATATTTACCTCATTTCTCATTAACTTCTCGAAGTTATTTTTTGAATGAGATAAACGAATATTTCGAGTATCAGTTTTTCTTCACACCGTTGATGTTAGCGCCACTGCGCGAATTTTTCCTTATATTTAATTTAATTGTATATCCTTAATCCAATTACAGATTAATTATAAAGTAAACAGGTAAAATCTATGCCGTTCATAAGCTTTTAAATTTGAAAATTAGAATGATTTTTATACAATTACGACTTGGGTTACACCTCGCGATATATTTAAGCTGCTTTCAGCGGTCAATAATTCCATTAACAGTGTTTTTTTCAAACGTCTCCGTTGCTAGGATACAACCCTGAACTTAACGGTAAAAGATTTTTTAAGAAGGTTCGTGAGCGGATAAGTGGCTTAAAATTGATTTTGAATATAAAAGCTTTTATCGGCAGCCTTCCATTTGATATTCTTAATAAAATCTTTGATAGAGTGGCGTCATATACCTTTTATGTCGCCACATAAAAGAAATGTTTGGTAGCCGCTTAGCAATGGCTCTTCTTATGTAAGCCATGTAATTAAAGCGGTTTTATGCTCGAACTCGGCCAACCAAAAACGACATTATTGATTGCAGTAAAATCCTAATTATATAACCATTATGGTTCCTTTTAATTAGTTGTCATAAACCATTCCGCAAATATGCTTTTAAAATTTGAAGTTGAATTTAAATGATTCTGATATAAAACGAATTGCGCGAGTATTACATTTCAATCACTGCATATTAAGGTTATATTTCGTATGAAATGATATGATTAAAAGTTTTTCAAATAAAAAAGACTCTTAAACATATTAAGGAAAATATTCAATTTGCATGAAATTATGTGTAATAGAATATTATTAAGTAACGGTACTAACCATTGATTATAATTTTCGAAGTGTTATTTTGCACAAGCGGTGAAAAATTATACGAAATTTACATAATTTCACGTAAGTATGCCGTATAATTTCCTTCTTTAATTAAAATGTCGTCAGGGTTAGGGAAATACGTTTTGCTTAGCGTCATACAAACCAAATGGATGACGTGTTTTCTCTCGTGTTGAGTCAAAGTTTTCCGATAAAGAAGGGATTTATTCCTTGTTCAAGGATTCTGGATTCTGTTTTTCATATTAACTGCATTATAAATTACAGTTGAGTTTGCGTGTTTTGTTTTCATTTATCTCGCACAAAGTTTATGAGGTTCCGCTGCGTCTTCGGCAAACAAAAAAAAATGCCTTTCGGAATCATAAAAGTAAATTTGTTATATTAACACGCCTTTTTATAGCTCGGATCAATTAAATCTTATAAGCTTAAACTATGTTGATAAACGTTTACATGTACTCGAATTATATCTACAGATTGATTTCAAGTCGGAAAAATTAAGTTAATTAATAGTTCCAAAACTTCAGTCGATTTACCAGTACATATACTTCAAAAGTTAGCGTCTCTTCTCAGGACCTCAAATTAGCTGGTTTTGACGGCGGGACATTTTTCTGTCGCCGTTAAGGTAACACGAAACCTATAATGGCAGCAGTGGGAGATAAAAAAAAAAGCGAGAAAATAATTGTTTTCGTCTCTCCTGTCGCCTTTCGTTTCGTTTCATTTCGTCGCCAGCGGTTACCACAAAAACGAATCCAATTTGTGCCAAGCGGCGATTCTAGTGTCTTAAATCGACTCTCAATGAGCGGAAATAATTATCCGCTAATGAGTCCGTAGAGATGAGCCGCTTCATCCGGAAGATTAAGGGGTATATTTTTCCAAGGAGCAAAATCGCCATGTTTTATTAGAAAAACAAAGGACTTTTGGGATAAGCTTAAAATAAGACTAAAAAGTTTGAACAACTAATAAAAGAGCTGCTGAAGCATTCAGTAAATGGCGTTTTTGTTTCCAAACGAGATAGAATACTGAAACAATTGAAAAAAAACCTGTTTACTTATTAGAGCAGCGGACAGACGGACTTCTATCAGAAAACGTGCACAACGAGACAGGATACGAAAACTATTGGAGAACAAACTGCCTCTATCTGTTTTCGTTTAGGAGTTAGCGCGTCAGTTAGACAGAATGACAAACCGAACACATAAAAGAAATAAAAAACGCTATAAACGTCGACGCCGAAATAAATTTTTAATATTTTGAAAACGTATTATCCCTGATGGATGAATATATTACGGTCGTAAAAAACACGACCTACGTATTTCCTTTTAATCAATAACCGGCTTCGATATTTGGCGTGGAATAAATATCAATAACATGCCTGACATCACGGATATCAAAACACCATTTTGGTAGTATGAATGTAAATACCGTGTAAGAATTTCGATGACTAACTATGATTTTTAAATTTTTCTTTTTTGAAAATCTCAAAACATGACAGAAATATTTGGGTAATAGATGGCGAAATGAATATTTAAGAATATCAGAAGGGGAGCGCGGGACGAAAAAGGTTTAGAACCACTGGTTTAGACGAATTATTATGTGTTACTAGCGTAATTGCCCGTCAAATATAAAATAAAATAAAAATGAATAACATCAATTTTGTGAACTAAAAGGTAAAAACTGAATATAAAATCCACATAACCGAATGTTCCAGAAAGTAATAATAGTCATGGGCATATACATGGCAGTTGTTTGGCAAAGATATATGTTAATGAGGATTTGTTCGTTAGACATATTGTAGTAAATAATTCTATACGAAATTTGTTACATAAATATAAATTACCTAATCCACAATAATCATCAACGGAAGAAGCCTTTACTTGGTGGAACTCCATCATAGATAAAATGAGAAAAATTACTTGGTATAAGTTCCATTTTATTAAAATAGATACGACCGGTTTCGACTAATATATACCAAGTAATTTTTGTCATTTTATTCACAGTAATCATTACTCAGATTGTAATGAACATTCATGTCCTCGTTTTCTTGCATATATAAATCTGTTGATTGTTAATCGATTTACTGTTGCTTCTGGTGACTAAATAGCTCTATACATAGATTTCCGTTTGTTCTGTTCGTTCAATCTTTTCTGTCTATCCTGTTCCGTTTCTCTTCTCCTAGCATCAGCAATATTTCCATTAGGCGACTTCTTCAGCGTGTTTGTGCTCTGTTAAGTCTTCTTTTCCTTTCATCTTGAGTTTCATTACTTTTCATATTTATGAACTGTATTGATTAAAGGATAACGGTTAATAATATGTTATGTATGGCTATTGTTGTTCAGAATTAGTTTTGTGTAATAGAATATCTCTGATTATTCATGCTCAGCGTTTAAAATATGTTAAACCCATATTATTGGCAGCACTGATGGGAGAATGATTTGGCATTGTAGATTTCTCGGGAAAATGTTCATTTTTATAGGTATTTCCTTTCGACTCCAGGTGATAGCTTCTTTTTCCCATAAAATAACTTAATAAATCGACTTTTTTTACTGCAAAAATTATTTCGTTAAAATTTAAAAATATCTGAAAAATAATATTTTCACGCGAAACTTGCGCAGTCACGTAGAGAAAATTATAAAAATTAATTTCTACATCGTAGAAATTCAAATATCATCCAAAAATCTCCAAAAATTATCTTTTAATACGGTTTTATCACAATTTTTATACATTTCTTACGCATTAGGTTCGAGCCAACAATAGACTTTAAAAATTACAGTTGTCAAGGCAGTGAATAGAATAAATGCGTAAAAATCACGAAAAAATAGTTGTTAAACGTAATTTTTGGACTTTTTTGAATAAGAAAAAAGGCTTGCTTGCATTGTTTCAGCTCCGCCCATGTCATTCAAATGGAGAAAATATATGCTCTTGGAGTCAAACCCAGGACTACGATGTACATGGCGAGCAGTCTCAAATTGATCAGTTAAAAATCCAAGTGATTCGTGAAAGTTTGATCGAAAAAAATTGAAAAGCTTTTCAGTTATGGGCGGTTTTCCTTATTCTTTATCTAACTACGACGGACGGACCAACAGAATTAGGATATTATGTATATAATGTTATCTAAAGAAGCCCACTTCTTCCCGCCAGAAATGTGTCATCTCAGCTCCGAATAGGGTTACCACAACTGTGGGTTTCACCTGAAGTCTTCATGTTAGCAGCCAAGTCTTCTGGTTTCGGGTTGGACTCCGTAATTCTTTGGGTTGAAATGAATTTTACAAAACTTAGTTTTAACGCCTCCCACCTTTTATTCCTGTCTGTGCGTCTCTTGAAAGGACCAAAATTTGACTACAATCCATACTGGACCAAAACATTCTAAATTGTTTTCAACAATATCAATATCAACCAAAGATTTCCGTTTTTTAGATGAAGGCCTTTTACTCGTAAGCACGATGTTTCTGTGTAAAATCCATCTGGTCACTGGGAATACCTAATTTTTTGCTGGAAAAAGTTCAAGGTAGCAAACATAATACAGCTCGGCCACCAATATGTAATATAGGTTAGTTTAACGTGTGTAAACGGTTAGAGTAACCAGATGAGAGCAAAAGAAATACACTATGAAGCTTAAAAGCGGTACGAGCAACCAATGAACACAGGTTGATGCGTATAAGCGGTTGCCGCAGTTAAGGGGTAAAGTGTCTGTCAAACAGCTTACCCTAAATAAAATATCACCGCACGCCACTGATACACACACACACACACCTGCACCCTCTGTCATGCTTTTTATGTTGGCCTCACCAGTAACCCCCTCAACATCAGAACTGACGGCCACCGGAACAGCGTACATCTCAAACGTCCCCTTCCGGTGGCCTCTCACGCTAATTCGCACAAGGTAACTTTTAATAATTGCTTTAATGTAAGGATTATCCGCGCCCTACCGTACGACACCCCCTCCCCCTACTTCGACAGTGGGAATTAGCCCACATCTTACTTCTTGACTCTTTCTCCCTCCCCTCCCGGTCTCAACCTCCGATAGATAACCTTATTGGCCATTCCCCTTCCCCGCCGCCTCCTATCCCCGAACTCCTCTCATTACCCCTCCCCCTCCCCCCATACCCTCCCCAGTGTGTCACTTCAAGCAGTACATGTTTCTCCGTCGCTGAAGAAGGGCGTCAGCCCGAAAGATCCATATTTGTGTTGTTTTTGTGTTTTTCGTCTGTCTTCAGCACCCACTCCAATTTAGTTTCTATTAATAGATCGTGCGATGTCCGATAGCACGATTTCGCTAGAGATCTTCCAGTGAACGTATTTTCGTGCGCGTAACTTTTTCAGCACAACCGCATTTCGTAGTTGACATAGTTTTAATAATATTACATATACGTATATATCGTGATATTCAGTGGGTGTGCGCCGGACGTCTTGTACACCCAGAATTTACGCCCCTGAATTGTGTGTATATATATATAGAGCGCTCTCAGAATGAATAAGATGTTCTCCGACCGATAAAAGCGATCTGCATACATCGACATAACCGCGAGAAAATTTGAACTACCATTCACAATATTTTGGTTCCCGAGGCCCGCCGATATGGACGAGGAATTTCATAAGAGGGAGAAAAAAATTTCGAATGCCGCACGCGCGGGTGTTTTCGGGTTCTCCTTAACGGGAAATCGCGTAAAAGAAGGAGGAAACTGTTTACTCAAACATCCGTCCATCGGATTAACTGAGGAATGAGTTTGACTCGGAGCTTTTGTGAGGAAGGGAGGGAGGGAGGGGGGGAGAATGCGCCCCCTCCAAAAGGGATGAGAAGAAAACAACCTCCTTCGGGGAGTAAGAGAGAGGATAGGATAGCCGAGAAAGGAGACTACGAGCATCTCGTCTCCTCCATTCCTTTTAAGGAAGGAATTTATCGAACGTCGAAAGACCGGAGAAGAAAAGATCGGCTTTTCATGCAAAATGGCTCCGTGGGTGACGAGGAGATAAAAGTAATCTCGTAGCATCCACGATAGATCTTATACCTATAGCAACCTTGACCGTTTTTTTCTTTTAGGGATAGAAGACGAGATCTTATTTTGTTTTCGGGTGGATGAAGAATGTGTCAACATTTCTAGGAAGGCCGGGCATGCGCAGCATAAGGTACCGTAAACGTACCATCCTTTCCTGTCAGGATTATAAAATGTCATGGTAGGGATTCTGTGAAACAGGTAACAACGTAGGGTTGGTATGAACTTGTCTCATTTAGTATTTGTTTTGTTCTTAATTCTGCAGCTCTTGTGATATTTGTATGTATTAAAATTAAAAAAATTAGCAGTCAAAGAACCGTAATAAATAATTCGAAGTGTGTTTAAAACAAAGTAACGGCGTCTTAATTATAAAAAGAGCATTCATTTCTTTGACGGCATTCAAAACATAATTGACTGATTCTCTTATAATCGCTAGCTGCTATTCAAACATGCGCAATTGCGCAGTTACAGACACGCAAGGCAGACGGAATTGATTCATATTTTATTTATCTCTCATTTTGCGAAGCTTAACACTCCATATCGACTGCTGGATCTCATTCGTCTCCTTTTAGGTCAAGAAGTTCATTGAACCTTTAGCAATGCTCTGAGCAACCGCCTCTTAAGAGCGCAAGTCATGCCTAGCGCCTCAGGTAAAACCGAAAAGATAATAGTAGCGAGATTTTGAGGAATCGCCGAAAATACTTACAACCGTGCAGAGAAAATTTTAGTAAGAATTATCGAAAGATTTAAATTTAAGGAAATGTTATAGAGGTTTGTTTTATTTTTTCTGAGAATTACTTAGGCCACAGATCTGATGAGAGTTTTGCAAAATTTAATTACCTCATTAAGTCAAAATGACTATAGTTATTATTGACATAATAAATCATTAATCATTTATGTTATTTTTAGGATTTTGTGCATAGGAGAGAGGATTTTACGCCATTTTTATGCTATAAAATTTAATTTCACTAGTCAGAATGATTATGAAAGACAATTTAGATAATGAAACCAAACTACTTAAAAATATATTTTCTTTAAATCGTTGGTCGAAACAGTTTTTAATTCGAGGACATAAGAGGTTAATAAAATACTCAAATTTAATAAAGATTGTTTTCTGTTTGAGGTAAACAAACTTTATTTGGCCTGACAATGAGAGAATAACAAACACTCATTCTTTTTACAGTTTGTTAGATGCCGAGGGTTAAATCCCCTGGTATTCCCTCTTGACGAGATTTTTTATGGTCTTCCATGAGGTTCGTTTTAGATGCTGCTTTATTATTTTATTATTATTAACACTAGATTACTAAAATTAAAATTAAAATGCATTCAGTTAATTGTTCTATAAAGGATAATTTTGTAGTTTGAAAATGTTTTGAATTTATTTTATAAACCAAAAATTTGTATAAATATATGGAATGATGATTATAAGGAATAATTAGGATAAATGTAAAGAATAATTATGACAAATATATGGAAAAATTAGGGAAATCAATATGAAGATGGAAACTGAAGTTTTGTAATGCGACTCATTGTCAGATCTAGATCAATAGCGCTTCGACACCCTTATAAAGTACGACTGATTCCACCAATGAAAGAATCAAGAACAAAAAAATTCAAACAACTACGCAGTATAACCAAATACCATAGAAAGAGAAGAAATTAGTGTTCGTGTGAAGAATAGCCCTATCTATGAAACCCCATGTAAGAAAATGTGAAGCCATTGCAATATTTTTACCCGAAAATCAGGGGGGTATTTCCAGTCATACAGAACGAGGTACTAAGGGAAGACCAAAAGTCATAATGTCACATGAAAATACGGTCGAATTCACCTAAAAAAAAGTACCAGAAAGCAAAAATATGCAATACTGCATAAGAATTCCGCCAAAAGCATTAGCATGTCTCCAAATGCATTTCTTCGATTGAACAAGCTCGGCAAATCGGACATATTTTTTCTAATAGGTTGACAACCCTAAAAAAAATAGGTGGACATCCACAAAAAATTCTTCAAAGATTATATTTAAAAATTGTTTATTTTTATTTTTATAAATTTCTCATTTAAATGCTACAATTATGAATCCTGCTGGTTTAGCGAGAAATTTTTAATTAAAAATAGTTCTAATTTCAGTAAAGATGAGAAATTAATTGAAACATTACCATCACTCATATTAAAGGATGTTTTGGGTAAAAAACCTTAAGAAAGCAAAATTTTATCAAATAATTGTAGTAAAGAGATTTAACTAAATTTCAGTAATTAAGACCAATTCCGTCGCAAATTTTGTATGTGAAAATATTTCTTATGTTCTCTAAGAATAGCACCAACCGACGCCAAAAATAAGGGAAACAGCTAAAGAAAGGAATTTCTTCATTATTAGATCATCTTTTCGCTACGACTCCGGAAGAATTTCATATCTTGGGGTTTGAGCTCTGAATTTTCTGCCGCATGGCATTAGGGTAAGCGAAGTGAAAACGTAGGATATAAAATCTAAAACGAAAATATCGGTGTATTGCATACGAAATGTTTTTCTTTTTTGTATACGCATTGCAAGGAATGTCGATACTCTAAGCGAACCTACCATCTTAAATATTCTACTCCACCAATCATTAACTAGTGTAAAAGCCCGTCGAAGATGACGAGGCATCAACTTTGACGCCTTCACCTATTTGTGGTTGTTATTTTGAATAGAAAAATTTTAAATAAAAAATATCAAAATGAAAAATAACAATAATATTTTACTAATGCTTTTCTTGAATAATTTCCCTCTATCTCTCTTTCATCCTACTTCTCTCTCCCTCCCTCCCTCCCCCCTCTCTCTAAAGGGTTAAATGTAAGAAGGGACTTCACAGTCTCAATTTCGCCCTAAATAAAGTCGTTTGTCTGTCTGTCTGTCTCTCTCTCTCCCTCCCTACCTGACAATACTAATTTAACAATCTGTGGATTGGAATTTCTCTGCGGGATTATTAATCAAGGCTATATATATATATATATATATATATATATATATATATATATATATATATATATATATATATAAAATATTCAATTTTTAAAACATTATTTACTCAACTTAGATTTTATATATGTAAATATCAAATATAAATTGAATACTTTTTAGAGAAAATCTTTTCGACAACAAATTGAAGAATTTTTGCCGTTTTACATTTCCTTGGGTTTAATGTACGTAATAATTTCGCGAAATCTGCGATAATGTGATTTCCCTTGCCGACGAAAATTTTCAACCTCTAAAACGTAATATTTTCGTGTTCTAAACAACTTTGTGGATCAATTTGTATTTGACGATGGTAACATGTAAAAACCTGCGGGTTACCACAAAGGATTATAAGATTTACCTATGTGATTAATTATAATGGCATGTGTTTGTAACGCAAAATGATATATCTGATTGGCTACCGAGAAAACAGTTTTATCTAGAGTAAATTATATAATATTATAATGTGTATAATTATATGATAAATAAATATAAAATATACAATAAAAATAATGAAAAATACAAAAGACTTGGATGTACCGTATGAATAATGTGCACATATTAATTAGCAACATATTTAACTAAAAATAGCATTTGATAAACAATCTTTGACAGATGAAATATGATGTTCTTCTTCCAAGGAAAGATCCGCTGAAACACCAACTCAAAGGTTTCCTAACTATTTTGATTTGATAAAGCCCATACTTGTTTACCTAAGGGGTGATCCAAAACTAACGCAAGAATTTCATTTTATAAACTTTGTTCTCAATGTACATTACAGCGATCGTTTTCTCACAGACTATTGTTCTGTTATTGTCAGCATGGATTTATTCGGATCGAGGATTGGAAATGTACTTCTTTAAACCAATTTGCGTTTTTTATTGCTCTAAATTTTTAGCTTCGAACTCCTTCAACATTCACATAGAAGGCTATAAAACCTTGTAACATAGCTAAAAATTCCCATGAAGTAGGGAAAATAATCGGTTTAGAATCTCAAAAGCGAGCTCCCGCATCCTATACAGCAGGATTTTCCAACTTTTTCAAGAACTTTAACTGAATATCAAGTGAGCGCCCCTATAGTTTTGCAACAATAGGAATGATCATAAATAAATTTAAACCAATGTTCACGTTATTCATCTTTAAGGCATTTACAAATAAAACGAGTGCACAAATTAAAATATTGTTGCTAGCAAAGGCGATTTTAAGTAACGTGGAAGAGCACCGCGAGACTGCCAGAGCCGTGCTCGCGAGCATCAGACAGATCAGAGCAGTAGTTTGATAATGAAAGTGTATTCATTTAGGACGGGACACGATCAGAGATGACCTCAGTTGTTCAAAATCAAGGGACTTGAAGCATTCCGCGTTATTTGAAAATGGTACTCGTTTTTGAATTTATTCGCGGAATTTCGGACCAATCAGTCTGTGATCAGCATGAACTTAACTTTAACCGCCAAACTGTATTCAAACTGAAATTAAAACGGTTGCGTTGCCTTTGAAACACGATGTATATTTCGCGGCGCACTTCTGGCATGTACGATATTAGGAAAAGATATTTACACATTTTCTCCCAGGAAGCTGCTGGCAACACAGTTTAACAACCGCTGCCATAAACAAATCAGTTTTCTAAAGAGAAGTATGTGGAAGCCGTATTGTGGCAAAACTTTTGTAAACGGCATTTTACCTTATATTTATTGCAGGATGACTTTCCAGGGGTAATAATCGCAATAATAAATTTTAGGAGAGAACGTACACTCACCAATGGACCCATGTCGAAGATTTTGTCCAATGATCCCTTCCCTTCGGCGATTCACATGTGTCGCCACAGAGATAAGAAGAAAGGTAGAGACCATTCAGATCATCTAACTTTGGAAAAAGGCTGAGCGTCTTCGCCCGACTGATGCACGAGAAAGTCTGCAAAATACGAACGTAATTGGCCGGGAAGAACTGTGGAGTGATCTTTCTTATCAGCGAGGTTGAAATAGATCTACGGAGTAGCGATAGAGTGAGAAAAAGATACAGAGAGAGAGAGAGAATGATTACAAAGCAGATAGCGAAGGAACGACGTTTATTATGGTAACAACAAGTGCGAACATTTGGAGGAAACCTCCGTCACTTATCGCCCATAAAATCTGGCCATTGTTCGGCTGCGATATTCTCAATGGACTCTAAAAGATTCTTTCACGATACCCGAAACGCGTAAAAAGTAAATTATTCTGATAATGTTTTTATTTTTATTTCGACAGCATGTTTTATTTCCTATATTGCAAACGTCGGCGTTCATCTTAATTAATACCCGGAAAGTAGTTGGGAATCTTTCAATATATTCCACATGCGTTGTTATGAGATACATTATAAAATACATAATAAAATACATAGTATATTTATAAGAAAATAAATACCGTACATTAAGATGATCAAAGACTGATAACAATTTTAAATCAGATGAAGGTGTTTCATTTTCTTCGCGCAGTAATCTATGTAATGCAACTTTGCTAAGGACGGTTGATTTCTAATGTCGTTCTCCAAGGTGATATCAATAACTTTATTGGTCATAAGTATGGGAAAGAGCGACTAAAGGTAAATGTCTAGAGATATAAACCCACATATCTACGATTTATTGCCTTGATCATAAAGCTGTATATAATATAAAATTTACAACTTCCAAAGCAAAAAATAGATTGGTAGCACAATAAAAAACTAACAAGCGTAGGGGGATATTGAAACGGATTCGAGAATTATTTTTAATAAGTTAGGAATTTAATCGAATTCTGTATTTTATTTTCGTGTGGTCAAGTCATCCGTACGAAAGAAAAATATGTATGTACAGTAACTCATTGCTTTCAATAATTTAGGATAGGTTGATAAGAGCTCTATATCTTCAATAATATTGTGTTTCGTATAAAAATTAAGAAAAGTAATAATTTAAATGTGCAATGTTATACTGTTATTTTGGCTTAAACACAATAATAATCTAAACATCTATATAAAAGCGAAATTGTATGCTTGTCAATCCTCTTACGCTATCTCCACCAAACTTGGCATTGTGTCTCCCACTGTCCCTAGAAGTAAGATGGCTGAAAATTTTCACAAGGTTTCTCACAAAAAGTTATTTGAATTTTTCGTGTGTTGGTGAGCTTTCCCTCATACTCTTTGGCACTCCGGCGAACACTGAATGTGCCTAAATTTGGTACTGTTTTGTTATTTCTTTCGAGCAGAACGGCAACGAGGCCTTACTTTTTCTCCGTAGTAAAAGGATTCGAGTCCAGGTTCACACTCTTTTTACGTTTTATTTGTCTTTTTCTATTCGTAAATAAGTTTATGAGCTCGTTGTTATCTTTCTTCTATTTTTCTTCTATTTTTTAAAGAATCTACTATCTGCGAACCGCGATAGATGAAGGCTGCTTTGGGGCCGAAACGCGCCTCTTGATACAATGACAATTGATACTTTGTCATTTTGGTCTCATCCATAAATTAAACTTGATAATTGAATGGTCAAGTGCAAAAACGGGGTAGTTCCAGTTTTACAAAGTTTTGAAAAACAGCAAAAAACGTTTCTTTTGCTCTAAACCAGACAGTGGAGCAGCTCCATTTCCGTTGTATCTCCCTAGGAAATGATCGGAACTACATTCTTCTTGCACAAAAGCATCGGGTGAATTTTTCAATATATGAAACATCGTGAAACTCAAAAACGACCAAAAGTGGAGCCACCTCGTTTTTGCACTGGACCCTTCAATTCTGTTTTAGGCTGCCATTTAACAAATGTGGAGTGACGGAAAGTTTAAATTTTTCGTTCATTTTAATCAAAATCCCAAAGTTCGTTATCCAGAAAATGGATCGAATAATATTTTAGCTGAGATTTAACGTTGCTCGGTATTAATCTTTCATTGTTCGATGGCAAGAATAATGCTTCACGTTTTTTTATCATATCGACGAATATCTGATATCACGATCTAATAATAAAAATTAATTTCAAGATCACTTCCTTGAATTTTTACAGATAAACAATCGTTCCAACAATCATATCTTTCGATTAGATAAATTAACAATTTCCTCAAAATCCTTAAATGACATGAGGTAAATTAACGATTTTCTCAATAAAACCTGAGATATCGCAATTTTCATCTTAAAAATTTCAACTTCGAGATTCCCAACTCTTGCCGGAATTTATGAAAGATCGTATGAGGTGAACACCCACAAGAGAAGCCAACGCTCCATTACCGACTTTGTTCATCCTCAGTTACTATGTTTATCCTATTATCGACACACTTAGATTATGAGGCATAAAGAAAAAATCAGATCCCAAATAGATAAAAGCCTTTTCCAATGGAGAAGATAATTCTCGTCACATCACTCGGACTACACTATAGCTGTTCTCCCATCGCAACTTCAATCCTTTATGCTCTTCATTAACAGGTATACAATTTTTTAATATGCTTATCTGGTTTTGCTTACTGAAGTCTGCTATTGTTGGAAGTTAGTCTTTTTTTCTCGTTTATGCTCTAAAATCTTTAACGATATTAGGACTTAAAAGTATGGATATAGACGTGAATAGTCGAAAAAGCTTATAAATCAGGGGTTTTCAACCTTAGTACATTTGAAGGTGATAAGGAAATGAATAACACTTGCATTGGGATAGATTATTCATGTTCATAGCTCTAAAATTCACAGTTTCGGCATATTTTCGTTTTGTAATTGTATTGGTAATCGTAAAATAGCAACTTTTGATCCTGAAGTCACGAATGAAAGACGAAGTAAGAAGAAAAATTATAATATTTATCACTTTCTGGCACCCCATCAAAAGTCTTGACGTACCTTTAGTAGTACTCGCATCCACGGTTGAAAACGTCTGTTATAGATGCTGTTCAGTAAATACACCTTTACAAGAAGCTTCAAATACCTTACTGTAAATAACTCAGAAAACTCGCGGAAACCTGTAAAAATCAAAAGCGGTGTTTCTCTTACAACTGGTGAAAGCCGAATGGAAAAGATCAATTTAAAAAATCTTCTGTTGTTGCTTCGTGCGTACAAGTGCTCGGTGGTGACACTAGGATGCAATTCATAGCGATGGGGGTTTTAAATCTCCTCAGGTCCTTAACATTTACCAAAGGATTATATATATATATTTTGGAGGAATGGGACTTTAATTTCCCGTAAGGACTTGAAGCATTAAGCGTGTTAAATTTCAACAACTTATTCAAATACTGTGCGTAGGCTCTACATTCATTTCATATTTCGCAAATGACATGTCCTTTAAACTTATCTAACTGGCGAACTCCAAATTAAAACTATTTGCTGAATACGAGAAGTAAGAGGGTAATTATTTCCATACGTTTTTGTCGCCACAAAAATACGAAAAAATAAATTGAGAAGTTATTGCGACAAGGGCTTGAATGGACATCGATAAATGGCGAAGGCAAATGGAGGAGGGCAACGAAAACTCTTGAAACGAGAGTGAAGTGGATTGATCTAATTTTACGAACTGTAGTAACTGGAAAGTTCCAGTCGAAACTCAATAAAAATAGGAAAAAAGTGAATTAGAATAGGGCGTTGGAGTATGGAGGAAGGTTATCCAGAAGAGAAGACGGGAAGACGAGGCGGAAGTTTCTCGAAAGTTTTTCATGCGATCAAATCAATTGTACAATTTTCACATTTAATGAACTTTAGGTGTCTAAAATTTCAATTACCTTTTTATTTAGAAAAAATAATTTAATCAATCATCTATTTGGATCGATTATTATTGATCCTCGACCTAATCGGAAAGCCTTGCTGGGTCGTATCTGCCACAAGCTAAGAAAGAATATTTAAAAAATATCTTAATTGAGATTTTTTAATTGTGACGATGTATGCAAGATATATTATTCAAGATATTTAATGCAATGTGGATATATTTAAAAACATAAATTTGTCTGAACATATTTTGGCCTTCCACATTAGTCACTTTTAATGAATCCGAATAGTAATTGCCAATAAAACAAGAAATCAGAATAAAACCACTGTAGAATAGAGTTAGACATACTAACTCATTTATATTACAATGCCTGACAAAGAACAGCATGAGGTTAACCGAAAGGGCGTGCATTGCGTTAGCCCTGAGGTGCACCCTAATGGCCTCGAGGAAGTAAAGTAACGTAATACTCCGACTCAAGCTGGAATGAAAATGGAAAAATCGAGGTATTAACTCTTTAGGAGGTTTTAAGTAGGCACTGTAAACAACAAATTCATCACTGTTGCCATTTATATGTGGATTAGTTAAAAATTTCGGAAGGTTATTAGCGTAGTGTTTATATTGCAGATTAAAATAGACCGTGCTGCAATATTATAAAACAACATAATTAAATGATCGTTTTTAAATTCTTAGCTCAAACTGTGTGCCGCCCTTCAAAAGGTGTGTGTGTGTGTGATAAATACTGCAAAAATATAAAATTATCTATAATTTTCAGATAGTCATTAATGCTTATGCTAATAATTGAAACTCTAACATTCTAAATATAAGTATTCTGAATCATTTAAGACTAAAATGCAAGTATTTCTACTCAAATATTTCAGTCAAGCAAACCCCTTTAAGAAAGTAATTAATAACATAGTCCATATGAACAATGTATCACTTAAAAAATTATCAATGGTAAAATACATTATGTTTAATAAGATTTGTCGCTACTATAAAAATAAAAAATAGTATTTTTATTCATATTTGACAATTGCAATTCAGCCGGTCAACTATTAGAGGAGGCACGCGAATTAGACTTTATATATCTGACTGATTAATGATAAATTTGGATTGTTTCGACACACTAAAGTTGGCAGCGAAGATGATTCATTTTTTCAACAGCGGCGAGAGCTTACCTCTGAAAAAAAGAAAAGCATGCGTAAAATTGTTCCTCTGCCGTCATCGCAAAGGTTTTATTGTTTCCACGGGACAGTTTATGTTCGTTTCTACGGCTCACTTATCTTCCACACGGCATAAATATACTAGATAAAAACACTGAATTGTTAGGTACGTCACTCCCATTTACGCGCGACGCACGGCACACTAACATACCACTAACAGAGAAAAAATACGCACTTCCTTCAATAGCGTGGCCTACTCACTCGAAGACGGTCTAAAATAAGATTGTGTATTAAAAGAAGTTTTTATAGGATAAACATTTTTCAGATATCATATTCTGAAACAACGATTAGGAAGTTTATTTAATACCGTTTATGCAAAGAAATATTGAAGTACATATTTTACGGTTTTAATTAAAATATCTCGAGAAAATTGTCCGTATTTAAGAGAATAATATGAAAGCGTCATTATTGTTTTCTTACAATTTGGTGTCGTTTAATATCTTAGAGCATACGTGGGGAACCTCCGGCCCGCGGGCCGCATGCGGCCCCCAAGAGTGTATAGTGTGGCCCGCGAAGCAGTGATGAGAAAGAGATTCGTATAATTTAACAGAAAATTATTTTTTTATCCAAATAATGATAAAGCATTTAACGCTGAAATGTCAATCATAAATACTTCTTCTTCACTTTATGGATTAGGCAATTTGTCTGCTCCGTCTTCACATTCATCTCCATCTTTTCCTTGGTCTTCCAACATCTCTTCGTCCACTAGACTTATACTCTAAATTGTTTTTTTGTAATTCTATCATCGCCCATTATATCTATATGCTGTAGCCACCTCTCTTTTCCTTCTTCTATTCTTTTATTTATCGAATATATATATATCGTTTTTACATCTTCGTTACGTATGTGATCTTGTATTATACAACCCATTACTTTTCCTATAAATTTCATCTCAGCTGCTTGTATCCTACTTATGTGTTTTTGAGATAATGTCCAAGTCTCAATTCCATATGTTAGAATAGGAGTAACCATTACTTTGTAAAATTTTAGTTTTGTGTCTTTTCTTGTTTTATTTCCTAAGGTTTTTGTATTGTACCACACATCATTTTATATTTGTTTGGCTTTTCATATATACCTATTATATCATTATCATAATCATAGCTTATATCACATCCTAAGTAGTTAAAATGGGATACCTGTTCAGTGATGACATTATCAATTAATATTTTGGGTCGTACAGGGAATTTTTCTTTAAAAGCCATAACCTTCGGCTTTTTAGTTGAGACTTTAAAGTTATAATCTCCACAAAATAGGTGTGGAGATTATACTCTAATTTAGAATCGATTTCTACTTATATGATACCTTACAATCTCTCAGTAACTTCAATTTAAACTAATCAGGCCCACAAGCATTGGCAACTTGCAATGCGGCCCCTCGAAGGATTCGTCACCACTGATGCTGCCCGCCATGTGGAAAAGGTTCCCCACCTTTGTCTTAGAAGTAAAGATTTCTATTTACGTAAATAAGGTTATTTTCTGCTTCTGGATTATTTTTACATGCTATCGAATTACTCATTATGGCATTACTTCTGTGTGCATTCGCAATTCATTAAGAGCGATAATAAGGAAGGCTGCTGAGTGTTTAACGATTCTAGACTTCCTTATTAGACGATAAAAATAGGCAACTAATCTCCGCCGCCAACGTAATAACTCGACGTGCGTACAAGCGCGAGGTGCGAAACACCACCTCTCCCATTAAAAAAAAATGGGAATTATCAAGTGACACAAGCACACGGCGGCCAGTTAGACAACCCACAAACGCCTTATTAGATGGCTCTTCAAACGGCGCTTATCTACAGACACACCCGCCACCTAGGAAGTTCTCGGACGCCAATTATATCTTCACATGTCCGCTCCAATATAGCTGAAGGTCGGAAGGGGAGGATGGCGTGCCATCTGACCTCCGTCACTTGGCGAAATTATAAGGAGTATTGACAGAGGGAGAGAGAAGAAAGCAGGAAGAGAGAGAGAGAGAGGAGAAATGTGATGGGTTGAGAGATAGGAAAAAGTGCATGTGAGAAAAAAGTGGAAGTGGGAGAGTGGGGAAAGGGGGGAAAGGGTCACGAGGAGAGTAGAACGAAAAGAAGGGCTAACGTTCCATTTTTTATATATACGTCGGAGATGCGTCCATGAAAAAAAACTGCGACGTTTGACGAAACGGCGTATAGAGAAACCTAATTTATGCACGTGCGTATTGGTAAAGGTTGAAGTTTCGTTGCTGTTGGACGTTTTCTAGTAAACGTGCAATTTTTGGCCCAAATTAAAGGATGATAATGGGGCACATAAGATATTTTACGTCGGAATAGGTATTTTGAACGAAATAAATACTCATGAGAGCAGCTGAAATGATTCTGAGTTTCTTTTTGAGGTTTGTACGTACGAAGAATGGTACCACGGTAGTATGACTCAATTGGGTAAGTGTATTTATAAAACAGAGGTTCCCAACCCTTTCCATGGCGCGACACATGTACCTGGAATAGCAGATTTTTGCGACACATGTAAATTACGTGAGAACTAATATTCTTGAGAGGGAAGAAAAAATAACTTCTTCCACCTTTTTCTGCAAATTGATTGATTTTTTTAGCAAAATTCTTTGGGACTAGCTCACAGCATTTATTAATAAAAAACTAATATACCCAATTTATAATAATTATCTTTAGAAATTTTCGCGAAACAATGTGAGAATCTTGCAACACCTGCGTTAGGAATTGGCTTTATAAAATATTACTAAATTGTTATCTGCGAGATTATGTTATTAAATGAGAATTATTTTTGTTACCTGTATAGAAATATTTTATAAATAATATTAAATAAAATAAGGAAAAAGCTAGATATTTCTAGTCGAACAATATCAAATACCAAACTAAAATCGTTTTTGCGTCAGCTATCTCAGCCATCCTCTCTAAAGTACTGGAGAGTTTGGGTAAAGCCACTATGGTCTCAAACTCGATGAAGAGAAAATCCCGACTTACACCTCCCCGTGGTAGAGAGGGGGCAACACTTATGTGGATATTATAGACACTAAAGTGGCTAACGTAAGCGGGGACCGAGCGAATGCCGGGATAAGCATTCACCTCCATCATAGTATTGAGTAGGGCACTATCATGTCCTTAGGGTGAGAAATTGCCCTTAAAGGCGGATGAACCAGTCATGGTCAACGGCATAGGATGCAGAAGGCAAGGGGAGACCACTGCATTAAAGATTCTTCTGGATATCCCAAGTATTAACAGCATGGATGGAGCCTTTTCAAGTAAAATAGTCCGGAGGTAAAAAAGTCTCCAACTCGGATCTCCGGGGAGACTGCTCGGGAAGAACCGTCCAAAAGAAGCTAAATAGTATGAAAAGAATAGCGACTTGGAATGTAAGATCTCTGTTACAATATGGAAAACTGGAAAATGCAAAATTAGAAATGAATAGAATGAAGATTAGTATACTAGGAATATCAGAAATGCGCTGGACACAGTCTGGCGATTTCTGGAGTAGAGAGTACAGGGTTATACATACAGGCTCAATAGATGGGCATCCAACAATAGGTGGAGTAGGAATAATCTTAAACAAAGAGATGGGGAAAAGAGTAAAGGGGTATGTGCAATATAACGGAAGAATAATAATAGTCAAAATAGAAACGAAGTCAAAGGTTACTGTGATGATTCAAGTATACATGCCAACTATAGACTACAACGAGGGAGAGGTATGAAGAGTGTACGATGATTTAAATGAAGTTATAAAGTATGCAAAAGTGACGAAAATCTCATTGGCATGGGAGACTGGAGTGCAATAGTTGGAAAAGGAAAAGAAGGGAAAATTGTAGGTAATTGCGGTTTGGGAAGTAGGAATGAAAGAGGGAATCAATTAGTGGAATTTTGTGCATCTCATGATCTTGTTATAACTGACACATGGTTTCAACATCATCCGAGAAGATTATACACATGGAAAATGCCAGGAGAGAGGAGGAGATATCAGTTAGACTCCTTATATGGTTGTGAAAGTTGGACAGTAGCAAAGGAGGTTAGAAGCGTTTGAAATGTGGTGCTATAGGAGAATGCTGAAGATTAGCTGGGGAGACAAGATTACAAATGAAGTTTTGGAACTGATGAGAACAAACAGAGTAATTATGAAAACAATAAGGGAAAGGAGGGATAGGCTCATTGGTCACCTTCTAAGACACGATGGACTGCTTCTAACTGTAATAGAAGGTTATGTAGATGGGAATAATAAAAGAGGACGACCAAGATTGCAATTTATGGACCAGATAAAAAGGGATATGAATTGCAGAAGTTATGAAGAAGTTAAAAGACTGGCAGGAAAGAGAGATAAATGGAAAGCTAATATGAGAAAATAAAGAATGAAGGATTTCACTTGATGCTGTTACCAACCACTCGCAAGATTGATAATTATAGAGAGAGATCTCAGCCATCTGCCCAGGGTTTAGGACAGTTTGGCACGACCGGTTCGGCGACGGACTATTCGGCGATGGGACTATTCGGCACCGGACTGTTCGGCGCCAGCCGTGTTCCGCACGGCACAATTTCAATGTATTTTTGGAGGGAATGGCGTCATGATAATATTAATATTGCAACTATGGAGGTATTTTTCGGTCACTTTCTAATGAACTTTCGTCGAAGAAGCTTCATATAAGCTACAATGTTATTAATTCTGGTTGAAAAACACAAGGAAGATTTTTCCCTGCTGCATTTTGTTCATAGATATCAGAAGTTAGAATCGTCAACCCCTCTCATATCTAAGAACCATCGGCTCTTTCATTTCTGCTATTTTTCTATAAAATATTTCCTCTCAACTTTAGTCGGAGGAGCTCCGCATATCTCAGCGTCTATTTCTGTATGTCTTATAAAAAGGGATAGTTCATATTTAAAGTTTTATGTAAAATTATAAATATTTACACAGAGCATTAAATTTAAAGGAGTAAAAGAGAAGAGAATATGGGGAGAGGGAAAGGGGGAGAAGAGCAGAAGAGAAAGGGGGAGAAGGGAGTATGAGAGAAAGGGGAATGGAGAAGAGAGAGGGAAATGTAGAGAGAGAAAAATTGGGAGAAGAGTAAGGAGATGGAGGAAGGGTGAGATGGAAAGGGAGAGAGAAGGAGAGAGAGAGAAGATAGGGAGAGAAGGGGGAAGAAAACAGGGAGAAAGAGAGATAGGAGAGTAGAGAAGATATAAAGGAAGGGAGAGAGAGGAAAAGGAATAGAATAGAAAGGACGGCGAGGAAAAGGGAGAGGAGAAGAGAGAGAGAGAGAGAGAGAGAGAGAGAGAGAGAGAGAGAGAGAGAGAGAGAGAGAGAGAGAGAGAGAGAGAGAGAGAGAAGAGAATGAGGAAGAGGGAGAGAGTCAGGAAAAGAAGAGAGGGAGTGAAAAGAATTAGGGAGAAAGTGCGAGAGATAGAGTGTGTGGATGAGAGGAGAGAGGTAATGACGGTAATGAGATAGAAAATAATAGATTGAGTGGAGGGAGATGGGAGCGAAAGGGCGTAAAAGGAGAGTTGACTGGTCGCGGATGAAGTGAGACAATGAAGCAATTTCGTTAATGGCCTGAAACCCTAAACCGAAGGGATGGAGACGGTGCCAAAGTTTGTCTTTTAACCCCTCAACGCCGAAGGGTGTGTGTGTGTGTGTGATACACTATGTCAAAAAAGATAAAAAACGCAATTCGTACCTGGAGATTATGAAAGACAACAAAATGTGCTCTTAAGAAACACCGGAAATTACGAGTTTCGCTCCAGAAAAATACATCAAGTTTTTAAGGGTTAGAGGAAAAAAATATAAGGATTGCTGTTGTTATAGTCGGATATTGTACGTTGGGCGGCGCTTAAAGTTTCATAAACTCCGTTAGTTTTACCTCTATAATCACCTCGCCTTGAGTGATGCGTCAATCCACATGGTCCTCTTATCTTCTTCTCTGCCCTCTTCCTCTCGGTCTCTCTCTCTACTCTATTTTCCTATCTCCAGGATTCTACTCTCCGATTTCCAAATATTGGATCTTTTTTCCGGACCGACGGTTTCGATACAAAAATGCGTCTTCATTTTTGTCCATCGCTTGATTAGACATCCGAAATTTCGCTGCTGGATTAAAGAGATCAAAAACCGAATTTTGAAAGTGAGACAGGCCGAGGGATTAATTCAGTAGTTCCCAAAATTTTTGTATGCGCGACATCCTTTCAAAGGTGTGCCGAATTTTGCAGCACTGCCACATTCAAACAACTTTTAATACTTGTGCCTACGTGCATAGCGATCTTTGGAAGCATTCATTTTTGTTGGTACATCATCATCAAATAATTAGAGGAAAGTTTGTCGCCATACTGACTCATCAATTTTATTTATTTATCAACGTTTCCGCTTTAGCCCCAGTCACTGAGTCACACTCGATTGTTGGACCACCTTCGTCAGTAGCTCCCTCTGCCACGCACGGTTGCGGGAGCGTCCGGTAGGTACGTCACTGGCCGGGATAAATGTTATTCAAGCAAACACTTTAATCATATGCGCGTTTGTTACAGTTTAGAACTCATCAGTAACATGTCTAGGGATTATGTATCATTATAACGTTTAACAAAATTTAATGATGATTAATATAATTTAGGTCGAGTTTTATACGTCAGGATGGGCGTGCGGTCTGAGGAGCCAGACTCAACGATAATCCCTTCACCGTTAAGTGGCTCTTTGAGTGTTCTGGTTCTCAAAAGAGGACGTGGGTTCGAATCCCACCCCTGACAGTTTTTTTGGAGCTCATCCAGTATGGTTTTTTCATCTTCCCCTTCAACGGGTGCTACGGAAATACCCATTTAGCTATAGAAAACTTCTAGATGACATTTCTTATATTAATATGCAAATTTATTGACCAAGTTTCAACGGGAATAAAAAATGCGAATTTAATATTTGATTTGATGTTTCAAAGTAAAAGCTCTTGCGATCAAAATCGATTAAGTTTTCGTATTAAAATTCCCTCTATGTAACATGGATCCAGCGTTGCCTATTCGCGTGGAATTTCCATATTAAACCGCTGACCTAACCTAATATCTGCCATCGGTGACGTTTCCCTGTACACAATTTCTATGTCAAATTTTCATTTTCACTTAGAGCTCAGTTAATCCTCTTTGAGAAAATCTTGTAGAGCTCTGGCAGGGATTAAGTCCGTATAAAAATTATTTTTTATTCGTTAGCTGATTTTCGCAATCTGTGATATTAAATATTGTTACTACGTACACTCTTAGGATAATCGCATGAAACATTGCGCACGAACAATGTTATTTCATCATAATATTTAAATTTCAATTCATGAATAACATGCCGATATTTTTATTTTAAGAAATAATGAATTTACAAATGAGGTGCACTTATCCAGAGCGTAATTTATCCTCATATCCGAATTCCGAGGTTGCAAATATTTCGCTCGAAATAAACTTTGGGAATACCGCAGTTTATTGAGTCGCAGGGACGGAAATTCGAATGTGTGAAAATAGAAAAAAATTCCAAGCGGATTTGAAATAAATCAAGGGACGGCGTGGGTAAATACAAACGGCGCTCGAAATTAAATTCGTCGAGTTCAAGGGCTTAAAGCGGCCCCTGCACCAGACGCGGGACTAATTGAACGGAATCTAGTTTTCCTGCGTCATGATGAGATACGCGAACTCAGTTAAAACGGCTTAAGCCCCCGAATACACACGCTTCCAAATCGCTAATATATTCCCTATTGCGTCGCGTCCCTCGGTGACGCGCCTCAGACCATGCCTTATCGGAATTTACGTCTTGCCTCAACGCTCGCTATTTACTTTAAGTACGATGGTTTTATTAACGTTTTTGTCAACGGAATTTCCATAGAAACGCATTTTAAAATTGAAGCGAATGGCAATACGTGCCGTTTTTCTATCCACTAGTAACCTACAAATTTTCGATTTTCTGCGTCATCACTAATGATCATCCATTCGTGTAAAATGTTTTGGTTCGCTTTCAGAAAAATCGCGAGGGTCCCACGGATACTTATGAGTTATAACATAATATGGACCGTATTTATGATACTTTACAACAAGGTTTAATGTTAAATATCTATTATGTGCAGTATTTATATGTTTTCCTACGTTTTGCATTGCATGTGTATTTAAGCATCAAACTTTATATACACACCTATAATATGATAGCATTCCTATATCGATTACTTATATATGTATTTGAAATTCATGAGGATTTTTGTATTTGATAATGTCCTTAAGGAACGTCAATTTGTAATTCGCCTATTAAAAATAAAATTTCCATTTGATCTCATTCTTATTACGAGGACAAACATTTTATAGTTCAAAACTATACATGTGCCAATTTTAAAATCGTGTATGTTACAGAGTTATTACAACACGAGAAGTCTTCACTTCGGTGCTTTTTCTGCGTCTGCTGGAATCCTAATCGAATTTCTTTCCCTCGGGTTCTCTACGTTAAACGTCGCCGTCAATTATTTTCCTGATCCTTGGTCAAAGTACTGCACGTGCTTCGTAAATGCCGTAAAAAATCTAGGTCAAACGGAGAGCGAGCAGCGAAGCAGTTCAAACAATTCGGAGCACGATTGAGGAATACATTATTGCGAAACACATGACGCCCACAGTGAACAGTTATGAAAATTCGGTGCGAGATTGCCCTTCGGGAAGAATCCAGTTCATGATAAGCCTGTTAAATTGCCTGAAGTTTCGTAAAAGGTATGGGTTTTTTAACTTGGAATTAACGTTATTTAAACATTTCGCTATTTTTTTATATATTCGCCCATGATGCGAGGCATAACCTCGTCTATTCGTTAGCTACACATCGATTTTTTCTACTTTATCACGTAAGATTAATTAGAAATACAATGAAGATGCCAATCAGCATGACTTTCCTTGTCGATAACACATACGCTATAATCGGTAGTAATGGAATATTATGAGCCTAAAATCCAAACAATGGTGAGTTATTTTTAAACACGGTCATAGTTATAAACACAGTGACGGCCTTTTATTTTACTGTTTACGTTTACCCTTGATGTTATTGTTTACATTTTGGGCTGCAAAGATATTTATGAAGACGGGAGAAGAATATAAACATTCCTATTTTATTAATAGGCAGAAGAAAGCAAATCCAAAAATATCTTATTCTAATTTGATGATCGATATGAGAATTATTCACAGTTGTGATTGATTTAAAAGCAGTTTTATAAAAGTTATAAATTAAGACAAAGCTGTTTTTGAATTTTTAGCGAGAAAATTAATTAGCTATGAAAAAATAAAGGTTTATAAAATTTAATATCTTTTTTTAGGCTAGGAGACTAGTTTTGCTTTTCAGTAAAATCAACCATGAAATAAATAATGTATAAAGAACACAAAGCATTCGGGGAAATATAAAAAGAAGTTTACATGAATATCGCACGTCGAAAATGTTCTTCGTGACTCTTTCTCGACAGATGCGCTTTTTTATCATTGGGCTTATCGTCATTTATTTGAATTGAATGAAAGATCGCGAGCGGTCGCACTTGCGTTCTAAGTATTATCCATTACTAAGTGATCTACATACTGTAACAACGCGGTTCTTACTTTTAGACTAGCATCGTGACAACCGCCTAGGACTAAGTGCTCCTATAGTCGCTCCAACATCTAAAGTCTCTTGGCCTTGAAAACGCCAGTTAGCAGCAGCCAATAGGAGATGGTTTGTTTTGGAAGGTAGTGGGGAGGAAACCAGTCTCACTCCTGCTCTCGAATAGATCACATCGGGATGCGTTGCCATTAGAAATTGCGTAGTATATCAGCTGAAGGCGAAAATCCGCAAGAGCTGGCAACGCGCACCGATATCTACTCTCCCGCACGAAAGTTGAGAGGGGCGATGGAAGGGGAAACGTTCGTGATTGGGTACTTGCTCTAAGTAGGCCAAGAGCCTTCAGATGGTGAAGCGACTATAAGCGACCTCAAAGACGACCTTGAACTTGGAGCAAAGGTCGCAAAAAGGGGATTGAAACTATGCGCAATAGCCAAGTATCCGTTGGTTTTTGTGGTTTTGTTTCTTTTCAAGCAACAAAAAAAAAGAGGATAACATTTTATCCTCCAAACTTGGAGAATATGGCAACAAAACAATTACGCAATGCAATCAGACAAGAGAATTGTACCTTTGTTTTTCTTTTGGGACATAATTTTCGAGCAAATAATTACACCGTCCTGTTGAAAAGTATATTTTGAGGTAATTCAAGCAGAATCTTTCTTTACTCAAGAACTCATTCTTACGATGGGCGTGCTACGTATTCGAAGAAAACATAATTTCCGATAGTTAAAAAAATGAAATTAGCAAGCAAAGTGACATCTAAAGATGTCTTAAACATATGAAGGCGTTTTTGTTGCAAATTCGTACGAAAAATAAATTCGATCGCAATGAATAAAAGAGAGGAACATTGGAATGGTTGCGCTTGATAATATTTTTTCCAAGCTGGATTCATAAAAAGGTCCTTCGGTCGATCGCCATAAGCCACTTTTTGTATTAATACTATTAAAAACTCTTATTTACGTTATTGTGCAAAATGGCGATACTTGTCTTATTAGTATTTTTCGGAAAATTACTTATTACGATGAAAAAAGGTTTGTAGATGAAGTTATCATTATGAGTTCACATACGAAAATCAATGCCAATTCATTGCTAAATAGTTTAATATTAATTATTGTTCATCAACAGATAAAAAAATATTCTTTAACTTTGAACACCACTCTTTCGTTACCTAGAGGCAAAATGACCGTTGTTATGATGGAATAATGTGGATGGTAAATCAAAATTATCATGTGCGGAACATGAACGGTAAAAATTCGCGGTTGTTTTTTTATCAAAGTTATAGAGTAAAGTTATTTTAGATTAATTTGAATATTTAAATGTTTTTTTGTTCTTCTCACTTTGTATGTCTATTGGGCGGAACAGTAAAGATTGAGCATCAGCGCCTGTTCGATTCAACCTATTTCGCGCGGTCGGAGCGAAGCAGACTTATCAGTAGCTCATATTCTTCATCGACATAAGAGGTCGACATTTTGTACCAAAGGCAATTCTTTCCAAACTCCCACCCGCGCCCCCATACGCACCTTGTGCTTTAATCGGACCAATTATTCATGCCACCTACCGCCAGGTGGTGTCATAGTACGCTTAATATACCGAATATTAAAACGTGGGGGCATTATGCGATGCGACCAAGCCATATCATCAACTGTGATAGCTATGTCATGGTTCATTAAAAAAAAATTGCATGGTCCAGTCGAGTCGGGAATTTGATAGCGTACGAGCTTAAACAATAAAATTCGGTCCAACGTTTCGTCGGGCACAATATTAACTGCATGGGGATATGTCGTTTCATATAAGTGCACAAAATCGTGAAAGCGTCATACAACATAAACAATTACGGCTACAAAATCATGCGATATTTATTGCTTGCACTCAAACCAAATTGATTTGCCAGTTATTATCCTAAATAAGTGGGTTAATTTATGTTGAAATAACATTCTGATAACGAGGAATGCGTGAAAAATAAACAATTATCAAGAAAAAACACAATGGAGATTAATATCGTATACTTAGAATCAGAAGCTTGAAAAGTTGTGAAAAATAATAATAGCACAACCGCCATTGCAACCAGTGTATTTCTACGTATTGTATGTTCTCTATATTGTATATAATTTTTATTGGAATATTTATCGTAAGTTAGAGTTTCAGATGTTTACAACCTAATTAACAATACAGTAATTGGACAAGAAAAACAATTAAAATCAGTAAAAAAAAGAGGTTTATTTGAGAACTTGGAAATCGGACATTAAATATGGTTGAGTTCTCTTTTGAAATGGAATAAAATTTTATGAACCCTAAATGGATTCCTTTTGATATTTTGCAACATTTCCAGGAAACAGCGCACTACGATTTGAGTGTCCTTTGTTGAACGCGGCGTTATAAGAGAAAGTAATGTACCGAACAAGTTTACGGAAACAGAATGAATGAAATACATGGAATGAGAGAAACCCTGAAAAGGGAATTTTTTGTTTTTACTGAAATGCAAGTGTGGCATGACAGAAAATATTTCCAGGCAGGATAATCTTCTATACAGATTGAAAAGGTTTAATTGGAAAGAATTAAAATAACTTATAGGTCTCCAACAGGAAAGAACTTTTTCGTGGCTAGTAAAATTTAATGAAAAATTCGTTTTGACGTTTAACTCGGTGGACACCATAGAGTAAGTATGGGCACACTACGGCCTGTGGGTCGCATGGGGTCCGCGAGAGCATAGATGCTGCCCAAAGAGTCACTTCTAAAGCGAACGGTGAAATTTAATACTGACAATTCCAAACGTTTCAGTTAAAGTCATGCCAGGAAAACCTTTTCTAGTGAAGTTATGGCGCTACAAAATTATCTACCATTGATAATAACTGCTTGGATTAGCCGCAGCCTTCCAAGTAACTTCAAACGTGAACTCTAAACCTTCCCGCTGATGAACTTCAAACTGCTCGACTCGTAAAAACTTTGCCGTATTCTGCCCCAGCAGTTAGCTGGCCCTGGACTCAAGCCCGTATATTCCTTATGTTAATCCGCCTCCTGATTCTAGTAAAAGAAATTAGCCTCGCAAAGATGAGGGAATGAGGTTTGCAGGAAGACGACAGGACCGGACGTGATACGGAAATATTCATACAAATGTAGGGATTTATGTATATGCGTGTACATGTTTGTGACTACGAATGCGTGCGTTAAGAGAGAAAGAAAATTTGCATGTATGAGCGCATAAGTTAGCATAAAATTTCTCTGCTTACAAAAAGTGCGGGAAACGGAAAATTTTATCTCGGAAGCAAATGCTGAATGCAACGAATATTGTTACAGAACGCTTATCTTGTCCCGCGTTTGCATGTTTCGATGCCTGCCTCAGGCGACGACGGGAAAATAAAAATGTTGTGCAAATGAATAATAGCACATCTTTTACGTATGCAAACATCGTGTCCTTTTTTACTCTCTCGCGTGCGTCACCGCCGAATGCGATCAAATAAACGAGGTCAACGTGATAAAAAATGAAACATGCGAAGGGGTTAAAACGCATGTGCGCGAATACGTTTTCAAGGAAAAATTTTCCTCCGTCTTTTTTTTTATAGCTCGTGCTACTGGAATTGGTAGAGATGGGTGATGATGAAAATTTATTCCACAAATCTTCTCTTTTTTCCAAGATGAGAGTCACCGGCGTTTCTGATAACTTTCCACTTCCAAAAAAAGTTAAAACTTCTGCCCACAAATTCTGATAGGATGGAAAACGTTGACGGAATATCGATTTCCGGAGATGAAATTGGAAATTAATACCCAAGTAATAGAAAAAAGAACTTTTATTAAGGAGAGGGGGCAGTTCAAGAAACTTGACAGGGAGTGAGAGTGAACGATCTCGTGGTAAAATTGATAAGCTTTTGAGATATATTAATTTTGATCACATTAATTAATTATACCATTTATAGATCCACCCGTCAGGTGACACTAGTGCTTTCATCAAAACTACTTTTTTTTAATACAACGTAAAAATTATTTTATGTAAATTTTAAAGCATGGAGTTATAAAAAAAACTTTGAATTGTAAAGTACAGTAGTTTCTCAACATTCGCAGTGGTTACGTCCTTGGAAATCACTGCTAACGTAAAATATGCAACGCTACATCTTTACTGCTTACGCATTGACAGTAAAAACTTTCGCGAACTTAATTTCATATGTCGCGAATGTCAGATCTGTGCCCCTGGAGGACAATCAAATTGCATGGGTCAAAACCGCGATTGCTGAGGTTTTACTATACATCAATTCGAGAGCGATAAAAAGTTTCGCAATCCCTCCTTTTTTACGTTTACCTCGAAGGAAGCGAGACGCGACCTTGATAGTGGCGAAACTGAGGGAATATTGACACTTTTTCCTGGAGAGGACGAAAGTAAAGAGATGGCTTAGGGAGGGAATGGAACGCATCCTTGTGCGTCGCTATCGCTTAAGCCCTTTGGGCGTTGTCTCTCGTTTGGATGTATCGTCTTTCGAAGACATTATGGCTAATAAAAAATAAGGAGGAGGAGTTCGTCTCTGTCGTCGCCGTCTATCTATCCGCCCCCACCCCTCCCTATCAACGAGATGCGTCTCGTAAACAACGTGATGACACAATGAGGCCGCTATCTGAGATGCGGCCATTGAGGTGGGGAGAGGGAAAGTGAGAGAGTGGAGAAAAGAGCAAACTAAGATCCCTTAAATAAACTACGGCAGTAAAAAAATACAGTAATAACAATAAAGTTATTATTTTTTTACCCGCGCATCCGTCTTTGCCCGTCGTGATATAGCCACGATGCCTTTCTCCCGTATAAAAGTCGCTTCTTTGGGAGTTTACGCTGAGGTGGTCATAAAAAAAATGCCTCGGAACTTAGAAATAGTTGTGCAAGAGCATACACTGGGGTAGACGTAGCGTAAACGACTTCCTTTCTCCTTCAAAGATGTATTATCGCTCGCGTTTTTGAGATATAGGTCTATCTAAAGCAAACAGAGGTCGTGTACCAAGAATTCGATGGAAAATTCCGAAGTACGACGGTTCCGCTTATACGCTGTATTTATTTATTTATAATACATATAGTATGGCGCCCTCCACTGTTTTCATTACACGATAATTACTTTTAAACGAGAAAGAACTTGGCATATTCAAAGTTTTGTGAGGATGAGAAATTATCACGAAGAATTTAGCAAAACCTTTCTTCGCTTGCATGATAGCTTGAAAAAAAAGCTTCAGGAAACAGAAAAAAGACGTATTTTAATGGATAAAACAGATTTTTTTATGCTCGATAAAAAGGCTATAGGTCAGCTTCATTTTAATACTTACGATCACTTACTTACTTCAAGACGGAGTTTTTTTTAACAGTTTTTGTGAACGCAGTTGGGAATTATTACGGTAAACAGACACCAAACTTGTGTCTTAAAACTTCGAGAATTTCCTCGCATGTTGCGGGCATTCCCGGAAATGCCCGGATGTGATACTTATCTCTCTTTCCATCTTAAATACGACCGGCGCCTCTTACGGGTTAATTTCGGTGACAAACGTAAAAATTTCCGAGGAGAATGGCGACTGAAAAAAACTTGGAAGATATTTCGGTCGTAAACATATTTGGAAAATCTTCCGAAACTGAATCAATTTTTTCATCGTCAGTAACCTTCCTGAGGACGAAAAAATTGTTATCGAAGTGCGTATAAAGATGTGATTGTGTTTTAGAGGTAGAAACTCCCGTAAAGTTGCCAAATTTCGTGTGAGGCCAGAGAGGTCAATGACGTGGTGTCGAAAGTAGAAGTCTTTCTGTTAGGGCACGCGCGAATGAACGATCACTGTTGTATAGTAACTTTCCCGAAACAGCGTGTGAAAAAGGGTGCGAGGCTTTATTAGATAGCAACGTATACGCATCGGAGTTCTTTATTGCAATTACGTAATTCCTTACCAAACTTTTTCGTGAGACAAAAGGAAAACATCAAGCATAGGTATAATATTAATTTTTATCTCGAAAAGAAATATTTTCGAATAAGGCCGTCGTTCTGTAGCTTTATCGCAATTAAGGATTTCGGAAATGAGGAATTTATGATTTATAATAACCACTATTTCCATCATACTACTGAAAAAAAATCATGATATTAACGGAAGTTATAACCCATCAATACCGATTAAATATCATTATTTTTTTTTTAACTTTCTGTTAGATTTTGGATTTTTTTCGACAGCGTCCGGATTAACCTGCTTGCTTTTGTGGGCGTTTGGAATAATTTGCTATCATAACTTACTTGACTTGCCTGCCCTGTCGAAACCATGTTTGTCTGTGAAATGGGAGCTATTCTTTGTTCAGGTCAGTCGATTTAGCAGGTCTGTAGAGAGGTCATCGACAGTTGATGGATGGCGAGACACCAGATCAACCTAAGGAAAAAAGCATAGTACTTTACCAAAAACTTTGAAGTTAATTTATAAGTGATCAACATTCAAATTAACAGAAAATCAAAAAGTATTATATATATATATATATATATATATATATATATATATATATATATATATATATTAAATATTAAATATTTAGTCAAATAAAGCTTACATAAACTAATTTTTAAATATTATAATTATTTATACACATACACTTTGATTTCTCTTCGGAACCGTTAGGATTATTGAATAGTACGTATATCTTACTCTGTTACTTTATAAGTGAAATGTTCCTACCTTTATTTCATATGAAATATATATTTAACTTTAACTTTAAATTTCACTTTTAAGTAGTGAAAGATTTTCCTCACAATTTCTATCATTCCGGTTAATGAAATTCACTGCTTTTGTTGCTATGAGACCGCAGCCGATAATTTAGAAGGTCGACATAAATTGCTTCGGTCCTCAATGCTCACTCTTTACTTAAAATTTGTATTTTCATGCAGCCTATAAAATGTCGTCTCTTGGATCTTTCTCAGGGTTACAAACCATTCATCATCATCATATATAATAATTTACATTGTCTGAGTGTGTGTCTGTCAGCAAAGGCTGAAGCTTAATATCTCGCAAATTAATGAGCCGAATTTGATGTGATTTTCAGGATAGCATTATGATATAATAAAATTACGTTTTAACGTATAAAACTTGGGATCAAAGACCCGGGTTCGATTCCTGGAGACATTTTCTATTTCCCATAAGGTAACACGTAAAAAGAGACATTTCGACGTGCAGGGTTTCATTCTTTTTTAGATTAAAATTAGAAAGAATTGACCTACAATATTCGGATATAAACCATTTTGAAGAAAACATTATAAAGTTTTTTATTCTGTTCATCTTTTTCCGCCTACAGTTCGAAATTTCTCGATGTAAACGTTTAATTCACACAGTTTGAGGAAATCTTGCCATTTTAAGGGGATGTTGCCTTGCCTACCAATTCCATTGTTTAATATTGTTAATTCAATCATTATGGGTATATACGTGCTTTGAATGCTTTTAATACGAGAGAGAGGGGGGAGCGAGAGGGAGGGGGAGAGAGGGAAGTAGAGGGGGGAGGGGGAAAGAGGGGGAGGGGGAGAAATGACGAGGGGCAGGGAGGGGGGAGGGAGAGAGAGGGTGTGATAGGGGAGGGGAGAAGGAGGGAAAGAGAGGCAACTATTTTAAGTTTAACTAAAGATAGCCCGTCAACAACAGAATATTCACTAGAAATGTTGTGTATGGCAAAATATTTCATATGTAAAAGTGTGATATTAATTATTTTAAATGAAAATAATAATAATCTATCTATCTATCTATACTTATTCCGTTGATATTTCAACGGGCATTACACTAGTCTCTAATAGTACATCAGCGAAAATTCCACACGAGCATCATTAAAGCGTCGCGAGAAGACGAGTGGATCGAGGGAATCGCAGTTACGGGGAATTTATTGCAAAAACTCGTAGTATTTCTTATGCCTCGCTGAGGTCCATTGAGTAACTGTCTCAAAGTTCCGCAGCGTATGTTAGGCCGGAAAACGGCGAGCAGTTACCCAACAACGGCCGCCCATTCATCGGGATGGCAGGAAACGTTAGAGAAAGGAAACTTTTCATCGGTCGCACTATCTCCAAAAACCCATTCCACATTCAGCGCGAAGCAAAAAAATAAAAGGGTTCATTGAGTACTCTAGCAAACACGTGGGTGAAAAATTTTCTCGTGGAAATATTTCGTATCACTCCGGGAAAAATGACCGAATGATGGAAAAAACCTCTGTCTGCGATGCAAGACTTTTTGCGCTTAATAAAAATTCCACGAACCCTTATTAAGCGTGAAAATATAAGATCAAGGGGAATTTTCGGTTAAAGTGTACGGTCTACGTTTTTCTTCTTTAACGACTCAGAATATATATTTTACACCATCGTATAGTTCAAGCAGTCTCCAAAATGCTGCTCGCAGGCCGCATGAAAAATTTGTAGCAGAAGTCTTCGTTAAGTCGAGTGCTCCAAAATAAAACAGTATTCGTAAGTGGATCGAGAACCACAGTCTTTATGATTCAGTTTTTATAAGATCATTCAAGATTCATGAATAAAGAACCAAGAGAAAGGTAAGCTTGTGAAACTTTCGAATTTGAATGGGTTTATTATAATAGGTAGGATATATAATGTATATATACACATAATATATATGTAATGATATTATATATGTATATATTCTCCCCATTAATTAAAATTATTGAATAAAATCTTAATGTGTCTGTTAAGTAAAAACAGTAGATTTTACATAGTTACATGTGAATTTATCTTGGTAATTTCAAAGAGAATTTAGCGCAAATAAACCCACTTTTGATTACAATATTGACGACAACGTCTGTTGCCCGATACGAAGTCCAGCTGGAATTATTCTGCAAAAATTAAAACGGCTAGAAAGTGCTTACAAGGTGAATCTCACGTATTCTCGGCGGCACATTTGCGGTAAAATATCTTATGAATAAAACTAATTTCGGGAAGAACGAAACGGGAAGTTCTTCGACGCGACAGGAATTCCCAAGCGACTCCTACACTAAGAATCTTACGAAATAGATTCGATTTTTACCGAGGATGTGTGATGAGATTCGAAAAAAGTCCTCGGATCGCGATGACAGTGGAGACGTCCCGAAAAGCACTCAGTTCGAAATTGGACAACATTAAGGAAATATAGCCTTTTCCAGCGGCAGAATTTCGCAAACTCCGCTGCAAAAAAAAATCCTGCGAGAAAATGTCCAGTTTTCCGGCGGATATTAGGGGTTAGAAGCTCTGTCAAGCCATGCACACCATGCTGTTTGAATATCTTGATCAATCGGTTCCATTTAAGGAATAGTCCCTGTGGACTACATTTAGATGCATCAAACGCCCTCAGCTGCAGAACATGATATCCTAAAGGTTCTCTTGAGAGAAGTCCGTTAAAGAAACGGAACATGAATAGGGTGGAAAGAGATGAATATTTTACGTGAGAAGATTATATTGGAGAAGACGTGCAACCCTCTTATCTCCCAAATCATATTTTTCTATGCGTGACAAATGCTGTTATAACACGTTATTTAAAAAGTATATATGCAGTGGTTAAATGAAAATTATTTTTTGTTTTAATATTGTTCGCTCAATGTGCCAAAATGTAATAATAAATGATAACAAACGTAAAATGAGCGATGTATCGAAGTCATTGTGGGCTTTCCAATGTTAAGTTTACGTTGACTGAATTAACAACCAGAAATATTTGTCTGTATCTGAAAGAGAAACATTAATTGTCGGATTATGAAAATGGTGAATATGATAAACATTTTTGAAGTTTCAATACTCTCGGCTTGTTTATGGAATGTTTAAAATAACTTTTATTACAACATGGGAAATATATTTTAAAGTGCATCTTTCTCACTTCTTAACCTACGGTTGTATATGATAAACATTAATGCATTCAGAGTTTCGTAGTAAAAAAACACGTCTGTGAGAAATTTTGGCTAAAAGAGAAAAGTGAAAATATTTATTATATTAAAAATATTTTCAACTTGAGTCTATGGATCTCACATAAGGCTCCTCGGATAATTTTCTTTAACCTTCAACCCAATCGCAAATGTTTTGGAGTTTTCTACTACGGGATACAATTTTTTGAGTATATTTGAGGGCGTTCGTGTTTTTTTTTCCGGCAGGAGTAAGCATAAAAAACCGGCGATCTAAAAAGGAAAGCGTAGAAAGAAGATCGTCTTCGCCAACGAGGCACGTCTTACTCCACGCCCAAAGCTATATTGCCTCAACCTTTCTCAAGCATCCAACGCAAGGAAAAAACTGTCGTCGAAGAAAATCGCCGGTGGCAAAAAAATTCGAGTCTATACACTCACTCATTCACACAAACAAACACGCAAACTTGTTTATATGGAACGGATAGGGCAGAGGAAATAATCCTATAGATTTTTTTCTACGAGAGTCATTTAAGTGATAAATCCTTACAACGACGATCTCCGGGCTCCATCGAATATTTCCCGGGTAAAAGGAGGGAGTTTACGGAAGGTTGAAGCTATGGCACGAAGTATGAAACGGCATGCGTCTTTGTCCGGTCTCTATAACAATTCACGGGTCACGGAGCAAAGAGATCGGTCTGCATCATTCACCATTCGAGAGCACTGCGTTGAAGGTTGATAGAAGAGAGGGGCGCTTCTGAGGTCAATGGATGGGATACCGTAGCGAACGAAAAGTGACGGATGAAGCAATTGGAACGGTTCGAAAAGGGATTGATTTGGAGGAGAAAGAACCAAAGAAAGGTTTTGAACCATGAAATTTAGATGGGTGTGGAAAAAACTGATTTTCAACTCGTGGAAAACAAATCTATTTCAAAAATGGTGAAAAATTAATTGTTAAAAAGCAGCGGTATAAATCTGTTATTATGATTAACGCTGTTAATTTTATTTTGAAAATTCGTGATCGCCTTCACAGCAATAACGCAGAAGAAGTGCACGTGACGTAATTTCTGCCAATCTGTTTTTTAACCTATGTCACTTAAATCTACTACGAATGAATATCACTATACTCAGAGGCGATTTTACTGAAACTAAGAGATGGGATGAAGTTCTACTTCAATAAAAGAATATACTTTGAGTTTCAAGTTCACATTTTCATCGTATTTTCAATCCAGAAATTCGCCTCGCAAAATAATCAGGGCTTTACGCAATTATTTTTCCCTTGTTACACTTTTCGAGGTAAACAGAAAATGGATGAAATTATTATTTTAAGCTAGTATGTGTTTGTTTTAGCAAATTAGCGAGGCAAGCTTTACGTGCAACATAGGTATTCCAAAGCATATAGCTGGACTCCTCACAGGGTTCCGTCGCTAAGGTTATCGACCTCTTCTTAAGATGTTCATCTTATTAAAGTAATGGAGTTGCTATCTTCCTTGAGATCTTAATGCGTAAATGAATGAATATGGTTTTAATTACGAGAAAGTTTATTCCTCACTCTTCTCCAGCAAAACTTTGCATAACAATATTTATCAAAATCCTCCTGCCTGATTCATTCTGTTCTTAGGTTATTAACAGGTTTTCAAGCTCGATAAATGTACATACTTAAAGTCATCTCTAGGGTAGCAAAGGCTCCCTTTCCATCATTAAGCAAAGGCGCCATCCTGCAATTAACCCTAGAGGTCATTTTCAAATTAACATTTTTAAAAGATTCTGCGCATTTAATGATCATATTTTCATGTATCCATTTCGAGGAAGATATCGGTTTTAAAAATATGTCAAGTGATTCATTAAAACTGAGAAAGGGGGAAATATTATACTCATTATGTAATTTGTATGTTATCACTTTCGGAACCTTATAAAAAATCGAAGCTGTACAGCCATCAGTGAAGGTTGTGATATTAAATAGCACAGTTTATTTTATGAATTTTAGTTCGCAAAACGTTTTCAATTTTAATTTGCAGGTAATGCAATAATATTTTCATTAACCTTGCTGTTGTGTAGTAGTTATGTTGTTGACTTTAACAAAGAAAATAGTTTACACTACACTGAATCATAAAGTTTCTTCAGTTTTACCGATTAACTATAAAAATAAGCTGTCTTTTGTTTATACCTATCGCCGACGTTTATTAATATATTCAACTTGATTTATAAGGTGTTACCTAAAAGTCACCCAGGGAAACACTTCGTGAAGTTCGCGCGGAGGTAATCAGAAACAGGTACTATGCGTCCGTTGTTCCATAGGGAAGAGCAGATACATGCTTAGAGACAGTTACGCGGCAAGCATATAATTTATCCTCCGCGAAAGTTTTCCAAGAGACTCTCCACGTGGAATATTTTGGAGCTTATTATCATGCACCCGTATCTTAACTTGGCTCTGACAGATGTGCGAAAAAATTCATCTCAACCGATATCAGGTACTTTTTTGCAAATTATTATTCTGAGCATTCCATTTTTTGCAACTGATTGGATTAAAACGCGCATAGCTTTCAAAATAAATTAGGCCAACAAATTTAACTAGATTCATTAAATAAATAATTGATCTCTCATGTCATATGCATTAAAAATGTTAATTTAGCATAAAAACAGATATTGAAATACATAATACACATGTATACTCAAAGTTTAGTAGACTTTAGATAATACATTGTTTCTAAATTATTAGAGATTTTCCTTAAAATATGTTGAAGTTACACAGTAAAATGTTAAAATGTGGTAGAAAATATTACGGCGAGGACCGTAGTTTACAATTATTTTTACTTTTTTCCACGCAAAATGTCCATTACTTTAAAGAAGACAAGGGGCTCCCCCCTGGCGCCTATGGAGTTCAACTTCTTGCCTCGCTCCGGGAGGCATTTTCGCCTGCCTCACGAACTATGAGAGTCCCTTCGTTTCAAGTAGGATGCCGCCACGTGCCTTGCTTTTGCCTCGTAATTCTCGGCATATTCTTTGGAAATGAAGTACCTGTGTAATTATTTACTGATCAACAATTCATTTAGTAAACATACTAGCGAACTACTATTTGTTTTTCAAACGGGTAAAAATGTTTCCAACGCGACTCTTACGTTACAATATACCGCGCGACCTCTTAAGGGTTGAAGTCCGTTGCGGCCAATAGAATCCTCTTTAAATGCAGTCCATCGAAACTACCGCGACTTTAAATGCGGCCCGCCGATGTAATCGGAAATAATAATGCGGCCCGCCATCGGAAAAGGTTTGCACACCCTTTCCCTAGGGTTGCGCGAGTTAGTCCTCCTTTCTCCCATCACCCTATCATCAGCCATACTGCCCATGGTAAATGCGTCTCAAAACTATTTTACTTTCTCATATACGAAGTATATTGAGAAAGTATTGTAATCGCAAAAAAATTCGACCTCGAGATTTTGACGGAAATATACGTTTTAGGTGTAGCTGAGTCCGAAAAAGTGGTTTTCGCAATGCCGTCTGTCTGTTATTGGCTCTACAGCCTAAACGGTAGAACGAAAATGAATGAAATCTCCTACTGATTGTGAGTCATTTTATCATACCTACAGAATAAAGGCTATGAAGAAATGGTGGACATTGCTCAATAATTAAGGGCAGTTTATTCTACGCATTTTTAACACAATTTGATTTTCTCAAAAACGGCTCTAGCGATTCTGATCAAATTTCGTAGTTACTTGAGCTTACGTGATCAATAATATCACATAGTTCATATTTCTCAAAAAATGAATGTAAGGCTAGTTTATTCTTGGCAACTTTAACTATAATTTGACTTTCTCAGAAACGGCTGTTTTCTCTCTCTTTCACAACACAAATATTCCAAGAAAAGGGCAATTTTAGTTGCAATCTTAAGATTACGACTCCCACATTTTTACGCAAGAATTAGACAGATAGGGTAACGTCTTATGATAAAATTTGTCAACTTGTGATACAGGCACGTTGGTGGACAGAACGCTCGATGTGATATGCTAAAAAAAACACCGGATTAGAAATTTTTACTATGTTGAAATCATACTTTTATGACAACCAATAAACAAATCGGTAAATATTTATATTTACACTATATTTTGTTGGTTTCACAAATATTTGTAAAGATTAAGAATTGTTACGAAAAGTTTAGCCACTTGCTCATCGGTTCATTGAACTTTTAACTTTGCACGAATGGCTACTCATCCTTAATGTTTATGTTGCGCGATTTGTTGTCATCATCATCATAGGTAATCTGACCGCAAACGGGTTCGTTATTATTCTCGGTTAAACCTTGTTCTCCATATACTCTTATTTTCCGCGCACTTCTTCATATCTTTCCATTTCAAGTCGACTATCAGCTGAAATCTTTTCCTTCCTCTTTATCTTTTTCCATCCAATTTTCCTTCTGACACATCTTTAATCGTACTATCTCTTCTCAGGTAATGCCCAATCCAGTTCGACTTCCTCTTTTTTATAGTCTGTATAATCGCTCGAATCTCTTCTATTCTTCTTAGTACTTCCTCGTTTTTCATTCTATCTGTCGATTTTATCTTCAGCATTCTTCTCCATGCATTTTATATCACTCTTCCTGAATGTCCATCTTTCAACTCCATACAAAGCGATACTCATAACGTAGTATTTTATCAATTTTTTTCCGTTTCTCCTCTTTTATTATTCCCGACTGTAGGAGTTTCTTCCTTCTGATATCGGATTTTGCTTTTCTATTCTAGTCCTTATTTCATCGGTGCATTTTGCATCCGTTGCTATGTTCTTCCAAGGCGCTATTCGTATTCACCTAATATTCAATTCCGCCAACAGGTTGGACGAGTAACCGGGGTATAGAAAAATGCTCCTTGTTTTTACATTTAAGATGCACTCGTGAAATATGTATGACGTATCATGCCGCACTTAGTATAAACACAAAGAAGAGTGTAAGCACTCTATTGCGTACTCGAGAAAAATCTATATTCTACTTCAGGAAATGAGTTATGGGAAAATTTTCAAAGATTCCGCCGAATAGGAGGCTTAAAGGCTTTGTCGAGCGGGAGAAAGGCTCTCCGTCCCAATATTATGCCGGGATTCATCTTTCGACGATATCGCGGCAGTGGATGGAAATAGAGGGATTACTTGAAGGCAAGATCCAGTTGGGAGGGGAGTGAATGACTGGCGTGTCGTACGAACCGTACGATCCCCGCTGAGATGGAGAGCTTATGAAAAAACTGTCGTCAACAGGCTCCGAATGATTTGAAAATTTGTGGACACGCTGTGTCTCAACGCATAAACCAACCTCCTGTCAGGAAAACAACCTCTTCAACTCCTTCTTTCCCTTTCGGAATCGTCTAGATTCGATTTTTCGTAAGGCCTTCCCCTTGCTTTGCAATATAGTGGCTGTCTTATAATTATGCCCAGGATAATGACAAAATATATTAATTTGACAAAGAGAGATATTTTCTCTTAAGAACCTCAAAAGGAAAAAAATATTAACAGATTAAACCGCGACAAAAAGAGAGTTAATTCGCAAAGAAGGCTGGATAGAATTTTAAAATGTCTTATCTTCGACTTCGAATATTTATCTCGAAAGTTAAGCGACCCGTTTCATTTTTCTTTCAGAAATTTGGCCATAATTCTTGGTGACGAAGATCGGAAAAAAGTCTCTTTTAATAACTTCTTAAGTTGCTTGTATGCATTGGGATTTAATCGGCCTAAAGGCTTACCTAAGAGAAATTAAACCTTAACATCAGGCTTTTGAAAAGGTTTTGGAAAATACCATAGTGGATTGAAAGAGTTGAGCTCCTTATAGTAAGAAGGATTTCCGAGATGTAAGCGTACTAGGAATATTTTTTCTATGACTGTCGTTAAGAATAATTTCTCTCGTTTTTTAAGTGCCTAGACATACGTTTTGCGTCCAATAAAATCCCTTTAACAAGAACTTTTGTAAAATTCTGTACGCGTTTAAAGTTAGTCTTGTTGAAGCCAGTTTTTTTTTCTGACGAAACGCGAAGAAAATAATGAGTATTCACATTTCTCGATTTAATTGATTTGGGGATTTTTAGTATTAAACTTTAATCAGTAGATATTTCCATAAATGGTGAGATAAGGAATTACTAATATATCAAATCTCGATTATATTATTCTCATGGGATTGTTGCGTGATAGATGAAGCTTCATAGCCATGAAATAATTCTGACAACCCGATTTTTTTTAACGAAAACTGTACGGCGCATAAAAAAGATGCGTACTACTGGTTTCATATGGGCGCATATAAAGCGGTTGAGTTGAAAATCAAATCAGTACACATATTTTACTCCATGTTGTTTCGAACGTCAAATTAATATTTTTACTCGGGTAAAGTGTTATTGCATATTTAAAAATGTTAGGAACCTCATTACCTAGTTCGCATTTTTATCTAGAAAATATTTTCTCTTTTTTCAGCTGAACAGAAATAAGCGAAAAGGAGTAAAATTCCGCAAAATAAAATATTTGAAATAAAGCCTTCCTTAACTGGTAGAACCTTAAAGCGGTTTTGCATTAAGACGAAGCAAGATGATAGGAAATCCCAAAATCCTCTTTCCAGCGTGCGCGCAGAAATTTTTCCGCTTCAAACGACACCAATTAACTATATTATGCTTATGGAGAATGCTTGAAAGTGTATTAAACGCGGTGGATGCAGCCCCAATCAACTTTTACGATCAGAATTTAAAGGAAGATACCATGTCCAGCTGATACCGTGGATAATCGTCTCATTTATTGTCTCAAAGAAACAGCGACTCCATTTTCAGAACGATACACATTCGCTAGTCCTTTTATGCATTTAATCACGCAAATCCAGTTACTCTTCTCCTAGCGCAGCTATCCTCTGAAGGCAGTTTAGGGTTGCATTCTTCGGATTTCGTCGCTTCCATTGACGTTGAAGAGGGCAGTGATGGTAAAATGTTATGGTGTAAAGATAGGGTAGGACGATCCATTTAATGAGATTGTAAAAGGGTTTTAAGGGTGAGGTGGCGAGGGACGATAGTGGAGACGGTCCGGGTTTAAAGCATTAAAGGGTTCTTTTTTTTTTGTCTTTCCCCTTCCTCCGGTTTTGGCCGGGTCTGAAGGCTGGATGGCGAGATAGGAAGGCAGGGGAAAAGGGTAAGGAACGGGAGAAGTGAGTTACGGCCGACCACGAAATAGGGATTTTTCCGACTTCCGACCGGAAGGATATGCGGGAAAAAGGTTTTAGGAACATTCGCCATCTACGGATATGGTCTTAGTCGGTCGCTTGTAAATGGTGCACTTAAAGCGGTTCGTCAACGTCGTTCTATTCTCGGCGTTGTTCTCTCTTTTCCAGCAATTTCTACTCTTATCTCTTTCTACCCTCTCACTCTCTCCGCCATTCTTCATCAGGTTTGCTCGCGTCATTGCGAGCGGGTGCCATGCGAATCGGAGGCGAAAAAGCGGAACATCCGAATGTCCAATCGAATCCTTTTTTTCCCCGTTTCAGTGGTAATGAACGCAGCCAAAAGAACAGGATGAGGAGCGGATTAAATGAGTGATGGCGGGATAATTGGAGTCGAATCCATTCCGGAAATGTCTCTGTGGGATGGATGCTCGTCATAACGTCTTTCTGGGGACCACGGATTTTTTCGGCGTTGCGCTGAAAGTGCCGTATGTTGAAAATGATTGTTAGGTACTTACCGGGATGGATGAATATTTTTAAAAAACGTTGCATTGTATCAGCATTGTATAAATCCACAAAATAATGATATTTCCGTGCTTGATTTTTAAAAGAAAATGGCGTATTAAACACGAGGCAAGGGAGTTTAAATTTTCTGTCGTGCCGTCAATTCATTGTTCCATGTAATTTTTGGATAATACGTGTGATACAAAATATGAGCTTCCGGGAATATATAAATTCGTAACAGTGAAGTACGTTATACTGAAAAATTTTACATACTTTACATGGAATGTTCGAGGAGGATTAAGAAACCGACATTTTCTGTGCGTTATAACAATATTTTAATGTAGTCGCGTCGTTAGAGAAGAAATACCCACTAGACGAAAAAATAGAAATCAATGTCATTTATTCAGATTTCTTGCCAGCATTACAGCTCGACTCATAGATGAAATGAATCTCCGCGTTCGAATAATTCACTCAATGGCACATTTATTTTGTAAAAGGATATGAATTTTTGTTAAATAGACATCTTTCAAATATATCGTTTTACATTAAGTTGTTAGCTTTCATGATCAAAAAGAAATACCAGGCAATTAAATAATTTAACAAAAAGAAATTTTAAATATGAAATGCTCAAATGCAAAAGTAATTTTTCTGTCTAGAAAGAATATTCCTTGTAAATTTCATGAATTCTTGATCGATAAAAAATTTCATTCGATTGGTATTTAACATAAATTATTTTAACTTTTAGTAGGTAATATTAATTTGAAGTACTTGGAACGAAATATGGGTTTGGAGAAGAATGCTGAAGATAAAAAGGAAAAATAGGATGAAAGATGAGGAAATGTTAAGAAGAGTAGGAGAAACGCAAAGTATTGCAGAGATTACGAGAAAGAAGAACTAGATCAAACATTACCTGAGAAGACAGAGCGTGATTTAAGACGTGTTAAGAGGAAAACTGGAAGGAGAAAGAGAAAGAGGAAGGAAAAGGTCTCAGATCTTTGATGACTTGAAGAGAAAAAATAGCTTTCAAGATATGAAGAAATATGCGAAAAACAAATACACATACAGGGTGTTCAAAAAGTCTCTATACAGTAGATAGATAAAAATTACAGGTTGGCAACACTGATGTTTAGTATTGTCATAACCTCACTTGCAAAAATGGTTTTGTCTCTAGAGGAAAAGATTTTTTTTAAATAGTAAACATCAGTGTTGCCAACCTGTAATTTTTATCTACCTACTGTATAGACTTTTTGAACACCCTGTATATAGGGAACCAGATTTAACCAATAACAATAGCAATGGACCTATCTCGGACAGACAAACTATGATGATGATTAATTTACATTTCTCCTAAAATCTATTTATTTGCAGTTTCTGTTCTTTCTTGCAAATTAAATAGGGGAATCCTACATTCAAATGAAGTGAATCTTGAATTCTTTTGCATTTATATAAATAATTTATTGAAAAAAACTATTCATATCAATAGAAAGAGGTAACAGTCTCGCAGAGATTTACTTCAGAAAAGCAACAGAAATAGTACATATTTCGATCTTTTAAATATAACGCTGTTGTCTGTTCAAATCATTTGCCTTATTTTAAGCAACCTTTACTAACCTTTATCGGACCCATTTTAAAATGAAAAATTGGGTTCCCACGGACCGAATTTAAATGCCCAATATATCCTCAAAATGTTGACATTCAATAAATAATTTGTATCTTAGAAAAATATAGAGATATTTTCCTAAAACAAAACTATATTTTACATAAATGTTGCTTTTATTCGGCTGTTTAACTTTATTATGTTAAACAAAAAAAAACAAAATGAGAAAAAATCACAAATAGTATTTTGTAGAAAAAATGTCAAATTTTTGAAGAATTTTTCATTAACTTAGTAAATCATGTCTTTAAAATGTTTTTACTTTCTCCATACGTAGTATAGGGAAAGTATTGTGATCACGAAGAAAATCGACTTCGAGATTTCAACGGAAATACACGTTTTGAGGTCCCTAGAACACGTTTAGACTATTTTCGGAATGATGTGTGTGTGTGGGTGGATGGATGTATGTGATTGTGGGCACTCTAAGTCAAAAGGTACTTATATTAATAACTAAATTTCATATATAACACTTTAGCATGAGCACGAAGAACTGATTAGTTTTTGGACAATACCGGTTAACCGGAAGTCGAGGTTTATTCGAAACGATTCTGTTTTTGCGATACTTCTCCGTTAAAACATCATTATTGTACATACAATTCTATACAACGGTTATAGAGAATGTAATTTCCGACAACTTTCATTTGAAGCAATTTTCCACAGGAGTTATTGTTTAGGAATTATTTATAAATAATCGGTTTTTTCGGTTTCCGTCAAATATATCCTTAAAAACGTCGTTATTGCTAATCTTTGTGAGGACCAAAGTTGTAGAGAATAATATTTCTTCCAAGTTTTCTTTGAAACAAATTTTCATAGAACCATCGATTTCGGAGATATATAACTTTTTCGTAATTTCCAGTATACAGCGGCACCACCATGTAGCGGTGAATTCTGTAAACATATTCAAAATATACGTAATTTACGGCAGTAAGGACGACTGTGTTCTTTTACGATACGAAATAATAATTTTGCCTTATAATGCTATTCATAATAATTTAAATATCTATATCCCAAATATGGAGAAAGTCATGTGTTGGCCACATCAAATTTTTTTCTTATGCGACCCAACTCATTGTCAGAGAATACTCGAGTGACCGCTCTCGGAAAGATCGTAAATCTTTCAAGACCCTTGTCTCTCTTTCCCTCTCAAGAGATGCCGAGCAAGCACATGGCCCAAAGAACCTTTCCATTCCCTCACCCATTTTCACTCAAACGTTTACGCAGAAGGAAAACACAAATACATCCCAACGAAAGGGGGATGTTTGCGAAAGATAATCAGAGGTATATCTGCTTTCAATTTGCGGTAGCATTCTTGCCGAGATAAGGTTCGTCCAGTGGTGGGATTCAGCCGGTTCGCACCGGTTCGGCAGAACCGTTACCTAATTTTTTTTTAGTTCGGTGAACCGGTTTTTAAAATGGTACTTATAATATTTATTTATTCATTTCATAAAACAAATTACAGCGGCAATATCTTTTCAAATCCCTTCATCTCAACCGCACTTCCATGCAATTGAACCATAACCGTAAACAAACATATAACGTAAGGAGAAGAAGTGCCCAACAACAAATCTCAGACCTAAGGACGCTCGTTGATGTTTTGTTTTTTTCTCTCTCACCCTCTCTTCGTTTTTAATGACGACCTCTGGCAGTAGAAATGGGCCAACGAAGTAACGGATCTATGGAGAACAGTAACAATAATCTGATTACCTAAAACATGTGAACGAAAATATAGACACGCGATTTATTTATCTCTGAATTTCACTTATGTTCTTTGGAAAACTGGAACCCTACCCGTTGGACTGCCTCGCGGTACTTTTATAAGAATTAATCTAACTTTAAGTCATAGATAGTCTTTAAAGGTTATCATTTAAGGAATATAATTAATATTTGAATTTGTTTAAATTGCATGCAGAGGGGAACTGCTTGATATTAATGATCATAGAGATTTCGTGGAAAACGTTTTTAAAAATTCCCAGAATTATGAAATTCCTGAAAGTATTCAAAAAGCTAAAAATATTGTCAGAACACTTGCTGTAAGTTCAGCAGAAGCGGAAAGGGGTTTTTCAAAGATGAACATAATATGTTCAGAGAAGAGAAGTCGCCTAACTGTTTCTAATATATCTAAAGGAATGGGATCCCACTCCTGTAGTGAAAAGATGGGTAAGGATTAATCACACAGCCGATGATGCTCGGATAAAAGCGAAGAAAATCGCAAATGAGGACGCTAATCAAGAAGCAATATGGAAATATCTTAAATAACAGTTTTATTGTTTTTTTTGTCAGGTATACTATTTAAAGTTTTTTCATTAATATTTTTTAACTCTTTCTTGTAACATAATCCAATTTTATGTACCTCTTTTATTATTCTTATTTAAGTATTAACTATATGAAATAATAAACTACTTTTTGGTATATCGTTTTTTTTACTTAAAACGGTCATTAGTGCAGCGAACCGGTTGTTAAATTATTTGAATCCCACCACTGGGTTCGTCTCAATATTGTATAGGGATTTTTAGAAACCGCAATTCCTATGGATGGTGGAAAAATTGTACAAATGTTTGGGAATCAAACAGAAGCAAAAACAATGAGGACGAAATAAAATAAATCCGTTGACTAAGGATGAGAAAGGAATCTTTCTAGGGTGTGAAGAAAGCATTTGTTTGAAAATTCGGAAACGCCCTACGCAGAATAACACTGTGACGTGCATAACGTTGACTATAGGGCAACATAGGGCCAACGAGAGAGACGGCAAGCGTTGCCTATTGGCAAAATTGGTCCTTTAAAAGGTTAATGTATAAAACAAAAAATTCGGTGGAATCCACTGCCATCCAAAGAGGAATTCTTACAGAGTTAGAAAGTGCCCGAAAAAGAAGTTTTTGTTATTTATTGCATCTTAAGAATTCACCGTTGAAATAGTATACGCTCACCGGAAGTGTGTGCGATGGAATAATTGAAGGCTTACAAAAAACACAATGCCGTATCACCGCGAGTTACGACTAACGCAGATTAACGTTTGATTTACAGTGGGAATTTTTCTTATACAAGCATTATGAATTAAGATTGGAGTTTGATTAAATGTTTTATTATTTCGGGATCGAATACAATACATTAAACCTTAAAAAAGTATTTAAAATAATTTTTGTTCAATATCATTCAGCTCTAGAAAACAAAATATGCAATGGTATCTTACAAATTTCATTGCGTGAAATGTAAACCTAATTTTGGAGAAAATTGCATAAAATATTCCTGGAAATTCATTTTTTTCATTTTTGTCAAACAAAATTCACCGTATTACATTTTTTACTTTCGCAAATCTCTAAGACAGGATCGACCGGCTTTTGTTTTATTTCTAGCTGAGAGCGAAGGAATCGTTTATTTTTGCATTGCCAGTTTTGATGGTGGAGGTCGTGTATAGGCCATAAAAAGTGTATGAAATATATCCTAATATTATCATATCCACAAATAGTAAAACGATAAACGGGAATGTATAGAAAATCACACGGATATCTTCTAACAGATTGTTAAATCTGAAGCACTTTACTCTTTGTAACGTACCTCAATGGATCAACCTCCTACATCCTATCTCGAGGTAGATCAATGATTCCTTAGGGAAACTGTGTTACTAGGTCCCGACCGAACTTCAGTATAATTCCCCTTCTGCCGTTCGTAGAAAAAGGCGCGATTTGAAGTATTTCCACCATGTGAAAAGGATTTCAGTACTGATACTTTTATCATCCTTGCTGTTATTTCATAACTTCGCAACATAGCTAAATGATTGCGATCCTGATTGTATCAGCGAGATTTTCTCGTGGATTTCTGGCAAATGAATGACAAAGACCACCCCCCTCCATTCATAAAGCGATTTGGTGGACTATATGTGCATCCTGTCGGTAAATCGCATCGGTGTTGAATAATGGATCGCTGATCCACCGATCGGCGATTCTGCTAAAGACCAAAGAATCAGTTTTACAACTAGCTGCGGCTACTATTTAGTAATGAAGATTAAACCCTAATTCCACACAGGAATTGAATTAAAATTAGCAAAATACTTCGCACGAAAGCTTTTTTTTTACGATTTCGAGGGTAATGGTAACGGGACTCTTTTATGTTCATACCTCACATACGCCGGCCTATAGGTGCAAGGGGTGCATCGCAACCAGGCGGCATTTCACGGGCGGAGGCAAGAATCTTTCTTAATTTTGTTTTTTTACAAACATACAAACGTCCTTTACAATCCGCTGTGTTTGTAAACTCATGTGATAGACCGCCTTCTAAAATAAAGTACTTTTACGTAATATATCGAGACGATTCGTATACGAGAAAGTTTACGCAATGCATTTTGCACAATTTATTTCTTAAATTAAATACAGCTTTTATTCTAAAAATCGAAAAAAATCTTGTCCAGGGTGCTTTTATAAGTCCGTAATGGGCGGCATAAACTGCATGCACCCGGGAGGCAAATCGGAAAGGGACAGTTCGGCACGACCGGTTCGGCGACGGGCCCATTCGGCGATGGGAGTATTCGGCACCGGACAGTTCGGCGCCAGCCGTGTTCCGCACGGCACAATTTCAATATATTTAGGAGGGAATGGCGTCATGTTAATATTAATATTGCAACTATTAAGTTACCGAATCTATTACGTGGAAATAAAAATGACTATATTTAAAAGAAAATACATTTAAATTAACTTTCCTGAGAAAAAGTACACGATAAAAATTATACGACGAAAAATCACCGGATGATATGCATAATGATTTGCGAAATTAATTAATTATATTAATACTAATTTAATACAAATGTTACTGTTAAGTTAAATTAGCTGACTTGATTTCATCGAACCAATACTCTTTAAATAAAAATGATTATAGTTTTAAAGAATGTAAATCTATTTTCCTTTATATGTAGCTATTTTTATTTCTAAATAATAGATTCGGTAACTTAATAGTTGCAATATTAATATTATCATGACTAATTTACCTCCTAAATGTGTTGGAAGTGTGCCGTGCGGAACACGGCTGGCGCCAAACAGACCGGTGCCGAATAGTCCCATCACCGAATAGTCCGTCGCCGAACCGGTCATGCCGAATCGGTCGTGCCATACTGTCCTAAACCCGAGGCAAATATGCTCGGCGCGGGCCTGCTTACATATGTTAGTTTCGAATTACGACTTTCTTGTTAGATTTTCTTGAAAACAGCTACTCTTGCGATAAAAATATACCGAACAAAAAATATTTCATTTTACTAGTTCTACAAATTTTATTTGAAGACTTTTTCGGCATGAATGGGTACTGTGAACCTTTGCCTTTGCCCATAAATCCTTACTATGTTAAGTATAAGCCGAGAAAAAAAACATACGTACGGGTGGAAGGACAGACAGACGGAAGCTAATAGACGCTCACTTTGGAAAGGAAACCCCCGCCTAAAAACGAAAAGGTGTTTGCTGATGATAAGGAGCAAAAAAAATTGTCTGTATTTTTATGGTTACATTATTTTTCACCGAGATAATTTATTTGCCCGAGCCTTAAAAAAAAAGGAATGCGTCTCAAATATTGTTCACAACAAAGTCATTTAGGAGGCTGCGTAAGGAACTTCTATACCTTTAGGAGGAGAAACGATGCAACGAGAAGATGGATTAGCGGAAATGCTATTCTTTCCTTATAATAAATGTCCCAGGGGCAGAAAGTGAAGCGTTTTCCTCTGACCTTGTTTTGTGCGCGGGACTTCCGGTCGTTATACGACTCATCCCCTGACTAATTCCAGTGGAGTTAGAGTGGAGAGAATAGGGGAAGAAGAATAGTTGGATGGAGGGAGAGGAAAGGAGGGAGGGAGGAGAAAGTGGTCTCCCAGAGATCGCCTGTAATTTGGTCCTCGTTAATCGATGACCTTGCGGCGATTAGAAGCACACGAATTAGGAGTGGATTTTGAAGCTAAACTTGTGGTCGGCTTAATGGCCAATAAATTTTTCGCTACGTCATCGGTCTCATCCCGCGTTATTCCTTTTACCCGCTGTGATGATTATTTAAGGCATTAAACGTTATTCTTTCTGCCCCTAGGTTCTTTTACAACCGAAATATTTACATGACACCTTAAGACATTTACGATTTCACTTTCAAAGAGTTTAAAGCATTAAATCTAAATTACTTCTACTTGTCTGTAATATTTGTTGCTGTTTAATACGCAGTTACGAAGGATAATTGGAAGCATATAACTGCTGGAAATATGTTCTGAAATGCGTTACACGTTTAACATAAAAGGAATATTTCAAATATGATAGTCTTTGATAAAATTTAGCAAATTTAATTCATGGCAAAAAAGGCGTAGGAATACAAATACGGGCGACGCCCGAGATTCGATCTTTCGACATTCGACTAACTCGAGAATTCGACCGTTATACATTATAACCTAAACTCGACTTCCGATTGGTCGAGCTCGCCTATTCGACCGAGCAGATCCGTCGAATTTGGAACAACATATAATTACATAAGTTTCTGTGCTTCCGTTCGATGAATCAATCGGATTTTACATTAAGCAAAAAAGAGCATTTATAGGATGTACATATAAAAGCATCTACTGAAGAATTTTCAATGAGACTACTTCTAATGTTTGGGTTATGTCCATCAGCTAACTCCCACATCTCTACCTGCTAGCAGACCAAGAATGTATCTCTATAGAGCCCCTGCTTATTAGATTTCTTTTGCTGTCAGAGCATCTTTCTTTTACAAACGGAAGAACTACTGAAATCTTTGGGGAGTATCCTTTGCATTCAGTTCGAGGTTTGGAGTCGCATTCTCTCTCTCTCTCTCTCTCTCTCTCTCTCAGCCGATTGTTTCAAAGAACTTTTGTTTTATTTCTTCAAATTAAAAAAAATAAATTGAAAGAAAATTTAAGGAAAGAAAACTTGTTTCAAAAAGTAATTTCGAGCAAAAGAGAAATTCACGATAGTTCATTTTCATCGTTCGTTCTCATGTCAACCAGTGAAGAAGGCGTCACTGCTATTTTGGATGTAAGTAATAAGGGAATTATTACTTTTTCTAAGGAAAAAAAATATTATTGGAGCTAAAGTGTTGAAACTATTTTATCCATTCCCCTAGCCTACAGAGGGGCTTCTCTTTCAACAAAATTTTTGCAACTTATCAATTAATAAACCAAGTCCCGTAAGCACAGTTGAAAAAGATTTCAGGTATGAAAATATTTTTGTCGTTTTTCTTTAGTCTTAAATTATTTTATACTTTTTAATGACTTAATATTTTTTTCTTAGCACGTTAGTAATGTTATTTTAACTAGATGTTATATGAGATGGAACTCAATTATCTTCCAATAATACTTTTATGATTAAACGGCGCTCGACATTTGACTGTTCGAGATTCGACCGAGTTTTCAGGAACGCATCCCTCTCGAACCTCGGGCGTCGTCTGTATACCCTAAAATTTAATTTAAATATAAGCATTCGTGCAATGTTTGGGTGAGCTTTCGTATGTGCTTTTACACGTTCATTCATATTCGAGCTGACGTCCACACTAAAATCGTATTCTCGCCGAGCATCGCTCGTAAGTTGATTATCCTCTCGGTGTGTAGGCGAATAAAGATGCACATTCTTTCTCTTTTGTATTTATCCACGTGATGTTTATCTTTTTGCAAATTTTGCCTGATTACAAAGCAAAATTCGGTCATAAAGAGCGGGGATTTCAGCGAGATGCGCATGCATAGAGCCTTTTAAGTGTGAATGATTTGGAGCAGCACAACTGCTTCAAAGTGAAACATCAATGTTTATAACGTCATTTATCACATTATGATGTAGAAATAAATCACTGAATAGTTAAGACAGAGTGTGATTATACCTTCGTACATACGCGCATCTATTTAAACAGAAACTAGTAAAAAAATTGTGGCAATTTAATGACATGCACGCGGTTTAAAAATTTTGAATACTAGATGCCTATTTTCATCGGGCTAGACTTAAAAAATGAATGGAACTCCACAAACTCAATACAAATAGGGAATTCGTCGTAAAGGAACGCGCGAAGTGCGAAAACTCGTTTCATTCGTCGCCTCGTGCGGTATTTGTATCGCACTGTCTTTTAACCTCAACCGGAGGACGCATTATCTTTACTGCGTAACAATCCAGTTTCTTTTTCACGGCCGTAAAATGTCGGCGCACGTGTTTCGGGATTTTTTCGCGAAGTCTTTTACGACTGGAGTTGAGGGATGTTTTTTCCTCCGAACAATCTTGAACCACGAAAATCTTTCGTCTCTTTTTAAACGACGGCAGTCGTAATCCACCCCTACAGTTGCAATCCCCTTACTCGGCCACAAAAACGAGAAGGGCAGGATAGCTAAGATTGCTCGTTGTTTCCCGCATGATTCATATAAATGCGGCTCGGAGCGATCCTGCTATGAAATTTTGGTGAAAGAATATAATTTTCAGTGAGGTGACACAAAGAAATAAATTGCGCTGAAAGCTGAGATCAACTGAAACATCCCTGACGGTATTCAATTTGTATCATGTAATATATGCGCTCCAATTTATTATGCGAGGTATTTATTTCTCGCCTTTCCGAAAAATTCATCTGCTTCTCTTTTTCCAGGGAAGTTAAATTTGTGAATTTGTTCCTTGTTTTTTTGCCATAATCTATCTTACCCAAGTGTCGGATGTATTTTACGATGGAGGAAAAAGTAAGTGGCTTTCGTTGCGAATATATTTAAACGGTTCAACCGGTTGGGTTTTTACTGACTTGGCGGCACTTTCTGTCTGCATACCTTTCAAACAGAATGTAAACATCCTAGTTATATGCATAAAATACATTTTTGACCTTTAAGACACATGTAAAGTGGTTGATTTATTCGAAAAATTTATTTTACATTTAAAAATACAATCAAGCAATGGAAGAATTCACTATTTTTCTGTTATCCAAGTTCAACGAGCATAGAAGATTGTAAATAACGTTTTTTTAATTTATAAGATTTTTTAATTGAAAATTTCTCATGAGTCTTTGTTGTTTTTGGGTGCGAGGGAAAAACACCGTAACCTCTCAAAAGAGAGTTCGTTTTGAAAGGAAAACGGCAACGAAATGATACCTAACACCTTTTTGCTTTGGTGATGCTTCCTTTGAGAGGATCATTTAATGACGTGCTCCGTTTGTTTGTCCGTAGACATAAATATCAATTTTCGTTGAAGATGATAACTTCTTGTAGAGGTTTTTGAATTTAGCTTACATTAATTAAAAATAAGGAGAAGTTACTCTACACTTAAAAGAACGTCAGGAAACAGCAGTAAAGTTTAAAATTTTAACAGTAACTCTATCCATACTTTGCGAACGAAAGGAAAATTAGTTAAATTTACGAAAAACGCACATTTTTATTTCTGTCGCATGTCGTCTCACCTCCTAAAAAGGGCATGTTAAATATAGGTAAACCTATTCATTTTTTAGTCAATATCATCCTCGGAGTACTTCGGAAGTTTTCTCAATATTCAGAGATTTTATAAGGCATTTCTCGCGATCTCTTCCGCAACCGAATCTCTTTCCTCGGTCTGGGTCGCACGAAAAACCTCCCGCGTAATGATGCACGCGGTAGGCTAAAAATATCGATGTCATTAATGCTGTCCGGATGGATAACTTTCCTCCACGATAAACGAATACCTCTCTATATTGCGTATTCCCTTTCTCGATTCGCGAGGGGCTAACCGGAGAATTCCTAGGAAACATACGACTCGATTACAGCCAGCTATAGTGATGCTATCCTGCTGCGTAAAGTGCTGGGGCACTATCATTCTCCTTGCCTGTGTCCCTCTGTCTCCTATTGTTAGTCGTAAAATATAGTGAAAATAGTAATGCCCTTAGGAACTATTACGATTCCATTTACTCATTAATCCTGTTGGCGTTGCGTTTTACGACTTCTTATGAGTAATTTTCGATCGCAAAGGAGGTAAGGTAGTATGACCCTGTCTGTTAAATACTATCAAAAGTATTATTTACAAAATCTCTTTAGGTTTTATTTTGCCAAATCATATCTTAACGAGTTATATATCATTGCGAAAGCATTTGTGTGGAAATAAAAAATTCATATATTTTGATGTTGACATGATTTCAAATTGACCATACTTTCTAAAGGTTTTTTTGACTAAAAAATATTTTTATAACATTAATAGATTCCTCGTTAACACTGCTAAATCAAATGTAAAATAAAACAACGGTGAAAGCTCAAACTCTAAAAATCCAGCCTCTCATTCGATTGAATGACTTTCTACATAAATGCAGTTATTCTGCCCACCTCAACCCCCACTTCAAACTGTAAACCGCGATAAAAAAATCATTTTAATCTGGATAAACATCCTTAAAATTTCTCGGTGAGAAGCATGTATCGACTTCAAAATTGCAAATTACATTCCAATGCTTACACACCGACACACCTCATAACATAAACAAGTAGGGCGCGGAAAGTCATAAGGTAAAACAACACAAAAGGAAGAATGATATCTCTATTTTAAAGTACCTACTAATTTAACTTAAAGGTATTTAAATTAAAAACTCACCAAGATTCCGACGCTTTCCATGTCCGTGACGGAAGAAATCTTCAGCTTCCTCTCACCTTCGGACGGGCGAAGAAGAAGTAGCAAAAAAAAAAAACTTAAACAAAAAAACGAGAGACGCACTCGAAGAACGGGTTTGTTTTTTCCCCAGCGACGATTTTTCAGTTCCGAGGATGAGGCTGAAAGGACTTGAGACGAAGAAGACTCGAGAATCTCTCCTCTCCTTCTAGCCCGCCTTGCTTCTGGTAAAGAGGATGCTAGAGGGAAGTGTGCCCAAAGGGTAAATGGAGAGGAGAAGAACACACGAAAAAAACATCCCAAACGCCCTCTAAAAATTCCCTGTTCAGTAAATAAAATAAACAACCTCTTGCTAACTCCTACAAAAAATAACAATCCTACCGAGAGCGTTTCTAAAAAAAACGCGCGAATAATATTTCACTGTCTTATTATACGACTTCTTTCCTCAGAGAAAGAAAGTTTCTTTGTGGATTTTTAGATAGATGACGGTTTCCACCGCTACGATTTCTAAGGAAAGTCCTTCCCTTTTCTTTGGTAGTTGGCGCGATTGCCTCGCAACGCTATCAGTCGATTCTGTTTTGGGTGTACGTAAATCGAGGGTGGCGCTTGCGACAGAGCCAGCGCAGCGATCCTGCTCCTCTGCTCCCAGAGAAGAGACTGACACACTCGGCGGTGTGGATGCTGGAGGTGGGGTTGTGGGGGGGAGGGTCCCCCAGAGTGCAGGTGGTGGGGGTGGGTTGGGTATGTGAGGGAGGAAGTGGGGACGGAGTGGAAGAAAAGAATTGTGGGAGGAGGCGCTGAGGAGGTGAGGATATGATTGGATGCATGTAAGGAGAGAAGGGGGACATAGTACGGAGGAGGAGGATAGAGAGAGAGAGCCAAGAACGATCGTTTATAAAGATTGCGCACCGAGTCAGGTATTCGCGGATTGTTTATTTCTTTTTATCGGCCGGGATTCTTACGCTAATGAGGAATCACGTTCGTAATTACTACGGCATTGAGGAATCGCAAGCAGTTGTTAGTATACGTCCGAGTTATACGATAACTGTGTGTGCATGTGTATATACAGTAACTTTCCTTTATGCGTCACCTCGTTATGAGTCGTTCTGCAAACACATACAAAGTCATTAAAATAATTTAAAAAGGTTGGTGACTACGGCGAGATGAATTAATTAAATTAAAACATAAATACTCCTTAATCGTACAAAGTGAGAATATTTAGAGACAAAATAAACAAAATAGGGTTTAAAAAAAAAAAAAAAAAAAAATTTTTTTTAAAACCCTAACGTCTGTGGTCGTAGTGTTACGCAATAGTTTAAACTTCTGAATCTTCCCAGATTCTGTTTTTATATGCATCAATATCGATTTTTAGCTTATTTTTAAGATATTATGTCTTATGCACTTTGCTAAACTGTGTTATTTGGTTTACAAATTGTGTAAATATTTCACAAAATGTCCGCCAGCGACGTAATCTCTGCTTTTATCATTTGGTCTGTATGAAATTGAGTTTCGCTATACGTCGTTTAGTTCTGCGTCACAATTTCCAGGAACGCATCTCCGACGTGTATGGCGGACTTACTGTACGAATTCCTATACGCGTATATTAAGAAAAAAAAACAACCATATGTGAGCACCAAAACGCATGCTTGTGTTTCATGCATAGCTATACAAAGTAACACGAAATAAAAGCCAAAAATGAAATCGGTTATATGTATATTTAAAAGACAAGTTTTTGCATTCCAAATAAATAATGTTGGACATATGGATTACGCATGTATCAGATGAAAAAATTCGGGTTTGCTATGATTATCTATTACAAAAAATATTGCAGCTGGCTGTATGGGCAGATGAGTATGCTTACGTATTTTGTGATATGTGCAATAGGTTGGATATGAGAAGAAATGCCAATCGAAATTATGGCGAAAATGTGTGAATTAGATCACACGGGGTCTTAATACCTTAATTCAGTGCTCCCCAACCTTTTTTGCTCCACGGAACACCTTCATGCATGCTTAAAAACATCGCGGCACACCAAACCACCCCTAATTAATTTCACTACATAAATACACATTTTTAAAGAAAAAACTATCATAAAACCAGTAAAAGTCGCAATTATATTAGATTTTTATGATTGGTAAAATAATATTCAAATGATGAAATTTTCTCGGGTTTCTAGCCGGGTTACAGGGCACTCACTCAGGTTCCCTGATGATGGCGACAGAGATGGTCGCCGAATCGTCGGCCATTAGGTGCGCTGTAACCCGACTAGAAACCCGAGAAAATTTCATCCCGATCATCTGCCGGGAAAGTTTCAAATCTTTAATATTCAAATAATTGTATAATTTTATTCTAAATTAAGTACATACACAATTCAAAGTGTAAAAATATTATGCTCTTTGACGGAAAATTTAGTATTTCCTTTTTTGTGCAAAGGCAGTAATAGAAAGAGCTACAAGAACTTCATCTAGGTTCTTTAAACATGCCCTTTTAATATTTTTAATTTGGACCGTTGACGATCAATTAAATTCGCATAAATACGTTATTGAATTTGGAACGTCATAGCGATGGCATATTCTGATATTGAAGGATAATCACACCTTTAGCTTTTAGCCAAAATATATGCATCCAAAGATATTAATACTAATTTTAAGTCGTATGACCGTTGCTAAAGTCTATCAATTCCTCTCCTAGTTTCAGGATAAATTCCTTGGATAATAAAATTCATGGAATTTGTTTGTTCCAAACGCTTTTGTGAAAATTAAATATCCTCAGACTGTGCGGCACGCTAGTGCCTTCCTCGCGGCACACTAATGTGCCACGGCACACCGGTAGGAGAGCACTGCCTTAATTGATTTGATTGAATTTTTACACTTGCGTGATAGTAATGCGGAGAAGCCCACGCTACTAGCATTGAGAACCAACAATAAAAGTTCAGAATGGCAGAATGGAAGTTTGTGTAGAACCATAGTAAATTAAGTCGTGAGTTAGGTTCGCCGCGTCAGACACCGGCGACGGCAGATTTGTTACCTGTTGTCCCCGGAGATGATGTCCGATTGAAGACATAATTTATTTGCCTTTTATTATCCCGAAGATGTTATGGGGTTGTGTCCAGAATGAAATTTATAGTGCCCAACGAACGGCAGTGAGATTAAAGTATTCGAAAAAAAATTGGAGCACTTTTTTTATCGCATTCATTAATGCGAGGAATTCGTTAGTTTTTCACTTATAAAATCTTTGTTCCTTTTACGCCTTTGGCTGTATCTTATGCCTTACAAGTTGAAATTTATTTTTTTAATGCCTACCCAGATTCGAAGGAAGGATTAAAATTTTAAGCATACAACTAATTACTTACTTGGTGGGTAAGACTATAAATGCTTCTTTTTTTCATTTAAAAAATTCGAGATTTTTTAAAAATTTAGAGCAAAAGTGATTTTTTTTACAAAGATTCCAAATAGCTGCCTCCGTTATAAAAAGAAGCTTAATTAATCGCCTACTCCTTTATGGAGCTCTTTTAGTGTGTCCATCAAGTTTCAGGGTGCGGCTCTACGGTGATGGTAAAAATGGACTTTCTCCAGGAGAAGATTCTATTAAAGCGAAAAGAAAAAAAACCGAACAAGTTATTGTCGCGAGGAAAGAGTTTTAAAAAAAGGAGACGTAGAGATAATGGAAGGCCGGATTGGATAGGGATGAGAGGGTACGGAAGGAAAAAAAACGTCTGGAAGGGTGCGAGGCGAAGAAGGGTCAAAGGGAAAAAAAGGGACCCCCGGAAGAATCTGATTAGATAAAAGGAATTCCCAGAAAGGCCGCAACCTCCTCAAGGCAGCGCTCTTCACATGAGCGCCAAAATTGGGGAGGAGAACGAGCATATTACGTCCTAAAACGCGTACGTGCGATCAACTGGGAAGCAGAGTGGATGGACGAAGAACTGAGTTGCGAAGACTCTATACTTTATCATTAAGGTTGTTCAACAACCTTTTGTCGATAGTTTTAAAAAAATGAAAGATCTTTCGCAGCCATTGTCAGCGTTGGGGCTCATTCCGGACGCATTTTGATGATATGAACGGAAAGGACTCTTTTTTTTCTCGTTTACATGGAAAGTATTCTTGCTCTAAGCTATGTTCTGAAATACTAAAAAAAACAAATTTTATTATTAATTCTAAATTATTTAAGAGTGGTACAACAAACACATTTTATGGTAAACTTAATTTTAAAGTAACATAAAAACTAATGTGCATTCCTCATCCTTCTTTAAATATAAAGTTAAATTATCTGTATAATATGCATCATAACGAGAGAAGCAAAATGTACCGATGAAATCAGGACTAGAATAACGAAAGCAAAAGCCTCTTTTAGAAGAATATAAAGGAGGATATCCGCTAGAAGTTGATAAAATTCTATGTATGGAGTACAGCTTTGTATGGGGCAGAAACATGGACGCTAAGGAAAAATTATACAAAATACTTGGAAAGTTTAGAATTGTGGACACGGAGAAGAGTGCTGAGGGTAAAATGGACGAATAGGGTGAAAAACGAGGAAGTATTACGAAGAATAGGAGAGGAGCGAACGATTATACAAGCTATCAGAAAGAGGAAGGCGAACTGGATTGGGCATTACCTGAGGAGAGAGAGCATGATTAAAGAAGTGCTAGAAGGAAAACTGTATGGAAAAAGATAGGAAAAGGTTTCAGCTGATAGACGACTTGAAAGGGAATGAGAGCTATCAAGACATGAAGAAGATTGCAGAAAATAGGAGTATATGGAGAACCAAGTTTAACCATGAATAATGACGGACCTGTCTACGGACAGACTACCTATGATGATGATGCTGCATAAAATATATTTATGATAAATCTGATGTTAAGGTTTTCTTGGGGGTATATATGTAAATACTATAGACTTTTACCAAAACTGTATTTTAGTAGATTTTATGCGTAAAAAGCGGCTTATGTGTTGCCTTCGATGTTGATTTTTTTTACTTAAGGCATTAAATTTTATTTTGATAAATATACTTGCTCAAGTTGAAGTGTAAGATCTTAAATAAGTATTTTTTAAGCAGAAAAGTTTTATACAATACTTTTAAAATCTCTATCTCAATGCAGAGATAAGGCATAAAGTCAATGAAAAACGTTTACCGAGAAAAAGTGAATAAATTCGATTCTTTTAAACCCGAGGGCCTTTCTCCTTTTAATAAGGAATCTCTACCAGAGGGCACGCACTTTCAAGGGTTCTATATCTGACTGCACAGAGATCAGAGTGAAAAAATAAAAACGTGGCAGCCTTTATATTATCTTTATTTCTTTTTTTTGCTCTCGTCTGCCTTTGGCCCGCTAAGCTGCTAAAATTTTCCCTAGCGGTCTGTTGGCGAGTAGTTTTGTTTGCCACTGCGTAGAGACCTCAGTGGACAGGTCTTATAAAAAAATTTAAACAATACTAATGGGAGCACTTTCATCTAGTGAGTACAATTAATGCGCTTAATACATTTAATTTTTATTCGAATTTTACTAAAACTACGCAAAAAATGTGCATAACAACAGGAATTTATGCTTATGAACATATTATCGTCGTTACTTTTACTTTTTAAACAACCTTTAGCGACGAAATTGAATTTTTTTCCTCCTGAGTTTTGTCGGCAGTCGTCACTCCGAAGTGACGTAATTAATGCGCGGTGCGAGAGATGGCTGCCCTATTCTGCGCCTGAGGAAGCTCACCGGTTAAAGTTGTTGGTAGTGGACACCGAAATTTAATTCCAGGACATTCTAAAGATCATTTTTTTAAATTAGATAAATCTTTGATACTAAATGAAAACTAAATGCATGCGAATAAATCAAATCTAGTATCTTTTAATCGCAAATTTCATTCAAATCAATCCTGAAAATATATAAAATGGAATCATAATAAGTTCTCCTCTTTATCAAATACGTTAATTACATATACGACTTCTTATCCTGCATCCCAAATGCATCTCTGGAACACTTCGAGTTAATTGTTTTGTTCGCTTGGATAGTAGTATTTTGTATCACCTTTCAGTGTGTATAAAAATCGATTAATTTTTTGAAATTATTTGCCCAACTCTGCGATGTTACGTGAAAGCTTAAGGTCAAAATCCACATAGACATTCTCAAAAGTTTGAAGGAAAAGACTGGAGGCCATAATTCATTCTCAAACTTATTCCCTGCGATTTTAGGTCGCATTAGGCTTGCCTCGAATATATTACGCAATATTTCCTTTCTCTCATGATTTTAAAACACTTAGCTATTGTTTCTTCTTACGGAACGATATTTTCTCATATCCATTGCCACGGAAATACATTCGATGGAGACTCATTCACCGTTGTGGTCGTACTTTCCCTTCTATTAATTCAATTCAAGCAATCATTAATTTATTTCTTAAAGACCCGCAGTTGGATCGCGTTCTTTGCGCCTCGCTATGCAAATTTCTTCCAATTCGCTAAAGAAACAGTGGGCCGGAATGCAGATGAGGTAACGTAACTCAATGAAAGGGCATTGAGACCCCGTCGAAAGGAGAGCGAGAATACGAAACTTCTTCCTCCCGCGGAAGAGTTATTTTCTGCTGGATGGGAAGGTCCATTAAGCTAAAACAGCGGCGCGTGATAAAAAAATCCAAGTGACGTCTTTCTGATGGGATCCAAGTACCTCAGCTACTTTTAGACTAAAAAAAGAGGCAATCTAAGAAGAATAAAGCGGATTTAGACTGTTATTTTAAGGATTCTTTGCATATCCCGGTGAACGCGAAGAAGAAAGGCTAAAAAAAATTGTAGCTCTCAAGAGTAAGGCGTGCTTAAGTTTATAATACTCAGAATTTTTCCTCTATGGAATGTTGCACGAGAAAGTGAGATTTCCGACCTCTTAGTAAAAATCACTGAAAAATAGTAATTTATCCCAAATGCAAGAGTTGCTGTTACAGAATTACATTTATCATCGATTATTCAAAACATTCTTAATCATTAAAGTAGTCGAGATGTGTACTGCATTATTTTCTCTATACATCGATTAATTTGACGGAGAGAAATATAAAATCAATGCAGAAACGAAACGGAAAAGGTTGGAAATTAACTCTTTCCAAAGTCCAACATATTTAACCAAGTATACAATGAAGATGTTATTTTTTTCTATATCCGAATTAATGAAAAGAAGCACATTTTTGCTCAGCAGAGGAGAACAACCAAAAAATCGGCAAAGGACCCGATGGAAAATTTTCGGAAAGCGTTTTGTAAACGCATTAACAAAATCGAGTTAATGTGCCATGGAATACGCAGGAAGATCCTCGAATGTTCTTTCATATCCATTGTAGCGTAAATTCTGTTCATCTGAGCAAGTGTACGCATCAATGCTCTTTCCTAACTGCCAATTTTTTAAAAGTTTTCACGAGAGAAATTAGCGTCGATGCTTTCAGAAGCAATTAGTATTTTTGAATCAATTTGCATGAGTGAACTAATATAAAATACACTTTACAAAAGTAATAATATTATAATATATATACGATATATTACAGAAAAACGTTTCTCGTTAATCCTGCTACTTTTTTTTAAACATCATGGCATTCCTTTTCGACTCTCTACTACAAAGAAATAAATAGCCATCACTACTAAATTTCATGCTTTTAATAAAAACGTAAACACCAAAGAAAAAATCTTGCAAAATGTAAAAAAATCATAGTTTAAAATGACTTATTCCGCTGCAAATGCGTTGCATATTCCATTAGAACTACATATTCCACGAAATTGATTCACGCTCAATGTGAAAAATTAATAACCTTCGGATTCTATTAGAAAGTTTCAATAATTGTGCATTTTGACTATGATTATTCCTAGGCCAAATTGAAAGATTATTTTTGTTCGATAAAGTTACTGAAGAGAAATTCCATTCAATTGAAAATTTTCTCATGATAAGGCTCCGTAATGCTGCAAGAAAAAGTTCAGAAGAGGAAACATTCGTTCTCGAAAAATACATTCCCCGGCGCCTCTCTCTCTATCTTTCTCTCTCTCTCTTCTATAGACTTCTTCGTTTTCGCTATCATTCAAATCAACGATTTCTGCGGAAAATTTGATCGGCATTAAACAATTTCTAGAACTGTGAATACGGTTGATTTGACTTTTAATACAGTTACATTCGCCCCAGCGGTTTTATGCGCCGCCTCTTGTGAGCTATTCTACCCCGAGCGCCCTATGGCCCAATTACCTCCGAGTTCGTTAGATGCGAAGCCCACCAATTTCTCGGAACTTTCTCGTCATCATATTGTTAATGACGTAGCATCAAATTGGTTAGCCCAACGATAACGCCAAAGACGCGCTAGACTTTATTGAGACATTACTTCTTCAGCATGCGATATATGTATGGATAAATGTACAGACATACTATATTAAAAAGGAAAAATCAGATAAAGTTGTGTGTTAAAGGACGTCAAAGGCATTCGTGAATCATTAGGAAAGATTCACCGTCAATTTAAAGCCCTTTTAGTTCCGTATCTATCACTTCGTAAATAAATCATCCAACAAACCCTTCGTAAGAAAAAAACATTTTCCTTTGAGATTTGTTTTGGGTGAATAAATTTTTACGGAGGTCAGAGGGATTCCAATGATTTGCCGATGTCGAGAGAGAGAAAGTGATTAAAAGGGTTAATACAAGAATGTAGGAGAGTCGCATGTTTTCTTATTTGTGTGAGCTCCTTTGGATTCCAGAAAAATATACAATTATTGAATCAATTTTTTATATTCTTCATTATCCTCCCTTCGAATATTACGTCTGCCTTCCCCAGGATACGTATTTTCAGGCGTGTAACAATTTACTTTCGCCAATATTGTTGATGGATTATGATCGACATATCACGATCGTCACGTGTTATTTCCTAGCCCAACCCAATCCCTCACACATTTATAGAGACTGTTAACTGCTAGAGATCTTTATAGAGGGTGGGGGGAAGGGAGGGGTGGGTGATCTCGTCCATTTACAAGAAAGAAAACATCACATTTAATCGACATTTTTACTCTGGTCAATGGCGCATTGCTATATTTTTGCACCGGAATAGCATTTCCAAAAATTCGCATGTTTTTTTTGCAAATATTGCTAAGGGCGAAGATAGCCCGTTAGAATCAATTTGAAGCTCATTTGAAACAAATTAAGGGAAAAATAATTTGCCGCGTTGAAAGTAAACCAGTAATTTTCGCGTTTTGCGACCTATAAGGAATTTGCAGTCCTAAGCATCTTAATACTATGCAATTTCTGAGCACTTAAGTTACCTGCTATGAAGGAAATTATGAAGTAATGAGTAAAAGCCTTAATTTTTTGTTAGGGATAGATTTAGTTCGTGATATTAAATCATTTTTAATGCATTATGAAGTCTATTGCCAGTAATGAAACTTCACGTATTACATTTTCCAGATCCAACGTTATTATATGCATACACTTTCATTTAATAATAATTATAGACATTTTTATAGAGATTATTAAAAATTAAAACCATCTGCGAGGAAATTTGTCGTGAATACGTCTCAGACAACTCAGGTTATGTTTAGGATTCCTGAATTAATGTTGATTATCAAGAATAACGCACAAGAAGATTTCGTGCTCGACTGGTGATTGCCAACCTTGTAAAAACATCGTGATGCGCTGAATACTATACACATCCTAATGGGAATTATTTTGACCAAATCCTTATAAGTTACTCGAAAAAAAGATCCGAGAAGGAATTCGCATTTCTCTGTCTGGAAAAAAACTCGTTTCCATGAGTTTACAATACTATCGTGCATGAAACGACGCTCGCCGTAAACTGAAAACATATTTTTGTTCTGATAAACAGCGAATATTTACAGCGTGTCGTTCCGGTTGTTTTCCTCTCTCACTTTTTTGAGGCGAAAACAGACGTTTGAGTGAAAGCGGACAACTCGGTTAAAGGAGCGAAAACAAAAAAAAAAGCTGCATTATTTACGTCACGGTAACTGTGACGATTTAAGCATCACGGTCACCTCTCGATTTCTAAGGAAGAGTGAAAGTTAAGAATCGACGAAGATCTCTTTTAGATCATTATTTCTTCATTTTTTTTTGGAGGTCACGTGACGACGTCAGCAGGCGGAGGTCGGCGACTCTTTTCTCTCTTCCTTCTCTCCTTTCCTTCGGCCCGTTCTTTTTTGGGCCTCCTTTAAAAAGGCGAACCGACGTTTTTATTGGGGCGCGACTACCTGATATCAGCGAGCCAATCACCAAATGGCGGCCGGTCTACTTCTAGGACGGACCGGCGTGCTTGTCGTTCCAATTTTGTCAGAAATAAAAAAACGGGGGCGTGAGGACGCTTCCTCTGCTTTGTTTTCGCCCCAATAATGCCGAAAAATTTCTTTCCTATATAACCCGGCTTTTTTGTGAGTTTTCAGTTCTTTTTAATCATGGTTTGCTGTATTCCCTCAAGCGAAGGTTCTCTCTCTCTCTCTCTGTTTCATACTGCACGGTTGACCGGAACGGTATTATCATCCGAGGTCGAAAGCTTTGAAAATGAAAAGCTTATAAAATTTATTATTTAAATACTTATGTTTGTGATAACAGATGGAGATGTGATTTGTTTTGGAGAGGTTACTTTGGAAAAGTAGACGGGAAAGCTTTTCTCCATGCTAGGTCCGTGATTCTCAATTATTTATGAAATGGAACTTGTGGAAATCGTGGAGCCCAAAAAAGCGAACTTCTTTAATGTTTATGTAAAATTAATATGCCATTTAACCTCGGTAGTCTGTATCTCGAATTTTTGATGAGTTAATGATGCAGTCGTTAGCATTCATATGCGTTAAAAATTAAGCTCCATAACTAGAAGTTTCGACTCCTCCGTCCTTTTCTATCTCCCTTGAGTGGGGTGACCAGACGTCCTTATTTTTCTGCATCTGTTACGATTTCAGTGTCCTGGTGTACCAAAAAGACATTCGATACGTCGTATATTATTTTATCTATCACTACCATTATATGCTTCGACTTCATTGCGTGACCGTATTACATATATTTGTATTAAATGCGACGGTAAAATATTTGTTTCTATAATTTTGCGGAACAATTCTGCAATAATGATGTGCGCGTATTACTTATATTTGTGAAACATCTGCTACGTTTAGAAGAAAATCATGAACAAGCTCATCAAAATTTGTTTATATAGCATGTAAACGGCAAGACTAAAAATCATATTTGCACGTGTTATATCCCGGTTTTTCTTCCTCAGAATACGCGATTTACCGCTTTGCTTCCGCAAACTTTGGTCACCCTACCGTTGAGGTGCAAGTTCAGCTGTTAAAGTTCAGATTAAATCTAAATTAAGTAAAAATTATGAAAGAAACATTGGCTTATAGTTTTGTAACTAAAGGAGTCAAGAAATTTTACTTAGTGGTATGAACGAACTGCCCAAAGTAGATTTAAAATTGCTCTTGAACTTGACCTTGGGAGCTTTATGTACAAAACCGTCGATAAGGAGTCGCGGCTGCGTTACGTAGGAATGCAAGTGAGAAAATTCGGTATTCTCTACGAGTTAGGAGCCATTGTCATGTTAATTTTTACGGCAAATATGTATTTGATAAATTATATATAAGTGGTGGATATCGTCATATCAGTGAGATTTTTAGACATAACATTTGAGAGAATATTAATTTTCAAAGTTGCATTAACGTCTTGCACAACGCCACGTCGCGTTGCATTCGTTCGAAAACACCAAACGTTCGCTTTGTTCTTCTTGATATTCTTGTTTACCCTCAAAATACTTTTATTTTTTCGTTCGAGTATAGTTGGATTTCTCGAAATGATACGAAAACAACGGAATTGAGAAAAAAATACCAAACGAAATCAATACCTGCCGTAGTCTCACCTAAGCATCCGTTGAGTTTTTGCGTCATATTTTTCCGAACAATTTTAGAAGAGAGTTGGTCAGAAAATTCTACAGCGACCAAAACGCAGTTCGTACACGCACGCACAAAAATTCTAACGGAAAACATGGCGTCGATGCTTTGGGTAATGTAAGGTAATTGGAGGCACGTGAAGTTATCTACGGGCATACTTCCGTAACTGTTACGTTAATTAAAATCTGATCGACAAAAATTGCCGTAAACAGGCGAGCAGTTGGAAAATACAGCGAATAAGGAGTGGGATGGTGAGTCCGCTACTCACTAGATCGTTCCTAGATTCTACCCGGGAGTACAATAATTCACCCGAACACGCCCTGTTGCGCTTACTTTGAGGAAACTCTAGGATGAAGTAGTTAAACTAAGAACGGATGATGTTCAACTACGAGGCATCTGCTTTAATTGGGACAGAGAGTTTTGTAGGACGGTACATCCCTCTAGAGTAAAATTGAGAAAATGAAGAGTGAAAGAGCAAAGGTTCTACTGTCAAAGATTGTTCCCCCGTAGCTCTTTACTGCGGATGCATAAACTTTGTGTCTTGTAACAAGGTCACATTGTGTTTCCTTAATAATTACTAATCTTGAAGCGTATTAAAATAATATTGACTTAGATAACACGTGGTGTAATGTATACAGAAAGAAAAAATATCGATTTATTGTGTCAAAAAAGGTTTCTAAAATAAAAATATGTTAAATAAGTTAATTTTGCGCTTAGAATCAATAAAATATTTTTCGTAACGAGCATGTAGTTTAATGGATGAACAAACGGACGGATGCATGACCGAAGAGCTTTCATGTTGTTTGTACGTTAAATTTTATTTCGTTTGCTTTCAACTGAAAACTAATTTGTCTGCGAAACCCTTAATGGTCATAAAATAGACTCAATTTAAATTTACAAAATAATTTTAATGAAATAAGACCTACAATTACCTTCACAAAGAAAGTGCATCCTATCAGAATTCTCAGTTTTTCTAGATGCTTCTTCTTTCTCGTTGAGTAATATACGAGGTTAAATATACCTTACCTATTTTACATTTTATCCGAAGTAAATAAATAGTCGACTCGGAAAAAACGGTGTTTCTCAGGAGTCGTTTGCAAAACTTGCTAAAAATATTTAATTCTTCGATTGAGTTTGGTTTTGCCAGCCTCCGCCACGCATTCTTGATATAATTAAGCGTATCATGCAAATGTAGATGAATACTTCGTTCGAGAGCTGATTAAATGTGGTCGCGGCCTCCGGGATCTTTCCACGCATCAGAGCAAGAGATGTAACCATTGACCATAGCCGCATTCGTACGCTACAGACCCATACTTCATCTAGCAACATGAAATGAGTTGAATTTTCCTTTGGAAAGATATCATGGAGCAATTCATTATTTACAATCTGACCCTTGGGGGGGCCTCCGTGGAAACGGCGAAAATACAGTAATCGCGCAAAACCGCGCAATAAGCAAGATAAAGCAAAATTGACGATCTTTGCTTCTTTATGTCTCTCCTCTCTCGAAAAGTCAATTCCTCTCTCTCTCTCTCTCTCTCGCTCTACTATATTCTCCTTTTCGCCTCTCCGCCCTTTTTTCTCTCCCTCTCGGTGCATTTCCCTTTGGAACGAAAGAAAATTATTAGCCGATCATGAATAGCCATTCTCTCCGCCATAATGTCGGAGCCCGTTAATTCTTATTCCCTATCATTTTAAATCGTACTGATTATTCCGACCCCGTCGCCACGCCAACGAGCGCTTCTCTGCGACCGTAAATCGTAATTCTCGTTAGGGTAATTTCTTCTCCCTCTAACAGCAAAAGGAAAGAAAAGAATTCTGGTAATCACTGAAACTCAGTTTTAATACTTAAAAATACCTTTTGTTCGTGACTTTTAATCGTTGTTATCTACTGCTTGCATCAAAAAACAAAAACCTTTAATGGGAGACCGAAGAGAATTATGGCCAAATTTGTGACAACGCAGACTGACGGAGCAAAGCGTTCAATCGAATTTTTTTTCACCGAATATTAATCTGTAAGCAAGCGCCATATATGGAGCACGACATAGGTGCAACATTTTACGTTCTTCAGCACCTATCCAATTAAAACACATGATTAATAATGAGTGACACCAGTTTAAAATCGCACACTTATGGATGCGAATACGCATAAAATCCCCAATCTGCCTCATCCAAAGCTCTTCTTCTAATTTAAAACAATCCATAACCCCTTTTCACTTGCTACCTCTTTGCCTTTTTACCGCAATCTTTCTTTCTATGACTTCCTTCATTAACCCGCTGACCCGAAACATTTTACCCACTTCCGAAGGATGCCGAAGTTTTGGGAAAAGTTAAGCAAGTTTTACACTATCACAGGTATTAAACTGATTGTGAATCAGGATTTTCAGCTTTAAAAAAACGATAAATTGTTTAAAACTGCAATCAACGTTAAGGTTATCTCTGACCTCTTTAGCTCAAAATATTAATGAACTAATGCAAGATATTCAACTCCAAGGTTATCATTAAAGCATACATACAAAACATTCATTTTTGTTCCTATAAAAATAAATGTTTTATTTGCACGTTAAAATCCATCTGTATTACGTATGTACATAGTTTAAAAATAAAAAGCATTTTATAATTATTATGATGTTTGTTCGTATAATTATTTCATATTTCAAAAATTTACCCTGTGCAAATTTTGAAAATAATTCTTGGAATAAAACAAAAAATAATCAGACGATAGACAGAAACGTGTGTAATAGATTTGAAAATGGTGAAATAAATTACGTAACAATGTAACTCCTTTTCTTAAACGTTAATACAGTAAGTAGGTTAGTGTAAGAAATGAGGTGGTCCGCAGGGCTTCGAAGGGTTGCTGAAGTGGTTCGCGGAGTTGAAAACGTTGGGAAACGCTGCTCTACAGCATCATCTCATTCAATATTAAGGAGATTGTCTTCCGGTGTTGCCTTATGCTTCTATCCCACAGCAAATCCCCTGTTAACTCCGCTTCTACTCGATGATTTTAAATGTCTTGCGCCGTTTATTATTAACAACATATCTCGTCAGCCTATTTTAAATATTTTCCGTTAACGTCACTATGAATTTTCGGTTTTAAAAAGGATTAAAATGTTTTACAAATGTGAGATTGATTTTAATAGAACTCGCAATCAAACTGTAATAGGATTACCGGGATTACCAAAGAATAAGTACGATTGAAATCAGGCGACGTAATATATAATTACTTTTCAGCAGAGGTTAACAAGGGAGTGTAATGCAATTCCCTGAGAAAACAAGGTTAGGTATTGCTAATTAAAAAGACCTCTTTATGCAAGCCGCGAAAATTAAGGTTACTTGAAGTTTGATCTAACGATAATATACTGCATATAATATTAAATCGCACAGCAATGATACTTTAGTTTGATAATTTCGATATAAATGATACAGCGATTTATAATACTAGAAAAAGACACTCGCGTACTTGCTTTCCGGGCGCAAAGCATATTATCTCATACTATTCCTGTGAAATTTGAATGGCCAGCCTGAGTTTTAAAGAAAAAATAATCGTGAACTATTTTGAAGTTTTATTCATTCGTTCGATTACTGTAGTTTCTTGCCATTTTTATTTTTGCTACACCTACATGCATTTTCTGAAGGAAAAGTTAACACTTTTTGCACAGGTAACTATTGGAGTCCTGGAATCCCTTCGCAGTCCATTTTTTCCAAACCCTTTTTCCCGACTAACTGCACCCTGATCCTTCTTATTTTCCGTGACTTTGGCAATGGTAGAGGAAAATACGGACTTGAATTTCACGAAAAGGGTATATATATACGTTTAGGGTCAGGGTTAAGTTCAAGGCATGCTTCCTTTTTTTCTTTAAAAAATAACCTTCCTCCACTTTGCAGTTTGTCGGTGTACTTATCACGACGTCTCGTGTATCGCGAGGCTTTCCATCGACCCCTTCAGTTCTGACCCCATTACTCTCCGAAACATCCTCGACAGATGGAGTGAGAGAGAATGGGCCGGAGGAGGGGGAAGGAGAGAATGTGGCAGGGTGAAGGTGGAAGGGAAATACTTCCCACTTCTTTCTCTTTGTCGAGGTTATCTGGATTTAAGTATCCGGAGGCTGCATCAGGACACGCGTACGAGACTGAGAAAAACTTCCTGCTTTTATCAGACACGGCGGTTCTTTGTTTAGAGGAGTTGCCGGAAAAAAACGATAAGAGGTGAGAAACTCAGCGCGGAAAGGAAAACTTCGCGGTATTTTCTCTAGTAGACAAAAAGGAAACGACGTAAAAATAGACTTTTCCGTTAAAAAACACAATCTCGCGTGAAAGCAAGCGGATTATCTATAGTTCGGCGGGTGCAGAAAAAAGTCATTTCTTTTCTTTTTCCCGCATGTGAATTCAAGGCGTTCCTCTCGCGGTTTTTTCTAGAATTATATTTTATGCGATTATGTTTTCAGATATTCTATAAAAAATTAAAGAAAATAACCCTTCAAACACATTGTAGTATATCCTCCGTGTGGATCGGCGTGGTCATTAATCACTTTCCAAAACAGAAAATGTGGCTAAGGGTAAAGCATATAAAAAATATGTTCTATAAAATGTTTTTTAATCTTTTGTTTAAACTTACCACGCCCTTAATAGAATAGACACTGCCTTTGCTCAGTCAAACGCTGGTTCCAAATAAAGAATGAATATTTTATTCCTGTCAGCTCATCCATTTAGCTCTTTTTTGAAGGTGCTTATTTCTCAGCTCGTGTGTCTTCTCTTCCGTCGTTCTTTGTTATTTTTATTGATATGAAGGTGTTAATTTAATCGGCAGACTTAACGAAAGACCTCGGCAGTTATGCATCTGAGAAGGCATTGAAGATCATGCGAAACTAAAAATTTTTATTTCTATTTGCGGACGCAATATGAAAAAGCACGTTTTATTTATTGAGTTTTATTTAGAATTGTAAACTTAAAATTCTTTATAATATTATAAATATAATTATATGACATAAAGTAATTTATTCAATAATTTATTGAAATTTTTTAACTTTCTATCTCAGAAAATTTTGAAGGCGCCCATGGCAACTCCTGATTTCTTCAAAAATATTTCTTTGAAAGCGTAATAAATGGAATCATAGATCACATTAACCATGCAAATTGCAGTATTCTATTCCTTATCGTTTACTTATTATTTTAATTTGATTGATTGCACAGACGGACAGACAGACAGAGCGAAAATATAAGCGCGTTAATGAAGTAAAGCGCGCTAAAAACATCCCTTTCATTCCCAAACTGTTGACAGAAATAAAAACAATCGTTTAAGTATAGCTTTTACTAGCGTAATACCCGTCAATAATATTGACGATGAAAATTTCGACAAAAAGGTGTTTCTAGCATCTAGCATTTTTTTAATTTTTATCACACAAAAATAATATCACAAAGATATCTTTATCCCTGTAATAATTCTCTCAGTGCGACATTTCTGATAAAGGTTCTCTCATCATTGAATAATACCAAATTTGAGCTTGATCCACTTTTCATCGAGTTATTGGGAAAATGCGTCAAAAATCACGGTTCAGAACGAATTCTTTGTATGGCAGCTACCTCATCCTCCTCACCGATCAAGCGCAAATTTGCAGGTACAGCTATATCTTGTGAGAAAAGCTTATGCTGAAATTTTCAGCTCAATCGGTACAAACCCCTGCCCAGGAGACATAAATTTCCATACAAAACATGTCCCCCCCCTTCAGCTCTTGTAGCAGCTCGAGATGTAGCTATTGACCAAATTTATTTTGCGGATCTAAATTTTGAAAGTTTGACGAATCCAAAATGGTATAGAACTTGAAAATCCATGAAGTAGTTCCAGAGATATAAGCATGTAAAAAGCGTTACGTACAGAGACACAGAGTGACAAACCTAGCTTTTTATATTATAGGATAAGTATTACTCAGGTATTTTTGGAAGGCGAAGTTTTCTCTTAGAATTGAGATCTTAAGAAGCACTTGAAATCGTTTCTCGCTCTTCAAACTATTTTCTCCTGACATTTAGTAAAACATTTATTTATATCGTAACTTTAGATGGATTTGGTTATACAGATTTATCCTTTGTCTGCAGGTAGTCGAGTGGCCACATATTAAGGAATCTTATCGAGGTTCTTTGTAAAATTTCAGACAATCAGAAAAAGTCTATGTGAAAGGGAAAGTTTGATCGGTTAAATTAGTAGGAGTTCTTCTATTATTATCATAGTTTAATAGAAAAAATCATTTTATTGTTTTTTGGACATTTCAAGCTATTTTGTATCTTTTAATCTAAAATCGCATTTGCTTATGCGTGAACAACGGCGGCGCTCAGTCACCGAGGAGCAACTTTTTCAAAATAAATTATTCATAAACGTGAAAATGGAAATATAAATCAGTCACCCTCACATCCAAAGTCGCCATGCTTACCCAGCCTTAAATAATTAATGGGTATGTTCGCCAAATATGTATTCTGGTGATACCAGTTATTACAGCGAAATAATTTGCATATTGTTCTTGATGACACAAAGGCAATCATCAAATTTTAAAGTGAACTGGACCGCTTCATTAAACATTTAAAAAATAATAACAAAACTAGTAGGGCAGCCCCGGATCTCCGATCCTCAACGCGATTTAAATAAACTGAAGGTTCAGTGAAATAATTTTTATTAAATAATTAATGAAATAAATGAAATGCAAATAATCTAAATAGTTCGGCCCTAGGTTAGATCTTCTTTGTTCACTATTCATTTGACGTGTTTCCCTATTTCTTTGTCTTTCTTGTACTCTCCACTCATCTTCACAGGCAATCCTATTAGTTTCCGCATCTCTTTCTGTCTCTTTCCTACAATACTCTTCGTTTGATCTCTGGCTCCTCTTCCTTTCTCTGGCAGCTGTAGGTGGGCTAATAGCTCTACCTTACCTTAGTTCCAATGATTATCGTTGCACCCTTATAGATGAACTCACAAACAATTGCTTTACTTCAAGTGTCTATCAACGACTGCTTTTAACTTCTTACAGGACCTACTATAAAGGCGACGTCAATGCAACCGTTTATTTAGATTATCAATGAAGAGAAGATAACCACATAATGTTTACAAAGTAAGGTGCGTCCCTATTCTCATCTAATTTTTAATTGATGCGTGAGCCTATTTGCGTTAATAAGGATTACAGATGTGTAATATGATGGTTCTACTTACAAAAAGGTAAGATTCCAGCATTCAAACGATGAAACAAAACAAAAACAAATTAATTGCACAATTTGAAATAAAACTCAATGCGCTAGGAACTTGTTTGTTATACACATGTTATTGACTGTTATTGACAGCTAGAAACGCTTCCCATACGCAGTCAACAGAATAATTATCCGTAAATATTTGTTGCTATGCTTCATTAATTTCTATGCTCAAACAACAGTTCGATGCGAATAACCTTTTTCTTTCGTCTGTTTGAAGGTTTAATTGGAATTAAATGAATCGGAGGCAACAATGACAGTCTCCTTGGCAACGCCCGGAATGAGTACGAAAAATCCTTAAAATTCAAAAAAGAATGCGTATTTCTGAAAACTTCGACCGTGTAACGTGTAAACATCGCAAGAATAAGATAGTATAGAGATTTATCCGTCGAATAAAGCAAAAAAGAAGAAAATCGGTTTATATTTACATATTTTAATGAATGAAGGAAAAAAACCTTGCACTCTGAAAAATCGAAAATCCCGTGTAAACTTATGGGAAAATATAATAGTCTCCTGGATTCGAACCCGGGACACTTTAAAAAACGAAAATGTATTTTCAGGGGCCTCATAGCCAGTAGAAACAAAACGCCGTTTACCGCATATCTTTACGACGAACGGTTCTCGAGAAATACGCCGATATAAATTGTACACAAATGTCTACAGACGTCAACGTAAAATTAATATATCTACTGTAATATATTTTGAAGCGTGTGTTTGTTGGTTTGTGTGTTTGTTCATGGAACTCCTCCTGAACGGTAAAAGCTAGAATAACCTAATTTGGTACGATTCTTCCTTACATCCTAACGTACTGAATGGTCAAGGTTTGATCAACTGGGATTAATCAGTGCTGTCAATATAGGGGATTAACATTTTTTGACTTGCAAGGTATTCTTCCTTCAAGCAATAAAATACGTAAATATGGACCGATTTTTTTCGTTTTTGCTTTATTCGACGAATAAAACTCTATACTATCTTATTCCTGTTAAGTTTACATGTTACACGGTCGAATTTTTCAGAAATACGCTATTTGTTTAGAAATTTTGTAAATTTTTCGTACTCTTTCCGGGCGTTGAAGCTTACAAAGAGAGGAAAGTTTAGCGTTATTCGCTTCGCACTTTTGTTTAGCAACGAAACGATCGATGTTTATGGAGAGCAACGTAAATAGATGCTGATTATTATTCAGGAAGCGTTTATTGATGAAAGTAATTGAACCTTCTTTCGTCTATTGAATACTGAAATCTTACATTTTTTGTAGGTAAAATCATTATATTTTACATTATAATATTTATGAACGTAAATAAGGTCACGTATCTGGTGTACATTTACCGGAGTCAGTGTTCAATCATGGACAACTGTACGTTCACGGGTTTCTTGCTTACAAGACATAAAAGTAAATATTTCAGCGAGGCATAATTACGCAAGAAATGAAGCTGGATTTGGCGAAAGTGATATATATGATAGGAAATACATTTATCGTTATATTTGAATGAAATACGTTCGGAAACGGATTGTTACAAGCAAATGTGATTAATTGTTAAGAAAAGCTAATTGTAATTTAAAAAGTATCTACTATATAGGTATTTTAAAGAATTTGTATGTTGTGATGTGGTAGCTTCACTAAATCCGTTGAAATTCAACGGGAAATTCTGCTTGTAGATAGATAATTGTTATTTTGACGTATTAGAAAGCCAAATATCATGATTAATTGTAACCGATTTCCTAATTTTAATTTTAACTATAGCACCGCATTGTTAGCAGGAGTCCCTATCCATTGCTATAAACATAAGTAGCATCATTTATAACATAAAATAAGATTTCCATTAAATTAAGCAAATATTCCAGCTGGTGCTTTTTATTTTTTTTGTTAAACCCACTGAACGTAATTCAGCGACGCCGCGTAATTCTTTCGTTAATTTCTTTTACCGAGCTGAGCATTGGTGTCTTGTAAATCGCCGCACACAAGAGTGCTAGTCCTTTTTTTTTTGCAGGTAATGAACGACTAGATTCCATTTTACCCGGGTATCTATCTTACTTTGTTCCCAGACTAGAGAAATCCTACCATAAGGTTGCGGCTAAATGAGACGTTCCAAGTGGCCATTTTAGCGGTGTGATAGTCTCTCCTTTCAAAAATGTCCACGTGACTAAGGCGATCCCGAGTGGGGAAATACAGCCTTCCCAAAATGAGTACATATATACATGCATACATGCATACATGCATACATACATACATACATACATACATACATATATATATATATATACTACGGAAGAGGAAAGGTAAGTAAGGATATTTAGGGCAACTAGGTGTTGAAGGAAACCCAGTGAACACTTACCGGAAGTAGAGCCGCTGGGGTGTTGGAGAGACACATTTGTAGAGGTTAGAGCTTTCGGGATGATCCCTTCGTCAGCACAAGAGAGACACAACACCTAGTTGCCCTAAATATATACACACGCACGCACACACACACACACACATATATATATATATAAAGGTGAAGAGAGGGGAGGTGTCGGTGGGTAGAATAGATGGAGACAGCGGAGATTCATTCAGAAAGGGGAATAGGGCAGCGCAGAAAGGTGAGGCGTATATAGAGGCAGTGGAAGGACAATTGAGACAGTGGGAGGAAAAATAGTAAGATGAAAAGGCGAAGAAAATGGGACAGAGATGGCGGGAGAGTGAGAGGATGTAAAGGAGAGGGAGACAGGACGGAGAGAGAGGAGGGAGGGAGAAAATGAGAGAGAGAGATGGAGGTGGGAGATAGAAGGGAGAGAGAAGGAGAGGTCGAAGAGAGGAAAAAGAGGCAATGAAGAGGGAGAGAAGAAAGAAGAGACATGTTTGTCTTTTATTTTTGTTATAACTTGGAATGATGTTCTCTTTTACCCAAAGGAAGAGAAAGACGCATGTCTACATGTTTGTATGTTATTCTAAAAACTTGGTGTAAACGGACAGTGTTTTTATGTGACATACCTCTATAATTCCTGGCGACTATCCTTTTGAATTGAGACATCTTCAATTTCCGGTAAAGGTTTCTTTTGAAACGGCTATTAAGAAGGCGCAAGTTAAGTCGCTTAAAGTGATCGGGGTCCTCTTTCGTGCACATTGCTTTTCTCATGATGTTTTACATAGTTGATTCAAGAGCAAGCAATCGAAATAATTTGCACATTCTTTCGCTAAAATAGCAAAACCGTCAACATAGTCGACGAAGAAATACTGTAAAATAGTTTTCAGTATGTTTTTCAAAATTATGGAGGCTGAAATGTAGACAAGGTCGTGAAAGATCATTGGTACCTGACTAAGAAAGCTTTTTAATACATTAATCATAAATATCCGGGCACACAACGGGTTATTCTGCTAGTCATAAATAAAATCAAGTCAAGGCTAAGGTTATTACTGATGTTCTTTAATACAGTTAGAATGAAAAAACCGAACAAATTAAATTTCTCGTGCTGGAAAACGTGATTTTAAACATCGAAGACAGTTTCTCACGAACACGCGGTATATACTTGCGAGCGTCAGGTCGAGAGAGAGAGAGAGAGAGAACCCGTGGGCTAGATTGAGCAATAATGAGAAAATAAAAGGGAGCGAGAGAGGCAGGATGGGAGTGGGAGGAAGGAGGGAATGAATGAATGAGAAAGTTGAAAGGGAAGGCAGCGTAATCGGTGAGGATCTTTAACGACCGCGCGTGAGAAGGCGAAGGAGGAAAAACCTGCGATGATGGCGTGGTCGAAACATTTTCCTATAGAATGATCCTATACGCATCGCTGATTTCAAAGAGGGTTTCGCAATTTTATCACCAGCACTGGACCTGCTTTCCTGTTTTTCCCTTTGCCTCTGAATCTAAGGTCACGTTAAATCTGCATAAGTTATCTTTCTATAATTCGATTTCTGTTCGTTTCATCGCGGTTTCTTCCGTCATTTTTTACCCCCGTTTTAACCTCATTATAAATATCTTTCCAGATTATCCGCGCTGATAACTGCCAGACCTAGTCTCGTGTGTCTCTGCCATATGCAATCTGTTATTCCTCTCTCCTCTACCAACTGTAGTATATTCATCGCCTCCCTAGGGAGTTATATGTCATCGTGGGATTCCTTTCGATTCTCTTCGCGCTCTCGTCTGTCTTTATATATTACCTTCCCTAATAAAATCTATAACTACGGCATACAAACATCTCGACGAGGAATTTTCGAGACATTTTTCTTTCATTTGACGTATCGCCTGCTTTATTCCCGTTTAAAGAGTTTAAAAACTAAGAAGTGATTATATCCCACTATAGAGGATAAAGGTCAAGGCCTATGAAATGAATTATCTCAAATAATCCTTCGTCCCACCTTATAAAAAGAGAGATGTTTCGCATATGGACTATTAAAGGGTACATAGTATCTGAGTCGTAATTTATGCAGTAGATGGATCTAATATCCAAAGAGAACATAAAATACTGCTGATCCAACGTTCCAAAAAAAAAATGCGGCAATGATTTATCGTGGTTCCCTCTTCAAAGTCTCACCTCTACTTGTATCGTTTCTCGTAATTACTTTCGAAGCTTCGCATACACAAAATATAACAATAAATATTTTCACATTATCAAATGCTTTGTGGCAGCCTTCAGAAACAGGAGGAGTCAAGATTTCCTTGTCCGCTCAATGACTGGCGTGACCATGGAGATTCCTTCTCAAGGTTGCGATCCATTGAGGCATTTGAGACCGCTTAGGGCAGTGGTGAGCAACCTTTTCTACGTGGCGGGTTGAAAATTCCTCTGCGGGCCACAATGCAATTTGTCATTGCTTCGGCGGGCCAGATTAGACTTTAGGCGTTGAATAGAAAGTCTGAGGTATCATAACAGTGAAAATGAAGTCTAAATTAGGTTTCAAGGGCTAACACTTCAATTTTATTGTCCTAACTTGAATGTATATTATATGAATTTGCGTTAAATCTCTTTAATCGTAGCTTTGCGGGTCGCATAAAATGCTCTCGAGGGCCACATGCGGCCCGCGGGTTGCTCACCACTGGCTTAGAGCGTTATATATATATATATATATATACTATAAATAAGTAGTGGTTATACATACTATGTATAGAAAAGTTTGTCATCTCAACTACCCGCACAAGAAAATATTACGGAAAATTTCAGGGGAAATCATCTTGAAAGATTTGATATGAAATTAAAAAACCGTGGAAGACACTTAAATTAATTATTATATGTCCATCGTGAGACGTCAGTGTTATCAGTGACATTGAATCGTCATTTATTTCAGAGTATAATCACAGTCTACGGTGTCTCCCAAGGAGATCTTCAAGCGTCTCTCGGTTTATTTGGAACGCTCCAAGTGCATCATTTATGGCGTTTCTAGAAATAGGACAAGCATTTAGATCCGGGCAGATTTTCAGTTTATCATTTTGTGGTATATGCGACGCCAAGGATTTTAGATAATTGCTAACGCACGGCACCAAACTTAACAGAAAAAAGTGATGGGTTCCACAGTATGAATTATACAGTACTTTGAATTGTGTGTTAAAAATAGATAAAGTGGCTTCAAACATAACAATAATGTTATGATAAGTGGAAATAGATCGTTTCGAAGCATTGAGATCAAGGTCAGTTTGTCAATCTTGGTAAGTAATTACCACGGGATTTACGAGTAAGGACTGAGTGACGGAGTGAAGCAAACATCAGCCTAAATAATGATTTGCTTTAGATAAACGACGCAGCACTTGCATGAGGTATTTTCGGGTTTTGATTTGTTCGGGCACTTAACCTATTTCTATAACTGAGAGCAATTTCTAGGTCTTTAGGATGAACCATTTAAACGAACGAACGAACGGAAGTGCCGATATCTTTAAAAGAGGGATATTTACCGTCAACGGCTATTAAAAACGCAGCATCGAAAATTTATTCCGTATATAGATAATGCCATTAAGAGCAATCTAGAATATATTTTTACATTAGGCAATAATTTTCTGATGCATTTCATGATGCGGCAAAGCTTTGTATTCATAAAAATTACCTTTTTCACTCAAGCTATGCTCTTTTATGAAAAATTTATAATTCGCAATATCTTTAAGCAATGATTTATACATTTTTAATTTTCCCCTAATTTTAGGTCTGTGAATAAAAATGTTAATCCGTACTTTTTTAAATTCGCATAGAATCAGAAAAGATTTTCTGAAGAAGTTTAGCAATAGAATTAAAAAAAAGTTTTATAACAGAGTAAATGGCGCTTTTTGCTATTTATTTTTTAAAAAGATTTTATTTTAAATATATTTGTGGCAAAAGTTTAATTATAAAGCTTCTTTTCTTAATCCTCCTTGGATTTATTTTTCTCCTTCCTGATGTGTGTTTTAGTTTTAAGTTACTAAAAATCCACAAAAAAACGGTCGCTCATGAGACGTAAGTAATTCAGGACATAAAGGAAATTGGTATAAATCTGCTGTTAAAAATAAGAAATACATTTTTGAAGTTATTAAAATTTAATAAAGCGCTAAGATTGATTTGTATATATAATATGTTCATCGCTTATGCTATTTATAAAAAAAGTCCCCTTTTGATTTCCGAACGGCTATTTTAAAAATTAATTAACAGTGTTGCTTATTAGGTAATCGTAATGCCTCAGTTCCTTTCTTGTTATCAGTTAGGAAAAAGCGTTTTTCGATCTCTAGAGATTATAATTATTTCAATTATAAGAACATTTGCAACGTATAATTCAATCTAAAGTTTAAAGAACCACTAATTTTTTGAAAAATAATAACTGCCAGAATTCTGCGTTAATTAAATTAATAATTTCACAAATCTCCCCTGTTGTATTCACTTACTCATAGTACGTAGATAGCGACTCTTCCGAAAATACGCAACGGATCCGAAATGCTAGTATATTTTGTTTTATTATAATATATCCATTTTATATGTTATAGATATATTATAGAATGGATAAAAAATTACGCTAAAAGCTACTTTTCACTTCGAATCGGAAATGGAATCTTGTCAATGTAGTTTTGTTGTAAGAAGTTCCGGGGGAAATCCCCATCCAAAAGGACGTTACGTCAGGGATGGGAAAAAAGGAGGGTGGGGTGAGAGAGAGTGAGAGAGAGAAAAGCCGTCGAAGAAGAACGCCCACGAGAACTCGACGGATTTCCTTTTATTTTATATAATATTTTTTACTACGCGCATGCCACCTTGCATTTCAGACGCCAGTGGGAAAGAGAGGAAGAGGAAGCACTATACTAAATCAGTCGTAATAAAAAAATCGCTACAATATACATTGGACAAATTTTCTCATACACTAATGCGTCGTTTAGTTATCTTTCGAAAAATATGAACTATTTAGAATCGTTATAAACATAAACTTAAAAAAAACTATACGGAATTTGATGAAAATCGTATGAGCCGTTTTTTTAGAAAATCCAATTCTTTTTAAAGATGCCCAAGAATAAACTAGCCTTATATTCATTTTTTGAGACATATGAAGTATGTAGTATTATTGCAGACATATACTCAAGTAACGGTACGAAATTTGATCAAAATTGCTCGTGCGGCTTTTGAGAATATCAAATAATTGTTAAAGTTGCAAAGAATAAACTAGCCTTATATTAATTTTTTGAGAAATATGAGCTATTAAGTATTACTGAGACGTAAACTCAAGTAACTGTACAAAATTTGACCAAAATCGTTGTAGCTGTTTTTTAGAAAATCAAATTGTTGTAAAAAATGCGTACAAAAAACTTCCCTTAATTATTGAGAAATGTCAACCATTTCTTCATAGCTTCCATTCTGTATAATGATAAAATGACTACGATATTTCATTCGTTTTCGCTACACCGTTTAGGCTCTAGAGCCAATTACAGACAGACGGCACTGCGAAAACCACTTTTTCGGACTCAGGGACACCTAAAACATATATTTCCGTTAAAATCTAGAGGTCGAATTTTTTCGCGATAACAATACTTTCTCAATATACTTCTTATATGAGAAAGTAAGTATATTGGAGACTTATGTCGTTATCACTAGCGTGCGCACTCTCTCCCACATACACACACACATGTACACTCACACACATGTACACTCACACACATGTACACACATACAGAAATATATATACACAATATTGTTTTCTAAATATCCTTATATGTTAAAAGGCGTCAGATGTTGGGAAAGGAAAGGGAGAGCCAATAAAATGGGAGTTATAAGACTTTATGTTTTTACTTTCTCATATACGAAGTATATTGAGAAAGTATTGTAATCGCGAAAAAATTCGACCTCGAGATTTTGACGGAAATATACGATTTAGGTGTCCCTGAGTCCGAAAAAGTGGTTTTCGCAATGCCGTCTGTCTGTCTGTTATTGGCTCTAGTGCCTAAACGGTAGAGCGAAAATGAATGCAATCTCGTACTTAGGCATTTTATCATACTGATCAGAGGCTATGAAGAAATGGTTGACATTGCTCAATAATTAAGAGAAGTTTATTCTCGACGCATTTTTAACAATAATTTGATTTTCTCAAAAACGGTTTGAACGACTTGGATCAAATTTTGTACCGTTACTTGAGTATACGTCTGCAATAATACTATATATTCCTTTTTTCTCAGTGCATGACTACATGGCTATTTTATTCTTGGGCAACTTTAAGAAAAATTGGATTTTCTAAAAACCTGCTGATATGATTTTCATTTTCTAAAGATAACTAAACGACGCGTTAGTATATGAGAAAGTTTGTACAATGTATGTTGTACCGATCTTTATTAATAGTGGGAGTACATGCGTATGTGTATCTCTCTATGTTATTAAATCGTAATGGTCATCATGATGCGTAACGCTCTAATTTTGTGAATAACTCGATTAGAAATAAACTTAGAATCCTGAAATTTCTCAGGATTTCAGTGTTGATGAATATTTACGTTGTGACTATAAAAATTTCGAAAAAGGTTACGAGTTCGACTCCAGAGGAATGTCGTTTCCCATATGATAACACGTAAAAATCACCTTTTTGGTTTGAAGGCTTTCATTCTTTTACTTTTTAAAATATCTTAAAATTAAGTTATCGTCACGAAATTTTCGCCAAAACACGCCTAAATGAATGAGGATTCTTATTTTTACCGTCGAATACTCAATCTCATTCGTATTCGCTCATATTTTGAATTTATACTCGAGTTTTGGTAAATGTTTTAACATTTCAATAGTAAGATTCCATGGTTACCGGTATTGTTGTCCTCGGTAATTTCCGTGCATATGCACTTAAATAAAGGCTTAAAGATCGAAAATAAGATTAAAACTTGCTCGAAATGACCGAAGATATGAATTTAATGCAAATAAATCGCACGCAGTATTCATGTTATTTATATTTTTTTATCTGTATTACTAAAATCCTTTTTCTGGTTATCTCTCTCTTTCTCTCTTTTACGCTCTATATCTCAGTCATTTTTAATCTCCGGGAATTTCAGCCCTCAAAGTTTATTTTTTATCGAGTTATTCGACTAATTTTCTTAATTTGTTATTAAAAAGCAAACATACATCCCTTATAAAATATACTCATTAAACTCATAGTACATGGTAGGAACGAAGAAATAGCGAGCAAATGGGGGAGGGGGGGGGGGGGCGAGCCCCCTCGTATTTATACATATGTATATACACATTATTGTTTTATAAATTTCGCTTTATACTACAATACGGAGAATATTATCTTATTACCATATTATCGCCACATAATGAATATTTAATTATCGTTAGTGGATGTAGTTTTTTTGAAAAAAGAAACCATCCTATTTAATTTTATACAACCCATTGGAATGAGTACCTTGACCAGTGAAGCTTATCTGCGCCTTTTCATTCCAACTCCTTTAATGAAACGATTTCATTTGATTTCCTACGGTGGAAAGATGATCAAACCGATCCCGGCTGTTGTTTTCCGAGCATCATTATTACGCAATTCGAAAGAAAAATAAAGGAGACGATTGCTCTTGCGTAGCTCAGTATTTCGCGGAGAACTTGGAGCATCACGCCGTTACATCAGTCTTTCACGGCTCCACGACCAAGGCAACACCTGCACCAGAGACCTTTCCGACACCACTGCCTCCTCCTCAGAGAGTAATCTCTATGTCCAGCGTCATTTGTCTTCCTTCCCTACATATAATCCGTCCCACTCTAATGCTCCCTTTCTCTACATCTCTTTTGTCTTGTCTCTCTCTCTCTCTCCTCTATTTCTCTCCTTTCCTCTCACTTCCTTCGTTCTCCTCTGTTTCTTTACCTTTCTTATTTCTCTTTTCTTCACCTTATCTTTCTTCCATCGCCACACATGCACTTCGGAAAATGTAAGTTATTGCTACGAGTGTTTTACCGCTTTTTTTACTTTCTCATATACTAAGTATATTTAGAAAGTATTGTTTTCGCGAAAAAATTCGATCTCGAGATTTTGACGGAAATATACGTTTTAAGTGTCGCTGAATCCTAAAAAGTGGTTTTCGGAATATCTGTTACTGGCTCTATAGCCTAAACGGTAGAGCGAAAATGAATGAAATCTCCTACTTGGGCATTTTCTCTAACGATTTTGATCAAATTTCTTACAGCGACTAGAGTTTACGTCTTCAATAATACCAATTAGCTCATATTTCTCAAAAAATTAATATAAGGCTAGTTTATTCTAGGCAACTTTAGCAATAATTTCATTTTCTAAAGAACGGCTGGAACGATTTTTATAAAATTTCGTACAGTTACTTGAGTATACGTCTGCAATAATACCACATATTTCATTTTTCTCAATGAATGAATATAAGGCTAGTTTATTCTTGGGCAACTTTAACAAAAATTGGATTTTCTGAAAATCGGCTCATACGATTTTCATTTTCTAAATATAACTAAATGCCGCATTAGTACATGAGAAAGTTAGTACAATGTATGTTGTACCGATTTTTCAAATATGGTGCAGCACAGAGAAATAGGGCGTATTATAGAGGAATATTATAGAACTTTAAGTACTTTTTAACTTAATGCCACTAGTTCTATTTTTTACTAGCCGCGAATAATTTTATTTATTTCACGTGTTTATTGGACACTGTATGTTTTAATAATTCATGTAACGTATGTTTGATATTGTTTAATATATTTTCTAATATTTTATTGCCACCAGGCTTACGGCCTTATTGTAATGTAAACTCAATAAATAAATATGAAAGGAAATTATTTATACAGTTCACTATGGAAACATTACAATAATCAATACGATAGTAGAAAATCAATAGCTTACTTTTTTATGGGCAACCCTTAGATGGAAGCGGTGGCACAGACGTATGTATGTATGTATTCGTGTGTGTTTTTTTTATGTCACCATCTCCTCCCTAACTTTCTCCCTTTTTCTTGTTGCCATCCTCCCTCCTTTTTCCAATAAGCCTCTTCTATTTCTCTTTCTCCGCCACTCTTTCCCATTTCATTACTTCATCTTCTCCTTTATCTTCTTTCCTGCCTCTCCCTCTTTCTCTCTATTTCTCTACCTCTCTCCTTCGCTGCACATACGCCTTCTCGGTCCAATTACCTACCCCTGCCCTCTGACATTCCCAGACCCTTACATACAAAAGGGTCCCCTCCCAGAGGAGGCGTTATCCAACTAGGCGCGAACTCCGGTCACGTAAGAGGGCGACATCGTCACGTAACTCTTCCTTTTCCTCTCCGACGATGGGAAAAGTTTGATGTGCAAACGAGGCAAAAGTACTGCGTGCGGGGGCCGAGGGAGTGGGGAGGGGAGGAGGGGGGGGAGCATAAGAGGTCATAACCCTCGATGTGTTTCGGTCAATAGGGTATAAACAATGGGATTTCTTGTCGCCCACGCAATCCAACGCAGGGCCTATTTTAAGAAAATTTTAGAGCTGCACTAAAGTAATTTGTTAGGGCTCACTCTTGGTGACCGGAACGATCTGGCTTAAAAGATGCACCTCAGGCGAACATTTTTGAAAAGTGGATGCGGCTTCTTTGAATACATTTTAAGCACACATGCAATAATTTTCAAAAGTATTTGTTTTCTTCTAAAATTGTCAAATTTCAGTTAATACTTTTAGGTTTACACTTAACTAAAAATGATGGAGACAAAGTAGTCAAATGCAATTAAAAGTTAGTTAAAAGTAGATTGCATTTTTGTAGCTGCCAATTGTAGTATAAGTAATAATGCTTAAATTAACAATTGCAGAAAATTACTTTTACAACTGCACATTGGACTTTCAGAACTACACAAACTTGTTAGAGCTGCACATTAAAATAGGCCCTGATTCAACGCACCAACTGTGATAGTGCGGTGTATTATTCCGCGGGGGCGTTGCATATCATCGCTATTGACTTCAAAATCGGTACAACATACATCGTACAAACTTTCTCATATACTAACGCGTCGTTTAGTTATCTTTAGAAAATGAAAATCGTATGAGCCGGTTTTTAGAAAATTCAATTTTTGTTAAAGTTGCCCAAGAATAAACTAGCCTTATATTCATTCATTGAGAAAAATTAAATACGTAGTATTATTATAGATGTATACTCAAGTAACTGTACGAAATTTGATCAAAATCGTTATAGGCGTTTTTGAGAAAATCGAATTATTGTTAATGTTGCCTAGAATAAACTAGCCTTATATTCATTTTGGTATTATTGAAAACGTAAACTCAACTAACTGTACAAAATTTGATCAAAATCGTTATAGCCGTTTTTGAGCAAATCAAATTGTTGTTAAAAATGCGTAGAATAAACTTCCCTTAATTATTGAGAATGTCAACCATTTCTTCACAGCTTCTACTCCGTGTGATAAAATGCCTAAGTACGAGATTTCATTAATTTTCGCTCTACCGTCTAGGCTCCAGAGCCAGTAACAGACAGACAGACGGCATTGCGAAAACCACTTTTTCGGACTCGGCGACACCTAAAACGTATATTTCCGTAAAAATATCTAGGTCGATTTTTTTCGCGATTACAATACTTTCTCAATATACTTCGTATATGAGAAATTAGAAATCGGCTTAGAATTTCTCTCAATGACTGAATATCTATTACTATCATCGATCCTGGACCAGATGTGTTTATCGCTCATTTAAATGTGTGGCCAAATTTTGTATTATTTCGCTAAATGTGCTTTTGCGTCACAAAATATATTTCAGATATATCTTTAAATATTCTCAGGTGATAATCATTGGAATATCTCCGAAGTAAATTTAAAATAATTTGAGATAGAATCAAATGCGTAAATTTTGCAAGTTATATAGGATTTGTAAATGAACGAAAAAGTTTTGTTTTGATTTTGTTAAACTATAAATGGCAAATCCATAGGGAGTGCAAGTTTTCGGTCGTTGTTGGACGGTAATTATCAAATGATTAGAATTCAAAAAATAATTATTCATTTTTCCTGAATGTTAGCTCGGATATATATATATATATATATATATATATATATATATATATATATCAATGATAACGTTTCGAAATACAAGTACATAATATGAAAACCGCATTAAGTACTGTTTTGATATGAAAATCTTTTGCCTGTTCGTTTTCATTTCGCTTGATTTTTACGTTCTCATACGAAGTATCGAGAAAGTATTGTTATCGTGAAACAATTCGACCTCGAGATTTTTACGGAAATATACGTTTTAGGTGCCGCTGAATCCGAAAAAGTGGTTTTCGCAATGCCGTCTGTCGGTCTGTTACTGACTCTGAAGCCTAGACGGTAGAACGAAATTGAATGAAATCTCGTACTTAGGCATTTTATCATGCTGAGCAGAGGCTATTAAGAAATGGTTGACAATTCTCAATAATTAAGGGAAGTTTATTCTCTACGCATTTTTAACAACAATTTGATTTTCTCAAAAACGGCTATAACGATTTTTATCAAATTTTGTACAGTTAGTTGAGTTTACGTTTTCAATAATACCAAATAGTTCATATTTCTCAAAAAATGAATATAAGGCTAGTTTATTCTAGGCAACATTAACAATAATTCGATTTTCTCAAAAACGGCTTTAACGATTTTGATCAAATTTCGTGCAGTTACTTGAGTATACATTTATAATAATGCTACGTTTTTAATTTTTCTCAATGAATGAATATAAGGCTAGTTTATTCTTGGGCAACTTTAAAAAAAATTGGATTTTCTAAAAACAGGCTCATGCGATTTTCATTTTATAAAGATAACTAAACTACGAATTAGTATATGAGAAAGTTTGTAAAAATAGCATATTCCGTGCTAAGTTATTTAATACAGTTTCATAGGATCAGCTTTACCTAATAGTTTGTATTCATAAACGTACCCTTCTTATTGTGAATTCCTATTGTCCAATTTTTGTACTAACAGCATTTTCTCTTATTATATGATTCGTTTCAAATGGGCTTCGTAAACGGCAAAAAAGATATACGACCTAGATATTTCGGTCAACTATAACAATAACGCCTTTCATATCCATTTCCGCCTCTGATATCTTTAAAAGGAAATAGCTGCTGGGATTTTTTGTTTCTCTGAACTCGTTTTCCTTTTCTCTATGAAACAGTTTTGATCGGAGATTTCCGACTCTCCCTTCAAGCTCTGTATCCGAATAAATTCACAGGGACCTTTGGGCTTCTTTTTACCTAGAGTGCTGAATGTGGACGACTCCTCTTTCTAGAGCATCATATGTCTCCGGCAAGTTCATATATCACCTGGTAATCCTTCGAACCATTACGCTCGCCTTTACGGTGTAATCCGGCAGCAGATATGTCGCTCTATTTCATTTATACTTCTGTCTAGGACGTCGATTCTAAAAATATTTTATAGCACACAGTTCACTGAGAATCAATCGTAAGATTTGTACATAATAGAGGCTCTGTCCTTGACCCATTACGTGACCCAACCCCATCTGACGGATTGCTCCTCTCGCCTATTATTTTCAATTTAACAGGAATTTAACAAAATATGAAGTATAAAATACATTAAGATGAATGGAAGAACTTCCTACTAACCATACAAATATATATTTATATGGTTATTAGGAGGTTTCTCCATTCATCTTCATTGATTAACCATAGAGCTCACAATTAATATTTTTTCTATAAAATACGTATTAGTTAAAATTGCCTATAATAAACTTAAAACACGGAATCGCTACAACGTTGTCCGTTTTATAATTTGATTTGTCCAGATTATCGTTCGCATCAATGCGAGATTACAGATTGGTTCACGAGAAATGGAAAGTTTTGAAAACCCGGGCGCTTTCTTTATAAACTTAGGTAATCAACAATAGCACTCCATTTGTAGAAAGTGATTTGTGGATTTTGATTCTGGAGGGTGACTGAAGGGGTATGAAACACAACCGGCCTTTCACTAGGTAAAGCTATTTTCACATAACGCGGATTCACATTACCTGGCACTTTTTCAGAGCGCAACCTCCGCGATATATGAGGTCCTGGTGTTTCCGTTTTATACAAATAACTAAAAGTACGATATATCATGTTTTAGAACTATGACGTCATAATGCATTTATGTCGTTCGTTGAAATCAACGGGACCATTGATCTTTTGGTGGAGGTGATCGCTATTTTGAATCAGCTGTTTACATTTTATGACATTTATTTTAGAAGATTTATAATAATTAATTTTAATACTGTATTTACTCAAGTTATCCGCGTCCTCGTGTACCACGCGCATCCCTATTTTTGGACCAGATCGAGGGGGAAAAATAAATTCGTACTTTAATAAGTTGACGTCTACTGCGGCGGAAAATTAGAAATAAATAAAAAAATGTGGGTGTTTTCTCCATGGTTCCCCCTAAGCTGCGCGACTGCGCGGCCGCGCAGCAGTTTTTGAATTTTTCAAGCGCGCAGTATTGTGTGTATTTTATAATATATCGGAACAGGGCACATCCGCGCACTAGCGTCATGTAGGCGCGCATAGCGATATTCATTCCGCCCATGTATGAAAAAAATTAGAGGGAACTATTGGTTCTCTCCTGGGTAAAAGGAACGTCAGCGGCTCACGATGCATACGGCGTATACAGATACCAGATGCCAACTTATTCCGGCAAAAAGTAGGTAGAAACTGATATTAAATTTTTAATGACAGAACTGCTTTTTTTGAGTAACAACAATAAAATTACAACTCAATTAAAAGGTACAGCTTTAATATTATAAAAATATTACGTCATCTCAATGTTGAAGATGCACCAACGGCAGTATAAACCGCGCATTTAAGCCCTAAACGTTTCGTGGTCGTGTAGATACGCGTAAATTTCGTAGAATTCTTCGTCATTTGCGAGTATAAACGTAAGTTTACTATCGAAACTCGCAGTTTTTAAAACTTGCCAGAAATCTTCACCGACATTTTGTGAAAAAATATGCGCGAGTTACACGTTTGCGATATTTTATTGAATTTCACCACCGTAGAGATCGATCGCGATCACTAGGTATAGTTCATTTCGATAGTATCGTTAGCAGCTAACATCAATCGAATTATAGGAAACTTTATTTAGTGGGTCAAGCTCTACAAGAATAACAGTTTCTTATTGGTTGAAATGAAAACATCTGTCACATGGAATGCTCAAGAAGGTAGCACGGACTCTAAACAATATTTATATATTTTTATTATTACGTTTATTTCTGTTTTGTTAAAACTTGAATTGTATATGACATTGATTTTGTCTGAAAACGGTTTCATGAGAAGTATTTTTAAGTGAAAAAGTGGGGGTCGACTTATACGCCGGAATATACGGTAATCTAATTCCCCATTTAATTAAAACTCTAAGGTATTTGAATAAAAATTTTACTTCGGTCAAAGATTAGTAGCTTTCTAAATACTGGTATTTTACTCGCTTTTTATTTCTAGCAAAATTTAAGATCTTTGCGTTTTCTGTTGGAATAATATGTTACGGGTTCCGTGGGCGAGATTTTATGATGAGAAAACTAAAGAGCAATTATGATATTTATACGTCCGTGAACAGCTTTTCGGGTGGCTCTTGTCTGGCTACATGTGTGCCGAATTGATAATTTTCTCGAAAAGTTGAAACCAGCCGTGATCGTCTAGTGGTTAGGACATTTCGTTGTGGCCGCGATAACACAGGTTCGAATCTTGGTCACGGCAGCGATATTGAAGTCAAGTTTGAAAGAGACAATTTATTTTTCAAATTAAACAAATCGTGTTACCAAAATTGTGATTTCAAATTCAATTTCGCGGTTTAAAGTCGTCACTAGCGAGCATATATATATGCACCGACAGAAGAAATAAATATTATCACGTTAAAATTGTGCTATAATAGCATATTTTATATTATGTTTTTCGATACGCATGATTTTCGTTTACTATTGTATACTTTTATTATCTTATTGTCATATTTTTAATGGCCGGATTATTTCACGCAATAGAAATGGAAATGAAGGCATTTTTTCACCGGGATATTGTTGATCGAATACGTGCTATCTTCTTCGGCTGGTTTGTATTTGTAGCCCATCTAAATATAAATTTTCCGAATCATGTTATCCTTTCCGGGGGTACACGCAATAAAAAAATACGAACGGACCCGGTGGCCCCAATTTGGCTCTAAATAAAAGTCCATTTAATTTCCTCTCCTTCCTCTCATACGCACGAGCCTCAAATACAAGTGGCTTATTGCGTCAACGGTTTATTTTCAACGCTCCACTTAAAAGGTCATTTTTTCAATGCGATGCATCTCGAACGGTTTCATATCACATCTCCGCTCAAAGGCCTCATTTCTTCGGAATCGCTCGACGTTCCCAATTTCATAGTTTCTTTAAAAAATCCTTACGTCATTTGTTATACGAGCAGTGTGTTGCGGTATGAAAGATCGCAAGTGCAAAGTTTCGGAGTTGGATTATGAATATATTTACGTCCGTCTTTTCAAACGCGCGTAAGATTTAATTGTTCTATTAAACATGAAAGAACAAATCCTACGAAATATCACGAAAGGAAGTTAACAGGCAATGATTTTCGCAGGGGACGAACAAAGGTCACTCATTTATATCATATGTTCAGGAATGGAAATAATAAGGTCCTGGCTAATTTTTAACGAGCTCACATCATCGAAACATATACTACATAGAAAACACAAAGGGATAACTGACAAAAAACGCTTTTATCTTTAAATGAAGCATTTGTTCAATTAGAAAGGCAGGAAAACGCGTCATATTTAATTGTTAAAAAAATCTTCTCCCAAAAAATTGTTGGGAAAATATTCATTAGCGTTGTGTATTTCTTTATTGTACTGTTTTTTTGCTTTCATTTGTAATTGAGTTGGCGCTTTATTGAGACAATGATCCAATTTATTTTTTGTGAGAAGTGTTAGTTTAAAAAAATTATTTCCCGTCACATCCCACAAATTTACTGACTCCTTCATCTTTTGCTGCCATTATAATTGATACTACTAGGGTTGTGACGAGTTTAACCTCTTCATAATATCTTAAACGCCCTTGAAAAGTGTTTCGGAAGACCTGCTTCAATTTGAAGGAGTGTGCCTGCGACGACTGGCGAACGGGAAATACACAGAGAAAATTCTCCTTTCATTATTAACAAAAGGAAGCTTTACATCTGAGATGGTCTTCTGTCTTCGCTCAGAACTTGAAACGCTTTGTTAAGAGTCTAATTAGTCCACTGCACGCGAAGACCCGGTGTGCGTCCAAATGTGTTTTCTCCAAGTGGAACTTTTCTCTCTGTCATTTGGAGTGAATTGAACGTGAGCTCAGTAATGATGCTTCTTGCCACAGGGAAACTGGCTGCGGAAAATGAAACATCGTGGTTTATACGACTTTTTTCCTTTTTTCTCTGCGCAACATAAAAAGAAAACATTCTTAATTTATAAAGTCGTTTGTCTGCACGTGCTCGTTAATTCTTTCATTGTTTTTTGAAAGGCATCTTAGGTATGTTGTTAAACAGACGGTTGGATAATAATTATTTTCCTCGTTCTAGAATTTTCGAATAACTCAGTCAAGTATTCATTCACCTAGAGCAGTGGTGCCCAAACTACGGCCCGCGGGCCACATCCGGCCCGCTGAGCGTCCTCATCCGGCCCACCATGAGTTTAACAATTAAAGGACACAATGTAACATAAAGGGAAAGTATAAAATTATAAAAATAATATATTACCTATTTTGTGTTTACCTTTCTAATCCCATAGATAAATGTATTTAAAATATAACAGGTAATTTCGAATTACAACTAAATTCTTAATTTCCTTGTTTTTCTTAACCTCAATTTTCGACTGAGTGTCGCCCGCGAAGACTACGAAATTGAACAATATGGCCCGCGATGAGTGCAGCAATGGGTTATTTGGCCCTCGGGCCGAAAAGTTTGGGCCTAGAGCAAGGGTCCGCAACCTGGTGCTCGCGAGCAACGCGGTGCTCTTTAGCAGATAAACCGCGCATTTATAAGATGCTAAATTCGTCTTTCCTAATAATAATAATAAATTTGATTTGCTCACATAGGAAATGACGTTTTTAATCACTTGGATTTCATTTCATTTAGGATCATTCCAACTTTTAATAAAGTATAGTAGTGCTCGCTAGGTGCTCTAGAATGTAACTTGGTGCTCAGCACATTGAAAAGATTGCAGACTCTTAGCTCAGAGTTTTTTTAGCTGTTTCTATAAGCGTTTAAGTACTGTCTACTGAGAACCGCGAATGTTCAGTAGCATTACAGAGCATAAAAAAGGTTTCTCGCCATTAATGAATCAATGAAGTCGATGCGAAAAATCAGAATCGTTTATTTCGTTATTTTAGACGCTCGGGTTCGTTGACTCGCCGGTATCTACGGATTTTTTCCCGTTTGTTTGTTTTTAAATCGCCAACAATCGACTCGGTGCTGGAGGAAAATGCGCATTTGAATATCCCGCATTCCTACGTCACATCGCTCTCTAATAATTCTCCTCCAGCCCTACTCTCAATGTCGACGCTGTTACGCTCGCCTGGATAGCATCCCACAGCGTTTTTTTTCGAGCGATTTTATTGCGATGCAGAGCGCTGCGTAGATTTATGCCCCCTCTCCCTCGCTTCTCGGGCGCTTCTAAAATTCTAATACCATGCCGTTTACTTACACACATCATGCAAATCGCCGTAGCATGAGGCAGGAGATGTCAAGTGCTAATCTTCGCTTGAAAAACGATTCCTGCCGTAGATAGTGTATACTAAAGATGTAGAACCACGAAATTGCCTGTTATACAATTTTAATTGGAAAGTATTAGTTTTCAGTGATATTTAACCGAGTGTTAATATAATTATCAGTACTCAAATAATTGCGGATGTGCGAGCCTTGGTTAGAGAGGAGAAAACTAGAGAAAGACCACAGGGTATAAGAATGTACATAAATTTTAAGGCACACCAGAATAAAAATTCTGGACTTGAACCATCCAGTATGAATTTCCGCTATCAAATTATGGTGTTTCAGTGAAACCCATTGCTTCGCATCCTAGGCGTCTTATAGGATAATAACGTAAATGTAAATGCGCTTACTTTAACGTTGGAGATTTTCAATTTAGGACTGATACTTGACCGTTGTAATTCGTGTGTAATTTAACGTTAAATGGCAATGGAAGTTAGTTATGTTTATGTATATCATTAACTCACGCTCATCGATAGAAGTTGTTTTTCTTTTAATTTTCCGGCCGTCTATCTAAATGTCGATGGAAAGGATTATTTGCGCATAGCGTTTAGGACGCGATCAAGGAAAAATTTATCCGAGCGTTCAATCTAATAAATTCCGAAATCTGTAAGTGTGCCGTTGCCATTTACACTACGAACGAAATCTTGGGATTTCTTTTGCATAATGTATCTGTGCATCTTAAATTAAATAGTAGAAATGATTTTATTTGAGTAAATATGGCTGAATTTCAACATCATTTCACAGAAAACCTGACACTTAATGATAGTATTACCGTCGAGTTCCACAATGAAAATGCAAATACGGTAAGTTACATCGAAAGAACAGCGACGGCATTTTTCTTTGGCCAAACTTTTCGAATCATTAACTAGTCGTTTTAATACAATCTGAATTAGGATTTATACCTTTAAAATGGTCCAAATCTTTCCTTAAGACATGGATTTCGGAATGGAAAGATCGTGTCATCTTTACCACGCGAAATTTTCCGTAGCGACCTAAATATCTGGGAACCTGAAGTAAAATGAGAGCAGTGAGCCAAATTCACTGCCAAGAAACTAGTCGAATGAGGAGCGAACGACGAACTTCGTTCATTCCTCTCGAACTAAATTACCTCCGTACCAAGTTTCCACACATTCGATAACTTTTTCTTTAAGGAGGAACATTTCGAATGCATTCAATGCAATAAAAATATAAGCGTACAAAAGATTTCGAGTTTGGAAGAGCGGATTTATCATCACGCGATGCGTTTTCTCGGCGTAATTTTACATTTACGCCAAGAAGACCTTATTAAGGAGCGGTTTATTTTTTCGACTATTTTCGCAACTTCTTCGTGGTGCGACTTTGAGTCTCGGGGATCCATTTGTAATCTCTTTACAAGCCCGTCGTAAAATAAAAAAAGCAAGTGGGATGTCTGAAACATCCTCGAGGAGTATTTATAGAATTGAAAGAACATTTGAACTTTAATATTTCACGCGGACGGTGCTTGTCGGCGATGGCGACGATTCGCGCAGGTCTTATTGTTAGCGAGGTACTTGTTTAGCGGCTAAAATTTTGCCGTTTTAATTCTTTTTCTCCTTTCAAGGATGATATTCGAAATACTTTTTCTAAAATCACGCGTGCCTCATTTAATCTTTGCATTCTTGTCACGGAACGTAAATAAGTATGCCATTGAAAATGTTTGATGTTTTCTCTAGAATTCTTTTCTCGCAGACTCATCTCCGATTCAATAAAATAACGTCTGAACGCAGCTGCCGGTCATGCATGATTGCCGCGCAGTAAGTATGACTGGGAGGAAAACAAGAAATCGCTCTTTAAAGGCTGATATTCCACGATCTCTTGGATTAACTAATATCTTTTAAAATTTCGTAATATTTCGCGTTACTTGTGTTTTCACGTAACTAGTTTTTTGATCGGATGCAGATGCTTCAGGTACATCATTCATCGAAATAATAATGGATTTCCGATCGAATTTACCATGAGCGCAGCTGTGTAATAATTTTGGTCGGTAATTATATTGTTTAATGACGTAGTATTTTTCAGTATTGCAATTTGAAATTATGCCTATATTTATTAACTTATCGATTAGCCAACGCCTTTCCATGCGAATGGTTTGGTTGTCCTGACGACCTTTGTCACATGTGTGCCTTATTCGCATCAACGCTCATATCCAAGTTTATTTCCGTGCAGTATGTAAATCTCTTAAATATTTTGTAGGGACTGTTTTTGCGCATGATCACCATGTATTATGATAGTTCTTATTCCACTTAATTCCACCTTTCAGTCACACAAACTTTTTATCTGTCTACCTGGAATAAATTGGCATTGATTATGTCATATATATATATCTTTTTGTTCTTCCACTATTGACCAGAATTCTATAGTATAAAATTACGTTTATGTTTGGATACATTTTTACGCTGGGTTATTTCAATAGTTGTTGCAACTACAACTGAGCTGTGAGCTAAGCACTTAGGGCAGTGGTTGTCAAAATGCGACAGGCGTGCCACGGCACAAAATTTGTGAATGTTTATGTATTAATAGAGTTAGGGAAGTGGAATATGTAGAATGGTACTGTTAAGAAGTTATTACAAAGAATTGACATTTTCCCTTCAGCCCCACGAATTTTACCGAGTGCAACTAAATTTTTAGGTTCTTGAGATTCTCTTGCTTCCTGAAATAATTGTTTACTTTCAGTGAGTAGTTAGCTTTCTGTACACCAATGTAACACGCCCACTAAACTGTGTGTCTCTCGAGAGGCTGGATAACATTTTAAAAAAATGCTTTTATCGAAAAGTAAGGAGAAGGATAGTTATAACAAGAAGGAAAAGTATACTCAATAAATGGAATACACGGAAATTTCAAAGGCGTTCTTTGTGGAATTTATCTACAAAACGGTATCGAAAAACTGGGCGGTTCTCAAATTTTTATCTCCGAAACTAAGTATATTCTTTTTTTGTAAAAAATGTTACGTCAAACACGCTGCCGTTCATTAGAAATTCAAAGAAATAGGGCATAAAAAATCTATGATAGCAATTAAAGTTTGCAATGTTTGCAGTACAGTAACGCGGTAGTACAGTACAAACCTTGCTCCGATATCACTATTTTAAGGTATTTTAAAAGAAAATAATTCTGCATGATGAATTTCTGCACGATGAATATGTAAATCAAATAGGGAAAAGACATTCATGGAATCGAACTAGACACTTCAATCTTGGCCGTTTAAAATATTGCCCTCAGTTCGGTCCCGGTAGCACGAGCCTCATAGCAAGTCTCATGAAAATCGATCCATTGACGCAAAAGTTTTTAGTGGGAGGAGGACGCATACAGACACAACCATTTCATAAGGCTATCTTTCCTTCGAAAACCAGATTAAAAACAGAGCTCGCAGTGCAATGAATATGTGTTATTTGTGATAAATTTATTTCATTCATCAGTTTCTAATCGCTATTGTATTTTGATGTAATTACATAAATATTCTTTTTGGTTCGCATTTGCTTGTGGCGCCCCGTTTATTTTCCTATTTGAGATAGGTATTATAGACCACTGGCATGGAGTGGCTCTTGTCCTGAGACATCTTTCATATTTCTCAAATTATCCGGAGTCTTTTGTCCCTGAGTTTGAAAGTTGTTTAACTCGAATTTTTGCTGAAAAATGTCTTCCGGTACGTTTGAAATTTTTTACGGACTTCTTATAATATTTCGCATACATCTCCATACTTGTGCTGCGGTCACTCCTCTAGCAGTTGGGGAAGCGTGTGTGGGACGCTTCTATACAGAAAATTACGTCAAATTCTTAGGTTAGGAAAGTTTTGATTGACTTAAAAAGTAAACGTAAACCCTCGATGGGTTAATAGGCTGTCGGATGCTTCTTCGCTACCTACCGTCTTCCGATTAATTAGCATGAATTTTGAAGTATAGAGAGAGGGGGAGAGGGAGAACTTGGGTTATGTTCTCAATGACATCCCTTATTTTTGCCTATATAGTTCATTAAGTGTATGAAGATTCGCTTCCACTACTTTCTTCTCTCTCCCTCTTCCTCTCCATTTCTCTACCTTCTCCTCTCTCTTCCCTTCACCTCCCATCTCCCATCTTCCTGTCCCCCTCAAATCTTTAATAGTAATTTATTTCGATCTATATTACAATACAGTGAATGGGCTTCTGTGGTCGATGTTCCTTCACGTTTAATGTATTATTTGATTTCACCGCTCACACAACGCTTCTGACTCACAATCAGTTACGAGTAACACTCAACTCTCTAGCGGCTGTAAACGCGAGGCCCTCAGAGGCACGAAACAGTCGCTTGGCCTATATCCACCTCTGCAATAAAAGATAAAATAGATTGAAGTTTCAGCAACGATGAAAATTTACAGGATTCGGAAAACCCGTCCACAAAAAGGTTTTATTTGACGGCTTAGGTTTTGATATATTTTTAACGTGCTATTCCTTTTATTTGTTTTCATCTAAGCTTTTTCCGATGGAATTGCATTCATTACTACGGATGTTCAACCAGAAAGATTCAGCTCTAGGTATTTTAGTTGGTGAGACTGACTTTCAAAAATTTTATTTAGTTTTACGTTCTATCCTCTTCCTAAAGTTTTCCGCGGTTTGCTCAACTATACACTTGAATTTTCAACCAATGAACTTGTGAGAAGAGGTTTATGCACGCCTTATGTGATCAAGTTCAGAAAGGCACACGTTCTTTCTGTCAAAGATGTATTAGATAATTTGGAAATAAATAAAATATTTAATTCTCTGAACCGTCTGTTATACCAATTTTGAAAAAATTAATTTTTGATGATCTGCTGAAACCCCTGAGTTGTTGAACAGGTAAATGAAGAATTTTCGAGTTAGTTTATATAATAAAATTGTTATGGATGTTAATGAACCTTCGAAAATGGGGTAGATTACAACTATAATAGAAAATACAATTCTCTGAATGAGTAATAGCTCTGTGGAAATCCATAATATAGTCATAAACTGCGAACAGAGTAAAAAATAAATAATATTAAATAATGTAATATCATTCGTATGCCTGACGATTACAATGTACCTCGAAAACAAGGATTATAACTTCTTCTGTATTGGAGGATCCTTCTGTTATTGAGATATTTTTTACTGTGGACTTAAAAAAAATAAAATCGTAATATGGCTTTAGAAAATCGAAGGTACTAGAACTTTCTCGGAATGACAAGGAACATATTCCACTAAGCTGTTTGTCTTCCTTCGATCTCTCGAAAGAGTTTATAGCCCATTCTAAGATTTTCCAATCTGAATTTTAGTAATTCTCAATATCAAGCAATGCTGGAAAATTTCAAAGAAAATAATGTATGGGATATTCATATTTTCAAAGTTATTATTTCGGCCGGCATTCCTGACATTTTAGACTTTTCTGAAAATGAAAGTCTCCATCGTAATAATAAAACATTTGCGTCTCAACCTAAGGAACATGCTTCGCGAGGCAGAAAATATGACTGCAGTTTTGTTTTAGATTGCATTTCTTTCAGAATAAGGAATTGTTACAACAAGCGAAAGTCATATCACAGAAAGTATATTTTTTTCGAGAGGATAAAGATTCTAAATCATATTAAAATGGCATTTATCCTCATGAAAATAAACATACTGCCATATTACATTTTCGAGGGCGAGATTTGCACAAGAGTTGATCGGAAACTTCGTGTCATCGTTCATCCACTAAACTTAACTTTACTTCGCTACGAGGGAAAGGACGATATTCTTGCCTAAACTTTCCTTTAGAACTTAAAATTAAAGAGGGATGAATAAGACGCCACTATGGAAGAAACTCCCCGCATCTTTGCAGATATATGTTTAAATGCGTGTTGCGTATAAACTGGAACGTGGACGAGCTTTGATCTCACCTAAATTAAATTAGAATATTAAGGAAGATGTCCTTGCAAAAACCGTAGCGCGACTTTAGAATGACGGAAGAGACCCTTAGGAAACCAATTAAATGGGACGCAGGAACTTCACTGTCGTTTTTAGGTCGCTTTTTATTTTTACTATCCATTTATGCAGTGTAACTTCTTCACCTAGTTTGTCCCAAAATATGTTCAATGAGAATTTGAAATACATCTTGAATGGATTATAAATTAATTTAACGTCAAAAGAGAAAATTTTGCAAATAATTTCGTTTAAAATATCGTATGAAATTTTAAAATTAGCATCTTCATTTTTCTAGCAAATACTTCCAGTTAAGCGGCACCCCTTCTCGTTTCCGCTACATTAACTCATGAATCAATAGAAAAATTATAACACGTACATAGAGTGGCTGTAATGCAGGGTTTAGTTAACTTTTTTCACCTACGAACTCGCCAGATCCTCAAGTATTACGCACGTACCCCATCACATTGATATAATTTACAGTGAAACATCGATATAGCGAGAATTTATAAAATTCTTTAAAATACTCGTTCTAACGAGTGCTCAAAATTTGATTCCGTATAGTATGTAACGTTACGAAATTGACGTTGACGGAGTTTTTGCTCGCTATAATGGAATTTTCTTTATATGCCGCACTCGTTCACTGTATTTTCATAAGGTTATGATAAAAATGAGAGAGAATGAGGGGGAATGGGAAGTTTTAAGTTAAAATTTAGCATTTTATTAATACAAATCCGGTATTTTCGATGAAAAATTGCAGTAGTATATTTAATTTTCCATGGACCTTCATGAATCCCCTGTACTAATCCTATGGGCCCCCTGAGGGTTCATAGACCCTAGGGTAAGTAATAGAATAACCCCCTCCGTATTCTACGTAAAGGAATAGCTCGATATTATCATTCAATTCCGTGGGTGCCGAGAATGGATTGATCCCAAATAGAAGATATCAATTACAGATAAAAGAAAACAAAAAAGGACATTAAATAAGCATCGGGATGTGCCATACACGTTTATTTACCGTAGTTACCCGACTATAAGACGAGTTTTTTCATTTTTCTGCCAAAGGTTGGTGATCATCTTATATTCGCGAACAAATAAATCGTTTTTAAAAACAGTGACAGTAATTACGACTAACATAGCATTTTTAAAAATCATATTTATTTTCCCACTGCACATTTTGATGACAATTTTTAGAGATTTAAATGAAAATAACTCGAATAACTTTGTTCAATTTATTTGCTTAAAAATTCCTAATAAAACATTTTTTTCCGTGAAAGGGTGTCGTCATATAGTCGGGTAAATACGATACAATTTACAGATAATAAATAATTATATCAACGAAAGAAAGTGTGTATTTTTCCGTCTGTTCACAGTTTATTTCGCACAATCAATCGGTATGGGCTATTTTTTAAACAAAATAGCTCCGACAAAACGTATGAAAATAAAACCGTAATTAAGGATTCAGAACTGTAGAAATAACGTCGTGGATATTAACAATTTAATTATTATATGCGAACGTGACAGCTCTATGTCCTATTAAAATCCGCAGTTAATAATAAATTCGTTTACTGGACTAATGAATTTAATCGTGACACAGGAGAGGAAAAGTATCTGGATAAAAAATATGAGTAAATAATTCTGGAAAAATTAACAAGCGTCAACTGTGATCGTCTAGCGTGGCGTTGTCCAACAAGATTCTGAGGTTGGCCGCACTTGTTCTGAACGGATAGACATATTCGCCAAATAATGCCAAATATTGGTTTTTTAAATAGATTTCAGATTGTATTATTTGGCATTGTATTATTTTTTTATATATTATTTATTCAGAAAACATTAGTGGTATGACTACTGTACTGAAAAAATAAACATCATAATAAATATTATTATTACAAATCTAAACTTTCAGTGTGGTATTCGGCAAACGTTTTCTTTTGCCGATTTCTTGAATCTCGATAAAAACTTTTCATGAAAACAATAAAATCCAAAGAAATCATAGGTAGTTTGTCTCTAGACAGATCCATGATTATTCATGGTTAAGCCTGGTTCTTCAGGGTTTCCGTAATTTCTTTCACGTCTTTGTAATTCTCTTTCCCTTTTAAGTCGTTTATGAGCTGGAATCTTTTCCTTCCTCTTTCTCTTTTTCCTTCCGGTTTTCCTCCTAACAGACATTTTTACTTTCTCCATATACGTAGTATAGAGAAAGTATTGTATTCATGAAAAAATCGAATTCGAGATTTCAACGGAAATACACGTTTAGAGGTCCCTAGAAAACGTTTTGACTATTTTCTCGATGTTGTCTGTGTGTGTGATAGGAATTTTTCAAAAAACCGATAGTTTATTAGATCTTTTGATCCCTAGAACACGTTTAGACTATTTTTGGAATGATGTGTGTGTGTGTGTGTGTGTGTGTGTGTGTGTGTGATTGTGGGCGCTCTAACTAAAAAATTACTTGCCATATCATTACCAAATTTCATATATAACACTTTGGTATGAGCACAAAGAGCTGATTAGTTTTTGAAAATACCGGTTAACCGGAAGTCGAGGTTTATTGGAAACCCGATTCGGTTTTGGCAAAATATCTCCATTAAAACATCATTATTATATACACAATTCTATGCAAAGGTTATAGAGAATGTAATTTCCTACAACTTTCATTTGAAACAATTTTCCATAGCAGTTATGGTTTAGGAATTATTTATAATCGGTTTTTTCGGTTTCCGTCAAATATCTCCTTTAAAATGTCGTTATTTGTAATCTTCATGAGGACCAAAGTTGTTTCTGAACTCACTGACCTTGACGCCGATATCGCCACAAAAGGGTGATAAACGAAAACATTTGGTTCAGCCGTCTCCTTTAAAAGTTTCGCATACATATCCGCGATAGAGACAAAAGGCGGACTGTCGTTCGGTCGAAATACAGCCTTTGAATTCAAATTGCCCCATACTGGCATCGGTTGTTTTTGTTTGAGCCAAGTAGTATGCTTACTCTTGCGACCATGGGAGAAACTCTTGGTCGCGCCTTACTTGGTCACGTGGCCTTCGGGAATCCGACTGCCTCTCCCTCTTTCGGCGGTGTTTATCTCATTATGGCAAAGAAACTTGCGGAACAGGTTGTAGTAGCTTTGGTTCCCACCAGTGGGAGTCACTGCTAGTTTATATTTTTTCTCCTGTCGTCACGAGACTTGTGACGTAAAAATCCGCTCCTGCGTAATTCGTCAAATTAAATGTTATATTAACCTCCATAGAGGTTTGACTTCATCAATAAGCGTGCTAATGGATAGATGAGTGTCTCTTTTCTCAGCGCCTGAGATAGTTTTCCTTTAGGATTTCATGGTGAGGTGTCCATTAAAGTTAATCCGATTAAAGATAGGCCTGTCTTGCTTAGAAACACTAATAGCTACACAGATGGAAGAAGTGGAGACATTAGCGGAACTATAATACCGCAGAGCCCGCGACCACGGGGAGAGGGGATAGATTTAAGGGTCCCTGCGGGTCCATTTGTATGTATTACATTAAACGATGAATTATGAAGGAACTTAAAAATTATTTTCGCTGACGGTCAAAAGTTTGTAGTTCCGCCTCTGAGTGGAGAGAAGGTTTAGCAGTTTGTGTCACCTTAGCATTATACTTAGGCAAGCTAGGTAATAATCTTAATTAGCACAGGGGTCGGCAACCTATAAGAATGATATAGATATTTCAGAGAAGAATTACAAAAAACGTATTTTCAAAATAATTTTATTTTTGTAGATTGTAGATCGTACATCAACCATAAGGAATTTTATTCAGGATGAAGTTCATCATAGTTACTTTATCTTTTGGCATGTTTTTGGCTCATCCAACCCACTTTATGGGCAAAATAAATTTAAGGGTGATGTGCGCGGGGGGGTCACGGCATATGAATATCGATAATTCTTGCTTTTACTACCATGCTCTTGCGGTTTTCTACCGATTTCGTAGTGCAGTATTTTGGCGCTTTCATTACAAGCGTTTGTAAAAATAGCTATAAAAATAATTAGTGAAATTATAAAATTAAACTCATTTTCGATTATAACCGACAACTTATAACTTTAAGCGATGGCTCGTTATGATTTTTAAAATAAATTTGGAACATTACAATTTCATGCGAACTTTGAAAAATTTAGATAGGGTCCATGAAACTTGTATGAAGCATTAAAAAACATTGGCAGCATATACTATAAGAAAGAAAATGCTCATCGTGGCGCCCTCTCCGAGTAATCTCGTGTTTTGAGGAAGTGCTATAATGCTGCGACCTTCAGGATGTCTTAGGAAATGCATTGGACTTCGCTCTCTTAAGTCACAAACATGAAAAAGTCTCCCGTCGTACTTGGGTTGTAAGAAAAGGAAAAAGCTCGAAATGTGTGTGCCAATTGGCGAAATTCTTTCAAGAGTTGGTTAAAGAATTGCTCCGTCCTTCATAGAATAAGGGGTAACATTCTTCTACACTTAGCCTCAATAGGATGCGCAAGAGGTTTAAAAGATATCCATCCTCGAGAAAAGATCGCGCTACCTAAACTTGCAAAATCCATGTGAAAGTACGCGAATGAGGACACGAGCGACGCGTGTGATTACCCATCGTGCCGTCATTGCCGTGTTAGAGCCAACTTAAATGTCGAATCCGTATATAATGCACATACGCATATATGGGAAAGATAAAACCAATTATAGAGAGGAGCAAAAAAGTGTGGTGGAAGTCCAATGGAAACATACCCAAAGAAAGGTGCGTAACTGGTGTTTAGTATGGAAATATAGGCGGAAGCATTTCGGACTCTTTCAGTTTGGAGAGAAACAAATTGAATATTTTAAAATTTATAACCCCAGATAAAATACTCTAATTTTTTCACAAAATTATTTCAAAATAAACCAAACACATCCGTAAATAATGGGTGTTTTTTGAGGATACGGCGATCTCTCCAAAAGAAAGTTTTTCTTGAGAATAATACCTAATTTTGAGCAAATTTTTCTCTTGTTTTTGCAAATTCCGAAACCATAGTCGAATCATTAAGCGAGTAGGCTTCAAAATAATGGAGTTTATTTTTACATAAAACGTATCTAAACTCTTAAATTTAAGGACATTTTTGTGTGAAGTACCTAAATACCTCTAGCGGACGTGAAATTCCATACGTTCCACACATTCAATGGTGAAAGACATTATTTTAGTAACCTCAAAAGAAAACCGTAAACAGAAAGGAATCGCTCCCTTGCAAAAGACGGAATTTCACCTGAAGACCTTCATCCGAAAAACTCCTAAAACGAAAAAAAAGAAAATTTTGCAATTTTTTTTTCAAAAGGTGGCTTGAGATGACCATTTGGGGAAACAAAGATATACGGAGCTTAAGAACCGTTAACAGGCGACATCTTAACGCATTGGGACGATTTCGAAAGGGGTTTGTGAAGTTAAGTCGAGAGGCAAACTCGGATATTCCAATGACCTTTCTCTTATTTGTTTGATCTTTCGTTATTTACCAGGGAAACGCATTGTTGCACAAGCTCTCGCTCTAAAAATGTTTTTGGCCAATCTGTTAGGCAATGATAAATAGATTTCTTTAAAAAAGTTATAAGGAAGAGTTCAGTTAGCAAATTTTCTACTTAGTTACTAATTGGAAGATTCGGTTGAAACAAGCAGATTTTTTCGTGAAAATAAATTGCAAAAATGACTCGTTAAATATGCAAGAAAATATAACATTAAAGCTAAATTAAGTGTTTGCTGACACATTTGGTTCTTTGCAAGTAATTTTTACCGATGTTAACAAACCACCCTAGTAAGTGTTTAAACGAGCCGATAACGTATGTGTTTAGTGTATGTGTGTAGTGTACGTATATAATGTATGTGTATGGTAAACAAATCTTTAGAGTCAATTCTTGGAAAGCACCAAAGGCAAACTGCTCAAAATTTTGGTCCTTTGTAATCTATAAAAAGCTTTTATTTATGCCCGTTTTACATTCATTTTCAGCATAATCCTTAGAAGTCTAATCCAGTTTTTATACCATATAAGGTGACCTGTGGTTTTTTCCCTGCACATTCTTAATCATTTTTCGTCGTTTTTCATTTTTCTACGATTATTCACATCATTTTACAAATAAGGTCAACATAAATAACAATCTTTATCAATAAATATAACCTTTTTCAATGTTTTCTCTAGTACGGGTCGCGACCCAGTCTTGGGTCTTGAGGCTAACGAGCAAAATGTGAGTGCTAAATGCATGCAACCAGTTGTAATGAATCGAAAGACGGCAAAGAAAGAAATACTCCCATAAAATATCTGCCAATATTTTGTTATACATTGCTTTTTATCGTGAATCAACGAAATGTTAAGTCGGAACATATTTTTCTTCGTGTTGTCTCTTCCATAAGGCCACGTATAGTATTGCCAACCGTCCCGTATTGGCCCGTATTTTCAATATTTAACCTGTGTCTCGCTCGAACTCTATTCGGGACGCTATTTTCCACTATTTCAAATTTTACTGTTACTTTTTAATTAGCTCCTTATATTACAAAAACGTACAGAGAGGGGTTACGAGGGGTTATTCTTGTGCGGTCATACCAACGCTCATGACAACCGGAAAGCTGCTGGCGAAACGCTGACTCAATACATAAGAGAAAATTCAAATAAAATTTAATCTCCTCACCAATTAATGAAGTATGGGTGGTTTTTTCCAAGGACGTTTACAATTAACTGATGGAACGGCATTGCTAAATATTTAAACAACTGAATAAACGCCATTACGAATTATTATCCACGAAAGAGTCGCATATATAGGTTTTTTCTATTATACAGAAATCACCCGATTTACGAACATCAGATTTACTAACTTTCGATCTTACGACTTCTGCTCCTCTTCAACAATCATATGTACATAAGGCCATCATTTGAAAGTAAAATAGGTAATAATATAATTTTATTTACGAAATTAATTTATTTGGCATGCAATTTTCATACATGTACAATATAATACTGTATTCCATAAAGTTAGTTTTGCTACTGCTGCATTTTCTTGTATAGAAAATTCTCAATTTTATAAAATTATCGTACGGTAGGTACTTTTATTGTACAACACAGTAAATCGTTGTTACAACCGAGAAGTTCCAGAAGGCATATAAATTTTAAGTATCTACATGTATAAATTAGCATTGGATTGGAGCAAGTAAAAATATAAAATCTACTTTATCGTAGCATTGCACATACACTGTAAACTCTTTCGACGAATACCGTCAACTTTGTCTTTATCTTACAATTACAATTATATGTACGGGAAAGTACAAAAGTTCGATTTACGAGACAGTTTTCGGGAACGCATGGTGTTCGTAAATCGGAGGATTCTTGCCCAGTACGAAGTAATAATCCGTCAATATCGGCAGTAGCGGAACAAGTAAGATAGGTACGGGCCCTGGGGCAAGAAAGTTTGCCGGGCCTCCCCTTAAGTGACCAACCGTACTGATTTTGATGACTTTGTACTGTTTAACTTAGCTGACCGGGCCCCGGGGCACTGCCCCGGCCTAGTTCCGCCACTGAATCTCGGAACTTGTAGGTTTGCCGGTTTTTTCCAATTTTTGGATCATATATAGACTCACACATATATAGCCTAACTGAGTTATTATAAAAAGAAGTTCATATGGACAACGGAAAACAAAATAATATATGAAAATAAAAGTAAATATTTTATTGACTTACCAAAATATATACTTCTTTTCCACTTACGAAGTAAAATGTGCAGGCAACAGCTGGGATGATCATTCACTTCTCTGACAATGAGTCGAAAGTGGGTATACTATTTGATTTTCTATAGAAGAAAGTTCTATAGCGCAACCTTCGGTAGGTTCTTTTGGAAACATCACCTAATACTAGTTGTTTAATATATTTGTCCTTTCCTGAGAAAAGTTTTTCTTGAATTTAATCCATTTTTTGTTAAGTAATAAAGGTTTATTTGCTAAAGACCCTCAATGAATTAATTTTACCTGTCAAATCTCTTGTAATCCTTGAATTTCGTGAACCAGCATGTAGAATAAACACACGGTGTTACTGTCTTCATATCATTGTGGGAAATCTTTACTTTAGCCATGATCATAGTGGTTAGTTACAAACCAAGTCAGGTGCCGAATATAACTAAATTTGTTTATCATAACTTGCACACAATTCTTAATGGAAAAATGTAATCAACTTTCCGGATTTTGAATCATTCCGGATTTTAGACATTGTACTGTACTTAGAACATAGGAGTAAAAATACATAAATGTCTTGACCGTATATAACACTCCATGATACGGATGGAATTCAAGTTTCCAACGTTAACACCTACTCGGATATTCAATTACGAATTCATTCTAATCCCATGGCAGAATTTTTCAAGCGTTTGCGATAGATCTTTGCATTTCAAATATTAACAATTAAAACGATAAAAACTATGAAAAATGGATGTGTCGAGTTTCCGTGATTTTTTTTATTATAAAGACTTTTTCTTTCATAAAGTCGCCCTTGAGGATTTAAAAAAAGCATACCGAAACATTTGGTCGAACGCTTCCGTTCCGGACTCACGCTCATGGCTAATGTATATTCAATGAAAGTCGGTCAAAATGGCTGCAGCACGCGTTTCGTTGAATAATATCCCCGGAGGCCGCAATGGCGTTCCGCTCTCCAATAAAAATCGCGTATATTTTTTACTAGAATAAATTTTACCCTTTTCATTTTGCAGGCAGTGGCGTCCTTACAAACTGCATCGAAGCGAACGATAATGAATAATTCCTTCGTGACCGCAGGAAAATCGAAAGCACTAAACTGAAATTAATGCAGTGTGACTTCAAAAGATGAATCTGTTTTCGCAAAATTTTGACAAATTTTTAACGAAGATTAAATCAAATCTGACGTATAGTTCAAACCTGTTCCTTTTTGAAAGTACCTTAAACGAAGCTATAACTTTACTGCAAGCTGTTTCATTTTACAGGGCAAAATTTCTATCAGAAATTGGCTCGATATGAATACTTTTTTAGTCTTTCTCGTTAAAGTTTTATCGATTTTAGGCGGTGGTTCAGATTTTAAAACATGTTGCGATTTAAAAAAATTAAATACCCATGAAAAAAATCATTACAGATATCGCTGTATCAATGCAAGGGTGCATCAAACGCAAAAAAATCATTTTTGAGATAATGCTTTTTTTAAATATGAAATTATGCAAAAAATATATTAAAAGTATTCAAAACTAACCTCATTAGGTATATTGTAAAACAAATTGAGAATATTAGTGGCAAAATCTAGTTTTTAATTGCTGATTCAATAATTAAAGTTCTATTATCTCCATACTTTAGTTTTTGTGCTTGATGAACACATGAATTGGTAAAGCGATCTGGTCAATTATTCATTTTAAATCTGTATTCCGGTATTGTCTAGTGGTTAGGATACCCGGCTCTCACCCGGGAGGCCCGGGTTCGATTCCCGGTACAGGAAATTTTTTTCCTGACTTGTCACGTCTGGCTTCTAATCAGATTAGGGGCAAGGGCCAGGCTTAGGTTGCAGCGCACAACAAATGACAATGTTTTTAAGAGTGACGTTTTATATCATAAATTGTATTTTATTTTAATTCTACATTATAACTAAACGTTCTTGTATACTTTCCTAGGTGTGGGACGTAAATTTGAAACCTTGCCTAGAGCGCAAAAACACCTTATCGCGGTTCTGATTCTAATGATAGGGTAGCGGGTTTGAATCCTGCCGAGGTAATAGCTGTACGTCATTGTATTTCTTTATCTTTATTTTGCTCATTGTAAAATACCGGTAACGGCAATTTATGAGCTAATTAAAATAAATAAATAAATCGTATCGTTATTTCCACGAGGCGTTTAAAATGTCTACATATGTGCATTTGGCTCACGTGTAATGCATGTAACTATTATTTTACGGCAATTTTATGTGACTTTTGGTGTATCCATGATTTAACTCACCATTATCCAATCTTTGAGTCATTTTATTGTTATGAAAACGTCATTTTTCGTTAGGATACGTTAGCGCATGCCAGAATTTTCTAAGAAGGGAGAAGAATTGAAATTCCTAAAAATATTGCCAATCGAAAGACACATATGGAACTTATATTGTGTAATTATTCTACTAAATATTGCAATTGACTTTACCAAGAGAGAATCGTCTAGCTTTCGTCGTGGCTAGAATCGAAATTACAAATTTGTCTTTCAAATGGCAATCAAAAGGTTTGGAAAACCATATGCGAAGATGCTAAGCATCCGTCATCAGATGTGATTCAACGAGATTAGTACTACTCGGCGAATCACCACTGATGATGGATGTTTTGTAGCTTAAATGTGCATATAGTTACTCCAATCTTTTGTCGGCTTTTGGAGAGACTGTTTGACAAATGAAATTAGTGGAGTAAATATTTAAATAAATCATAATAGACCAGTGGTTTGTAGTCATGTTGTTTTAATTTAGTCCGTTATTGAAATTTTGATTTTGGCACATACGAGAGATGTTTGCTCTAGCTACTTCTCCACCGCAACCCCTTCCTCCCTCTCATACGACTGTTGAGGGTTCGTTCTGCAAACTCATATGGCCACATATATCACGATGGTCTTCCTTCAGAAACTTGTGTTATTTAAGGGAAGCTGATTAAAACTATCTCTCCTTGCTGCATTCATTACACTTCCATCTGTTTTATTTTGCAAATTTGTTCCTTCTTCATATATTTACAGCACCGTACCATAACTTTCCTCTATTCGTGGCGAATGTAAATTAACACTCTCAGACTAGCGCTTCATCACTTAAAAAATAATCTATCCCCAGAGCGAAAGCATTGGTTCGTTTGTATTTGGCTTTGTGCTTCTAGGGAATTTGAAATCGCATTTGAAATCGCATGCGATTTCGCAGAGCATTCTATTTCGCCCATTTATTCCTAAGATAAAGGATCCTATCCGCTTGTTTATCTGACTATGAAGATAAATTAAGCTGTTATTCCAAAACGAGCGAATTCCGAATCCTGGATATTTATTTCAGCAAATGTTCTCGTTAAATTACGACTTCGTGATGTTGAAAACAGAAGTAATTAATATGCATGGAAACAAATCCCGGTTATAATTCGGTAAACATTAACAGTGGTAGTCCAGTGGCGGATTTGCAATAAGGCTATGGCTTGGGAGCGGAAAAATTTCGAAAATTTTTAACAAATTTCTTCTAATTTAAATCTAAATTTAATTTAACGTTAACAAATATTCCTCTTTGGGAACAAATTTTTCGTGATTTTACAATATAAATAATAAGCCGTTTTTATTAGGTCGATATTTTAGACATTAATCTCCATTCTTCCATATAAGAACTTAACGAACACAAGCATCCACGTCCTAGGCGGGATTCGAACCCGCGACCTTAGTATCCATCGGACAGATACTTTAACCATCTGTCTGCCAAGGCCGTCCAGCTAGACAAATGGCTTTGGGGTGGGAAATGTTTAAACTGTATGCATCCTTCGTAGAAAATTGGATGAGTCAAATGTTAATCGTGGCCATTTGTAGAATAATGCCTTTTGCTCTTCTTTGGTAATTTAACAGATATTTTAATCTAGGGAGAAACATTCCATCGGGGGAAAAGGAGCCATTTTTCGTGCGAGATTAAGGAGAAACAACGCAGAACAACTCATCCGCGTAAATGTTTTCGTGTTTTGCTTCCCCTTTTTTTTTACGATCAAACGCCAAATAAAAAACAAAACATTTTGGATCGCATGCCTGTGCAGGTTAAACAGTTTTGTAAAACCATAAACGCAGAGAGGGAGGCATTCGAAAATAAAAAACGAAAAAAATATAACAGGACTCCTTTCTCCCGTTTATTATTTTTTTTTTTGGGTCCGTTTCACACTTCTCCAGTCCCGTACCCGCGCCTTCTCAGGAATCATTCCGAATTTCACTTCAACCGAAAAGAACTCGACGACGCATTCCGGTGTTTCGCTGTCGCGTTTGTATACCATTCCTTTCCTTCTCTCCTCCGCCACCTCTCTCTCTCTCTTTCCTCCCCTCCTTCCACTCCCTTTCCCGTCCCTACCTCCCCTCCGTTCCTATGGCGACCGGGCCGCGCCGTTCGCTGGATGCCCAGTACCGTCTCCGTGCTCAGCCTTTCCGAGTGGCTAAGGAGGTCGGTCTCTCTCTCTCTGTCTCGGCGAGGATTTGTGTACGTCTTCGCGGCAATCGAGAGGGAAGACGCCGCGGGAAAACGATTTCGGGAGGGCGGAGGGAGTCCCCTCGAATGACGATTATCCCGATTCGAACGAACGCCTCTAGTCCGCATGACCGAACGGGTGGGATCGTCAACTGTTTGAGCAAGATCCGATCGTCCTCTCCAACAGACATTTGAAAGTAGAAAAACTTTCGGACTTTTGTCGCTAATTTTAGGGGGAGAATAATTAGGCGGTGACTTTTATTCACCGGTTCGCCTCGTTGTTGCAAAGGATATTATAGAGAACTGTTCAAAAAAGAAAATAAAACTAGGCGGGAGTTTCGCTAGCTTGTTCTATCTCGCGTCACGTGTGAATGTGGTGATCATCAACTTTTATCGTTTTTCTCGCGGCGCAGTGGAAAGAAACGGTCAGAGAAAAGTTTACAAATAACGGCTTCCGCCTTTCCAAAGCTTCCGAGATGATAGGACACTGCGAACTGGTGAGTGAGATCATATGTTAGTGGTTTGTTTACAATATGTGTACTTATTTTGTTCCTCGAGGTATTCTCTCTTGGGACCGTTTCGATTTTTATTGATGAATGTTTTATTGCCAACTAGAAACGTATCCCGGATAAATTTTGTGAAATATTTGTTACAACAACAACGGTTAAACTTTTTAATTTTTCATTTTTGGTGAAGTTTCATTAGAAAAGTTGTATAATTTTGCAAATTACCTACTTGTACAAAAAACTGTAAATGTGATCACCTGTCAAAAATAAGGCGCTAAAATTTTATGAATAAATGTGAAGACGTGCTCTCAAAGAAACAATAATTAGTTTGTGGGAAACATATAGAAGTTGCTGCGGGCGAGATATACACCTTGTAACAAAAGTTCAGTCTCATAAGAAAATAATATATAACAGAATCAAGAGGGAAAAAATTTATTTTTCTATCGTGATGAGTTTTTACGTATTACGCGGTAGCTCTGTTCGGTTACTTGTTATGGCGGAGCACTTTAGTTGACAACAACCATCAGCGCAATTAAAACTGTTGCCCTTTAATTCTTTCATGTCTTATTTTTCTATGAGAACAGACTTTTGTTACATAAAATAAATGTTTGCATTTGAATGTAGGTTACATTATTTATCCTTCGTCTTTGTCTAGTTTTTTTTTAGAGATTCATATGTAGGTTATAATATAAAAATCCTTTCGCATGTTTGACTCAAAAAAAATTTCCTTTTAAATAATTTCGATAAAACTAACTTTCCGCTCATTCGGAAGTTTGTGTGCTTATTGAGCGTTTCTTCTTAAAATGAAAAATGTATGCTTAATTTTTTGAGTTTAGATAATTCGTTTTCTTTTGCCTATTAAAAATCTTCCGCAAAAAATACTTCGCAATTACGTCAATAACAAGGGGAAACACGTGTTTGAGCTTCCGGTTTCGACATCGAAAAAATTCGCCGGAATCTCCCAGGTTAATACAAAAAATTAGTGAAATGACGTGCGACGATTAGACGAGAGAAACTTATTTAGCGCTTATCCTCGAAATATTGTAGTGTCTCTCGGTATGTTTTCAAATACGAGTTTCTCCTAGCCTAAAATATTTTTAACTTTCACATAATCTCATATATATATATGTCGACTCGGCGAATGAAAACGTAGCAACCATATAAATTTCTGTGGTTTATAGATCGTGACATAGACTTTGCAAATGAATATTTTCAAAGAGTTTTCGAGAAATGGAGATAACTGCATCATCAATTATACCGCCGATTATTTTTTCATTTTTCGATTTTTCGCAGCAACAGCTGAGTTTCCGTCATTCAATCATCATCAGTATTTTAACGATTTCTCTTAATGTGCAAACGGGTACCATTTCGTTTACTAGGAATTTGGAGTTACAGGCCATTCAGACGAAATACTTGTACGATTTAGTGATCGTGAAGCTGATTTTATTTATCTTTGTAAATGTTGAACGGCGTTAAGTGAAACTTGATTTCACTCATATTTTGATCGTTCACTAGCTAGTAATCGATTAAAGAAAGAATCTCTCCTTCATTCGGCGAAAAATAACAAAAACAAGCAAGTCGTAAATTAAATATTCCGCATTTCAAAACTGTATTAGATTTTTCGTCGAGTGCCGAATTTATCCATGTAATGTTGTCTTTTATTTTTAAAGATACGCAGTGACACTGTGTGACACGAAATAAATACCGAACATGTTAGAAAACGGTTTATTATGTCATAACTCTGCGACAGAAATGCAATACGACATTATTACGACTTGTAATAAAATACAAAAAAACGTTTTATGAAACTTCTTTAGCCGTTTTGAGGTGCATTATGAGAACTTCTCTGGTGAAACGAATATGAAACTTTAGCAGACAGAAAACTAATATTACTGTGCTGATGTTTTCGGTTCGGATGTTTTTAATTTTCTGTTCATAAGCAAGGATATTAAAATTCTAAACAGCAATGGGAGAAATTCTTCTAAGAGTCATAAAATGTTATTCTTTCAACGAAAATTTAACCGTCAGTATTTTTGGAACATAAACATGTAGTTTTTAAGCATTTTGAAGTATATTCATTTCCCTTAAAATTGCGTTCCAAATTAAGTTCCTCGCCTTTAACCTACAAAACGGAATAAGACTAAGTTATATCTTGTAATTAATCCATTCACACCACAGCGCGTAAGGATAAATGTGCTTCTGTTGAGTATTATCTATGGTACATACATACATGTTTCCGCAACCGCCTGAGCGTCTTGAAACCTACTTCCAAGCTCAGACAATATAAGAAACCTCCAAGATTTATAGCCGCATAGTTTCCAACGAATTAGGAAGAAAACATTCAATTGAATTTATATTTAACTATTCCTCGGTCAACCCTTATTTGGGTTTCGCATAGCCTTTTGATAGACGATCGAAGAAAATATCTCCATTTAAAAAAATCAACTCGTCCTTTTTATTGGATTTTTATGCGAGTAAACGAGCGAAAAGAAAAACTAGTCCCGGAATGGAAATTGCGCGAGCACACGAAGTAATAACATCTCGTGTAACATTTTTCCCGTTTTGTGCAACTGGAAAGATCACAGAGTGAGAGAGAGAGGATGGGAAAGTTCGGTCGGGAAAGTCTTCGGAGGAAGATGAGTGTGGCGCAAGAATCAAAACGTAATTTTGCTGTTTTTTCGGCAGTTATGCACGGTACGACAACACGACACCACGGTGCGGCCTCTCCATTCGGACCTCGAGAAAGAATAACACGAGACGAAAAGTTTAAAGCGTCTTATTTTTCTGCGAGTGTGGGAATTTTCCGTGCCGCAATCATTCTCACGTTTTAGAGGCGCGCCGGGAGCTGCAGCATGGGAAATGAGCGTAACGTTCGCTATAAATTGCCGCTAAGGTGTAGACGAGACGTAGGGATGGAAAAACAAAAATAAAATAAAGAGCCACCAGCGCTCGAGGAGGTATTTTTTGCGAGGATTTTTGCGGATGAGTTTCGGTAAAAAGGAACCCTTTCCGAGAGGTGCAAATTAAGCACGAATCGCGGAACACGTTGGATTAACTGGTACATACACTTACTTTTTATAGAACGACTTGGCCTGTTAAGATAAAAATTTTCTACGTTTATCTCGCATCCTTCTCTATTCGTCTTTGGATGTTTCGCGAGAAAAATTAGTCTTTTTAACAGCGTAGAGTTAAAAATAATAAAATATAAACTTAGTTTCTTATTGGCAAATAAAAGAATTTGGTGCAAGAATTTGGGGCGCTTAATCGCCGTGGTAATGCTTTGAAACGTTCGAGAATGAATTAAAAATGCTCTTGAATTATATAAACGGACTTTAGAATGTGTACAACTTAAGGTGAAAACTTTTAATCTACATGTTTCGGTTTTTATTTTCCAATTCAGCATTTAATATGTAATATTTCCTTTGGTCTGATTGAAAAATCGTCCATAAGCATAGCCATAAGCTTTGCAGACGAAAAATTTGTGAACAAGGCAATATAACTATTATTATAAATATGAATATCAAGAGGCTCAAATAAAAATAAACGCTGCCATAAAGTAAGGGTGATATTTCTTTTTTTAAACAAGTTTGAGTTTGAGTGAATGTAACGCCGTGATCAGAAAAAGAATTGACTTTTCACATTTATTTGTTATGCGAAATGAATCCTATTTGCAATTCCTAGCATAACGGTAAGGGTAAGAATTTTTATCAAGGTTATCCAATGCCAAATTCCACGAAAATCCGTTCACGGCCGCCATGGCTCTGTTGATGTTCACGACAATTCTGGCGGACGGCAGCGATAAATCCCAATAAAATCAACCGCGTTTCCTCGTATCGTGTCCGAAAAAAAGAAAAACAATTGCATCCCAAAGGAGCCGTTGTCAAAATTCAGCGGGATGAGGAAGCAAAAGCAAATGGAATTGATGTGTCAGGAAAATGATTTGATTCGTCTGGTTATTTTCTATTGCGCTTCCATGGAGTGGATGAGATATTCCACTCTCATTCCAAATCTCATTCGCGTAATGCGTGCAATAAGTGCGTCTTTCCTTGCCCTTCCTTACAACACACACACACACCGATTTGATGCCAGCGCGTCGTATACGAAAACGTAAATGTTATTCAATCGTCATTATAATGTCCCTGTTCATGGGGTAAGATCTGAATCTGAAGTTATGTATTGATGATTAATACAAGCCATTAAATAACCGAGTAAACCGAATTAACATTTCGACTAAAAAATATAGAGTATAAAGTATATGCCTGTTTGTGTACTAAAACAGGAAAAGTATCTATTGTTTTCATGAAAAAATTCGAATTCGAGATTTCAACGGAAATACACGTTTTGAGGTCCCTTGAACACGTTTTGACCGTTTTCTCGATGCTGTTTGTGTGTCTGTCCGTATGTGGGAGACATTTTATGGGCGCTCTAACTCAAAAACTATTCATCAGATCAGCATGGAATTCTATAGATATTTGTGATTTTATATATTTTCTTAAGATTTGAAAAGATTTTGACAACAATCGGTATTATGTTTTTCTACAACTCTTGTTTGAAATAAATTTTCATATGAGGAATATTTCAAGAGACATTCAATTTTCTTCGAAATTGTCGGTTAGTGGGCATCTCGCGCGTGTGGTAATGACGGCAAAGGTGAATATTTTGTGAATTTACTTGCGTACACTAGCGCTATTCTCGGCATATTTGGAACCAACATACGCACCCATGGTAACGATTGATAAATCTGTTTATTTACTTTTACAAAACAATTGAATCGCTAGCGCTGAAGCGTGCAAGTTGAAATGTTCCTATCGCCGTATTTATTTGATTTTAGTTGGCAACTTACGTATGGAGAAAGTCATGTGTTGGACACATCATTTTATTTAAGTTTTAATTTTTCAGCCATGGGAGGGATTCCATTGGACGGAGTCTTAAAACGTTTACCCTTCCTAGTTTAGTATCTAAGGATCATAGATTACTTTTCATATCATTTTTTCATGTTAGGTCCCTTGTATTGAGACGCTTTACCATGAGAACGCCTAATTAACGGAACTTATAGCTTCGTCGAGAAATCTTTTCAGCTACGTCGAGATTTGGCAACTCTTTCTCACGCTCATGGAGCCAACTACGGTCAAAGATCCACTCTCGGTGCCGTTATATGTGCGAATTGAGTACAGCGATCTTATCGCATAGGAAATCCGAGATTATATTCGCGCATAAAAGGCGCAGCCGGCATGTAAAATTAATCGAGGGTTAGATGTAATATCATACTGTGTTATGGCTCTTTCCCTGAACGAGGAAACAAACGCCATTCTTTTATTTTTAGTTGCTTTTCTCCTGGCGCTTTGTAACACAGACTATTAAGTTAATAGCAGAATAGAGGACCCTCATCTTGTCTGTGCATTGCACATTGGATTATGAGAGATAAAAAATAGATTAAAGAAAATAGAGTAGGCGGTAGAGCTTCTTCAACGTGAAAATGAAACTAAATGTGCGATGTAGGTTTGTTTTTGCTACTTCTCCTATTTAAATATTTAAGAAAACTAACAGGAAGTAAGCAGACTAAATAAACAAATAAATAAACATATATATACCTATATACATATAAGTAAACAAATACATTTTACATGCGATAAAAATAATTATTCAGTGTAACATAAAAAGTACCGTAATGAAATTATTATTGCCAAAGAACATTACTGAGCGGACATTATTTTTCAAATTCATTTTCCTTTTACTAAAATAATACCATAAACTTATACTCGAGCGATTTAAAGAAGCATATCTTGAAACTCGATTTCGAGAACTTCCTAAAAGCTTCACGAGAAAAAAATTACAAAATATGCCTTTTCTTTTTTAATTCTTCATAACATTACTCTTTATTTAATAAAGGAGGGTCCTCTTTTTTAACTTCTAGGTAATCTTAAGGAATCTTCACAGAAAAGGAAAAAACTAGAATTTGGAAATGGAAAAAATAAAAATGATATATGTAGATGTGAATTTTTCTTTGCTCTACAATTTTTTGTTCGTGCTAAGAATCACATAAACAACCAAATTGGTTCTGTATTTTTCTAATTCGCGGTTAATTATTAGATGAGGAATAATTCATTAAGGATATTTCATTCTCGGTGTATTTTAATATTTCATTTATCTAAGTTTTATTTTCTCAGCATGTGGAATAAATTGATTATATCTCCTATTGGAGATAGCCGTTTATTATGCCTTTACATTTTATATAAAAATAAATTTCATGAGCCAAGCGAGAAACTTAAACTAAAAGATTTTGGTTTAAATACCAATTAGGATAATGGAGTGAGGGATAGTCGAGGCATATTGAAATCTGCATTCTTTAAGTAAATATTTACCAACTTTTTGTGGACTTGTTTCGAATCCGAAAATATCCCAACTTTCAAATTCATTCAAATCCAATGTATAAATATTTTTGTATATATTTATTGGGATTATACCAGTATGTGAAAGTTATTAGTTCCCCTCCCTCCCTTTGGCAATAAAATCAAGCGATCTAGCGTCTCCATGGAAACAGGAAAAAAATATCGACACATTGACAGATTGATATTATTCTCATTTTTTAAATTTACGAACAGTGATAGTAATTTTCGCGTTTTATTTAACGCTTATGCACTTGGTTTGTTCGTCTGTCTGACGCACTAACTCCCACAAAACTTATGTTGGGTTTTTTTCACCAATCGATTTAGTATTCTGTCTCGTTGTGCACGTTTTCTTGTGGAGGTCCGTCTGACGCGCTAACTGCTAAACGAAATCAGATACAGACATCGTATTCAATATTCTTTCTCGTTTTGCACGTTTTATTATGATGATTCCAGTGGCCACCGGAAAGGGAGGTAAAAATTTAATTTAAATTTCCCATATCATTTACCTTTTTATAATATATAATATATAAATATTTCAGAATAATCATACTAGTATATATACATTTTTTACATTCCATATTAACGTCTTTTAAAAAGGCATTATAGTCTGCTTCAACAACGCTTTCTTTACTAGTTCTAAACCGTCATGGGGTAGATAATGGCACCATATTTGTAGATTATCGACAACTATATTGGTAGGACAAAACACACACGATATCCTCAACATCTAATCGTTATTTCCTCCTCATCGAAAGGAGTGAGGAGAGTGGAATGGAGAAGAGATAAAAAGGCACCCCCTTATACACTACTAGTGAATGTGTGCTTGCATTCTGCAAGAATATTCTCTCACCTTAATGTAAAGAATAAAAGCCGACAAATAACTTTTAAACGCAAAAGTGCCCTGCACCAATTTCAATGCTTTCCTTATGTGAAATAATCTCAAATTTAAGGCCGCCTGGAGTCGAACTGATGACACCTACGCAGGAGTTCCTAAATAATATGGAGATATTATCATGACATCTGCAAACCTTGAAAATATCAGCACTTTATTCCTCATAGTTTCCTCTATATGCAGGAATTGATGTTTCCCGTGCTTTCTTATGGGAGATATACCGGGTCGTCTGGAGTCGAACCCAGGACAGTTGCAATAAACATGGTAACGGTTCCCTATAGATCTCGTGGATGTCTAACAACCTTCCAAGTTTCAATTCTCTGTCTTATAGGAAAGTGCCCGAAATTAATTTTCAAAAATGCCGCAATGCATTTCTTATGGGAAAAAACGCAAATTTCGTAATTTCTGGAGTCGAACCCATGACACTAATGTATGAGATCTCAATTTTTCTGGCAGTTTCTCTATGCCATCTACAATTTCTGAAAATTTCAGCTCTCCAACTACTGTAGTTTAGACTGGACATTTGTATCTTCCTAAGGCCCGTCAATATATAATAGATGCGGTAGGAAAAGAGAGAGAGAGGGGGAGAGTGGGGGGGGGGGGGGAGAGAGAGAGGTTAAAGGAAGAGTTCGTTGACCCGTCCCAAGGGCGTTTAGAGACTAGGAAGGTATCCAAGGGAGATTCCGTGCGTACTGCTGCGTGTTTTCTGGGAAAGAGAGAGAGAGAGAGACACCCACTCTCCGTTCCATTAGTTCGGTTCCAATTTTCCGATGCGGGAAAGTAAAGAGAAAAAGGAGAGGAGTGCGTTCATGGAAGAGAGACAGACAGACAGACAGGCAGACAGACAGACAAACGACTTTATTTAGGGCGAAATTGAGACTACATAGTCCCTTCCTACATTTAACCCTATGTTATGAATTACAAATGACAATAAAAATATTAACATATAAACATACAAACAGAAGACAAATACATTAAACTAAATAAATAAAAAATAATAATACAAAAAAACACAATTAAGAGATTGAATTACAAATTCGGAAACTTCTAAAAAGATAAGACTAAGTATTTTTGGTAAAAACCTAGGAAGGACCTGACATGGCCAGCCTAGTAAAGAACCACGCAGGAAAACACCCGCGAAGGGAAGGGGGGTGGAAAAAACCTGCGAAAATCCTACATATCTACATGAAAGAACAATTGTGGAATTACAAATAGTACGTACAATTTTGAGACATAAAAAATCGCAAGATATATTTTAAAGTGTTGAAAAATGAACATGAAGTTTAATCAAATTGAGTGAGATTAAATGAAAACATGAATATTAAAGATAAGTAGAAATATGTAAATAATAGTAATAAATCTACACATACATACATATATACAAAAGGAGAAAAAAAAGCTTATTTATATTAAGTTATTTCATCTCAGCGGCGAATTTCTGTAAGATTTTCATAAGCGCGAGTTGTTCTGTGCCTTCATGTGTCATTGTTCTCGGAGGGTTTGGGAGAGAAGCAGAGAATTAGTAGGCTGTTCTTTCAGTGTTGTTATTCCTTTGTAGCGCAAGTAGGTGTTTATGATAAGCTCGTTTAAATGGATTTAAAGATGGCGAGTTTATAAGAAAATCTGGAAGTTCGTTCCATAATCTGCAAGCCGTTACCCTGAACGATTTGTTATATATTTCAGTTCTGTGATGAGGAATGAGAAGTGTGGTTCCCTCTTATATGTAGATTGTGAACTGTGTTGATACAGTTGAACTGCGAAGAGAGGTAAGAAGGCTTGTTACTTTGACGAATTTGAAATAATAATAAAAGTAAGTGCAGGCGTCTTCTAGATTCTAGGTTCAGCCATGATAGTTTAAGTAGAGATTCCGAGATGTGATATGAAATTTTTAGATTGTGTATGTATCTAACACATGCATTCTGCGCTCTCTAAAGCTTTATAGAGAGTTCTTAGGTTAGAACTATATATATATATATATATATATATATATATATATATATATATATATATATATATATATATATATAGAGAGAGAGAGAGAGAGAGAGAGAGAGAGAGAGAGAGAGAGAGAGAGAGAGAGAGAGAGGGAGAGAGGGAGGGAGGGAGGGAGGGAGGGAGGGAGGGAGGGAGGGAGGGAGGGAGGGAGGGAGGGAGGGAGGGAGGGAGGGAGGGAGGGAGGGAGGGAGGGAGGGAGGGAGGGAGGGAGGGAGGGAGGGAGGGAGGGAGGGAGGGAGGGAGGGAGGGAGGGAGGGAGGGAGGGAGGGAGGGAGGGAGGGAGGGAGAGAGAGAAAGAGAGAGAGAGAAAGAGAGAGAGAGAAAGAGAGAGAGAAGAGAGAGAGAGAGAGAGATCTTTCCCCCATTCCAAACTATCTCTTTTTCTCCCATTCTCAGGAACTGAGGCGTGGGATATCCTAACCTCGTGGCGTTGATTGGTCTAATCGGATGAGTCGGCGATTAAGGCCAGGAACTCGGTTTGTGGGGCAAGAAATGGGAAGATGTGCGTGTGTGTGTGTGTGTGTGTGTGTGTGTGTGTGTGTGAGAGAGAGAAGGAGGGGGTTAGAAATAGCGGAGGAAGTAAGGTGGGATGGGGAGGGGAGGGTTGGGGAAAGGATCTAGGAAGGCTTCTGTGGTAAGGTCGGGGATTCGGTTTGGTGAGATTCCCGCGAGGTTATTCATCAGTTGCGGCGGAGGAAGCGTGAGGAAAGATGGAGGAAATAGGATTTTGAGAGGGTGGTGCGGTTTGACACGGCTCGCTCTTTGACATAAAGGCCCATTTAATTACATTTCTCATTTGATTTGATTTTTTTTTGCAATTCGTCCCTTTATCCCTCTTTATCTTACGGAAATTGAAGCGCCTTCCCGTTCCCTTTATTTTAACCCAAGTTTTCGTTTTGAGAGATTTTTAATCGATTCATCGACTCAGTGGGCACATTCTTAGAAAAATCGAAGCATACACAATATGCCTTAAAGATAACATCATCAGGAAAATGAAATTGATAAAATATGTATCGCCAAAAACTATAAAATTGGTTGGTTAACGGAGCTAAATAATTTTTCAATTGAATGCCATACATACTAGAGTGAGCTCGATATTTCTCTTTGGCATTGACCTCAAAATAGGCAGTGCGGTTTCTCATAGATTCTCAAGAAATATCGATAAAAAGAAGAAAATAATATACAGCCAATTTTTAACTTCAGAAGAGCGTATAGATTTGGAAATATTGGTTATCAGGACCGAGTCGATATGAGGGGCGGCAAGACGATCGCCTTAGGCACCCCTTGGAAAGGATCGCCAAAATAAGATTGTAATAAAAATATTTTCATAAAAATTCATATTTGTTTTATACTGTTTATTACTTGGATACGCTTTTTCTACGCAAGTTGAAAAGAGCCGTATTTTAAGTTTTTATTCGGATTTGGCCTTGGACTTTGCAGTACTGTTATTGTAACGTGTACATACAATGTAGAGCAGAAGAGTCAGGGCAATTCTCTTTAACATTCGTGTATATACTGTAACGGCGACGTTGATATGACGGCTTGTTTAATTTCTTTAAATACATTATTTCTGCGTTTATTTATTTTAAAAATTCAGGTGTTTCATTTCAGTTCTACTTTTAACCTTTGGCAACTGGATTAAAAGTAAAAAAATATTAAAAAGCGTCATACATTGTCTCACCTCACGCGGAAAAAATCTCTGGCTACAGCTCTGACACTTACCTATTATTTTCAGAGGCTTGGGCTTGAAACAGAGTAACAGTATGAGAATTTAGGGTGAGCCTTTGGATTTTGTTTTGATTAATCATTGTAACTCGTGCCAACGAATAGTCAGCGCAGAAGTAGGTTAGTACGAATTTATAGATCATCATTTTTTTGCCGAAAAGGTTATTAATATATGGATTGGAATAGAATAAGGTAAAATCTGATTTTTGTTAGTATGTTAAAATTGCAACGGAGTAATAAATTCTATAATTGAAGACTGCTTAATACTTAAAACTCAAAGAAATGTGGGGCAAGTCATCATAAAATGAAAAAACTCTCGGAGGATATTATAGAGAATGAATGACGACGTAGCTATGGCACAAAATAATATATATATATATATATATATATATATATATATATATATATATATATAAGAATGCTTTTTTTGTAATAAAAAAAGAGGTGCCGGTACTCCCACCCCCTCCGCCTCTTCCTGTACCCTCTCCCCCTTCTCTATTAAATTAGTGATGAACTTTTAATAACTAATTGTAAGTTGATAATATAAATCAAAATGTTTAACATTTATGGAAGCCGTTTATTACTTTAAGTTTTAAAGAATTAAAAAAATGAAAATGTACCGAAATTAGAAGTGGGTGAACATCGCTCTGAAAACAAGGTGTCGGTACGCCATAGCGGCGCGTAACGTCATAAAAAAGCACTGAATATATATACAGTGAAATCTCGTTTCAACCTACTTCACAATTACGTTTGTTTCAAATTAACGTACATTTATTGAATCCCCGTCAATTTCTCCGTATAACTACTGAATAAATATTTCAAAATATCGTACTTCAACCTAACGTACTTTTCAATACTACGTATGCTATTCAGAGTTCCCGAAAAAAGATTTTTGTGGTTTTAACTTAGTCTTTCATCCGTAATTTGCTCAATCATAACCATTTCTTTCTCATTCAATTCGTTCACACCAATTTTGAAGGCATATTTTGTCTTTGGTACGGAAAGATCTGCGGAACTCCGCCAAAATCCTAAAAGAAGGGATTTTCCGAACTGAAGAATTTAGAACCCACGATCAGTCATACCTGTCATATTTTCACAATAACGTTGACGTAAAATCTTAAGTTCTAGGAATTATCTATCTTGCTAGACTCTCATTCTCGCCGGTTTCGGTTTGCGCTGAACCTGCGAGAATGCCTATCTCCCGCTGAGATGCTTTCAGAGAAAATGCTATACTCCTTATGGGTATTTTAGTATACCGTACTTTCAGTATAAAGTACAAAAATTCATGCTCCCTAAAGATACGTTGTATCGAGATTTTACTGTATGTATATATATATATATATTTTTTTTTTTGGGCAACTAGGTGTTGAAGGAAACCCAGTGAACACTTACCGGAAGTAGAGCCGCTGGGGTGTTGGAGAGTTGTGTCTCTCTTGTGCTGACGAAGGGATCATCCCGAAAGCTCTAACCTCTACAAATGTGTCTCTCCAACACCCCAGCGGCTCTACTTCCGGTAAGTGTTCACTGGGTTTCCTTCAACACCTAGTTGCCCAAAATATCCTTACTTACCTTTCCTCTTCCTTAGTATTTATATATATATATATATATATATATATATATATATATATATATATATATATATATACACACACACACATATATATATACATATCAAACATCGGATGACATAAAACTAGACTCAAATCGTTACGGACCTAAATTGGCACTCTTTTCAATTGAAATCATCCCTGTGGTGTCGGATTTTCTACTGTAAAAAGGCAAATAAAAAATAAATTTCTCTCAAAATCGAGGATCCCAACTATCGCGTTGCTACTTGGAATCGATATGAATGTCGAAAGAGGTCTTCCGCTTCGGCAAGCCGTCAAAAAACGAGCGAATTTCATAAAGTGGACGTGTGGCCGAAACTCAACTTGCCCTCAAGAGGTTCAAAGGTCGACGATCTATGCAAACATGGCGATCGAGACGAATTTTTCCTAGCTTCTTGGAGTCTCCCTCTCGTGTAGTTTGAGATTTGTGATATCGGTCAATCTCTTCTCTTTCGCTTCTGTCTTCCTTTCTCTCTCTCTCTCTGTTCTGTTCTCGTTGTATTTATTTGACGCAACTTTTTCTTTTGTTCTAGTTCTGCTTTCATAAATATATACTTATTCATGTTATTATCTTGTGATCAATAACGAAGGGTTAAATGGAAGAGGGGATCTTATGGTCTCAATTTCGCCCTGAAAATAAAGAAAATTATCTATCTCTCTCTCTCTCTCTCACTCCTCTCTCTTTCTCGATCCAATTCCCTTCTTTTTTCCGTCTCCCTTTTCTCCTCTCTCGCATTCCTTTGTCCCTTTTCGTCCCTGTACCTCTCCCAATTTCTCTATCTTCCTCAGTTTGTGCGTAAATCCCATTTTTCTTATTTCTTCCTTCCTCTATTTACTCCTATTTTTATTCGTTTTATTTTTCTCGTTGCCTGAATTCCTCTCTCTCTTTCCCTCCCATTTTCTGGGTTAATATTTTAGGGAAAAATCGAGAATTTCATTTCGTTTTCAATCCGTCTGTCTATCTCCCTGCATTAAAATAAAGGGTAAAATTTGCGTATTCTCATCAAATGACTCACTCTGGCCTGCAGTATTAACGGAAATAAAATTTCAGAATTAGGTGACGAAACAAATTTAAATGTTAAATTTTGCTTGTAAAAAAATTAAATTACAATGAGATAATGCCGTATTTAAACCTTGCCACTTCATCAATGTCGCCACCCTGATGCGTACAAAATTGTGAATTTCTATTAGTTACCTAATCTTCTGAGAGAAATGCGCCTAATTTATGAAACCCTTCTTGTCTGCGTCACTCTTATTTTTTCACCGTTCTTTCCTTCTCTCCTTTCTCTCTCTCCCAAATTTCTCTCTTATCCTTCTCATTGCATGTCATACTCTCTCCATTTAAAAGAGCGAGATAAGAGACCTTCGAGTTTGCAAATAAACCGCGTCATTTTTTACCGCCCTCGCGTCACTTCTAACGATGCGTAGTGCCGACGTTCTGTCTATTTCGGGCATTGATCTCCGTCCCGAATTTAATTGGGGGAAGAAAAATAAGCGAGCGATGAAAATCGACTTATTTTTAGTCCGTGCAGCTGAGATGGCGGAAAGCGAAGAGCGCTCGTCGCGACGGACGAGTCAACGGAGCGGATCCGCGCAAGGACCCTCGTGTCGTTATAGATGGAAGTAGCGGGGATGCAGAAGCGGAAACAGGAAGGGGCTGTTTGCGTCTTAATTAGCGAAGCTCTTTTTTTAAAACCATTTAGTGAGGGAATTAATTGAAGGAACATCGGGAGGCGGCAAATTATATTTATCTCAGGGGTTGGCAACCTACTGCCCGCGGGCCTCATGCAGCCCCCGAGAGCGTTTTAAGTGGCCCGGAGCCATCATGAACATGATATCGGTATAATTTAACACAATCAATTCCATATTTTTCAGTGAAATTATTCTCTCAAAACCTTTTCTGGTGGAGTTATAACGCTAGTAAATTAATTAGAATTGATTTTCACTAATATGAGCTCTCAAAATCTCATATAGAAAAGGTTGCCGACCTCTGGTATATCTTAAGGCGGCTCACAAAATGGTCCTAAAGAAAAACCAGAAGAGGGTATCATCATCTTTCATCAACAGCTTCCCAACCGCACCGTTCTGGTACACTGTTTAATATTCTGAACAATCTTAATTAAGTGTCCACATTGTCTCATATGTATTCATTTAATCTTTCCGTGGGATCTCTCTTCATTAATATTCCTTTCGTATTTCTTAAGCCAGACCTTTCCCACTTATTCTGTTTACATTTTGTCGAGTTTATCGCACTTCCCTTACCGCTAATTAAATAATGCAAATAAACTCTTGTTTTTCTGGCGTATTGTCCTTATTTATCATAGTTCATAAAGAATTATTTATTGTGTGTGTATTTCCTTTTTGGCGGCGTATAAGGATATAAGTAAAATTGAACATGACTTTCACCAAAAGGTTACAGATACAAAATTTTCGTTTGAATTTGTTTTCCTTTGGATTAAAGTTTTAGTTATAATCACTAATTTCGCATCGTTTTAAAACAATAACATTAATAGTAGTAGAAAGCTTTTATGCCATGAATTATGCATCGACATCGTCTTTCCTGTTTGGAATAAAGTAACGAGTCGGAGCAAGTTAACTAATTATAAACTCACTTATATTAACATTTTATGAGCTTTGAACCTCCTAGCGCCCACACACACTGATGTTTTTAATTTTAATCTGAAAATAGTTATTCCCAAGCGAAATCACCGTTATTATTTTTAAATCCTAAAGCATTATGTCCCCATCTTTATTCCGGACATTCGATATTTCAACCACGTTTACAATTTAACGAATAAAATTATTGTATTCGCTTTGCACGTTGAAACGTTCCTCAGAGTAGAACCGGTTCATTTTTTTTTCAATTTTAGTGAATGAAAGCAAGAAATACATTAAAGAAATCGATTATGTACATAATGAAATTCGATCACTATACTTGTGCGCTTCTTGGAAAATAAGTTCAGTTACAATTTCTATGTTAGAAACTGCGACGCAGCGGAAATGACCCTTTTGTACCATTATTTATATTTTACATTTTTATTGGAAGGTTACCTTGCTTAAATATCTTTCTGGTCTTTGTTTCTCACGGAATCCCGTTTTCATTCTCAGAGCTCAAATATTTTTTCAAACTTTATTTTATAGCGTCATAAAGAAGTGGGCGGGGAGGAGAGTAGACGCGATGGAAGATTCATACAAAAAAAACAACACGTTTTACCTCCAGGATTTCGAAACCGGGTCCTCTGTATAGGACGCCGAGTCAATTCCAGTTCCTAAGTACGTGAATATATCTTCCTTGCTTTGGGCTTCCACGCAACGGCCGTAGAAGCTTCCGCCACGCTTCTCGCTTCGCTGCTGTCTTTTGGCTGCGAACTGTTCCTAACCCTCAATTCCCTCTTTTGTCTCTCCTCTCAAAAACCGTTAAACTTGGCGATCCGCGTGTCCGGAATATATAACTTGTTCCGATCGCCGTTCCTTTCTCCGGCGGTCGCTCTTTGCCCTCCCGGAGAACGGATTCCGCTTCCATATATGTCCCTGTTTAAATTATCGTCGCTACGCTTCTCGGTTTTTGCCTGTTCTTTCGGCCCGCTGCGAAAATAAAACGAACGCGAAATACTCGCTCGAAAAGGCATGTCTTTATCAGTGCCAAATGAAAATTTTAATGCTTATAAATATTAATGTTAAACGTTATAGATATTAATGTGATGTATAACGTATTTTTCTATTAAATGGTTTCAGCCAAGCATTTGTTGCATTAGCGCATGATCGTTGTGTACTATGTCAGCTGCTAACCAGCCGGTTAAGCGTCCTAATACATTTGTATGCGCGCGTCGCATATTAATCGGATTCATGGAGTGAATTTGCTGACGGAATTTAATAAGGAGACAGAAGACTCTTATTAATGCGCATCGATCGAAACTGGACGCAGCAGACGAAGTTGTCACGGTATTTAAAAGTGTCATCTTTTCATTTTGAAGATAATTATATTATTTTAGGTTGAAGCCATATTTGAAAATAATTAATAAATAACCTAAGTAAATATATTTCATTAATTTGGATTTAGTTTTAACCAAATGACATGTAATCATCTCAGTTTTAACCTTTTGAATAAGCTCCTCATCACAGGCAATGGAAACCACGATTTATTATTATAAATCATGCTGTTGCATACATCGGAAAAGTCAGTAAGATAGGAAAAAAGGTCATAGAGAAGATAATAAGTAGTTTTGCGCTCTCGAACATCCTTGTAACTCGTTGCTTCTCACAGTTGTGGCGTTCACGTATTATGAAATCCAACTCGCAAGGCAATGAGACATTAAGAACCCATTACGGAGTTAAAATCCCATTAACTTGCATAATGAAAGTCTAATGATTATAATAAAAATATGCAAAACAAACTTTTTAAAGTTATACTCTTTTTATAAAGCGCACTGAAAAATATAAAAGAATTTTTTGTGTTCAAGAAAATATCTGGATCTTAATGGAAATTTTCATTGTCTATAATCATGAATCTCTTTTTAAAAAAGAGGTATGGCATATGTTAATTAAACAAGAATTTACAGTCGATTTATATGGGACTAACTAATTTAATAATAATCTGAGCGAAGTTAATAAAAAAGAGTATAATAAAAGCATAGGTGGCAGTCTAAATTTTATGCATCCGTGATTTTTTATTGTCCCTTATTTTCCAAAAGTAGAGTCCAAAATTGCATCCTTCGAGAACTCTCTTTATAAAAAAAATCTTCATCCGCGAAGAAACTTTCCCAGGAGTTAATAAGAAAAATCGTCGAAACTAACGCTTCGACTTCTTCGGGGATGAAGGACTCTCTTTCATCAAATCCGCTCTGGGAAATATTCTCGTAATCTGATGTCACTCCCCTCAGTTCGCGGATTATTGCACCCCTCTGGGTAAACTGGTAAAAGAAAGATATGTTTCAACATTGCTAACATAGTGACGGAGGAATTTTCGCGTTAATAACCGTCCCCGATATAAGGAAGCTCTTGATGAGAGGAGGGGTGGGGAATGGAGGCGTGGATGGATCGGGAAGGTGGATGAGAGATGGAGAGGCTAGAGGGTAAGAGAGAGAGAGATAGGGAGAGAGAGACAGGGGGGAGGGAAAGAGAGAAGTATTTTTAGCAATCGTAAGAAATTAAATCTCGGCTGCAGACTCTCCAACATCTGATCCGAACCTGACATTCCGTCTAGAATTTTTCGCTACTTCTGTAATACGAGATGTTTTTATTGCGGCGGAAAGAGCTTTCCTTCTAAATAAGTAAAAATAAATAAATAATAAGGTCCGGGAATTTCGTGGAAAATCTTAGGAATCTTCGAGAGACGCTGTTAAAAAAATGGAATGAACCCGGTGTAGCACCTGTTTCGCATTATGAGCGGATTCTGAGGGAGACGTCGCGGATAAAGGGGTGGGTAAATGCTTCTGTACAAGGAAGAAACTGTTTCTTTTTTATTTGCAAGAAAGAGAGACGAAGATGATGATTTGTGGACGATGGACTCGAAAAGGATGTTATATGTACTTCATTGTGTTTTTCTCTCCGCTCTCGTATTAAATTTTTAAAAAATCCGAATATTTTTGGCTCTTCTATACGAGGAAGAACGATTTTAAGTGCTCCTCCGTCTAATATAATGGCTCATAAAAACCTCCAACATTCTTTCGGCTCCGTATTATTTCCGCAAGATTTGCGTGTAATCTGTTCCGTTGCGAATTGTTTTGGTTTTATTCGAAGAATTGAGACTTAAGGCGCATCTAATTATAATTTGTTGATTGATCCGAGTAAGCAATGGCTTATGTACCGTAATTATTGAACGGAATAAATGCAAAATAGGCCAAATTCATATTTAAAGAAATAGTACAAGGGGGTCTTTAGAAAAATCTTTTTGACGTAGCATACTGTAGTTACTATTCTATGTATAGTAGCATTCATTTAGTTGCTCATAAATCCTAAAGACATTAAATCCAATATTAAATATATACACGCACGAAGTATTAAGTTTATTGAACAATTTAATTTAATATATGAATTTTTCGATATTTTTCCCTCATCTATGAAATATTCTTAATCGGCAACGAAAATGGGATTGGCATTTCCCTAGTACATATGATTCTGTCCAAAATAGTCGAGATTGTTTTTCTCTTCTGCGGGGAATATTTCTCCGTTCGAATATGTATATCGATTTGAAACGAAGATAAGTCGAAACATATATATGTGATACAAGATTTAGAAGTCCATATGAAAGTTTCATTCTCGTATCTTTAGTACAAATTACCAAGAGCGGATCCGGGCCTCGTCATCGGTAGGAGAAGATGAAAAAACTATTTGACACCTTCAAGGATACAGAGTTTAATATGTAAGAGGGAATTATATATTACATTAAAGAGTGACATTCATTCTACTGTATGTTATCCTTTTATTATTTTTACGGATTTATGAAATACTGTGTAGGAGAGGGGAAGGGGTAAAAACACTTTTACTCCTCTGAATCCGCCATTGGAGCTGATTTCCAAGTGGAAAGGAATCAGTATCATTAAATTATCTAAATATTCAATTTTATTTCTTTGCTTTATTTTTATTCATTAAGCATCAGATTGAATAAAGTTAAAGCTAACATTTTTTACTCTATATTATAGTCTATAATATAGTACAATTCATCACTATTTTTAAAAATGCAGCATTTTTTCACTTTAACTTTAAACAATTTATATACTTGCCCAATTAATAGGAAAGACTAAAATAAAACATTCTACGGAGAAAAGATTAGAGGATATCCAGTGGAAACTTTAAAAAGGGGACTAACTGGTAGCGAATGGCAGAAAAAGATTGAAGCATAAGCCTTTCGGACTCAGGGGACATTCGTCAGTGACGGAGAAGAAATAACATATACAAATATATGCACACTTTCCCATATATATACTCATGCATTCAGGGAATTATTATCATTTAAATACGTATATTCCTATTCCTTCGAAATTCATAGAGCGGGTCAACGCGCATGCTCTCTGATCCCCCATGTTAATATTTCAGGGGTTCCATCAAGGGGGCTTTACATTGGCCGCGAGCACTAAAATTCGGGAGTCCTTGAGAGAGGAGATTAAGGACCTGAGACGAGGCAGGTTTTGCAGGAGAGCAAATCGGATTAAAAAGTGAAAGAAGTAGAGAGAGAGAGAGATGGAGGATACGCGGGTAAAACAAGAAAGAACGCGCACTACTCTCCAGTGTATGGGCTTACGGTGAAATCGGAAGTCCTTGCTGAGGGGGGCTTCTTTCGAGGAAACATTTTCCTATTGGCATTATCAAAAGTCTCTTCGGCCTACGCTCGGTGAGCGCCATTCAAATCGACGAGGGGTCTTTTCTTACCAACGGATGACTTTCCCGACTTAAACAACACGCTGGAAGTATGCATGCATTGCTTCTTAGAATCAACACTGCTGCGCTTCTTTTCCGGGTACGTTCGCAAAGGCTTAAAAACGCGCTTACTGCGGAAGTTCCCAGCAATTTCCGCTTTGGGTGAACGCGCGAATGAAAAGACATGCACGCTTTAACGTACCAATGCGCGCGTATGTATGCACGCATAGCACGACGTACGACCTCATGCAAGCGCACGCGCGTCTATGGGGGGCCTTTCCATCGACCATTTGAACGTCATGTCGTATTCATTATGTATGAACGTTCGAGAGTTTTTATTTTTACTTGTGGAAACAAATTATTAGGAAATTATATCCACCAGCGTAGCCTTGACTTCAATACATTTCTCGACGATGAAATTTCGAATAATTTAGCGACAGTGTTTGCGAAAGCAAAACGGCGCATCCAATTAAAAACACATTAGCCATAAATATGAGAATAACACTTCGATTCGCCTCAGACAACAATAGCCGTGTCGATGGAGGCTTTGATACATTGTCGTCATGTGACAGATAAATGAAATTTTCGCCGCTTTAGCGCCTTTGAAGAGACGAAATCCCTCATTAAATTCACAGATAAATACTGTAACCAATCACTTTCATATGGTCTGTACGATCTCGAGCTAAACTGGCTATTATGTCGTGAATAAAAGATGCTAATTGAAGACTGGTGACGGTAATTCCGACGCCCAATATGCAAGCGAGACGAATCAATTACGTCGGCTCCACTTTATATCAACTCGCAATCAACTATTAAAACCCGCTGCGGTCTGCCACGCTAATCAATCTCGCGTGTATTGGAGATTTTGTTTAATGCTATGACAACCCTAATACCGGGAGCCATTGTTGCTCCCATACAATCCAGCGTTGGTGGTTTCATTTCGCATTACGTGGGAGTGGATACATTAAAAACGAGCCCACGCTTCGTGCGATGACGTCACGCGCGCGTGGGCGACGATAGGTGCGTAATGTATTGGGACACGCGATTCGGAGGAAGAACAGAAAAGGGCGAGGCGACCTCTTTTGATCTTGACCGATTTTTTATTTTTTTAAGCGTGGTCGCGCGCGAAACTTCCTTCTTCCCCTCTCTGTTTCTCTCTCTCTCTCCCTCTCCTTTTCTCCTCTCATTTTCTCTCCAGAGGCCACAACATATGGCCGGGACATCCCTTGCCGTGTTCGAAGGGAACTCCCGTAACATATGCGTTTACGTGGAAAACTTTATATCGATGGACTGGGATATCTGCAATTCTTAAAAAAAAAACGTGTGCTAAGTTGTATAAAAATGATACAGGGTGCCGACATGAAACTGTTTGTTTAAACCGGAGGCGATATTCACGTGTGCGGTAGTCTTTGTCGTTTCACTATTCGAGGCTTTTTAGAATAAACGATTGGCAAGTCTCTAACGAGGGCGATTACTTCGTTACTAAAATAAACATGTTTTGCTCACATGTGTTGTGTCTTTTGGGTATAGCAAAAGTTCAAAACGTCGGTGGAGGAAAGAAAAATATCATAGCCCTATGATTAATAACAACTAACAAAGAATGCAGAAACCTCCTTATATAACTACTAGTAGATGGTGCTTGCATTCTGCAAACACCTGAATAACGGGGTAAAAACAACATTAATTATGAAATTCTAACAATTTCGTATTTTTGCAGTGGTTGTGACGAAAATAATTATAAACTTCGTTATAACTTTCAATGTTAATTGCCGCTAGAACACCAAGCTCTAACTTCCTGCAAATTTTCAGATTCATAGCTTGACCGAAAGTACATAAACATTTGTCTATTTGTTTAAATTTTATGAATTTTTAACGGCCAAATAAATTAATGTATTTAAATTTCTATAATCCCGTTTCGGTTATTTAGCGAATTCTACTGTTGGAAAAAAATTCAGCATTGTGGCTCATTGAGAAACACCCGAACAATTAAATATTTGTTTAAAATTTGGGATTTTTTAACGGACGAAAAATAAACATTTTTGTAATTTACTCGTCGGTTTTGCAACTAGACCTACCTACATACCAAATTTCAAGTTGCTGGCACATGTGGAATTGCCTCATAATTTATAACTTCCTCATTCTCCTATATCCTGTGTCAGAAGCGTCAATATATTATTATAGGTAATAAACAATTAAGTACTTCGTTTAAAAATTTTTTTGTTGCTATAAAGAGCCTTCTTCGTTCTTTAATAATCGCTGGATGAACTTCGTAGACTTCCTAACAGAATTCTAAGCGTGTGACCATTGAGAATGCACGAGTAGGTTTCTCATTCGTTTTCTACTCGTTTGTATGCTGATGCGCAGTCTGAAAGCTTTTCCAAAGGCGCTTATCTGAAGGTCTCGAAATGATCCAGAGCAGAGCTGTAGATGTCTTTGATAACGACTATATTTAACACGCGAAGCAAACCAGATCTTTAAAACGACTTTAGTTGAAGCGTAGAAGCCTTAAACATAAACGGAAATGCTTCTATAAAAATATCATCGAACCGATGAAGAATGTGCTAGAAATAGTACTAAAAAACTGGTGATAAAGCTCAGCTAGAGTGTGAAAAACACTGAAGTAATCAATAATACTAACAGGTATTAATGGTATTTCTTCCCAAAATGCGATAAGACCTGATTAGGATCATGATAGAGTGGTTTAAAGCGTTGAGACCGGTTTCGGCAGCTTGCAGGGTAATGATATGTATGTGTGTGTGTGTGTAAAGGTGGCAACAAGGTATTGGAGGAAGTCCAGTGGACACTTACCAAAACTGGAGAGCCGCTGATGGTGCTGAAGACACACGAAAAACAACATAAATATGAAAGCTTTTCTGGCCGAAGCCCTTCGTCAGCAACGGATAGAGAAATGCTCATCCGTTGCTGACGAAAGGCTTCGACCCGAAAATCTTTATTGGATTAAATCCATAACATAAGTTCAACTTATGTACAAAATTCATTGGAAAATGAAAATAATTCATATGACCAGTAAACGCTTGGAAAATCATAAAAGCACTTGAGCGGAAAAACACCCGTCATCAGAGGTATTTTCCGATCGTTGATTCCGAAAAACGACTACTAATTCTTATATTTTGAGCGGGCATTTTTATTGTTTAAAGTTAAATCAGCTCTTCCTTCTTCAATTAAAACTGTTGCTTTATTAATTAATGCTTTAAATGAAACGTTAATTATACGAATTAAAAAAAATTAACATTCAGAAATGATTTCTCTGCCATAGTTTCACTCTCTATTTTTTCACGTTCTAACGCAATAAACATACAGAAACTCACTAAATTCTCTTTGGACTCGTCAGGTGGAAATTTTCAAAGCATCCGCTGTTATCGAGCCTTTCATTTTCCGCCGCCGAGGGCTAAAATTTCCAATTCCGCGCATTCTTTGAGTGCAAAAGTCTTCTCCCGGCGGAATTCGTTCGCATTTCGATATAGTAAAATAGGAAATCTGTCGCATCTCTCCTCGAGAATTTTGAGGATAATGGGAGCTTCCTGCTGTTGGAGTTGCTTTGGTCGTGTTGCTAAGCGATTTCTGTTTTTTTGTATTTGCATACATCCCAGTTTTCGACACTTGTGTCTTCTGTTTTTCATTTAGGGAGATATATTCCATTGAATTGGCAAATAGATTATAATTTATGGAGTAAATGATCCTAAGATCCTTATGCGATAGGCATAAGCTGAGAAGTTGGAAAATGTGGAAACAGGAGAAAAAAATGCTATGGCCGGGAATTGAACCCGGGTCTTAACACTTGCCGGGTGAATATTTTACCACTGTACTATTGTAATACAAAAAAATGATACTGTTTCAGAACCGGAATATTTTCTTAGGATAGGACCGGGCTAGCCATGCCCCAACTAACGTCCTCAAAGAGGCACAACAAGGAAACCCCATATCCTCTGAAATGGTGATATTGCCTCGGTTATAATTGATGGAATAGATGATCCTATGTTCTTTAAACGACAGGCATGAGCTGAAAATTTTGGAAATGTTGAAACAGGGTAGAGGTTTTCTCTGATGTATCTCTTTGAGAATATTTGTTGGGGCTGGTTAATGGTATGGTTAGCCCGGCCCTAACATAATAAAATATTCCCGTTCTGAAGCAGTAGAATTTGTCTGCTACGGTAGTTTAGTGGTAGAATATCCGTCCGGCAAGTAGAAGACCCAGGTTCGTTTTCCGGTATTAGCAATTTTTTTCCCCCGTTTACACATTGATTGCACATTAGCCAAATTGAAATAGGATTTAATAGTTCTTTGATTTCCTGCCAGGCCCTAATGTTGCTCATCCGACAATCGATGATGATGGTGACTGCGAAAAAATTGCGTAGCATAGCGATTTTCTCCGAACTCGACTCGACTATAACCTCTCTACCACGAAATCACAAAAACTTTAAATGGAAAATTGTATAATAATAAATAACGTGATAGATTGAATATAATAGTGTTGTAACGTAATTCCTGTGCCCATAAAACGTTTTAATAAACCAGATGTTAATTTTTTCGCGAAATATGTATCAATCGCCTATTTTTATTCTTACAACGATTGACCAATTAACACTGAGGAAGGCTACTCTGTGAAGGAAACGCCCACCTGGCATGCTTTGGCTATTTACCAGGTAATGGAGACAGTATAACTAAAAATTGTGCCCATCCTAAATTTTTTATCTCTCGTAGAATAATTTGCTAACGCTAGATTTTCGTCATATTTCACTAAAATGGATTAAAAATTAATCAAATTCGATGGATGGGGATCTTTCTTTTTACGTGTCGCGATTCTCTTGTCAAGCAATAGTGGCTAAACGTGAACGGTCGTTACTTGACTTAATTATTACGATTCGCATTCAGAAACCGCTACTCTATCGCGGATATTCGAAGAAGATTCACGCTTTTCACTGTCTTATCGTTCCGATTTTTGCACGCGGCGCAATCTCGCTCTGTCTCCCTCCCTCTTCCCTTTACATATAAAAATCCCAATCCAATCGACTCGACAAATTCATCGTCGATGCGATATCGTTCTCGGCACTTCCTCCCGACGGACGCGTTATCGCCGTCGGCATAGTCCCGCTTCTCGTTCGGTTCTCCCACGCATGAATTCCGATTAATTATGACTCGATCGATAAGCCGAACACAATTACATTGCCGCCCACGCACATTAAGTCCCGCTTTATCGAATGTGTGCTTCAGAAATTCCAACTTTCTCCCCCTCTCTCTTTATTTTCTTCCTTCTCCCACGCTTTGTCCTCCGAAGGGTATCTTCCGTTTCAGCCACTCCGATTTCCCCCTTTTTGCTTTGTATTGTCTCCCTTCACCTTGCCGTTGCGATCGCTCGGGCGATAGCAGCGCCTCCGCTGAAGAACTTGGCCCGAGTTATCTTGCTGTACTTTTTGCTTCCCCGATTCCCGTTATCGGATGAGTGTCGTTCCTGAATTTATTCTAAATTTGCTTCGTTGGTTATAGGACGAATTTGTTGAATATTCTGTTAATAATGGAAAAGGGATGAGTATGTTGTTTTGCCTGCCAGATGGTAGAACTGTCGATTGACGTAGTGAAACCCTCGATTGACTGCTGAGCTGTTAATATTAAGGATGGAAATTATATTCTCGTGAAACATCAAGATATTGTAATTTGTCGCTTTCCTAAAAAATTTTGGGATGGATGCGGTCGCAGACGTCATTATATCTGAAACTCATTAATTACGTAATTATTAAGCTTATAAGATAGTTAGTTACTAATGAGATTCAGCGAGATGGATGAAGTTATTCATTCGACGCGAACTTTGCCTAATTATGTGGGAAAAAGACGTCTATGGTGATCGCTTCATAAATATTCTCACAAAAGCCTCCATAAATACCTAGGTTTCTATTATCTACCTCGTTAAGGAGTCACTACGAACTGTGTAAACTCAAAGCTTAATAAGTCGTTCCGATAGTTTAATTAAAGTAAGATGATTGCTCGGGTTTTCAAGGATTTACAGTTGTAGTTTTCAAAATAGTAATCATATCGCGTATTTCTCGCTTAGACTTGCTATAAACTTTTTTCCGAAATTTGTTCAACGGCGGAGGTTGCTAAGCCACGGATAAAACGAAATAGTTAAATTTGTTCATTATCAACGCGCTTTTTAGCGAAGACGGCTTAAGAGAAATAGTTTTTTTTAATACCGGAAAAAGGTCAAATGAGACGGCGTAAAAGTTCTTCTTAATGTAATTTGTTCGTTTTTCACAAATTCAACGCTATGATTGCCATTTTTACTCACATCCTGTGTTCAAGTTAATTCACTTCACGTTTATCATTCTCTTATAAAGTTACTGCAAGCTTAGAAACAATTCATTAATACGGATGAAAATTTTCTACTTGATTATAATTTTAGCGTGCTTTTTAGTCACCGCTGCCGTTTAAATAGGAGAACGAATAAACTGAAATGCTTTATAACTCGGTCGTATCATCCTTTCCGACAGAATTCATTGGTGCCTATGAAATTATCACGCTCGTCCTTAAAATTACTACCGATGACTTTATTGGTAGGAGCATATCAATCATTACCTAATCACGAAATGGAGTACGAGCTTTTCTCATGCTATTAATATGGCTAATAGATACCCCATGATTGAATTAGGGTTTTTAATGCAATGGTAAGGTGACTGTGTATCGAGAGGGAACCTAAAACTCTATCATCAGAGCGAAACAAGCCTCGATTCAATCCACTCAGTTTGATAATCCAATTAATTCATCCGCTTTTTTATGGCTCCTGTGTTTTGTTTTACGGAGAAATGTACTTGGTAGCGTAGTAAAACAAGTAGTCCGTTTTAAATACAGTTTTTCACGTGATAAAAGTTTTGCTGCGCTGAGACATTAGACACAGAATTACATTCTTTTACTGTTGTCTTCGGCGAAGAACTGTAGAAAAACCAAAAGTTATCGTTTTTATCACCGTAAAAAAAGTTTATTTCATCGGTGCACCCTAAATTATGTTTTAAAAATTAGACGGAACTCGAACTAACGTTTACTTCGGCAAATCCAATAGCCAGTTTTTCTATGTAACACGAAAATAAAACAATATTCATCAATAAAAACGGGCATGACAATTCATTTCAACTTACCATTGCTTTTTCACATAGGCAGAAATGTTTATTGACACCAAGATTTTTCCAAGACAGAATTTGAAACATCCGCAGCATTAGAATTAATTCAGCCTTAAGCACTTTTGAATGCTCCATAAAATATGACTCGTTGGCCGTAGTCGAACTCCTTTCACGAAAATTGAAAATGCCTGTTTCAAGCATATGACTCAGAGCCGTGGCAGTCGAAACAGAACGACATAACACGTTCCGTTGGATATTTAATATTTCGGTAGGAATAAAAAATCACAGCTTATAAATATGTCGCGAAAATGCGTTGGAACAATTTCTCCTCTGCCTTCAAATCGTTACGATTTATGTCGGAAAGGGAGTTCTTTTGAATTTAGGGGAAGAGAAACACTTACTTTTCAAAAAGTTTCTCGAACCTTATCGGTTTAGATGCTTCTTTTTTTAAGAGCGACGTCAGGAAATGAGTTTTCCCGCCGGGGGTATTTTTTTAGGAAAGAAGAGGGGGAAGGGGATTTCCCCGAATCATTGTGTAAAATTCGCTTAAAGTTTATCCATCTACCTCTCCTTTTTTTTACGTCTTTTCGAACTTAATTTGCCATTCCTTATTGCATCACGTTGAAAAAAACAATAGAGTAAAAGAAAACGACTGACGAAATTCGTTTCTCGTTCGTTTTTTCTTTAAATGGCGCTCATTTTTTATATTATTCCGTTCCACTATCGGAAAATAAAATGATTCTCTCATTTTTATTCGAATAAGAAGTTCCAAGAATTGGGTCTCGGAAAATTTTCAGCTTCTCGCGTCTCGATTTATGTTTCCAGCCCATTAGTTTTGATGAAGCCACCCGAGGCGTAATAATTATATGCACACACTGTTCCGCTATCTATTCGCTTTTAATTGCCCCTCGAAGAATTACTTTTCCTCGATGAAATTTTAATATAGAAAGGACAAGTTTTTCGCCCGAAATATTTTAAACGATCGACTTGCTTCACGAAAGTTTATTTTAATAAATCACTTAATTAGGGTTGCTTATGTATGACAGCCCCATTCATATTTAATCTCTTCGCTGAATTTAAGGTGAAATTAAAAGATGTTTCATTATAATTCTATTTTTAAAATACGCGATAAAATCAATATCAAATTCGGAATATTAATGTTCGTGCATAAAATCCTATTTCACAGTCAAAGGATCAATAAAATACATTTGCACTGAATCCAACAGTATTAAATAGAGAAAATCCAAAAAGAGGTTTACATAGTCGCTATAAAAATAAGTTTTATCTCTTTATCCCTGTATTCATTCGAGAACTTTCCTTGGGGAATCGATCAATCCTTGGGACGCATGTTGGGAGTTTCGTCTGTGGGAGAGTTTAATACTTATCATATGGCCATAAAAGGCGCAAGATTTACAGTCGAAACTTCTGTTACTGACATCGTAAATATCACGCGAATGCAGCAGTTCTTGAATATTTTACAAGAAGTAGTTTTCAAGGAGAGGAAAAAATATCCATGCGTCTCTATTTTTTTGCTGGTGACATCAAGAAAGTCTGGCGACTATTTCTTTGAATGATCCTCGGAGCGTAAAATATCCATTTCGAAGCTATTACGATATCAGCTACCTCTAAGCGCTTGATGCAGTAGTTTTTGAGGCGAACAAGTACGTAATAACATTAGCTAAAAAATAAATAAATTTTGTATAGACGCCTGATAAGTCTTATTTTACTTCAAACGTAAACTACGCGGGATTTATATTCCATACACAAGAAAACAATAAAAAATAAAATGGGAATTTCTATTGTCGATTGTTTATTCTTAATCTTCCTGAATTTTTCTTTCAATTTCTTCCAATTTTTTTGGTAATATAAAATGTTTGAAAAACAGTAATTCTATTATTAGATATATTAAGCAGCGATTCACTCAATTCGGAACCTTCTAACAAAACGTTTCCAAGATTATTTTGCATTCATATTTTATTTCAGAGTTATTTTTTTATATAATATCTATATTCGCTATACACTTCAATATTTTCTAATTTCTTTATTTATTTGCCTAACAATCACCAAACTTTGTAATTAAGCCTCATATTACGATAATTTAACTGTAATTTTTGTTCGACAAACCCATCGATGAAGCTAAAAGGGTTAGAATTAGTTAATGCCGAAAATTAAACTTTATAAATTCCAGTGTATTTTAGATCTCTCTATCATATTACGATTCAATATATTAGTATCTACAGACATTCGTCATATTTAATACGAATACCGTTTTTGACTCAGCGAATCCTATTGAAACACATTAAATAGTAAAACCAGGGTGATTGCAGAGTTATACCTAAAGTTTTCAACATTTTTCTTGTAGCGAGCACCAATTTATTTTCTAGAATGTCAAGCGAGCATCACTGCGTTTTCGCAAGAATAGAAATAATTTCATACAAAACTATAAGAACGTCAAGATTATTATTAACGTTATTTTATATATTAAGAAAGAAAAATATGGAACAAATTAAATTAGTAATGCTATAAAAAGTTATTTTAAGCATCATAGAGAAACATATTCACACTACCAAAGAGCATGGAAGTGATCGTGAGCACCAGGTTGGTAACCACTGTGCGATTACAGTATACTGTGATAATCTCCTTTCTGTAACGGTATTATTTATTCCTATAGTTAAGCAGAGGGTGAAGATGATGTAATAGTGTTATTACACCATTTTATTGTATTAGTAAATTTAAAATTCCGTAGGTATACGATATAAGGATATGATATTTACATATCAAAGAGGCATATTTTTCACCGAATTTCTATCGAAAAGACTACTATCCCATAAAAGGAACCGAGATATTTTCATTCGATATTGAATGGTTAAAAGACTAATTTTCATCAATTTACGTGCGCGTTGTATCGAGCAGGAAACGGAATAGAGCAAAATTTCGGGGCAGTTTTTCAGAAACGCGAATTTAAACGAAACACTTTATCGAGACCGCGCTGAAGAATAAAGACGAAATTGCTTTTAAAAAATACCGCGACGAATTAACCATTGGAAATCCAAAATGAAATAGCTTTTTTATCCAATTCCCGTGCTCAATTATCAATTGAAGATCTTATTATTCCGCTATCCAATATTTGTCCTGGAATAAAAAAAGATAGGAGTTCTGAGAACTATTTCTGCCAAAATGAGGAGAATTTTCATTTAAAAGAAAAATTCAAAAAATATAATCAGTCTCTTTGGAATAAGATGTGAATACCGTCCCAAAATAGCAATCTTTTATCTTTTCGTGGGCTAACAGTTCAGGGCACTTTCATACCATCCGATGAAGGAAAAAAATCAATCGCATTAACAAAAAGAGAAAAGTAATAAAAACTGATGAATAATACCGCTCTTATCCGAGCTTAATTTTATTTAGGAATATACTTATCGAAAGAAGAGTAAATACGAGTTGACGGAATTATATTTTTATATCTAATTTTTTTCCGGACTGAGAGGAAAAAGGCTTCGAAAAAGAACAGACTCGAGTGCCCCCCTTATTCGATCTTTCGTATTACTTATGATAAAGCCTCTGTTTCTTATGCTTTAAGGCGATTGACCGAAAAAAACTGGATTATTGATAAGCGAACTGTCTTCAAAAAGCTTTCTTCGGAGCGATTCCTTTTCCAACGGTATTGAATGGATTTCCGTATGCACGTAACCAAACACCGGACCCAGCAAGGAAAGTTTTTAGGCATCTCGTAATGGACGAAAGATAACATTTTAAGATTAATATCCTTCAAAGAAAAAACACAAATTAAAAAATGCAGTTATTCAGAATGTTTTTTCTTAGATACAGAAGAAAAATATGATACGTTTTCAAGATTCATTTCTAATTAAATTCAATGCAAAATCAATACTTGAGTTTTTAAAATCAAAAAACATATTTCCAAAACCATAATTATATTTATTTGTCTAAAAACATTATGTACTTATTATATATTTATATTTTATCTTCCCTTAACATTATTGCGATTATCGAGATTTTTTGTGTTAAGGCACGCACATCACTTGATATGTAAACGTTTTATTAAAAATTCTAAAAGTAGTCTTAAATGATTTTCTGGCGTACTTTTTGAGTATTCTTTTTCATTAGCCGCGACATGGAGATTTTTAAAATTAAATTTTATTTACATTGTTCGAAATTTCATGGAAAACGTGACGTTCTGCGTGTTCGAATTATTTACATGGTTAGAAAAAATTCCGTCCCGATAATGAAAACATTTACCGCTTTGTTTGTTGCTTTTCATTTGAATTGTTTGTGTTAATTGAATAAATTCGAGAAAAATATTGTCTGCTAGTTTGTTATGAAAATTTAACTCGCCAAAAAGAAAAAATGAAATGAAATTTTTAATAGGACTATGCGATTAATTTAGTAGAAAACTAAAGCGAGGTATTCTCGGAGATACTTTGGTAGCCAGGGTTTCATTATAAATAAAGTTTATGATATTAAAAGTAATTTAACGATAAGCAAAAATTTGTAAATAGATTGCCACTTTATATGCATGCAAAATATAACATCTGTTGAAATTAAACGTATTTTCTGGTAATATAATACTCCTTTCTGCCAATGTTGAATCACCGATCCTGTGGTGCTATATGAGAAACGTATGACTCTTAATGAAAAAATGTGACGCTGGGAGGCGTACCACGTATAACGATATATTTTCCCACGCATTCTATAATATCGCATTGCCATTTCTGTTGCAGATCCATCTGGTACGGAATCGCCTATCGAAAGCTACCGGCCCACGCCCTTCACTCGCACACCTGTCTACTTGAACAACTTTACGCAGACTTCCAATCGACATGATCTCGATACTGCAGGTAATCGATTCTTCCCTTTTTTGGACTTTGGAATAATTCGTAGCCACCACTCTCAAATTGCTTAATTGCCCGTCGAATTCAATTTGACGAGGATTGTTAAATTTCGCGAAACATTGGTGTACAGCATAAGCTATCTGATTGATGCCATTAGGATTATGGACGGTCATGCTCTGAAACACAAGCTGCGTTTCATGCCGTGACGATTTTATTCGGATTTAACCCGCAAACGCCTGCTACGTGGGTAACTCCATTATTTCATATATCTTAGTAAAGTATGCGCAAATAAAGTATAACCTGAGGTTGGAACGATTTTTCCCGGAAATTTCCAGGGTGTGTGCATCATTCGCTCCAAAGCAAATTAACTTTCGTCGAAGAAAATGAAATTTTTAAATGTTTTTCAATAAATTTTTTTAATATCACGAATACTGCTAGTTATGTATTTTTACTTATTAGCCTATTTCTGCGGCTTTCTGTGGATAGCTAAGGTTATAGATGCACGAGATATGTACTATTTCGGTTGGAGTGTCTAATTAATTTTTTATTTTTATTTTTTCTACTAAAATTAGTTTTAAATAATTCCTTCACCTATTGCACATTGGACAAAAAGCCCGATTCAATTCGTGAACACGGTTGAGTCGTATAGAAGTGCTTCCATCCAGTGGCATAACAATAGGATGGCGTGGTTAGCCAAATACCATGTGCCAAGGACCCCGAAAGTCACCTGGGGTGCCCTCGAGTAGCTCCGAATGTAGAAGAAATTTAGATTTTTTTTAGCGATTTCTCCTTTTTTCCAAATTTCTGAATGACTTTCCAGTTAATCATAACTTCTGTACAGCTTAATGTAACAAGCCTAACCTTTTCAGGATATTCCCGACAATGGATTACTAAGTATTACTTTATAAGTTTTACAATGAGTTTCAATTTTAATTGAACACATGTATATGTTGATTTAGAGGAGACAACAACGATATTTTGCCACGGGCCCTATTGCTCCTAATTACGTCACTACTTTCACCTTTCTAGTTTCGCAGACAGGAATAACGGACTTAATTGGCCTTAAATAAGCATCATTTGCCTTTTAAAAATTATTTCATTCCTGAAAATAAAAATGTAACATACAATAGGCATCATCTTGTATTCTGGAAGTTCTTATTGCTTTTAACAAAGGACGGCAGTGAGTTTGACAAATTTTTTATGACCTTTGAAAGAACCTTTCATCTGTCGACTTCGTTTTTCTTTCCCATTTCGCAAAATTCCGGTGCAAATATGTTGCGATCGTTGCGATCAAGATACAGGATATATATGGTATGAATCTTCGTGATAAATTCTTGGGCTAACAATTTTCGTCTGTTAGCTCGGCGAAAGAGAGGGGCGTTCCAATTCATCATCATGAACTATTCTCAGAAGCGACGTTTCTTCCTATAAAGCCAATTCCATTTGCTTCCAATTCCGGAAATTAATGCCTCAATGTAATTGTATTTTTTGGCGTTGTCTGCTCGAAAGCGATTATTTACTGTCGCCTAGGCGGTCCGAGGTAACGATTTTCTTGCGTCATCCCTCAAAGGCACGTCACGATGAGAAAATTAAAACGTTTCCTCGTCCTTGGGAAGTTAACTAATGTTTTCTTTCGATGGGGCGTATTGTTTGACCGGAAGACCTTTGGCCTAGAATGGCCCCATTAGTGTATGATTCCTCAAGGAGTTTTGAAAACATCTATATATTTTTTAGAGGTTTCCATCGAAAAGCACGTTCACAGCCACTATAAATAGAAGCGTGTAGTTTTAGCGACATTTTTTTGGGTTATAAATATAATTCATTATTTTTGCTTGTTGCATGTAACGTTCCTCGGCCTGAAAATATATAATAATAATAATTCGCTTTACCGAAAACCTTTCCTGGAATTGCAAAAGTCCAACTAATATAGCAATATGTTTTAGATTTTTCAAGAAACTTGTATTCAATCATTTGTCCTTTACTAATATAAATTTAAGATTAAAATGAAATGACATTTTTAATAAAATGTCGTCTCGTATTATCTTATGGCATCTTTCATCAGTATCCTTCAGGATTCTTTCATATTTGTTGGTAGTAATACATCGTAGCATTATCATAAGATAAATACAAATATAATAATGTAATTGTAATTCTCCGCGTCTTGAGAATCCAATAGAATGATTTGTTGGAATAAAGGATAATCACCAACTAATTTGAAAGTACTTTCATGATACATTATTATCCTTCTAAAATAAAAGGTCGCATAAAGTGTGTGACAGGACATATTCTTTATTTAATATCAATCCCGTCATCATATTGATCCTAAATTATAAGCCGTATTACGATCCAACCATTTTTAATCAAGCGAAAAGCTACTCTTTTAGCCCTCAGCTTATTTCCTAATATGAAACCCAGCTTAAGTTCTCACTTTATTCCATAACACTACATCAGATTTTATTTTGCTCTAAATTTTGTTTTCGCGCAAAATTTCCATCCCATGTCTGAGTTTAGGTCATTCTGAAAGGTATTTCGCGCGTTGAAGTAAAAAGCATTACCCATAAAAGAGAAGTGATACACGTTTAGTATCACGCCCAAACATTTTACGAGCTAATCTTTTCCTGCGTTTTATGTCCCGTGAATCAAGTGGAGTTGCACCTAAGGCACGACTTTATTAGCACAGTTAATAATGCCATGATAATATTTTTCCAAGGCTACCCTTAGAATAGATCCCTTTAAAAAACTTTGATAAAAGATGTTGAGATAAGTAATGTTTGCCTGTATTTGTAATGTATAAGGCCGCCTTTGTTTGAGCTATATTCGTTTTCCTTCGAAATTTCTCGCAGGACACAGTGAAAAATTTATCGCATTTATAAAATTTTATTCGTCTTATAATAGCTATATTTATTTCGATTACTCCCACAAACGCAACTGCACACGCAAACACGCGAGGTAAAGAAGCGCATACATGCGTAAGTGTATACGGATCGAATGACAAATGAATATCGTCGTTAGAAAATCCCAAACTTTGATTCCCCCATTTTTCCGACAATCTGAATTTAAATGTCGCATTCTGGCCATTGAAATATCTTCGTTTTCACACCATACATTGGATTGGCAAGATTTCAAGTTCCATCGCAATTCTTAACGCCTCGGGACTCTCTTTCCATGAAGCTTGCGCCAGTCCATTCGACCACCTTCCTGCCCTTAAGATTTTTGGCACCTCTTTCGTAGCCGACGCTTCGAAACGGTTTCCTGATTATTCCTTTCGCGGTCTAAACTAAAGACCGTGAATCTCAACGGACCATTGTTTCAACGAGGGTGAAGTTTTTAAAATATAATGGAGAGCTCTGAGATACGGAAGAAGCCTTCCATAGACTTTGGATGCCAAGAGTGTTTCAATTGTCTCTTTCGTCCAAAGCAAGCTTTCTCATTTCCTTAAGAGACGAAAGTGGAACGAGAGCGCAAGGAAAACGGGTTGATTTTGACGGAGGACTCGCAAAGGAGAAATTTTTGCGAAGAGGTTCATCTATTTGTGGTGCGGCGGTTCATCAATCAGCCGCTAAACGATTGAAGATGACCTCAAAGTAGGGATGTTCCTACAACGTTGTTCAACGGTGATTATTTATTACCTAATCTGAAGTTTGGTTGAACTTTACCCCCTTCCATTGGACAAGTTCCGAACGTAGGTAGGTAAACTGTGCTGTAAGCGGTTCGTCCTGCATTTATGTGGCGGATCTTACTTTCTAAAGAATCTTTTTCAAGTTACAGTTCAAGTTACTGACTGGAGAAAGAAGTACCAAACAAGCAGTGGCGTAGATACCGCCCGGGCAGACCGGGAAAAACCCGGGGGTCCTTGCGTAAGGGGGCCCCGCAAGAGATTGAATGTTGAGACAAAATGTTAAGAATTTCTTTACTTTTGCCAGGACAATTGTCAACCATCTTTCTTATGAAAAAGAAGAAACATTCCGTAGACCCAAAGGAAACAGTATAGGCATAAGTAGTCTATGGCCTAATCCTCACTTACGGGATAAATACAAAACGATGAATAAACACAAGAGGTATAGGCCAAGATAAGAGACACACTCTCTATGCAACCTTAATTAAGCAGCATAGGGCCATATGGTTAGGATGAATAGACTGTTTACAAAGAGTATAAACAGATTCGTTAGAAATAAGCATCTCATAACTCTTGCAGACGATGTTGTTTCGGTTATGAGATAACGGATGGTTTCGGGTGCTTATGACCAAAGGAAAATAATATTTGCAGAGCCGGCGGTGCGGACGGTGCAACTGCACCGGGCCCTGTGCTTCCTATAAAATACACTTGTCCTATTTATAAAAGTACACGCATTTAAATAAAATCTGAAAAATATCTGTGTCATAGTGAGAGAGATTGCTTTAATAGTAGAAATTTACTATTACAAATTTTTGACGCGTAAGAGGCCCCGGGCCCCGCGATTTTCCTAGCCTGCTCTGAACACTGGATTTGCGTCTGGTGATTGGTCCACTTCCCATAGCACGATATTGCTTTGTCATAGCTAACTCAGGTTGAGATTTTGTCTTCGTGGTGATGGAAGTCGGTTCTCTCATTAGCGATCAACGATAATAATTATTTCATCTACATCATTCATATTTTCATTATTTGAGGGTCAATCAGGTCGACTTACAGACATTTGAGCTGATCCAAAAAAATAAGAACATTTTAAATTTGGGTGAATTTCTCTCCTGAAACTACAGAATACGTTTCCTTATAGTGGGGCCCGGAAAAAAAATTAGCCCTGGGGCCCGCGCATGCCTAGCTACGCCACTGCAAACAAGCATCCCTAAATAAAACTTCCAATTTACAAAGTTGCTACTCCCGAAAGCCAATTTTCCCATATTTCTTCATTGGGAATGTTTAAACTCGGGAAAAAGAATAAGAGTATTTACCTTGTGGGAGTCTTTGTATCCGTAGAAGGGAATAGCTGCGAATTGAAATTGCTTTTAGAAAGGAAAAGGAAACGCGTAAATTTTGGCAAATAGAATATTCAGGCACCATTTATTAAGCCTTACGGAAAAGGAGTGTGTTAGCTTTTCACTGTGAATATTGTAAAAATTTCTATGTTGAACTAATAAATTAAAAAATAAACTTTAGTCATCTTGGCGGTGTGTCTTTTTAACCGAGAACTTTTCGGATCTACCTTCATCGGTCTGCCTCCTTTTATGCACCGCGACCGCCATCTTAGTGGTTACGAATACACAGGAAACGCCTCGGAGCGACTACGGGAGGCGTACTTTTTGTCACTCTGCATTTCTCCTCTATTTACGAACAGCGGGTGATTTTCACATCCTTTTCAAAGCCCACTAAAGAGAAAAAATCCCGTATTTAACTTGACGCTACTACATGTCTTGTTTATCGTAGCCTTGAGCGCAAAAAAAGTTCTTTTTTTTGTTTTCCAGTTTGCTTTCCCCCGTTTGAGCTTTCAGAAAGACAAAAGAGCAGACCTAAACGAGGAGTTTTGAATTGTTTGATAATTTCTCAAAGCCATATCGGAATTCTGTGAGGGATTTGTCTTTTAAGTTTTATGCGCATTGGCCATTGCTGTTAGATTTAATGAAATTATGTTATTTATCTTGTGACAAGATTACATGTTTTATTAATATATTTGTTTATAACATTTTTAAAAATAATGTCAATCTGAAATATATGAAAATTGCTAAAAGAATTTTTTTAAAGAAATTTTCTTTAATGGTAATTGTAAAGGAGGCATCTTAAGCGAAATAATTTGCACTTTCACTGCTTTTTCTGCCTTATAAGCAGAAGAATTTCGAAAACAGTGTATGCGATGTATTCAATTTTCAACCAGGGAATTAATATCTTAACTGTTTTACGAACATGCTGCAATTACCACATAGCCTTTTAAAAAATAGCATTAAAATCATCATCAAATTGCAAAAAAGAAATACCTCCAACTTACCTCGGAAGGATGACTCCGCGTTTACTGCGGCCGCTCGGGAAAAACGAGGATGTTAAGAGAAAGATGTGTTTTTTCACGCCGAGAACAAGAGCTCCACTGTTAAAGCGTTTACCATGACGTCGATTTCCTCGCAGATTCTTTTCAAGCTTCGCCGCTTAGCGCTAAGCGAGTTCACTTTGACTCTCTCAAGGACTTATATTAAATTACATCTATAGCGGTCTGCTGTTTGTCCTTCTAAAAAGCCTTCCCAGTCATAAGCTCCAGTGCTATGAATGAATGCTGGTTTGGAAGATATATCTGGCGATTGCGATTCATGAGATTCGGAGAGTGTGAAATGAAATTTCTTCCTGCCATTATTTCTCTCGTTATCACGTTTTTATCATAATAAAAGTCCGTTCGTCGTGATGCACATACACAAATTGAATTTTTTGCACCAAAAGACGAAGAAAAGTGAAGTGTTTGCGGGTCAAATGACGGGCCTTAGTGGCATAGGGTAAACGTGGTTTATTTCAATACGTTCGTCTTCTCTAACGTTTATCGAGCACTTTCTGAAATTGAATTGTGCTCGCACAAAAAAAGTCTTTAAATATGAGAACTGCAGAGTAGAAGACGGCAGTTAGTTAACTTACTGATGTTTATCCCCGTAAATCGATAAGTCAGTTATTTATAAAAAATGTGCATTTACGATGAACCTGTTTTGCAAGGTGATTGAAACACCTGGGCAAAACTTTAAAACTTCGATTTGTAAATATCTCAGCCGGTAAATAAATGCACAACGTCAACAGAGCCTTAAATATTACGTCTTATAACTGAATCCGAAAATTTATTCGAGTTAGTATTTGATCTGAATGATTAGGTATTTAAAAAATAAATGATGCGGTTAAATTTTTGTTTTAATTTTTGTCCAAGCGCCGATTTTCAATTTTTTTCCATCGATACAGCCCACTTCTCCGTAATACGCTTAGATTAAGTGGAAAAGTCGATTCATCTGCCATCAAATAAATAAAAATTCCAATTAGCTTTGGATTTGATAATCATGAACAGCTTTATCCGGTACGATGAATCCTATTAATGCAATATTCTATTACGAAAGCTCTACGGACTATTATATTTGTAAAATTTATTGAGGAAGGACTGTGAAAATCCTGCGAAGCTTTTCTGATATATAAAATAGAAGAATTGTCAATTTTTCTAAAATAAGTTTTTATGTTATTATGAATAGTTTTTTTCTTGAATTCTGCTTTTGCAGTTATTTACCAATTTATTAGGAATAAGACGTTATATTGTTAATCATACACATATTTTCTCCCAAAAGTAAGTATTAGGAATATCCCCAAGTTGCACCTTGGTAAGAGGTGAGACAGAATGAAAATAAACCAAAATACATAAGCTCTTTCTTTCCATGTTCCTATTCAAGTTATCACAACGTAATTATCTTGTTGCGAGATAATGTATGCGCGTTTTTGTGCAAATTCATGCGTACGGATGCCTTTTGTATAATAATCCGTATTTTCTAGATAGAGATCAATAAATGAATTATATTTTGTCAAACGCTTTGAAAAACGAGGTTGGCGTAGTTGCGAAAATCTTACCAGAAAATTGGGAATGCCAATCGAAAAAAATATACCACCTGCGTGTTTCAGATGCAAATTAGTTGTCTTCGGTGTTTATTCTCCATTCCCTGGAGACATCTAAAACCGATTCCACTTTACTAAAATTATCAGTTATGAAAAATAATATTTTGTAAGTTGACAGTATTATATTACATCACTTTAATTACGGTATGTTGTTTTATGGAATGTACGATATATTAAGAAAGAATCTAAACATACACAGGACATAAGTAGTATATATCTTCTCTGATTTAAAAATTAAATAATGCTTTGCATAAATCAGAAAAATTACAATACATGGCTAATAGTTTCAGGGCTTAACTCATACTCAAACCAACTCCGGAAGTTTATGTATATATGAATAGAGAGAGCTAAATTAATGCTAACCACTTAGTAAAATATCTAAAAACCCGGGATTTATATTTAGGGAACTATTCTTCGTTTCGACGCAAAAGGGACACAACTGATTAGTTTCTAAGAGACCGCGACAAAAGAGGGAATTAAAGGTCGTCGACTCTTTTCCGGATATTTAGGGCGTGTTCCCGTGTGTGAGTAGGGGATGAGATGGGGTAATCTACGGCGCAAGGGATAAATGGACAAAGATAAATCGCGTGCCCTCGTCACGCATTTGAGGAGACGCGGGCATAAAAAAATATAAAACTCCTGCCCTCATCTCTTCCCTTCTCTTTGATCGTATTTGCCTGCCTCTTTGTATTGCCGCGCGCAAATACGAACCCACGCCCCGTGGAACCTAATGATTTCACTTGTTTTATTTACTTCCGACGGCGACGAACGTTGCATGCGTCAAAATGTCTGCGCTTATAACTCCCATCTATCAAGCGAGATTAAAATGCTACCTCTCAATTTTTCCACGAGAAAAAGCAAACTATCATTTTGTTTCTTATTCTGTAATTTCGGGATAAATTACGAAATTATGAAGTATCTTGGAAGAAAAATAGGAGGAATCCTGCTGGCGTTAGTGTTCTCGAAGCAGTAATTTGTTGCTTAAAAATAAGGTATTTATGCATACATCCTTGTAACTTTTCTGTTTGCAGAGAAATTTATAATTAAATAGCAAAGAAAGTTCGTACTTGGAATAGCTGAGTTCGTATTTCATTCAAAAAGTAATCATTCTAAAGGATAATTCGCCGACGTTTAATCATTTCATTTCCCATCGGAATAAAAGAAATCGGTGTGTTTCCTTGAAAATATTTTAGTTAAAATATACATTTGCTTCACCGATAACTTTTACTGCCATAGGACCAACCCATATTATTCATCTGTCTAGAATGTAAAATTCAATTGGATTTAAAAGTCAGATTAGAGATAAAGCTTCTGCAATATTCTTGATATGGCGATCGACTCTGAGAATTAAAAAGTTTATTTTCTCATATATTTATGATTCGTTTGGTTTATTTCGAGGCATAGAAATTACTTTGAACGGAGAAAAAAGATTTGAAAATAATATCGAAAAAATGACATAAATGTGATAGGACGAAATTCGGTTTTATGGATAAAGAAACGTCGAAGGAAACCGTAAAAGGAAGAAGGAATATGGCGGAAGAGAAGAGCGAATGTAAATAAGGTAATAGAAAAAATAAGAATGGGTGAAAATGAAGGTGAATGATACGACGGAAGATGTAGCTTGTTTTGTAAAATAGAAGTATAATTGAATTAATTTGATGTGGACAGAGCAAATTGGATGCAAATATTTACAGAGGAATATAAACAGAGAAAGAAGGAAGGAGGTGTATAATTAAGAGAAGACACGAAAGGAAAGGATATGAATAGAGTCAACTTGATGGTCTGAACAACGTAAAATACAAATAATCGAGTATCTGGTGGCGATATTTTGAATGGTGATCATTGGCATTTTTAATAATATGGATTGATTACTTATATTTCATCTTTCACAAAAAATAAAATCTCGGTGCTTGAAATAATGTAATTTATCAATTAAGATAATTTCGATATTATGCAAAAACACGGCACGATTTCCATTGCAGTTTTATCTAATTAATCTAATCATTTTCATTTGATTTAGTGATTTATTTATTGGAAATTCTATTTAAATTTCTGAGTTTCATGAAATTTCCATTGCTGTTTTATCTAATTAATCTAATCATTTTCATTTGATTTAGTGATTTATTTATTGGAAATTCTATTTAAATTTCTGAGTTTCATGAAATTTCCATTGCTGTTTTATCTAATTAATCTAATCATTTTCATTTGATTTAGTGATTTATTTATTGGAAATTCTATTTAAATTTCTGAGTTGCATAACACTGTTCTTTGATTGCTGAAAAATATGTCACGTTAAAAAATTACCCCTTTCCCTACGAGGGTTGAAAATTTCAATGGAAAATGTTTTGTCAAAAATAGGATTTACGAGGACCAGAATACTCGAACTACTCGCGCGGCGAGCAATGATATTAAACCTTGAGTCTGGCGCCTTGGACCGCTCGGCCATCCTGACAACTACTTTTGTTTAGAAATTATGCTAATCCTATAATACCTGTTTCTCATAAGTTTGATTTTCTCGTGAGTACATTAAAACATCAAATTACCTATATTTATATATATCGACTACAACGAAAATTACAATAAAATTGTTTTTGTGTTCAGAATTTCTTTAATATTTTCTCTAAATTTCACCTATGTTCACAGCTGGTAAGCATTGAATACTTTTGCTCTCATATTTCCTGAATACAAGTTAATTTTCAACATATTAGTGTCATCAAAAATATATTTTTGGCCGAGGCAATTTTTATGCTGGTCAATAAAAAGTAAATAAATCCACGAGTAAGCGAACTGAAGATAATTTGATTCGGTGCTTCACCTAATAGGATGAGTAAATTATATTTATCTTCGCATTATGCAAAATACGGGATCTTAATTGGTTAATTATAAAATTCCCCTTCACTATGCCAGAAGAAAGCTTATTTCTAAATTATCTTTGGCAAATAGCATAATATGCAGTACACCCGTAAATTTTATAATTTAAGTTTAAGAATGGGATGATGCTGCACCCATTGGTAATAAAATTTTTTAAAAATATATGCTGGATAAACTTTCGTAACAATTTGGAGAGACTAAAATAGAAGCACATAGTCATTTTTGGTAGAATATTGTTCAAGTGAAAACAGTTTCAAATAAAGGCAATTACCAATATCGCAATTCTTGGTACGTAACACCCTCATTACTGAATAGTGTGTGAGATTGTCATCTTTTCCAAAAAAAATACCAACAGCTTTTACTCGCTACTCCGCCCAAAGTGGCAAACTTCGGATCTTTCACCCTAATAAAGCCCTTGTCTCATTTGACCTCAACCAGTTAACGAGAACTACGAGCTAAATCGGACAGGACAAACACGATTTTCTCTTAAAATATGTAAACGTTCTGACAGCGCGAAACAGTTGATACATAGTCCTTCGTGCGATATGAAGTACGTCTGGTCGCGTCAGTTAGTATTGCTTTCAGAAAACCCTCAGGATCCCAACCTCAGCGATGAAAATCCGGCGAGAGATGAAACAGAGAGGGCGTGGCCGTCTATAAGTGAATTAAGGCTATAAAAAGGGATAAAAAAGGTATTTACAGGACGACTTTTGTATTCTTTGATGTAGCCTTGCTTTTATCCCGATTTAATTAACGTACATGCGGCAGAGAACGCTTTTCAAAGAGTTACCATCACCACGATAGTCATAATACCTTCCGGTGGGTTGTTGGTTCATCCCACCCAATCTGTGCTATCCAAGGTTCTTCATCTCCTAATAGCAATTCTTTTAATTCATAGGAGGGGAAGCCGTGGCGTAGTGGTTCGGGCGCTGGCCTGCTACGCGTAGCAAATTCGGTGCGAACCGGGTTGCCCGGTCCTCCATTAGCGTGGTTATGGGAGGAACACGCAAATCAGCGCCTGTCCTTCGGAAGGGACGTAAAGCCGTTGGCCCCCTTGGTGTTTCTCGTTAAGAGTAGGCTAATGCCGGAACCGGGTTTCTCTCCTCCCTTGCTTTGTGACTTAGACTGAGAAGCCTTCTAGCTCTGGAGTCGTTTGAAGTCGCAAGGTCCCCCAATTGGATTGGATTGGATTTTAATTAATCTAACATTCCTTCCCTCTTACTACCTCTCTGCCTCTTTTCTTTCATCCTACCTTCTATGACTTCCTTCCGTAGATCGTTACCTTACAAAATTCACCATTTCTTCAAAAATTTATATGAAAAACGAAAGAAATTAGTTGAGAGACGTGGGATGCAGTAGCGTATTTTGTATTTTCGGTATGAATCGTACGTTAAAAAAAAAAAACGAGGAGTAAAATTCGTGAAGCCGCAGCATGAACTCCAACCCCTTTCGAAATATCTAAAGGTTTTAACTTTTTCGGGCAGAGCATTCCGCCGAACTAAACGACCTTATTTGAAAAATTAGGAGAGAAATTTCTGCGTTCAAGTCCAGCTCCGCAAGGGTAGCTGTAGGTGGTATACATATGATTATACATATTAAATAGTCCGTTACATAGGTCCATTTGTATGCGAAGAATCAAAATCTATTAACTAAATTGCTTCTCTGCCCCTGTCAAGCTGTCGAGAGATTGAGATAATTGTCTCTCCTGTCACTCTTCGTCAATATGACTGCCTCTTCCTCATCTCCGCGTCTCACTCTTTCTCGCTCTCTCTACGATCCTCTTTTCCTCGACATTTTCCTCCGTGGTTCTTACAATCAGACATAATTTCTTCTTCTCTCTTGATTACACGGTCTGCATGCGTCGCTGTCCCGCTCCATTACTCTCATTTATTTTCCCTGTGTAAGTGTCCCTCTCCCGCTACCTCTCTATCTTATCTTGATATAGTATATATATATATATATATATATATATATATATAATACTTAAGGAAAAGGAAAGGTAATAATAAGGGTAGCAACAAGGTGTTGGAGGAAGCCCAGTGGACACTTACCTAGAATGAAGAGCCGCTGGGGGTGCTGAGGACACACGAAAAACACAAAAGAACAAAAACTACACAAAAATGGAGCTTTCGGGCTGATGCCCTTCTTCAGCGACGGAGAAACATATGTATATGTTTCTCCGTCGCTGAAGAAGGGCATCAGCCCGAAAGCTCCATTTTTGTGTAGTTTTTGTTCTTTTGTGTTTTTCGTGTGTCCTCAGCACCCCCAGCGGCTCTTCATTCTAGGTAAGTGTCCACTGGGCTTCCTCCAACACCTTGTTGCTACCCTTATATATATATATATATATATATATATATATATATATAAATACTAAGGAAGAGGAAAGGTAAGTAAGGATATTTTGGGCAACTAGGTGTTGAAGGAAACCCAGTGAACACTTACCGGAAGTAGAGCCGCTGGGGTGTTGGAGAGACACATTTGTAGAGGTTAGAGCTTTCGGGATGATCCCTTCGTCAGCACAAGAGAGACACAAATGTGTCTCTCCAACACCCCAGCGGCTCTACTTCCGGTAAGTGTTCACTGGGTTTCCTTCAACACCTAGTTGCCCAATATATATATATATATATATATATATATATATATATATATATATATATATATATATATATATGTATCTCCATCTCCGTCCATATTTTCATCATCTCTCGTTCATTTCCTTCATTAATCCTTTTGTCCTTTCGATGAATTCCTCATCTTTCTCTCTCCTTCTTTGCTCCAACGGCCGATCCACTGTATGTTCATTATGAAGAGGGACGAAATGATGTGTACGTGACCGCCGAACCTCTTATCTCAGAAGTTTTGGAGGGCGTATAAAAAATTAGGCAGTCCGTGCTTCCGATGAATTGGATGGATTTCTCATGTTCAGTGACGTGTGTGTGTATTTCCATCGGTTTACCAGTGTTGTACTATTTGCAAGATCTTTGTATTTTGGTTTGTGGTGCTTCTATTTTTGCTGCGGTAGCGTGAAAAATATCTCGACCAAAACGTCATGATGACGAGATGCCGTCTGGAAGTAAATTAACAAGATTTAAAGAGTACCACGAGGACAGCTTATCCAAAGGAGAAACAGTGAGATTTTTATCGAGGTTCCCAGGTTTATCCGTAAGAATCTGGTGATTTTTTCTGTAATTATAATTACACTAGTATAAGTGCCCGTCAAAAATGACGGGGATGATCGATTATTCTGAAATAAAATTGAGGCAGTCTTCTTTGACCTGAAATCATTCCTCCTGCTGAGAGGGTTGCCTTCGACCTGAGCGAAGGTTCGAAACCATCGCCGCATCTATTGTGCTTCAAAAGCTGACCTTAGTTCCCTCTTGCCAGGTATATTTGTTTTTTTCAGATCGTGACAGAGGGAGTGACAAAATGACAAAGGGACTGAATAAGGCTTTTATACATTACCGATACATTAAAACCTTTTTTATTATATCATAATGCTATCCTAAAAATTTCATCGAATTCGGTTCAGTCGTTTGCGAGATATTAAGCTTCAAAAAGCATTACACGCAACGTTTGCTGAGGCTTTTGTTTATATGATAGTTAAATACCGCTTTAACAAGAAATGAAAATGTTGCAATTAAAGCGATTTAAAATATTTTGCAAACAAGTAAGGAAGTTCATTTATTTTTCCATTTTCTTATAATCGATGGAACCGTATAGTATATTCTACGCGAAGTAATGTTTGCTCAATTTAATGACAAGTAATATGATCCTGATTCAGGCATTAATGAAATGTTCCATGGATGCTATATAGCAATCCATGGGCATAATACGGTGGTTTTATTCGAAATTTTAACGCTTACGTTCCATCAAAAACAACAATTATTATTAATGCCTTCATTATACTAACAAGCATTCTATTCTTGGTATCGTAGAGCGGTTTAAAACGTGAGACAATCATTATCCACGTAATCGTTCAGTGTGTTTCTCATGTAATAAAAAACATACCTTATCCCTAGCAACGAGTTCCTGGATCATGTAAGCAAAGAGAAAATGTGTATTTTTATTCCGGATACATTATTTAAGTTAAATGGGTCTTGGATACTAAGCTAACAGTTTTTCTTATGTCTTTTCTATAAGTTAAAATTATTTTAAGTTTTACCATAGAATTCAATTGATTTTCATTCAAAAAGATATTATAATTTGTTTTCCCCTGATAATCTAATCTTTTTTATTGGGAATGGATTATTTCAATAAAAAAGTCTGCCAATTATTAAAAGCATCATTATTCACAAAGAAGACCTCAAGAATCATAGGAGGACATTAAAGTACTGATAGTGAATTTAAAAGAAATTCGTTCTACACATTGACGATAGAAGAATAAAATAATCACGTTATTTGACAATAATAACTCGAATAATACTTTTAACTCGAATATTTTTTATATTGAATAAATTAAATTATATAATTAACGGATGGGATTTATAGTACTTGTAAAATATATTAAGTTATTTTTTGTATGTACGATTCAGTTTTTAAGATAAATTCTTTGCAGAAGCGAGCAAACGCATATAAAAATGTTAATTTGTTTTGGACGTGTTTTTAGGAACTGAAAGGGCGTCCTCTTCTCGGATTGATGTTATTTCAGGCGTACGCATGTCACACGCCAAACACGATTCTGTCGGTGTTTTTTTTAATATATATATTTGGAGATTAAATGGATTGAAGAAGGTAGGAGGGAGGATGAGGAGGCGGGCCATCATGGGGTCACGTGCAAAACCAATTAACCCAATTAAAACGGCCCCTTTTAGGAGCGCTCCCCGAAGCACAGGTAGGCGGCGAATGGGGTGAGAAATGAACGGAAGGAACCTTAAGTCGGAATGTAATGCCCCTCGAGGCCTGGCGGGAGAATATGCGTGCCTCTATTATAGTAAAGGGATGATTATAGCATCATTATTAGGATAACTTTCTACAGATGTCGATCGCCTAATATTCTGGATAATATGTTTGTAGACAACTTTGTGGGTAAATTGGAGTGTAACTTTACGGATGACTTTCTGGGTGATTTCGCATGTAAATTTGAGGATAACGTTGATGGTAATTTTGTAGGTGACTTTTGGAATAACCCTGCAGGTATCTTCGGTTCAAGTTTATTTTGTGGTAACTTTGCGTGTAATATTGCTAATAATCTCTATGTAATCAATCATTCTCAGATTGAGTTTGGCACGTGTTATGGACTTGTGAGATTGAAGGCACGAAATTAAACTCCATCCTGTGTTTATTTATGCTTTGCTGACTTCAAACACTCGATATGTACGACGTTTACTTAATAAACTATCTTCCACGATATAATTTTAGAACTTTGCTGCGAATTTGTGTATTTGACAGCTTTCCCATAAATGAACGACATCAATGTGGATATTTTAGCCTTTACTTTATTCAATGCAATTACTTTAATCACTATATGTTTATGGCGTCATGTCAGTAACGTCAGTTAATTAACGGAATAGAATAACTGAAATGGATAAAATCAAGAAGATTTACTTGATGCTGACTTTATTTATGAGGATGTTAATATTCTTTGTTTTGAGAGAGCGCTTAGAGTACTTTTTAAAAATGTCTGTTTGAAAAATAGAATAAAATATGCATTGCCTCCATCTTAATTCAAGATCTACTTCTTTGAATACGAAAAAAACGTTTCCGCGTAATATGTAATGTAATAGTAATATGCATTGGATGTTGACTACGCTCTAAGAGAATTGGAAAGAGAGCGATACTGAATTGAGGAGTTAAGGTGATTGAGTAAGATAATCAACGTATGGCATGTTCAAAGGCCACTGTGGAAAGAGAGTCTGAAAAATAAAGAGAGAAAATAAATTTAGAAAGAAAATAGTGCGATGAGAAGCTTCAACCCCAGAATTCCTTAAATTTTAATCGGTTTTCGCCAAGGAAGAAATAAAGCAAGGAAAACCCTATAGGGAACCACAGATTCACCTGACTTCCATCGTGTCTCAATGTCCCACTTAGGGAGTCTTCCCCCGAACACGATGTTGTCTGTCTGTTCCCTTTGATCAAGTTGCGACCGAAAGATTTTCTTTCGTCGTATCGCATTCGTTACCATTCGATTTCGTTTGATGCCATCCGCCTCTTTTTTTCTATCTGCTCTCTTTGAAACGTTTTATTGGATCCCATCGTGTTTCTTCTAAGACATCCTATCCTTTAAATGCTCCTTCGTTGCTATTCATTCATTTCGTGAGAATGCGTAAGTAGACTCCGACTCCATTTTACAACAAAGTGTGAATGACGTTCGTTATCATTCGCTAAGCATACTTTTTTATATTTTGTCCTCGTTCTAGTTGTTACAGGATTAATAAACAACTAGTGTAAAATGGTCCGTAATAAATCTATCGCCAGTAATTTTGCATGTTAACTCTTTAAAGCGCATTTCCACGTCTACGTTTTTAATTAAAGATATAATGAACAAATTTATCAACCCGGTCTCCATGTATGATTTTATCGCAACCGTACTTTAATAGGAATCTAAACTTCACACCATTTGTTTACTTTAAATTGTAACGAGTCCATATGCACACGACAAAATGTATTTGATTTCTAAGGCAAAGGAGAATCGTTAAGAGTGTTTGCTAATTTTCGGTCTACTTATTTATAATATTCGTAGATGTTTAATGAAATCGATGTAACACAATGCACAAAATTTCTCAAATCCGTACGCCTCTACACCACACAATAATTTAACTGATTATATTAATACTTATACATTTTTTCTTGTAGAAATAATGCCGCTGCTCTTCAAAGATAATAATACCTAATACTAATTAATCTCTGAAAAGCCCACGGTATTTTGGAAATGCTTTTCTTCTCTTTCCTTTTGTCTTGCCAATCCGATGTCTCTCATCTGAACTGCCGCTGAGGAATTCTTTTTTATTACTTTTTAGACTTTCGGGACATTCCATGGATCCTCATCTATTTTGCGTCAGCTTCTTTCCATTCCGTCTTCTTCCCCGAATTCCGAGAACAGTTTAACATGAATTTTCGGAGTTTTTCTTATTTTTTAAATTCCCTAACCCCCGGCAAGGAAAAACTGTTTTTGTAATAAAGCGTCAACTATTAATTTTCTCCCCGAGTTTGGCTATTTTTCTCATACTTTCAAAAGTTTGGTGAACTCTATAAAAGACTTAAAGTTGAATGAAGTGTCACAAGTCTCTTTTAATTAATGTTATTATGCACAAGATAATTTTATGTAAAATTTATGAGTGCTAGTGAAAATTATTAATATTGTTTTCCATGGAAGTGTTTCCTGTTCCGTTGTTACTTTTTAACGATAAAATATGTTCTTCAGTTTTTCATTTATTGAATAACGAAAAGTTTACAAAGTCACCTTAAAATATTTTTAAATATCAACGGAGTACACTTTACATGTCATTTGTTGCTCGGTCACCTTTTGAATGTAATAATTAAGAGACCAGCAAATTTATAAAACGATACTCTAATTAAGGTAAGACCTTGAAATAAATGCATTACATCATGCTAGCTTTTTTTATTTGAATAAATCAGAAATAGCAGACAGCACAAGCAGCACGGGATTTGAAGCAACGTTTCGAAATACGTACCCTATCGGGATACGAAATCTATAGATCTGGGTAGCGTCTAATCACACAAAAACATGTCTCCTGGTCTGGAAGAGAAACGAAGTCCCAGGAAATTCCGTTTTTTTTTGGTCGACCTTCACATATCCATCGCGGCATTCTCTTTGTCCCACACCCACTCCCCCACTATCCTCCAAAAGGAAGTACGTTGCCTTCCAAAATATATTCTTTCATTCCAAACGAGCCTGGTGAACTCCACGCCCGAAGAGCAATATCTTCGCGCCCCTGATGGTGGGAATTTGCGACGGGTCTCCTCCCCCTTTGAAAAGCCTAGTCATCGCATCCCACCGGGAAGATTGGAAACCATTTCGGAGAGGAAGGGTTCGAGGTCGGAACAGCTGTTTAGCAACTGCCGCATTCGCTCCCAGAGGTACAATCCCTTCCTGCGGCAAAATCAACATTCGACTTGCGTACGGAATTCCCCCAGGGGGTTATCCCACGGAAGACGCTACACTTCTTCTCCCGGTTTTCTTTCCGTCTTTTTCCACTTCCTCCAATTTCTCTCCTCTCTTCGCTTTCACATACCCATTGAGTCTCTTGTGTGTCAGATTTTGTTGCTATACTTTCTCTTCTTTACTCTTTATATTCTTCCACTTATTTATTCTTATTTATTTCCCTTTTTCTTTCGCTCTCGCCCCTCATAAGGGTTAAATATAATAAGGGACTTTACAGTCTCAATTTCGCCCTTAATTAAGCCGTTTGTTAGTCTCTCTCTGTCTGTCTGCTATGTCTTGTTCCAGCATCCGCGGTCGCTTAAACGCGGCTCATCGATAACACAAATTTCATTACTTCTAACGCTTCGATATTTAAAACATGCAGTTTTTTTTAAGACAGGAATTTCGGCCGTAATTCTGTTTTCCATCGCGCGCATTCCTTTCAACACTAGAAAAGCGTGCTGATTAATTAATTCTGCGCGGCTCCTCCCTAAATAACTCCCTCATTCTTTCCTCCCTTCTCCCACCCTTTTCTCGGTCTCCTTCACTAAAATTTTATCATGCTTAATTCTTTCTCACATTTTATGGGGTATTTTCCCATCGAGAAATTAACAACCCCACCAAGATTATTAAACTCTCGCGCGACTAAAAACGAAGCGTTCATCGATAAAGATGTCTCTGATACGGTTTATAATCTTTATGATTATTGCATCGATGAAAGACAATACGCATACTCTAAATCATTCTGTCCGACGAACTTTTTGGATCAAAGTCATCAATAGCATATATTCTATGTAATTTCCGTGGGTAATAGAATGCTGAGTTACAAAAACGCCTGAATTTTATCCCTAAAATTAAGAACGTAGTCATTGATTTGAAATGAATATGTAATAACATTTCTTAACACATGTTAACTACAGAAAATAACTGAAAGAGAATCATTGAATTTGGGAAAAAGTTTATTATTAAGAAAAAAATCATCTTCATGATTTACTTACGATCCTTTATAAATGCGTATAAAATACTGATACTGAAAATTAACGAATATTTTATATCTGAAAGATTTAAGATTAAAAAAGATTTTCCTTGCCTTCCCGTCTCAATGCCCAAAGTGTTATTATTTACATAGTCCAATTTAGAGCTTTTAATTTTCAAGTTGCTTCGAATTAAAATTTTAAATTTACAATCCTAACCATTTGTAAATACATATGCTTCACGCTCATATAAGTCTGTAACGCAGGCGCAATGAAACCGCTTCTAATACGAGTATATTTTACCTCATTTTCGTTCTTCATAATTAATATCCAGTCATCCTTGAATATTTTAAAATCGCCTTTGTGAAAATGTTTAAAAATTGCGTATTTAGCAATTTACAATTCATATCGAGGAAAGAACGCACACTCTCGATGCGGAGGGGAAGATTAATTTCCGCCGAACGCTGTCGCGCGACGCTTTACTCCCACGCGACGCAATTTGGAATGCAACTAGGACGAAAAAGTTTTAAAAAATGCGGAGAATGTGTTTCTGAGAGAGAGGGGGGGGGGAGGGGGAGTGATAGAGAAAGAGATAGTGGAAGCGGTACACGATTCCCTCTGGAGTGAAATTAACTCCAGCCCGCAGACTTCGGTGTACAGTTCAAGGAGAGAAGTGTGTTACTTTGGAGACTTATAGCCACCAATTGGCGCTACGGTGTACTTATGTTAGACCAGGGGTCGGCAACCCGCGGCTCGTGAGCCACATGCGGCTCTTTGAGGAATGACCTGCGGCTCACGACGCCCTCTCTCCCGCTTAAAGCGCACCAGACGACAATTAATGTCTCAATTGATAATAATATAATCGTTTTCAATATAAGGATCCAGTATGGGCTGTTGAGTAAAAAAATACATTTTCAACTTTCTCGTTTTCATCTATAGTCCTAGATTCCTTTTCTCAAAGAATCTCTTTATTTGCTTCATTTGAATACTTATTTATATTTTCGTTGAATACCATAAATTTATGTAAAATATTCTTTTGTTTCTCGATTTTTTTACGAATTATCTCCAAAACATCATTGTATGGGTATGTGTGTGCAGCTTTTAAATAAATATATGTCATTAAATATGTCTTGACGGTATTTAATAAGTATTTTTTTCATTATACATGCTCTGCGGCTCATCTTATGTTATATTCTATACAAATTTGGAAAAAATGGCTCTTCTTGTCAAAAAGGTTGCCGACCCCTGTGTTAGACTAAGGGATGGGGCTTTGTGAAATCGAGGCTAAGAGTTAAGGACATAATGGGCTAACGGTCACGGTAAGGGAATGAGAATAAGTAGAAGACGGGCAAGCGATTCGTCATTTAAAAGACGCTATACGTGATTAATCTTTGTGGATTTACTCGTGGCATCGCATAAAATAGAATTCTTTGGGTATTTAGTTATTGCAAAGAATCGACAACATAGTTGCGAACTTTCTCATGATTCTATTCACGTACCGATTATGAGATAAAGTTAAGTTTAACCTTCTAATATACAGTTAAATCCATTGTATCAGATTACACTAAAACGTTATTCTGGCATAAAAATTCTTTCTTTCAAATAAATTTCACCTTCACAATAGATGAAATTCATAGAGATTCTTTCAAAATTCTTATTTTTCAATTTATCTTTGAAAAAAATATAAAAGCACGAACTATTTTCGGAAAAAAACAAACCATTATCGACGCCGCGACATTTTCACGAGCGTTTAGCCGCATGCAATTTAGCGCCAATTACTTTTGCTCGCTGATCTGCAAAATTCACTATGCGAACCTCGAAAATTGTTCGGTAATAGGCTGCACTGATGACGGGGCAGCCTTGGGGTTTTCAGAGCTTAATTAAAACAGTCGCCATATTTCTCCGCTTATCTGGTGACCCCATATTGGTTAATTTTGCATCTTTTTTCCTTTTCTGTCATAGGTGACGCAGTCTCTCTAATTATTTCCTGTTGAACACCCAACGTTAGGGCATAGATAACTTTATCATTGCCACGTTCAACACCGGCCTTCACATACTGCATACCCTTAATTTAAACCGCTATTTTAACCGTTGTTTAACGCAACTGAAGAAGCCCATAAACCTTTTAAATAAGGTATAAGGGAGGTAGTATGTTCATTAATATATTCTTTGGATTGAATTATAGCTTCCTTTCATTAAAGAATTTTAATTGGATGTAATCCGAAGAACGCTGTCGAAGTGACAATTAAAAAACAAGGTTTGGATTGTGTCAAAGAAAATTAAGAATAACGTTTGATGAATAACCGATGTTCCATGCTGAATACATAGAAAGTAGCAAATGGTAAGGAATAGGAGAAATTCATATTAATGAGGAAAACTGGAGAGGGAATATTAATCCTGTAAGAACGTAAACACTTTTAAGGTTTTTCTCACATTGCGACTAACAGCAGCTACGATTTTAGCATTTTACTTTATAGTAGTAGATTTTATCGTAGCCCTTATGTGGGAAAGTATAGTGAATAAAATCCATGCAAAAAATTAATATCAATTTGAGTCATCGTATATTATACTTTGCCCATTTTAACTTTCGGAGATGTTAAAAATTGATCCAAAGTTGTGAAATTTTTTACTTGTACCCTTTTGAAATAAAATTATTTATTTTTTGCGTTCTTACTAATCAAACGGAGAGGTTTTATGATGGAAATAAGGAGATAGTAATATATATCAGAAATTTAATATAGTAAGTTCAATTTTATAAAATTTTCGTCTTAAGCTCTGAATCGTGCCTTATAAATGCTAAAAATACAATAAAGCATAAATCATATTAAATAATATTTTTCCGAGTTTTCTACAGCATTTTGAACCGCAATGTACAGAAACACACATTGGAGTAAAATCGTGGTATATGGAGGTCTTTTTTGGCTAAATTATTTTGTCTGAATTTACTTCGTAAACAGAACGTGGTTTCATCCGTTTATTCTGAGGAATTAGTACGGGTAAAACAACGGAAGGATAACATTAGCTCGGATTCCGCTTAAACATCCTGATGGGAAAATTTTCTTCCGTCAACTTGATTAAACTACGAGTTCATTATTCACTCCGTTCATCATCATTATTTAACCATAGGGCTCATAATATATATTTTTATTTGAGATTAATAATGTTTGAAAAATCGCAACCAGGAAAAAAGGTAAAATGGTTACAGAGACGATGAGTAATGAAGATTAATTTTAGCCTTGCGTCGAAACTTTTCTTTAATGAAGTTGCAATTGAAAAATAATTCTCCTACTTGTAGAAATAATGCCCCTAAAAATTAAACTACATATGTTCTACCGCTCCAACTAAAGTGTAGGGAAAACAATTCGTTGGTGAGAATCTATACGAAAATCTCTTCTATCTATTGATCAGGTAAATAAAATCCCTTTAATGGTGGCCTAAATTCCGCCGGACTTAAAACTATACATAAATTCAAATGGAGAGATAGGGAATCATAGGCATAACATTTTCATCTCGATATCGCAAATTTTTCTCCCACGCTGTAATATAGACATTAATTTTACTATTGACTCTTTATCAGGCAAGTACGAAAGTGGTGTTTATTTTTCAGCCTTATTACTTCCGTCCCTGCGGCTGGTGCAACTTTTGTGAATCCTGTTACCACTGCTCTCATCAAAGCGGTCACGAGATATTTCAAGTCCAAACACTACCCTTTATGTATTTTATTTGGCAAATATCTCAGTACCACAGCAGATCTTCTCAAGTTCTCTTTTACTTAGCAAAATTCTAACTTCTCGGCAGACTGTGTCCACCCGTCCTTTCAGCGTATTAAAATTAGTCTACTCTTTGTATTGATATATCTGTCGTCGTTCTTTTACATCACTCCCGAAATAGAACCTTACGTTACACGCCCTCTCGCATCACTTTTAACTTCGCTTGGTGTATAATAAGTAATTTTTACTAAAAAGATTTTGTAGACTAAATCTTGCCCTAGTATCAGCCAATTTTTCATCTCCCTGAACCACTGTAGTTTCCCTTCATCTTCACTGCCTCTTTAATTCTTTTATTTATCACCTTCTCCAATGCTAAATTAATTTCCCGCACTGAATTTCTCTTCGGAATTTATTTAATTATGCTTTGAGTTCTCTGGCATTTAATCTAATCTGTCACAGCCTTCAACAGAGAACGCTTCACTTGGCCTCGCTTTATTTCTAAAAATTTATCCGTGTCATCATAGTACATTCTTCATGTACTTTCCTTGTTTTCGGATGCTTCTCCTCCTTATAACTGGCTCCAGGCTTAATTGACGGTTGATTCCGTTTCCCTAAATTCACATTTCAGGACAACTATTCGCTTTAATACGTAAATCTAAAAAAGTTATTTTTCAATCCTTCAAAGTTTAGTATGCTATAGTATAATATCATTACTAAGGACTAATTTCAAAACAAATTTTCAGAAGTTACCCTTTTTTATTAATAATTTTATGAAAAACTATTAACTAGACGAAAATGAATTTCGCGTGCTCAGATTACATTTTTCCCTTTTTCATGATCGAAATTGTATTAGGGTATCCAATCAGAATATATTTCTCGGGATGCAGGATGAACATATCTGAGCTGTTCCGGTAGTGTTTGCAAGTTAATAAATCGTATTAAAAATCACATATTCTTCAACTATTCAAAAAGAAATAAGCAAATTAATCAGTAAATTAATAGATAAATTCATTGATAAATTAATAAGGTAAATAAATAAATAGATAAATAAAAAACGAATCAGTAAATGCGTTAAAGCGTACATATGTAGGCAGAAATAAAAGGGGCAATTCGCCGCCATTTTTTTTTCAAAGAAAGGTAACCCACTCGGTCCGTTCAAAGAGAGACGAAGTTCCCTTTTCAGGTCGCCTTTTACTTTTCTCTTCGAAATCGTTCAATTTTACTCTTTGAGGGAGGCGAATCACTAGCCATCAGACAGTTAGTAGTATCCCGGAAAAGAGAGAGTGGATTCGAGATTTTCTGTTTGGGTCTAAATTCGAATTTGGGTTCGTTAACCTCCTATCCGGACCACCTTATCCAATAAGCGGTTTTAGGGGGTGGGGAGAAAATTAACGTTTCCTCACAGCCAGGAATTCCCTTCACTCTTCATTTGGGAAAATTTATGGCATCCGACTGCGACGCTCTGAAGCGCACCACCGGGACGACCTCGACTTCATTTCCGACGTGCCTAGAAATGAGATTCTTTTGAGTTCGCGCTTCGAGGGATAGGGCAAGGATTAATGGATTCCATGCATTTTTATCCCTGAGTTACTCCTCTGGCGGTTTTATATGTTACCATGTGTGGATCGGGTGATGAACGCCAGTGGATTATAACCGTTTAAGCAGAGTATGTATATCTTGAAAACTTGCTCATACTTTAATAAACACTTTAAATATGAAAATATGTATATACCCCATTCACACATATACATGAATGTATACCTATATAAGCATACCTTCAAACTTGCAAACGATACTTCAAAGTTTTGATAAATTTTAAATTTATGTATGCAAAAGTATACAAGTTAAAAACGAAGTTGCTTAAGGAGTTAAAGTTGAATAAATTCAGGGGTGGACATTTTAAAATATTATCATATATTTTATAAAGAACTTCTATGTTAATTTCTTGAAAGGTTTGTGAGAGGTAGTATTTTATGCTAATTATGTTGGAAACATTGGTAATGCTTTTAGTTCGATGCGCTCTATTTCGCGTTGTATTCGCGCCACTTTCATTTCAATACTCCTCCATACTTTCGATCACTTCCCCGAGACCCGTATGAACGCTTAGGTACACATTAACTTCGCTTCATTCTGCAGTAAATGGTTTATTCGCTTTGCAGACGAACGTTATCTCTCTCTCTCTCCCTCTCCCTCCCTCTCTCTCTTTCTCTATCGACATGTCCTTCATTGTTCTCACGGAAACGCCTTCCTCAAAACTTCCGGACCTCTCCACTTTACCATCTTCCCTCCATTTTTCTTCTTCGCCTCCTCAATGGATCGATCGGATATTTTCGGTAATAGCATTTCGCATATTCGTAGCTAGGGAAACTCCCACCGCAGCAGTATTTGCGCGTCGAAAAAAAAAAAGAAAAAAGATCGAAGAGGTCGTCTCGTTGACAAGCCCTTTGCGACCAATGAGACTTCGTCGGTTGTAATGGCAAAGACGATTTGATGCGTGAAACGTTGATCGCCTCGTTAATGCGAGTGGTCGTTCTCTTTTACGTTCTCATATACGAAGTATACTGTATTGAGAAAGTATTGTAATCGCGAAAAAATTCGACCTCGAGATTTTGACGGAAATATACGTTTTAGGTGTAACCGAGTCCGAAAAAGTGGTTTTCGCAATGCCATCTGTCTGTTATCGGCTCTAGGGCCTAAACGGTATCGTATTTATTATCTATTCTTCAATTTCTTTTAAGATATTTATTAATGTATTTAAGCAATAAAATTAAAAATAATAATTCTTGTGCTTAAAAATTGATGGAGGAAATGACCTTCGTTAGACGTGTGACGCAATGGCATGGATCTCGAGATAGATCTATTGATCGAGAAGAAGATGCAAAGACAGGCGTTTAAGAGAAATTAACATAAGTTCGAAGGGCCAAGTGGGGGAAGCGAGTCATACGACAGAAAATCATGAAAAAATCAGGTGACCCTTAATGTGGAAATTTTGGAGTATGGCCGACGATTAAGATGCTGACGACGGTATCAACCAAAATGAAATTTGTTCATAAACTTTATAAATGTAATACAATGGTAAGGTTAACGTATTTATATACAAAAACCCAGAGGTTTTACTTTGCCAAGTAACTCACTGGGAAATTCCATTTCATTTCACTCGTATAATTTAGGTCTGGAATGCATCGAGTAAAAACATAAGCAATAATTTTGTACGAAAAATTCTTCGACCCAAGGACTCCTAAACCTCCAAGCTGCGGTGTTGAGTGGCGCACTTCAGGCCACCCCGTTGCCTTTGAAGGGAACTAAATGGGATTTACGGCCCCTTTAAAAACGTGTGTGTGTGTGCGTTTGACGGCACAGTGAATGTGTATGGCTGGGAGAAAGGGAGAGGCAATTTTATTTCCCGAGCGAACCAATAGCCTAAACACCCTCCCACACATACGTCACAACGCTCGAAAAGATAGAGCGACACCATATACAAGTATACATTTCCGTAGCTAGGGAAGCTGTTGAGTTTGTATAAATATATCTGTCTATATCTGGTTATAAGTCTTTATCCAATGCTTTAATCGCAATTCTAAAGAATAATTATATATGTATATGTTAACGTGCATGTGTGTTTAAATGCTAGGACTATATTATAATGCAGCGTATGAATTAAAAGATATGCGTTCAAAATAATATATTTAGAATTAGATTACTATAAAAAATGTAGGCTCCAACTTCATTTTACTTCCAAATTTGAGACTCATCGACGAAAATCACGCACATTTGTAACGTCTGAAATTTTTACGCTTTTTGAACACGAAACTCAGGTGCTAGGAGCATAAATTCCCGAAAAAGTATTTCTTGGTCGATAGAGGCCGGTCGATGTAAACTGGAAGCGAAAATGTTCGTCTTGAACACGAACGAAACACGTCATGCGACGAGAGATCGGGAGCGCAAACGTATGAATGGAACCCCAACGAGGAAATTGATTCGTCTAGGAGTGGCATCGGTCGCCTCCTTTCGTATATACACGACTAGTCTAGTCTCGCATTTGAAGAGCAATACTATCCTCGCCTTGGTTTGCGCTAGTAACATCATCTTCGAACTTTAAGGCTAACCGACTTTTTTTTGGACGAATGAGCTTCTACGATAGGTTAACACTTAGCCTCTTTATGCGAAATCGCAACTTAAAGCAATAACTCACTAAATTGCTTTTTAACCTGGAGAGCACTCGGGCAAAACTTGACTTTTTTTCGCATGATCTTTATTTCCAACGAAAACCTTCTGCGATACGCTGATAATTAACCGTGTCAAAAGATCAGACGAAATAGCACTCCACTAATGTTGATGCTTCATAAAAATCCAGGTACCTCACTTAAATGTTTGATACTACCTTTAGGGTACAGATTATCTTTATTAATTTTACATATTGCAACAAGGACATATAGTTTGCAGTTTTTCTGTTTGTCTATCTCAGCGTCCATTTGCGTAAAAGAGAGCTCAGCACGAATGAATCAGAGCCTTCGAATGATTCATTGTTTTTCGAATCCAGTCGAAGAGGGAAAATTGAACCTTATTCGGAAGTACATGTCAGTAAACCGAGCGATTGACTAATGTCAGGAAGTGTAGGCCCAAATCCAAAATCGAATTACGGTTTTTATTCAAGGAAATTTAATATTATAGGATTTCTTTTGGATAACTGGAAACAGATTCTCCGCAGTGAGGGAGTAGACAGCTTTAATGTCAAAAGCGTCGTGATTTAATGTGTTACGCCTTGCCTCAAAACCTATAAGAATAATATTCAGGTTAGCACCAGAAGTTTTAATTTCAACCGACGAATACTCAGAGAAATCCATTATTAATATTAAATTTCCAACAGAATAAAAAACGAAAAATCATGTTGAAGAAACTCGTAACCTGTTTGAAGAAGAATGTTATATAAAAATAATGTTATTATTTGAAAATTTTACAATGGTTCGTCATTTTTGAATCTGTCGTTTAAATATTTTGAAAATTATAATTTCTTAATAAAGTAAAATGTAACTGAAAATATTACTAGAGATAGCAAAGCGTAAAAGTGTGGTATCTCATTGTGGTTTTTAATATATCAACCTTAATTTATTTCCTTGGTAATATTTCCCTTCTATGCTACGTGACGGTGCATTAATCAAGAAGCTAAAAATTGTACATTTAAAACTGTGGAGGGAAGTGAAAAATATTTTCATCGCTAAAATTAAATAAGGACATTAACTTACGCCGTAGAATGTCATAGTAAAAATGTCTTGAATCCAGTGAGACTCTTAGACATCGCGCATATTACCCGCATAGGCTGAAGCGGAACATAATCAATATTGTCTTACACTTTAGGAAACTTTTCTCCTGCAAGCCAATTTAAAAATTCTAAAAACCTTCGCACGATAAATCGACTTCCTTTTCAATAACCTATGCATCAGAAATACTTTTCTAAAAGAGAGAAAGAAAAATCAATGAGCGTCACAACGAAAAACCTTTTTGGTGGATCCGAAACGTGCTCGAAGACCGGTAAAAGAAAAAGTAGAACAAATGTATTTGAAAAGACGAGGAGCATTAGCCCCGGATTCGAAATGGCAAGGATTGAAGGATTTTGCGACCAAACGAATCGAACACGAGGAAGGTCTGCGGCGTGAAAAAAAACGAGAGACACGACGACGGAGGAAGGTGGAGGAAGGGCAGAGCTCGCATTTGAGGATGAATGCGTTTTTTTTTATCCTTCTCCATTTCACGACGTCTGTTGCGCTCAGAGGCACATGTTACGGCAAATTCAGCTGTAATATAAGGATTTATGCGCCACGTTAATGTTATTTTAAGTTATTCGCAGTTATAATTCATAGTATTCATGTTTTACGACAAACGTAAAAGGCGAACCTTTAAAAGACTAGATTGAGCGCAAAAGTCCATTTTTACCCCCGGTTTATCGGAAGTTCTTTCAGCATTATGTAAATTAGATAAAATGCCATATAACCGAGATGAATTTTTATCTTTCATTTGTGTCTTTTTGTCTTTAGTAGAAAAGCATTATCGAGTTCATCTTCCGGCTGGAACCAAATTGCAAAAACTTTCTCTATTAGCCATAAAATTCTGTTTTTGGAAAGCCCTATCGGCGAATAACCGCTTATGGCGGCTTATTTGTATCAGTGAGGCGCATCCGGTTTTCCCAAACATTTCAGGGCTGCCGGAGAAACACCCATAAGCATACCTTTTCGATAGGGAAAAATAGCTATTTGCTACGGAAAATAACCATGTGTAAACCCAAGCTAATGGCAAATATTTTATCAAAAGAGCTAAATGAGGAGAAAAATTATTCCACGTGAAAGAAACCTTTCAATTTATTTTTTCAGCTCACACTGATTTGTTCGTCTCAAGTCTATCGTTTTCTGATTTCGTTTTTTTTTCTCTCCGTAGAATTGGGGGGAAAAGGAAAGTAGAGAGAGGGAGGGAGAGAGATTGAGAGAAGGAGCAGAGTGCTCACGAAAAAGAAGAATGGGGGCAAGGCAAAGGGGTTAGGATGGGGATGGTAATGTAAGAAGGGATAAAGAGAGAGAGAGAGGGAGAGGGAGAAGAACGGAGAGCGGAGGAGTGGCGAGGAAGGCAGAGAGGGAAATAGATGGAGGTAAGTGGAGGAAAATTGATCAAGAGAAAGAGGGGGTGCCAGGCAGGCGAGACTTCATTCTACATAGTTGCACTTGAAGACCTTTCCTTACACTTATGCCGTAGAAGACGAGAGAGATAGAGTAAAGAGAGAGAGAGAGAGAATGTAAAATAAAAGGCAGAGGTTTTGGATAGATAGATAAATAGATTTATTCGGGCGAAATTTAGACCATAAGGTCCATTTTACCTTTAACCCTTCGTCATTGAAGAGAGAGGCTTGTTGAAAACGAGAGAGAGGGAGAGAAAGGAGTTTGAAAAGGGGAAAGGGAAGTAATTGAGTGAAGTGGAGAGCGAGAAGACGAGTCGAGAGGAAGTGAATGGTTGGTGAGAGAACAGGGAATGAGGGTCTTCGGGGAGGCGGATGTGAAGACATTGAAAGGATTATTCGGGACTATAGGGAGTGGGAAGAGCGATTTCGGGGAAGGAGGAGAAGATTATACTCTCTCTTTTTTCTCCTTACCTTTCTCCCTCTCTCTCGAATTAGAAGGAAAGAACGTTTTGCGGTAGGGGATTCATGGGGACTACGGAGTTAGTTCTACAAAGGGATACGGACATTCAAGCACACTCTAACATAAATGGTCAAGGTAACTTCTGTAGTCATAAAGATGTTGAGTGAACAGGGAACTCACTTCTGTTGTCTTCATCAAGGATCATACACCTAAATTTAAATCTTTCTAAACACATCCTATTTACTCAGCTGAAGTTACTCTCTTTATCCATTGCATTGAAGCTCGATAATTCATCTGAATAACACACAAACAGATGAAGGCATGAATTTTGTGCGTACGTTATACAACAAGATATATAGATGCATTACCACATGAACTTTTATTCTTATATGATTATGTAATACTTCAATGTATAAATTAATATTATTTCGTTGATTTATTTTCTATAAAATATTAACAATGCTATTAGGTACAAATGTATTAAAAATGGCCGAAGTATACATACCGGAGCGTCCAGTACTATACCGAAATGCGTTTCGCCATGCGAATTGGTTTTCTGAAGTGCAAGAAAATATGCATATAAATTCTTGTGGCGATTCAAAAATTAAGCTTTGTAATATGTGCTGGAAAGAGAGGCAAAAATAGTTGTAGGACAAAAAAACGTAAGGAAATTAATTTAAAGAGAAAATGTGTACTAGATGAGGAACGGAGGAAATACAAAATAAAAGTTATAGGAAAGGAGAGGATATAAAGGGAGTGATGATTGCGTGAAGGAAGTGTGAAGGAGAATAAATTGTGTCTGAAAACAGCGAGAGCATGGAGGGAAAGGCGAGATGAGAGGGAAAATTAAGGAAAGAGGAAAGTGACAGTGACGGAGTAATAAACGGATGTAGGTTGGTGGATGTAGGAGAACCGTTAATTTGGAAGGAAGGAGGATATGGAGAAAGTTGTAGGATAAATGAAAAAAGCGGAATAAGGAAATAAAGAGGAATGTGGAAAAAAGACATTCGAATTTTTGGTACCGACATCTTTTAATTTCCACATAAACGATAAAAAAAAACAAATTTATAAATCGAAAGATGCAAATTATAAATTTCGTATGAATTAAGAATATATAAATAGGTATTAGTACTTATAGCACTTATATTTTCATTCAGATACCGGAATTTATCTCTCTTATTCCGCGTGAATGTTCATTTAAAATCCTAAATTAGTTTCTGACTTTCTGTGACAGTTTTATCATGATGCGAAGGAATTAGACTAAAATTAATGTAAATTAAATCATAAAATGAGGAACAAACTTGCCTTAGAATTACGGCGAACTTTTTCTTTTGGGAGAATTTCTAGGTAGAGATTTAATTATACACTCATCATCGTAAGGAGAGTTTAAGATTTAAAAAATGTTATATCAAAGGCAAAATCTTGAAAAGACTTCCACAAATTTCCTCTATTTTTGCCATAAACTGGGTTTCGTAAGAATAAAAAACAAATTAAAGTTAAACTCGTCGAAAAATGAAAAAAATCATATTTTTTTACCGGCGCTTTTAAATACAAATTATTATGAAAATTGAGGCAGAAATCAACATAAATATAGTGAAAGAGAAAAAGAAAGGCAAGAAAGAAACTTGATATGATTGGAATAAAAGAGAAGAAAATGTTAAGGTATTGGAGATAATACCCTTTTTTTAAAAGAAAATGCAAATATTTGAATTCGAAACAGTTTTCTCTGTCGATAAACTCCTTCCCACAATGCATTTCGGACTATAAGTCTAAACGGATGCCAAACTGCGGATCTGTTAGCAGCTTAGGAAAGGATAAAAAATGCGGTTTTCTATTCAAACTTCCATTTCCGCCGAATGAGAAGAAAAAGAATCGTTCAAAATGACGGAAGTTTTCTTCGCACTCTAGACGTAAATCGAGCGTTTAAAAAAACTCCGGCGATAGTGTATCTTGTTGTATGGCCTCATTCTCCGTAAATGAACCCTTCAAAGGCGCAAGATCGCCTTCCCATCCAAAAGACTAGATGCGTCTCGCGATAATGGACGCCAAAGCGCACTTAGGCTGAAAGCGTTGGCGGATTCAGTACCCTTTCAGTTGAATGAGAGACATACGGATTCTATTTGTGGCGACATCGCGATACTTTCATGTCGACGTCCGAATGCTTAAGTCAATAACAAGTATTATGTCATTACTTGAAACCTTCCTGAAAATGTTGCCTCCTAAAACACGAATGAAGGCGCGGATGATGACGTCAACGTACGTGAGCTCCCAACTAGTATGTAGGGTGTTTTATCATTAAATATATTCAGCCCACACAACACGCTTTTAAAATTCACGAGGGTTGAAATTTACCCGCCAGTAATTCTGCATATATTTTATCAACAAATTGCAATTTGCAATTAAATAAAGGTCGTATTTTAGTTACTTGGCACCAAAACTTTTCTTATCTTGGCATTCTCCCCAAATTTAAGCGCCACCTGAATAAGTTAGTAGGGAACGTGTATTCCTTTGTAAATTGCACATTTTTAGAATGTTTATCTAGTTTTTCCTGGTGTAAAATACGTACAATATCAGTCCATAATAATAAACTGTGAGAAATTAGTGAATAAATCAATCATTTTATACATAATCTGCCAAAAGAAACCGAAATGACATGTTCTTTTTGTATCAATGGACAACAATTTAAATTGAATTAAAAAAGCACCAAAATTCATGTTTTGACAGGTATCGATAAATATGAAAAAGATCCGCTTGTTTAACGAGTCTTCAGTAATTTTAAAAGTTGCTAAATCCTTTAAAATCATCGTGATAAAAGCGGGATTTAGGAAGAGGAATAATTTCGTCGTATTGACGTAAAAATCGCTTCATCAAATCTCGTTATTTAACCCAGCATGTTTGGAAACCACATCTGTACTACTTATTGGCAGATAGGCCGCAATAATTCGCATGACGTTACCCGCTCAAAGAGCCTCTTTTGCTCGAAGTTCTCAGCTCAATCTTTGTCATAGTCTCATTTTCGTCTTGGAGAATTCCTGAATTCTCATCGCTCTTCTGAAATGGTACCGTATAATCTCTCATAGCTGGACTTCAAGAAAGATCGAAGCCTAAGAATTATCTAATAGTTGCTACAGTTTCAAACTTATATGATCGTCAATCATGTACAGGGTAGCCAATAAGTCACTATAATGATGTATTTGCTTTTCAGATGTAAATGGATCTAAATTTGATTGTAGAAGATGGTTTTTATGTTGTTTCTGTTCATGTATTGCTTAATTATTTCATTTAATAAGAACAATATCACCGTCAATCGCTATTTATTGTTGTTTTGTCTTTTAACAAATATTTGTGATGCTGTATAGTGAGTTATTGGTCACCCTGTATAATATATAACGTTTACCGGGACAAACTATGTATTTTTAACTACACATAAATAGTTAATTGAATTTATAATTAACAAAAAAGCAATAAAAATCTTCAACTCCTTCACGAAACATTAATTTTATGACGTTTTTATCAATCTAAATTTTTTTCAACTTGTTGTTCAGAAATTGTGTAATTATTACGGTAAAAACCAATGCATAATTTTAAAGAGGAAAGTTCTTACCAACGTGTTGGAGAGAAGAATAAGTCCTGATTTCAAATTAAGGCTATGCTCTGCATCAAAATTCTTCTCGCATGGAAAATCTCCATAATTCTTCTCCTACTTCAATCGATGATGACCTAAGAAAAACACCCAATTTAGAATTCGTGCGGCCTCCATATCTTATTTATCCTTAGTTTTCCAATTTTAAGTACTGTTGAGGTCGCGCACATTGAATATTTTTGTCATATAAATGACAATCAAAATTGAAAATCGAACGCTTTGATACACTCTTTGAAAATGATTTTTTTCTTTCTCCAGTATAAATTAACTTGATACTTGTTTTACCAAATTAGCTTTGCCATTAAAATTACTGCATATATACCGCAAAGCTACAATACGGAATGTTATAAATATATTTTAAAGGTTCCATATGCGTTCTTCCGATTGCCTTCTTGTATTCTTTTACTCTCCATCTGTGCAACAAGCTTTGTCAAAGGGATGGAGACTAAAATAAAACATGAAAATTCCTCTTTTTTATTGAGGAGACAATCAGTATAAACGTCGATTTTTTGAAAAGGAGAATCTCCTAGAATTGGAGAAAGGGTTCCTAACATTTCACTTTTGTCCTGTTGCTGTCATTCAATAAAAGAGGTGAATCTTATGAAAAGGCAATCCTTCAAACTGCCAGTCTAACAAGTTTGTAGGTCTCACATGTGCTAGTTGGTGTTAGTATTGGTGTTAGTAACTCTGGCCGTCAGTGCCTGCCATAGAAATTGCGGGACCCAATTAGAAAACCTTTGGCGGGGCCCCTACATCTAAAAGGCGTAATTTGAAAAAAAAGATTTTGGAGGGGCACAGCAAGCGAGGTCCAAAGGGCCGAAGCAACGAGGCCTAAAAGGCCGAGCCAGGGGGTGGGGATCCGGGGTGGATGCCAGGCGGCCAACGCATTTCCTGCATTCTGAGAGCATCAGGTGGCCTCTCATGAGACCACTTGGGTATGGATGGGACTATGGATAAATCTAGAAAGAATCATCACCAATAGATAGTTTGGAGCCTCTACATCATTGCGGAGTCCGATTGGGTCCAATAGGTACAGGCCGTACAATAAGGAACCTTAGCTTCATAAAACTCTGAAGCATCACGACCAGTTTTTATTTCATTTTAATAATAATGTCTTCCCTCTCAAAGTAGGTGCTTCAATAAACGGATTTGTGTGAATTTCGAATAATAACTAAAACTGCAAAACGATATATCAGAAATGATGCCAAGGGAATATTACATTTGTGATTTATTGATGTGTTTTCTAATAAGTTGTAATTAGTCAAACAATCTAATTTTTTTAGATACCTCACTTGAGCTAAGTAGATGTTGCAACGTAATCTTTATGTTCACGTTCATCTTATAAAATTATCGGTTTATTTTCACTTAATATATGCTGTGCGGGTACAGGAATAAATTAATCATATTTACGTATTCATGAATAGCATATTATTCTTATGTCAGTTGCTACGATGAATGTTATCACTGTCAATAACAGAAGCACATGCAAGAAATCCTCTGTCCAAAACGAATTAGGATATTCTTGCTAGATTTTCTTGAAGACGGCTACTCCTTCGATAAAAATGTATTTTGCAAGAAAATGTTAAGTATATTTAATTAATTCTACAAATTTTATTTGGAAACTTTTTGATACAACTAATATTTACAAGATATGAGGAAAAGTTCTTATTAAAAAGTGAAATGGCATCTCTGATTGGGATTTGTATATTTATATCATTTTCTTAAATCCAAGAAATCCTTAATAACAAAATTTCATGAATATCCATTCGGTAAAAGCCGAGAACGAACATGAGTACAGACAGACCGGAGCTCATGCTGGAAGTAATAAGAAGATATCGCAGTATACAGTGCTGGAGAAGCAACATTGTGCATTGAAAATCATCGAAAACTTGATATTTTCAAAAATTGTCTGTAACCATGCATTTTTATGTTAAAATCAATTTAACTTCGTTTCTCATAACTTTAGCGGTAACGCTACGTTAATTCTCAAATGATCAATATTCTCTTTTATTAATCATTCGTTTATGTAGGCGTAGCTGAGATTGCATTTCTATATCTCGCGTTATTTATGATTTTACACAACAAAATTTGTCGGAGTGAGTAATATTCGCTGCCGCTGGATATTTTCCTATTTTTCACTTACCCGTGCGCTTTCAAGAATCTTACCGCCAATGTTTAAAAAAAACAGCCATCGAAAAATTACTGTAATTTCGTGTTTTTTGCCGTATCTATCCAGTACGTCACTCCGCGTGACAAATGACTGCGTGTATAACGTGACGTATCGAGGTTACGGCTCGAGGAGAGAAAACTAATTCTGCCGAGATGTTTGCATTTTTTTCAGAAAGGACGGGTGGTTTACGCGCCTTGCTCAGGAAAAACAATGAAATATGCATCAGGGTCACATCCGAACTATAGAAATATCACGACTTGGTTAGCGCTCCTATGCGAACGCGCAAGATTAATGGAGTTCGCGCGTATGATAAATACACCTTTATAATTGGATGAAATTAAGAAGTTTTTTAAGGGGAAAATAGTGTAGTGTGTTATTTACTGTGTGTAAAGTAGATCGGTGGAATGGAAACTGTTCTCTCGGAACAGTTTTTCTCGGCGGAATTGAGGGTGAAATATCGGATGGAACTAAAATCAGCAATGAGGATGCTCGCAGTGTTTGTTTTGGCGTTGTTCCGATTTTCATTAATCAAAAGAAAAAAACGTTCCTTTTAGGTGACAAGTTACTCAATTACGGGAGAATGCTGAATCCTTAGTGTTTTACATCTGTCTCCATTTTATATGCTGAGCTGAGGGTTAAATGTAAGAAGGGACTATATAGTCTCAATTTCGCCCTCAATAAAGTCGTTTGTCTGTCTGTCTGTCTTCAATGATTCAGGTAAATCCCTGAAATGGGTTGTTCAAAGTACATTTTGTTTATATCTGCCGCAAAACTATAGCACTTCTATTACTCCGTTCGGTAAATCCTTCAGTAAATATTAATACGTTGATAATTTTATTATTCCATAGTTATATTATTCCATCCTGAATTGTAGGTACAAAAATAAATTTTTATTCTGCACAAAATTTGTGAAATATAATTATTCGATGCCATCTGCGTACATCACGCTTATTGCTCCTCATTTTTTTCATGAAAATATCTTGATGCGCATATTATCAGAAAAAGAGGAAAATTTTGCTATTCAGAATGAAAAATATCCCCACAAAAAATCACTGAATGATAGATGATGGTTTGGGGACGTGAAACGAAGAACCGCGAAGCAAATTTAATTAATTTTACTCGTTAATAAATTACCTGACGAAGGAAAAACCTTTTGTGGTTCAGGTGATGTAAAAGGGGCGTACACATATCATGTATGATTTATGTATTTCAGCTTAAAAGTTAAAACAAGAACGTGGGAATACAGATTAAAATACCATTTTACTTCTATTTTTCATTTTTTACCTAAATCTGTTTTCTTTAAAAATGCGAAAAGATAAAACACTTCATCCTTGAATTAACGAATTTGCCGCCCTTAGGCACTATAAACTTCGCCGCCCCTTTACCTATACGAAATTTTTAAAATCTTTTTCAATAAAACATTTTTGAGTTCATTAACCTTCTATAATTAATTTTTATTTGCAATTCAACATAGTTTACTATAATAATTAAGTATTGTTATTAAGTATTAAGTTATATTTTTTTGAAATGCCACCCCTAGAAATTTTCCGAATACGTACGGCCCTGAACTGTGGACTAAATTATATGGACCATTCTTCTTCATACAAATTCCAATCAAATCAGCTTTTACAAAATGTGGTGGAGTTGAACGTTCCCGTTCTCAGAATCGAAAATGCCGCCTAGAGAAGAGAAACAGATACGAGTAATACCTCTCATCGTTCCGATAACTCGCACCCTATTGAGATTCCTTTTAAGTTCTCTCGGGGTGGTCTGATTGGACGTCATTTCGCTGATAGCTCTAAGCAATTGAAGGGGAGTAAATTACTGCCCGTCTCACGTACTCCACAGTCACGAGGTGAAAGGGGCTAAGGAGTTTTTCTGGGCTTCCTACGCGTACGTGACGTTACTGCGAATTGGATAGATCGTGACGCAACCGTATCTCTGCATCGAGTGTCTGCTTTGGAAGATAGAAAAAGAGAAAGAGAGAGAAGGTCTAGATGTTGAATAATGAAGAGGGTTGGAGTAGTGTGGGAGTTTTGGAGGGGAAGAAAACAAGGGGGAGAAAAACCCACGCTGTTTACGCTTTGTCTTCGAGAGACCTCAAAGGCGCATGCGCGAATCTGATCGCTCAATGAAAATATTTTCATTGAGTTCTTACTTCAAATGTCTGGAGAAGGAAGAAAGGAAGGAGAAGGAGCGCTGCGTGAAACAAAAAAATTTCGTTTCCCTGTTAGGGAAACGACGTATGCTGACATACGGATTACGTGGAAAGGGTTATCAGCTTCTTTTCGCCCAATTTCGATACGATGATTCTATAAAGTTTAGCCCACGGAATAGACTGCAGGTCGACGAAGATTAATGCGCGCGTAAAGGGTGATAATTAACAGGTTTATATGAAGTTTTCTGATATTATCTGCTATTTTATTATAACTCTAAATATGTTAATTGATTTTTCATGCCAGAAGATTGAGTATTTCAAATACCAGATATTTTTAACAAATCTTATAGTCAAAAAAGCAGCCATAGTCATAAATTTATGTTAATAAATGCGAGTTTCAGCATCAAGAAAATATTAGTATTGGGCAATGAAAATTATTATAAAATTGTAATAAATTTCCTTTAAAAGTAGATACTGGTCAAACTTTCCGCAGACATTTTACGGTTGGCTTATTAAAATGCTTCTAAATTTAAATTTAAATTTATACGAAAATATTTTATCATTGAATAGTAATTTCTTGGTTAAATATAAAGTCGTGCAACAGTTGAACGCAAACTATCAGGAAAATCATATTTTTTCATTTAGCAATTGCAAGAAGATAAGGGTTTTGTCTTGAAATAATTCTCCCCTGTATTTAAGAGAAGAATAAATCAATGCACCTGTTTACTTTCACTACTCTGTATATTTCTAAGCCATTTTAACCGAATGATACCAAAACAGAAATAACGGAATCATTCCACAAAGTAGAGCCGTCCCTAGTGAATTTTGCCTGAATAATACCAAGTGCAGGCAATGCGTTTGTTCACGCCTCATTCCCTTACCTTCCATCTGTACCTTTCCCTTTCTCCCTCTTTCCTTCTCATGAGATCTCCATTTTCACTCCCCATTTGTTACTGCATTTTACTCACCTTTCCTCTCTCTCTTCTCTTTTGGCGTTTGGAGCCTATTCTCAATCTCCCTCCCCCTCCATATATACCTCTATCATCAGGCAATCCTTTCGCCCTTCACTGGCCTTTGTAGCATTTTCCCTACTCAGGAGCCTTTTCCCTTTCACCTCTTCAGCGATCGCATTCTCTTCTCTCCGGGTTCATCCATCTCTCGTTTCCAAAAACAAAACAAAAACAGACAAAAGTTACTTTGAGTTTGGGAATTAGTCAGCGGCGGAGCATCAGTCTGGAAAATTTAAAAAACCTGGCTTCGATTCCCAGTTAATATCATAAGCCTTCACCTTCCCTCACCCCTTGATTTTCTTTTAGGTAATATGATTTTCTAGGACAGTGGTTCTCAACCTTTTTTTTTGTCTGCGTCACCCTATGTTCAGTTCATTCAGTTATGCGTCACCCCGTTTACAGTTCCATTACCTTCAAGTCAAGTTTAAAGATAAATTAGGCTTTCTGTAACATATAAAGATAAAAAGTCTTGCATTTAAATAAACACGAGTGTTTATTTTCCTGTTTTTTTAATTTTTATAAGCAAGAATATGATATGCCGTGAATTTATCAAATATTCGAGTCACCCATCAATAACCGTCGCGTCACCCTGGGGTGTCATGTCACCCCGGGGTGTCATGTCACCCCGGGGTGTCATGTCACCCCGGTTGAGAACCACTCTTCTAGGTGATACAAAATTCCAACGTAAAATGTATGAAATCGATGTGTTCAATCATTTCAGACAAATAGTGCATCACATGTGAGAAAGATATCGGCAGTATGCAGATGTAACTGGAAATCGGCATAATCATTTTCGCATCTTCATGTATTTATATATCCTTTATCCTCTAACTCTAGAGCAGTGGTCTTCAACCTTTATTGAGTCACCGCCCACTTTTACCATATGTTGTCCTTTGAAGTAAGTTCACCGCCCACCCAGTGGCGTAGTGAGGGTTTCTGGCGCCCGGGGCAAAGAATAATTTTGCGCCCCCAGTAGCATAGCGATTTACGGAGGTATGGTAACCCTAATAATAGTGAGATTTACGTTAGATGAGATTGCCGAATACGGTCTCAATGGCAATAACAGTGTTTATAAATTTATGATTTTATATATTTGATAAAATTAAACTTAGCTTCGCTGCTTCTGCGAGAGACTCCAACCATCCTCATGGGCCTTTCGATTTTACCGCAGCATGGATACATTGTCGCTAGTATAGTATGATATGATACTATAGTTAACGACAAACGAACTGTAATAGTTGTACATAAAATAGTTGTACAGAATATGTGTGCGTATCATTAAGCTTTTTTATAGAATTTTATTTTTCAGTGTAAAAATTAGAATAGCATTTGGTGAGTTCTTTAACGCCCACCAAAAATCCAAAAACGCCCACTGATGGGCGCCATTGCCCACCTTGAAGACCACTGATCTAGAGTAATTTTTGACGTCTAAAATCTCTCCATGCTCTTATAATTTTGACGCTTCAGTCAATCCCGTTTAAAAGATATCAACTCGATAGGATCTTCGAATTTTCTGGATCTGTAAATGCCAAGGAGAGGACAGACAGATTCTATTAATTTTTCAGGGGGTTAAGTTTTTCCATTTCCGTCAGAACTTCGCCGCCGCAGCGGAAAAAAATATTTGTAATTTTGATATTGTGGCAGTTAAACTTTTCTCTTTATCACGGACGGAACGAAAACTTTATTTCTCTCAATGCTATTGATATTTTTTTATATCTCGGAAAAGTCGAGATGCTGGTGGCTTCTATTTTAAAAAAATACTATCAAATATTTTTTTTTAGAGCACTCTTATGTATTGTCTCTTCGAAAACTACTATACTCATCCCTATTACGAACAAAAAATTTGGTTGCTGAAAAATATCGTCTCTCCTTCTTTTAATTCGTCCATTCTTATTGAATGGATTATATTCTCTGCTAGTCGTGTGCTAACAAGAAACTATAATTTCATCGCTTATAATTGGACATATTCAGGGCACTTTCAAGATAAATTTTACGAAATTTTTACTTATTTGGAATTCAACCGCTTAGTTGTCTTTGTTTCTTTTAAATTATTTTAAAAAATTAAAAACCAAATTTGAAAAAAAAATTCGGCGGTTTTTTTTTATTCGCGCGCTCAATCCATTCCGACAAAAGTAACAATCTGCAAGTCAATTAATCGCCTCAATTCGCAGAATTCATTCGCCCATTCCCGCAACCGTTCATCTAAATCAGTTAGCGTGTTTTAATTATTATGGACATCAATAGATGCGGAGAGGGCGTTGAGATAAGATACCGGCGATATCAATATGAAAGTTTAAAGCCGTTTATTTATTTTTTCCTACGTTTTCAGTCCAGTTCATCAATGGACAAAAGTCGTTCCTTCCCCCCAAAATGAATTGTTACCTTGTTAATACTGTGTTTAAATGAATTTTATCATTATAAAACTTAAGAGGCGATGTTTGTAAATTCCATGCTTTATTCTTAAATTTTATTAACATATTATTCGATGCAGCTCCCCAATATTTCCAAAATGGAGCTATTAAAAGACTTGTTATCGATATATCTCGTTTTTACGTCGAGACATATCAATTCCACGCTCTTTTTCGAATAGGAATGAAACACTGAAAATGGCGAGATTGTTCTAAAATGTTAAGAGATGAGGATTGAAATAGTTTCAATGAGAGCAGAAATAATAGGCCTTCCTGCTGCAAAAGTAAGTTAAGGGTAAAAGTCTATCAGGCTGTAAAACTAACATTTGGAAGTTGTTTTTATGTAGTGGTTGTTTTCCCTTTCATTGTGAAAATATAGGATACGAATAATAATAATAATATCTAACTTAATCTATACAATTATACATATATGGCTGCGTAAAAATTGAAATTTTATACTAAATACTGTATTTTATTTTATTATTTAACCGTAGTAATTATATATAATTTTTATTTGAGTGAGCGAGTGAGATATCCAAGTTCGATCTATTGTCAGATTAATACATTTTTTTCGTCATTCATTATACAATAATCACGGATTAATATAACCAAATAAAGATTTTTTAAAATCGGTACAACATACATTGTACAAACTTTCTCATATACTAATGCGTCCTTGAGTTATCTTTTGAAAAATATGAAATATGTACAGTCATTACAAACATCAACTTAAATAACTATACGAAATTTGATGAAAATCGTATTAGCCGTTTTTAGGCAGTCCAATTGTTTTTAGTTTCCCAAGAATAAACTAGCCTTATATTCATTCTTTGAGAAATATTAAATATGTAGTATTAATGAAGACGTATACTCAATTAACTGTACGAATTTTGATCAAAATCGTTTAAGCCGTTTTTGAGAAAATCAGATTGATGTTAAAGATGCTTAGAATAAGTTAGCCTTATATTATTTTTTTGAGAAATGTGAACTATACAGTATTATTGAGGAAGTAAACTCAAGTAACTGTAGGAAATTTGATCAAATCGTTAAAGCCGTTTTTGAGAAAATCAAATTGTTGTTAAAAATACGTAGAATAAACTTCCCTTAATTATTGAGCAGTGTCAACCATTTCTTCACAGCTGCTATGATAAAATGTCTAATTACGATGTTTTGTTCATTTTCGCTCTATCGTTTAGGCTCTAGAGCCGCGAACAGACAGACCCACATAGAGACCTACAGACAGACATGCAGACCCACAGACAGAAGGCATTGCGAAAACCACTTTTTCGGACTCAGGTACACCTAAAACGTATATTTCCATCAAAATCTCGAGGTCTAATTATTTTGCGATTACAATACTTTCTCAATATACTTCGTATATGAGAAAGTAAAAAAACGTTGAAAGACAAATAAAAATTCATCTAAATCGAAAACATGCTGTTCGAACGAAATGATTGCAAATTATCTCCGAAGAAACATGCTGATGAAAAATATAGCGATAAGGAAATGATTACTAAATATACCCTATATGCATATGCCATATAGGGTTGATATTCCCGCCGGAAATCAAGGGTGTTCCAAAAGAAGGCGTCGGAAACGCATTTTTCCCCAATATCTAGCTGACCACGCCCTAAGAGTTCGCGTGTAATCGTTGCCGTTTCGCTAAACAACCGAAATACGCACCGCGTCGTTTTTCCAAGAGAAAAGCGGTTGAGGTCACTTGTTGTCCTCGGAACGAGAAAAAGGTTCGTGCTCGTTTTGGGTTTCCCCAAAACCCGCAACTAGGAAAGATCTTTTGTAATTCAAGTAAATGTTTACGCATAAATTTCATATAGTTTGTGTTTAAATATGCATTCCATTAATCAATAATTCGCGGCCAAATCGCGTACGCGTCTCCGACATGGATTTATTTGATGGCCCTCTCTCTAAAAGTATCGCCTGATATTGAGATAACGTCATTTTTGAATCTCATATCGTAAATCACTTGTCACATTTGCATTCTCGGAAATTAATTGCCTATCTTATCGGTAGATAAATAAAAGAATGAAATTATGATAGTTGTTATAACAATAATTTAAATGCATTATTTTCTCAATTTTAATGTAATGTCACAAGTTCAGCAGCTGAAAGGCGGACACGATCATCGATTCTTTAAAAATGACATAATTTAGCTTATCCTGATATATACTTTTTTCTATGGCCCAAAAATATTCTGATCTGGACTCATCTACGTATTTACATTTAAGATTTTTAAAAATTCCGCCGACATTCTTGAACGTTATCTATTTCTTGAGTTGTTTCATATTTATATAGGGACGTATAAATTGAAACTCTCTCAAGTGTTCATAGGCAGGGCTTTCCCGATTTTCCCGATGGCAAAAACTGGAAGCCATATTATGAACCGACCGATTATCCCGGAGATAATCACTGCCCCTGCGATGGTTCATCTTTTTGAAGGCAAGATTAAACAATATATCACGCGTTTTCCGCGTATAAATGAATGTAATATCCTCATTTCTTACTGCCATAATGTATATTCCCCCCTCGGGAAATTAGATGATATTCAGGATGAAAGGGCTAAAGTTAAGAGAAAAACAATGTGCCAGTTGCTGATCTTTACCTCTGCTTTAACGATATCTGATGGGTAAAAGGACCGAATGCTGAGTGCTTTTTTAATTGATGCATAACTGATTGTGTTTTAAATCATAATCATGAAAAACCCTCGTTTTTGGTCAACCGCCTGATTTTTCACATTTAATCGTAATGTTTTATTGTCAAATGATTTTTAATTAATGGAAATCAGATTTCCCCTGCCTAATTTTGATAATGGAACCAATTTCGGGAGCGATAATAGTGGAAAGCTAGAATAGGAATAATGCTTGTTTTTAAAACTAGGAACGAATTTCCTAGACGTGTTTGTAAAGCATCAAAATGATGTCCTTGAAATGAAAAAATTTGCTCGTGTTCCAAAAAAGTATCTCGAAAAAGAGATTAAAAATGGACTTTTACAAAAAAATTTCGGACAAATTTTGCAGCAAATTTGATTGCAAAACAAGTACCTACTTAAGTTGCAAATATATCTTTTCATCGAAATAGTTATAAGGATATAGAATGCATCATAACTAATCTCATATTGGTCTATATGTTGGGCTAACCTGTCAAAATTAAAATAGATAGCACAGAACTATTGCTAAATAAGTATAAATAAGTAAAAACAATTGTGGAACTTACAAAGTGTTTTCCCTATTTAAACTATGAAACGATTCCACAAATATAATATGCCAAGTGATTTTTTCTCATTTTATTCACAAAGTAACGCCTTCCATCGTTGAAATTATTGCTAAATTGTTGAAATTGATCAGCAGTCTGGCGTGACTTCAATATCTTAAAGCCTTTGCCGTGGTTTATAACTCAAAGCCACGCCTACACGAATTGTCAAACTCGAAACTAATTAATGTAATGGAAGTCAGCTGGAAGGGTTTAACTTTGCTCGTATCCAGCAGGGAGTAGGAAGAGTATTAACGCCATGTTTATGAAAGACTCCGTTTCTGATATCATTCATGCGTCACCCCCTTCTATACATCTCTCTCTCTCCCTATCCCTCAATCTCTACCTCTTATTTCTCTTTCTCACCTTCCCTCCCTCTCTATCTCAATCTCTCCACTCTCGCTCCTCTTCACCGATACCTCTCCCTCTCTCTCTCTCTGACAGTCCATCTTTATTTCTCTTCCACTCCCAGTTTCTAAACAGTTTCCGCGAAGTTTGCGGTGTTCCACTCATCGCGACGGAATATAGATAAGCCTCCTTCAAGGACCTCAAGGGACGAACACAGCGCGGTGGCGACGGCGATAACCAAAAAATCGGTACAATATAAATACAAACTTTCTCATATACTAATGCATCGTTTAGTTGTCTTTTAAAAATATGAACTGAGAAGAATCATTGTAAAAATCAATTTAAATAACTATACGAAATTTGACGAAAATCGTATGAGCCGTGTTTTAGAAAATCCGATTGTTATTCAAGTTGCCCAAGAATAAACTAGTCATATTTATTTATTGAGATATATGAACTATGTAGTATTATTGAAGACGTAAACTCAAGTAACTAAATCAAAATCGTCGGAGCTGTTTTTGAACAAATCAAATTGTTGTTAAAATTGCCTATAGTAAACTGCCCTTAATTATTGTGCAATTTGAACAATTTATTCATAGTTTCTATTCTGTATGATAAAATGCGTAAGTACGAGATTTCATTCATTTTTTCTTTGCTGTTTAGGCGCTAGAGCCGCGGACAGACAGACGGCATTGCGAAAACCACTTTTTCGGACTCAGGTACACGTAAAACGTATATTTCCATCTCGAGATCGAATTTTTTCGCGATTACAATACTTTCCGAATATACTTCGTATATGAGAAAATAAAAAACGTCACGGGAGCGTTTTTTCGAGGAGTTTGTTGGCCAAAGAAAGAGGGAGAGAGTTTATTTTTGTGCGAAGGCGGAAGATACGTCGCGAAAAAGAGTATTCTTTCTGGAAAACTTTCGCACAGCAGCATTCAGTTTCTTGGCAGATATCAAGGGTCAACTCCCGGATGAATTTAACTGGTCCGGTGGAAAAAAATCTCCGCCCTTTTTCTTATATTTTTCTTGGACGACGAAATTATATACAGGAAATCCCCGAGTTACGAACGGGTTGCGTTCGAAAAGTTCGTTTGTAAGTCTTTTTTTCGGAACTCGGAATACAATTTCCCATAAACACAATAGTATAATTTGTGGTTAGGCCCCAACTCAAACAACTAAAGTCTATTTAACCTATAATTGTCTTTGTGATGAATAATAGTGGAAAACAAAACTTTTGTAATACCATTAATAAAACAAAACGTGAAAACAATCAAATTGATTAGAAAATAGTTTTTTATTTACCTGAAAATCGGTCTCTTTATAATATTTAGAGGGCCTTCAATATATAGATATATCATTGGAAGAGAGGATCGGAATTGACGGTAAAAATCAATGTTTTAGATGCAATTACGTACATTTCTGTCGTTTGTTAGTGTGTATAAGAAGCCTGTATCAAAAATTGTATTAGAAACTGTGGCTTTGTTTTCGATGATATTAATGAATGTGGCGATGTAGATAACGATTGTGATTATTGTGAGATTCTAAATTTGATTGATGAGATGTATTAAGTTGAGGGTACTAACGTAAGTGTGAAATATTTCGTAAATACTGATGAAAGTGTTTTCATTGAAAACTGTGGTAGAATCGCAAAGCAATTAAATTGTTCCCAATTCAGAGGATGAACAGAATGAGGAAGATAGTGAAGGAATGGAAATGCAACAACGTCGAAGTTTTATACTATCTTGTAGCTTTAAAACATTCTGACAAAATGAAGGGTGAAAATGCTTTCTTTAACAAAATTATAGAAATAGTGTTTTCTTTTGCCATTTTAAACAAATCACCGAAAAAACAGCACAACTAAAAGTTATTTTTTTCGAATAATTTTCTAGAATTTTTTAACTTTGTTAAATATTTTATTGGATTTTAATATTTATTTGAAATGTTTTGCAACTGTATGAAATTTCAGTTTTGATTATGAAAATTTGTAGCATTTTTAAAAGAAGTTTTTTAATTTCAAATAAAATCAATATTGTTCAAGCATGCAATTTCAAGTTTATGTTCTCACTTATTGTATATATCGATTTTTGTTTTAATTTTAAAGCTTTTGTTTCCATTAAAACTTAGAAAACTTCTATTTTCTACTTAAAATCTACCAAAAGAAAAGAGTTGCTTAAATTATTTTAACCTGTATAAGGCGAAAAACCTGCGAAAGACGGAATAATATGCCGGTCCCGTGAGGTTCCGCCTCTCACAGTTTTTACTGTATGAGGAAATCGCAAAAGCAACCCACATTTTTGTATTTAAATTAAAAGAATTCGGCGAAAATATCTTCAGAAGGGTATTAAAATTTTATAATTCCTTCGTTCGTAAGTAAGTGTGACGTTCTTAACTTGGGGACTTCCTGTAAAAATATCTGAGAGATAAAATGAATGAATTTCCCCTTTACTACGAACTTTAGTTGGTGTCAATGTCCCAATATGCGGGAAAACTGCAGCACGCGATAAATTCACGACTTTGCACGTCGATTGATAAAAAAGTCCAAATCGGTCTTCCATGTCAAACATAAAATGTCAGTCGCTGATTTTTACGGATACTTTTTTATTTCCACTGCTCAGTAATCTTCCATGTTGAAATGCCCATCGCCTCCCTCACACTCCCATACTCTGTAGCCATGGCGTCCAAACCCTCAAGTCCATGGGTCGTTTCACGAATACGACCTTAAAGTCTTTTGTAATATAATATCTACCGACTTCCAGTAATTCAATGGGGGAACATTTTGTATTGTTTTAAAAATCAGTATATTGTAAATAGCTTCTATTTACCCCTCATTCTATAAAATTATATATTCCAGTGCAACAACCCTTCAAATTGACAGGAAGGTAATATTCGGGTTAATAAATTTGTAATATTTAATTCTAAATACAATCTTAAATAAATAAAATACATATTAAATATTTACATTTAATAATTAATTTTCGTTTTGTGATTATTAGTTTCTTTTAATTGCACAGATGTTATAGTGAATATGTATTTGTATTAATTAAAACTTACGCAAATTAATAAATCAGTTCCTGAAATTTTCCTAAAAATATATACAAGTCGGAGCGAAAAAAGACGGTTCGAACCGGTTCACTGATGATTTCCTGAGTGAAACCGGAACCGAACCGGAATTTTGTGTTTTGAGTAACCCGGAACGAAAACCGGAGCGAAAAATTACGGTTCGATGCCCTGGTTTATGGAGGCAAGTTTGCAACGTTATGTAGCATTAGTACAAATTTATCAAGTAATCAAACTGCATTTTTACGTCATTACTGCGAAATGTTGATCGTCCAGATTATATTCTTCTTTTATTATTATTTTTCTTTAAGTGTAATTTTTATCATCACTATTTTTGCATATAATCCTCCGCTCACTAAATATTTATTTTTAGTCATTTGCCTGAAATTCTTTTCTAATAAATATGTCTTGGGAATTCTGTATTTTAATCACCTTGAATTCATAATTTTTGTGTACATGGGATGATTGTTGGAAATTTCAAACTTGAAATCATATTCTACGTATACGAAGATTTTGCAGAAGTGTTTTGCTGTAAATGGTGCTGATGAATTATAAATCTTACTCAATTCACGGAAGATTTAATCCTCCCTCAATGAATACGTAAGAAGAGAGAGACTGCTTTATTCTAGATTTTTTTTTCTGAGGGAAATTCTCGGAAAATTATGTGATTCCTCAGTCATGATATTCCACGTAGCGTTTAGGAAACGCGGCGCCAACCCATACATCGGATACGAGGAATCCACAAATTATTTTGTCCGTCCGTATCTACTGGATACGACAGATGCTTATTCAGGCAAAAAAAAGCCTGAATAGAAAATGAGATCCGGCGCCAAAAAGAAGGCCACTAGCAGGGATACGATTTATTTATCTCTCCGCATACGATTTATTTTAGGTTTTTATCTCTCCGCATTTCTAAATAATTTATCAATAAATAACCCTCTCTTTTCTTCCTTTATCCAAGTCCTGCAACCCCCCTTAATCGTTTTGTCGATGCACGCATGCGCGGCCTGGCCGCCTTCAATCTACCTTTTTCCCTGTTTTTTTAGGTAGCGTTTCTCAGGGGACGTTCCATAGCCACTCCGAATTTTTTTCACGACACGCCCGGAATGAAGCTAAAAAAAATAAGCGACAGAAAAAATGTAAAAAGAGGAAACACGAAAGACTCCTCCCTCTCACTCTCTCTCACTACCTTTTCAAATCCCCACTCCCTCCCTCCGTCGCCGCCCTCCCTCCCCTATTCCCCTACACCACTCATATTCGCCATTTCCCTTATTTATTATTTCCAGGCGTGTGCCTCAGGTCGTGAGAGAGAAGAAGACCAGTTGCTCTTGCGGCTCCGTGGAAGATAAGCCGCAGACCGCAATCCTTCTCTTACCCCATTAGACGCGTCGATTTTTTTGTACATAAAGGGTGTCATCCGTAAAGGGAATATCTTTTCGACGGTTTTTCTTCTCACCTCGCAATTTTCGTTTCAGGAGTGTGTTTAGCTTTCGTGCATCGCGGAAAATGTTACAATCACAGGTACAGTTAATTAGTTTGGTTTGGTTAGTTTTATGGCATACTTTTCTTACTTACCTCTTCGAAAAGCTTGTTATTATATAGCTAAATCTGAGTCTTTTTGGGTTATTTCTTGGATAAATTCATTTTGAGGTATGTAATTCATATGACTGATATTGTATGTTATTTTTAACGCAGTTATTTAGTGAAGTTTGCTTTCAGCTTTGCATGTTACTTCAAAGGTGAATTGTTTTAGAGCTTTGGATACTACAATGCGTGTGCGACCGTTCGTACAATTAGATTTACAATCTACGATTACAGTATGGTTCTATGTGAATTTATCGTGAGGAATATAATGAGTGTTTAATGTTAACTGACTACATTAAGTTTCCGTTCTATTTTTAAATAGTTTATTGACTTTAGATGCACAGGGTAAAGATTCAAAAATTTGTTATTAATTTTATAATTCCGTTAGTACTAACTGAAAAAGTGTTAATACACACGTATGTCTTAAATAATCCAAAGGATTCCGTGATGCATAGCAAGATTAGTTTTGCGGAATTAAAAACTAAAAATTAGTCTAAAAAAGTTTATTTTATTTCCTCACGATTTTTGAGCCTCTTTGAATCATTTGCAAAAGCATATGAATTTTCAGGGATTATTATTGTTTATTACCTGTCCAGTGTTTCTAATGGAGGTTATTAAAACTTTACAAGCATCATCATCTTGTACAATAAGAATATTTCATCGCGAAAGTTTAATTAAGTTATCAGAGTCAATTGGGCAGCAGCCCGGCGACAATTCCCTAAGATTTTTTATACAACAACAAGATTTATTTGAAAACAGTTTTTGTGCCATTTAAAACAACGTCAGAAACAAAAATCTAATACAGTCATTATGTAATAATATGGATTTTCTTCGCCCTGCTCATAAAATGATTAAATCGCTAACACCACGAAGCCTATATTTGAGCCACCGGTCTAGAGCAGACTCTTATTTGATTAGTGATACATAGTTGGAAAGTTTTTTCCAATATCGGATAATTTAGACTTTAACAAGATTAGGGTAGTATCGGAAAATTATTGGAAAGGATGGCCTCCGTTAATGAAAACAATCGTCGCATATTGAGACGCTTTTATGTCAATCCGGCCACCGAAGTTGTTATTAAAAATTCGATAGTATCGCAATTAGGCCACGTCATTTTATTTTATTATGGAAAAAACGGATTTGTGGAAGGTGTGTTCAATCGTTTAATGTAAGTTAAATTTTCTTGATTCGCAGGGTATTATCCCTTCCCCGGCCCCGGTGGCTGATGGAAACGAACAGATGAAAGTGATCGAGGAGATTCATCATAAGTGCTTAGAAAAGATGCAAGAGGAGGAGGAGGAGAGGAGGAACCAGACGACAGAGGATATGGACGATTTCATCTCGAGGTGCCCCAGAGTTTGGGACGGAATATTTTGCTGGGGAGAAGCCGCAGCTGGGGAAACTGCCACCATTTCGTGTCCGCATTACGTGGCTGGATTCAATACATCGGTGAGCAGAATGAGCCTTTTTTTATTTTTCCTCGGAAATAAATGTGAGAAATACCGATTTCCTGAAGACAGGAGTGACCAATCTAGTAGCTTTGTTTGTTGCGGATCATATCTCGTGAAACTTTTTAAACTCAAAACCAACTCTTTCTCACATGTTCTCGTATTACGCATGAAACTGCCTCTAGTATAAAACTTGTATGGCCTATTGAGCCAAGGCCTATTAATGAAAATTAGTAGATAGGCATATAAAAGAAAAGTCAGTAGATCAATATACATTTATTATTTCATACTTGCAACATTTTACTTTACACAAATATGGCTCCTGTTTATAAATTAACCAACTTTATTTAATTTTATGGTCTGGTGCTACAGGCTAACGCTTCTAAAAAATGTTTGGACAGTGGCAATTGGCTGTTCCTCCCGGACGAACCGAACGGAACGTGGACCAACTACTCACAGTGCTCTCCGCTCGGCTCGTATGTGACTTTAGTCATACCATACAGAAGGACGGATACCAACATGTCACTGGCCCAAATGGTAAGTGCTTTCGAATCAAAACTTCGCCCCTAACTTCAATCTCGAATCCTCTTCACGAACACGAGAGGCTTTTCTCAAGAGCAAGCATTAATATCTCCACGGTGCATTACTTCCAAAGCACTCATTATGTCTTCGAACTTTGTATCTAGAGAGGTATTAAGATATACGAAATATTGTGGAGGACAGGGCGTCGTAAATAACTCGGTGTAATTTATAATCATCAGCCTGAGGGCAAATAACTAATGATCGTGTCTCTGAGGAGACAAGTGGCTTTCACTTTTATTTATTTTCTCTTGAGGTGAAATAAAAATTATTTCTTTTTGAAAGCCGAGGGTTTTGGCGAGAAAACATCATCTTCTATCTTTAAGGTTAATTTCTAAGTATTTTAGAAAGGGAAGTTGCTTTAACTTGTAGCCCTAATTACAATTTTTTTCATTCATGCTACTTCGTTTTGATGATAATGGAATGATTTAGGGTTGCATTTGTTTAATGCTGCATTCGCCCTGTTAAATTAACTTTGATAGTAAATTTTACAATTATTGGTAAAACTTATTCGACCATTTCAAGCTGAAAAATGAAGAGAAAGTTTTTATTAAAGGTAGAGAAGTAATTTTACTGAAATTTATACTTGTATAATGGGATAGAAGTTAATTAAAACTCCTTTTAATGTTAAAATATGCATTAATGATTGATATTAAATCATGTTTAGCCACATTTACTAATCACAACCTCAGCTATGGTCTTATGTAGTCTGATTGTTCATTATAAATTTGACACTAATTTTTTAACGATATCACAATTTTTTCACAATTACAGCAGTGGGTTCCAATAGTAAAGACCTTAGCAAGGACTGGATACAGTGTCTCCCTCATCACTCTAATAGTGGCGTTCCTCATAATGGCTTCCATTAAGTAAGTAAACGTATAAATTCATTTATACAAATTGACTATCATTAATAGGTCAGCGTTAAAGTTGGCGTACAAAATACAAACATTCGGAATAGAGACATAAGGTGACTTAAGGCAAAAAGAGTTGAAACGTGACCCGATATCTGTAATTTGATATGTTATCATATTGACGAAAAATTAATATATCGGAACAAAATTTTCATGTAAATGTATTGTTATATTGCATTTTTTCATTTTTTACCTAATATGGATGAAATTTTTTCATCGCGGACATCTATGATTTCCTTTTGCTGTTCGAATGAATACTTATTAATAGTGAATGGTGCTTAAATTTAGTTATAAATCTTTTTATGATCACCACTGAGATTTCATTTACTTACTTTAATATATTTATTAATTAATTAATAATTAAGATAACCCTTAATCTCTAATGGTATAATCTCTTTGCGCGTTAACATTCTGAACCGAGATTGAAAATTATATAATGTCTCCATTGTCTTAATATTGATCTGAGCTAACATTATTGACTTTCTCTGTCTCCTCCCTTTCCCTGCCCTTTACAAGGAAACTTCGCTGTCCCCGCAATATCTTGCACATGCATCTGTTCGCCTCCTTCATGATGCGAGCGTTCATGACTCTCCTCAAAGACAGCCTTTTAGTCGAAGGACTGGGACTTTCATCCGAAGTGTTAGTGCAGAACGGACAGATTTTCATCTCGCAGGAAGAGGTAAGGAGAAAATCTGCGTCTTTCTCTCTTTCTCGTTAAATTTGCCAATTGATAGCAGAATAAATGATTCATTTTGATTATGCACGGCAATTTATATGAACAAACACGCATACACTTAAACAAGCACTTAAACAGTTTAATCTCGACGATTTTACTATTTATAGTTCGAAAAAGATATTTTTCTGTTCGTACACTTTTAAATAATTTAAAATAAATTTCTGTCTGATTTTAATAACTCGAGTTGTGTGTGCTCGCATATACGTACCATATCTTATATTACCTTTCCCATTCTTCAAGTGTATGTGTATAATACTTTACATTTTTGTTTTTAGAATTGTGTGGATGTTGGATTATCTGCATAATCCTATTTAACGAATGGAAAAATCGCTATTCTAAATTCTAATATGAGCTCTGACGTTTAATTCCAGCATACTTGGGTGTGCAGGTTGGTGATCAGTCTTTGGCAGTTCTTCATCATGGCCAATTATTCATGGGTGCTCATGGAAGGATTATATCTTCACAACCTTATATTCCTCGCTCTCTTCTCTGACACGAGTTCGATCACCATGTATGTCATCTTAGGCTGGGGTGAGTGACTGCACTTTTTTTTGCAAATTTTATCCTTTCCTGAATCTTGTTTATTTATCATTTAATTATCTCAATGTTATGGTAACTGATAAAGCAAAAAAGTGGATTTTCGCAGAAAAAGTGCCATTATTTTATCGATGAGTGTATTTTTGTTTCCCGCGAGAGAGCATAACTCAATATTCCATTATTTCAATTATTCATGGAATGCGTCGCAATATTCAGAAAGAGTGTTATAATTAATGAGATCTAGATGCAACAATATGGTGCTATGTAGTCACCTGGACGCTTAGGTTACATTTAACCAAGTAACACTGTTTTATTTACTGACTTTGTATTTTTATTTCAAACAAAAATTGTTATTATTCATAAATCATTCTAATTTTTAAATATTCGACTCTATAAGGAAAAAATATGCGTTATTCGTTATATTTTCGATAATGAGTGTTTATAATCATTTAAATTCGTGTCAATAGCGTCATAAAAGAGAATGGCACCTTAACTCGAAAAATTGATTATTCAAATATATACCTGCATTTTTTACGGTATAGAGTCAAAACAGCGATTTATCTCAATTCACTTCTTCGAACTTGGTCGGTTGTAAAGCAGAATATTCACCATAAAGATATTTTTTGAATTGACCTATTTAGCAGCTACCATTATCATAGAAAAAATATAAATTTTGAGCCGTATGGTTGATCAATGAAGATAAATGGAAGAACCTCCTAATAACCATACAAATATTTTTTAAAAAAGGAAATACATACATGTTTAGGGGAATCTACTCCACGCCAGTGACCCTCCTTTTCTTTGTTCACACACTCACACACACTCAAAAATACACACAAAACAAAGAAAACAGCAGCACGAGCACATTCTTTCCAAAAAATTGTCTAAATACGCATTTCGGGATGAAGGATTCCATCGTCAGTAGGCCAATCAAAAAGACGACCTACCGACGATGGAATCCTTGATTCCGAAATGCATATTTAGGTAATTTTTTGGAAAGGAAGTGCTCATGTGTGTGTTTGTTTTTTTGTATGTATTTTTGAATGTGTGTGTGAGTGTGTGAACAAAGAAAAGGAGGCTCACTGCCGTTGAGTAGATTCCCCTAAATGTGAGTATTTCCTTTTTTTTTAAAATATTTGTGTGGTTATTAGGATGTTCTTCCATTTATCTTCTTTACCATTATCATGTTTAAAGTATTTTTCTTTTGGCAATATTTTCGCAGGACTACCTGTTGTAGTGGTTGTTCCGTGGGTCGTTTTGAGAGCTGTCCTAGAGAACACCCATTGCTGGACAACCAACGCTAATCCTCTTTTCTTCCTCATCATAAGGATACCAATCGTGGCATCCATATTGGTAATTCACTCAACTCTTTTTGTGAGAGCTATCTATAATTTTTGCACTTTATTCAATTGAGTTAGTGGTGTTCTATGGATACAATTTTCAGCTGAATGTATTCCCTGATTTTGCCGCCTTTTCACTTTGCAGATCAACTTTGGAATGTTCGTGAATATTGTTCGCGTCTTACTCATTAAGCTGCGATCGTCGATATCGGAAGAGACGAGAAGATACAGGTACAGGTACGGCTTCCATCATTATTACTCGCAAAAATAAATAGATTTTAACACCAATTTCCAATTATAACTGTTAACTATGAATATAAATAAGGACGATGGACAGAGAAAGGAACGATAACCTTTGTGACAGAAGGAAACCTAATGTGAAATTCAGGCGTAATTTCGGTTCGCTTTATTCTACAGAGAAAATGTTCAAGAGCCTAGATGAAATGTCATTTTAGCCTTAGTTCATTCCGTTTTCTCTCATGAATTACAACATCCTCTAATATTCTACCGATTCTGAACCTATTTCTTTACTCTACTGACTTTCAGGCGCTGGGCGAAATCCACTTTGGTGCTCGTACCTCTCTTTGGAATACACTACACGCTCTTCTTAGGGATGTCCTATTCCATGGGAGTACACCACATAGTAGAGATCATCTGGCTCTTCTTCGATCTCTTCTTTGCTTCATTCCAGGTAAGACATTCGATCATTCTATTTTATTAATGCTAATCTTCAATTAGTCAAAATATTCCTAATGTATATGCGGCGTTTTATAGACTATTTTAAGCGTGAAACATTTTCTAAACTTTATTCCTTTATCGACCAGTTTAATTATTACCACAAATTCCGAAAAAGAGTTTTCATAATTTTAAATAACTCGCATTTAAATAGAATTTGTAAAATATATCGGTAACTACTAGACCCAGAAAGGGTGGGGCATTTACTGTTTCTGGCTTTAGACTTACCTAATATATTCCAATGGGTGAGCTTGTGAATTCAGACAAAATATTTATATTATTATTACATAATCCCTTTTTGATCTTTAGAAACCTTTGAAAGTAGCCAAACAATTCTTTGATAAGCACAATAAACTTTATTTACTTATAAAGGAACAATATCGAATTATTGTTCCTTTGCCTTAATTCTTCAGTGAAAATTTTATGTTTAAAAATGTATTCATATATATAAATGACTTTTTTCTATTTTTATCCATATTTATCGGCCTTTAGATTAAATTGGTTAGATTATAATGTTAAAAATAAAAGTAAAATTAAAATATTGTTTAATTTCTACATTTTATTTTCCAAGAATCCATAAATAAAATGTGCTACTAAACGTACGATTTTATATTTATTTTACCGACAGTACATTTTTATCCTTTTTCACGCGTTTAACATCAACGCGTTCCTTTATCGTCCCAACGAAAATACTTTAACCTATTTTAATATTTTTTCATCTACATGTGTTTTAACTCCTCCCCTCACTCTTTCCTTATCTAAATCTCAGGGTTTCTTCGTGGCCGTCTTATACTGCTTCATGAACGGAGAGGTAAGGACGGAGCTGATGAAGCTCTGGCTATACCACCGCAAGAAGAAGAGCGTTCGAGGAGGAAGGGCGCAGTGGTGGCTCTCTTCCGGAGATGGAAGCAGCAGCAGACGTTCTTCCAGGGCAGGTGGGGCCCTCTTGTCCTTCCCCCGAAGGTCTCGCGACGCGGGAAAGATCTCCGGATCCGGAGGCATCGCCCTCGGAGGATTGGGAGGTCCTGGGACCGGAGCGGGAGGAATTGACGGAGAGCACGCATACGACAACTCCACTTCTCTCAAGTCCGGAATCGTCGAAGTCCAGCTCCATCCCGTTCAGGTTCCGGGGGGGAAGTGCCCTCGCCTCGGGAGGCAGTTGTCGGCCCCCGTCGGTACTGGGACGCCGTCAGAGGGCAACATGGCCGGCCTTAGGGCGCTGGTTAGGAGCGACGTGATCCAGGGTACTAAGACGATGGCGAGGAAGTGGAGGAGTCGCTTGGGGGTTGGGAGTTGGGGAAGTAGCAAGGGGGTGGGTTCTTCGTCGGCTTACACGTCGGCGGCTTCTTATTCCTGTCGCACGACGCAATGTTCGGTGGATTATGGAGGTGGGTTGGGAGTAGGGAGAGTGGGAGAGGACGGTGCGGGAGGGTTAATGGAGGGAGGTGGGGGAGGAGAGGAAGTATGCTGGCCCCCGCTTATAGCAGCACAGGTGGAGCAGGATGAACCGAGTTCACCCCTGTTCCAATTGCTGAATCCCGCAGTAGAGTACCGTAAAGAACCAGTTCAAAGAAGTTTGGTGAGTATGGCTTTATTGCAGGAAGACTAATGTACCGGTATATGCATGTGAGAGTTTGCGCTCACATTTATGTGTGTACACACACCTTGCCTTCGACAAAGGAGACTAATTTTTTTTTTAACAGATCTAATGCAGTTTCAAATTTTATATTCTTCTTTTATGTTTTTAAATTCTATAAATAAGGGGAGTATAAAATTGATCTAACTATATTTTTCAAACCCATATACCTTAAATTTACATATAGTGTATCAATCATTCCTACTAACGGGTATATATGAGTATTTCCGAATTAATCCCGACGAGAGTGGTGCAGATCTTCCCCTATTTATCGACCGATTTGATTCACTTTTATAATATTAACTGTACATTACTTAATGCTAAGGTAAACTTGCTAATGTCGAAATTTTCAATTATCTTTATGGGCTTAGGATATTTAAGTAACTGGTGAAAAAAATCATATCTATTCTATTCTACAAGCACCCCTTACAAATAGTATTTAAAACCGCTGGGCACCTTAGAAATATCTATATATTATATATCAAAGTCTTACGTACGTTTTCAACCTTGAAAAATTCTTCCATTGGGACTAACATTCAATTCGTCCTTCCCGTGCTCAAATGCCCTCCCCCTACTCCCCTACTTCCAATACGAATAAGCGTGTTCAACAACACTAGGTCGCGTATGCTAGTCTCACAAAATATACGAAAATATTACTACCGCCCCTCTTCCGACTTGTAATGATGTTTAGGAAATGCGGAAATCACAGTAACTTCTCTCATTGTTTCTGCTAAATGAATGCCAGTTCCTTATGCCCTCTGATGGCATTAAAAACATTACAAAGCATTGGTTTTATTAGATACTCGGCGTTCGATCGAAGCTGATGATTTTTTATATATTTCTCCAGTATATTAAATCCCGATAAACATATGTTTAAGCATTAAACACATTGAACTTTTTCTTCCCGTTTTTCAGTCGGATGGCGTTCACATGAAGTCGGAATGCGGAGGTTTTGGAGGAGAGAAACAGTCAGTCGGCGAGGAAGAGATGTATTTCGTGTGCGTTACGCAAAACCAGACGCGCTAAAAGATATATATTTTTTTGAATCGTTAAATTGGAGCGAGTGCTTTTACTGTAAAACTAGATGTGAGGGTGAAGAAAGGAGGGAAAATGGTGAAAAAGACGAGGATTGCGAAGAGAGAAAAAGTGAAGGGAATGGAGGTGGAAAAATTTTTAGGAATGTCAACGAATTCGATACGTGAATTTCTAGTCAATATATTTTCTTTTGTGATTACTCTCCGTTCTCCAGTCTTTCTTTTGTTGACTCGAGGAGAGGTTTTTCTAGTCCTCGTTCGGTGAATTCCCGCATGTTTTTTTTCAAGCGGGGATTTTAAAAATGTGTTAGTTCGTGTCAGCTTAACACGGAATGAAAAAACAAAAATCAAATCCGCCAACAAAGCAACGCATAGTGATTGCTTGCGCAGGATATATCTGCACCACTTGCAAGTTTGCTTATTTTTTGACCTTGGTTTTTCAAGTTACCGACGGTCGTCGCTACGTAGTACCTTCGCGTTCTAAATGTGAAAAACCCTTTTATGTTTTTTACTTTCTGGTCTACGTTGGGACGTTATTAGAAGATGTGCGCGATCCTAATTTGTTTCATGTCGTGTGAAGTTCACGGATAACCGTTTTTTACGTTTTTCCATTCGTATGAACACTACCTCACTTGCTCTCTAAGGGACCTAAGTAAGTATCCTCAAGCGAAATTAACGTCATCTTCAATGTGTGTGTATGTGTGTGTGTGCTTGCGCCCGTGCGTTCGTTCGAGAAATAATGTGTGCTTAGGACTTCGTTTGGGTTTCGGAAATGAGGTTTCGATCCAGAAGCGGTTTAAAAAGGTTCTTTCCTTCTGTTCATTGGCCACCTCGTAATACAGAGGATGTGATGGCTTCCCCCCAAATGCTAATATGTTCTTTGTATGTTTGTATGTGTTTGCCGTTTTTGTAATAAATGACATGATAATCAAGTTTCGGTGTTACCCAATTTCTTTTTATCCAATAGATAAATCTTTGTTTGTATATATAAAAAAGATTTTATGAGTGAAGAAACCTTTTCTTTAACGTAACGACGTTTCAGCTAGCATAACATCATGCGCGTAAAGGGTTATAGCAAGAAGTTTTTTCTTTTTCTTTACTTATATACGGAACAAATTGTCTGCTGTTCTTCTTAGGCCTTTTACGAGTAGGGGTATCGTGACACTGCTTGGTCCGGCTGTGAGTAATCCAAAGCATAGTTTGTCCGGCTCACCAACTCTAATTTAATGTATCATGCAGCCCTTCGAGAGAATTTCAGTTTCAATTTCAGCTGGTTCGTTCAGATAGTTCCCACGTCACCCTTTCCACCATTGTGAAGCAATTGACCCCGTCTTGTTTAAGTCCCTTTTACTCCATAGAAAATGTGAAATTTTAAAACGTCTTCTATGCATGCTTAGTGTTAAAATCGCCAATGAATATCATAAAAATTATGTGCAATTACACGTTATCCATTTGGCGTTCCCACGACTTTGCACTAAATTTCAACAAGGAAACTACCAGCGAAGACTATGAAACATGGTTACAGTTCGCGAAAAAATCTATCTATACTAAGCACACTCGCCATTGGGCTCTGTGATACTTCACATAGACAAAAACATTATTACAAATCCATATATTTATCAATTTTATTCTCAGAATTTTAACCTGTAAGGAGTGAGAAAAGGGACACGACGGTCCCATTGAATAACGGAGATGAAACACTATTTTACCTGCGCTTCTTTTTCAGAAAAATTAGGGACAGATAAAGCTCACGACACCATGGAAGATCGTCTCGTATTACTGAATAGCTAAGGAAAAAATATGATGCGGCCAACACATGACTTTCTCCATATTTGGGGTATAGATATTTAAATTATTATGAATAGCATTATAAGTATATAATCAATATGGTGAGTGGTTAAGGGAATTTATAGTTCCTAAACTACTTAATGAATTTGTGAGTGATATTGATGATTTACTCAATGAAAAAAATTTTAATTTAAAAAAAGTAATTAAAAAAGTATTGATCAAACGTATGATAATGGAATTGTAATTGTGGAATAGGTATAAAATCCCCGCGTGCAGTTCTATGTTATTTATTTTTGCTGTCTGAGCTGCTTTGGTTTTTGTTGTTGATGTTCTTTGCTTGGTAAATTGATATGTTGAAACCATGTCCCGTCGACAGGCTATGTAGCCTGACGGAACTAGAATGTAATTATATATTTTAAAAATCTGATGTGGCCAACACATGACTTTCTCCATATTTGGGGTATAGATATTAAAATTCTTTTTATGAATAGCATTATATTACAAAATTATTATTTCGTATGGTAAAAGTATACAGTTGTCCTTATTGCCGTAAATTACGTATATTTGGAATATGTTCACAGAATCCACCGCTACATGGTGGCGGCGCTGTATACTGCAAATTAAGAAAAAGCAAAATATCTCTGAAATGAATAGTTCCACGAAAATTTGTTTCAAACAAAACTTGGAAGAAATATTATTCTCTAGAACTTTGGTCCTCATGAAGATGACCAATTACGACGTTTTTAAGGATATATTTGACGGAAACCGAAAAAACCGATTATTTATAAATAATTCCTAAGCAATAACTGCTATGGAAAATTGTTTCAAATGAAAGTTGTAGGAAATTACATTCTCTATAAACTTTGTATAGAATTGTATATACAATAATGATGTTTTAACGGAGAAATATCGCAAAAACCGAATCGGGTTTCGAATAAACCTTGACTTCCAGTTAACCGGTATTGTCCAAAAACTAATTAATTATTTGTGCTCATGCTAAAGTGTTACATATGAAGTTTGGTAATGATATGGCAAGTACTTTTTGAGTACACACACACAAACATCATTCCGAAAATAGTCTAAACGTGTTCTAGGGACCTCAAAACGTTTTTCCGTTGAAATCTCGTAGTCGATTTTTTTCATGAAAGCAATACTTTCTCTATACTACGTATATTGAGAAAGTAAAAATAATGAAAGCCTACAGTCGATTTTATTACGTGTTATTTTAATGGTAGATGTAAATGTTTTCCATTGGAATCGAACCCAGCACTTTTTTCGAGATTTTTTTCGTCACCACTTTATCATATGTGAATCGAACATTCTTGCCAAATTTAGAGTTGCGATCTCTATTTTCTCTCGAGTTACCGATAGGGGGGGTGGTTAGCGTGCCTATCTCCCAATGTTAGGTCGCTGCTGTGAATCCTGCCGAGGGCATGCCAAAATAAAAATATCATTATTCGCATTTTTTCTATCGAGCGGGTTTAGCGTTACATCCGACAAACAAACCAACCAACAGATCGCGGAAAATATCTATAGAATTTCTGAGCTATATAAGCATAGGGGCATTCGGTGTATGTTTGGTGCAGTAGAGTATATATCGCTTGGCAGAAGAGCGTGGGGAGTTTGATACATCTAGGGAGGAATATGTTATAGCGGCAGTCAATGCAAATTGGGTGGCATAAATCGGGGGTAATTTCATGTGTTGGGTGGTCTGTATCGAAGGTGCAATCAAGTGATTGATGGTCGTATATATATTAGGCCCTAATAATTAGGGGTTTGTTGTGCAAGTTGGGTGGCATATATTCCAGCTGATTTTTGATGAGTTTTTGGTGACACACACACACATCCTCTCTCTCTCTCTCTCGCGCGCGCACACACACGCAAGCACACACACACTCTCGTTCTCTCACTCACACACCCTCACACACACAAACCCTCACACACACTCACTCACACACACACCCTCACACACACACCCTCACACACACACCCTTACACACCCACACCCTCTCATTCACCCAACCCATCGCTTTCTCTCTCGGACTTACACACAGACGTTTTCGCTCATTCACTCTCTCATGTACACATCCCTTCACATACTTCATCTTATGTATTGAGAAACCAAATACACTTTCTCGTACGATTTTGCCGTAATATCCTCAGGCTATCTTAACCCATCGATACGGCTAAAGCGACCGCGTAAATTAACCTAATACATCTCTGAATATTCCATTTACTCTTCTTTTAGACACTTCTCAATCTACAACGTAGCAGCGAAATTAGTTGAACCATGTTTTCATAATTTTATAATTCCTTTATATCAACCTACAAATCATTCATTGCATTATTTATCCTCTTCTCTGGTCACTGTTAGCAGGTATAACATGCTCCCATGGCGGCGAGCTCTTATGGGCGCCAAATTTGAAGCCCTCGTTCGATTGCGTGTTTTCGGATACCGTTGTCGTCGCCTGGGCTTGGTTGGGCAAATCGCAAAATTCGACGCACGATGCGTAGAGGATCCCTCCTGTAATTACAGATACCTCATATGATGGAGAGGTATTACAAACGTAAAAAAATGTATCGCAGGAAAATGAATGACGATTTAAACATAAAATATGAGCCATCGATATTTTAATTCATATCACTGATTTTTTAAATATTTATTAATTTTCCTTTGCTTTGAGGCCATATTGTATTTTGAAATATTATATGAAATCGAATAATTTCGCCATTCTTTGACTACCCTGTCATTTACATCAGTACATGTCATAACGTTATTCGTGTAAATCAAGCGCTCTGAAGGCCTATTTGCGAGCTCAAGGAGGCTCTACTCGTCATCATCTTCTCTCTCGATCGCTAGAGTTTCTTTGAGATGAGTCGAATCTTAGCGATTGCTAGAATATCCATTTAATTGTCAGGAAGTTGCTACCATGCAATCGTCGAAATGTGCCGGATGGTGAGACATTTGGTTAATTAAGCAGAAAAATATTTCTTTCTTCAGAACTTGCTATTAGCAAATTAAAGGTATTTTGGAAAGTGCAAATGATTTATTGTAGTAGCAATTACACTTCTTGTTAACAATAAAACAAAACCAAAAACAAGCTAGGAAAATACTGCGAAAGTAGATATTATAAGAAATATTATAATAATATATTATAAGAAATTTTAGAAGAAATATTATTCTCTACAACTTCGGTTCTTACGAAGATTACTAATAACGACGTTTTTAAGGAGATATTTGACGGAAACCGAAAAAACCGATTATTTATAAATAATTCCTAAACAATAACTTCTATGGAAAATTCTTTAAAGTGAAAGTTGTAGGAAATTACATTCTCTATAACCTTTGTATAGAATTGTACATATAATAATGGTGTTTTAACGGAGATATTTCGTCAAAACCGAATCGGGTTTCGAATAAACCTCGACTTCCGGTTAACCATTATTGTCCAAAAACTAATCAGTTCTTTGTGCTCATACCAAAGTGTTATATTTGAAATTTGGTAACGATATGGCAATTACTTTTTGATTTAGAGCGCCCACAATCACACACAGACATCATTCCGAAAATAGTCTAAACGTGTTCTAGGGACCTCAAAACGTGTATTTCCGTTGAAATCTCGAAGTCGAGTTTTTTCGTGATCACAATACTTTCCCATTACTACGTATGGAGAAAGTAAAAAGGTTGGTAAGCAAGCTGATAAACTGGCTAGCTGACAGCGAACTCGTTTGCAGGCAAAACTTTAAAATGATAATGGTGTAGGGTTTGTTCTGCAAGTTTATCATCGACGCATTTCAGTTCCAAATATCCTAAACGGACGAGCTCTACCTAAAAAGCTTTTATTTATCGCCGGTGTGTTGAAATGCATAGTGCACGCGCAGCTTCTCCGTTATTACTGTAATGTAGATAATCAAACCTTTTGGAAAACTTAAAAATGTGGACAGAAGAAAACAAGAAGGGTAAAATATCATGCGCTTTTAAAAACGGGTTATAGAAAAGGTGTTGATTCTGGCGTGGCGTTCAAACAGATGGTAGGAATTGGATGGACAGACCCATTTCTCTTATTTTTGAAAGACTTTAATAACCTTTTAAATTATCCGGATAGTGCAGTTAGACTTTTTAAAACAACATTTTACTGACAAACATATTTTATGGAATGTTACTATGTTCATTTTTAGTAAAGATATATATTTATCCTCTTGATAATACGTGTAGTCATGTCTGGAAAAACCAAAACCTCTTATACTCACATGTTCGAGGTTTTGGTATACCTACGTGATTTTTTGTATCTACCGAGCTTTCCAGGAACGTAAGCACCGCACTTAGCGAGTGCCAACTTTATTTGGTTTTTTACATTCTCAAAATTTTCGGTCGCAATTATTTGCTATGATGTCTGCGAAATCGGGAATTTTCGCAAAGAGATTTTCGACACGGATATGATCGAACAATAAAAATTATATTTTATGATAAGACGTACTGAAGTCGAAAAGATTTTTTCTATTTCTTTCGACTTAAGAGCCGGGACAAGAGATAGTAGAGCGAGATACCCGTTTAGGACGCAGCAAAGCTAAGGGGACTGACAATTTGGACTTTTAAGTGTAACGCATTACATCATAAAATATTTCATTTTAATTCTACATTGTTAATACACTAATGATTTTTGAGGTAAAATTGTGTACTGTATACTTTCATTAGGAGGGGGACATAATTTTCAAATCTTGTAAAGGGCGTAAAAATATCTCGTCACAGCTTTACTCCCCACAATACAGGAGATTGGAGTCAGCATCCTATAAAATGGAAAATCTTGTTCGGATCGATTTATTAGAAAGTTTTTCATTAATTAATAATTCGCGGTAGTAGTTAAATGCATTTAAGTTTACATAAGCTATTCCTTTGGGCACTCAATAGAATAAGAAGCTAAAACAGAATACCATGATCCAACGATACATGAATGCATTTGGATGTGAGAGAGAAAAATACGCAGTAATGTGTTTTAATGCAAAATAAACTATCATACTCATCCTTATAGTGTGAATGGTAAACTATAGGAGGTTATGCCCAAGAATTGCTCAATTATAGCTAAACTTTTTAAAAAATCATGTCAAAAGATACAGGAACATTTGACAAAAACTCGCACGAATTTAGATGAATGGAAACGGAATGGTTGATGACGCCACTTTTCACTCCTTCGCAAATGTCGGTTCCCCTTTACACTCCGACCCTTTCAAAACCTTTTCACTTTCCCGGCTCTCTCGTCTCGCAGAGGGAAAGAACACCCGAACGAAACACCGCCTCTCCGCCGCATCAACGCCACCTGGCGCGGCGAAAGTGAATGCCTCGAGAAAGGCAAACTTAAATTTAAGATCGCTCTTACACTGGTCTTCCTCTGTGGAAACTCTCCCCTCTCACATATTCCACAGTTCCCGAGGGAAATCGCTTTTCCCGCCTGTAAAAAAGCGGAAATGCTTCGTGCGTTTTAGTTCGGACTTTCTACGCGCGGTGAGCGTTGGCATCGCGCCAACGAAATAAGAAAGAGCAACGGGAAGAATTTTTTTGATCATTTTCTATCCTAACTCTGAAAGTTGCCTGGGACTGCTGATGATTGGTGATGAGCGTTAAACTTGTCACTTAATTTCTCTAGTAACTGCGCACGTGGTTCAACCTTTAAGTGAATGTAGAAGGGTGTCTATCATTTTAACGCGCATAGCGAATCTAGTCCTCGATTCTTTTGTATTTGTGGCATGCGGCTGATGGCCTTGAGCGAAATATTCATTTCCTATCGGGTTATGTCATTGAAAGAGTAATAATAGATTTATTTTCCAATATTCCTCCGATTTTATTATTATCGCATTCATCCATGGCAACCTAGCCCGAAGTTGTACCTTGGCCTCCTCTTGCAGTGTTGCTAGGCATCTTATATTTTATATGAAAAAGATGCCAGTTCATCACATAAACACCTTTTAAGGTGGATAACACCACAGGCGAGGAGGTGTAACCAGGTGCTGGCATTAGTTTAATCTTCCGAAAAGTATCATGGAAAACGTTCCTTTCAAAGGATGGAATTCTGTTCTTGCGTGTTCTATTCTTCCGATATTGTGCTTGATAAATAAATAGATGTAATGAATAATAATTTTATTAGATTATTTGGGAATTCTGAAATTTATGGTGTTTTATTTATAAAAAACCATTGGAATTTGAATAAAAAACTATTTATTGAAAAATTACCACAATGCATTCATTTTTATGTAGAACATTCAAACTACATTGTAGTGATGTGTCGAGATAGAACACTTTTTTTTTTTTATTCACAATAATGAACTTAAGAAGTATCATAAGGACGAACATTAGTATTACGTAATTATCTCAACAAGTTTCTTAAATGTCACTGCTCGAATTTAAGACGTTAGTTCCTATTTAAGGAAATCGGAATTTTCATGATTCCAATATATGCTAATCAAAATACCGAAATACCACATTATAATAATATAACAAAGCGCATTTTAATTTAGAGTAAATTTTTAAAAGTGGGAATAAATTTACTCGCGCAATATAACCGTCCACGGGAACGAATCATGCACGTAAATTAACAACTTACTTGACGCGGCGAAAGCTATCAGGATCTATTCGAATATCTTTCAATTTTTGTAGTTCTTCTTTCAGCGCTTCACCCGGATATGTGCTTTTAGGATACATCGCGCGGAATGACAAGATTTTGTAACCCGGAGTGAGTTTTCCCAACAGCACCCCGTGTTTCAGTAGTTTCTTGAGTGTCATAAAGGCACGCGGCGAGGGAACATACGAATTGTACTGCCCGAAAAACGCCACGACCACGCTCCTCCTCCTTATTACTCGAAGGTTGTCGTAAGGAACCGCGTCCCATCCGCGGCCTTCGTAAGCAAAGCCGTTGTCTCCCACGTAAAATTTAAACGGGACGTCACCGAATTCATCGAAACTACCTTCTTGCTCGGCCTTCATCGCCCTGACGCACGACTCGGAGGTGAAGCAGTGTCTTTCCCAATCCCTTAGGGTGGCCACACACGTTCAGGTTTGCCGGAAGGAAACACGGAGGAAAGAAAAGCCTTCCGGCAAACCTGAGCGTGTGTGGTCAAATTTGCCTGAAGGAAAAGCCTTAAGCCTGTCCTCCAGCCCTCAGTGGCAGTAACCGAGGATTGGTTGAGGCTTCGCCTTGAGGAAAACAAAACCGTTCGTTTTCATATTGCCAGACGGAAAGCACGAGACAGACTGAAAAGGAACTTGGGAAAACCTCCTGGCAAACCTGAGCGTGTGTGGCAGCAAAAAGCCTCGAGGCTTTCCTTCAGGATTACCTCGAGGTTTTTTCCTCAAGGCTAAACCTGAACGTGTGTGGCCACCCTTATGTTCACGTAATCTATCGGAGGGGACGAGGATTCTAATTCTCCCTTCGATTTCCTCGCGTTCCATTCCTCTCGGAAGACCAGCGGGAAAAGACCGACCGTGGAGAATTCCCTTCCTGTTAGCACGTCGAAGTCATCCAAGTATCTGTCCAAACGCCTCACTTGACCGTCTTACGGGGGCGGATTGGACCGATGCTGCTCCTGGGCAGGGGCTGCCCGAGTGGTTGCTGCCTCGGCCAGGAGCTATTGCTTTTCCGTATTCTAAAGTAGTGTTTCTCAAACTATGGGCCGCGGTCTTCAAGGGGGCCGCAACATTATTTTAGTTGTCAGGTGGGCCAATGTCCGAGTATCTGCCGGGCCGATTTTTGCTCCCAATCCGCCCCTGGTCGTCTAGCTTGTCCCCGAGATAAGAGCTGCTATTGTAATAACAGCGAATGGATATTAGTTTGTAGTCGAACGACACGGAGCCCAAACGCAACCCGTACGTGAGGAGTTCTTTGAACCTTTCGACGGCGGAATCAGTCGGGAGGTCATTTTGAAAATTCCCGAGGAATGATATGTTCTGAGATTTTTTTCCGAGGCCTCCAAAAAGTCTATAATCGCATTTTTCCCAGGCTAAACCTTGGTAAGCGGAACCGTCCTCACCGATGTATAAGTTGCTCAACAGGTTGCCGTGTTCTTCAATGGAGTTTTCTGTTCCACTTGCTTCTGCGAAATGCAGCCGTTTCTATCGAAGCACTGCGTGCCTGCCTGAGGTATCACGATGTATTTCGCTTCGTTTGGATAAATGGGCAAAACCGCTTTGCTTTCGCTCGCATTCCAGGCATTTATACTAACGAATTTTGAGTTATCACCTGTGAAGAAACCAAACGGAAGTAATTTCTTTTACTGTAGGTATATGATGTACTGTAAAGTAAGCACTTACTTTTTATAGGTAAAATCAATAATATATTCTTTCGGAACAATTGTGAAGGTATCATTAGTAAAATTACATTTGAAGATACAGTGTCGGTCATTTATAGCGGCTGTTAGGCTGAAAAATTCGATGACGATCACAAAAATGAAGCAACGCACAGAATTACGTTCAAATTCCTGAACACGGTGGATATAAAAGTTTATAACTCAATCATTATTGGCTGAGATGCTAAATACCTTGTGAAATACTACATCCTTCAATGTTCCAACTTGATTCTTCTGTCGTTTCCAGGGATACTACTTCTTTCCTATCTGCCGCTGAAATATAAAAAAAAGAATTTATAAAGTAAAGTTAAAAATCATTTAGCTGTTTTGTGACTATTGCCCTTTAAATAGAACAACTCGGAAACGTTGCTCGAGATGATTACTTTCTTCGTCCGTATGCAGACCAATCGTGTAATTTCAACCTCCTATGAAATCGTTCATAGGAACGAAAGGTCATAATATTTTGTGCCAGAGCAAAACACGAATTTAATTCATCTTATAAAGAGTCGTAAAGTCGGATGGCATTGTTTAGTGCAATAACATTGGATTGTATGAAGCTTCTATTACTTGATTGACGTCGAAAATAAATCAAACGAAAATTCTTGATTAAAATTTTCCGATGTTTACGGGATTAATTTTTTTTATAGGTTCTTAAGAAAACGGTCGACAAACTAAAGTTCTAAGCACAAAGCAAGAAAATATCTTCTCAGCTTACCAAAGAAGTCCACTAAACTTTAATTAGGGATTAAAGTGCTAAAAAATTAAGGAATTTAGTCCTCGGTCACTTTCCTGCTCTTAATCACTGCATTATCCACAACGTGTAATATGTCTTCCGTTTACGAACAGTGCAAAATCGGGTGAATTGCTGTAAAATGCAATAGCTCCTTACGTTTCCTGTCGACGGTTGATCTCTTCGGTCAGGTTGGGAATCCCACGCATCCCAAGTATCACCGTCACCTATTCCGGAAGGTAGGACAAAACGGTCGCCTAGGTTGAAATCCAATCCAAAATTATGAAAACCCAGGCCACCAAAGCTAAGGTTAAGTGGGATGCATAGCAACAATTCTAGTAGAATGAAGTTAAGCGAATAACGCACCATCTTAGAAATAACTGAGAATAAAGATCTTCAACAGGGGATATACCTATCTAAAAGTGGTGCATGGAGAATTTCCCTTTCCTATAAACTAAATCATTTGGCTCCTTTCCTCACCGTTTTTTTAGTTTGATGTATGATGGTGAAAAAAGTAATCCCTTCCTTGGCTGTAACCGTTTAATATTTCTCCTCAATTATTCCAGCGTATCGAGGAAAAATCGTGCGTGCACTCTCTCGATTAGTATCGGGAAAACGAAGCGTTTCAAATTTTTTCAACTTTTGTAATTAAGCGCTCGCTTTGAATGCGTGATTAGTGAGCCATTTCTTTCGCAAGCGGAACTTAACGAATGATGGCCGTAATTGAAGATACCACGCACAGATATAGAGGAAAGAGAGAGAGAGAGGATTAAAGAAGAATCGTTGAGACAAGTGCGAAACCTCTGAACTATAAATATTTTATCGTCATATTTGAATTCAAATCTCGATGAGGATTTTCTTACAACGGATATTCACGCATGCGCAGACAAGAATATTTACGTGATTTGTTAGACATAGAAAAACATACCAGGTAATGCCTTCAATTTGCACATCTGTCTGTCGGACACGTTAATTCCTAAACGAAAGAAGATAGTGACTTCGATTTAGTTTATGCCTCGTTGCACATGTTTGCATGTGGAGGTTCATTTATCTCTCTGAGGGTTTAGGACAGTTCGACCCGGCCGTTTCGGCACGACCGGTTCAGCGACGGACCATTCGGCAATGGGATTATTCGGCACCGGACAGTACGGCGCCAGCCGTGTTCCGCACGGCACAATTCCAATATATTTTGGAGGGAATGGCGTCATGATAATATTATTATCGCAACTATTAAGTTACCGAATCTATTACGTAGAAATACAAATGACTATATTTAAAGGAAAATAGATTTAAATTCTATAAAAATATAATCATTTATATTTAAACAGTATTGGTTCGATAAAATCAAGTCAGCTAATTTAACATAACTAACATTTGTATTATATTAACATTAATATAATTAATTAATTGTGTAAATCATTATACATACCATCCGGTGATTTTTCGTCGTATACATTTTATCGTGTACTTTTCCTCACGAAAGTTAATTTAAATCCATTTTTTTTTTAAATATAGTCATTTTTATTTCTACGTAATAGATTCGGTAACTTAATAGTTGCAATATTAATATTATCATATATATTGGAATTGTGCCGTGCGGAACACGGCTGGCGCCGAACTGTCCGTCGCCGAATAATCCCGTCGCCGAACCAGTCGTGCCGAACTGTCCCTTTCCGTCTGCCTGATGCGCTAGTTTCTAAACTAAATAATCCGGTGACTTCATTTTTTCGGTAATTGATTCAGTAATCTGTTTTAATAGTGATTTTAAAAAATCTGTTCATGCGTCCGGTTCGTTCTTGTCTGTCTGACGAACAGACTCCTCCTAAACGAAAGATATAGAGAATTCGTTTTTTTTTATCAACCGATTCAGTATTATGTCTCGCTGTGCACGTTTTAGCGGTTTGTTATAAAAATTCGGCGGTTTTTAAGGCTACATTGAAAATATTGAATGATTATCGGCTATCTCACCATGCCTTTAAAGTTTAAAGGTAAACGTTCATAGTTTAAACGTTTACTTTTTCAGAAAGGAATCTTGACGGGATTATTCGATGCAACACGACAGTAGTTTCTCAGATTTAATCATAACTGGGAATAGAAAATATCAAAGCTGTCTCGGAAGCAAATAAAGGATGGCGTCCATTTCCATATTTATTAATTTTTCTTGGAAATATTCAAGCTGCTTAGATAAAGTTGTCTTACATAAAAATTGCACTTCCTAATTGGACCGATTCCGCGGCTGCCATTTATATCTGAGACATAAGATACTAATTTATGTCTGGTTAAAGCAGAGAGGCACGTTATGGACGGAATTGCTTCCATGATTATGGTCACGATTTCAAAAATAAAAAAGTGGAATTTTAATTCTCTGTAAATTTGAACCAACATAAACGAATGCAATGAACAAAAAAACAATTTTAAGCTACTTATATTCACGACTACATATGTTTTGCTGAATTTCTTTCCTTTATATATTAATAATTCTTATGAATGTAGCATTTTAAAAAAAGTTACTCCATTTAAGACAGTAAAAGTAAGAATAAAGGATTTGCGGTATTTTGTTGATTATTACGCAAATTATTTAACACTAATTCTTTTCATCCAAATTACTAGACATTTTCCTGGGAATCGCTAGTGGGCGTTACCTTACGTAACAGCGTTTTTTTTCCAAAATTTATATATCTTTTGTTCAAGAAAGTCTTGCATTTGACCAATTACAAAGAATGTGAAGTAACATATTTATAGTGAATGTGTAAACATTGCCCTGCTGCAAAATATTTCGTTGAGAACATGGCTTAAATTGAGAAAAAGTTATTGACTTATTTTATTGTTGCGCACAAGGAAATTTTCTTTATTTATTTCATTCATTATTCCTCTCTCATAAAAAGTTCATCAGTGGCATTTAAAATATTATTTTTTTGACAGTAACAAAATTGAATACATAGATCGTACCCATAAAAGGAATCATACAAAAAACCTTAGCATTTGGAGGCATAACTCCGGTTGTCTATTAACATTTCTTCGCTACTGAATAACTCTAAAAAGCAATCTGGATAATATATGTTAACCTAATATTTTGGAATAGTTCGGTATTAGTTTTAGAGGGTTAATCTACCAAATTGTATACTTCCGAAGATAGAGAGTGAAAAAAATCTAATAAAAGTTTCATTAAAAAAAATAAATGTATAGAGTGGTCGCTTTTGACTGCATGGATATAAATCGGAAAAGAACAAGATTTAACAAAGAAATTTGGATTCGAATATGACGATGTGTTTTCTTTTTCTCTCCTATTCATTTCTCTCCTCCATTTCATTTCGTCACTTGGTCGCCATCCTTTCATCTACCTCTTGCCTCTATATCTGCACTGCGATAGCTTCCATTCTCACCCTCATCCGTCAGAGCCGGTAATGAAAGAATCGGACAAATGGTCACGCTTTCGCAGCGATTGCAAATTAAGAAAAAACATCTTGAACGGTTCGTTTTTCCAATGTTAATCGAGAGATTTTGCAAGATATGCTTGATCCACAGCAATAATAAACCAAAAGATGGAGATATTACAGTCATGGAAGGGATTATTTATTTCCTCCGTCACACATGAAACTTTTTAAAAAATGTGACGAAAGGGGAATGTTTATTTCGTATATAAAAGAATTACTCCGCACACAGGTAGTAGATTCATCTTCAGTTGAAGATCTCTTTTCTCAGACATAGCTGCTCTTTTTCTGTTTCTACGATGAAACGTATTTCGCTTACCTTTATTGTACTAGAATTGATGCTTTGCATCTCACTTAGCCTTGCCGACGATGATGATTCTCTGGAACCGCGGATTAGATTCAAGATAAGTATAGAAAGCCTCCTCGATTTCATTACCCGTTTCGTTGATGTCGAAGCAGTTCCTGACGGCGAGGATGGTAAGGAACAATTGCATTTTGTATTAATTTCTTAGTGGTCGAAAATTCCTGTTGTGCTCGAACTCAAAGTAATTTTGCCGGCCTGCCGCAGAGAATCACAACATAAAAGAAATATTAATTATTTCAAATGACTCGTGATATATCTCTATAGATTTTTATTGACATAATAATACATGGAGTTATATGCCCTGACCTCACATAATGTAACCCATGGCAATAATCATCTAGTATTGTACGAACCAGGAGCGTATGCATATAAGACCGACTTCTTATATTTCAGACGGAGCCGAAAAGGCAGCAATCGTCCGAAGATCTGCAGCAGCAGCAACTCCGGACACTAAAGGATGTAATTTTTCTTTAGGTAATTAATATCTTATTCAAAGCCTCGACATAAGATCGATTTTGCTTTTCACGCTCGAAAAGGTTGGATCTTGTATTTTAGTCATTATTATCCTAGTAAAACCCAGTCTCGACATAGCTCTGCCACACAATTGACCCAACATATTTTACCTTCGTGATCGTTCCTCCCCGTGCACGATGCTGTTTCAACTATTTCTACAACCTCCTCTGCCAAACAACAACATTATACTCGTGACGAAACACCATTTAGTATTAAACCCGCACAATATTCAGTAGACATTTCCTATCAAATTTTAAGGTTCGACTAAATACAATAAGCTCAATAAAATAAGACGTAATGTACATTTAATTATTTATAGCAAAACTTCTAATCCTAATATATGTTAATATCTACCATATTAGATTTTAAACTGGTAACGGCGATGTCAGTTGCATTTTGTTTACTCTGTCCTCGATGGATCAAATCCGCGAAAAATAAACTCACCTCGATTAAAACAGCTTTAATTTGCCACGACTGTGAGTTGATGCTGTTATTTCGCTCACAGCAGCAGATAATAATGCCCCTTCTTAAATTGCTTGTGCTTACGTTTGATATCCTCGCAGGCGGTAAGCTGAATTTGGTGTACAGACCCGGTTGGAATTCTACGATGAAAGACCCAGCGGAACACGTGGTGATATCCAATGGCGGCGAAATGTGTTTCCAGAGAGAAAGCTGCACAAAGCAGATGGAGGAAAGAGAAAGGGAGTTATTCGAAGGAAGCCACATGTCAAACTTTTACATCGGTGACGACGGTTCTGCTTACGAAGGGTTAGGCTGGGAAAGATACGGCTTCAGCGAGGGCAGACATCTGAGTTTGACGTTTCTAGGGAATTTTCAAAACAAACTTCCAACTGAGAAAGCCCTCAAAGCGTTCAAACTATTGCTCGAGTACGGAGTATGTTCGGGTTACCTGCTGCCCAACTACAGACTGACATCCATCCGCCGTTATACCGATGACAGCCAATACCTTGGAGACAAGCTGGAAGATTATGTGAAGCATTTTGATAGATACGTGGATGACTTGGGAAATATCCCGGGACAGTAATCCCCAACAGATGATCCAGTCTCATTAATCGCGGCGAAGGCCGGGAAAAAAACATAGCATATGCAGGAAAATTGATTTCCACTTCTAAAAAATTCTCAATTTAAGGTGTTGATTCGGTATTACCATGGGGATATTATTCTTGATCTAACTGGTTATATCTTGGAACCATTAAAAATAAGAATTCTCTAAGAATGAAATTATATCTTATTTTTAAGCAGTAGAACTAAAGAAACCAGTTGGAATAATAGTTTTCCTTCTAACGATATCACAGAATTACTGCTCCTTCCACCATAACCTAAAGGAAAGATGATGTTCTAACGTGTACTTAGAAGATCACTACCGTAATGTCATTTGGATATTTTGTGTAAAAATATATACACTCTGACTTTCAGTTTTCCATATTCTGCAGGAATTTCAAATTTTTTTCGACTGATAGATTTAACTATTACAAAATAATGTATTTCAAATTTGTAAAATCGGGACAACCGATTTATCATGTAACAATAAACAGCGGAATATTGGGAAATAAATATGTTCATAATGTTCCGAAAAACACGCATTTAGTTCTTCAATGGCATGATCCGACCAATCCTAAAATCCATATGCTTAAGTTATTATATAATCAAAGCAAGGCTTCGTTATAATTATCTTTTTACCCTTAATTGTCACAATTAATCAAAATCCATATGGTAATGACTGCTACACAGCATTGAGGCCGTAAAACATCTTAAATCCATCATACGAATTAAAATTTTCAAATTACACATGATTATACATTAAATATGTTAGGGGCAAAACCCGAAATCGGGCACTTCGCGATTTGCCTGGGCGAAATCTGAAATAATTTCAGAAAATGCACATTTTCGAGATTTGTCCGAGCAAATCACGATATGACCACCAAATAAACTGGATTCTGAGGCAGATCTCAGGTTGCAGCTGTCGCCCATTACACCAAATTTCTATTTTTTATGCGCATTAAAACAACCGCATCCTTCTCACTGAGAAATTAACATACAATAATTTTTATTGTATTCTTTATCGAAGGTATGATGATTTTTACTGTTGTTTTTATTTATTTTTTATTTTGTTTGTGCACACTTGTATTTATGTTCCTATGTATTATCAATTTTACAAAAAATTGGGGTTCCGCAAAAGATTTGAGTTTGAAAAAGGGTTCCGCGCCTGAAAAAGTTTGAAAAGTACTGCTTTAAACCAGGGGTCTCCAAACTTTTTAGGAAAGGGCCACATTAGGCTTTATGTACGACAGCGCGGGCCAGGAGGGGGGGGGTCATCGGGAAGTTTCACCCCGTTACAAATTGTTTCGAGTGGGGGGTGGTTATCGAGAAGTTTCACAGGTTACAAATTATTTGGAGGGGGGGTTGGTTTTCGAGAAGTATCACCGTTACAAATTGTTTCGAGGGGGGGGGGGGTGGTTATCGACAAGTTTCATAGTTACAAATTATTTCGAAGGGGATGTGTGTGTTGGGTAAGGCTGGCGGGCCGTAGTTTGGGGACCCCTGCTTTAAACTGATAGGAAGACATCCTCATGGAATTAGAGGTTGAACCACGTACGCAGATAATCGCAGTTTTCTATAAAAAAAAAATGACAAATAAGTTAAAGTGCTAGTCACCAATCGACAGTCCCATTCAAATTTCAGAGTTAGGATAATATATTTTTTTAAATTATTTCCTTTGCTCTACCTTATTACCTCTATGGATGCACTAACGCTCGCAGCAAGGAGAAAGTTCGGACTAAAACGTACGAAACATTTCCCCTCATTTGTGCGCGGAAGGGGCGATATCTCCTTCGAGACTTTCGGAGATGAGGGAGTTTCCATAGAGGAAGACGAGTGAGTGTATGAGCGATCTTAAATTTAAGTTTGCCATTCTCGAGACATTCACTTTCGCCGCACCAGGTGGAGTTGATGCAGCGGAGAGTTGGTGTATCGCTCGCGCGGTCTTTCCCTCTGCGATATGAGAGAGCCGGGGAAAGTGAAAAGCTTTTGAAAGGCTCGGAGTTTAAAGGGGAACCGACATTTGCGGCTAAAGTACGGAAAGCGCTGTCATCAATCATTCCGTCGGTATTCAACTGCAGTCCTGCACAATACTCCGGGCCAGTGAAATCTTTAAAAAGCTAATGTTTAATAGCAGTATAATTCCTTTATACAAATTCACCAGAGGCATATATCGGATAGGTATTTCTTTACCTTATTACAATTTACCCTTAATACAAACTACCGCATATTTTTATGACGTAGTATATCTAAATTTCCAGCACTTATGTGATCTATCCGTCCGTTTGGCTGCGTATAATCAACTTTTTTGTTTTTATGTATGTATATATTTGGAAAAAATAAATTTAGAATTAGATTTTGAAACAATTGGATTTTCCATGTAGTTCATAGATTTTTCGCAAGGTAGTTTCTTCAAATTGCAGAATGTAGTTTTTTGCGTGATCCTATATTCAAGCGTAACTTACGCTTAAATCGCCATCTTTCGAAATATTTGCGCGTTACACATGTCGAGTAGCAGCTCGGGTGTTGGCATTTTAGAAATTAGCCGCGCTCCGTAAAATTTCCTGTTTCAAGTAATAACTATTTATTGGTGATATACTTTCTTAAGTAGTTACATAATTATATCCAATTATTGTGGAAGTAAGCCGTCTTCTAAACTTTTGAAACTGACGAGCTGTTCATTGCACCACCAATTAGACACCCATTGTGCTTAGGTGAGAGGGAATCAGCAGGTCATCAAAAAAGTAATTCGCTTCTTTCCTCCAACATGATTATTGCTTCCTACGCCAGGACTTCTGGATACAACGCACCGATCTCTCGACTTTAACGTTTTTCGTCCTTTATTAAAGTCTCTTTTTTTTCTCTTTGCGTAGGCCATTGCCTATTTTTTCCTCCCTCCGCACTTCTATCTCATTCCTGTCTCTCTGTTGTGTTGGTCTTACCTTAGAGACACTAAATTATTCATCCTCGATTTTTCTGCTCCTGCACACCTCTTTTCGTCTTACCTAACAAAAATACTGTACTCGCATACGCAAGAGCCTTTCTGAACGTACATTCGCATTCACTCTCATTAAAGCACATTATTTATTTACGTATACATTTCTTTTGATTTCTTTCATTTATATTTATTTTTTGTTTATTCATTTACTTATTTATGAGTTATATATTTATCCTATCTATAATATTTTGCAGAGCTAATCTATGCAATACTGATCGATCGATCAAATTTTGTGCATCACTTTAAGTAGGTCATATTTTACGTGAAAATTTTAATTAAAACACACTGAATTTATTTCAAACTCTAAGCATAATAATTCCGCCAAAGTTTCATTTTGAGCGAGTAAAATTTGTCGGTCAAAGGTAATGAAAAGAGGACGTTCAACGCAAAGTGAATTGAATAGTGTTATAAGATTAAATAAAACATTTAAAGTGTAATATGTTTTATACGGACATAAGACATCTAGAAAGAAGGAAATGTGCATATATGCGGATTTTAAGATGTGGTTATTTTAAAGAATGCAAAAGAATCATTTTTATGATAAGTACAGTAAATGAGGAACTATTTAAAAGAGGGAATAAAGTTGAATATTTTACAAATTTTGAAAGGGCCGTGTGGCTTTGTTGGAGTACCAGCATCCAGAATATTCGAATAAAAGGTGACCTTGGTTCTGGAGAACCTATAGGAAATTAGAGAGCCGTATAATAATATATCTATCAAATTCAGCTAGATAATTTAATTAAATAAGCTTAGGGACTCCAGTTAATCTTCCCCAGAGGAAACAGCTGTTTCCATAATGAGTTAGATTTTAGGAAACTACACTTGGAAGGCAAACAGTTTATCAGTATTCCCGTAATTTATGCGAAAAAACTGTATCTTAGTAGATTTTCAATTTTTATCGCGACCCGGGATATTATTTCCAAAATAATTCTGCAGAAATGAAAGTTACCCGTGAAGACATGAATTTTATCGCTCTCCTCATAGGATGTGACAATTTACATATGTGGGCATACTTCGTGACCTTCATATCAGAGCATAGGCTATTGTTTGAGTCAACGTCACTCAAGAGTGGAATTATGTTGTTGTTGTTCCTATTTAAATTTTCGGAGATTTAAAATTATTTATTTAGTACATAGTGTATTACATTGTCCTACTACTGCCACAGAACCTTAGTGTAGATATAGATGTTTTCTAACACCTAATCTTCGAACCTAGTACAACATCTTGCCATAACATATTTAAGGATAACAAGCAAATCAAAATAATTATTTTGTTGTATTAAATTTTGTTTTTAAATGTTTACTGAAGAATGTTAGGCGTGCGTTTTTCAAAATTTATTCTGAAGACTTCATTTTGAATCTCAGGCAATAAAAATCCTCCACATTCCTAAATGTTTCCTCGAGTACGTATACTATTAATTTAAAAATTCCAAATGAAAACCCGAATGGAGTAATTGACAAATTTAATTCATAGAAGTTTCTGAAATCGAGTCTCCATGTCTCCGAGTCTTTTTATTGGAGCGAAGCTTTCAATTATCGTGGTACACTTGAAAGCGAGCGGATGATTCAGTGGGCGTCGGCGGCGATTCATTTTGCCCTAGTTTCCTTCCTCCAAAAGGCATGTCAGTTTGCAGTTACCATCTTGTCATTGGATCTTCAACACGGTCTCCAGCGGCGACTCGTCCAAGTTCCGCGGAGACCCATCCTCGCCGAAGACACGTGACGGTCAACTCCCGCGTCAATAATTTACGCAGTGACCTAGATTATTAAGGGTTCATTTGCGAGTATAATTTTACTTTGAAGGTCACAATCGGCAGGATGGTGCAAATTCGTCGATGAAATATCACGTGTTGGCTCTGCTCCATAAAACTTCGCCGGGTTTGGTGTATCTAACTTCTCGCCATTCGTTGACCTTGATGAATTACAGATGTCATGTCCTTCCGATGTTTATGGGCGGATTGAAAGCAAAAATCGACCCGGGCAAACCCTCGGATATCGGCCCCTACTGATGAGTAAAATATTCCATTTTATTACGAGACACAATGTAAGCTCACATATTAAGAGGCTACATTTCTCTTTTAGGTTTATTGTAAACAAAGTTAAACGAAGTTTACATTATTTTTATATAAACCACTTGTTTATGTGACTAGGGAGACCAAATTTTGAATTCGTTCGAACAGGACAAATGGTTAAAAAGAACAGGTAAAAAAATAATTAGAAATTTACCTCGGAAGAACGAGATTTTTTATATACACAGAAAAAACCAATCAAAACCTAAAGTAAATACATACAAATCTTTATTCTACTAAATTAAAATAATAAAATTTCAGTTTGAAAAGTGTAATATTAGTCAACTTACAGCTCCTTGCGTAATAACACGCTTTGTAATGGCACCTCATCAATGACAGCATCATGGTCTATGCTTTGTAGAATGTCTTTCTCCACTGATATCAAAATAAAGGCCTCTAAGTTATAAGCACTCAGAGAACTTCTTAGTCTGTTTTTGACAAATTTCAAAGTTCAAAAACTTCTTTCACATGTCACCTGAGTCGTGGTTTAATGTTTTTGTATGCCTCGATGAACAGATTATAGTTCTCTAAAGTGTAATAAATACACACTGAACAGTTCTGGCATCTTTTACATGATGAAGGTTGCTCATACTCCAATTCACCACTTTCTCCCAGTCTGATATCTGGGCTATCTGTACCTTCTTGAATTCTTACTTACAAGGTGTACTCCTCAGATAGGGTAAACAAAATTGTTTGAATAAAACTAAATTGAATTTTACCAGACAAAATGAAGTATATTAATTGAATCAACGGAAAAAAATATACCCGTACATTCTGAGTTGAAGAGCTCCGTTGATCGTAGACTTGGAAACTCTCAGGTTGAAAAACTTCCTTTTATAGGAAAAGAATAATATTTAAACTAAATATTGATGCCACTTCTTTGAGCAAAGAGAAGAATAAATCAATTATTCCCAAGGAAAGCTAACCCGATATAACTCGATGAAACACTTCAAATACTCAAAGACAGATCAACCGACTGATGTTTCCACAACTATGGACATATTGGAACTGATGCGGACAAAATACTCTTGTTCTATGTCACAGACGCAAAATACCAGGGAAAGAGAGGGGGTTGAAAACAGTTGTGTAAGAATATGTGCCCCGTTCTCAATGAGACCTACGGCGTGGCAATTACTATGAAGCGCTAAAAGGAATCCAAAAGATACATTGTTCGTTCTCAAACAGGAGCCGCTACCAATAAACTGAAAATTTTGGGCGTTCCTGGGGGCACATGGAAATAAAGAGAAACCGCATGATGGAGGATCTTCCTAGGACTTATTTACCTCGGGACTGCAAAGAGAGGAATGATGAGAAAGCTCTAACTAGAAAAAACGGAGGAGAGGACAAATATAAGAGAACAGGAAAACACCGAAACAACTGAGAATGGCCCAATGGAAAATATTTTATAACAACTCAGCCCAGGGATCGTGCCTACGATACTCTGGGGGGCCGCCGCCGCACTCAAATAGCTTTATAAAACGAAAAAGCAGCTGAGGCCGACGCAGCATCCACTCAGCTCCCCGGCCCAGGGCGCCGTCGCGACGCGTCGGCCCACCGGGAATTTTCCCGGTGTCCCGGCGGCCCAATCCGCCCCTGGTCCTCTGACATCACCAACTTTCAAGTTAAATTATGCAAGCGGTGCTTGCAGAGCAAATGCTAACCTAGGGATCAACGTAAAAAACTGGCAATTGTCTTATCAGATCCCAGATAATAATTACTATAACCGTGGTGATATCGTGCCACGATGGATTTCGCTCTGACATGCACGACAGGAAATTTGGTTTTCATTTTTATGTCCATTCGAGTTAACTAAGTATTCAATACATTTTTCTTTCTGAAAATTTATTACGAATTTCAGTGTAAATTGTTAAAGTTGTAGCATTAAATCTAATTTAATTTTTAATGTAAATTTCTTTCTTTCGTACTTTTTGTTTGAATTGTTTAATCGGAACGGTAAAAAGTATTTCAAGCGCAATAAACTGTAGTTCGACGAAATTTTCACATTATTTATCAAATATGAACAGAGTCCAAAACTAAAATATTTTTCTAAACGTAAGCCCAAAATCCGATGTAATCACCAGTCAATCTACAAATTTCAACTACTTATTTTATTTTGTTTCTCTAAAATATCTCACTAATTAATAATTTACTGTCCTTCATTCCATAAAATATTTCAGAACCTTGTAATTAGTTATTTTTTGTGGAAAAAATTGAAAAGACGTTTACTACGTGGTGCGACTTCCTTAGCAGGAACCAATCAACAGCTCCCTTCTGCTCCTTCCCATTGCGCGAACTCGCTGATTGCATGGTGGGTAAAGCTCAATTGATCCTGTTGGAGGCCTAGAGAGCAAAGATATTTAATTGAATGTTAGCTTCCTTATTTCTCGAAAGAACCCATTGCTTTCAGTAAAAATAACAAAAAAACTCCAAAGAACAAGATGTTCCTTCTTAAATTCCGACTTTTTCCTACTTATAGTTAGTGAAACTTTAAAGGAAAAACTTCTAACTTCGTCCTATATGAAAAGGTTTTTAACTCGCCGTAGAAATATAATTGGGATTCTTTGCAGAACCTAGAATTAACCGAAGTTAATCCAATTATCTTCCGGCATCAAACATTCGCTTATTTTTATCTTCTCGGTGCTCTGTTGAAGAGAAAACGGAAAGAATATTGATACTTCACGAGGAATTACTCAGATTCAATGCATTTCCTATGCTTACCTTTTATGTGAAACTACTTCGAAATTTTAAATATTTTACCATTATAATTGTATCAGTGATTTGACGAAGAAACAAGTCTGCCTGAGTTAATCTTAAAACAGGTTTTTTATGAGGAATTGGCTGACGGATCGATTTTTACATATAGGAAACATATCCGGCTAACACGCGTTTTCCCATGGACCTTGAATATTTTCCATAGATTTAGGTACGGATACTTGTTCAGAATTGTTTGTTTATTCGACTCGATCCTATCGCGCTAAATGTCTTTTTCATTTAAAAAAAAACACATCGCTCTTTTTATTTCTTGGCATCAATCATTCAATGAAAATGTACGTGTATTTTATATTTAAAATATTTATTAAATTAACAAATTAAACTAGTTTATTAGTTTGAAAATTATAGGCGATGGGATTGGTCTCCGTGAGAATCCAGGGGCAGATTCCATAGTATATAAAACAAAGGAAATATCTGAAACAGGAACAACGGGAGGAGCGATGGAGTATTTCCGTCCCATCACCGGAGGCTCGATTGTTCGTATTAATTCTCTGCCCCAGGAGACGACAAGGCCAGACCTGCGACTCCACAAAGGTTATATTCATTCCAAAGCTTTCTCGCCACCGATGAAACAGCAGATGCTTCTCTCGGCGTTTGTTAGTCGTCCACATTCATCATCCCGCTTTCTGTATCCATTTCCCTCAACCCTTTAACCCAACCCTTCCCCCCCACTTCTCCTCCTTTCATGCCTTATCATTTTTCTCGATAAATGCATTTTTTCTGGAAGTACATATATACTAGATGTATACCTATTTAATGTGTTTTTATCATCGCTATCAGCGGAGCTTCCGATTCTTTAGTACCGTTAATGCTATTATTAGAAGTAGGTACTCGGTATAAGCTTGAAGATGTTTGGAGTCAGAGAATTTTAATATTGGAGATGAAAACGAGTAAAATTGGCATTTTCTTAGTTTAAAGATTTATTTTATGTCATGAAAAGTTAAGCTTACATGTTCCAATTATATTTCTTATTAAAAACATGAGTCATTATAGCTTAACATCATACGTGCGTGTCTCTCTCTCTCTCTCTCTCTCTCTCTCCCCACCCCACCGTCCCGACTCACTCCACCTCTGTTTTTCTCCTTCTCTCTCCCATCTCTTTCTTCTACTCTTTTCTCTCCTCGTCCTTCACCTCTCACTCCCCGTCTATCCCCCTTCTTCCTTCGCCTTTTTCTCCCGCTCTTTCTCCTTTTCTTTCCTGCTTTTTCTCCATCTCTCACCCTCTCCCTTTCTCCCCCTATTTCCCTCTTTCTCTCTCTCTCTCTTTACCTTCCTGACCCTCCACCTCTAACTCCCCATCCTTCCCCCTTCTTTGTTCGTCTCTCTCACCCCCTTCTTCCTCCCCTATTTTCCTCCCTCCCTCCCTCTCTCTCTCTCTCTCTTTTTCCCTTCCTATTCCTGCACCTCTCATTACCCCTCTTTCTCCCCCTCTTCCTCCACCTCTCACTCCATCTGTCACTCCGCCTCATTCTTTCCCTCTTTATTTCATTCTTTCCCACTTCTTATCTCACTCCGCCTCTTCCTCTTTCTTCTTCTCCCCCCCCCCCCCCAATTCCCTCTTTTTTCTCCCTCTCTCTCTCCTCCCTTTCTTCTCATCTCGCATCTTCTTTCTCTTCATCTCACTGCCCCTTTTTCTCTTCATGTCACTACTGCTTTTTCTTCCCCTCTCACTCCCTCGTGAGACTGTGAGGTATCAAAGCGATATCCCACGTTCGATATTTGGAAATAACGTTCTTTGGATGTGACAGAAGATAGCAAGTAGCGTAAGGAATATATCAGAGAGAAAATAGCAAGAACAAAACCGGCTTGTCTCTTTCCTCCTTTATTTATTTCCCTCGAGGATCATTTTTGATTTGTTTCTCGATTCCATCTGCGTTGTTCCATTATTTTTACATCTTATTGAAAGATATCTACGAAAAAAGTGTCATTAAATGCGAAATAACGTTTTCAAACACAAAGCCTGCACGTATCTTGGAAAAATTTCGGCGGCATACTCGAAGGTCTTTTTTGAATAATATTGCAGGTTATTTAGGTGAGTGGAGAGAGGAAAAGTGATATAAATATTCAATCTTGCGACTTTTATCCTTTTCGGTTAAAACCGACTTCCTTATCAAATAATATAAGTTTGAGCGCAGCGACAGAATAAAATGCATGGAATTCCTTTGTATTCATCAACGCAACATCTCTGTTCTCTGCTTATTTTCTTTCTAAAATATAGGTCACTTGTTTAGCCATAAAGTTGCTTAGTTGATTAGATTAATCTTTAAGCTGCAAGATAGCTTTAATTTATCGGTATTTCTTTCTTATGTGAGATAGCATGAATTCTTGTTTGTATTTATTACGTATTGCAAATACATTTTAGTTGAAACTTGAAGACTAGATTACCCTATTTTTTCAAGTGAATTGTGCCCGATTTATGAATATTTGTCTCATTCTTTATACCGTTTTATAATATTTGAGACAATTTTCTTAGATTGTTTTCAATGTAACCTGCCATATTTGCCTGAAGTTAAGCTTCAAAACAGCAACAAAATATAGTACCAACGCTAAATGTGCTCCTTTATACTAATTTATCTCACTTCAGCGGGCGATGCCATGCCTGTTTTTCGACATGGGATAAATTGCTCCTTACGGCCATAAATTATCGGTTCAGGCTCCTCCCTTGCGTTCGCCAGCTTCTCTCAAAAGCCTGTCCGTCGGAATTCTGCGAAAAGGGTTGGGACGTTGAGGAAGGATCTCTCCTTGAGGAGGAGCGATCATCGTTAATCCTCCCCTATCCTCCGGCTTCTGTCGCTCTCATTGAAGATGCCGCGAAGACCGCGAGGGCATCTGGTAGGGACAGCGGCGGATGAAGCAGTTGCGATTCGATAAATTGAATTCCGAATGCGAGATATCACCACATCGCTTCGGAATGTCATGATTATAAGTAGTAATTAAATGAATAGATAAAAGGCCGCGGGAATTAATAGTACGACCTGTCGTTGTCGATATACTTTTCCGTTTCCGAGCGACATGTCGCAGGTGTCTAACAAGGAGTACGGTGGCTTCCCTTATAGACGCATACCTCTAGGGAGATGGCTTTAGCTATGTTAAGCATTTTGCTGGAATTTAGGGCTGGGCCTTCAGCGTGAGCGCCTATTCTCGTGGGTCTGTCCGTCCGTCCGTCCGCATGGGGTCATTTTTTCATTATTGCTAACATAAACAATTTCACAAACAAACGTTTAATTTCCTTACGTGTGCATGCAATATTTTTAAATATGAAGAAAATAGATTATTTATGATGAAGAAAAGAACTTTAAAACGCTATTTCCTTACGTACAGGTATGTCATTTCTTTCTAATACTCCATTGCACGAAACGCACCCATTTGTGATACGCTGTACACTTTCCTAACTTGTTATACTTTACCATTGGTTACTTACATCTTCAAAAACATGTAGGTAAAAACAATCCAACGGTTGATAACATCACATCATTATAATTCTGCAAAATTAACACCTCACCTAAGAACACAAAGACGAGCTGCGGCTTCAATGAAGTATTAACTCTTTGGATACTTCATGCTTTCCGACTATCTAAAAAGATTTTATACAAAAAATAAATTAAAAGTATCGGAGATTCATTTATCTTGAGTTGTTTTCGTCAAAAGCTCGCCATTTTAATTACAAAATTTACACTATGGGCTCTTTCGGAAAAAACGCTACTAGTCGTAAAACTAATTATCTACAATGGGAAATGTTTTAATCCTTGAATGCTGCATAGATATTTCAATATTTCTGTTACACCAATCAGCAATAATTTATGATAAACCTACACTCAGTAATTCAGATAAAATGTAGTTAAATGCATTTCTTATGTGCAATGGCTTTAATTGTGTTTATCCCATTCTTTTTATTCATCATCCAACATTTTTTATTTGCTTTTATCCAAGCTTATTCAGGAATCAGTCCATCTGTATACATGGGAAAATTTCACGAAAATTATTAATTTATTAATTTTAATAAAAGCGTTATAAGTTAATTTTGCTTGCCAAATCACGATGCGAAATGGAGCAAGTACCGAGTTATTAGTAGTTCTATCAAAGCATAATATAAGTTTTAACACGAGACCACATCTCTGCTAGCGTCTCCACGTGACTAAATTATAAACACGTCATTTACGGGTTCTGTTACGGAAACAGGCTCAGCTGGAGACGCATAAGACGTGTCTTTGAGTCACCGAGGAGTTATGTGAACTGCCACCGTAGAAAATTAGGGAAAATAGGATCTTCGAGTAAATCATTCGATGGAAGGTAAGCATCAGTATCTCAAACATTCTGGAATGAGTGATACGTTTGACTTGCTTCCACCTTTGCGTGAGTCTTATTAACAACTGGCAAAATTGCTCCAACTTCCCTATCCAACTCCGGCAAGCTGTTCCTCTTTCTCCCTCTCTCTTACTCACTATCTTTCTAGACGTCACGAGAAATAAAAAGAAGAATAACGACAGTCTGTCGCCTGAACCTAAAAGTATTATTGTGCTAGGCGGTTTCCAGGGATGACGACCGAGTTGTGCCACAGGGGGTGGGTCAATTATATCAAAGAAAAATTGTAGCGAAACAAGTAAATGTGGTGATAGCGAAGGTTTACTGGCACCCCCTTTTCGCCATTAACCAAATAGGAAACGGCGTTCCTCGTTATTAATTTTTAAAAGATGTAGTTTATCGCTTAAATAAGTGAAATTCTTAGGAGATAATGAAATTTAGTTTAATATAGTTTATTCATCAATGGATCTTAGTAAGCGCAAATAGCACCAAGTAATAATCGGAAACGAATAATGAAATATCTTTAACCTGGCCCGCGAAAAAGTGAAAGTCGTGCGCAAGTAAAGGTCACATTTTGGGTGGGCCCCTTTTCCGTGTTTTTGTCTTCTTGGAAGGAGTAATGGACGCACGGGGAAATTTCGCGACTATTTTGAAAAAAAAATCGATAAACCCTTAAACTTTTAAAGTACCAATGTTGCCTATAGGCAACGCTTGGTATGTCTCTCGTTGGCCTTATGTTGCCTATAGGCAAAGTTATGCACGTCACAGTGTTTTATTTTTTTCGTTTAACATGATAAAGTTAAACAGCCTAATAAAAGCAACATTTCTGTAGAATATATTTTTTGTTTTAAGAAAATATCTCTATAGTTGTCTAAGATACAAATTATTTATTGAATGTCAACATTTTGAGGATATGTTGGGCATTTAAATTCGGTCCGTGGGAACCCTATTTTCCATTTTAAAATGAGCCTTTTTAAAGCCTAAAGACCTAAACGTCGATAAAAAGCGATAAACCGTCTAATTAATCAAAGTTATCGCCGGTTAAAATTAAAATTAAGAGAGTGGACAAATAAATGAGTACGCTCATTCTTTAAAAGCTCAAAAACTCGTTCCGAAGTAGTGAACGGGAAACTCGAAAGAGTTTTGCAATTATTTACAGTTAAAACATATTAATCGATACGGAATTATAGAAAAAGACCATTGGTGCGTATGCATGTTTACCTATATTCTCATACACAATATGTTTACGCGTAAAATTGTTCACAAAGTGATACGATTAATCCGCTCGTCGCATGAATTTGCCGAAAATAGAATGATAATATATTCTTCTTACTCGATGACGTACAGGACGAAGATAAAATTCATGTTGGAAAACGTATATTTTTCTCTCGAACACAGTTAAAATCGATTATAAATGATTATCTAGGTGAAAATCGGCGTGTAATAGACAAAAATAATGACTCGTCGTTATTTTAACTTTGTCAGGTAAAAATCCTAATCGAGTTTTATAGTTTTCCTGATCTCAAGAAACGAAAGGAAAACATTTGATTCGTTCCGAAATGCTTCCTCTCTATTAATCCGTTTGAAAGTTTCGGAATAGTCTTGTTACACCGCGCCATTTTCATTCATCCCCTTCTAAATGGGTGGCTTCCCCCTACAATTCCTCCGGTTGCATTAAAAAAAACTTTCTTATAGTTTAATCGGATTCTTTGGACCCTATCGGCGTCATTCACGGATCATTAAATGTTAATTCGGCGCTTCTTACGCCGGTTAAATCCCTTTAGGAATCTATTATATCCCGAAAAAGGAGATTAAGCAGACGTCATATGCTGCATGGAAATCCCTGTCCGTTGAATAATTTATGGGGAAGATATTTTTGCTTTCTCATACGCGAAGTACGTATATGGAGAGATTATTGTGATCGCAATAAAAGTCTACTTCGAGATTGCGATGAATATCCACCTTTTAAGTGCTCCCAAATCAGGAAAGAGACTTTTTTGAGTCCGTCTGTAGGTCGTGCGTGGATTAAGGGACTGAACGCTTTAACAGAATCTGGATAAATATCGCATTTATAGAGGATAGTACTACACCCAGTTAAATGTGCCGAATCGCTCAAAAAAAGGGAGGGTAGGTTTTTATGGTAGATTTTCACGAAACGTCGATTTAATAAAAAATTTCTGATAGCATTGGATGAAAATTCATCTAGTTGAAACAGTTTCGTCTCGTTAATAATAATGTGTAGGCTATAAGCCTCGAGAAATAAACATTCAACATCCTATGACATCATAAAACGTCGATTTTTGCGCCCAGCTACCGCCGAGCTCTCCTTCATTCTACAGCAGCGTAGTTCTTGATAAACTGTGCTTAAATACGCATTAATATGCGAACTAGATGCGTATTTATATGAGACGTTTTTGGGCAATTTATTTTATTTTTAGGAACAAAAGTTATTTAGTATATAAAAGAAAATCTATAACATATAGCTGCTTCTGACATAGGATATTGGAAGAGGATATAAATTATAAGGCACATCTAGATGAGCTATACACTTGAAATTTGGCACGATTATTGGGTTTCGGTCAAAACCGAAAGAAAAAAATCCGAAATGGTCAAAATTCTAATTTTTACGATTTGTTTTTACCCCATCACTCAGAATAGCTGCTTCTGACATAGGATATAGGAAGAGGATATAAATTATAAGGCACATCTAGATGAGCAATACACTTGAAATTTGGCACGATTATTGGGTTTTGGTCAAAACCGAAAGAAAAAAATCCGAAATGGTCAAAATTCTAATTTTTACGATTTGTTTTTACCCCATCACTCAGAATAGGCTGGCATGCTTTCAGAATGCAAGTGCAATCTACTAGTATAATCTAATATTATAAACATTGGTTTTATCGTTAAATTTGTACTAATTTATTATCTAATTAAAGAATACGGCATTGATATGACTGCCACTGGGTTCTTGAAAAATTTACCCTTAAAAAATTATTTTATTCACTTCAATTTAAAGCTTTCATTAATTTATAAGAGAAAAAAGTTTATTACTTTAAATACAATTAATTAATATGTTTAACTTAAAATTTAAACGTTTAAACAGTTTTTAGTGCAATAAATGCATTACGTAAACGTATCAGCGTCCATAGTTTTTCATTATATTCACTACCATTTATTTCCATTTTATACACCATCTATCCAACCATGCACAGTAATTAACTCCGTCAATTTCACCTGTGTTTAAATTTAACAAATCAAGCGCAGACGTACCGATGTACTCGGAATTTGAATATGAATGAAGAATTAAACTCGTTGCCTATATAATTTCTCCAGCTGAAGGCTCTTATTTGGACTGAAAATCCGAATTTCGCGGTATGGACTAATCGTGGCAATTGAAAGGAAACAAACATGTAACTACCTCGTTTTTGGAGGGTGTAAAATAATAGCGTGGGTGTTGGGTTAATTGAGAGGGAGAGAGAGAGAGAGAGATGAATTGCATCATCCAAAAGATTTCGAGACCGGTGTATTCGACGAGAGTAATCAAAACTCCACCCTGTCGGCGATGGAGCGCCTTTCATTATGTCACGAAATATCGCGAGCGAAGAAGCATCAGGGGACCGAACACCAACGCCGTAAACCTCTACGCCCCTCCTCTAGGATACTAAACACTTTCAACCTCTCCGAGGATGTCGTAAAAGCGTAAACCTCGCGCTATCTCCTTCTCGTGACGTCACCTAAGTATTAACGACATGGCAATCGAATCTTCCTTGCGGGTAAAGCGAAAGAATTGCATCAGAATGGTTCCTATAACCACTCCGATGATTAGTTTTTCCTGCCTGCCCCATAGGCTTAAGAGGTGTCATAAACATTCAGTTTGGTGCGGGATATCTTTTTCTGCCAGACGTCTATTTTTATCGCCGGAAAAGAGTTTTAAAAATGTCGTCGTGCGCTGGATGAGAGAAGAAAAATTGCCGAAATTCAACGAGAAATAAACCTCTTTCAGACGTTGTAATAGTTATTGTTATTATTTAAGTTAATATTGGACGATAAAATGTGAAATCTCTATGTATTTCGTCATATATAAAATCAATTTTTTATGGAATAATTTTGTATGTATTTGCACCCACTTGTTTCGCAAAGTATTTTTTTTGAAAAATTTATTAATGTCGCTTTGTATATCGTATAAATTTTCACCATTGTCGTTTATTTTCATTACACATTACGGAGAAGACGAAACTTTGTATGATCAAATTCAATATTTATAAATATTATATTTTGGATGAACTCGCATTTACATAATATTAGACAACATATTTACCGCCATTTGTATCTCATTTTCATCGGACGTGGATTTCATCGCACAAACTACTTTTTCCACGCAAACTATCCTGATTATTATATTTTCACAGATTCACTATGTATCGCGATTTTTCCTCGGATTAACATTTCCGGTCATACTATACTACGTCTTGTGACGATATTCGCGGTAAAACCTGGAGTGTTTGAGAAATTGTGAAAGCATTAAGGAAAAACATTTTACAAGTACCTATTCAGCGTAGAACACCGTTCAATTTTTCCATCCCTTCCTAATGAATGCCTTATAAAAATTGTCCATCTGCTCACATTTTAGTAGGTCGTGATAACAGTAGAGTAGTTGATTGAGAAACAAACTTTCAATTTAATACCATTCAGTTCTACATAAAGGGATTTTATAAACTCATTCCATCTGACCGTGCGTATGAGTTCATCTATAATAATTTCTATTAAATCGAATATATTAGGACTACTAAAAAACAGCTGGGGAGTTATAAGGCTGAAGAGCAATCTAAGAAAAAAATATATATCAAAATGTATAGTAACATTTTCTGGTAGATTCAATTACAGCAATAACTGAATGAGGGTATGTGCATTTGTTTTTTTTTTAGATAAAACTACTTTTAGTTACGATTTATTTTAGTGATGTTACTTCAAATGCTAATGCGATAAAAGAAATTTATCCAAAGTTATTGTCAGAGAAAATATAAAGATGCTTCAGAAAACTTTCATAGTTTATGGTTTTATATAATTTTAGCAATAAGTAAAAGTCACGTTTAATTTGGATCTTGGGATAAAAAAGTACTGTATTTATTAACTCTAAAAGAAGATAGGCAGAGATATGCAAATATCGATCCGAGAAAGAATAAAATTCGGTATTACCTTTAAGAAGGGCTTCCCTCTGGGTCATTTCCCCTCCGCTCCACTATATTCTCCAGTGACTACAATTCGCCAATTAATTTAAGGCTACCAGGCACTCATTTTCCTCGCTGCTGCCTCACAAATCCGTCCTGATTAAGTTAAGGATGGAAGTTCCCGCCTTTGAGAAAATCTCATCTCTGGAACATAGCAATCCCATAATTTTCCTTTTTCTCTTCTTCTCGCCTTCATTACTCCTTTTCATCGAGTTTTCTCGCGAGGGTTCCAATCGATATCCCTCGGAGCGTTTATAAAAGCAAATGACGGAATTATAAAGAGAATTTATAGCTGGTAATCATGGAATATAACGAACTTGCTCATAAAATAAAGAACTGATGATTTTATCATTCAATACAGATCCACCATATTTGACCGGTCCAATTTCATGCGTGAGGTCTTATAAATAAAAATAGAAGTATTTAAATTTTTATTCGCTTTCTGTGTGTGTGTGTGTGTGTGTGTGTGTTTACGCGAAAACTAAATATTTTGGAGGTCTAGATTCACCCTATTTTATAGGGGATTTGTTAACAGGTCCGCGGTTTTGCGCTGATATGTTGCTAGCCTAGCCAAGCAACCGCCTTTTACAGTGGGAAGCGCGTTACGCACACTCTGTCACTCGTAAGGAAGGAGAGAAAACAGGTGCCGCATGCCCTTAACGACAGAGGCAGAGGGAGCAAGAGCTTAAAGTCCCTTCGGAAGGCCGGAGGGCTTTTACTCGAGCGTTTCCCTCACAAATTGGTAGAGGCCAGACAAAAAAATGGACCCTCGTCGAATTGGACCTCGAGACCAAAGCTTGGAAGGCATGCGCTCTAACAACTCCGCCACCAATCCCCATACACCCACATGGTGTTTCGGAAATGTTTCATAATTCAGGAGGTCAAACTGAAACAAAAAGTTTTGCTCAGCGTTGATAAACAAACGCTTCCTAACCGTGCTACAAGACATTTTGTGATTGTGGTCGTTAATTTAATTTTTTTGTATACCAACAAATTTCATGATTGAAAATCCACTTCCTTCCCTAATGATAAATCCTCTCCGCCCCTTCTTCCTTCCTTACGTTCTCTATCCCTCTCCATCTACATAAGAGCTTATATTAGGTATATCAAGTTATATAACACGAAGTGTAATGTCATGATGATGCTATATGACATCATGTCATGGTGATGCTATATTTCGGGTTGCCTGAAGGAATTTAACTGAACGAAACCGAATTAATTTTCACGTTTTCAGTTTCTTGTTAAAGAATTATAATGCAATGAGAAACTTCAGAGTAGGAACGGACTGAACACATACTTACCTATATTTTGTATTATCTGTTTTCGTGATGCGTATGTAATAATATACATAATCGTTTACACACATGCATGTATGTACACACCTCACTGTCTTTCATCAGTCATTCGCGTAATGAGGACGTATAGTATAAATCACTCGTTATCTACATTAAAGAGTCCTATCTGGAGTGGATGAGTTAACGGAAGGCAATTAGTGAGAACACTTTCGAGGATATGATAACTCGGCGACGTATCGCCAGAGTGAGATAAAAAATTAGAGTGGCTCATCATCTTCATCGCACACGAAACCTCCAGTTTCACATGTTATTTCAACTATACCGCCATAGTTTTACCGTGAAGGCGTAGATTCCCGTATTATCGTAATGAAAACAAACCATTATCTATGTTCGATATCTCGTTGCGTCTTGATTGAACGAATAATTAAAAGTTGTTTTTATCAACACGATTAAACGATTAATTTACCTCGATTTTTAATGCGAGTTTAAATTAAGCAGGCATTTTGGAGTTCCTTGATAATTCGATATTGATATAATTTAGATGTAAGTAATCATTTCCCTCTCAAGCTGAGACATCAAATATGGTAGCTATGCCCAAGTAGATTTTATTATGTTTTAACCTTGGTAAGACGGTAGAATTTATTGGAGCTTTGTTTAGAACTGCACTTCATATCATAAAGATAAAATTCTTTGTGCGCTGTATATCTTCCCGAGTCCAATTATAATGTGAACCTTACGCTAATGCTTTTCAAATTCTTAAAAGCAATCTGTGCGCAACGAAAACACTACGGTTGAATCCTCGTGATAAGCTCACTCGCAAACTATTTTCGGTCCTCAAAGAGAAAACTGAAACGAAGGCCACAAGTGAAAGCAATTGCCAGGGAAGGTCAACTAATTCGTGTAACCAAACGAGCAAGGTCGTGCTTGTCGGGGTGCTTTATAAGACCTGCAAAGTCCGTGAAAGCAATTATCTATTCGACCTGTTGTACGGTTTACTCATGCGTTCACCAATTATGTCACTCCAAAACACATACATCCGCGCGAGGGCGCGCACACACACACACACATACAGACACACGCAAACTGGGCTCGATAAACATCTTGTTTATTTTCCCTCGGCCTAAGTATTTTTTTTTTTTTCGCCAGCAGTTTGACTTTTTCGACGATAAGACCGTTCTTTTGCTCGTCGCCTAGCCTTCCGAGATCCCCTCACAGTGTTGAATTGTAGTTCTCAGCCTGAGGACGCGTTCTTCCTGGCTCACTGAGTGGTCGAGGATTGCGTCAAAGAGGTTGCGCATGCGTGGGTCTCATTCATCGCCTCTTCATGGTTTCATTGGAATCGTCGCGCGGTCAAAAATGGAATCCCTCGTGAGTGCAATTCATCGTTCGCTATCTTTATTTCCGAAACAAGTCCTCGGTAAAATCCTTAATGGTTTTCTATGTTCTTTTAGTGTGTGATTATACTTTGTAGGTGCATAATCAACTCGAGTTAGCGCGCTGTGTAAACGCGTATTTCTGCGATCGATAAATGATTGTGTCTACGGATCGTTTTTGCTTCAGTGTGCGTTACTTGTAACACTCGGCATCTCAGTTTTTAAAGTCGTTTTACTATCCTATTATATTTCTATGTTGTATTTAGTGCCAGCAAACGATTTCGCTGTATCATTTACAGGTTTTATCGCTTCGATTAAACCGTCTGCGGTTATCGTTCTTTCTCGCGAATATGTCACTTAAAAATAGCAATTCCCAGCGTTCCTAGCTCTCTTATTTTTATCGCTTTTATTTTTTGGGAAATATATATTGAGATTTTCTAATAGTTTGGCGTATATCGCAATGTTGCCTTTCAGTGCAGTTCCGCAAGCGAGCATTTCACTAAAAACTGTATTGTTTTCAATTTAATGCCAAACGTAAAGATTGCTTAAATTAACATTTTGTAATATTAATATTTGTATTTCATTTTAATTTGATCTCTTCTTTGAAAGATTTCACACAAATATTTTGCTCATATTTACTCGGAGAATGGAGTTTTTTGGTAGTTTAATTTGTAATCTTCGAGAAGAGCTTGAAAATAATTAATTCGGGAATATGTAGCAAATCTAAAAAATAAATTTACGGTTATATATCGAAATTTTAAAATTTGATTCCATACATTATGAAATTCAATTTTAAATTGGAAACCATTGAAACCATTGGCAGCCCACATAAACTGCCATATAAGTGATAATACCATTACATGGGCGCTGCTGTTGACTGTTATCTAACTTAATAATCAGATGGCGAAGGGAAATTTGACAGTTATTTTTGGTGAGCATTTTTCTGTTGGGTTTAGTAAATGTTCAAAATATTGGTCCGTTCGCCCGCACTTCGTTAAGGCATCCGTCAGCGGCAAATTGGTCCTGTCAATGATGGTTTAACCTTAGATTTTTCCTTTTTACTCGGAAGCGACAATGGCACCCTTGAAAAATGTTGCCTCAACGCGGTTAACGATGCACAATTAAGCCAAATAATTCCATTGATAATCTTTAAAATATTCATCTAAACAAAAATAGCTTGATATTAAAACAGTGGGGTGAAATACAAAAGTATTCTATCATCTGAAAAAAATTCACAACCGAACCCTAACGATGTAGAGTGAAGCGTATAGGTGTTCTCCATATTTTTTCCGTCAGATAACCAATTCGAGAGTACAAGAGCCCCCAGCGGACCACCAGCTCGTCACCGCCTCTCTCGTGGCGCCGCGCTTCGTTGAGCTGCATATTGGATGAGCAAGCGGGCGAGAATCAATCCTCTGGCGACCTTTCTCAGAGAACTACTGAACTGGGATACCATTCTGAAATTCCCACTCGATCTTTAATTTATGTCTTTAAAGGTTTCCTTTCGCACTCACCTGTTTCTTCATTTACGAATAGCACGTGAAAAAAGTCGTAGTCGACCGTTCGGTAAATTTGCGCACAAATTACTTAATTTTTTTATCTCTTTCTTTCGAAATCTATCGATTCGAAAACGAATGAAAAGAACGTCCTTGAAAATGCAAGGAAAGAGCAAAAAACAACGCATCTTGAATTAAAGAGGAGCTGAAAAGATGAATCAAGATAAAAAAAGATGAAGTTATTTAAATAAAAATACAACTTTTAAAAGCAGGAAAAATGTCTTAAGTGACGAGGAAATGACGTGACGCGATAGGACATCATTCTTCCACTTTATCTTATCGGTGGCACGTTCCAGCTATATGGTCTACCCCTTCCACCTCTTGCGGTTCGTTATTCTTTTTCCATATTCTCATTTTTCCTACGTTATTTTTCCGACCTCTCTCTTTTAGATTCCCAGTATCAAATATGCCTTCCTCTCTGTCGGTCTTTTTCAGAGCGCGTCGATTCCATTGTTTTATCAAAACACAGGCGAGGACCGAAGGATTAACTCGTCTATTTCCTATTAGTTCTGACTGTTATTTTTGGAAAAGATTTCTTTGAAAAAGATAAGATGCTTAATGGGTCAACTTCTCCCTTTCTTATCAGCTCCTATGGTATTCCTGACGGGAATTGAGCAATCGAAGGCGAACAAATTCCGAACCGAGAAGTGTCTATTCCGTAAAAAAATGTTTCATTCGAACATTATTTTTTCCATCCTTAATCCACGCAAATCGATTTCTATACATTTTTTCCTTTCATCGAAAAAAATTAAAATCCAGAAATGAATCACTTTACAGTATTTCTACGATCTCAAGATTATTATTCATTTGCATGCGATTTTTTCCGACGGCGACGACGTCGTATACATGGTCAAGTGCGGCTTATAACGGAATTATTAGAACGAGGTGAATGTTGCCCCATTCAGGGCTTCGTTCAGTACATCTGACCTCCAAGTGGCCACGACGTTGTTACACATTTTTGCGATATAAAAATTTTCTCCCGAATACTCTTTGAATTGGAATTTTGGTTGGTTTCATTAGCAAACATTTCCTTAACCTTTTAACTTCTGAGGTGCGGTTCGTGAGCTACCGTATTATACAAAGTACTCCGCTACTCTTTTCCAACAGTTTATATTTTGCGAAGTAATATAGTGTATATTAATTTTTCTTTTGATTGCCTCTTAACATTATTATACAGGGAAAATCCTAATGCAGATATAGTACCGTATTATACGAAGTACTCCGCTACTCTTTTCCGACAGTTTATATTTTGCGAAGCAATATAGTGTATATTAATTTTTCTTTTGATTGCCTCTTAACGTTATTATACAGGGAAAATCCTAACGCAGATATAGCTTGTGAATAAATAACAATAAAAAACAATAGCGGTCTGGTAAACCGAACCTCACTAGTTAAAGGCTAAACACTCAGAAAGAGGTGAATGTTAAAAATATAAAACAAATCTAGTTTTACTAGATTCCAGAAGGAACGCAGAAGTCCGTAAATGGGCTATGTAACAGTTTCTTGCTCTTCGGAAATATTCGATTTAGTATCTATTCACGGTTACACGCACAACTGCACGAATTTCTCCTGTTGACATATATATATATATATATATATATATATATATATATATATATATACACGCGTAACGTATATATATGTTCTGTTTATATATACATTATCCGGATAATATTAATAATACTCCAAGGCATAGGGTTAGCTTGCATTAAGATAAAGAAAATAAGTGGTTCAAAAATGTTAAAAGGGTTCGGTAAATTTTCAGAATCATTAAATTCAATGACATAGAGTATAATTAGACAAAGGAGTATCTTTTAAGAGTATCTTTTGAAGTAATGAAACAAAGTCCCACTGAAGTGCACGGGATTAAGGTTATAAAATCTAACAATAAAAAGGCAGTCTTTAGTGTCCTAGCTGCATAGATACTTGTGAGTGTAGTGAGTTAAGAAATAATCGGTTTTACGACAAGAGGGATGATTCGGAAGTAGATTATTACCATTATAATCGCCATCTGCGGACGCGTGGAAGATTCAAGATCCTCTTAATTTATTAAGCATGCCTCTTATTATGAATTATGGGCATCTGAAGAGCACTTCACGCGGATCTATATGGCGTGCACCGCGCTAGATATTTGGATTAATTATTTAGCGTAGCTATCAAACTCGAACGTTGTAAACAAACACATTTCTTTCGACTATAAAATCTTACTTGAGTAATTGTTTTTTCCCGTTTTGATAACACTTACTGACATAAAAAATACATCCACTTCTGTATTTATCGTATTTCGCATAAAAGAAGCATGTTTATGACATTTTAAAACAAATTTTATCTCGAATTTGTTCTAGATATTAAAGTAACATCTTTTTGAACATTGTGGTTCCTTGAGCAATATTTTACCACAGATTTAAACGTTTTTAAGGAAAAATTGGCAGTGAAAATTGTTTAGTTACGCTTCAAAGGACTAAATACGTACCATCATATAGTTTTTATTTATTTCAAATATTTTTTTGCGAATTATGATAATACATAATTGCCATGTGTGCACCTTGTCATTGTTTGGAGCATGATAGTGGCATCGAATAAAGTTTGTTATCTTTCTAATTTATTAAAGAATTTGAGGTAGCATTCATAATCAAGGGGTGAGTGCCAAGCCATGGTGTAACTAAGAGGGTTGTTTACTTCTCCTGTATCTTCCTAAAAAAGCCATCAATAACCCTTGAGGAGAGATTCAGCTAAGCATAAGTAGTTATGCTTAGCTGAATCCCTCCTCAACAGCGACCAGCAAAGTTAACTGAAGGAAAGGGGTCGTACATTTGAGGTTGCTTAGCAACCGCACCCCCGACAATTCCATTTGCTACCTCCTTAGTGCTCTCGGAAAATCAACATGCTGCGAGCGTTCGGAATTCCCTCGAGTTTCCTAAGCTTTCCGTCTCGTCCCTACTTCTCCATTCTCTCCCTCTTCTCTACCTCCATCTCTTCAATGGAAGAGGGGACCTTATGGTCTCAATTTCGCCCTGAAAAGGAAGACAATTATCTATCTATCTATCTCTTTCTCTCTCTCCTAAACTCCTTCCTATATCCGCGTGCCACTCATAACTCCGTCTGACCTAATTTCTTCCGCTCTCCAATTTCGAGTTTTACGTCTCAGTTTTTGGTAACTTATGTCATCAGTTAGCTCGAAACCTCCCTCCAGTAATTTCGTCACAATTATGGCACCCAAAAAAACGTAAAATAAGAATGAAATTCTTTCCGGATCGGCGTATTTTTATTTTAATAGAGTTCGACGCGGCGAATCATAAGAGTTTTTCCCTCATTTTCAACGCGAATATAGAATTTCACAATGTCACGGATAATCTAATAATACTATAATAATAACCCGTCATATGACGGGTTCTCGATTCTAACGCTCTTTTAAGAGCGTTAGTTTTCGATTCTCACGCTCTTTTATGACGGATATTTAAGAGCGGCGCCACTCGAGCGTTATGCACAGAAATGGAGAACTATATGAATAATATAAATAAGATATGACCTTCGGTTGTTACTTTTCGCAGCGATCAGTGATGACAGATGGCGCTTTCGGGTGAAGTTCTCTGCAACGCGGGCGAAACACTGAGTTTTTATAAATATGCAGTCTACGCAGCCTTACCGGAAAGCGCCATCAATTGTAAGGAAGATATATTTAAAATTTTGGAAATGTAGATTATTCGAGGGGTTGCCTGTATGATGGTTTTTTCATCGGTTGTGTTTACTCATCGCTTCGCTTACGGAAACATTTAGTAAAAGGCTTATTTAATTAATGGAAAGGATATTTTTAAACCGATACGCTTTTTCAATTTTTGCTTCAAGACGCGTTCTCCCTTCCTTTTATCTTTCTTCTCCTCCACTCTTTCCTATCGGTCTTTCCTTTTTCACCCTTTTTTCCAACCCTTCTTTATCTCTTTGTTTCTGTATTCTTCCCCAGTCCTCTCCGCAGCTCATCAATAACCTGACAACTCCCGTCACTCAACAACATCCTCTCCCTTAGGAACGGCATTCATTCACGCTAAATCCTGTTATCTCATCCCGCGAGACCATCCGTATTCTCTCTCGCGTTTCTGCCCATCCTCGTAATTGGAAGCCCTGAATTGCGAAATCTTCAGTTTGATTCCTTTTGGCTAATCTCATGCATGCATTCGTCTTTCCTTTCCCCTCCATATCCCTAAACAAGTTAAAGCTTATGTTCCAGAAGGTGACAACCATGGGGGAGATATTTCTCCCAATTAGCAAGACTCCCTTTTAACGCATGAAAGCATCAGGCCAGTGTCGTTTTGATTTAAAGGAAAATGGAGGGATTAGATGGGATAGGGGAGAAGGAACCGAGGAGAGAAGGAGAAGCGAAGATGCAAGGAAGGGGAGAGAAGGAAGGAAAGCGGAAGGAGAGGAGATAAAGGGGTCGTGGTTGTTGGAGGAGGTGATTTGTCAGCGAGCACGCGAGTGTGGAGTGGATTGGGAATAATTTGAACATGCCGTTGAACTGAAAGAGAGAGCGAGAGAGCAAGAGAGAGAGAATGGTAGAGGGAGTTAAGAGAGTGCGAATAACTGAGTTAATGAACGGATGGGCGACGGAGGAGCATTTAATTCGGAGCATTTTGCATCTCTAGCCTCTAATCTGGGTATAAAAATTGAAAGCACTTATGCATACAAAAGAACTGCGTCCGAGCGAGATGATTTAAAAGTTTCCCAAGTAATCAAAAAAGTATTTATAAAATCCTCCTTTTTAATCATATTTTAAACGACGTTTGTCATGATTACTTCCCTCGCTGCCGCGACATTTTCCCCCTGCCGAGAAATTTGCGAACTCGCCGCATTTATTTGTAAATCTTATCGTTTACCACTTTCCTTCTGTAATAATGTTTTTGTTTGTTGCTCTCATTTTTGGATTTAAATTAAATACCCTGGGATGTCATTACTTTTTTGAAGTTTAATAAGCAAAATGGAGCTAGAAATTTTCAGGGAAATATCCATATTCATGGTTTACGTACTTGAAATGAAACGATCATCTCTGTTTTAAAATTATTTTCTTTGTACACGAGATGTAAAAATCTCTCAATATATGTTTCTTCTGTCACTCTACGTAAATCATTTTAAACGTGTATTTAAAAAAACATTTCGACTAGGTTTAAGATTGGTATTTGGTAGGAATTGTTTAATTAGGCACTAAAAGTCAATGAAGAAAAAAAGGTTCGAGGTCGACTCTAGGATATCATTTTGTTTCCTGTACGATAACACGTAAAAATCGAATTTTCGACGTGCAGGCTTTCACCCTTTCGCATATTAAGTTTTTAAATTCAACATCGATCTTCGGGCCGGGACTGCTTTAAAGAAGAAAGAATAATTTCTTACTCTTTTCATCGAATTTTGACATCAATTCCAAATCGCTCATATTTATCCTTTAAGCCGCATATTGAGGAGGGATTGCCTATTAACCATTTGCTTCTGTTGTAATATCTAATAAATGTACGAAAGAGTACATTATGGTTTAACGCAAGAACATTTAAATTCATGCCCCGTCATTTTTGCCGGACACTTTACTCTAGTATGACAATAAAACGATAAGCGATGTATTCGTGGCTCTGAAAGCATTCATCGTGTCATTACTAAACGCATATTTAAGAATTAATCTCTTCAACGAATCAAGTTTTTATTATATCTTCCTTTAATACCTAACTTTTTAAAAAACATTGTGGATTTGTCATTGTTCTTTGCCTTTAATTCTAGTCGTTCACGAAGTCATTTCAATTCTAATCCAGCTTTTGTAAACATCACATAAATCGCCTCACCGTAATCTTTATCAAATCAAATCAAAAAGCAAAATCCAATATCACGAGTTATATAGACGCCCAGCCACGGAACTTTTGACCTCTTACATCACGTTAGAGCAAAATTCGAGTCACCTCCGCCCTCCTCGATTAACCCTAATCGCCCTTTCACCTTCTTCCGCATCAAAAGAATCTCGCACATGCACACGCAAGCACGCACGCACACACACACAAATTCAAAATGTCCGCCTTCGGTTCTCAAAGTTATGCAAATGAGGACGTCGCGTTAATATTCCCTCCCAATATGATAATCGAACAAGATAAGCCAAGAGAGTTTTGGCGCGTATGGCGACGAAAGGGAGCGAGACTATGGGGGAGATGGAGGTTGTGGGGATGAGAATGGAGAAGGGGTTGCATTTAAATTGGTACGAAGAAGAAGGTAAGGATAGTGAGGAAGGAGGTAAGGGGAGGAAGTAGGGGAAGGAGGTAGGGGGAGGAAATAGGGGAAGGAGGTAGGGGGAGGGGGGGATGGGAGCGAACCCGATCCTGAATCGACCTGGGAATAATCCTTTCCCTTCCCGAACGGTGACGGCGAACGACAACTGGCGGTGGCATCTTTTCAATATGAGTTCAGAGGGTGGAACACTAGAATAAGGAACGATCAGATAGGAGTTTTAAAAAAAGGCTTATAATGAATGTGTTTTGGTGCGAGGGTCGAGGCTGCGTTCGTAGAACTTGAAAAGAAATCGCGCCACGGAGAGAGAAGAAAAAAAGGTCGTTACTCACGGAAGGTTTGCGAAGGAATTTCGGAGAAATTAAAACTGCCCTCTTCTTTCTTTTATTAAATGGAAAATTGAGTGGTTGGTAAAGAGATGAGGACCCTCTTGGGGCTAGTTAGGTGGAAGGAGAAATGCGGTGCGTTTAATCTTGAGGGAAGGAAATGATAGATATTACACTAGAACGAACTTTTCTCATTTATTTTTATGGTACAATTTATCAAAGAAAGGGGGATATACCATTCTGTTCCTGCATCGATTTCCCGTAAATGCATCTCAAAATGTATATTTACCTATTAAATCGTCGCATTTTGCGCAACCATCATCATGCTTGGCGGCATCGCTTTTACAGGAAAATATCCACGCGAATCTCGACTCGCTTGTTTATTTAGACTTACGGAACTTTCGCATCCACGCTCACCGATGCAGTCAGATGAACGATGATGTCTAACTCAATTAAGAGGTAGCATACAGAACAAAACGTTACTTCATTACTGAAGAAATTTCATTGGAAATCGCTAGAGGAACTCCGAATTAACGCTAGGTTCAAGATCCTAGAATGGTGCAAGTAAAAGAATTTTACCGTTCAACTAATGAAAGAAAACTGAAGAACATATTTATATAAGAAAAAAAATCTTGAACATAATATTACTGAGCTACTTAGTAAGACAAAGCGGTTCCGAGGTCTGTCTTTAACTTGTACAAACTGGTGTCATGACAGGAGATTCGGAACTAATAGAGAGAACTCTTATAAAGATTTCGGTGCATTGCACCGCTGCCACGCGTTGTGGCATGTAGAGGTAGTTGCAACGCATTTCTATACAATAAATATACGTATTTCTCTGCCTGAAAATAAAATTGAGATTTTTTTCTTCCATTAAAAATAAAAGTTTCAACAATTTCTATTATAGATATTTTAAATTTAATTAAATCATACTGCGCTAACGTTCCTTAAATCCTTCCGTGTGCATCTTCTACTCTTCATTTTTATTAACTATTCTTACATATCATTTGATATTTTTTTTATTAATTGCACGTTTGAATAAAAATAACATTTATCTACCTTCATCATATCAGTACCGTGATTTTCCGTTTGTTTTTAACAGCTCTAGAACAATGTGCTCTATTTTATAATTTTAATCCCGGATATTTTTGGTTTTTTGACTTCTAGCTTCCTATTATTCAAAAGTAAATGTAAAAATTAACTAGATACTTTCTACGTGAGATATACCATTTAAGTTGTTTATCTTATTCAGCAACTCAATGTAGATGTAAGAGTTCAATTACTTGGAAAAAACCCTTATAAGGTAAGATTTTTTGGAGATACGGGAGGGTTTTATAAAAGACAACAGATCGATATTGAAGAGAAGACAGAGGGATAAAAATACAGCTATCAATGGGAGTTACAGTGGACCCTCGGTATATCGCGCTAAAGGGAGGAAGGCCTTTCCGTTATATCCGAAATATCCTGAGGAAACGTGTATGTTGGCTAAAATTTGCATGTTATCAGAGATACTGTTTTACTCTGCTATATATTTATACAAATTGTTAGAGCGCGTGCAATAATTGCGCGGAGTCTTTCTAATTAATTTACAAAAAATAATAATTACGTATTCATTTTTATATTTTACTAGTAAAAGGTGCTTGAAGTTTGCAAAAAAAGGAGCATATTTATATCAGAAAATAATTAAAAATGAAATAAATTATAGTGACCATAAGGAAAATGGCTTGTAAAATGAAAATTGATTTTCCCATGTATTCTTATTTGAAACGGAATTATTCTTAGGATCGAATTTGGGATACTTTTTCCAGATTAAAATTTTTCCAGGACTTGATTGAAATTTGGGAGAAAGTAACAGTTGGAAAGTCTGTCCGTTATATCCGAAGCCCGTTACATCGAAGTTCCCTATACCGAAGGTTCACTTTAATGTGATTCAAAATCAACCTCCCTATATAATTTGCTTGGTTATGCGTCATGTGTAATGCTCAGAGCACCACCGGCGGCATAAGATTCAGGGGAATTATGTTAAATACCATTCGACTTATACTTTCAGAATTTACTTAGTCTTGACCATGTTAAATTTTTAGTTGTTCACCGTCTACATTGAAGTTCGATTGTAGCAGCGTAATTTTCTCCATTTGATTAACACGTGGATGACTGTAACGCATTAACATATGCATATTAAATGACCCAATTTTTTATGTATATTATTATCTTTACTTTCAGGAACATTCAGTTATGTGGATTTTATATTTATTGTTTGCTTTTTAATGCACATAAATGTTGGTTAATTTAATTTTAATTTTATTATAACGTAACACTTAATTCACGCATACCCGTCATATTAGACGGGCAATTACGCTAGAAGAATATAAAAGACTAGGATTGCTTTCAAAGAATCTGAAGGAGATAAATGATAGAAAGGACTAGGAGAGAGTCGAAGGGAAAAAAGACGCGGTATATTTTATGAAGGTAAACTATGCTTACGACGGGACGAAGGGATATGCCTTGAATAATGGCGGTTGAGAGTGGGGTAAAATGGGCGTAACGAAAGCCAGGGAACTTTTGAATCCATTCTTTTCCGCGACAACGCATCGTATATAATCATGGGAAACTCCCTTCATCCACATTCCAATTCCTAAATATTAAATTACACCGCTTGCTTTCATTTTAAAAATAACGCGAAGTTATTTTATTTTGAATATGTATATACTAGCTCGAAATTTCGACCACCGAACAGTGAATTTTAAATAATAAAGAGCAAAAATTTTAGAATTGATTAAAAACAAAATTAATCCAGCTCATATCAGCTTAAATTCTAAATAATTAACAGAATAATAATTGACAGAACGAAATCATATCAAAATTCGATGCAGTTTTAATCAAGAATCGGATTACACAGTGTGAGCCAAAAAATGTACCCGATTTCAAAATTGAAAAAAATGAAATGAATCGTGATATGGGTGTGAAACAAAAAAAACAATTAATAGGATTTCACATCATTCTGAGCACTCATGGGAATGGGTGGAGCACAGCTGCTTATTAGAGGCCACAGGATTACTCGCATAATGTTGGCTATAGATGTAAAATTATCTGGGCATATGAACGAGTACTTTGTTATTTTTCCCTGATTAGTAGATTGTATGGTTATCTCGTAATTTCATTTTGAAATCGGGTACATTTTTTGCCCACCCGGTATACATTTTCTGAAAAACAACAGAGTTAGTTTTCTTATTTCGTTGAATTTCATTTGTCACTATGCGACATTTGGCATAAGGTTCACCCAGACAATAACCAAGTTAGAAAATGATAAGATATTTGAAATAAAAATATAGCCCGAGTTCTCTCCCCGACAATCGGTAACAAAGTACAGCGAAAAGTTTCCTTTTAATACTTCTCACGGAGAGTTTTTTTTTGTAATAGTTTCCAGACAAGAGAAAATCTTACGCAACATATTTAGAGTGACCGAACTTAACCAAAATTTACGGCTGGAATGGGATTCTTACATTTTTTACCATTGCTTGGTCGCTATTAAATGAATAGCAAGAAGTTAAATTTAAAGAAAAAATAATATTTGTGTTTGGCGTTCGTGTATGAACTTCCTCACTGAGGCGCAAGTAAAAGCTGCCGGGAATTGGTCAGCGCCTGCAAACTTTCATTTGTCGAAATAAAAATTCTACGAAATAATTAGCCGTTGATATGATTATTTTATTCCCCTGCATCCGTCCTCGCCCAATGTTGGTGTACGTGACCCCTTCCTACGAGGATGAAAGTCAATGAACTGAGTCATTCATCACATCTTCCTCCAAAACCCAACATTACGAAAACGTGCGCCATATTTTTTTGTCCTCACTTGTACACGTCGGAAGCTTAAAAGTCGTATATATTTTTTATGGAAAAGAATGGAATTTGGCGGAATACAAGGGGAATGGTGAAAGGAAGCTATATATATATGTATGTATGTATGTATGTATGTGTATATATATATATATATACGTCCCCTTAAACTCTTCTCGACGAAATTGGTGAACCAATGCTCTCTCTACCCTTTCTCTATCTTTATCTCTCTCTCTCTCTTCCTCTCTCTCTCCCTAAAGGAGTGAAGGTGAAAGTGAGTTTGGGTAAGATAGACCTATGAAATTGGGCATGTGAAGATGCAAACAAGAGTTCATTATCCAACCTCATTGTTTTGCTTCAATTTGAGCTTTGCACTTTCATATCTCGTATCTTACGCAGAAATTAACTCGATTCCATAGTCGTGGCGTCGTGTGTTGTGCGTTGGTGCGGGAGAGAGTGTTCCTCCGCACGTACTAGCCCTGTCCAGACTCAACCTTCTCCATAGTATTTCCTCGGTGTGAATATGCGATACACATCCTTTAGAGGTTGTTTTAGAATCTTATTTTCGAGGTTATGATAATACTCCGATTGGGGAAGGATTGAAATAATACTTAAACGAAAGAAAAGAATCAAAATTTGAGTTACAGATGTTGGTGCCGGGATGAACGTTAAGTATTCTGTAAAATATTATCATTACTCAATTCTTTCATTTCTACCTACAATGAAAAATACGTAGTTACATGATCTCATAAATAATCTCGGCTTTCACATAAAAAACAAACACCCAGATTCTTCGTTTCTAGTAATTTACGAAAATTTAAGCATAATATTATCTATTCTGAACCAAAACCGCAGATTTGAAAATTTTTAGTGGGAAGTTGATGATATTGAAAGCGAAAGGCGTTTCCTAGGTTTGAACATCGTGTTGACAAAGGACGTTTATGATTTGCATAGATAAGAACTGGGTGGAAAAGGGTAAAAGACTTTCTCCTCGCCCTTCTTCCTCTTCCTCTACTCATGCTAAAGAAGATCAAGAGGCATGGTCGGCATCTGTGTCAAGGGGAGGGCCAATACAGAAAATCACGGTCAAGTTTCTAATTTGGACCGTAAATGTTTATGTATGGGAAAGTTGTTAAATGGATATTTAATAACAGTATCATAAAATGGTGGTGACACGCAGACCAAAGAAAAATAATACAGATGTTTAGCCATCCAGGTGGTAATTGAAGCTAGACCTACACAGCGACAGGCATAACAAGCATTTTATCGTCTAACGACTTATACGATTTGAGCGAACACCCAAAATAGCATTACGCAACTTTTTGCTTCGAGTGATCAATCACCTCGAGTGGTCGCTTTTCCCTTGTCTTTGACGTTTATTTAGATTAATCAATGGAGCAACCCTTCCATTTCCGTTTTTCCCGTAACTTCTCCCTGTATCAATTGTTTTTGTCGTTGTTGCATTTCATCCATCAACTACATTCATGGTCGAACGTAAGAACGAAGTGCGTCATGACTCCGCAAATGTTTTCATGTTATGGTATGGAAATACAACTCCCCTTTTGATGGCTTAACGCTCCAAAATGGAGCTTTCGCATTCAAAGCAATATTATTTCATGTGAAATTTCTCCCGGAATTCGATCCAGTTATGACTAGCAAGAAAACATATTGGGTGCCATAACTTATACTTTATCGCAATACATATAAGGTAAACAATCCCTCGATTTTCACTGCCTATTCGTTAAAGGAAATGAATTAAAAACTGTGCAAAGTAGTGGAGCATTTACATTATGCAAGTGATTTTCGCCAGTAACTGCCGTGCATCTTGGAAATGCATGCACGGCAGCCTGTTTTTGAACATGGTTTCCAAGCAAATGTTTGAATACTATTATCCAGAAAAGTTGTGCTTGGAATTACAATACTTTATTTGGAAGATCTCAAGAAAAGTAAACGTATAAAACGAAGATGGTCTGTTCTTGAGTGGATTAATAGGAAAGATCTTGGTGCTTATTACTCTGCTTCTAAGGGAAATAATGATCCATCAAGCTACAGAAACTGTCAGTGGCAGCAAAAATTCAAAAATTTGACACAATATTGAGAGAAGCTTTGCAGGCAGAGAAAAACTAGTAGTTCAATGGTAGAAGTGTTAATACAATGCATGCTGCTTTAGAAAATTTCATTAATTTAAAGAAATATTAGATATACTTTCTATTTAGTAACTTATATAAGATCATCCATGGCTTCACTGATGCTTCTATATGCACTATCTCGAGCTATCTTATTTTCTACACTATTATTAATTTAACAATTTATGACAACTAACAAAGTAACGGTCTCTTTATTCTGCAATTAGATTGAATTACTACATCAGTTAGTACAATTAATTTACTTAAAAATTCAGATTAATTTAGGATAAATTATTATGTTATCTTTATACAAAACTGATAATTTCCTGTGAAAAACATATAATTTATCTCGAAAATAAGTTAAAGATATACATTTATCAGCGCACATAGCATAGCGGTCAAAACTTTACAACGCTGGATATAACAAACGCTTTGATGATTCCTATATGTAATATATAAATTAATACAAAAATATTATTTTAAAAACGAACTATGTAGGTCTCACTAAAAATGTAATATTAATATTGTAAAATCCTTTATGCATGGACGCCCGTTTTTGAGAGAGAGAAAAGATCTTTTGTTACACCTGCACGAATGGATAGAAAATGAGTTATTTTTCGTTACCATAATCATGGTAAACCTTTTCATTTTTTTAAAGGTTCCTTTTTTAATCGTATCATGAAACGATTTTCTGGCCAATTCAGAGCGTTACTGAATTTTAGCAGTTAACATAGTTAACTCCCTCCTTTCTTCTTTTGACCAGCTTTATTCCCGAGATCGCACCTCATCAAAAACTCAATTTAAAATGTAATTTACCTGTCCGCTGCGCTGAATCTCTAGGCTTATTTACTTTTCCATATCATCCATCAATAATCGCTCACCTCCAATCCCTCTAAATCTTCCCCCTTTATCCCCTTTCTACATACATTTTCGTCCACCACCCATTTCTTTATTCCCCTCTCCATCTTATTCGTCCAGGACCAGGTATTCTTCGTCCTCCAATTTCTTCATTCCTTCCCCGCCTTCGATATAAATCCTTCCCTCAGGACAGGGATTGGGAAATCCAATTTATTTTGCAACTCTATTCTTGGGCACCTTTACATTCATACGAAGTGGTCCAAGCCTTTTTTTCCTTTCTCACCTTTCTCCGTTGCCCCTATCTTTTCGTAAAGCCAGATCTAAACAGGATATTCTCAAAGTGTCCCTCAGGGCGGGCGAAATCGATCTGGTTTACATATTCTCTAGAACGGTCGTCGGTTGGTATTTAATCAGCGAATTTAAAATGTTTCGCTTTTTGTGTAAGATGAATTTACACAGAAGTTGAAGCCTCAAGACTTTACCTTATTAAATTCCATTTATGCTCTCCTAAACGACCATAATATAAGGATAACGGATTATAAATGCCAGAGCTTAGATCAGCGTAGTTTACTAAGAATAAGGTGTTTTCCATCCGCATTCCTAATTGATATTGATAGATAAGATATGATGAAATAATTAGATCTTGCCCCCACTCTTATTGTACTTCAGTAATTATCTCCTCCTATTAGAAATGCTATAAATGAAACATGATTGAACAGAAAGAAATATGGAGAACCCGGTTTAACATATCATCACGTACCTGTCTCCGGACAGATTACTAATGTTGATGATATTCCTATAAGCTAGGATAAACGTATTGGCATTACATATTGCGATGCTATGAAAATACCTCCTGCTTCAAGGGTTTTGGTCCCATTTACTTATATCTCCTTTAATATAATCTTACAATTACGTTGGGGTCATTAAAGATTTATGACATGCTGAAAAAGGACTCCGGGGATTTATTTCTAAATCCGGCATCACATCAGTCATTTTTAAAAATTTGTTCTTTCTCACCCAAGCCTATCTGTAGCGGAGCGAAGATTTTAAATGGAACTTTCTTTAAAAGGTTTCTCATGTTCCAACCCATTTATAGAACTCGAGTCATTTACTTTCGCCCCCTAAAAGAAATAGTTAGTTTTTTAACGCAATACCGCATTTTCTCGAGTTAAAGAAAGGTGGGGAATTATCATCACGAAACCAAAGAAAATTATTTTGGGCAAAAAATCCATAAATGCATAATATTTTTTTCTGTGAATGAGAATGTTCGCTTATATTCTCAAAGGCAATCTGATAAATTATAAATGCATAAAGAACGATAACTTGTAAAAATTCGTGCATCGTAGCAAGAAAGCTCAGATCATGTCGAGCGTTATGAATGTTAAATGGTGGAGTAATACAAAGTGTCATTACAGTTGCGAACTAGCCGTGTTTATATGTGATCGATCGATCGCTGCGATATTAAAACTGAAAAACTACAAACAGCGACTATATCATTGAAAAATCAATTGATCTTATCGGTGATTTTACATTTATTTATTCTCCATCTTCATTTATTGGTGCATGAAGCAGCCTGAGACAGCTAATTTATTTTGGAAAGAAAGATGTGAAGGTGTTATATCTCCTTCAGAATAAAGGGATTTTTGTTGGAAGATTGGAGGAAAAGGACTAATAGATGGTTATGAATATCATGTTCATATGTCCAATTCAACTGACTATAGCGATGCTGCGATATATTTCTGCCACAGCGATCGCGATTGCCTATTAAATTCGTTTTCTCACATAAACATCCATTATCGAGAGTTACTAAATTTCTATCAAAATAAGATTTTCGAAAATCGTGTAAATTTCCTAACACAGTTGTGCCAGTAGTCGTACGATATTTATTGAATTTTTACCATACATTTCTTCAACACGCGTACAATTTTTACAGCCTATTTTTCAGTAGATAATGTTTCTAAACATTAACATCGATATGATTATATCTCGCTTCCACTGCGACTAATATACCATATGAATTTTGGTGACAAATTTCGTTTCTACGACATTTATCTCAGGGAGGGCGAAATTTTATTCATAACAGCGACGTTATCAATACCTTTAGAAGGTAGACGCAGCCGATTTCGAAATTACCGACGTCGTAGGGTTGGTTTTTGAATAGAAAGGTCCGTTTTAGGGCTACGTCGCGTCCAGGCAATTGAACATGCCCCGGCGGAGCAATAACCCAAGAGGCTGATTCACCAGACAAACACATTCTCCTGCACAGATCACATCCCGAGTGAGCAATTTCAAAGCATTTTTATCTGTCTCTATTCAGCTATTCCATAAGTGGAATGTTTTCGCACTGAATGATTATTGAAGTTTTTTCTTGCAGAGACACCCTTCTTTATAGTAGAGCTCGTGCGGCATAACGTGGCAGCCGGAGAGGCGTGAGAGGGGAAGGTTAAATAGTGGAAGGAGAAGCTTTAAGGGGGAGCTGACGTCAGAGCACCTGCGCAGTAGACGAATTCTCATTCCTTCTTCCCCTCCGACGCTCATCTACTGCCCACACCTAAACACCACTTCCCCTATAGACGGTCCCGCGTTGAGAATGGACTCGTCGTATGGTCAGTGTGCCTACTGTGCATTGCCAAGTTAGTGCGACCGAGCTGTACCAGTATAAATTTTTTCCATCCATTTTTGCTAATTGGGACGAGGAAGAATGGCATTAAAGTAAAATTGACTCATTAATCATAAAATGTCGAATTATAAGGTTGAGTAAATTTTATTTTAATATAATTTTCACCATAGTCTCCACCCTTATTTATTTAAGAGATGAATCGGTACCAAGTGGGTATGCGACATAGATTACAAAATACAATAAATTGAATTTCTGGTTAATACTTCACAATTTATTAACCATTCAAAACAAAATAACAAATCTCACAACTTATAAATCTGATAGGTGTTACTATCACCAGCATTACTGCGTGGTTCTTGCACCGTGGACATCAATAGGGAGTCCAGGCGAGGTTGGCTCAGCTGATGTTGAGGCGGGAGACAGTAGCTTATCGTGGTTACTTCGCGAGGGTTAGGCAAAGACGAGCCAGTTTGCTTCAGCCCCTACGGTTGGCAAGAGAGTGAGCGAGCGAAGTTCCAGAGGAAGAGGGAAGGGAGTTACGAGTCACTGGAGAATCTCCAGGCGGCGAGTCATCATTGGCGAACATTTAAACAAGTGTTTCTCGATTTGCAGTTCTAGATTTAAAATTCGTTGAACTGGAAAGGGACTGGAGGGAGGACATACTTTTCGGCGTATTCAGACGTACAGATAAGTCCGCGGATTAACTGCGGAGCGGCGTTCAGCGGAGAGGCGATTAGTTCGGGCTTGGTTTCTCCTGGCGGCCTAAGTCCCTCGGGATGATGGACAAAGTCCCGAGGGGGAAAAATCGCCACAGAGAAAACGGGTGAAATTCAAAATACGGCTGAGTATTAAATGGTTTCCCAGCGAGAAAATCAGACTAAAACGTTTGATTGACAAAATACTGGGCTACGTCAGACCGATAGGCGCAAAAAGAATAGCTGCTTCAGTAAAATTCTATCGATATCAGTCATTTGTTTTCGTTATATGCCATTCACGTAGCAAGGAAAGTCTTGAAATAAATTAGTATAGGTGAAATTTTTAAAATAAGCATCACTCATTCCGAAATATGGAAGGCAGAAATAGAACATTTATAAGACTAGTTTAAGTCGATGGATTCATTTATTCAATATTCGATCTATAATGCTTTCCCTAGGATAAAATCGAGACTGTTCAAGCTCTCACCTATAAAACGCTCATTTCTCTTGTCGTTTCTTATGCCGCAAGACATCCCATCTCTATTTTCTCAGATCATACTTCTTCATCCTAAACATTTGATACTAATTCAAAGATGAAACTGTGATCAAATACCTTAAATACCCATTTATAGGACACACATTCTTTCTTAAGATTTTGGGTTCAAAATAGTGCGCGTTCCATATAGGTGTACATAATTCTCAAAATCAAAAGAAAAGCAACTCATATGAATAAACTACAAGAAATTTATTTAAATATCATCAGTACCAATAAAATTACATAAAATACTTATCATGAAAATCTATGGATTCCTATATGGATTCATTGAATTTTCCTTCCTTTTCTCCCCGTGATAGCTTCGTTCATGGCCCTTCCCCCATCCCCTAAAGTAACGATCAATGCGACGAGAGTCCGCATCAAACGAAAGGGCCGCCCATGTAATTGAGACCAACGCTCCAAACCCTTTCAATAACCTCTTCTTCTGACATTCTACCTATTCTTTCACCTTGCTTCTTTGCACCCAGAGCCGAACCTCATAACGTAAAACCCTTCTCCCCCAACCCTCCTAGGGTCAGTTCGCAATCCCTTTCCATTCCCACAAATCCCTGATCATTCATTCTCTCACACGTCCGCAATGCTCGTTAGTCGGGTTTGTCCGATTTATATGAAGAGAATTGTTGATCGAATGCCATGTATCCTCAAGGGACTGGTTTTTCCTTATTTGCTATGCGGTGACCGACGAGATTCGTTAAAGTTCTCTAAAAGAAGCGAGGGTCAAGAAAGGTCGTAAGGCATGAAACCTTTCGGGATCGAATTTTAGGAGATCGAGAGAACAAATGAGAGAGAGAGAGGAATTCAATTCTGCCATGGTCGTGCTCACAAAATGTGAGGATCTTTTGGATATTTGGCCTGTTTTTTTTTACAATCACCGCCTCTTATTCAAAGAGGATGGATTTTTTCGATAAAGGTCTTTTATTGAACGTTAGTTTTGAACGATTAAATTTGTTCGATATTCATTATTGCTACGTTCTTTGTGTTCTTACGTGATTCAATAACGATAATTATTTTTTATAAAATCAAATACAGTATATAAAGAATTGCCTGAGTATCAGATGTCCGATAAGCCAATTATTCGAACACCATGTTTCCTTCAAAGACTTAAAGATTTCTCAGAATAAACCCTAATATTACATTAAAATACCAAAAACTTAAAAATATATCAAAATTGACATTAGAGAGCACGAAAGTAGCCGAATGAAAATTTTATTGGCACGTTTTTATACAAATAAGTTCCGGATTTTAATGCACGCACAACCAAAAGAATTGAATCAATTTTATTTGTTTTACGTTTTCAAAATTCTTCAAATAAAGTCTTTAATTTTTAACGGGAAAGGTAGCTAGGAAACATATACACACACACACACACACACATATATATATATCGGGCGATTTTAACTCAAGAGCAGGCGTTCCTAAGGCTCCTTTCCAGCGTAATACAGACGTCCGTTGCGTGCCTCCTTCCGCCTTACTCTCCAGTCGCAAAGATAAGGGTCAAACGTTCTTCACTCTCGCCCGCACAACTGCCCTATCGCGCGTAAGATATCCGTGGGAAAGAATTCAGGCAGGGCCTCTCACGAAACGGATCATTGAGCAGACTAATTCCTTATACATCCATCCGAAGAGGAGTAGGGCTGGTGTATACTTTTTCGCAACGTATAAGACAAGGGATGTTTTAATTTAGAAAAACTTAGAACTTGGAAAAGCGAAAAAATTGCACTGTTTCATGGCTCCTGCTTCTGCATTATGAAATTTTTCTTTTAACACGTATTAATATATGTATATGCAGTTATTCCTTGGAATGCTCTGGAAGTACATAAAAATATTAAGCAGATCTCGAAAAAGTGTATTATTAGATATACTTTTGCGTGACACCTTATATTGCGATGATTAACGCGTTCACTTGTCTATACTTTTAGTTGATTAAAAATTAAAACAATCAATTTTAAGTGACTATTTACTAAATATTTGATGGAGAATGTGAATATTTTAACACATATTTCCGAGGTTACTCTACATAAATGTACATATGTAAATACGATGGGAAGAAGCACGAAATAACAAACGTCTTAATATAAAATCATGGAAAATAACATTCAAAATCTTTTGGAAATATCTCGTGTTATACCAAAAGGTTGGATGAAAAATGAGAGTAATTGAGACGGAAATCCCTATACATGCAAGTAAACCCGTAAAGTAAACGCTCATTTGTTTCATTCTCCCTTTCCACATCACAAACATCCGAGAAAAGTTATTTCCAGCACATAGCGTGTCAAACGGATAAGAACTTCGAAAACCGTGGGAAAGACTCCAGAAAAAACTTGGATTAGAGCGAGTTTTCAATTGGGATTCTGCAGAGAAAGGGATCCGAATGAACGTTCTTTAGTGGATGGCCATAAGAGACAAGATAAGCGGAAAGTGACGTATGGAATCCCCTGAACGAGGCCTTCGATTGCGACGTAAGGGCGAACAGAAAGAGAAGGAGAGTGCGAGAGGGGGAAAGAGAGAGGCAGGTAGAAAGAGGGGGGAGAGAGACGAGGACAGAGAGGGGGGAGGAGATTGAGGGAGGGAGAAAGAGGGAGAGAAAGGGGGAGAGAGAGGGAGGGTAGAGAGAGGGGGAGAAGAGGAGAGATAGGGAGAGAGACGGGGTGAGGGAGTGACTGAGGAAGAATGGGAGAGTTGGACAAAGCAAAAAACAGAGGAGGATTATAAAGGGCTCAAAGAGAGTCAGAGAAAAGAATGGTTGAGGGGAAAAAGAGGATGGCGGATAGGGACAAGAAGAGAGAGGGGCACAAAGAGAATGGGAGATAAAGGGTGAAAAGGAATTGATAGGGGAAGGATGAGGGATGCGATATGAGATATAGAAAGAGCGGTAGGAGGAGGCGGAATGCGGTCGCTGAATCCAAGAGAATCGTGGATTAAGATAAAGGTGGTGATTTAGGAATGGTTTATGGGTGAGGAATTGGGATGCTGGGTCCAAGGGTATATTTTCCGCTCCTTAAAAAGAGGAATCTGAGTGCGGCACGTGTGGATTGAAAATAATCGTAATATGTCGAAAGAAAAATCTTTACCTGGAAGGTTGAATTTTAAAAAATGCAGTCCATTTCTCTCTTAATAGGTATGTAAGAATGTGTTCAAAAGAGCTATGGTTTCTTGAATAATTAAAGCCACAAAGCTTCTTTCATCTACTTGAACACCGGCTCTTTATAACGTAATACTGAATCAAGTAAAGAATCTCCGACTTTTCCTATTGAGCATCTTAAGATGCACTTGTAGTGCAGAAGAACATATAATTTTCGTTTTACGAATAACTTTGGTATTATGAGAAGATGGATAAAAAATTCTCTACTACATCTACTATCTTATGGACGTAGCTCATTAGAAAATGGACGTATCATCAGTCGAGAACTGTCTAATTTATTTGTTTATATGAGGAGTGAAAATAGCATACTCGGGCCACGCAACTGGATGTGAGGATAAAATTTTAAATATCAGCTCTTTAAATCTGTGATAGAACTATATGATTTTGCATTTAGAAAATATTACAGCTGTATTAAAATCACACCTACCTTTAATCATTTACTACGCCAAGAAACAGGTAGAAGAATGAGATGAAAAAAAATTATTTTATAATTTATGCTTAATCCATAAACAAAATTTTACACTTGATTGTGGTGATAGTGAATCGACTGAGGTTCAAGTGTTTACTTCCATTTCCTTTCACAAGTGGCCTGCCAAATTCACGTCAATGTATGGTCTCTCGTGCCAGTAATAAATTTTCATTTAACTAAATGATAATTTTTATTATTTGATAGTTGATAGTCCCTGGTTTACTTAAAGAAGTATAACGTTATAAAAACGGTAGGCATTTGTACCTGTCGGTCTAAATTTCCAAATTTTGTGTTCATTAGTCACAAAGGCGGGAAGAGAGAACGAGAGACTATGTGAGAATAGTGTTACAGAACTACTATAAGAAGACTTTAGAGATGAACAATATTACTCTTAATATAAAATATAATGTTATTTCACTAAATTTACAAAACTCTTTGATTGTACTACATACTTGTAATAAATATGTACATAAAATATGAATTATTTATTTTCTTTATCGTGTCTTCTTTTGCGTGCCGTTCAAAATCATCTCACGTGCCACTTTTGGCACGCGTGCCATAGGTTGCCGAACCCTGATAAAGCATATCAGTTGGAGTTCGTGCATCGAAAATTAGGGTTCGTTGCAAATGTTTTGTTTGGATTGCCTAAAATCAAACAGACAGAATATATTAGCAGCTGCTTTTTCCTAATGCTGGGAAAAAGTTGATTAAAGAAATGCATAACTGGCATTTATTTCAGCATAAGGGACGGTAGAACAAAAAACGCAAGGTGTGATAAATTGGCCTTACTCTGCAGTCATGACCAATTAGTCCATTCAGCGACGTCGTCCTTTCTTTCAAATCTCTCTCTGTAATAACTGCTGTTTATTTTACCTTGCAATAATTTAATTTCTCCAAAAAATAAGACGCAACTAAAATTTGTAGGATATTTTACTTTCCATTTACTTGGTGAAAAATTAGAAAGTGCGGCATGAAATATCATGTTCCTTATAAGCGGCCGTGTAAGATAGTGTTAAAAAAATGAACTTACGTATACCTTTCTTTGACAGACAAACGCGTCTCGAACATAGGTTTCTTCGCTTAGGTCAATCGAGCGAGTTTATTTCGATTATTTTATTCGGATACATTTTGGAGTAAGGGCGAGAGAATTGATTTATTTATTTCTCTCTTTTTTGTCCATTCGCTTTTCTATCCTATGCCTTAAAGAATGATCTCGCTATTCATCATCTTTTTTTGGCCCCTTTAGTGGGAAATAAGGAAAAGTTCACGCTGATTCTTCCGGCGCAATGAGAAATGAAAATGAATTGCTCAACGATGATAGATCGATATTCTTCTTTGCGAAAACCTTCAATGGAAGCCAAATTTTAAAAAAAATTAAATATTTCTCCTAGACGTACAAACTGTGCTTATATCCATATATGAATATTTTTATTCATTCAATTTATTTAAACAGCAGCTTATTTACATGTAATACTAGTGAAATTGGCCGTCAAAATTGACGGTTGCCCATGAAAATAAATATTAAATTAAGATTATACAAAAGAAATTTAATGAAACCATATGCACCAGTAAGTAACAAATAAATGTTCAATTCAATTTTAGTTTTTAGCCTATGAAAATCGCGTGGCAAAGAAATATTAGTGGCTTTATTTGTTAAATATTACGCAACACTACTATGCGTGGCCAAAATAATTTTTTCTTAATGGAAAATTTAATTGTATGAATTTTATATTTATATTTTTGTGACTTTTATATTTACTTTTTAGTGCATGTAAATGGTGGATTAAATAATTTTAATAGGAAAATAAACGCTAGGAAAATGAACGCCCAATCTTTTAGGCGTACTTTTGTTCAGATCCCGATTTTTTTCGGTGATTGTAATGTTTTAAAATGCAGATAATAAATACAATGCACCTAATCCAATGCTATTCAAATGTGAGAATGAAACGTCCATGGGATCAAATCTGGTGCCTTATCGTACTTGGCTATCGTCCAAATCTACTTTTAGGTTTAAGGCCGACAATGTTTCGAAAGAATGGCCGCAATCGACTGGGCCATTCTGGAGTTATTCGCTAGTTAAAAGCGTCTGCGAAAAAAATGCTCATTATAAAATTAGATAAGGGAATATTTATTTATTTTGTTATCATGATATTATTTGTCCTTACCAAGGAATTGTTTAAAGTTAAAAATATCAACGAATTTCGCAGGCCGACCATGTTTCGAAAGAATGGCCGCAATCGACTGGGCCATTCTGGAGTTATTCGCTAGTTAAAAGCGTCTGCGAAAAAAATGCTCATTATAAAATTAGATAAGGGAATATTTATTTATTTTGTTATCATGATATTATTTGTCCTTACCAAGGAATTGTTTAAAGTTCAAAATATCAAGGAATTTCGCAGGCCGACCATGTTTCGAAAGAATGGCCACAATCGACTGGGCCATTCTGGAGTTATTCGCTAGTTAAAAGCGTCTGCGAAAAAAATGCTCATTATAAAATTAGATAAGGGAATATTTATTTATTTTGTTATCATGATATTATTTGTCGTTTCCAAGGAATTGTTTAAAGTTCAAAATATAAACGAATTTCGTAAATATGTAGACATATGCGACGCGACTTTATAGTGTAAGTCAATCATACGAATTTACACGAAAACGACAGCAACACGAATCGACTTGGCGACGATAGATTTTCCGCAAAAATACGACAAATCTTCTCGTTAATCTCAATTTTACGAACCTCGACTCGACGCGAATTCTAAATTTGATGGAAATAATATAACTCTTTCTTTGGGTGTTAGTTTAAGTCTTGGTTTCGCAAGACGATCCTAAGTAATTTTAAAATGAAAATTAAAGATACACTGCACCCCTTCCCACTTTAAACAAATGGAAGAATGAAACGCTCCTGGAATCGAAAACGGGACATTATTTTACATGTTAAATACCCAATTTCCTTCTAATGAGTCACGATTGTGGAACACTGAAAGAATAGCCCAAATTAAATAAATCGTTATCGAGTTTTTCGCATTAATTTCGAGCATGACACATCAACGGACCAATAGACATAGCCTTTGTAATAGTTAGATATATTAAAAGTCTGTTATTGCTTTCATTTATTATTCATGAAAGATTATTTAAATGGCAGATGTCGCTCAGAAGCTGCTGATTCTTCGTTTTAACCAGTTTCGATGGAAATGTGTTGTAGATTCCCAACCACTCCGCTCGTTTGCTTGTGTAAACGTTGCCTGATGATCTTTTGAATCCAATTAACAAAGTTTCAGACTCTCTCTCACCCCCCTTCTCTCTCCATTTTTACTTCCAATTTTTTTGTAAAATTTTCTAAAAAAATAAAAATTTACGGTCTCTCACACATTTTAGACCTTCCTATAATTTTACTTATAATAGATACTTGATAAAATAGACAAAAATATGAAACAAAATTATAAATTTGTAAAACCATTAAACTTCCAATAACTTCTTCTCTACGTATTTTTTTAATTTTTACAATATTACTATTTAGTTAAATTGCATGAGCTTCTGTAATCAAAACATATTATTATATCAGTTAATTGGAATTTCGGAGTGGATTTTAAATATGAAAGATAACGAGCAAACTTTCTTCGAAAACAAGCTTCTTATGTAACTTTTAACGAAATTATTTATTTACCTTGGATATTTTAGAAAGATATGTCAGTCCCTTTCATATGAATGTAGTGGATTATACTACAAAATATATTAGGAATTATCATGCCTCGAATGGACATCTTGAATCAACATTTTTGGATGGATATTCCTTAAGCCACATATATTACCCTACATTAATGACAAGCTAATGAATAATGATTATGAAAATAGATTGGTTCTTCCAAATTTGAATTCTTTGTACTCGAGTCCAGAGGTGAGGTTTCTACCGATCCGTGATTTGTTTTTATTCAGCTCAAACTGACTCTCCAAGGCAGCTTAGTTTTGTAAATAAATAGATAAATTTTATGTGATGCATTTCCAACGGCAAGAAAATATTCACCGCGTCATTGCTTTGGAAGATATGAAAACATGAAATGATCCCGGATTTATTTTCTACCCCGTTTATTCATTTTCAAAAGCCATCACATTTTAATTTCACTCTCCACTTATCTTCAACAATATCCATCCGAACCTCCAGTCGAGAAAATGCATTGAATTTCACCCACCGAGCCAAAATCAAGACAGGATAATTTTTCTTCCAAACACTCTTCCATCTTCAGCCTCCATCAGATTCAAGCTCCTGAAAAAAAACGATCGAACCGCAGCGAAACCTTCGATGTATACACATTTTTTTTGTTAAGGACTGACAGCTGCGAATCGGGTGGCGCGATGGAGCCAAAAGGGCATATTTGACATTCCATTTCCGCCTCTGAGAGATATTCCCTCCTCCCCTCTCCCTCCTATTTCCGTATAAGAGGAGAATAAAGGAGAAGCTTCTTGGAAAGGAGAGAGGAAGAATCGATCATCTTTATTTCTCTCTCTCTCTCTCTCTCTCTCTCTCTCTCTCTCTCTCTCTCTCTCTCTCTCTCTCTCTCTCTCTCTCTCTCTCTCTCTCTCTTTCCTATCCTTCAAACTCGATATCTCCGATTTATTTTCCGAACGCCACCCTGAATTACCTCACGTCATTATATATCTTCAAAGCGATCTGCCAATCATATTTAGCTTCCGATTAAAGGCGATGAGGTGTTTAAAAACTTTGACGGAGTCCTCCCGAAAAAAATCTTTACGGGCGTGAATGTCTAAGAGAAATGTTTTATTCTTGTGCGCGTAAAAATATATTGATAAATGATAGCAAGTTTAAAAAATCTAAATTCTAAATGCAGGCAAAGAAAGCATTTCCAAAGCCTCGAATGAAATTAACCACTATACGTTTAACTAAAATAGTGCACTGGATTTGTATCGACATATGGTATATTTTTGTAAGATCAGAATTCGCCACAAATTTTCACCTCAACTTGTTAAAAGTATGCTCTAAATCCGATGCTCTATGACAGGGGTCGACAACCTACGGCCCGCGAGCTTCATGCGGCCCCCGAGAGCACTTTATGCGGCCCGCGAAGCCATGATAAATAAGTTACCGGTACAATGTCAATTCCATATTTTCTCAGTGAAATTATGGACTCAAGACCTTTTCTGACGGAGTTGAATGGCTAGTAAGCTAATTAGAATTTACTTTCACTAATATGAGATCACAAAATCTCTATGTAACTTCTGATTTAAACGGCCATCCGGCCAGCCGAAGCTCTCAGAATTTCCAATGCGGCCCTCCGAAGCATTCACAACAACGAATGTGGCCCGCCATATGGAAAAGGTTGCTGACCCCTGACTCTTTGATATTGAATTGTTACCGTTCGTAAGAAATTGGTTACCTGTGTAATTCCAACATTAAAAGAATAGTTGGAAAAATCATAGACTCCCAATTGACACAACTTATTGTAAACTAAGATCGGTGAACGATCACGGACAAAGGTATTTGTCAGCCTAAACGCTAATTTGGTTTTCTCAACCTGTTTTGATTATTGGAGTTAATACATAACTTATCTGTTTAATTCTATCCGCAAGGCAAGTTCAATAATTCCCTTTTGAACCATTCGTAGGATTATTGTTTTTAGCTGCATTAACTTCATACTCATCGTGTGTATATCGTCACCAAGTATATTGCTGAATGAGTTTGCCAATGTGCCTTTTTTGGCATTTAAACAATCGAAATATGTACGTAAGGACACATTGACGGGAATTAGGCGTAATTTCGCGTGACATGGAATATGTAGTTAAACATACAATAACGCTATTTAGAGACTATATTTTGTGTTCTAGCTCAGTCATGCATACTATGTTTTTGTACGAAACAAGGATTGAGCGTGGCATAATAAATGCCTCATCGATTGAAAATTAGGATTTTATAGCTGACACGTACGTATCCTTTTTCTTTGGCATCATTTTATTTAAGGCAGGTTTGCGCAAATACAAAATTTTTGGCAAGTCGAATTTTATTTTAAATTTTTATTTAAACATATCCAAAATCATTAATTTTTTGCCGTAATGTCGACAGGCTCATAAAAATGGTTCGATTTTAAGAAAAAATTCAGGATTCGCGAGAGAATCGCAAAGGAGACAAACCGAATTTTATTTTTACTTCCCTCCTGAGGATGTTTTTGCAACGACACCTACATCTGCATGGATTCCCGAAACATTTTTTGTGTGTCGCTGGGAAAGATTAGAAGATATAAAGTTGCAATTCAAATCTTTTTTATTGTTTGTTATTTGACTCCTTATAGTGAAAGGAATCCTTGAAAACTGTAATTTCCTCATTTTATTCATCGACGTTCATAATAACAATAAACTACACATTTTTAGGAATTAAAAAAACTTAATTTCCTACGGGAACTTAAACTATACGGTTTCCTAAGTGCCTTTGTTAAAGCATCCATTAGGCAAGTGAATCCGCATAATTTAGGATGTTAAAATGTTTACTTCTTATTTGCGAGATTCGACAATTGAGCTGCAAAGAGCGCCATGGAGATATTTATTTTTGGAAAATTCAGTACGGAATAATTTTAATTAGGTCACGTTGAAATCGACCATTATTGATCAACTTACTAAAATGTATTTTCGTAATTTTTATATTTTTTGTTTCTTATGATATAATTACGGAGCACCGTTGACATAAAAGAGTATAAATTGTTGATCATTCGATGATAACCAAGTATAACGTCCTTAAGAATTATGACCGCCATTACAATGTTATTTGCGAGTTATATTTATAAGAAACAGCTTTTTTAGATGTGAATAATAGTAAAATAATTGGAGAATGTTTTTATTTTGCAAAAGAACACCGGCTAACTTTTCATCGGAATGCGTCGTCCGTGCGAGCTCTTCTTTCAAATAACAAAAAGCAGCTTGTTCTTCCTAGCATCGTTATGGTAAAACTATATTTTTATAATTTATTCAGGTATTTTCGCCGAAAAATTCACTCCCATTCTATTCTTCCTAATATATATTTTGTTTGCTCTCTCAAGTTGAAAGCATAAAGCTTCTACGACCGTGCACTCCTCCACAAAAAACTATAATCCAAAACAAGGTTTTTTTAGTCTCTTGCGACAGACTTCGGACTTTCCTTCTTGAGGCTTTTTCTTAAAATCCCTATGGCTCTATTACCTCCCGCACATTTAGCATCTCCTTAATGCTTTCTTGGAAGGAATATCCCAAGACGCTCATCTTACAAACGTCTCCACTTACAAATCCTAGCTATATTCCATTCCCTAACTTCAGATAATGCGGCCTTACGTTTTTTGTATATTTATTTAGAGAACTTCTCCGTGACGCAAATAAAACTATTTCAATTGCTACGAAAGACAAAAAAATACCTTGCTTTCTAAAGGATTCTCCTCTTACACCACTCCAAAAGAGTTGAATGTTCTCAGTTTTTTAAATGGTCTGAAAATCATTATTGTAAATGATAATTCATTACTTTTTAGGTTATATATTTTATGTCCAAATCCCACGTTTATTGCAGGCTTAAATTATTTTTAAATAACAGTAATGAATTAAAATTTGTACGAATATAGTTTTTCGCTAATATTCACCTAATATCTTTTAACGACACGGAGCGAGTCACAGTAAATTAATCAAATACGTTAAATCTAGCTATATTCCTGTTACCTGAATGTCTGACAATCAAATGGCTCACTCTCAGTTTAATTTGTTTTACCAATCGGATCTGTTAGTGCGGAATGTGACCCGTATATCGTCCGCGCTCAGCTATAAAGGCACCGCAAACAAATTCCTTAATTAGGGTCGACATTTCGACAGTCGATGCGGAATTTTACACCGCAATTCTCGCCTCTTTCGATGTCACGACCTGTAAAAATATTCGCTTTGGACGTCCTAAATGCAGAAGAGGTCCAATTTCCACCAGGCAAACTTAATTGAATCTACAATTTTAAAAAAACTATCCGATTAGCTCTCGATCTATAGGGCTTCGAAATGCGTTCGCCTTTTACGGCGACCAAGAGAGAAAATTCTCTGAATTACTGGGGATGGCACGTGTAACATTCAGAGAATTATCTTGCTTTAAGGTTACTTATCAATCTAATCGATTATTTCAGGTCTATCTAACAGTCTTTTTGCTTAAATGTTTTTCAAATCAATCGTTTGACAATTTTTAGGTTGATTCCATATACTCCTATTTTTCGAGTAGTAGTAATTAGGTTTTTAGGTGCGTCAACAGCTAAGGTTATTTTGCACCGTCAAATTCTCTTAGAGAAAATCAACATACATCACAACATCCATGCCCGAAGCGGGATTCGAACCCGCGACCTCTGGGTTGGAAGGCAGGCGGGCCTATTTTTCGAGTCTTCTACATATATTGATAGCTCTCTTTCCATTTCAAGTCGTCTACCAGCTGAAACCTTTTCCTACGTCTTTCTCTTTTTCCATCCAGTTTTCCTTCTAGCACTTCTTTAATCATGCACTCTCTCCTCAGGTAATGTCCAATCCGGTTCAACTTCCTCTTTTTGATAGTCTGTATATTCGTTCGCTTCTCTCCGATTCTTCATAGTACTTCCTCGTTTCTCACCCTATCTGTCCATTTTATCTTCAGCATTCTTCTACATGTCCACAATTCGAAGTTTTCCAAGTATTTAATATCATTTTTCCTTAGCGTCCATGTTTCTGCCCCATACAAAGGGATACTCCATACATAGTATTTTATCAACTTCTTGCGTATATCCTCCTTTATAGTCCCCGTTACATATATAGTACTAGGGACTGCGCCCAACTCCGCACCTCGCTTCGCGAAGCGTTTTCACCCGCGAATTTTTATAATTTTTTTCTTCGGTGTTCCTAAAATCCTACAGTTCTGCCAAATTTCAAGTATGTAGATTATCTAGACGTGCCTTATAATTTTTATCTTCGTGTGGGGCAAAAATGGGAAAAACAGCCTCTAAAATTTGGAATTTTTACAATTTCGTTAATTGTGCACCAAACTTAATCAACATGCCAAATTTCAAGTATATGGCTTGCTGGGAACTACCCAAATAATTTCGTAACCCACCCACCTAGAACTTCAGCTGTATGTTATAAATATATATTAGATAGAAAAAATCGACTTTCTTCCTTTTTTTAAAAAATCCTATACGATAAAGCTAAAGAATTACTTAAATAATGAAAACTAAATTATAACAAAATGATTCCGATAGACTTGAAGCACATTTGATATCTACACTTGTCTCGTGCCTCTCTGTGGATCTTTAAAAGCATACTATTGATCCAGATGTAAGGACTATGTTTGCTTTCCGTCGCATCGTAGGTACCTATATAAGAAAATGAGAAAGGTTCAATTTTATATACCTTTCTCTCGCCGCCCCTTTTACCTCCTGTTAGACGGCAATGCCCTAGAAAGGAGGCAGAGAAAATAAAAGAGAAGAGAAGAGGGGGGAAGGGAGAAGGAGAGTGTGGGAGAGACGAAGAGGAAAGGGGATATGATTGGATGGATAAGGCGACGCCACGGCTATTGGGTGTGTCTGTGTGAATAGGCACTTTTGCTGTTTGCCCCCGGGGGTGCGTGAAATTAGCGAGGGTCGGAAGAAGGGTATCGAAAAAACGGAAGCGGAAAATTTTTTATTGGTTGTCCCGCCTTTTTTGGGAGGATCCGCCTGTAGATAGGAGCAGAGGAGCCGTTAGAATTCAAATTGGAGTTCTTTTTTATTTTAAAAAATTGGGAACTATTTTATTCCTTGAATGAGACTAGCTGTCGCGTTTATGGTTTGGTTTGTAGGCTACTATATGCCACCGGAATTTATATCTCAAATGTGGAATTTTTCGATAAATAATATTGTAATCATCGGTTAATACATTCCAAACTCTTCAGAAAAGCTGCAAAAAAGAAATATTCCGGTACCGGGAATCGAACCCGGGCCTCCCGGGTGAGAGCCGGGTATCCTAACCACTAGACAATACCGGATTTCTGAAAACAATTCAAGGAATAAATATATTATATCGTTAAACTTTCCCTTTATTTATCGAATGAGCATTAAATCAATATAAAGTTGAGCAACACTACCTTCCCTTTTTCCAAAATGTTAATGCAGTTCATTCTATCGTTTTTGGTTAAGGGATTTCCAAATTCCATATATTATAATCCATTATTGAATTACAGTTACCCGTAAAAATTTTCAGAGCAAACAGGAATTCAAAATGGACGTTCGATAATACATGCCGCAATTAGATACACACGTTATATCCGAATTATAATTACATATATATTTAAGATTAACGAACTTAGGTGAAAAATCATTAAGAAAAGGAACATATTAATCAAACTATTACAACGAGAAAATGAGAAGGCTGAGATATTTATTGCTTCGAAATGACAGGACAGATTCAACCATGCATTTGCCTTCATTCTGTAACTCCTGAGGAACATTAAAACATGAAAGGAGAAGTGTTTCACGTCGTAATAATATAAATTCCCATTCCAAAAACAGAACAAAATATTTCGTCTTATAGAGTAGTGGTCCTAAAACAGTGAGGCGCCCCTTCCTCTCCAAACTCCTGTTCCTCACATCCTCCACCCTTACTCTTCCCTACCAATTAAAATGGCGCGACGAGCTCTTCTGTTAATAGGGTGCGAGACACTTTCTCGTTTCTTCTTAGGAGGGAAAAAATTTTTTGAGAAACGCTAATAAAGAGTTTCACGTTCATGTACAGTGATTGTGGAAATCGACCAAGGTGGATGGAAAGAATTGAACATGGTTTATGGGTTTTACACAGTCTGCGCTCTAATATGTCTACGGTCGAACAGACGGACACACGAATCGGGAGATGTTGACAGGAAGTGCAGCGAAAATAACCTCAAATAAAGGAATAAAAATCTTATTCCGGTACCGGGAATCGAACCCGGGCCTTCCGGGTGAAAGCCGGATATCCTAACCACTAGACAATACCGGACAACGGGAAAATGTTTAATGAAGGCGATCGATATACCCGCTAATAAATTTGCTAATGAACGATTAAATGACTGGGTGTACCGGAAAATCCAGCGGCGAAGGATAATGAATTTTCATTATAGCTCATTTAACGAATAAAATGAATTATACTTACCCAAATAATTCTTGGAATGAGAAAAAACAACGGCTGAAAGAATTATATATATATATATATATATATATATATATATATATATATATATATATATAATTGTGGAAGAGGAAAGATAAATAAGGATATTTATGGCAAATAGGTGTTGAGGGAAACCCAATGAACACTTACCGGAAGGAGAGCCGCTGGGGTGTAGGAGAGGCACTTTTGTAGACGTTGTTGGAGATTTCGGAATGATCCCTTCGTCAGCACAAGAGAGACACAACTTTTGTGCTGACGAAGGGATCATCCCGTAATGTGAAAACCTCTTCTCATATGAGAAGAGTCAGAGTTTTTTTTATTTTCTAACTTGATATACCTTTTTTAGTGTGCCCACCGAAAGAAATGAATGTGAATGTGTGATTTTTTAAATTTTAGAACGCTTAAAAGTCGCTATATCTAGAAAACAAAAGATGGGCTATATAAGATATATAGTGTAAAAAGACTCATTGTCATATATGGTAGAACAACAGTAAAGAAGCAACAAGCATCTCGTTCCCGGACATATATTCACTATTAGTCTGTTATTTTTAAAAACATAATTGCAACCTCCCTAGAAATAGTCTTTTTATATTGTGTCAGAAATGTAAATAAAAGGTTAAAGATACTGTCAATATAATTTTTTTTCTGTTTTGCGCCAACCAAAATCGTCTCGCTCGCCAAAAATGACACGCGTGGCATAGGTTTGGCATCTCTGGTTTAGAGTAAGTGGATTTCTGATGTTAACTTTCACTTTATTGTATCCCCAAAGGAAAAAATTAGTGGAGGTCAGATCTGTGGATTCATGGAGGCCATATCTTGAAAGCAATGTATTTCTTTTTATTCCCCTTGTTCGGATTTAGGATTTTTTAAATTGGCCACCTTAGGCATAGGCCAGTTGACAGAGCAATACTTTATAAAATCGTTAATTGACAATAGCTGGACTTAAATCTCAATCTGTTATAATGTAATTGGGTGCTAAATACTTAATTTTTAAAGAAATATATCTCATTTATTATTGTGTATGAAGTTGATTTCTGTGTCTAAATGAATTTTAATCGAACTCTATGGGCCATTTTCGAGTTAATCGATATTTTGCGTGAATTAAAATGTGATAATATAAAGATTCAATTTTATAAATAACCTTTATATAGATAAAACCTTAAAATATATTATCCTAATTTTATTTACATTAGCTTAGGTTACATTATTGATATTGAAATTTGGCGTAGCCTGAAGCCTTCCTATTTCAGCCAAAGAACTTTTGTTACAGAAGTTATCCCACATGACTTCGTTACTCTCTAGTTCCGAGATCTTAATCCCATCAAAAGAGCTCACACCAGAAACTTGGCATAGCCTTGACCTGAGTGAATTTAACATAAAACTTATAATGGCATTTTAAATGGAGAATCTTAATTTCATACTTATATATTCATACTACTCAGTTAAACTCTACTATCTGTGGTCACAGGTGTAAATTCACGAAATGTTTCCCGTTTTCATTATAATCCATTGCAATGTATTTAATTTTACTAAATCAACACTAATGGTGTTTTCTCTTACCACGGACGATTTTCTCATAAAAAAAGGTAAACATTTCACGTTAAAAAGAAATCTGTTCATCAAATGGACGTGTATTTGAAAATCGATGGCAGGAAAATAAATTTTCGTTATTTTAGTCGTTCTTCGGTTTTAGTCCCAAGGTTTTACGAATATTTTCATTAAAATTATCAAAGATATACTGCACAAATTCCTATGTTATTCAAACTCATTAATGAAACGGTTCAGGAATCGAGCTGGGGTCGTTATATCACACGGTGATTACCCATATGTCTCTATAGGTGTCGGTCTGTTTAAAACAGAAAGAATGGTGTAAAGAGATTAAGCAGTTTTCGAGTTAAAATTCTTTGGGTTTTGAATACAAGAGCTCAAATATACAAATTACCAAGTAGAAGATAATATAAAAGTTATTAATAAACTTCTATCAATTTTTGCTGGACATGGTTCATAACAGTACGACTTCTTTTCTGGATAATACCCTACCACCCTAAATAAGCAGTAGATTTTATCATATTATTTCTGTTTATTCCATTACAGAAAAGTTCACTGTTATATAGAATGAATTCAAAAATAATTATACTTACCTAAATAACAATCACTACAATGTCGTATTTATGGTTGTCATGATATTTCCAAGAAATATGTCATCTAGTGCCGCCATTATGAAGGGGGGGGGGGGAGGGGGGTATACTACACTTCCCCCACAAGTTATTTTTGCCCATATTATTTCAGTAACCTTTATTATCAGTATCAGTACTCATATTCAAGGTATTACTGTATTATTTTTTTCATGTAAGTTTATAGAAATCCAAATGATAGTGATTTTTGAATCAATATATGAATGTTAATTGAAGATATCTAACTTATACCTTCTTAGTAATTATTGTAAGTGTTCTATTTAATAATTTGGCAATCGAATAACTTTTCAAACTCATTTATGGTATTAATAAAATCCCTATTCTCTAGTCAACAGCAAAATGTTGACCAAAATTTATTCGAGATAGGTGAGCAAACATACCAGATTGGCTACCCAAAAGTCGTTTTACCTGCTATTCTTGCAATGTCGACCTCTCTGCCATCTACAGAAAGGTTTCTGACGAAAAGAAATACTCGTGTAGGCAACTGTTTTTTCTCCTTATGACAAATCTTTTAAGCCATTCGTAGATTCAAATTCCTTTAAAACAGCGAGGACCGCACATTTGAAACGAGAAGAGTATTAAATTGAAACACGATGATTATAACTTGACCCTCATTTTATTACCAGAAAGCAAGAAAATTGAGGTTTGATGTAACAAAATTAAATATTAATAAAATTGAAAATTTTCATGTTCTAAATGAAGATATGAATAGTTTTTTAACTAAAATGTTACAGATATAGGATGCCATAATTTTTAATACGGTTAAAGGTATTCATTCAAGTAATCACCCTGTAACCTAATTATTTCAAAAGCCATGATGGCCGCACAAAATCACCATAGATCCCTTGAAACGCAGGGTTGTGACCCCTGATTTAAACTACTGAGAAACTGAGAGAGAGAGAAAGAATCGTGCGCATAAAAAAGCGAAACAACGTATGCATGCCAAGTGGCTTCCCTTTCTTCATCCAATCACATTTCCCTTGCCCTTTAAAACACTCCCTCTTCTCAATCTCTCTCGCTTTTTTTCCTCTCCTATTTTAGGTCTGTATCTTCTTCGCTTTTCTTACGCCTTAACTTTCCCTCCCAAATCCTCTTCTCATCTCTCCCACAACCCCCTTCACCTCTGCCCCCTGTCGACGCCTCGCCTGCCCTCTGCCGGTGGCGCGGAAATACATAAAGAGGATCTTTTTCTATCTCTCTCTCTCTCTCTCTCTCTCTCTCTCTCTCTCTCTCTCTCTCTCTCTCTCTCTCTCTCTCTCTCTCTCTCTCTCTCTCTCTCTCTCTCTCTCTCTCTCTCTCTCTCTCTCTCTCTCTCTCTCTCTCTCTCTCTCTCTCTCTCTCTCTCTCTCTCTTTATTCCTTTCTTTTGTGAGAGGCAATCCGAAGCGTGTAGATGTTTTATACGGATCAATGAAGCAGTCGACTGGAAAACTGGGAAGGTGTCACTTTAACGGGAAGGATAGCGTTTTACTACTGTCTGCACATCGTTACGCGTGGATTTCCCTTTTCCTCCCATCCGCTGATCTTTAAACAATCCCAAGACGTTAAGAGAGAAATTAGAAGCGTTAATTAATAATGAAAGGAAAAGGTTCCTTTTTGCTGGAGAGTAGACACCGAAGAATTTCTTGCCCCCGTTCATTTCTATTAGTAAATGAACAGCTTTGAAAGCGGCCTAATAATTTCGAGTGTTTTCTTGACGCCAGAAAATTTTTAATGTTTAATTTTTTCGAAAGCTGATATTTCTTGTCTACTGTGAAATTCGGTAGAAATAAATTTTATTATATAAAATAAAGTTCACGTACTTTTTCGTCCTTCCCACGGAATATTTACATTTTTGATACTTGAGATCAGGGGTGCACAAAATGCGGCCCTCCGTTGACGTTTGTGCGGCTCGCGGAAGATTTTCCACCATAATGTTAATACTGAACAATGTTTAGGTTAGGTTAATTTGGTACATCATAAAATGAAAATTATAAGAGTGTGAAAAATGCTAAGGTTAACCAAACGCACTACTTTTAGCAAATTTGTATTCCTAAAAAATTTCTCTCCTTTACTGCTTCTTTCGAAAGAGTTGTACACTTTTCAAACTCGCACTGCATTGTATATTTGTGATAATTTGGCGTTTGATTATTGATAGGTAAAAATGCTTTAACTTGTTATCTAAAATTTTATTATTGTTTAATTTACATTATTCGGCTATTAATTAAGTGCGGCCCTCGGATAAGTATAAACTATCAAATGCGGCTCGCGGGTGTAAAAGGTTTGTGCACCCCTGCTTTAGACTGACCATTTCCTCGTTTTTACACTCAGTGTTATCGTATATGTATGTCAGAATAAATTAACTCCATGGGTTCCTGCTGAAATATTACTGCATAGATTTTCATGAGATCTAAAAATACCATTTGAGTGGCATTTTCCTCAGCGTTATAACAAATTCTTTACTTAAAGTTCTATAATATCAGGAAAAATGAAGTTAGACGCATGAAAGTTATATAAAATGTAACTTTTTATTAACATTATCGATTAAATGTTCGCTAATAGATTTTAAGTATGCACTGAAGTAACACGAATGCCGTTCATATTTTAAGAAAATTTAGCGCCTAGAAATTTAGAATAGCCTCCCTAAATAAGAATTTAGACGAATTTGAGCAAAATTTTATTTCTCAATGACGAAATAAATAATTTGAGGACATCTTTATAATTATTTTAAAGGGATTTATTTTGTGAAGTTGATTTTGAAACTCTGCCATCGTTTTGAGGATTTATGTATTTACTGTAACATATTAGAGAATTCACTTGTAAAATTCTTATAATATAAATGATTGTTTTCCCATTAAATTAAAAATGGTGAATCGCATTTAAATGGCGTTAGAATAGGAAAATTCGATCTTTTGGAAGATATGACTCTCTGACCTTAACATTTTTAAACAGTAACATCATTTACCATTCCTCTCTCTCTCTCCCCCTCTCTCTCTACCTCTCTCTCTCTACCTCTCTCTCCCCCTCCCTCTGTACGCGTATCTTGCCAAACGCTGCATTACGTGCGAGGTCTTTTCATGCCGCCAACATATGCTCATTTTGATACAGCAAAAACTGTCTAAACCCATACTTCGTCAATCGGTCTATAGGGGAATTTAGTGACCTAGTTATCTTTTGAATTCGTCGAGCAGCATACATTAGGTTCGGTTGATTACCCTTGCCCTTCAAAATTGCATTCAGATGACTCAAACCATCATTTCGAAATGGTAAATTTGCCCAGGTCATGAGCACTTACAGACTGCGCCAAAATGCGACTGGAAAGAACCTGACAGTCAGCCGAAATAGATACGCAAGATTCGCGCAATTATCGACGTATTTGCACGAAATCTTTCAAGATGATGATTACTAAAAATAAAATTACAGGTATCTTTGAGGAAGAGTAAGTGCCGTTTGTTCTCTCTTTATCAATATGAGATTCCTCTTTGATAGTGAGCCAGAAATGATAGCAGCATAGACTGTTACGTGATATCGATTAGCGGCAATATGCCAAATATACCTCTTACTTCATTGCTGAAAGTCAAATTAATACGGCACCGTGGTTCAGTTAGGATTACATGGTCGCCTGGGATAGATTTTTTCAAGGCCTTCGCATTCAATATCCTGCGAATCCCCGGTTTTTGCTCCGGCTGCTTTAGGAATAGGTACGACAAAGCTACCATTCAAATCTGAATCTACGGCGACCAAACTTAATATAGGGCCATGCGTCTTAGCTCATTATGAATGATCCGAAATGAATTCATAGCATATTCCGCAGCGATCGATTTAATTATTAAACATTAAGTCGTCAATAATCTGATATGGATGAGGAAAACAAAGAAAACGAAAGTGTCATTTTAAAAAAATAGATTTTTCATACGATAAACAATCACCACGTTCTTTTCATAGAGTATAGAATCGCGCTATCGGGTATTAACAAGCACATTTAAAATTTTAAAATAGTAATTAAACGTTGGAAATGTAATTTCATACATACTAAGCGAACCATTCAATCAATCGTTTGGTAGTAAAGAGTATATGTAAACAACGATGCGAAAAAGGATATGAATTGACTCGCTTATCCTCGTGCAAGCAAAACATTACCGTATTCATCGGCCCTGTTGCGGTTTATTTTTTCAGTGAAAAAAACAATTACCGAATAATTTCTGATCGAGGTAATTGGCGTTTTATGTCCTTTATGTGAAATAAATACAACGGAGATTGATCTTTGTGATAAATGTCTGCATTAGTGGCGATTATTATCTGTTGAGCCACCAAACTTAGTGTAATCCAAAATAAAAAAATATTTCATCATCAGTCATCATGCACATAAGCAGTAGTCGCTTTATAAGATGGAACAAACTCGTACTCGTACAACGAGTTCTGGATAATTACGCATCGGGCTTTTCAAACTCGGGCTCGATAGATTGCAGAAAGAGAGGTGATCGGCAAATTAGATTTGCCAAGTAGAGATAAAAACTTCCTTATCGTATTTGAATAATTTTCTCTGAGTATGGGGCATAAATCGAAACTATCAAGGCTGAAATCAATGTACTTCCAAGAAAAGTGCTTACGTCCTTTTCAGTTATCTTAATACAATCAATTTCAGGACCTTGACTAGCGTTTTCTTCCTAATAGGTTCCCAATTGGGACTCAATCCCTAATTCGGATGTTTTGTTGAAGTGCGAAGGTCACTCAGGAATCTTCTGGAGAATAGCATCGCGCGGTTTTCTCATTCGTCGAACGTCATATTTCACTCGACGTCTCTGGCGCCTGGAGAATTTAGTCCTACGTCATCCGCCCGTTTTAAGAGAGGGGCGAGTAAAGTGATCGCCGGAATGACGTCACCACCGGGAACGGGCCGCATTTCGATTAGTAGTAGTCCTCGTGTATTTTATTTTGGCCTTTCTTTCTCGCTTTTCCCCTTTTTCCATCTCTTTCTCTCTCTCTTTCTCTACCTCTCCCCAGCAGCCCCCTATACCAAACTGTCTCTTCCCTAAAATCGTATTCCTTCCTCCTGCAATGTTTAAAACGCATCCTATACTTGCTGTAGTTCGTTAAACTTTTGGTGTTCTTTTTTAATCGATATTAAACAGCAATAATAGCATTTCCGTGCCTCTTTTACCTAATCGAAATATTTATCAAGGATAAATCGTAGGAAGAGATTTTTTTATAAATTTAGGCAGTTGAATATGGATCTTGTGTTAGAAAAGACTTAAGGTCGTATTCTTGGAACGAACCAAAGAACTACAGGATTAGTGAACTTGGTCGGGGTTTGGATCCCATGGAGACAGGGTATGGTAGCGTGAGGGAGACGATGACCATTTGAACATGGAAGGTTACTGAGCGGTTGGAAAAATCCGCCTTTCGCTGACACTGTTTATGCGAACCGAAATAAAGGAGTGAAATAAATATCGGTTTTCGGTTCGGGTTCAACACACATAGTTTTTTCGGTTCGGGTTCAGTTCAACTCCAGCCAAAAATACCGTTTTTTTCGGTTCGGGCTTTCAGTTCGGTTCCGGTTATATGCCCTGATACAAAACGACAATGAAATACATACAATAGACCAAGATAAGAGAGGCAATCTCTGTGCAACATTAATTAACCAGCCTAGGGCCATGTGGTTAGGATGAATAGTCTGTTTAGAAAGAGTATAAAAAGTTTCCTTCCAAACAATGGTCTTATAACTCTTGCAGACGATGCTGTTTCGGTCATGAGATAACAGACAGTTTCGGACGCTTAGGTCCGAAGGAAAGGAACACTTCAATTACAAACATTTATGATTGGTCCACTTCCCTTATCACGGTACGACTTTGCCATAGCTAACTCAGTTTGAGATAGTCTCTTCGTAGTGATGGAAGTCGCTTCTCTCGTTAGCGGTCAACGTTAATCATTATTTCATCTACTTAATATTTTCATTATTGTGAGAGTCAATCATGTCGACTTACAAGCATTTGAGCGGGTCCAAAAAAAGAAAAAAGAAAAAACGAAGAACTTGAAAAACATAGTAAACTTCCAAATTCTATAACTATATTTTAACAACGCGATTCTACGCATGATACAGGAAGTAATATTGGGTGTGCTATTGATAAAATATCTGGTAGTAATGAAAACGTTTGATATAATAACCTAATTAGTAGTTGATTTCATTTCGGTCTTGCTTAAAAATTGACATCGCTCAACTTTCAAGTGCGATGGAAATAGCTAATCTGCTACTCATTGAAAATGCTGCGCTATCCACTAGTTTTTCAGACCTATGTACGGTATTAATGCCATTTCTATCGATTCCAGTCACTGTCACAAGTTCAGAAGGTGCATTTTCAAAACTTAAAATTATTAAGACTTATTTGAGAAGCACCATGGGACAGGAAACACTAAGTAGATTAACGTATTTTCTGAGCGAAAAGTGCGGAAACGATATAACTTACCCAAAAAAATGATGAGTATACCAGTAATCAATATTTTATCTATTTTTATATTTTTGCGGTAGACTTAATACCTCTCTTACAGAATGAAGAATATTAAGATGTTATACTTTAATAATAGGTCGAGTAAATAGCGGAAACTTTTCTTTAGTGCGTTGGCATGATATATATATATATATATATATATTTCAATTTTTCTCAACGCATTTTAAATCATGGCGAATTTTCCTCTTGAAACTACGGAACACGTTCACTTATAGTGGGGCCCTGAAAAAATTTATCCCGAAGGCCCGCGCATGCCTAGATACGCAACTGGATATAACTCACTCTTTCCAACATGCCCTCGAGCGCGTATTAGAGCCCCGAGGCGTCTTGTATCCTCTTAAACCACCATACGCCCTTATCCGAAAGGCTTCTCGGAAGTCGGTAAGAATGTACGTCCTATGTTGCTTTTACATTTTTTCACTTAATATTCTTGGGAGTTATTAACACTTTCTCCAAGTTATTTCCTCGAGCTTAATACTCTGACCGGCCGTTATTCTTCCTCTAATAACATCTACTTCTCTAAATTATACTGTAATTTGACAGAAAACGCCTAGTAATTTCACAAGAACAATATAGTTCACACATACGACGGTGTCGTTTTTTACGATAAGTAAACTTTTGCCTGACATCGTTTCATTAAATTAATCAATTTGTATATTTATTAATTATCGATTTCTGAATGTTAAAGGGTCCATATCCATAATAAAATACAGAAAAACCTTGATTATCCAACCTATATGGTGGGAAGGAGCGTCGGATAAACCATAAAGTCGGATAATTCGTAAATAATGGAAACAGTGTTCATTTATGAACATAATTTATTCATTTACGTATTTCGCACACAACTTAGGTCATGTTACAGTGAAATTCAAAACAAAAATGATATAGTAAAATATTATTAACAAAAATATTGAAATTAAATTAAATTCAGAATCAGAAGGCATGTAATGAATATTTCATCGTAATTTTATTTTACTAGATTAAATAATTAGTGGTAATGATCTCCTGCGTGAATCATCTGTTGAGTGATATTTTGCGTGAACCGACTTTCGGTTAAATAACCGACATATGCTTTCCAAACATGGTTATACAGCTCATCTATTTTTTGGTCGGTTAATTGAGGGTCGGATAATTTAGGTTGTAGTGTATATGTATTTTTAATTTTAACAAGAAATTTTGTTTAAAGAATCCGATTGAACAATTAGATATTAATCGCGGATGTTTCACACACACAAAACAAGAGGGGAAAGAGGGCAAAAGTTAATGTCATTGAAGGCCTCTCTTAAAATGATAAGCTAATAGTTACTGGTTTCAACGAACAAAAATGTCTTTCGTCTTTAATTCCATGTTGAAGCTAAATATATTGCTTGATAGACGAATACAAACACTCAGCGATATATAAGAGGAAATGAGGAACAAACAAGACACGACACGTAAGAACTTCAATTACTGCTTCTAGTACCTTCGGAAAGCAGTTTTGGGGGATTCCCTCATATCTTCGGCCGAGCCAATCTCCAGGTCTTTCGGAATGAAATGTAGTAAATCTCGCGAAATGTCCTAGCGCGCCAATGGACCTTACGTCGGTCACCATCATCTCCTATGTTCCCCATTCCGCTCGCTTAATGCCACTCTCTCAGTGTTACGCTCCTTCCCTCTCGGTCCCTTTCTTTCCCTTTCCCTCCCTCTTACTCCCAACTCTCTCTATCTCTCCCTTCACACACTTTCTACCTCTTCTTTTTCTCCCTATATTCAACTTGCTATCTTCCCTTTCTTTTGTTACCTTTATTCTCGCCTCCATTTTATCCCTCTTCTCAAATCCCTTGATCTTTTCCCAATCTGCATTCCCTTTGACATTTCCATCCCTTTGTCACTCCATCTTTACCCACCTCTCCCTGTTTTTACCTTACATGTCCCCAACCTAGCTCATCCCTTTTAACTGCGGCACCCAAACAACCATTTTCCCCTCCTGACGCTCTGCATCTGATCCTCCGTCGCCCAGGAGCCCAATCTCTTTCGTGCCTCATTCCCTTTCGTCAACAATCACTTTGCCCACTGCCTCTTCTTTCTCTTGCCGCCTTGCCACTCCCAATCCTTTTATCCCGACCAAATCCAGTCCAACTTCCCGGAATCGCGTTGCCGTATGTGTAAAAATTCATAGACCGCATCCAACGTAAGCCGGCCCACGCGTCTTTCTCTCAGAGTTTTGGGGACGGGTCTCTAAATAGGTGGATTCGACTGAAATGGTTTTCTGTGTCTCTCGTTGCGAAAGGGACAGCAGATCATGACGTTCCTGGAAAACGAAATAGCCGTCACTCATACGTGCCAGTGTCTGATAAATATGCTAGAATATTTTCATGCTTTTCATGCTTTCGAGAGTTCTTTTTGCGCAAATATGACAGATCAAATCACACTTGGATTCTCATTTTGTGGACTCCTTTGTAAATAATTATTGTACATTTTCAGTGTAATTTTATTATCTATTTCTAATAATTTCGTCGGTGACGCATTTTATATGAAATACGTTAAGTCGGAGACTTATGCACTGCGTGCTATTATTATTTTGTAAAATATTGTGATGCAGCGCTATGTTGACCAAACGAAATAACGTTTTTCAGAAATGTCCGAAAGCTCTATTAATCAGATATGATGTTGATTCCATTTGAAGTTATCGTACTCTATAAATACGAACACTTTTGCGGTACAAAATATTTATTTTATAGTGTCTTTAATAATTTTAATTCATGCATTGCGTAACATATGAAGAATTACAGGTTTCATTTATAACTTTATTTTACTGGTATATAAGCTCAATTAAAAATAAATGTATTGTAGCCTTTATTCTCATAATCTCAAAGTAAGAAAAATAACTCGATTGTAATTTTACTTCAAGAAATTTATAATTTGATCTAAGCCTGTCGTCAATTAGATGGGATAATATATCTTTGAAGCTGTCACTGAAACTATTGCGTTTTGACTTTGCTATGGAGCACATATTACATTTTATAAGGATAGGATGAATTGGATTTCAGAACGAATATCTCATATAATCTCGTGCTATATAATACCGGCATATTGTTCGTGCAAAATATGATCATCGAGATGTTTTAATTCAGAAAAACTATATTTTTTCCCTTTAAATTTCTGGTTCAAATAAGCTAAAATATGTATGTAAAAGTTTCGAAAGATAAATTCACAGATCTTATCAAATAAAACTAATTTTTGAAAGCTTTTGATGTAAACAGGCGAGACGAAGATGACGCATATTGGAGCATTTTCTTGTATACATGTCAAAAAGGTTCACCGATATCTAATCATATCGTATATATCGACTCCGGATATCTTCCCTCACTCTATTTTCTGACACCTGGATTATTTCTCTTTTTATTATTATCAAAATAATATCATTTGAGAAAAACAGCTGTCGTTCATAACGACAGCACAAACTATTGGATAAAGTGGCACGTTGTTGATGTATACTTCATCCTGACCATTTGTGATATTTTTCATAGCATCTGGGATTAAGGAAATATATTTCCGACCTCGATCTCCTCGTAAGCCTTCCTGGAAAAACCATCATGGCAGAAAATCCTTCCAGGGGCGGAGGATATTATATACATAAAAACATATACACTTATATACCAGTGGAGGCGAATTATATATACATTTACACGTATATAAATGTATATTCGTGGACAGTAAAGCTTATTTTGGGCTCCTTCTATGAACTACTATATTTTATTCTTACTGGTTCCCTCCAGTTGCCATATTTTCAAAGGATTACGTTGTTTCCCTTTGCCTTTTCCCTCCCTCTCTCTCACTCCCTTTCAGTTTTGCTCTCTCTTTCCCTTTCAAATGTAAATGTAAAAAGGGACTATATAGTCTCAATTTCTCCCTCAATAAAGTCGTTTGTCTGTCTGTCTCTTCCTCTCTCAATCACTTCGTACTACTTTTTCAGTTCATTCGCTTCTTCCGAAAGATTGACTGTTTATCCTTAAGGATCGTTTTTTCGAATATTTTTTTAGTCCTCGGTTCTCTTTCCAATCATGCGTGTGATGATACTCCGCATTACCATGACCGCAGATTACTTCTTTTCATCTCCTATTCGCCTACTTAACTTCACTTTTTTTATTTGCCTCTCTCTCTCTATTCCTCTCGCGTAAACAAAAATATGCCAATCCCTCGATTTGGAGTTGAAAACCCTTGGGAAAGTCATTTAAACCACGCCGCACGCCAGGATTCGTTTTCAGGAGACTTTATCGCAAGAGTTCCCGACATAGCGACCGCATTAAAGCTATCGTAAGAAAAGGGAGAATCGCAGGGAAAACATCGTGGCATCGTTGAGTGAACATTCCCTCACCAAGGAGGAATTCGATTATTTCTCCAGAGTCTTTCCGGGTAACATTCTCCGCTTTAAATTTAATATACTAGTTTTTCTGTTCATATCTGTTATGAACTTTTACGTTTGGTAATAGTTTAGAGTTTTTATAATTATGCGTGCTTGACAGTTATCGAACTTCAGATGAGAACTTCAATTTCCATTACTCTTATTCTCCTTTCGCATGGGAAAGTAGCGAAGATCTCGACATTCCAACAGTGTGGGTTGTCTCCTACACAGGGTGGCAAAACCAGAATCCCGAAAAAATATTTTAAAACTTGCTTTTACTTCTTACTTTAGAAAGGATATTTACTGGTTTTTAGATATAAAGGTTTCTACAAAGCGTTCTGATCGTTCTTGTGTTAATTTTACTTCCTATTTTTAAGTACAAAAAAGCTGCAATATTGTATTTTTTGCTGCCTTAGTGGACTTGCCCTAATCTTGGATAAAATTTCTTATCCCTTTATGAGTTTTAGTTTACTTTTTCTAATGCTACTTTTCTGCATGAAAGGGTCTCCAATGGAGTCTCCACTTCATAAAGTAATTTTACCGTGTACATGGGCTTCAATGCAATCGAAGCAGTAATATAATGAAAGTGATATGGAAATTATCCTTCGTGGTTCATTCATTTTAAATTTATCGCTCAACGTCTCTTGATACCATCTAAGGGAATTACATTAAAGACATTTTAGCCGTCAAGACTATACAGAAGTTTTATTTCTTCCTGAATGAGGTATCTTTTTGTTTCATTTAGGCAATTTTCCTCCTTCGGCAAGGATAAAAAACAAAATAAATGGGCTGAACTTACTATTTTACTGAAATAATGCCACTAGTCTAGGAAAAGGAAGCTTAGTGTATCTCTCTTGATGCACTAAACTTGCAAGATCGAAGCCTCGACGTATTTGATCAATCTTTTTACTTTTTTAATATGAACTCAATGTGAATTGCCGGAAAGTACTCTTTCTGAGCAATTGATTAGTAATATTAATTATTTTCTAGCTTGTATTAATTATTAAGAATTGATTTTTTCTTGACTTTCCCAAAGCTTAATGAACGGTTTTAATTCAAGAACGCTATTTTTTTATTTACAAGGCGTTTAACATGTGCACCTACTGGAATATCTAATCACCGATTAACCCATTATTTATGATGTGTAACCCTTAACTGGGTAAAATATTTTCACATATATAATTGCACCGTTTCAAGTATTTTCATCATTATTAAAGAATCGACCTGTTTTATAAATAAAATTCCGTGTAAGCAATCTTATATCAAATGTTAAACAGCTTTTATATACGACGATTAAACGAAAACAACAAAGTTAAAGCAAAATATATATATATGAACCATGGCTCGAAAAAATATATACGTAATTCCCCATTGATGACGGTATATCTATAATTGATTTAACCAAAGGTTAAAGTAGGCATATGTAAGAAAACAAGGGAGCCGAAAAATACAATTGCCAGAGTGACAGCATACTACGATGTATGACACCTACAAGCCGATACCGAACTGAATTCAGAAACTCACTCTTGCTACTCCAATTGACAGTTTCATTATTAAAACCTCTCTCTTGGATCGCAAAGTGAAAAGGCACCTGAAATGGAAAACGGAAGGATTTGTGGGGATAAATGTTAAAGTAAAGCTTAGGTGTTTGACATACGGGATGAAAAAGGTGCCACGCATTTCTTGTGAAATGAAACTTCCGGCAGAATGATTAGTCTTGTCATTAAATATATAAGAAGGCTTATAATAGGGCAGCCATTTATTTCACTTATAAATATTTTACCCATCATATTTCAAACCTTGCTATTATCATATCCATCATTCGAAAGATTTGAAAATATATAAACGGGAGAAAAATATTGGTGTGCGTCCACCATGGCTGATCAGAAATTTTAAAACCGTGTCCTAATGAAGGTTATGAAGGAAGAGGAAAAACGTCGCTGGTTTTCAAAATTAAAAAAATCGACTATCAAGTACAATTGTTTTAAGGACAAAATATAAAATTATTAGAATACCTAGGCCCATAAAATAATTTCTTATGCGCAGAAGGGAAAAAATTGATAAATTTCCAGCATTTTTAAAAGAAAATTTTGTGGTATGTATTAAAGACAAACAACAAATATTTGACTCTTTAACGAGACTGAATTAAATAAACCTCAGTAGAAAGAGAAGTGATTGAAATTGTAGTACAAGTTGTTCCCAGTACATTAGATGGATGAAAATTTAATAAATATTCCTTCGAAGTCAGCGAGAAGTGTATGTGAGGATCATAATAATTTTGAAATTTTCAAAAAAGTATGAAATGAAATTTTTAAAAGAAATGCTTCCTTTCCCCTTGTTACAGGCAACCCCAACAACTTAGGTGCTCCTTAAAGGCGGGCAACACAACCAACATAAGTGCCCCTAAGATTCAGGCTACCCAAACAGCACGTATGCCCCTCGATGACAGGCAACCCAAACTTCCCCCCTTGATGATAGACGACCCTGATTGCACATTTCCCTTTGATACTAGGCAGATCGATCAACTCTTAGTTTTTATTTATTTATGCAACCCAAATATCGTTTTACGCTCCTGTGGAAACGCGACCATTGGTGATATATCGCTCGAATAAAACATCTTTCTCTTGATTTCCACTATGGAAAATCAATCGCGTTGCTTCTTGGTGTTGTGAGATCCAAATAACATGTTTATGCTTTTATTATTCCTACCACAACATGTATTCTTATTAAACGAAATGTCACATAATCAAATCAACAACTATTTCGTGGTAAAAATAGCAAACGAATGATGTCAGAAAATGTAAACATGGCCCATTACATCATAACGTAAAGATTCACCAACACTGAAATCCTGAGAAATTTCACGCTTCTAAGTTTATTTATAATCGAGTTATTCACAAAATTATAGCGTTATGCATCATAATGACCATTACGATGTTATAATATAGAGAGATGTGCGAATGAATGAGAAATTATGATAACAATGCGATATTTCCTTTGTCTATGTCACGTTTTCGACGAAGGAATCAACGGAAATTTTCTCTTTTATTTATTTTTATGGGATGTTACTTTTCCTTATAAAGCTTTCGTTTTCATAATAGGTTCATTAAATTCTGAGTTATTCAGTTTCGATAGTATACTTTTCAAAAATACTTCCGATTAGTTGACATTTTCACCTTTTAAAAATCGTCATCTCACATACAAATGCATACTTTTCTAATGAATGACGGTCGTCGGTTTTTTGGATTAATTAGTATGTGTGTTGATCGATGTGTTCCATTCTTCATGAAAACAATCTCCCATCTGTTCGTTTCTTAATTTTGAAATATTTTTTCTCTGGAAACATTCATTCATCACCATTAAAACTTTACGGCATAATGGGAATCCCAAATCAATATATTTTAATTATATGGTCCTATCTTTATTTGAAGCCAGAATAATAATGTTTTTATGAAAGTTTTTCGTAATAATTTAAAGGCTTATATTACAATTTTTTAAATTTTCTTAGGGAAAGTTAATTACCAACATAAAAGTGTTTTATGCCCTTCATTACGGTTTATGTGTTTAGAAGTAACTACGCGAATTTCAATATGATATATGTATGATAACATAAACCGGTGAAATATCAGATAAATATTGTCGATGCGTTATAATAAGAGTTGGGAGATGTCATTTTCATTCCTTGCCTTTTATTTTCCGGGGATGTTCTACAAACGAGTTTTCCTTTGAAACGGACTGTCTATTTCAGGGGTCGACAACCTATGGCACGCGAGGTGACTTTGAATGGCACGCGAAAGAAAATATTATACGGAAGAATAATTCATATTTTATATAATTAGTAAAATCAAATGATTTTTGAAAATTTAGTGAATTAACGTTATATTTTATAGTAAGAGTAATTATTCACTTCTAAAGTCTGCTTATTCTTATTCCGTAACACTGTTCTCACGTAACTCATGTGTTTGCCGTCCCGTGTTCTGCCTAGCCGCCTTTGTGACTAACGAACACAAAATACCAAAATTCGGCGGACCGATAGGTACAAATGCAACCGTTTACAATGTGAACCTTCTTTAAGTAAATCCGGGGTGATTAAATAATAAAAATTGTCCATTAATTAAATTAAAATTAATTACTGGCACGCGGGAACATATATTGACGTGAATTTGGCACGCCACTTCTGGAAGGTTGCGGACCCCTGATCTATATTTAGAAGGAGATCATATCGGCTGCGTATTTCTTATCGGAAATTCTGAGAACAAGATCTCTTACCTTGCTCTCGTCAGAGATGATAACTAATATCATGTATCCCTTTTAATTGGATTGGATGGTTGCCAGGGTAACTTGTTTATTTCATTATGGCTGAAGAGTTATGTCATGCGTCATTGCATGTACTGCATGGTTACCCGGGTATTCAAGACTCTTCATGCGGATTGAAGTGATGCAACTCGCTTCTTTGATGTAGTATTTTGGTGTGAAATCGTATTTTTTAACAAGGCAATTAATTGTTATAGTGAACGAATATATACGAAGAAAATCCTAATAGAATAGCTTCGGTTATGTTATTAAATCTATAACGGAAAACCTGAGAAAATCTTCATACTAATATAGTATGTTGTGAAATAAAAGCTATTTTGTTTTATACAAAAATAATTTAGAGAATTGTATATTTTATTCAGTGTCAAAAAGTTATTAATAAACGCTTTATAAGTAAAATTAAGATATAATCAGTGAATGTCAAGGTCACATAGCCTTCAAAATGCATTGCGCCGTAGGTATAGACTTCCCGCATATCACCAAGCATCCGTAGTTGCAGAGAATCCAGGAGAATGATTTCAACGTCGTAAACTTGGATGCGTAATTAACATTCAATGGGCCCGCCTGCACATACAGAAACTGAGATCCAACGTTTTTTGACAACCTACTAATGCTCTGAATAGGCCCACCTTAAGGTTGAGACACCAATAGTTACGCCTCTGCGTATTATCCAAGCTACTGCTACAAGTGGCTCAAGGTTACGTTTCTCTTCAGAATCGTCGTTAACGAATTGTGTTTAAGAATTATAAGTAAATCAACATTTCGACATGCTAGGATCACTTTAAAAATTTACTCGAAATACCTTCAGTGGAAAGATATATAAAAATACAAATAAGGAATTCTTAAGGTCTATGGGAAAACGTTTCTCGCATATTAAAGTTTGAAAAATTAAATTTCTCAGGACAAACAAATGATTTGAAATCTACCAACACCTATTGCACAGCTAGTTCAAGACAAATTGGGAGGTTCTGCAGGTGTAGCCCAATGAAATTACTGTCTCTCTCTCTCTCACTCACATATCAACGTGTATTAATTGCTCTGTCATAGGCCTCCAATAATGAAACGTGTTGTGGGAGTACACTTGCGCTGTTACTTTAAAACGAAAATAAACTTCCTTACTTATACCGATTACTAATAAATTTAATGCTTATAAAAAAGCTGAAATGATTTTAAATATATTTCAAAGCTCTTAAATAATTACTAGTGAATTATTATTATATTATTATGCCAAAAACTCTACTTATAAAGCTTATCTCAAAATAATGAAATTTGTAACTATTGATTCATTTAAGAACTCCAAGAAAAAATGTCTTTGGCCGGGATTAGTTTCTGGTTTATCGGCTGTAAAATATATTTAGCAATAATAATAGCTGGTCTCTTCGCGATTTACAACTTCTATATGCATGTTTGTTTTATATGACGACCTCTGTAGAGTAACAATGAATTTCTCATGTTTCGTTTGTAAAATATTAATTGGATAATTTCAGAAAATTCAGATAATATGTTATTTTTCATGCAAATATAACACTTTCTATAGCCAATCATGGAGATTGGAAGCGGAAGGGATAAAAGACGAGAAAAGAAAGTTTTCCTCTAAAATATGAGCAGGAAATGGGAGAAAGTCTCTTGAGACTTTAGAAAGAGCCTCTGAAATGCTTTTTAGATCTTTTCAATACTCGTGTCATGCGCGTGTTATTTCGGGCTACGAGAATGATATGATGCTTTATTTTTTGAGTTGATGACAGAGGATTTGAAAGGATTTTATCGATATAGAGAGGAAAGAAAAGGTATTCTGGATTTATTACGCGTCTTAGGTTCCCTTTTTCATCATCCGCTCCCAAAAGACATCATGTGTCGGGTTTTATGGAAAATAAAAATTCAAATGTTGAGCTATATAAAATGCCTTTTATTCATAAAAAGATACCGTTATCTTTTATTGTACGTCCCAATAAATTTATTTTTCGTTGAATCGTGTGATTAATGCTCGAATCTTCTTTTGGACATATAAAATCAAAGTTCTTTTTCTCAGATGGTTATATATACCATATACGAGGGTGATTCAACAAGTAAGGTGAATTTTCACTTTTCACTATCACTTTGTAACAATTGCTTACTCATTATTATGCCTGAATATTTATCATTTGCCGTTTTGTAAAAATTGTTACTTGTTCAAAAAGAGTACTCGGAAAAATTGAAAAATCATGAGCTTTGCTTAGATATTTTCAATAGCAACAACACGTTTATGAAAAACAATACACGAATTTCTGCTACAGTGCAGCCATCTTCAGTGGGGATTCACCGAAAGTATATTCTAAACAAGTTAAAAAAGAACTGTAACAGCATAATCCAAAAGTGCTTTTTGTAGAATGTTAGCGTAAATTTTTGGAAACTCCTCTCTCTCTCTCTCTCTCTCTCTCCTTCTTTGTTAAAACATACCTCACCGCAGTTAAACAGTTGTAAAATGATTTTTATCTCTTATCCAAACTAAATTGAACGTATTAACGCTTTGATTTTTATAACAACGTAAACAAAACGAAACTTTGCCACTGTAAAGGACGGACCCATATAATTAGTTCATACCGAGATTTTTCAAATTCTCCTAAAAGCGAACGAACAGACAGACAAGTTTTTAAGGTTTGTTTTTACCTATTTCTTAACATACTGTCTACGTATTGGGAAAAATACTTTTTTAGTCTTATCCATAATATCACTATTATGATGCACAAACTGAGGCTGGAGAAAATTTATATAAAATACAAATTCCCATAGGTCGCGATCATTTTTGAAATAATTATAAGCAAAATAGGTGACTAAGCGAAAACCATTGCTTAATTTTTATCAGTTTCCTTAAAAAATCGTAGCTGAACTTCCGGTCTAAAGTAAGGAAATATCTATGCAGACAATATTCACGACCGTTAAATAATAAATGGAAAACTTTATAATTTAAAATAATGATAATACAAAATATTTTAAAGTACACGACTCCCTGCACGTCTAATGATAAAAAATTCTCCCTTTTAATATATAATATAATATAACTTTAACGAATCGTTTAATTTAATAAACATTATAACGAATTTATTAAAATATCTACGCAAATGCGGAGCTTATTTTAAATATTTAGGCGAAACAAAATGTCCGCTTCATGCACGCATTACGTCGCAATTAGTTTTTCGAAGGACGATCTTCAAATAAAAGCGTAAACTTATTTTTTAAATGTATTCATCGAGGCTTTAGTCCCTTAATATAGACATTTGTTACTCCTCGTATGGAAGAACTTTAAAGGGTAAAGATCATATAGCGCGGAAAATTATGCTCGAGTGTATCTTTATTGCAACCACATTCCGAGCTAAATTCCCACCAACACCTATCTCTCCCTTCGCCCATTCATATTCAAATTGGAACGTCTTGGAAAGAAAATTTTTCTACATTTGTGTCAACGGTATGAAAAAAATCGTTTAGCTCTTGCGTGATCGGGTGCGACCATGGCGGTTGAAGAGAAAATTAAAAAGATCGAGTGGGCGTTTTTGTTCATGACGTCAGTGCGAAGAGAACGGCTATTCGCAGAACTCCCACTTCGCTCTTATCTGCCTTCCACGCGAATGCGGGCCACTCCCGAAAACATTATTCTCCGGCGGCTACGTTATAATTAATTCATAATTAATGCGGTTGGTGTTGACTTTAAAGGAGAAATTGAAAGCGATTTGATAGCCTCCGGTTCCGTATAATAACCTCGGATGTTTGTTCTTACAATTATTCGCCCTTAATCTTTGATGTTGGACAACGCTAACAAATGGTATTTTCTGAATTAGCTGCGTGGCGAGCATTGCGATTCGACGTTTCGCTCGCGTTGCAGTGAGATTCTTCAGGAGTGAAGAATAATATTTACGAAGTGTCACTTCGCAATGCTTGCCACGTTGCCACTCGCCCTTACTCTTTGAATAATTCCACAAGCTGGGTGCTTTACTCTCTGCCGACATTTGGAAATCCGAATTAAATCGCCCATAACTTGTGAATCAGGAACGGCTGAGAACGAGACGACACGACTTTAAATATTTTTAGATCTATGAATGCCATATTTTTCGAAATGCAAGGCACTTGTCATTGAAAAAAGAAAATTGATCGAAGATTGTTTCATTTAAATTTAGTCTAATTAAATTTATATTAATAAATGAATAAAATATCATACATTCATTACATTACAAGTGTCCTTTCATACGCCCGCCACGCTTTTCAGGCACTTCCAGTTGGAATCAATTGCTCGAATTTTAGAATGCATAAGTGATCGTAGGTTATGATCCAGAAGGATAAAAAATTGCAGAAAAGAGTAATAGTTTCCATTACAGGAACCTCCAATTTTGACATTTGTTTTACATTGGATCTAGTGTAGGATAGTTTAAATTTACGTTTTAGGAGAGATTTGAATCAAGATAAGAGCTCGAGATTCATATGTATGCTCAGTGAATTAAATAATTTTTATTTTAAATATAATTCGTGCATTTTTTAAAATTATTCAAGTATGTGGTTAGTTTAGAATCCGAAATAAACGGAAAATTTTCAAGTATTTGACAATGAGAAATTTTCATCAGAATGTCAATCCGCTGTGCCGCCACATTTGCGGTATATGTGAAACATTTATCGTAACTTAGTTATCAACCGTTGTACACAATTTATTTTGTTTTGGTAACATAGCATCAACTAAGTTGTCGGTTTCATTTTTTGCTGCTTTAAGTTGTCCAAATCAAACTGTCTGGTAAATCTTGCGACATAAATCGGCATTTATAATCATCAAATTATAATAATGGCGATATTTATTTTATAGGAACAATTAAACGTTGACCACTAGTTATGGATTTGTTGATTTGAAGCGTTTTCATTTTTAATTTAATATTTCATTAATTTCCACTGGTCATTTTTGACGGGAAAGCACTATATATAATAATTTCCATTGCTAACAGAAGACGCTGAAAACAGAAATTCGTGATTTTTTAAAAGTGTTGAAACCCAAACGAAATTTTCACAGAGATCTTGAACACGAGTTAATTAAATTCACTATTGTTTACAAACGTTATGTATATAAGTTGTTTCATAATCGGTTCAAAATACCAAGCAGGACAAAAACATACCCGGATAAAACGTCCAGCCGCCCAAACTTAACACAGCCTATTTGATCCCCTTTTTACACACGATGTCTGGACAGAAAGCTTTGAAACCCACGTGATCTAGCCGCCCACGCGACACTCTGCTGATTACGCGTTTAATTTACGATGAGGACTATATCTCCTGCGCCTGTTTTCCATCAAAGGACATCATCACAAATGCACGCATACAATGGACGTCGTCTGCTCCAGAAATGGTCTCAGTGGGTGTTTATATCGAACGTGGAGGTCATTCACGTCCGCGATGCAGCACCGTCTCCTTCCAACTGACGAAAGAAAACCTCCGAGAGAGATTCTCACCCAGAGGAAAGGGATACTTATCTCGAAACTGCAGACCCGCACTCTCTCACTCTCGCGGAAGTTCGCGGAACTGATTTGGATCCGACGAATATTTAGAGGGAGTTTTCTCAGGAACGAGCCGCCTCGTTTGTTCCGCAAATGGAAATGCGCAGAATTCCGCTTATACCCTTAAATGGCTAAGGTTCTCTTAGCGTGCCATATTCGGGAACGAATTCGGCGGAACTACAACCGTCCTTATTAGCATGCAATGCTGAGTGGATTGGTGACAAAGAGCACAAGGCACCAAAATATTCCTAAATATCCTTACTTGTAGTCTTGACTCTCCTACTGTGATCCTAGATCCAGGAAATTTTTTACTTTAAACAAATATTTTGCCATCATGGTCGCGTATTCCTATTTAGCTGTAGACTTAAATTATTCTTAAAATCTCCTCAGCTAAAACTTTTGAATAATAAAACTCTAGTACTCGATCTAAATCCCTCTAGGAATACCTAAGAAACCTTCTATTATATTTAATCTATATTTTAGTCATATATTCGTTTCGTAAATCTAGCTGCTCTGTGCTGAAATCTTTGTAGCTGTATTATATGACTCTTGTGTAACTGTACGCGTATTAAAATCGAAATTGAAGCAAAGAAGCTCGGTTCTTACAGTCTTGAAATATTTTTACGTACCTATGAATGGTCAATTTCCGGTTAAAAAATTGATAGGCACCGGAGAGATTCGAACTCTCGATCTCCTGTTTACTAGACAGGCGCTTTAACCAACTAAGCCACGGCGCCGATGTAAGGCGGGTATAAAATATCATTTTACATCAAATATACCATTAGAATAGTTTTTATAAACAATGGCTTAAATATTTATGCATGTATGAGTAAGAAAATACAAAAAATGGTATTGGAATAAGTAGAGATTTGCTCAGTGGAGTGAAAAACTATAATGAGTCAAGAGACAACTACTTCAGGATTTTCATGGCTTACCTAGAAATTGAAGGTTACTGAATGTTACATAATTCTGAGTTTCTCAAACTTTTCGGTGCAACGAGCACCAAGTTATGTTTTAGAACATCAAACGAGCACCAATGGTTTCCTTTCGTTTACGAGTAGTCAGAAATAAAACGTACAGACGTCAAAGTTATTCATTATGTGTTTAATGCGTTTAATAAGAAAAAACTTTAATTTCTCGCTAGGAAATAAATTTCTTGATTTGTGATGAATCATTTGAACATCGTATTTAAGAATAATTGTCGGGATAAATGTTTGAATATTAAATAATATGTTGACCATGACGACCATATATAAATTAGTATGACCAAAATACATTTCATTCTAGTTGTATCGATGAAGATTTAGTATCAATTAATAAGAAGCCTTACACCAACTGGATTCACAGTATTTAAAATAAATAGGAAAATGAATTAATAAATAAAAATTATGCAGATTTTTTATGGTTGGACTTCATTGGAAGCGTATATCTTTGCAGTCCGGATAAGATTTAAGTTAATTAAAATATTTTGTGATTACCTCCGGGTGGTTATAAACAATGAACAGCATTGAAAATTCGTTATAAAAGGATTTATGGCCATAATTTTTCTCCGAAAATGTAAAATGGTCTATTCTTATTTTAATGATCGCTTTTCCACAATTCCTCTGCGGGATGCTTGAAATGGACATTGGTTCGGCGCTCCTGGTGCAATCAAATAACGTCCTTATGAAAGGCGAACAATGACAGTTTCTTGTGCAAATGTTTTACGTTAAGCTGATTACACAAACTGTAAGCATTTATCGCTGCCGAGGAGACCATTATGAGTAATGGTGCGATCAAACGATCGCGCGTGACTAACACGCGTGAATCGCACCCGTTTCTCGGAATAAGAAAATCGGCGTATCAGTACGACGCGTCGTACTAATACGCCGATTTTCTTATCCGTCGCGACGGTTTCCGCTCAACGTTTGCGCATCATCATGGAGATAGAGAGGATCGTAGATCACGCATCTGCATGGCAATGTCGAAATTGGCTATCCCTGTTGCAATTGAGCATCCTTAATCTTCGGAGAGCACTTTTCCTCGTTGCTATCGAGTGACGCACGCGTGAATGGCCTTATCGAGAGGACCGTTGACTTTTGACTGTCAGGCTTTTGGTTAGAGGCCTAATTCCTTAAAATAATGCGAAAACTGGAATGCGATTGCAGCTGCAATTTATGCCGTGTAGATGTTGAGTATCGCTGACCTAAGGAACGCGTGGCGAAATCGGCACGCGTCCTTCCGGTCCGATTGTACTCAGTCGAAGAATAAATGAACTTGAGGTGTATCAGCATTATTATCTATCCATACCATCGAATAATTGCGTACAATTCGGATTTGGCTTGCGAAATTTGTAGCGTTTTTTTAAATCCACTTATACGCCCTGCTTGTCCGTCTTTCGGTCTAATGCTGTAACGTTTCCTAAACCAGATAGAGACTTCGGTTTTTCACCAACATATGTATATACATATTCAATATCCTGTCTCATTGTGCACGTTTTCTCGATCTGTCCCTCTGTCTGTTTTTTTAAACCGACTTTTACTGACTGTTTCAGACGCTCTTTATTTACTTTTATATAGTTTTATCAGAGAAAGTTCGTGGCGTTTGATTTCAGCATCACAAAAAATGTACGTACTTGTCGACAATACTTCACACCACCGCTTTTCTGATATGAAAAAGAAGTTCAGCCCCATTATTCTGGGATACATAACTTTCAGACGATCATATTTCCCACGGGTATTGGTTTTCTGTTCAAGTAAAATAAGGCTATACCTTTGTCTAATACTACACGCATGTAAGATTATTTCACCGTTAGATCTGCGTGTCGAATTTTTATAAACGAAAAATTTCCTAGCTGCTTTTATGGATCAAAACTTTGATGATTCCACATTAAATCAAAATTTTGACAGTTTTGGATTTTGCATCACGATATAAGTTGTTTGTAACTGCCTCTCATCGTACAAGCAAATTTGCTTTAGCATAAATTTTCTGCCGCGTTTTCTGCGAAGAATGCTATAAATGGAAAAAATGTTAATTTCTCACGAAAAAATCCACAATAAAAACAGTCTCTCTATTACAAAATTGCTTATAGGAAATGTTGTTTATTTCAAATATTGCTTGCTTGCAACGTTTGATAAGTAATGGAAGATCACCACCATCCATGCCTTCCTTCTAAGCTCTTTATTTTTTTCCTAATCAATATGAGGGGCGAATGAAGAAATTTTATTTAAGATAGATGTTGTTTACATATCGGCTTCTGGTTGCATTAAGTCTTGACCTAGATAAGGAGTTCGTGTCGAGGAAAAAAGCTTAAATCCGGTTGGATCCTATCGAATTGCCTGTCCTGACGATTGCATTGTATGCAGGCGGAAAAGAAACATTGGAAAAACCTAATAAAAAATCTTTAAAGATTATTTTGCGCTGGCCTGAATTATGAAATAGTCGCTTCCATATGCCAATCAAAATAATTTAATTTTTTCAAAGACAAAGTTCAAATATTTTATTACCATAATAGCGATCAGTCTCATTTCTGTCATCGCCGAAGGTTATAATGACTCAGATTAACGAAGACAGTGTGTAACAGCGTCATTAATTTTTCATAAGCCTGGAAATTTCTTATATGAGAATAGAGATGAACAAATTAAATTTTACAAATTCTTCTCATGTTTTTATGTTTAAACTAAGGGCCCTGACCTTACGCGCAACGCACGTCAATTCCTCTCGCCTCAGGGACTTCACTAAGCTGAAAATAATTTTTTAGAGTTGCTTTTATCAAAATGCATATTTTTTGTTCAAACATTTTTTATCTCCGACGTTCTGTTTCCGAATTATAAATTTTTAAATATTTTAAACGGTCGCTATTCTGTTTCAAGATGGCGAATGGAAATGTAGATAGTTTTCCTGGGGTCTCCTATCTAACAGAAATAAATTGTCGTTTAGTACATTTCTCTACGACGAAACAGTTCTTGAGATGCAGGAGATACAGAGGGACAGACACTTAGGAAATTATATATAGGGCAGTGATGGGCAAACGACTGGTTGCGCTCCCACAGCGCTCTTTGCTCTGACGTTGAGAGCGAACAGCTGCGGAGGGGGAAACTTTTAGACAATTTTGAAGTAAGAATTCTAGGTAGTTCATACGTGGAAAAGGCGGTGCATTTGACAGGTAGTTGTAAGGTGCGTTCTCAGTCGCTAGCGCTTCCCTTGCCTTCCTGCAGTAGTCGAAGCCTGCTTCAAGAGGAAATAGTATTGTTTCTCGTGCGCTTCGGAAGCAGAGAATAAGAGCTTTCCAAAGCTGACCTCTCGTGTACACTTCCTGCAGCAGCATGATCTTGAGAAGTATGCTGCAATACTCAGCACACTTCGTAATGAATTTAACAAACGATTCGACGACTGGAATGCATTAGAAACAGAAATGAAAATCTTCGCGACACCGTTTTCAAATTCCCTCGATGGAAATGATGTCCCAATCGCACTGCAGTGCGAGTTTCTAGATCTTCATTGTGATCGTGAAATGAAGGACAAATATGAGAGAACGAGTTTAGTGCAGTTCTACGAGGGCTTTCCAAGGACACGTTTCCCGAACTGCACACGTTAGCGAGCAAAATAATATCTATGTTTGGCTCAACTTACATTTGCGAACAGCTTTTTTCTCTCATGAAACTAACGAAGTCCAATGTCAGGAACCGAGTCTCAGATGGAAATCTCACAGCGATGCTATGCATCAAAAGTGTGCGATATATAGTCCCGCGAATAAATGATTTGGTGCTACGTAGACGTAATCAAAGTAATGCGAGCACAATGTAATTTTCATCAAAATAAAATTCCATTGTAAAATTTACTTAAGGGGTACATGTAAGTTTCTTTCCACTCTCATGCAATTTAAACACCCGCCAACCTTAAGCCTGCCTTCTGCGTTGTGTCCTCGCCCCTCTCCATATCCTCCCGCTCGTTATCCCTCCATTAGCTCCCCCTCTCGCTCAACGTTGCTCCCACTTACGGTCGTGCTCTGAGCGTGCTCTTAGAGCGCTTTCTTGCCCATCACTGATACAGGGTAATGAATTAATGTCTACTTATTTTGATATACCACATATGAAACTGATAACATATTTTCGTCTCTTTATTAAGTGAAGGTACTTCATTTTGTTAATAAAGATCGGGATACCAAAAATTTTGACTTGAGGTAAGATCATTCGAACGTCTGGAAAAAAACTTATTCACGTTATAAACGCTTCGCCCTTCAGAACAATATCTTTGTTGTGAAACGCGATTCGCAAAATTCGACGAATTCTCTTTCCGAATAGCCAATGGGTTTCAACATTAAAATTTTTGCCCGTTGACGCAAACGTATCAGATCAGCAAACAGAATGATTTCATCCTGTGACCCTACTCATCCTGGTCGGTTCCTAATCGACCATTTGTTTAATGAAAGAATAAAGTCCACCAACAACAGGGATATGACATCATCTTAGTTCTTTTATTCCTCGTTCAAGAAGCGGACTCGACTATGACAACAATCCTTGAACGAGTCTTCATGAAATGTAATAAATAATAGTTGAGACTACAGTAAAGAATAATACGGTTTAGGAGTAACTTGGTAATATAGTTCATTAAATTTGAAGGCCCATAAAAAAGGTTATTTCACATATTTTTTATTAAAAAGGCATCGGTTAACGCTGAACAAAAGAAGACACTATTCTACTATCTCAAAGTGTCCTTGAGTGAAGGTTTAGCATCTGAGGTATAATTCAATTTTAAATGATTTTCATAAATTACAGAGTATAGTTAATTAAATCTTATATTTTAACATTATACATACGTAGGCTTACTGACGTACTTATCTCATTTTTCATGAATGAGTCAATTCTTTTTTCCGACCTTAGCAACGACCTGTTTACTAACAAATCCTTAACTACGCACGATACACTTCGCGCGCTTACGTTTTCACTCGAGGGTTTTTCCCGCTGTCTATGTCGAATCCACCGAACTGAAATCTTAATTCTCTAAATGCACTATTGCATAATAACCGCATTCTATCCGTCACTCTAAAAATTTTCCTCGTAAACAGTCAAGATCACGACTCGTAGTGTCGTACGCGCATGCCCGCAATGGCCTTGTTTTGTTCTCATTTTTTCGGAGCATTTTTTTTCGCTCATAGAGGGGCGTTTCCATCTCTCCGGATCTCTCTCTATCGCCTAACCCGTTAAACCGTCATGTCTCGAAAGGAAACAAAATAACAGCGCCTCTCCCGGCAACCCCATCGTCCAACGGGTCTTTTTTTTTTTCGTGCTCTGCTCTGCCCTTCCGAGCATACGATCGCGTATAAAAAACGCTGATGAGCTTAGCTCGTTGCTCCGTCGCTGTCACTCTTGTTTATCGCTCCGTGGTATTGGGAAGCTCCCTTCATTTGTATAGTTCCGTCGTTAGAGTCACCTCGACGCGCAAGAATGCTCCTGCCGAAGGTAAGTTTCAGAAGTGGGGCTAATTTGTATTCCTCTTGAGATGGGAGTGGTTGTCATGGGGGGTGGGGATTGTTGACAGTCGTTCGCAAGTAAAAGTGTAAGCATATCAAGTTCTGGTATCCTGAGTTAAATAGTAACAGCGAGTGGTCAACTAGGAAATTTGTGTATCTATTTTACGAAATGAATATTTATGGCGAAGTTTCTGCCTAAAAATAAGCTTTGTGTTCGTTTTATCCTTTTATATTCTGCGTTTAGGAGCATTTATAGTCATAGGCCAATCTTTTTACGTGGCGGGACGTATTCATACATTTGAGTGCTTTGGCGAGCCGTATTAGAAGTTATAAATGCCTCGGCGGACCGGATTAGTTTACATCGGAGCTTACTCAAGGGATTATATTGATTTTAAAAATGAAAATAAAGTTTTCATAATCTTTAGTGTATAAACTTCGCCTTGCAATGTGTTATGGCAACAATCGGACTTAAAATGTACAAAATTATCTGTAATAAATATAATAGACTATATCTTAACCCAAGCTTCGCGGGCCGTAGGCTGCACGCCCCTGTCATAAAGCCTTCTTTCGTTTTATGCAGAATAACTGCGTGAAACATAATTGCAGATTTAAGATTATAGCTCTATAAGTTTATGATTTGTTGACCAGTACATAAATGTTTATAGTTTCATATATTTTATGAATAATTAGCAATTAATCGAACTTATCATGAATGAATTGAACTTTATTTTGAGGATTATGTAAATGGTTCCTTATAGCTTCTTCTTCGAGTTAGTGTTTGTGATACTTTTAAAATAATTAGGTATTTATATCGGTCACAAAAAAGATATTTGTAATCTTTAGTCCCTAATCAAAATCGAAATTTTAAATCCGTTATGCTTAATTACTTCAGTTTACAATTTTTTGGTGCAGTTCAGTTAGATATGTTTGGATTATTTTAACAGATGCAGTAAAGTTACGGTGATTTTCATGATTATCGAATCATTTTATTTTAATTTTCACATACATAAATTACCAGCTGGATAGTTTCTGAGTTGGAAATAATAACCGATTCGCAACGCTTTTAAGATGCAAAGTCATTGTGTTCATGAACGTGAAATGAACCTGCAATTTGCTAACTTTCTTCGGTTTTTCGCTCAAGTGATGTAACTCCTGACGGAGCGATAAGAACAACCTTCCTATCTCTTTAACTACTCCGCGATAACGGTGCGCTGGAGCAAGGTCTGTCCTTGTTCCGAATTTTATCGTAACCTCAGTAGTGCTATTAGTTTCCGGACTACGCATGAAGATTTGCATTAAACCGACACTCAAATGATTAGTCAGGGGATGCTCGAAGACTGTATATTAATGAATTCGACAAGACAGAACAACGATTGAAAAAGGCCAAATCCAACTCATCATACAACTTTTACAAAAGAAAACCAAAGAAAACTCTTTTGCATCGCTTAGCACGCGTGTAAAACATTTTCCGTTTTGCTATCAATAAATTTATTTTTTGGCAAACAAGCAGAAATATGAAGTGTCAATATCGATCAGGCATTACATTTTAAATCAGTTTTATTACTCTAAGATTTCTGAAGAGAATTAAATATATATTTTTCTTCGATGGTATTTATGTAATTCAAACCCAATAAAGGAGTTTCCTATAATTTATGGTCAAATTTTATTTAGCGTTGAACAAAGTAAATAATGCAGTACGCAGGTGTCGTTTAGTATTTACCCTTAATCATTCTTTAAATGCGCAAGGACGAATGTTACGAGGAAAGATGAAGATTTTCCCTCAAACGTACTTTAAAAGGTGTTCAAAAGGAAAATAATGATGAGAATGACGTTTTTTAAGCGACACTTCCAAATATCTTTATTGTTCAAATAGAAAGTCGTTACTAACTACGCATTTTAAATATTTTTCGTTTGTTTAAGGATATTTTTTCAAGACATAGACGTTTGAACCATGCCCAGATTTAAATTACTCCATGGGATAAGGACGTCGATTTTTCACCGAAATCTAACAAAAATACGAACGTTTCGGTCTCATAAGACGCGACATCATTAGGTCAGTGATCCATTAATACCTTTTTATTCGATTAATGTTCCATTTTATAGGTTAGCCTTTATATTTTAACCCATTGATCTCCAGCTAATCAAAATTACGCTAATATGTCTTGACTCTCAAATGAAGACAAAGAGAATATTTCTGATTACCGATACTACTTTTCCATTCATATTCGTACGTACACAAAAATTTTCTCGGCTGCACATAGGGAGGCTATATTTTTAATGAAGTAAAGATGTTCATATTCCATTGATGGGTGATAGTAGAAGAATTAAAAGTTATTTTTGGTTTGATAGCACTTTTTATCGCCAAGGGCATATAAATAACTCCTGGTTTCACGACATTTTCATGAATAAATGTATACATTTTCGCAGATAAACATGCCATTTTTTAAAAAATTTTAATTGGGAAAAGGGAGAAGACCTTTTGTTATGATTTGATAACTGTTACATAAAGCGTAGCTTCATTAAATGATATTTTTATCATTGATGTTTATTGACTTCTTTTTAGCGAGAATGGGCATATTCCAATGAATGACTGATTTGGCGATGTAATAATACAGTATATCTAAATGAAACTGGCATAACGAATTAATGCGTTTCAAGTGCAAATAAAATACAACTCTGCATCCTCCGCCACTTAAAACAGTCTGCTTCGTACGGTATTATTTTCTTTTTTCTGGCGCTATTGGGATATGGTTGGTTACTGTCTTTGATTCTCGATCATAAGGAGTTTGGTTCGAATCCCACCGTGGCCGTAGAACGTTTACATCATTGTTTTTATTTTCAATCATAAATATTGCAAACAAAAGGTGCTGGTAAATTCTAATTTTAATAATAAAAACCCGAATATCACGCACGATAAAAGGACATTCTTAATTAGTTTAATGTGTACAAATTTGTAATAACTAACGATGCATGTAATTTTCACTTTCGAAAACTTTTTGCTTTGAAGCTCACTCATCACCATATCGCCAACGGGGACGACCAGGATGCTGTGTTAGAGGAAATGAAGCTGAAATGCCTGGAGTCAATCTATGAAGAATCGAAGCAGAAGGAGACGACGGATGGAACCGAAGATATAAAACGTCATTGTCCGAGAGTGTGGGACGGTATACTATGCTGGGGTGAGACGGCCGCGGGTGAAACCGCTACGCTGCCTTGCCCTGATTACGTAGCGGGATTCGACGACAAGGTGAGCATAGGTTCGCAAACGTGCATTTACCTGTACGTGTATTTACATGTGGTAATATCCTTTCGAGCCGAAATATTGACCACATAACTTAAATGGATGGAATAATTTTAATAACAAGAAGTTTTATTTTGTGCATAAAGCAGTATGCACATATCTTTTCATGTGAGCATGCTTTATGGGCACTGGACCAGTGATCACTTGGTCCAGTAACCCTGGGTCGGCTGCCACACGTTCCAACAAATCGGCGCACAAATTCATCCGTGCTTCCCGTTGTTGCTCCGTGAGATTTCTGGGAACCATCTTCGCACAAATTTTTCTCATTCCCAAATCTTCAGTCAATACCGTATGTACGGTTTCCCGATTCATACCCAGTTCATCGGCAATCATTTTCACTGTCAATCTTCGGTCAGATCGCCCAAGATTCTTCACCAGATCTGTTTTTTCGTCCGTCCGAGAGGTTGATGGTCGCCTGGAGCGCTGCTCGTCTTCAACGGTGGTTCTGCCGTCGGAAAACATTTTGTGCCAGTGGAAAACTTGTGATCTTGACATTGTCTCTTCTCCAGAAGCCTGCTGAAGTTTTCCAAAAGTTGCGGTGGCATTTTCACCGAGTTTCACACAAAAGAAAATGGTGTAACGCTGTGCGATGTTTCGCTCTTCCATTTCTGTAACGAGGTACCCAAACACCTCTTCACTCTTTAAGCGATTACTCGAGGCAGAACGAACGCACGCCAGTGAAATTTTGGGAAAGAGTGGGGGAAGAAACAAAGTAAAACATTATATGCAGTAGAATGCTACATTGTTGCCGATAAAGCCGGAAAAAAATCAGTCGCATTACTTTTTTGTCAGACCTCGTATATACGTATTTATGCCCACACAATCACAATTTTTAGAAAATTTTATTACACGAAGGTCCCGAGCCAGTTCTTTATGACCCTCTTTATCGCACGTGTGTCTCCCTCAAGGTGCTCTTACTATAGTACGCTATAACTTATGTAATTTCTTTACTCCGTGTACGGATGTTAAGAGCGACGCTAAAATTCCGAGCGACTATCCTTGTTCCTTCTTGAGTACTATTTGAATAATCCTTTGCCATATATTAGCATACGACAATTTTTTAGACTTTTTCTTGAGTGTTTATAAGCATTTGCATATGTGCATATCATCATCATAACCATTGGCCCGTCGGTAGAAAGTTGCTTGATTTGTATTATTGATTTAATCCGGCTCTCTACATAACACAACTTTCTTCATTTTTAATAGTTCTCTTTCCATTTCAATTCATCTTCTCGTATACCCCATTCAGTTCACCATAGTCTTTCTTATATATGTGCCATATATGTATGTGTGAGTAAATATTGTGTTTATTGCCATCTCGTAAAAAAATCATTGAGATTTTTTTTAAAATACAAAGTGAATCTTTGTAAGTACTGATTTCATTCATTCATTAGCAGAAATGCTAATAATTGTTCACTTAAACGATGCTATATTTTCTAGACATTTCAACATATTTTTTTCGAATTTACTAAGTTTTGTGTCATATTAAATAAATTACACTTTTAGCGTTTAATGGAAACCTGTCTTTAATATCAGCAATAGCATCAGATTCATAAGAAGGGCATTTGTGATTTTAGCTGAATATATATAATTAAGTTTTAAATTTTCTTTGCCATTACAACTGACATATATGGTTCAAATTTCTGAAAATGATTTATGAGCATTTTAAAATCTTTTATTCTGAGCTATTTTGCAATGCTTTTCATAGGGTGGAAAACTCTAAAATAGTATTTGATTAGCAATTCTACAGAGGTAAATTCCATAGTAAAATTAATTTCAATAAAAGTCTAAACATTTCTTGGGTTTCTACCGGTATTTATATATCTGTGTGTATAATATAAAGTGCTTCACTGTAAACCTTATAAAAAGTTTTACGTCTCTGGAGATTCATGTATCATAATATGTCTCTTTTTAGGCGAGGCCACATTGATCTATTTTCTTCTGAAGAAACGGATGAAAACTCTCGGCAAAGACCGTACAAAGCTGATGAATTGTCCTTACTCGGATTTTTCCTTGTCCTATATATTTTTTTGCGGGAATGAGGAATGTCCGCAGTCGCTGATACGACTCGCGATCTCACCCTTCGTATTCCCTTCAGGGCTCTCTGACTCACGTGATTCTATCACTGATCCGCGGAATTTGAGCTATCCTTCGTCATATTTGTTGCGCCTGCAGCTTCTTCGGAAAATTTCCATATCTCATTTTTTCCCCCCCGCTTGCTTTTCGAGTACATAATGCGCAGTTTTCCTTCTCTTCTGCCTTCACTTCAACACGCTTGCATTTTAATGCTTTCCGAACCATTTGCTTTTATGCAATATTTTGCTTGCTTAAATTATTACATTTAACGCTACTAATAATGAAAAAATGTTATTTTACAAAAAAATGTATTCCAATGTAAATATTTTATTTTATATATCTGGTACATTAAAATTAAAAGAATAACTTTTTGAAGAACGAATTAGAATTCATAGCGAGAATTTCGGTTATTTATTTCAATAAATCGTGTACCTCCAGTCGGCCGAATTTGTATGAAAATATCATTCCTACGTGCATATATGAAGTAAATTTGAAAAGTTTATCAAAATGCGTTCGGCTAAAGAATAATCGTTATGCGCTCAAGGAAGTGTTTTATCAAGAAAGCATGCAATACTGTAATGTTTAATTTCTACGTTTAAATACGAAATATTTAACAGCTATAAAACTCTGATTTATTTTATAGGTCTTAAATTGTCGGAATCCACTCAAAAGGAAGAATAAATCATTCTCATTTGTATGTTTCTGTATTTTGACTCATTTACGACTAGTTGTCGCCACCCCGTGATAAACTATGTCCGCGTATAATCCCATCGACCCGCGTGCGATAGTATTTAATAGCGGCCGCCTTTGAATCGATAACTTATCGCTATCGCGTGTTTGGAAAATTAACTTCAAAGCATCTGACTTATCTTTTTTCATTGGTGCACATAAATTATTCGCATTTAAGAGTAGTTCAACCACAGCTAAACATTTTTACGTATCAAACTTGGAGTGTGTAACTTATTCTTTGCGAAAAAATTTTTTCGTTTTTTCATTTTAAAGGCTTAAATAAAAATGATAAGTGTATGTATATATAGGCTGGTTGATATGAAAACTGGTGAACAGGCAGACTTATCGGCGAACTGATCATTTAAACACCATTTTATAAAAATGGGAGCTTTATTTGATGGCGCAATTTGAAAAAGCGAATTTATTTATTGAGGTTTATTTAGAATTGTAAATTTGAAAATTTTTAAGGACCCTTTGCCACCCACCGATTTTTCAAAATAATTCCTGCTTCTGTATTATAGAAGGCAATGAAAGGTCACACAAATAGTGAACTATTTAACTTTCTATTTAAAACCATTTGCTCAGAAACAATTTGAATGACTTGAAGTAACACCCTGCCGCCCACCAATTTCTAAAAAATCATTCTTCAGCAGCGTAATAAATGGCATCATAGATCACATTCGCCCAACAAATTTGAGTCTTCTATCTTATACCGTTTAGTTGCTATGTTGATTTAATTGAATGCACAGACGAAAACATGAGCATTTATAAAATAAAAGCGCTAAAGCGCTAAAAGCGTAATCTCAAAGTAAAGCATTGTTCAAGAAATACGGTGATATGAAATAATTGGATAGGCTACTTGCTTCGTCTCGAGGAGCCAATTAGAAACACGAACTTCGCCTACATTTCTCGCCATTACAACGCATCTATGAGAGATGACGAATGGTCTCAGTTAATGCTTTGAGTTTCTTTACATTTTCTTCTTTGTTCTTCGTAATTTAATCTTAATTTTTAAGAAGTCTTTCATACTTAGGTTAAGCTAATATATAAGTATAAAATTTTTTTATAGCATGCTAATCATCTCAATAGTTTTTATTCGATTGCCTGCCCATAATTTAAGCAGTACATGGTTAATCGGCCTATGTGACTTTTTCGACGATACTATTAGTCCGGCCATAAGTGAGATAACTAGTTTCTGCTTTGTCTTTGCCTCATTTCGGGGCATACCCAGGTTAGTTACTCCGCCAATCAATCCATGGTCACGCCATTGGCAGAGGACACTTAAATTTCAGTGCGAAACATTCTTAATTTTAATTTTATTAAAAAGTTGATTTAATTAAAAATCTATTTTTAATAATGTATCTTGTTGACCTTTTGGCAGGCGGAGGCAACGAGGCAGTGTTTGCAGAGCGGTTATTGGTTCTTTCGACCGGAGGACGGGAATGCGACTTGGACCAACTATTCGCAGTGCTCTCCGAGTCCGTACGCGGATCTCATCATAACATACCCTCAGCTGGAGGCCAATGGCACCTTGGTGGTGAGTAGAGGCGAAATTTGGCAGGTCATAATCCATTATCTTAACGCAATCTCTCTTAACGCGCGTGAAACAGGATGCGATAAGGAACATTTCCGCTCTAGCCTCCATTAAACAAGATAAATGTGCTACGTTAATGAAGCTGGTTTGGGAGGAAGATAGAGTCATATGTTCCATATCTTCCGTTTTCGTCTCATTCACGGGGAGCAGCGAGATTGCTTTGATCCTAAGATATTTGACAGATTTAAAAAAATGCCATGATCTTTATCTTGACCTCGTAATTTTTTTCGTAAAAGCAGATCTAACAAATTAATCGGGTCATTATCAGCAACTATCCATGTTGAGATTTGGTGCAATTAAATAGGATCGAGTTCGATTTTGAATTATTGTATTTGAAGAAAATTTGTATATTTTTGGGGAGTATCAAGGCTCCCTCCGCTGGGTAGATCCTCTGTAAATTTACAAATGGATGGTAGATCTTGGGTGCTGAAAAGTTGGAGACCCCTGCACTACAGTTGTCTCACAAAACCTCTATAATTGATCAATATTGATTAATCAACTCCATATACTCGGTTATTGTTTAAAACGTATGAATGCGACAAGTAGTTTAATGGAATCTGAGAGGTTCATCCCTTAGTAATGTTAAGCGGATATGGTTGTGGAATTTCTCATTGTTAAGGATCGGATATTTTTGTTATTTCTTCGGATCCTAATCAAATATTTGAACTTATATTAAACCTATTATTCTCATTTAAAATATCATATTACATATCGGACTATTAACCTAAACAAAAGTGCAAATTAATGAGTCCCTACATCGATTCTTATGAAAGGAATTCGCTCCTAGTCGAACCGGTAAATCATTCGGGAAATTTAAAGTCTGGCTCTCAGCAAATAAAAAACTTTTTCTAATTTATAGGGCTGCGGAAATTGTCGTGAATGTTACTTTGAAAACGATATAAATTTGTGAATAAACAAATGAACTTCTGTGATTAGATTCTCATTTTCTCCAGCTCTAAGCACATCCATCACTTTCTCCGCCGGGGGCAATATCAAACGTAAAATCAGTAACAGATAACGTAAAATCGATTTAAACGCAAGTCCCTTCCTTTCACCATTAGACTGAAGTTGATTTATGGACCGAAACCCTCGGTCACCCATCCACGTGTCGTTAGCGTTGGGCGCTGGCGGAGTTACTGCGTTAATGCGTAAGGAAAACACTATCCTAGTTGCCCTCCACCTCTAAAACGATCTTGCCTAAGCAGCTTCGTTTTGTCCATTAAATTGCAGCGTGTTTTTTTCTTCAAAGTACATATCAAGTTTCCTTCGCGCCTCCCCTCTTCCGCCTCCTCTCTCTTCTCTCTCTCTCTCTCTCTCTCCCCCCTCCCCCACCCTCCCCCCTCTCTTTCTTCTCGCAGTTTTTCCTCTTCCCCTACACTCGTGCTTAATCTCTTGAAAAACTCGTTTGTCTCTGTCACGTCATTTTTTAAAAATTTTTAATTCCTTTTTTTTTACTTTATTGCTTGCCACCAGTTTGGAAAAATATCGGTAAAACACACTCCATTAGATTAAGGAAAATGAGCGAGACTTTCCTCTTTAGTTTTAGTTTTTTTGTTTGGTTGCTTTTTTTGTCGCTTAGTTAATTACGTTACACCCGAGAGTGTATTTAAAAAAATAAAACGTGGCAACTCCCCACTTTTTGATTCATAGGCGTCCTTGAAGGAGAACGCGCAACTCCGTGTATGCTTAGTAGGCCGGAAGAGGATGAAAACCAGCAAAATTAAGGTAAATTTAAAGATTATTTTCAATGGTAACTAACTACCCATTGTTTCTACCAGCCCATCGCACTTATATTAAATACAAATCTACAGATTTGTTCATTTATTTTTTTCTTCTATATTTCATGTATTTATTTTTCTGTATAGCGTAACCTCAACAATCTGCACATTCAGAAGTGGGAAAAATTGGTCACTTGGTTATCACTCCCAGCATCACTATCTAACATTTATATTTATGGTATAGCGTTGTGATTAAATCATTCAACCTTTTTATTAAGTATTCATATCCAGAAAGCACAAAACCAATCGACATTTTTGGATGCTTAAAATACGATTTTAAAAACATAATATCTAAACATAAATCATTAAACAAGTAGTTAATTTACACATTTTTCGGACAATGAAGGATTTCATCCGCTTGCGAAATCGTCCCTGCAACCTCATAGCCAATCTACTCCCACCTCGTCTTTCCACCCGTTTATTCTCCTCCCTTCCCTTCCTCTCTCTCTCTTCTCTCTCTCTCTCCTCTTTTATTCCTCTCTTCACCTCCTCCATCCTCTCTTCCTTCCCACACACCACTGCACATGTGACAATTATATTATGTTTATAATTGACAAGGGGTTAGGCGGAAAAGGGGACTTGACTCAGCCTCAATCTCACCCCAATAGAGACGTTATTCAATTCAATTCACATCCCAACGCGCTCTCAAGCATCCGTCTGCTCCGCTGCCAATGGAAATGGATGTTCCAGTTCTAACTCGTAAGAGACCCATTTCAATAGAACTGTGCTATTACGTCCGTAAGATGTTCCTTTAAGGGTAAACGGATATTTCTTTCTCCTACCTCTGTCGTTTCTTTCTCCTATTTTCCTCCATTTATATATTGTTCTCCCTCCACGACGGAGTACCGAACTTATCTTCACGATTCCTCTTTTTTAATATCTCGCAGTTTGGGTCAGGTCAGGTCGAAAGGCGAATGTTTCTGTATCGCGAGATAAGCAATTCGGTCGTATGGATCGTTGCACCGCGACAATGGCAGCGTAATATCCTAAGAGACTTTGGAGGGAAGTGATTGTTCAACAAAAGCTCTCTCGCAAAGGTCTGTTTATTTTATTGCCGTGTCAGGCAAAATTCTCATGAAAAACGCTATTATTTGAGGGAATATAACTACGTATCAATAGGTCTTGAACTAAAAAAAATATACTCGCCGTCAATTTTAGTATTATTTCATCTTGAAAGCTTTCGGTGAAATTTCAACAGATATCCTATATATCGTAAATATACAAAAATAAAATATATAGTTTAAACCTGTCATACTGAGCTTTAGTCGCAATGGATCTCGAAAGGGTGCATTTTCATGCAATTATTTTGTAAGATTTTAAATGCGACCCAGTCTCTTGAACGCTGCTTTTCAGGATAAAATTGGTTCAAGAGAATAAAGCCTTGTGTAGAATGTCAGGGTGAATACTTTGAAAAAATATAATAGTTGAAATAAAGATGTCGTTGTCAATTTATCTGTCTCAGAACTTTTGCATTCACCTTGGTATATTTGAAAGTATAGATGAAATAATATATGGGTGGCAACTAGGTGTTTTAGGTAGCCAGTGGACACATACCGTTTGTAGAGCCGCTGGGAGCTTCGGGCGGACTGAAGTGCGGTCGTAGGTTTTTCGGGTAAGACCTTTCCTCAGCCACGGAGAGAAGACACTCCCAGCGGATCTCCAAACTAGAAGTGTCCATTTGGATTCCTATAAAGACTGACTGCCACTCATAAAGATATATAATGTTTCGTCTCATCAATTTTATCATTTTAATCCTAAGCAGTAACGTTCCAAATCTCTCCTTTTAATTTTTCCTTTTCTTTAAAAATCCAGAACTTATTTCTCCGCTTACCACATGAAGTGCCTGCTCAAATTTCGTAGTTCCTTTTATCGGCACACTTTGACTCACATGGACAAAGTTTTTCTCTTTTCCAATCGTGAGCCAGGTGCTCCATATAAGGCTAAGGTTTGGGCCGCGGTGTAACAATGATAGGACTCGACATTTACTAGGCTCGAGAGAAACGAAAAAGTCGCTGCCTTAATTTTTAAATAAGAAATAGCTGCAATTTTCTCGTTAAATTCTTTTCTGTGGTTGGGATTTTCTCTGTCGTTTACAGATCAATTTATTTTTTATTATAGTTTTCCTTTCGAATTCTTAAAAATAAGAAACAGATTTTTCAGTCGAATTTTTTCTCTGTTATATGTTTCCTATGAGCTTGAGTCACGGTCTCAAAAACGAGCAGGCTAAAAAATTCTTACTTTTTCGTATAATATATCATAGATTCATTTGATTGCTTTAACATAAAAAAGCGAGGAGGCATGAATGCCTTCTGTTTCTCATATCAAAGTAAGTATTTTTTACATAGATGACAGTTGTTGATCGTTCTTTGTATTTTTTTATTGCGTTCTCTTTTTCACGTGCTTATATCTCGTTCACTAACGTTAAATGGATCTTAAATTATATTTAATATGTTTTCTTGTCATGTTTGATAAACTTTATATCTGTGGGCCTACTTGTTAATTTATTTAATATATTCTCTTCTGATGGAAATTGAGTTTCTTGTTTTTGACAGCTGATGCGAGTGGGTTATTATTCTTCATTGATATTTTTGCCAGATGTTCTTCTGCGACTGCTTTCATCCTTATACACTCTTCATCCGATGTACGTATACAATAGTTTTCAAACGAGCAATGGCAAATAACAAAATCACCAAGTTACACCAACGTTACAATATTTTTCAAAAGAGCAATGGCAAATGACAAAATCACCATGAACATTCAAAATATCCAGAGGATTTTATTTTATTAGAAAATCCAATTGACGCCTGAATGATGTCGACAACTTAGACCCCAATTTATTTTTTTCTCGAACCACCATTAGGACCCTACTTTTAGGCTTCCATTTTCATTTCCGACTCGCACCAGCTGCTCGGATACTCCCATCTCTTAAAGGTTGTTTCCGCCACTTGGAAAACTGTTTACCCCATAACCCCTAACCAGCAGACTTTTTCCTCCCTAAAATCCTTAAGATGAGGTTCCAAGTCGTAAAAAACATCGTCAGAATGAGGCGGTCCTTCCTTCTCTGCTCATCACGAAATGGATCGTTATCGTTTCCTATGTGGGATTGTTTCACGTACGCCGATACAGCCTCCGTTTCGTTGGCAATATTTCTGAGGTGTTGGTTTAGAACGCGGCGGATAAATTGACTGTGGAAATTCTCAAAAGCAGAAGAGTTTCCGCCAACTCAAGGTGGCTCGTTTGTCAAATCTCTGTTCTCGACTGCCATCGCCCGCATGTACCGCACGTAATTATTCTACAGTGACCTTGTCAGCTTCGAAATTGGTATACGAACGTGTCAACTCTCACGAACTTCCTGTTGCCTCATCTGCACTCCAAAGCTCATCGGTCCACTATTGTTAAGGATATTAAAAGAAGGACTTCCTGTCGTGGACAGCAGAATTAAAACGGATTGTCCGAAAAATGTCATTCGAAACTGGGTCAATGAGGAAAACGAGGTCGCACATCTTTTGTCACTCCTCCTCCATCTCAGTTCCTTATCAAGGACTGATGAGGTCAGCTGGGCACAAGTCTTGCGTTGTAAACAATACCGTCATCTCACTGTTTCTCTATGATGTCATGTTTCTACGGGTCTGAGGGGCTGTTACGTTATGAATCGACTTTCGATATCCGTTTTCTGCAGAGACAAGCAACAAAATCATGGCTGACGAGCGGAGAAATATACAGTAGGACCTCGATAACCGTCGCCATCGATAACACAGGCCTGCGAATATTTTGCTGTTTTGGTAAACATATGTGATTTATATAAATATTGATGCGCTGATTTCGAAAATGGCATTCGTTTTGACTTATCACGTACAGATTTTACACAATTCGATATTATATGGCTATTATCGAATCCTATATATGTACAGTGTTATACAATTTCGTTAATGCATTGAACATTGAATAGAATGTGATAAAAAATTCAACGCTACTGTCGTCCTAAAGCATTAGCTTCTGCTGCCTACGAATTAGGTTGCAACAATTTATGGTAAGCGAGCAAGTGAGCCAGGGGCGCGCCACGAAGATATCTCGCACCCTGGCACAAAGTACTCTTGGCGCGGTCGTATAGCGATCGCACGAGCGACAATATGAAATAGAATACAGTGTCTTCTATAGAAGTGGCAACAATGGCATAAGCACGTGAGCAATAAGGCGGGAATTAAATATCCCAACCTGTCATCAGCTATAAGACCTATGCCGCATGGACCAGACGTCCCGATTCCTACACCGCCGGCTGAGTTGGAAGATGTCGAATCCTCATCCAGCTCGGAGTTTACAGCAGAGTAAGATGTGTATGTGTATTTCTCATCTGACAACGAAGACAACTCCGCAGCTATTTACTCAAAGTGAGTTGAATGATTTAGTCCGGGACATAGGTCTTACTAGGAAAAGAGTGAATTATTGGGATCAAGATTAAAAGAAAAGAATCTATTAACCCCAGGAACAACCTTTTACTGGTTTAGAAATCGCGAGAACGAGTTTCGGAATTACTTTAGAATGGAAGGTGAACTGGTTTTCTGCTGTGATATCCCTGCTTTGATTCAGCATTTGGGAGAAGAAACCTACGACCCGAAGGACTGGCGTTTGTTCATTGACTCTTCAAAAAGGAGTTTAAAGGCTGTATTATTGCATAATGGAAACGAATTTGCTTCCATAACAGTCGCACATTCAATATACCTAACGTCGTTAAGAAGTTCCTCGGCAATGTAAAAGATCCCCAGTATGCAAAAATCGTGGGAAATATGTTAGACAAGCTGCAGAAACTGGGATGTCACACTCTCATCTCGATTACTTTCCCGAAAATTTAGGAGCCCTCAGTGAAGAACAGGGTGAGAGATTTCATCAGGACATAAAAGAGATGGAAAGAAGATATCAGGGACGGTGGAAGGTGTCCATAATGGCCGACTACTGTTGGACCTTAAAAAGAGAAGTTACTCGTCAAGAACATAACCGGAAATCTATGGAACGCTCATTTGGAACAAAGCGAAAACGGAAACATCCTGACCCTAATCATCCTATTTAAAGGTATTTACGTAACTTCTTACCTTAGATGATGTTTATATGGGGCTGCCAGACTATATATCGTATGACTTCTCCATGTCTCTGTACATATACACTCTTAAACACATGATTTTAGCGTAAATTTGTTTTGTAATTTCTGAAAAATCCTCAAATTAATAAAAATCACATATTCAACTTTAAACAGCAAAAAAAATCATTTTCGCAGGCCTGTGTAATCGTTGTTTCGATCAATCATCGTTTGTCGTCAAGTGGTGCAAAAAAATGAAAAATTTCCGTCGCCATTTTTTAACCCAACAAATTATTTAAAGTATTTTATTACAATGACATTGTTTGCATAAACACATGCCAGTTTCTTATATTTATTAAAGATGCTAATTTATATAAAATATATCTCTCTCTCTAGTATTTACAGCAATGGATACCTGTGATAAAGACAATATCCAGGATTGGCTACAGCATGTCACTCATTACACTGCTCATAGCATTTCTCATCATGGTATCTATGAAGTAAGTAAAACCTCAAATGTGGAAATTTATATTGAATATAAATATTATATCATTGTGATAAAACCAAATGGTAATGCTTAGAGATCTAGCTTCAACTAATTTGTCCCTAGTAATTATCAAAGTTCACATGAATCACAAACCAAGACATAAAGTTGGGAAGTTTGAACAACTAAAAAGAAATTTAAATTTCAAAATAAAAATACATATGTAAGAGCTGCTGTAATTAATGGTATATATTGATATTTTTTTCTATGATCTTCAAGAAAACTACGCTGTCCACGGAACATACTGCATATGCATCTTTTTGCATCCTTCATCATGAGAGCATTCATGTCACTCTTAAAAGACTCATTGTTCATTGATGGAATTGGCCTCTCTAATGATGTAGTCAAACAAAATGGAGAGGCTTTTGTCCTTTCTGAGGGTGGGGTAAGGAAACTGTCTTTCTTTTTTGTAAAAATTGAGTCAAGATATAATAAATGACTATTAAAGAGATGCTACTTTATGAGTAAGGAAGATAAAAAGATTATTATGACTTTCTTCTAAGGCTGTTATTTATAGAAATTATAGGGCTTACCTCATCTTGAATGTATTTCTTTTTCTTGTTTTAGCATAGCTGGGAATGTAAGATGGTGATTAGTCTCTGGCAATTCTTCATCATGGCCAATTACTCATGGGTACTTATGGAAGGCTTATACTTACATAATTTAATATTCCTTGCATTGTTCTCAGATACAAGCTCCATCACTATGCATGTCTTCTTAGGTTGGGGTGAGTTATACAATATACAACTATTTGTAAACAGATATTTATCATTAATTAAATATTATTCGCACTTACATGTTTCAGCTGAATTTTGATTATGCTCTTGGCTAAGTACAAACATATAACAATTTTCTAACTCCAATAATGGCATCTTCATACAAATAATTACTTTAAAAGATTGATTTAAAGACTTGGAATCTTAAATTTAATATTAAATAAATAGTCTGATATTTGTTTGAAAATTATTATTCTTGTTTGGCCATTTTTTTCAAGACATAAATTTGATTCTAATTATTGGTTGTACTACATCACCAACAAGTTATTCCTTTAAGTTGAAATGGAGAACCTGGTGATTTGATCCCTAAAATGAATATTCCATCCAGGGCCATCCCTAGCGGTATACGGGACACGGGGCGATCAGCATTTGCGGGGCCCCTTAACAATCTAAAATTATCAAGGTATAATTCACACACTAAAAGATAATTTTAAAAATATTTCATATTTTTAGATATGTATATTTTATTGTTTAATTTAAATATACCGGCGACTCCCGAGTTTCGACGGTTCGAGATTCTAGATTTCGACCCAACCAATCGAATTGAGAACTACTTTATGCGGAGTAATTTTCGCGGAGTAATTGGTTCCGACCAACCACGCGAGGTTTAGTTTTAGTGTAGACATAGTTATATCTGCTCTTATTGTTTGAATTTGTGCTGATTTCACTCTTTTTCTGTTAATCTTTTATTTAAATTTATTTATTTTAATGATTTATTTATAAATTTATCACTTGACATATCTAAAAGGAAATGTAATAGTGATAATGCAAGTGAATCAAATAAAAGAGTGCATAACACTTATAGTTATGAATTGAAATTAGAAATTTTAAAGCGTGTTGAGAAAGACGAAAGCCATACTGAAATCACACGATCGTTGGGAATGTGTCGTTCAACTATTAGCACCTATGTGAAACAGAAGGAGAAAATTCTAGAACGTGATAAATTCAGGTAATTTGATAACAACAATAAAAAGTTCCCCACCCAATAGCTCCTCTTCTTCCAACTAAAATCTTCCAACTTCTCAATTAATAAACCAAGCGTAGTTGAAAAAGATTTAAGGTATGAAAATATTTTTAATTTTTTTGTTTCTTTATCCTTTAGTTATTTTATGCTTTATAATAACTTTTATATTAATTTCGCTGCGATAAATAGTTGTATGTATAGATAGATGTATGCAGGTATGTTGTCCGACTCGCGTTTGTAACAAACGACTCACACGATCCAGACCGGGCCATCTGCAGAACATATTGCATCTTTGAAGTTCGAAACAAAAATTTATTTTTTCCTTTTTAGTGCAAAAAATAAGTTATCCATTTAAAATATTTATTATATAATTTATTCATAATTTAATATTGTTGCATTAACATATCAGTAATGTTATTTTAACTTTATAGAACGTGAGGGGAGACTTTTTCCCGAGATGCGGGAACGTATCCCCCGATTATAACATGCAAGTATTTGGAAAAACTGCATTCAACTATTCGAGATTCGAACATGTTTTCAGGAATGCATCACCATCGAAACTTGGCAGTCGCCTGTACATATATTTCTTATTGTGGTTTTTAAATGAGTAATCGCTTCTGGAGTTCAAGAACAAAAACAAGTCCTTAATTAGGAAAAGCAACAATAATTTGATCATTTACGCCTGATTCATAATGATCTATGCTCATTATTCTGTCGCAAATGGCTCTGGAAAACTGCATGTATACCTGCAATTTGGATATTATAAACATACAGAAATCTCAATTGAATGGCAATGTACAATACGTGAGGCCAACTTAATACTAAAGTAGAATAAAAACTCACTGTTTATTGCTCTGCCTACTTTCAGAAATTCAATTTCCTCGGCTTTCTTGCTGCAAGCTCTGCCATCAGGTCATTGTAATCCAAATCTAAGGCTATTTCTCTCTCGATAGACAACATAGCAAATCCACTCAATCTCTCCTGGGACATTGTTGTCCTAAGATAGTTTTTTATTATTTTAAGTTTTGAAAGACTTCTCTACTGATGCCACTGTGACCAGAATTGTTAACAGAATCCTATATGCTATATCTGTATTTGGGAAGGAACCATTTAAAGACTTGAGAAACTTAAGGATTGCAAATGCACTTTTTGTTCCTTGGGGGATCAACTGTCAAAGCACATGCAATTCTGAGAAAAAGTCTGCACTGTCCATGTCGTGTGATTTGTTATCACTCAATGTGTTGTCCAAATTTATACACTGTTTTTTCATTTCATCTTCTGTTAATTCTGCAAGTTTTTAAAAATCATTTAAGAAGCCGAAATTACCTGCATACTCTTCCATTTGTTCAAAATGTGTTTCTCAGTGACATGTGAGCCTGATCTACAATGGCAAAGAAGTAGCTAGTTTCAAATGCCTTTTCAACCAAAAACTTGGTCTCGTACTCATCAACTGATGGACCAATCTTCCGTTTTGGTCATTTATCAATGAATTTAGGATCGACATTCAACTCGCCTGCTATTTCTGTTGCTCCATCATTGCTGAGGTAAATCCAGTTTTCCTGTAGAAACTCAATCAGTCCTTTAACATGTTTAATAGCCACACAAGTTACATGTCTCTTAACTGGAGAATTTTACTCGCAGTATTTACTGCGAACAGAATGTCATACCAGATGACCATTCCCAAGAGGAATTCAAAATTTTGGAGCTCATAATAGGCTAATGACTCTGCCTCAGTTTTGATTTTTGAGTTGTTGTGTTCATCATCGACTTTAAGTAAAGTGTTCATGATATTACTTGTCTGGTAATATCAGGCAGTTATATCAGACTGAAATAAAGGAAGTCTGTTTACGTTTGCACTGTAAGCAAAAGTTGTTTAATAGATGCTTTGGAAAGGTAGACATCGGATACTTTTAGTGGAGTGAGCAGGATTGCATCAAGAGATAAAGGCAGCTTTCGAGCCACAATGAGTGTCGTCCACACTTAGCAGCAGTCTTCATTTTGCTGACTAGCATGGGGTCCCTTTTGATGCGTGGCCCTGATTCACCATACCCTCGGGATGACCCCGATTCCAACCATTAGTTTCATATATTTCACAGATTGTAAAAATTACATGAATATTATTTTCCAATCAGTCTTTTATTCTCCAGGAATTCCAGCTGTAGTTGTGATGCCATGGATTATTCTCCGTGCTGTTTTAGAAGACACTTTATGTTGGACAACCAATGACAATCCATTGTTTTTCCTTGTCATAAGAATTCCAATAGTACTATCAATACTGGTAAGCAAGTGCTAGTAATAATGAACTCTACATAATCTTTGAAAGTCATTCTAATCATTGTAATATTAAACTCATAATAGAAGATGGATAAAACTTTTATCTGGGCCTATACTTTCTTCTGTATCTAAATTATACCATTTTATTATGGTGATTGCATTTAAAAGATTGGCATACTGTAAGGTAATCAAAATTAAGAGTTATAAAAAAATCTTTATTTTTAAGTTGCAAATGTTCCTGGTCTAAGTTTATTAATTATCATATAGTATAGCTAGAAAAATTAAGTCAAAAGATTGCTTATTCAGCAGGATTTTTGCTTGCATAAATGTCATTATGGCTTTCAATAATTCTTTAGTGAAAATTCAATTTTACTGTGCATTCTGGTATTCAAAATACCATATATTTATGCATCATTGCATTTCTTCCCATGCATTTTTATCTCTGAAAATTATTTATTTTTGTTGCAGATAAACTTTGGTTTATTTCTGAACATAATTCGGGTGGTGTTTCTCAAACTACAATCCTCAGTATCTGAAGAGACACGGAGATCTCGATTTAAGTAAGTGTAATTTTTCTTCTCTCTCATGTGAATTCTTAGCTGCCGTATATTTAAAGCATAATTTTATGATAATATGTTGGATTTAGACTTGTCTAAAGGAAGAACAAAATCAGTTTTTTTATCAAATAGAAAGGACATATTGGATTATAAAAAACCAATAAGTTCTTATTTATTCCTAAAGAAATGTACTGTATACACTCGTGTATAACGTGCCCTCATCTATAATGCGCACCCATACTTTTTGCCAAAAAATCCTGACTTCTTCTTATACCCCGTGTATCACGCACACTTCGATTTTTGTGAGGTATAAGAAGAAAATTTTATAATTATATTGTCATGTTAAGTATTAACTAGAGTACTGTAAATAAATACATTAAAGCATTAAATTATCACCAGTTAACAATTTTAGAATGCTTGGACTTGCCCATAAGTATTATGTTCAATAAGCTCCACATTACGTCTTACAATTATAGACATCATCAGTAATGAAAGCAATTGAGTTAAGATGGCAGCAACTTCATACAGTAAGTTGGCCAAATTGATACCGCATAGAAAACCAGGTACCTGCATATCGTCTGTGGGCATAACATTCGGCCATGAGAAAACCACAGCGCCACTGCTGCCAATCCTTTTAAATAATACAAAAAGAGATCTATAGAATAGATAGAGTTTTGATTTATAGTTTATTTTGGTTCTCCCTTTCCTATCTCATTCTAAACTGTTTAATAGAAGGAATAATGCAAAAATTTAACAACAAATCTGGAAACAGGAAATGCGACAGTTAAGATTAAGTTCATACACGTCATTCTACGAGTTTTAAATTACTTACATTGTTAATTGTACAGGCGCTGTTAATTGTACAGGCGCCCCTCGCTATTCGTCCCCCTGATTTTCATCTTTTTGCTTATTCGTCCATAACCAATTATAACCAAACCCCCATTCATACATGGCGGCCGCAATTGTAGTTGTTTACATCGTGCCTTCGCGGGCTGCATAAAATGCTCCCCCGGGCCGTAGCTTTCTATAGATTGTGTTTATAGTACCAATAACTCCATAAAATAAAGTAACATCAATATTTTGGTCTGCTTTTTGGGTTTACAAGAATGAATTATACATTTCTAACATTGCATCTAAGGGAAAATAGCCCTCCATTTTTGTATTTTTGCTTATCATCCAGTTTCCACAGAACCAATTAAGGATGAATATCGAGAGACGCCTGTACATACTAGAATCATTAACTAAATAAAATTATTTCAGTTTACTTATTCTATGTTTTTTGTTTTCGATGCGTTTTGCAGGAAGTCTATCTTGTGAGTTTGAAAAAATTACAGCAATCAACTGATGAGCTTGTGAAATGCGGAATATTTGGAGAGGATGGAATGATAACTGTATATAAGTAATTAGGTGTTCTATATGTATAATTAATATTTGTATAACCTGGATTATCAATAATTATTGTGGTTTTCCCATTAATTCACCCAAAACGTGAGAATCTGGTGTGAGGTAGGTTCACTTTAATTTTTGATTTTAAGTGCACAAAAGTGTTACCCGTGTATAACACGCACCCCTACTCTATGATCTGAAATTTGGTCTTCAAACTGCGCGTTATACACAAGTATATACGGTATTATGTTTTTTGCTTATTTATATATAATACTTAATAGTGTTTTAATAACTTAAAATTATTTAATAAACATTTTTAAAATTTCAAATAACTTTAATTTTATTCTTCCCCTTACTCTTCTATTATTGATTGATATTACTAGTTTTCTTAAATTTGGTGAATAATTCTTCTTGTTGCCATTTTTAGAAGATAAAATTCTTTTTTCTCTTCCATTTTAACATAGATTCTTATGCATTGGTATTATTAAATCAATTTGTTTATCTCCTGTTACTGTTGTCAGTTGCTTGATAAATAAATTTTATTTTATTCTTCTATTATTTCCAATTTATCTTATATTCATCCTTCATATTCTTTTCATAACAAAAGGCGCTGGGCTAAGTCAACTCTCGTGCTGGTTCCCCTCTTTGGAGTCCACTACACACTCTTCCTTGGAATGTCATATTCCATTGGGATCAACCAAATTGTGGAGATCATCTGGCTATTTGGTGACCAGTTTTTTGCATCATTTCAGGTGTTCTGTCGTTTTTGCCATTATTTCATAATTTAAAAATTCATTAGGAATTTTAAGAATAATGTAAGACCAATATCATCAATTAATTTGATGCTCATATGCATTTATTGGAATTATTTCATTGCATATTTAAGCAAGCAGACATAGGAAATATTGAGCTGTTAATAATAACAGTAACTTGAATAAATTTGAAAGAGAAACATGAAATTCATAAATGATACTTTCGAAATTTATGAAAGAGAGTAGATGGTATGAATTTTGTATAATTTATTTTAACATTATAATAAAAGTGTTATTATTGTGTTATATTATTACTTTCTTTTAATCACACTAACTGATTTATCTCTATATCTTGACAGGGTTTATTTGTTGCCATCCTTTACTGCTTCATGAATGGGGAAGTACGTGCAGAGCTAACCAAAACATGGATCCGTTTTTGTAAAAGTATCAAGAGAAAAGGAGGGAAGGCTCATTGGTTAGCATCTTCAGATGAATCAGAGGGCAATAACATCCCTAGCAATGGAGCTGGAAGTATCCTGTTTATGTTTCCTCAGTGTGGACGTAAATTGCATTCAGCTGCCAGTAAAGGAAAGAGAGTTGGCTTTGATGGCATTGAAAGTGGAGCAGAAAGTGATGACAAAAATAACTCTGATGCTAAATCAAGAAATGGTGGCACTAAGCATCCCTCATTTGACATGATACGTCTTCCTCGCTTTGGCCGTCAGATGTCAGCTCCTGCTGGTTATATGGATTCTGATGCAAAGATTTCTCTCCGAGGAGGATGGGTACGGGAGGGTAAGGGAGGCAAAGGCAGTGGAATAATCGCTAAAGCTTTGGGTCAGAATGATCTGATTAAAAGCACAAAAAGTATGGCTAAGAAGAAAAGGTTATTTGGTAGATCTGGAAAGACTGATCCAGGTTCTCCTTTCACTTCGACCTCTGGCTGTACAACACATTTTTCAGAGGATTGCAGGGGAGAAAACAGTGAGATTGATAATGATGATGATTATGTATGGACTTCTACACAAAATGGAGGATCATCTTCACCTTTGTTGCGGCAAAAAGGAGTCGATAGCCATGGAAAATCTTTGCAGAGAAGTATGGTGAGTAATAATTTTTTTTTATAATGTATTAATGTATTGATTACCAAGGATTTTAATGCAAACTTCTTTGTAGGGTCATTTTTAATTTTTATCGTATCTCTGATAATGATCGTTGGTTGTCATGATCCCCTATGCAACATGCAGAAATATATAAATCTGGAAATATTAACATTGAAATATCTCAGAGGTAACAATCCAAAGAAATTAATTTTCATCATCACTATTAAAAGGGATTATCTTTTAAACTGCAGTGGTACCTCTATTTTGAGGTCACCAACAAATTAATTTTGACAGAAGGAAAACTCCCTCAATGGCTGTCTGGGAAGATATATTTTTAAACACAAAATCAAAATAAAAACACTTAATAGAGGAAATAATAATAATATTTTATTTATCTGTAGATGGTACAAACCACAATATCATCCGAAGTACATACATCATGAACAAATAAAGAAATCACTCAAATCACCGTCCATAAACTCTTCAATTGAATACAGTGCCTTAGTTATTAGCCAGGATGACATTTGGGATTTGAATCTATTAATATTTACAGTTGCAGCAGATGGAGGCAATTTGTTTTTAAAAACTTTATACTCAAATTAGTAAAGGAATTGTATGACTTTGTCAATTAACATTTAACAAATACATAAAATTACTGATAGTTTTATAATAGAATTTTTTCAATAGAAAGAGGTAGGGTGTAAGTGGAAGAACCTAAAATTGTGAATGTGGAAACCCTTTTGCTTAGTATTTATTAGAAAATTAAAAATTCCTCTAATGGAGAGAATGTTTTATGTTGTTGCTTTTTAGCACTAAAGATTTCATAGGCTAAATTAGAATATACTTCAAAGTATCTATTTAATCAATCCATTTAATTTATATAGTTAAATCCTTATTACAGTCTGCTGGTGCTGCTCTGAGGATGGATAATCATGATAACTTTTCTGAAAACTTGAAAGCAGATGCTGAAGATGATGTATTTGAAGAAGAATTACAATACCCTAGAGTCGAAAATTTTGTACATAAGTATTTGCAAAAGTAATTGAGCAATTTTAATTATAATTTTTTGAGCTAGTCATGACTGATTTAGGTAAGGTAGAATAAACACCTTTTACAAAAAAGTAACTTGTTCCTTGTACAAATGTATATGTATATGAATACAATGTACATATTAATTTAATGCCAACAAGTTGAAACAAGAACACTGAGTGTTTATTTTAAATTATTATTTTAAAATTGATTTTCTTGTTGTGATGATTACATTAGAATGTTTATTGATTGTAATTAAGATATGGAATCCTGTGCTTTATATCTTGCTTTTAGGAGAATCCATTTCTTATTATAATAAATTTAAATGACATTTCATTTTAAGGATACCATATTTTCCTATGTATGAGATTCACTTTTTTGCTGCAAAACAGTGTAGTAACTATTTTTTGTTGATTTTATCATCATGTGGCTAAAAATATTAATTTTACCATTTCCCATGTTGTTCTTGTGTAAAAGTGTGCCACATCCACATTATTCTCATATTCTTTCATTTTTTTGTTATTACCATGATTAGTGTGCTGACAAAGCAACAAAAAAACAATGCCTATTATTAGAATAGTTCATATCCTATTCTAACCCAAAATTGTAAATTATTTATTGATTAGTAGCTTCAGTTATCAGGAGTATGCAGTGCTTGAATTGGGAAATTTTAACAATGGGAATACTTAACATTAGGTAAAGTTGCATTTTATTCATTATTTTATAACAATACTAGGCAAACGGCCTTCGAAAACAAACAATATAAAAATAAAACCAACAAACAAATGATAAAATTATAAAGATGAATAAGATTGGAAAGGGCTATAAATGAAAACAAAGGGATAGTTTTAAAAAATTAAGAGTAAAACAGTGTTATACCTCAATAATATTATTTTATCTATTCAGTAGCTCTCTTATAACGACTTGCCTTGTAAATACTCTTTCGTTTAACAGCAATTGCCCTTGATTATCTTTATCCTTAACACAAAATTTCAAATTATGTTTGTCACGTGTTCTAGTTATGGCTACATACAGCTCTCCATGTGAAAAGCAACATTTAGTAAGTAATCGCAATCAATCATTCAATTCCACTAAACAGCAGTTAAGAACAATCTCAATAGATATCTCAATACACATGCAATCAGCTCATATACCTTATTTATTTAGATAACAATGTAATCGTTGTTTGGTTGGTTACCCTACAATTGGATTGACAGGAATTAAAAATAAACAGCACGAAAAAAATTATTTTCATAATATCTGCTATATACAGATAACGCGAAGGCACAGTGCAAGCAACTGCCTTTAATATGCAGAAAGACTTCAATAAGACAACGACGGCACGTTAAAACATCGTCAAATTATTTCAAACATTAGCATGTTTTAAAATACGTAATTTACCGCATTTATCCATCCGTACTTACGTATTAAAGGGGAGCCCAACTTAATACGTAAGTACCGAATGATTTCTACCAAGATATCTGTAGTCTACAAAGGAATTATGTCTCGCTTGACTGTTGTGCCGCAAATGGAGAGGATCTTGGCGAGCCTTCGGCTCGCTTTGTTTTTATTTTAGTTGTCGTATCTAAGTGCTACCGCACCCTTCGCCTCACTGGAACCAAACTTTCCCTCCCCATTGTCCAGTGATCGGGTTTGTAAATGTCGCGACAGGCCGATCAGTAGAGATGCTTTTGATAGAATTTTAAAAGAAATTGCTAAATATTGGCCACCAGAAATTAAAATGTGATTGCTTTTTCTATTGTTATCTATAACAAAGCTACCAGTCGAGACAGGCTTGTCGAGACTTGTTGAACTGTTGAAATAAGGTTGTCTGCGTTTTTCATCTCGACATCCAGAGTTGCATTGCGAGCTTCAATTAATAAATTTGTTTGTTGCAATAAGGTTAAAATTTCAATCCATATCGTTGATAAAATAATGCATTCGAATGTATCCAAATATTGATTAATGGAATGTAATTCGGTACATGCATGTGGTTGAAGGTTTAGAAATTCCGCCTCATTCACAGCAGCCCAAATAGCGGATAAATGTTTTGCAACTGGTTTAACTGCATCAATTCGTGCAGACCATCTTGTTTTTGCTGCTAAAGAAATTATACATTTGCTGAATAATTCCAAAGTATAATATCGCCTCCTTGCATGTTTCAACACTGTCGACTCCTGCAAGATTCAAAGTGTGGTTTCCTCAGCTTGAAAAAATACAATTAGAATGACGTTCGAGCAAAACCGCTTGTACACCATTATACTGTCCTGCCATATTAGCACCAATATCATATGCTTGCCCAATACATGTATTGAAATCAAGTTCAAACTTTTCTTGAAGTTCTAGAATTTGTGAAGCGATTTCCTTTCCTTTCTTTTGTGTGAAAGAATCAAACTTGATTAATCGTTCCTCAATCAAAAACTTTGAATTATCAATTATTTTCACATATAGAATTACGAGACGTTTGTTCTTTGTGTGAACAATCTGGAGTTGCATCCATGATGATGGAAAAATATTTAGAATTTTGAATTTCTTCAAGAATTCTTTTTTGAACAAATGATCCACAAAGTTCGATAAATTCATTTTGAATAAATGAGGAAAGATAATGAACTTGGACATGTTTGTGATTTTCCTGTGATTCTCGAACTCTTTCCACATGATCGTATAAAATTGGATCGTACTTACTAAATAATTCCATGATTCCAAGAAAATTTCCATTCTGAGGATCTCCAATATGCTTGTTGGAACCAAAAAATGCTAAACCTCGCTCACTTAAGAAAAGAATGACGTCCAGGATTCGCTCGAGAAGTTTTTCCCAATTATTTGCTTCTGCTGTTAGCCCTTTCAAGAGTAAAGATCCCAATGAAGACTTTCATGATGCAGATTTGCTTGCCGACGTCCAACTAACATAATTATCTTTATGTATAATCGAATTTTCATGAGTCGGTATGCGGTCTTTCAATTTCCTCCAACCTCGTTCAGTATCCCAACCGGATGGACTACCAAGAACTGATCTATCTGATTCTGCACTACTTAGATAACGTGGAACACAAAACAATGATTCTTTTGTTTTACTCCAGCACAACCAATCTCTTTTGCACGTTTCGCCATTTGATAAAACTTTTTTTATGAGTTGATATGGAAAGCTGTGATTTTTAGCATCACATGGGATATATTCTGGAATCTCAGAATGTTTAATTTTAAGAAAATCTTCCATTTGCATTGCATTCTCCATACGTAGTAATGGGAAAGTATTGTGATCATAAAAAAAATCGACTTCGAGATTTCAACGGAAATACACGTTTTGAGGTCCATAGAACACGTTTAGACTATTTTCGGAATGATGTCTGTGTGTGTGTGTACTCAAAAAGTACTTGCCATATCATTACCTAACTTCATATGTAACACTTTAGCATGAGCACAAAGAACTAATTAGTTTTTGGACAATAACGGTTAACTGGAAGTCGAGGTTTATTCAAAACCCGATTCGGTTTTTGCAATATTTCTCTGTTAAAACATCATTATTGTATATACAATTCTATACAAAGTTTATAGAGAATGTAATTTCCTACAACTTTCATTTGAAAGAATTTTCCATAGCAGTTATTGTTTAGGAAAAATTTATAAATAATCGGTCTTTTCGGTTTCTGTCAAATATCTCCCTAAAAACGTCGTTATTTGTAATCTTCGTAAGGACCAAATAAAAACAAATTTTCGTAGAACCATCCATTTCAGAGATATTTTACTTTTTCTTAATTTCCAGTTTACAGCGCCGCCGCCATGTAGCGGTGAATTCTGTAAACATATTCAAAATATACGTAATTTACAGCAATAAGGATGACTGTATTCTTTTACGATATGAAATAATAATTTTGCCTTATAATGCTATTCATAATAATTTAAATATCAGATTTTTTTGTTAAGAAACACGATGTCATCAATGGGATTAGAAGTGAAAATATTTGTATCAATCACATGATCTGCATGTGTATCTGGTTGATTTGATTGTTACTCCTTTTCTAGACCGACGGTCAGTGCTGCTGATGAAGAATCCTCCATTTCTTCCCGACTGACAAGTTCTTTATTTGAAGTTAGCTCATCGACATAACATGTAGAAGTTGAAGTAGTATTTGACGTTTCTTTATGAAGATCTACATTTTCATTGTTGTACGGTTCCGAAATATTTTTTTGGCGGGGGAATGATGTAATTCGTGGCAAACGTTGTATTGTATCTTTGCATTCTTCTTTTCGTCATCTTTTGCCTGCTCCACTAGGATATGATCTTTTCATTTTTATCTGTTTAAAAATGAAAACCTTAGACGTTAATTATTTATGAATATGAAAACCGACTTCCTACTAAAATTATATTGTATTTATTCAAGAATATTTAAAATTATTTTATTTAAATAGTAGTATGTTTTTTATGTTATACTACTTTTATATTTCTGCTAGTATTTAATACTTGTACAGAAGGATTGAAGAGTTTTTTGATCATTTGCAACTCAATGAGTAAAAGTAATTTATAATGATTTTAAGTTTATGCATAATAAATTTTCTGTGTCTCTACTTCCATGTTAATCTAAGATAGACAATAAAAAATAATACACACCAGAAATACTGGATGGTAAGATTAACTGGATATTGATTAAAGTCAAGGGTGCTGTTTTTTTATAATCCAGCTGCTTATTTCCCATGCCTATATATTTATATTACTCCTAGGGTCGGTACACCATATCTTTTGTGTGGGCAAGACCAGACTTGGACGATCCTTGCAGAAAGTAAAGTTATTATAAAAATGTGGTTAAAAGGGAAGGACGTATATATCATATATATATATATATCATCATATTATTCAATAACTTTTTAAGTAGTTCAATATATGAGGTCTGTTCAAAAAGCATCCGGACTGAGGCATATAATGGCATTTATGCATTCTATTATAATAGCTATAATAGAAAGAATACCCATAAACTCGCGTCTCATCATCTGTCACAATGTTCTTTAAGAAGTCTTCATCTTCGCAAGCATGCTCAAACGCGAAATCACCGCACTTCGAAACACGCTCAACTGTATCGGGTCACTACAGCATACTGATGAATTTGTTACAAATGTAATCACAGTAGTCATCTTGTTTAGATATGAGTTGACGTGAAAAACAGTTACAACAGCGGCCGTTACATTGTAACTAAAATAATCACCCAGTCCGTATACCTTTTGAACAGACCTCGTATGTCACATGTGTCTAACACTACTCATTTACTTCACTGGATCACAGCGAAAAGCACTACTTATGCAAATCATTAACTTTTAATATTCTGGATAAAACAAAACCCTAAGAATAACTTACGATTTAAAATTTGATATGTCCCGCTGATGCATTCACGAGCTTTAATCCGACCAACGGGCACAAAACACACAACAACCGACTGTTACCAAGCCTATGACTTGCTAACAGATGACAGTCAACTGCAGCATGAGATGCTGTTGACAATAGCGCCACCGAGCAGAAAAGTATTTGCATTGGCTAAATGATGCTGTTTACTTTAAAAAATAAAAATTCTCTCACAAAATATTGCCTCATGCATTTCATCGATATTTAAATGTCTCATATTACATGGAACGGTTTCCATGGAATAATTCCAAGACAGAAAATAGAAATCTTTATATAATAATTCTCAAGTGTCCATCTGTCCGTCTGTCTATCACGCCTCTTTAACGCACTTGCAGGTGAGCCACAGTTCTGAAATTTGGTGCAGTGCTAGGATGCTGGATGAAACTAATGGCAAAAATCGAATTTTGTAATTGAAAAATCTCGATTACAAAGGATGGTAGTAGCATATTTTTCTCTGGAGACCCATTGAACGTCTTAGGGCCTCTGGAGACCTTTAGGGCCCCGAAATTAATAACATGGAAATAAGCTGAGACAGCATAATAGACTGCCGGGTACAACTGACTGGGAAATCGAATTTTGTTAATATTTTAATTTTCTTGGAGTCTTCTAGACCCCATTAATTCAATCCTCCTCCCCATCCCCAATCCTCTCCCACTCCTTTGAGCGGTAACCGATAAAGATCATAAAATATATTATTGTATCATTCCTTCACAAATAGAATGGCACTTTTAGAATAAATAATTTTTATTTAAGTTAATTTGAAACTTTTTCAATCACTTTCATATCATGTTTTTTACATAAAAGACTAAATTTTGGAGGGCCCTCTGTGTCTGGGGCCCGGGCCAAATGGTCCTGCTGGCCCCCACTCTATCTGGGCCTGTGTGTGTGTGTATATATATATATATATATATGTATATATATATATATAAAAATACTTGCAGAAGAGGAAAGGTAAATGAGAATATTTATGGCAACTAGGTGTTGAAGGAAACCTGTAAGTTATTCAGTCAACGTTAGTTGTTGTAAATGTAGTCAATAAAACTCATTCTTTCTGTTACATGCTTACCTTTTTCTCAAACAGCCATAACTCCTTAACCGTTCCTAATCGGATCATTGTTCATGGGACATATTTTATTCAAAATCACTTGATTAACACGCTCTCGAAGTTTGGCAAATTCCTCGTCAATCACCCTGTGTATAAGCCAATAACTTCACATTACAATTTTAATTGCTGTTCTGAACAAGCCTCACCTAATCTCTCCACTTATTCATTCTATCCTTTAGAATACCTTCCCTGCATTTGCATTTAACCATTTGAGTGCCAGACAACTACATACATTCCTCATACAGCATTCAAATAATTCATCTAATTGTAAGATTAAACAGCCAAACTTACTTAAGGTGTCATTATACTGTGGAATGTTTACATTTACTAAATCTTAGAGCATAGGTTTACATAATACTTTTTTATAAAAATAATTTTTCAATTTCATTCTTCTCTTTGTCTTCCTGTTGTCAACCTTGATATGAGACAGAGACGATCATGAACTTTTAGCATAGAATCATGATTCCATTATTTTAAAAATTGTTCAAATACAGCAGCATTACGATATTTTGTTTACCATGTCAATTGCAGTCACATGAAGATCAGAACTTCGAATTCATTTAGTTGACCATATAATTGCATAATAATAGTTCATTCATATGAAGATCAGAACATCAAATCATTTAGTTGACCATATAATTGCATAATAATAGTTCATTCTTTCATGCAAAATGATTACAATACTTCAAAATACAGTCGAACCTCCCAATAACGGGCACCAGCGGGGAATTGAGTTTCTGCCCACTATTGGGAGGTGCCCATTAGTGGGAGAGAACCATCTCCATTTAGGGAATTCCGGGACCTGAAGAATCTGCCCTTTATCAAGAGGTGGCCGCTAGTGAGAGTGCCGTTATTGGAGGTTCCACTATAATACTATTCTTTAGTAATAGGATTGTTAACCATATGAAACAATACTTCAAATAATGCTATATTTTCTAATTTGTATTGCTTTCAAATTTTTCTGTAATAAAAAGAAAGGCATATAAGTTATTTAATCAGCATGTAAATAAGATATTTTCCTGATAATTAAACACCAATTAGAGAATAAAAACAATTACATTTATAATAAGGTTCTTTGTTGGAAAAATAGCAATTATTTTATAATTAAATTTCTCAAATAAATTTTTCTCAATGCCAAATTATTTCTCAACTCTAGTTAGTGTTTTCAATATAAGAAAAGAATTACAGCATTAAGTTCCAAACCTTCTGAGAGATATAATTCTTTTGCAAAATTGCTAAAAGGAACCTCTAAAACTGCATTAAAATATAAAGTTGCTCATGTAGCTGTATCCAGAGTAAAGTCACGTCAGGGTGTGAAAATACAGTTAACTAGAAGTGTTACTAAACCAGAAAACAATATAATTAATAATATAGTTTATAATGAAGTGTTAACTTAATTTTCTTTTAAATTTATTTTTTGTTAATTTATCATGAAGAACATATATTCCGTATCAAGTGCATTTATTTAATTAATTTTCAAAATATATTTCCACTATACTTATCTAAATCCAATACATGGTAAGAATCAGGCCTCTGAAACTCCCTTAGAAACGGCTGTTCCGAAGTTTAGCGGAAGGGGATAACCAGATGGCAATAGCGTCGCTCTTAGCGTGACGTCATACAGCGGCTTTTTCAAATCTGTTTAAGCATCAGATTTGAACATCGAAGGTTCATTTTGTATCAAAATCACTATTACAGGAATTTCATGAATTTAAACTTATACGATATATGGGATGAAGCATTGAAACAATCTATATATATATATATAACGCTTAGGTATGTATGCTTTGTTGATTACCGTTACCAAGTAACCATATATTACCCCATAAGCATTGGAATCGGTGCAAGGCATTTTTTATTTCTTTTTAAATTACTTAAAATTATTATACGAAGTCCGGACTTGAAGTATTAAACGGAAAAATGAGTGAAAATAATTATTTTATAAAACAATACGAATTTATGCTGAATTTGCTTAAATATTTTAACTGCATAAGAACGAGAAGTTTTGAAATTTATAATGGGAAATTTTATTTTTTAGTTTTGTAATAATTCTCCAGAGACGATCATTAGAGTCAATGAAATATACACAAAAATAAATCCGAGGGAATTCATTATAAACAATGAATATAATACAATGGAAATATGAATAAATTTATTTATTTAAAATTTTGGTGAAATCACATATACAAATATCTTGCACACGCTTTTAGGTTCACAGGAGGTAAAAATCATAACATTCACATAATGTAGAAATTTTATCAATACCAAGCAAAAATTTTATAACTTTTAATATACAATGCATTCAATGGAAATATGAATATATTTATTTAAACGTTCGATCAAATCACATATACAAATATCTTGCACATGCTTTTAGGTTCACAGAAGGTAAAACTCATAACATTTACAAAATCTAGAATTTTTATTAATACCAAGCAAAAATTTTATAACTTTTAATATACAACGCATTATTAGATTACATTCATTAGTTTTCAGAAACTTTAATAAAAATTTACTTTGCGAGCTTGAACACTTTCCAGTTTAAATTATAGAAACAGAATTTTTTTAATAAAGTGGTGATTTTTGTCTGTAACACTGACGAAGGAAGGGATATTTACATCAAAAATATTTTTTATTTGCCTAACTTAAAAGAAAAATATGCAGGAACTATATATCCCAATAAACACACACATGCCTTTTTACAAAAGTAATATAATTGAAAAAACTTATTTCATCTAAAGTTTCCCTAAACTTGGAAACACACCTTATTTACATAGCTAAATATGGGTACAAACATGGTACCAGGAAGAGAGTTCCTCTTATTTTTTCACACAATGATACTAAAACTCTATCCCGCACATATTTTACAAAAGTAATGAAATTGAAAAAGTAATTATTTTACCTAAAAGTTACCTAAACTTGGAACACACATCTAAATTACACATTTACATAGCAAAATATTTTAACAAACATGGTACCAGGAAGAGTCCTCTTAATTTATGCACGAAGATACAGCAGCACATTTTGTGCATGCAGTGCACAATACAAAACACAAAATTTTACATTTACAAAATGCAGTTTACTTTCCATGAAATAATCATGGGTGGGGACAAAGTGGAAATACACTTAAAGAACAAGTATATTTTGTTCTTTTTTCTGCTTTCCTGGAGCAGCATAGGCGACATCTTCTCCAACTGCCACCTTGATAGGAAGATGCTTGACTACTTCACTGTATTCCGATCATAACACATTAGAAATGTAAAGTTACACAAGAAAAATATAAATTTTGCTTACCTTACTCATCAAATAAAGCATCGTAACATTCAATGATTTCCTTGAAGAAAACAAATGCAAACTTGAAGAAGAAATTCAGAGCAACATTGTAGATCATCTTCGCAATTTATACACCAACATCAGGAAGTATTTTCCAAACATCAATGACAACAATGTATTCGAATTCCATTCAGTATAACCGAAAACCAGGATTATCTGCAGTAGATTATGAAAATTTAATCGAAATCACTTCAGATGTCCATTTAATACAAACTTTTAAAGAAGTTTCTCTGATTACATTTTGGGGCAGCTTATATCATGAATATTCAGACTTATCAAGACGGGCAATTATAGAGTTATTACCATTCGCGAGCACGTACTTATGCGAAACTGGGTTCTCGAAATACACAACAACAAAAACAAAATACAGAAATCGACTACATGCCGTTCATATAAACGATTTTTATCTTTAAATATATGAAAATAGACGAAATGTTGATCACATGACCTATCTTTATTATTATCTGTACTTACTTGTGCTTTGATTTTCACCTTATAAACAAAATAGCTGTTTGGGTTCCGCAACTTCTCTTTCGAGTTGCAAGGGTTCCGTAGCAACATTAAATTGGGAAACGCTGCCCTATAGAAATAATTCTGCGCACCAAGTTACCAACAAAGGAAATGATATTTGCAGGTAAGACATACATAAGTCTATGCATTGGAGTATGTCTAGGCTGGTTAAAGCATTTCAGACCATTTTCTGACCCCTTGAAAAATTTTAATGCAACAATTTTTTCATAGATGAGCCAAATTTGTTAGAAGCTTCTATGACGATGGCCTCTAAATCACATACATAACGTGTAATTACTACCTATCTTCATAAAAATAGCAAATTGAAATATTTTAGATACCAAAGAAGGGAGTTTGACTACGAGGTTTATCATAATCGAAAAATAGAAATTACTTACAACTTCCTGTCAATTGGGAAAGTAAAAAACTTGATGCCAGGACTTTCCCGTGTATTCCCGCAACCAACGACTGAACACCTTATAATAATCGGCATTTTTCCGTAAAAATTTCAACCACAGCTAAAACAGAACCAGTTCACAAATTCTCACAAGATGTCCGCTTTAAAAGGTGAAAAAGATGACACGGAGTATACAGAGTTCCGTTCCTTTCCTTTCACCTTTTTATTCGACACTAGCGCCAGTAGGCTTAGGATTACCCTTCCGAACTTTTCCGTCACAATTTTTGGCCGAAGTTTCAGAGGGGTGGTTCGATGCATACAAGCGATTTAAACCATCGGATCCTGGTCTTATGGACGTTGGGGTTTGTTGATGTTTATTATTTTTCGGAGTGTGACTTGTGTATTTGCTTAGGAAAGACAAATTCTTCTTTATAAGTTTATAAAAACTAATAACACAATGGACTGTTGCCAAGTGTTTACTATGTGTAGGGAAATAGAAAAGAAATTCTTATATAATTGTATATTTTGACAATTCACAAAAATTACGTCAATAAGTGTATATATCACCCTATGGATGCTAAAAGGTTAAGGAGGAAGTTGAAATTTAATTAATTGTTTAACAGTTATTATTTCTGTGAAATGAATTGATTTCATCCGATCGAGTGACCAGATTCTGACTTCATGAAAAGAGGACAAATTGCTAAAAATACAGCGAAAAACAGGACAGTACTGAGAGACATTTAAGAAAGGGTTAATATGAAAAATATTTTATTTGGGAAATTACTGGACATGCCATATTTGAAGAAAATATAAGAGAATCTAAAATTCAATGTAATTTTGCTATCTCAAGTGATTTAACCTAATTTATTCATGGAAGCAAGAAAAGCAATGATGGTTGTGATATTTAAAACATCTTGGGTTTCACATATTACATTTTAATTTTCCCAAAAAATTTTGAACTCAATAATAGTGATATTTACTTACATTTAACTTAAGGGACAAGGCTTTGAATGAAAGTTTTTCAGCTTTATTCTAATTAAATAACTCCACTCAACTCACTCTGATGTAAAAACTAACTTATTTTATTCATGGAAAATAAAAGACTTACTGAAGTCACACTAAAGTAAAGCTAAGCCAATATTATTCAGCATAAAAACATAAAGAATACATAATAATGCCATTCACATATGTTGTACCTGAAAAAAAATAGAGGACAAAAGTTTTGAGGCTAAAAAGGAGGACATGTTCTCTAAAAAGATGACGTCTGGCCACTTTATTCTTTATAAACTTAAAGAGCGGAAGAGTGGGTGAAATTCTGGCTGAGAGAGAACTCATTGGTTGTGATGTGGACTCCTTGAAAAATTTAAGGTTGTGCTATGAGCAATTCAGGGAAAGTGATTTTAAATGCAAATATCCTAGGCCACTACTGAAACCTGATGCCGTCCCAAGTGTTAGTATAGGTGAGTTTACGAAATGCTCATCGCACAACCTTAAAATTTTCAACTCCATATCTATTTTTACAAATAATTTCCTGTCAAATAGGTAACTATGGAGCCACTCCAGCATTTTTCCAAAAATTCCAATAGGCTTGAGTTTTTCCATAAACACATAAAGGTTTACAGTATCAAAAGCTTAGGAGAAGTCCAAATATATAACGTCAACCTGTTTGTGTTCCCCTATTGCATGTAATGTAAAATGCAGAAAGGCCAGGTTTCTTTGAGTTGACAAGCCGGGTCTGAAACCATGTTGTTCTTCCGCAATTACCAGATTAAACAGCGGGCTCAATTTGTCCACAACCAGACTTTCTAAAGCCATAGCCAGGACTGATTGTATTACTATGGGTGGATAATTACAAGTATTGCATTTGTCACCACTTTGTGAATCAGTATAATGTAAGCAATTTTAAAGAGGTCAGGAAAAACGCCACTGCTAAAAGATTTATTAAATAGTATAAACAGTGGGTAAACCAGTGATTGACTGTCCTTTTTAAATAAAAAAGGGAGAGAGTTCATCTGGGCCAGTACACTTTGTAACATTTGTAGACAATAATTTCCTTAGTACATCCTCAGTTGAAACTGTCATTTTGCCAAAGGAAAACGTGTAATTTAAGTCAAAGGCAGGCTTTGTGTCAGGTATCACAGTACTGTGCACCTTAGAAAAGTTCCTTACAAAGAGGTTTGAAATATCGTGGTCATTATTTGCAACATGTTCTTCATAATAATACATTGTGCTTGGTATTCTATCCAATTTTTGATGATTTTTAACATCTCCGGAAATACTTTAAGTTGGAGGTAATATTTGTTTCCATGTTATTTATATTGTTTTTGCAACATGAACCAGAAAGTTTTTTGCATTCACCTCGGATTTTAGAAAAATTATGATAATCACCATTACTCCCAGTAATTTTGAAAATTTTATGGTAATGTTTCTTGAGTTTGATACGTTCCTTTAATTCAACACTACACCATTTAGGATAAGATGATGTTTTGATTGTTAAGGTAGGAGTACACAGTTCTATAGCTTTATAAAGAATAGAGTAGAAAATTGATAGAGCATTATTAATCTCCTAATTGCACAATATTTCTGGCCAGTTTAAAGTATCTAAGTAGTTAGTCAATGTAGTATAATGACAGTTTCTATAATCATAAATAGTAAATTGATAATTGTTATAATCTAGTTCTTTGGCCAACTTTACACTGTAATGAATATCAAGGTTATGATTAACACATTTTTAAATAGGATATGGATCCTTTTCGGAAGTTACTTGCCCTGAATTAGAAAAAGCTAGATCTAATAGTGAATTGTACAAATAGTATTCATCTGCTTAAGACCCAGTAATGTAAAAGTTTCATTTATAATTCTTGCTTGAGTGGTGAAAGACATGCTATCACAGTCAGTGTTCCAACAGGGATCAAGTAAATTGTAGTCCCCCAGTACAATAATATCCAAAAAATTGTTATTATTCACAATATCTTCAACCACTTCACAATGAGATAAGTACTTATCAATGGCAGAGGCTGGGGGGATATACACTGCCCCCATTAAAACCTTTGCCTCTTGACTACAAATGTTTACAAAAATGTTCTACATTAATAATTTGGCTTATAAGCTTTACAGATTGCAATTTTGTTTTAATAGCAATTAAAACCCAACCACCACTAATTTTATTAGAAGTAATTACACTGCGATCACATCTATAAATGACATAATGAGATAAGTCCAATTCAGTTGTTTATGTCTTCACTGAGCCTAGTCTCAGTGAGTACGATAACGTCATAGTCAGCAGTAGAAATAGCTAGTTTAAGTTGCTCTAATATTGTCCTTAATCCCCTTACGTTCTGATAATAGATTGAAAGCGTTGTTAAGGACATAAGTTTTTTGACACTTTTTGCTTTTTTACTATGTTAGGAGTGACGATACTACTTAATATGCTACTCCTTTACATTCAAAGGAGGAATAGTGGCCTTATGTTTTTATATAAATTGTTAAATAACCATATTAAAAGCCCGGAATTTCTTAATTTAATAAACTTCAGAGTGCCTTTAATGTATACAAGGTTAGATATGACTTTTCATACACCATATATGGACAGAAATTATATGTGCATTTTACCTTTGCATAGAATGATGAGAGACTACAACCTTATAAGTCATAAAGTTGATATATTCAATGAATCACTGCAATCATTTAAAACTAAGCTGCAATGCCTAACTGAAATGTAGTACAAATGTATGCCAACTTATGTCTATTTTAATTCAGGTAAATTGTTATTAAGTACCATGAATCTGATATAATTTTACTTTATGTCTTAGAATATTTATTTATTTATCATTTTTAAAGTTTACTCAACAAAATAATTACAGGATAAACTGGTTTACATTTTAATAAATACACTTGATTATAATTATCTTCATATCAAGATGACAAATTATATTTGTAACAAAAAATCAATACAAAAGCATATACATTCACAAGCATAAAATATTCATTATTCAATACAATGATATATATATATTACCAAACACAACCTATGAACTATTTATAAGTAAATGCTGCCGAAACTACCCATGTAATTGTTTATGAAGACATGTCCTACTGAAAAATAAATGTTACCAAAAAATGCAATCGTATTTGCACCAAAAATTCGTTATAAATTAATTAATTACATAGTCTGTTTTTAAGCAATGCGAAAATATATTTTATTGACTTATTTTTACCTCCCCCAAGACGAATCCAAATTTAGGTTTGCAAAGCAAAAGTTTATTGCCAATAAATTTGATTTACTGCAAGTAATTTATAACATTTAAGCAAATTTTATCGATGCTATAATAAGTTATAATTGTGTTCCTACTAAAATGAGAAATCAAGATATAAAAAGGAATTCCTTATTTTTTGTAGTCTTTTTGTCGAAATTGTAAATATCCTGGTTTGTAAAGAGGAAATGTTGGTTAGCCTGCGCGCCTGCGCGTTACATCTAGTTACTTCATAGAAATTTTAAAATGGCTGACGAGATTATCTGTTATGTGCGTAATACCGTTTGAAATTTATTTTATGTTTCCATCAGACCTTTTTAGAAAAAAAAAAACTAGACCTTTTTATTGTATTCGAAATTGAATGTTGATAGTTGTGATCGTGATATAAGTTTGGCCGTGTGTTCTTCGAAAACTGGTCCACGTGATAATCATTTTGACAGCAGAGTTTTAATACTTTTGGTTATTTTATGTGTGTACACCAGAACTTTTTACAAGTAAAAAACTAATCCTTTTTATTGTATTCAAAATTTAATGTCGATAGTTTCGATCGTGACAAAAGCTTGGCCGTTTATTCTTGGAAAACAGTGGTGCATGTGACGCATTTTGACAGCATTTTTTAAATATGTACTTTTAGTTTGATTTGGGTACGTTTTAAGACACTTTAAGTGGAGTGAAGTTTTATCTAAAGTTTTTTATAGTTTCAATGTGTGTAATCTTCACATTGCTTACTGTACATTAATTAACTTCTCTTAATAGTACTATTTCTTATTTTGTTATACAATGATATGTGAATTTGTATATGTAAATATTCAGTATGCCCAGTTTTGCCACTTAATTGTATTTTATGGTGATGTTTTGATGTATTATTGGTTTTCTTTAGTCCACTCGTGCTGTTATATTGTTTTACTTTGTATTTTCTTTTGTGATTGAGTTAGTCTTATTGATTTGCCATGTAACTATGATCTTCTGGAAAATAAATGTACTGTTATTATTGTGTGATACAGCTGTCCTGGTCAATCTCCTCGAGGATTTATATCTTCAAAGGTAAGGAAATCTTAAATAACTTCTCTATTCATCTTTGATTTATAGTTGAAATATCTTTACCGTATATATATGTATATAGTAAATGTTATATTTATCATATTTATGTATAATGGAGTAATTATCCTTATAAATTAGTCGTTATGTATAACATTTTGTTACTGGATAGCATGTTTAAAGAGTGATTTTATCGTTGTAAAGTATCATTTTCTGTGAAGGGTTGGTAAAATTTTTTGCATGGACGGATTTGTTTATGGGCAAATATAGCCAAAATATGGCGTTACACTCTTAACGTAGGATTAATTAAGGGTTTGTTATCAGTATATATTGTGTTTTGAACGTAAAAATTATAGTTTACCTCATAAAATGAGAATCTGTGTTTTTAAAAACGTATGAATAATACATTTTTAGCCAGTTTCCATTACTTTATAAACTTCAAATCAAAAGTTATTGTTAAGGTTTTGTAGAACTTTTATCCTTTGGGTGCGAGATTTCTGAGTTGGTTCTGTCGTTGTTTCAGATGCGTACCTCCGAAGAATGAAGTCTGAAAACGCAGCCAGCATGGTAGATCTTCCTCAGACCAGCTCTGCTTTGCGATATCAAGAAAGAAGATGGGTGAGTGTGATTGATGTTGCATTTCAAATTAGAACTAATGAGCTTCCCGCTTTAAATATATATATTTCATGTCCTGGCATGTGCAGAAACTACATTAGTCTTACGTATTTTTACACATAGGGGTATTTTCTCTCTACGGCAGTTTTAGTCAATCTAAAACAAATATTTTCATGCTGCTCCTGAATAAACGTAGCCCGTCGCCTAACATTCTTTGTCATTTAGATTATCTAAGGTGACATAACCGTATAACTTTCAATTTGTTAAAAAATAATGTACGTCCCTATTCTCATCTGATTTTTAATTTATTCATGAGACAATTTGCCTTAATAAGCATTATAGATGTTTAATAGTTTTACTTACTGAAAAAGTAAGATTCCAGCATTCGAATGATTTAAAATAAGATCAATTGCTTTGATTAAATTGTTAGAAATGCTTCCCATACACAGTTATTAACTGGATAATTATCCGTAAATATTTTTGTTGCTATCTATAAAGTTTGAGATTGCTACAGCATTGATTTCGATGCTTAAAGTGTGAAGCGAATAACGCTATTCTTTCACTTATTTGAAGGTTTAATTGGCACTAATTGAATCGGAGGCGATGCCAGGAATCTTTCTCTCTCAGTCACAGTGCAATCATCATTCATTTGTCTGCTTCATTCAAAACTGGCATCGGAACTTTTTAATTTTTTTGTACCATTTGGCGACAAATGAGGGTTGATGGAAACAACGATTATCAACGGTGACGGTTATAGAGGTCCAACTGTATTTCAGATGTTTATATAAACTCAGATCGCGCTTGAAATTGGGAGCTTTTAGAATAACAAAAGATTATTTCATTTTTAACTCTTTTTAAGTACTAAGTTAAGATTCCATTAGAAGCACCTGTTGGCATAGGTTTGTAAAAGTTTGAAAGGATTGAAAATATACGTTGGATTTGTTATAACTATTTTGATTTTTATTATTCCAGAGCTTGCGATTATATACTTGATACGTTTTCGTGTATGGTATATTCCAAAACATGGTATCGTACACAGTCCGACGTCACATTCTTTACATACATACAGTGAAGCCTCGATATATTGGACTAAGAGGAGGGGAAGGCCTGTTTGTTATATCCGAAGGAAACGTATGTGTTGCCTTAAATTGTTAAAATGCGCATGTTATGAAAGACAATGTTTTACTCCGCTATATATTTATACAAATTGTTAGAGCGCATGAAATAATAGCACAGAGTTTTCTAATTAATTTAGGAAAATAGGAATCGTATTAATTTTTATATTTTACTAGTAAAAGGTGCTTGCAGTGTGCTAGCAGGAGCATACTTTTATAAGAACATAATTAAGAATGAAATAAATTATAGTGACCGTAAGAAAAATTGATTTTCCCTTGCGTTCTTATTTGAAATGGAATTATTCTTAGGAATGGAACTTGGGATACTTTTTCGAGATTTTAGATTTTTCCGGACCCTGGTGGAAATTTGGGAGAAAGTAACAATGAATACAAAGAATGTTTTAAGACAAACAAACCCCACGAGTAACGCAAGTCAGTCAATTTCAACCAGTTACGATGATCAAACTCAGGAACAATTAATTTTTGCGGATTTGCTGCACCAATAAATTATACATTGTATCTACCAGTATATACTCGTGTATAACGCGCTGTTTGAAGACCAGATTTTCAGGTCATAAAGTAGGGGTGCGCGTTATACACAGGTAACACTTCTCTGCACTTAAAATGGGAACCTACGTCACGCCAGATTCACGCTTTTTGGGTTAATTAATAGGAAAAGCACAATAATTTTCGATAATCCAGGTTATACATACATAATTATATGTATAGAACACCTAATTACTTCTATACATTTATAATCCCATCCTCTCCAATTATTCCGCGTTTCACTAGCTCATCAGCTGATTGCTGTAATTTTTGCAAAATCACAAGATAAGTCTTCCCGCAAAACACACATCAAAAACAAAAAAAAACATAGAATAAGCAAATTGAAATAATTTTATTTAATTAATGATTCTAGTATGTACGATTGACAATGTAAGTAATTTAAAACCCGTAGAATCTCGTGTTTGAACTTAATCCTACCTGTCACGTTTCCTGTTTCCAGATTTGTTTGTTAAATTTTTACGTTATTCCTTCTATTAAACAGTTTTAGAATGAGATAGGAAAGAGAGAACCAACACCCACTTTAAATCAAAACTATTTTATAGATCCCTTTTTGTCTGATTTAAAAGGATTGGCAACAGTGGCGCTGCGGTTTTCTACACGGCATCACTTTGCCCAACTTACTGTATGAAGTTGCTCCCATCTCAACTCAATCGCTTTAATTATTGACGATGTCTCTCTTACAAGGGGAAGGCACTACTGACCTCCAACCGATTTGGCTGAAACTTCGTAGAGATAATGCCCATGACGTCCGATTAATGAAAATATATACATATCAGGGCCAATACTCAGCCGTTTTTATTTTATTAGTAAAAATAAGTTCATATTTTCCGAGCCATTACATAACTACCATACACGGTTACGTAATTCGTAAGAAGTGGCTCTTGCATAGTGGGTAGCGCGCTCGGCTGAAAATGTCAAGACGTGTTGTTCGAGTCCATGTTCGGAAACTTTTTTTGATTTTTTCCCACATTTTCACTTTCATTATTTAAAGTATTTATTACCGAATTTTCTAATATTGCTTTAAGTTTAAATACCCATTTATTTCTAAATAAAATTTCTAATCACAATGATAATATCTCTATGGGCAATGACAAATAAAACTCGTCCGGTTTGCGATAACATTAATTACATATTTAATGCATTCACTTTCTTTTTATTTTTTGCTGAACCCTCCTCCACCCCCGCCGTTCATTAGTGTTTCCCCTATATCGACGGTTAGCAATTCTGTTTTTAATTCATTTAATTATCAGGTATCGATATGAAAGTTTATCTTTACGGTTGGTTTTTAAGTAGGTAGTCCGACAGCACTTTCACAGGTTCTAGGGTGGTACTGATCATAAAAACAATGGAAACAATACGGATTAAAGCACCACGAACATTTCACGAATGCTTGTTCCCCGCAGTCGCATGTCAATGTTCGCAGGGATTCCGGAAAGATACTTGATTAACATTGAAAAAGATGCGTCTTTCGTCAGTCAATTTTGAAGCAAACCATGCATATTGAAGCAAACCATGCATATTGAAGCAAACCATGCATATTGAAGCATGTTCACATACCTTGGGGCCGACAGCTGGTTATGAACCAACGCATGAATTTTCACTATGTCCTTCCTACTTGTGATCTCGCGTTGATTTTGCAGTAGGTAAGTTGCATTTTGCAACCGCCATTACAACACTACGGCCACATTCACTTTCGGGTACTTCTTTATCCGACATCAATCCATTTTTTCGGAGGAGCTTCATGCAGTAATGCATGGCGGTGTTCAACACGTCTTTCGCCGTTTCGTTGTCCAAAGGAGGAGACGTAAAAGATGTAACATTTTTGCTCGTTACAGGATTCCCCGCTGAAGATGTTGAAGCAGTATATTCCATTTTTGAAACAGCAAAAACAGCAGTATGTTAAAAATACACTTCGAAACACGCTAGATAACTTACAATGCTCTGATGAAAGAAGCAATACTGATATTGTAGCACTTGAAATCGCTCCTCTCCGATCCTTTTCTAAATGCTTACAATGTATTTATCGACAATGCCATGACTGTGAAACAATACGTGCAAGACAATAAGTTTCTTTTCATTGTATATTCATGGGGAGGAGAAACTAATAAATCGCTTTACAATGAAAAATTTATTGACGAGGATAAACAACCGCTATGTCCGCTACAAATAATTCTTCAAAACTGCACATCAATATATTAAAAATATTAACTATTAAAAAATAAAAATATACTATTTTAGCGTTATTAAGAAATAAGCATTTAAATAGAGGAAAATGAATATTAGGGAAAAATGAAAAAAAGTTTCCGAACATGGACTCGAACAACACGTCTTGACATTTTTAGCCGAGCGCGCTACCCACTACGCAAGCGCCACTTCTTACGAATTACATTACCGTGATGGTAGTTATGTAATGGCTCGGAAAATATGAACTTATTTTTACTAATAAAATAAAAACGGCTGAGTATTGGCCCTGATATGTATATATTTTCGTTAATCGGACGTCATGGACATTATCTCTACGAAGTTTCAGCCAAATCGGTTGGGGGTCAGTAGTGCCTTCCCCTTGTAAGTTAAGATTCCATTAGAAGCACCTGTTGGCATAGGTTTGTAAAGGTTTGTAAAGGTTTGAAAGGATTGAAAATATACGTTGGATTTGTTATAACTATTTTGATTTTTATTATTCCAGAGCTTGCGATTATACACTTGATACGTTTTCGTGTATGGTATATTCCAAAACATGGTATTGTACACAGTCCGACGTCACATTCTTTACATACATACAGTGAAGCCTCGATATATTGGACTAAAAGGAGGGGAAGGCCTGTCTGTTATATCCGAAACATCCGAAGGAAATGTATGTGTTGCCTTAAATTGTTAAAATGCGCACGTTATGAAAGACAGTGTTTTACTCTGCTATATATTTATACAAATTGTTAAGAGCACATGAAATAATAGCACAGAGTTTTCTAATTAATTTAGGAAAATAGGAATCGTATTAATTTTTATATTTTACTAGTAAAAGGTGCTTGCAGTGTGCTAGCGGGAGCATATTTTTATAAGAACATAATTAAGAATGAAATAAATTATAGTGACCATAAGAAAAATTGATTTTCCCTTGCGTTCTTATTTGAAATGGAATTATTCTTAGGAATGGAACTTGGGATACTTTTTCGAGATTTTAGATTTTTCCGGACCCTGGTGGAAATTTGGGAGAAAGTAACAATGAATACAAAGAATGTTTTAAGACAAACAAACCCCACGAGTAACGCAAGTCAGTCAATATCAACCAGTCACAATGATCAAACGCAGGAACAATTAATTTTTGCGAATTTACTGCACCAATAAATTATACATTGTATCTACCATATATACTCGTGTATAACGTGCTGTTTGAAGACCAAATTTTCAGGTCATAAAGTAGGGGTGCACGTTATACACAGGTAACACTTCTCTGCACGTAAAATCGTAACCTACCTCGCACCAGATTCACGCTTTTTGGGTTAATTAATGAGAAAAGCACAATAATTATTGATAATCCAGGTTATACATACATAATTATATGTATAGAACACCTAATTACTTCTATACATTTATAATCCCATGCTCTCCAATTATTCTGCATTTCATCAGCTGATTGCTGTAATTTTTGCAAAATCACAAGATGGTCTTCCTGCAAAACACACATCAAAAACAAAAAAAACATAGAATAAGCAAATTGAAATAATTTTATTTAGTTAATGATTCTAGTATGTACAATTGACAATGTAAGTAATTTAAAACCCGTAGAATCTCGTGTGTGAACTTAATCCTACCTGTCGCGTTTCCTGTTTCCAGATTTGTTTGTTAAATTTTTACGTTATTCCTTCTATTAAATAGTTTTAGAATGAGATAGGAAAGAGAGAACCAACATCCACTTTAAATCAAAACTATTTTATAGATCCCTTTTTGTCTGATTTAAAAGGATTGGCAACAGTGGCGCTGCGGTTTTCTACGCGGCATCACTTTGCCCAACTTACTGTATGAAGTTGCTCCCATCTCAACTCAGTCGCTTTAATTATTGACGATGTCTCTCTTAGACATAATATGGAGCTTATTGAATGTAATACACTTATGGACAAGTCCAAACGTTTTAAAATTCATATACCTCCCAAAAATCAAGGATGTGTGTCATACACGTGGTATAAGAAAAAGTCGGGATTTTTTGGAATAAAGTACGAGTGTGCATTATACACAGCAGTTATACACTGGGACGCATCATACACGAGTATATACAGTAATTATATACATTATAATATGTATATATATCCATATATTGCGACGTATAAGTCGACCTTGAATTTTCAACTTGAAAATACTAGATTAGGTATATGTTCGCAGTATAAGTCGACCCCCTTTGTTTCACTTAAAAATACTTCTCATGAAATCGTTGCCAGGCAAAATCAAGGTCCTGTACAATCCAAGTTTTAACAAGATACAGAAATAAACATAGTAATAAAAAAATAGATGAATATTATTTCGGGTCCGTGCTATTCTTCTTGAGCCTTCCATTTGACAGTTGTTTTAATTTCAACCAATAAGAAACTGCTATTCTCAGAGAGCTTGACCAACTAAATAATGGTTCCTGTGATTTGATTGATGTCGGCTGTTAATGATGCTATCAAAATTAACTGCACCTAGTTATCGCAATCAGTATATAAGGTGGTGAAATTCAATAAAGTATCGCATGTTGGCAGGCATGAGGATGGTTTTGATAATTACATTATTCCTCTTTTCAAAAAAGGAAATGTTTTTTTCGCATATTTTTTGATTATTTTTTTGTCTTTTTTCACGTACTTTTTTGTACTTGATTTATTTGCATATTCCACATATAATTATAACTTGCAATTAGTATGGTTAATTCCGATCGAAGTGTACCTCTTCTATCTCACTTACTTCTACAATATTACAATACTTCGGATGATGCAATTAAAAAAACATGGTAATTGTCCATAATAAACATTTCATAAATGTCGTATTAAAGAGTCGATATTTTAATAAACAATCAAGTAATGATTATAACATTCTAAGTTGTATTATTTATTTATAATTATAATATAATAATTATACGTGGAAGGTGCAAATAAATCAAGTACAAAAAGGTACGTGGAAAAGAAAAAAATAATCACAAAAAATTGCGGAAAAAACAAAAATGTAATGAAGACATAATAATAATACAATTTTACTAGTTAAAATATATGTACATACATACTACTGAAAGAAAAAAAATGCTGCCAGCTGGGAATGAACCCCAGCCCATCCGACTACTAGACATTCATTCTGACCATTCAGCTATCGCTGCTTCTGTTTTGTAACCGTAAGGTTAATGGTATATGTTGCATCCATGCTTACACCTGAATTTAAATTGTTAATATCTTTTAAACAAGGGCCCATTGGCAAAAACGCAGAGAGATATAGGTGATGTTTTTGTTCTAGTTTCACCTCCTAAAAGGGTATTACGAATTTCAATATTAATGTTATGGCCTCCCCTTGTTAGTAAATGTTGATGTTATCCATCTGTGATTTAAAGTTTACAATTTTATATTCAGCATATAAATCAACTTTCAGTTTTAGGAAAATTTTTTTAAGCTGCAAAGGTCGACTTATATGCCATGATATACATTAGTTATAATGTTGCGATGTATTCATTAGGCCTTCCAAATAACGCACATGTGATAGGTCCGCATGAGACACAATGTATTAGTGGCGTCATTTAACTTCTGTCCGTTATATCCTAAGTACGTTCCATCAAGGTCCAGTATGCAGAGGGTTCAATGTACTGTGGATTTCTTCCTTTTCAATGGCTTCGTGGTACTTTTGTTTCGGATGATACACTTCCTCATGGCTAATCTCATCACAATTTACCGAAAGAAGTGAATAATATCAGTCGGTCTCTCTTTTACAGTAAGCACCACCTCGAAATATTCCAATTCATTTGCATCGGAATCAAACCATTATCAGTTTTATCTTTTCAATGGGAATCAGTGGGCTAATGAAGTTTATTCTAATGTGTACTTGAAGTTGTTTTATTTATTTAACTAGTGTTGAATTTTTACTTTGCAAAAGCCATAAATAATGACTTGAAACGCTTACAGAATGCAAGCACCTTCTACTTGTATATTGAACAAATAAGTAACATATCATTCTTGTCATTAAAGAAAATTTTTAATAATGTATGTGTATCTGTAAATGTAATTACATGCAAGGTTATTTGTCAGGTGCGTTTCGCTTCCAGCATAAGCGCCTATTAGTATTAGTCTCCATCTGGTCTGTCCGCAAGTTTGTTATCTGCTTCTACCATGCAGATTTTCATGAAATTTGATATTAAGGACTTACAGTCAAAGATAATAAGAAAATCACGTAAATTAGTCACGTAAGCCAATCAGGGGTACCACTTTACTGGTGATAAAATATGAACTTTCCCTCATATCTCGTAAAGTATCGGTCATATCAAAATATTTATCAAGTAAAACTTGTAGAACTAATAAAGTAGGGTATTTCTTTTCCTGTACATTTTTATCGTAGGAGTCACCGTTTGTGAGAAAATCGAACAAGAGTCGTAATTTGAGTTGAACTTTGAAATTTTCTAGCGTGGTTACTTCTTCATTGTTGCTAACGTAAACAATCTCACGGAAATATGTTTAATTTCCTTACATTTGCATATAATATTTTTAAATGGGAAGAAAATGGATTATTTATGATGAAGAAAAGAACTTTATAATGCTATTTCCCTTCCAAACACGTAAATAATTTGTCAAATACGCCAATGCACAAAACGCACCCATTTGTGATACGGTGTACACTTTCCTAACTTGTTTATATCTTAAAATCTCATTATAAATATTAGTATTATTTTAAACTCTTGTACTAATTTTTAAACGAAGTAATCAACTGATATTTTGTAATTATACAGTTTGCATAAGCACAACATTAAATTACCATAACTTTAATGTATGTTAGCAACAAATTGTTGACAACATATTTGTAGTGATTCTGAGATAAATACAGAGTTCATAAAATTATTTCTAACGAAGAATGTAAATTAAACTACAAAATATCCTTTTAAGATTTAGTCGCATTAAACGTTTATTAGGAAAATTACACTGTAATCGTTTTTGTGCATCATATCTTGGAGTAATTATTGGAATTTATTTTACAATGCTACACAAACATCTTTATATAGTTCTCTGGTGAATAAATTAAATTAAAATGGTATTGCAAAGTTCTTTGCTTATAAATAACTAGCAAATTTACCCAGCGTTGCTCAGGTTATGTTTTAAATCATCGTCACTTCAAATTATGGCAATAATTATGAACAAAAAATTATATCTATGCTTGAATTAAGTTTTATTTTGGAAATTTTTTCATATTTTAATTGATATAAATGAAAGTGTTGGAAAATATTTTGAGTATTCGTAATTAAAATTGACAATCAACGCAGTCGATTCATTTTGTGAGGTGACGCTTTTTGCCAGGTGGAGTTCGTTCTCTAAGCTTCCGGTAGAGAACGTGCATGTAGAGTACAGGTAGTTCCGCCTAATGTAGCAATTGAAAATTACCTGAAGTTACCTTACGCCTCAGTGATCGGAGGTAATATGTAGGGTGGAGGGGAACGAATTCCGTTAGAATAGAGGGGCATTGAAGGTGAGCGCGCTTCCTACAAAGGAAATCCCCGTGCACGCAGAGTAGAGAGGTGACTTCTTAAGTCAGTTACCATACGGTAGCTTTGCTTTACGCATGGACAGTTATATGCGGGATGCTCAAGAGTTCAAAATAAACATTCTTTAAAAATTCAGATAATACCAGGTTCCTAGAAAGGAGCGTCTGTCTCACACAACATTGTACGAGGGTTTCCCAGAAAGTAATGCACCACATGTTTTGAAATTACTCACATTTAACGAATATGTGACAGATTTTGACTTTTATCGATAAGTTTCCTGGACAACGAATGTCATTGTTGAGGCTCGAGATTCATATTATTGCCTCGCGAGAGATAAGGGGGGGAACAGCAGAGGGAGGGAGGGGGATAAGGCATTGTCGAGTGCAATTTGTAACGTTTTAACAAAAGTATTGTCCACTTATTGTAACAAAGTATTATTCACTTGACATAAATTTATTTTAACAAAACTCTTTGCTTAGAGAATCATTCTAAGAGTCGGAGCGTTGAATTTCTGTGTGATTTTAATTCTCTTTTCTACTGTTTTTGTTTTTCGTTGCATTAATTCTTTTTGTTTGTTCATCTGTTGTTTGTCGTGTTGTGTTAACCAAACCACGTCCAACACAGTGTAATGTGAGCAAATAAAGTAAGTGGTAAATGTTTTCACTTGTATAAATTGTGTAGTATCGAAAGTAAGATTGCGTAACCCGGCCGCTGTATGGGTTTGTTGTCTAACTAAGTAGGCTGTTATGAAGGTTAGCGTACGTAATAGTGTCTCATCGCACTGTCAAATGTCATGGATGTCTGTGTTGACCAGCATCATAGCTAATCCTAATATACAATAAACTTTGAAGCTTCTTTGTTTATTATAAAAAATTCTGTCAACATTTCAAATTTGAAATGCAGGCATCTCTAGTGGAATTATAAAATGTTATATTCTCCTATATTATTATTATTAATATAGCACTAACTATAATTAACCAAACCTTTTATACATTCATCAAGTTAAGGTTTAATAATAATCGTACCAAATTTTAGTTATTCATATGTCTTATAGTTTATGGCGTGCATATTGAGACACTCAAACAAACTTTTGCAAATATATATAGATTGTGGGAAGCTCATTCAATTCTATTTGGTATAATAATTATAGGATATTTATTTTGTCAATTTTGTAGTTATTGTTTTGATTCTCAGGTTGGTCTCTATGTAAATATTAATGTTGTCTCTTGTTGGTCGAGTTATATTTTAGATTACTTAACAATTTCATGGCTGTTGTTTAAAATATCTTCATTAAATTATCGTTACGATAATTTTGGTAAACTCCATATGAGATTTTGACTTATTCTAACACAAGCGTTACTGAAAAGGAATTCTTTAAATTTATTAACATAAATAACTCAATTGTATACAAATATTTAATGAAATACTTTAGTTTTTCGTGCACTCAATACTTTCATAAATTACAATCTGAAAATTCTTCAAATATAAGTTTTTAAATAAATATTTTGTAACGATAATGTATTGCTACTTACATTTTGCGCATTTATAATGTTAAAAAATATAATTATTGATAAATTTTTAATGATATGATTTGCTGATTTTTCTTTTAAATTTGCCAAATCGGCCATGAAAGTGTTAAGCTATTGATAAGGAGCAATGTGATTTGTTAATGATAATGAGTTGAGTCACGCAATGCAATTACTACTTAAATTTAATGTAAATTAACCTCAGATCATTTAATTTTATGCACTTACTGTACATTACCTGGAAATATAAGACAAACTTTGAGAATATGCTATATTTATTCATAAATAAAGTGTTTGCTTTGATTAAATGTTATATTTTGCATAATAGCTTTGAATCTGAACTTTAAATGAGCAAATATGTTTTTGATGTTGTAAATATAAACTTACCTCCATTAATGTTATATTTTTAAATCCAAGCAAGATAATTCTTAAAGACAAAATGTATTTAGTTCAATCTTTGTTGCTATAAAAATTAAATTATCAGAAGTAAATGTATAGTCTTTGAGTTTCTGTTATGCAATTAACGTTTTTAAAAAACAGTCAAGCGTCTAATTGAGGTTCATAGTGTAATTGAAATGCATTTTAAGCAAATTAATTTGGCAAATATAAAGAGGTTTAATTTTATAAACATTTGAAATAGGTATGCCATAAAATTTTAACATTGCATTTTTTGGAATTTATTTCTGACTTGGAATGGTTTATAAAAATGTTATTCTGGCATTTAAGTAACTCCAATTAAGCATTGCTTTGCGAGATTCATTATTTTTTGTCATTTATGCAAACATTGCTCCCATTTGGAATCAGTTGCGTGCATTCAATTTTGACCAATAAGAGACATTGTAATTAAGGTCATTGATAATGTGAAATGTTTCTTTTTTAAGTGTTTCCAGAACAAGCACTTGGAAAAATTGCTTGCCTCTGATAAAAATAGCTGCGAATGAGTAGTGAAAAAATTAATACATGCATTTCGACTTCAGAGCAGTTGTCGTCAGTGGCATTTCGCCACTGATGACGGCTGTTCTGTAGTCTAAATGCTTGTATTAATTTTTCCACAGCTCAGTCGCAGTTATTTTTATCAGAGGAAGTAACTTCTTCAAGTGCTTGTTCAATAATTTATTTCAGCTGCAAAATGTGTTTGATGGTTCATGTTATATATGTATTTATGTCAGCTGTTGAACAACAGTTGAAAATATTGTGTTATATGTAATATGTCAGTTGTTGAATAGTTGAAATGCAGATAAATTGTCATAATGTTGAATAATTTGTTCAATAATCAGCAAAATTTGGCTGAATTGGTGGTCAAAAATGTCATTTTTAGGTTAAAAATGTGCTAAATTTAGCAAAAATATACCTAAAAAAATTGTCATAATGTTGAATAATTTGTTCAATAATCAGCAAAATTTGGCTGAATTGGTGGTCAAAAATGTCATTTTTAGGTTAAAAATGTGCTAAATTTAGCAAAAATATACCTAAAAAAACCCCTTAAGTCCAACGATACCTAAAAGAGGCTCCGAGAAAGAGAAATTATTTCTATCTAAAAGGAGTGAACAGGTTTTGATCATAATAAAATGTCTTTATTGCAATTAAAATGTACAGTGTATACATACAAGTTCAATAAAAATTTTACAATCTGAAATAATACATTTTGTCTACTTATTTTATCCTGCACCTGAAAATAAAAATTATACTGGACTTAAAAGAATTTTGACTTGAGAAAAAAAATTGATTTGTTTACAATTTGTACTTAGAAAAACTTTTGAAAAAGTCCCAATTCCAGAAATCTTTCAAGTCTAAGAGTTAAAAACTATTGTCCAATTTGTAAAGTAATTTGTTTACAATCTGGACAATAATTTTTAACGCTAGACTTGAAAGATTTCTGAAATTAGAACTTGAAAAAAATTAATGTTTACATTTTGGACTTAGAATAATATCTGACTTAAAAAATTTCTGGACTTAAAAAGATCTGAATATTAGCACAAATCAAAATTGCCATTTAAAAATATTCATGAACTGCAGAAATTTTTTTAAATATAACAAGCACTAGAATAAAAGTTGGACATTTTTACAAAGTACTTTGGCAAGGATAATATTTCTTTAATCATTTCTATTGGTGAGAAAGTAAAGAGGAAAAATAGCATGGCTTAGAAAAAAATATGAAATGAGAGACGATAAATATATACCCAAAAGCGCTGCTAATTCTGGTTTGTTCAGATTAAAAAAAATGGCAATAATTATACAGAATGGAAAAGCAATAGCTTATATACATTTAGACAAAAGAATTTGCAACTGTTCTGAATAATATATAAATAACACAACACTTTGGAAACCCATTTACAAATAAATAATGTCTAGCAAATTGGATATTGATGGAATTATTAAAAGAACTTTAGTATACAGGCTTGGAATTCTTTTTTCTTGACTTTAATTAAGAATAAAATAACCTTCACAATTTTTCTTAATTAAGAAATTTAACTCTCCACAAAGTTAAATCTTTTTCTAAATATCGCCTAGAATCAAGAACAATTAAATTACCATTTCCGATGCATGGGCTTAAATAATTGGAGAATATCAATTTTTCACAATGAAAATACTTTACATAGGCATTCAGTCCGGATTTTCAATCACAGTTCTCAAAACTAACTGAAATTTCATTTGCATTTTAATCTCTTGATCTGATTTCGATAACTTGAATAATGAACTGAATGTGTATTGCCTCAGAATTTTTTCTGCCTTGAATAAACAACAATAAAAACCCCAAAGAATATTTTCTGAATTAATTCAAGCAGATCCTACATTTATCTCCAAATTTCTTTAAATTATTAAATTAAATCTGGAATTATTTAACCACGAAAAACCCTCTCGGTAAAATATTAAATGTAGAACACCAAAAATCCCAATACAAATAATCTTTTTTAAAGGCTGCTCCCATTTTAAGATTAAATTTAATTAATTACTTTCCAACATCCAATTTGCTGAACGATATTCACGTGACAAGTCTGCAAACATGAGCAAATACAGTGCTGTCTCAGAAGTCAACATGAAAACTTGGCATTTTATAAGTATTCTGAAGTTTTTTAATTCAACATCTTCGGAAATTCGTAAATAACTTGTTACTACATTTGATTCTTATTAACAGAAGTGAATTTAACAAAAATTTAAAATTTATAGAAGTACGCTAATAAAATTTTACAAACAAAATGGAATATTCTTTATAAAATCAAATTAAAGAAAGTTTTCAGAGTTCAAACCGAAAACCAACACCTTATATTCTTGTAAATTTATAATAAAAAATTAAATGCATTTTATAAAAAAGTTGAGTTATCAGAAAGTTTTTAAGTTCAAACAGAAAATTGATGCCCTACATTCTCAGAAATAAAATACTCTTACGGACGATACCAGACAAAACTTTTTTTTCAGACGTAGCACTATATTTTCCATTTACTTACTTTTAGTGTAAATTGATTAAACAATATTTTTAAAAGAAATCAAATTCTTGGGGAATCGTTTAATCCTATCGTAAATTTCTGCTTATTCTGAATGACAGGAAAAAAAAACCTCCTAAAAATTGGAATTCTTATTGTATTGTATTTATTTCCATCGGTTGTGAGCAGAAATCTATAATAATGCCAAATGTGAAGCGTTTAGCTCATCTGAAAGGGCCTTATAACTTACAATCTCTCCTACATCCTCTGTAAGATGCAGCTACATATTATACAAGATATTTATCGCCTGATATATTGAACAAACCAGAATATAACAACATATAGGTATAAAAACCTTCTCTCATCCCATGTGTGTAGCCTCCAGCTTAGATTCCTCTTTACTCTCGCACCCAGGTGTATCAACTGTCGTCTCAGCAAAGCAGTACTCTTCGATTCATGGTTCCTCGACGCCTCAAACCATCGCATTTTCACTCAGCATCAACTGTGAATGCCTACAATGAAGAGGAAAAACAGTTGTGGTGAATTCAATAAAGAAATATTAACTAAAAAATCTAAATATTAAAGATTAATTTGCTTAAACAACATGAAAAAAGCACATCTCACTTATCAAGGTCTATTTAGAATCTTAAAATTTTAAATTCTTTACGAGGTTATTCAAATTATTATGTGAAAGATTTGTTTGACAATTAGTTTTAAAATTTTAACCTTCCATATGGTGTAGTGCTTAGCGTGTCGGCTTCCCGTTACAAAGTTGCGGGGTGCAATCCCCGCAAATGGAGGTTTTTTTACAAAAAATTAATTAATTAATTAATAATAAAAAACTATCATTGGTGTCTGGCAGTAGGCAGCAGTACTGTCGGTATGGTATAGAGATGAAAACAAATGATGTTGGTTGGGTATATATTCAATAGAACAGCAGGCATGATTTGAACGGCTACAGTACTGTGATGTGGAAAGCAAGAGGGAAACTACCACATTACATTTCCCTAATAATGATTATATTATATAATATTCCGGAGGTAAAATAGTCCCCCAATCAGATCTCCGGGCGTGGACTGCCTTGAGGAAAGCAACTGTCGAAGGTAACTTATGCAAAGATACTTGGAATTTAAAAACCACGAGGAAGGCAGAAAAGCTAGAGAACCTGAAAAATGAAATAGGATTGACGTCATAGGGCTGAGCGAAGTCGGATGGGAAGGAGAAGGTCAGTTCCGCTCGGAAGAATTCACGGTAGTTTACACTGGAGGAAATAGTGAGGCAAGGGGAGTAGCTCTGGTACTTAAAGATATGACGAATAGCGTGACAAAAATAACAGCAACGAACGATAGGTTGATGGCAATAAAGCTAAAAGTAGTCCCAGTTGACATGTTGATAATCCAGGTATATATGCCAACGCCCGCTCATGAAGAAGAATAAATCAGGGAGATGTATGAGCAAATGACTGACATTTATGAAGTAGAACTGCATAATAATGGGAGATTGGAACAACACAGTTGGAAAAGCCCAGGAGATAAAATGAGATGCCAAATAGATTACATCCTAGTAAAACAAAGATTCAGGAATAGCATAAAAAATGCTAAGACATTGCCAGGAGCAAACATTGATTCAGATCACATCCTTCTAATATTCGATGTAACTACAAAGCTGAAACAAATAAGGAAAACGAGAAGAGAAAGACAGACTTGGGACCTAGAAAAACTGAAAGAAAGGCAGAATGCTTTCAGCATGAAGTCGGAAGGTCGCCTTAGAAATTTGGAAAACAAACCAAACACTGTGAATAGACTGGGAAGAAATTAAAGCCAGCATCAAAGACACCTTGAATAAAGAGATTGGGAAACGAGAGAAGAAAATCAGAAACCCATGGATCACTAAGGAAATGCTGAAGAAAACGGATGAGAGAAAAAAATGGAAAAAAACGTTAACAGTGAAGAAGGTAGAGCCAACTATAGACGCACAAACAATGAGTCGAGAAGGGTAACAGATAAAGCTAGGAAAATTTGAATAAAAGGAAAACGTGAGGAAATACAACTGAGAAGTTAGGACGGTACGATATGATGTACGCTAGGGCACTGGAGTTAGAAGATAAGAAGTCTAATGAGATTCGTGGTAAAGCAATTATGAACGCAGATGGAAAAATAGTCGCAGAACCAAAGGATGTAGCACATGTATGAGAAGTATACATTAAGGAACTATACAGCAAGCAGGCAGGATCAACACAAATAGAACGGAAGAAGAGGATAACATTGAAGAAGACAAACTTGGGAACAAGTAATATGGAATGCGAAGTAGAAAAGGCAATTCTGGAACTGGATAAAGGGAAAGCTAAAGGCAGCGACGGAATACAGGCAGAGGTACTTAAAGTCACGGGATCAGAAGGACTAAAAGTGATTACGAAACTAATTAACAAGATTTAAGACTCGGGAAAGAGGCCTCAGGATTTTCTAGATGTAAAAATGATTCCTCTAACGAAGAAGCCAAATGCAATGCAGTGTAAAGACTACAGAACGCTACTGTCACACACTTCAAAGATCATCATGAGGATTCTTAATAAAAGGCTAGAGAAAAAGGCCGAAGAAATGCTAGGGGAAGATCAATTCTGTTTCAGGAAAGGACGAGGAACCAGAGATGCTATCGGTGTAATGTGAATCATATCAGAAAGGGCAATAAGAGTACGGCCAAGATTGCTACGTATGTTTCATCGACTGGCAGAAGGCCTTCGATAGAGTAAATTGGGTACTGCTGATGAGGATATTAAAGGATATAGGTGTAGACTGGAAAGACAGGAGACTGATCGGGAATCTATACGTAAATCAAGTGGTAAAAGTCAGGTTGGAGAATGCAGACACCAGTGGAGTAAATATTGGTAGATAAGTAAGACAGGGCTACTGTGTATCACCCATTCTATTCAATATATATGGAGAGAGACTAATGCAGGAAGCGTTAGAAGGCATGGGAGATTTCAAAATCAGAGGAAGGATTATAAGAACAGTGAAATACGCGGACGATCAAGTACTCCAGAAAATGATAAATAGACTAGTGATAACAGGTAGGAAATATGGAAATTAATACAGAGGTTTAACTACTGACAAGTATTAAATATTATCTGTTAATAATTTCAAGTGTAACAGCAATATTCATTTTAATTTATGATGTAAAATAAACTAAACTGATCAATTAACTTGATAAAAATCATTCCACGTACTCTTAATTGGAAATTATCGACAAATCACAGCATTTATTATAATGTCTATATCTATAATACAACCTAAAACCATTGTCATATTGGATAAAATTAGTTTGTTTATACCTTTAAAAACGATCAAAGAACATGAATTCAGAATGGAACTTTAAGCCAAAGAATAGTAAGAAAATATTTCTAATCTTCCTAAAGCTTGCATTGCGACAAGACTGCACTTAAAGAGGTAAAAACTGACGTTATCGCTTCTGACTTCATCTCACTTCTTTATTCACTGTCTTTAATACTTTATAAATAACAGGATAATAAGATAAAAATCATTATATTAATGCTATGAAATATGTTTCACATTTTAAAAAGCATTGGACCTCCTGTCGCACACCAGTTCCACCAAAAATAAAATCCTCTTGTCATAGTAATAAATGGCATAACACATGACATACACCCCGCAAACATCAGCCTTCTATCTCTTACAGTTAAATTTCTGTTTTGATTTGATTGATTGAACATTTATAAAATAAAATGCACTAAAATAGTATTTGAAGAAATTTTGTACAATTTTTGGATGCTCAACTGATGATTAGCCAACCACCGATGGAAATAAACAGAATAAAAATTTGCATGTATTCCAAGAATTCGACTAACTTTGACTAATAAATCTTTTTCCTTAAAATATTTCCTTGATTGCTTCAACAATTTCCGTTCAGACAGCCTTTTCCAAAGTATTTTAATAATTTTGGATTGTCTCAAATAGTCTCCATAATTTCAACATTAAATAGTTTACACATCACCAAAGAGCAAATCCAATAAACATTTCACATTACACTGTCGCTACAAAACTAATATTTTTGTTTCTATGAAATTCTCATTTTTAATTGATTTACATTGAATTGGAAGTCAGTAGACTGAAAAGTATAAGTTCTCCGGCTCAAAGTATTTCATAAAATATGCCAAAAATTGAAGCGTTGATAACACTTATGTTAACGATAATTAGCAAATCTTTGAAGGTCTAAATTATAAAATCAATTTTATTCTATCAACGAAATATCCACTTAAAAGATGTTGAGATTTATCACTTTCCGATATACGCTGATGTTACTACATTTTCACCATTAATAGATGAATAACTAGCACAATAAGTATTGAACATATAGTAAAAAACAAATGCATGGTCACACGACTAAATTTCTCCTAGCTATTCACTCAAATAGGTCGAAATAGGTCGATAATGCTCACTGGGAACTTCTTGAGGTAACAGCCAACAAAAGTATCACAAAACAGCCAATATGTTAAATGAAATAGGCAAACTACTTAAAGAAACACACGGAATATACTCACTGTTATTATTTCTTGTTATCACACACAGGAGAATATAACAGCTCAGTCCTGTGACGTCTTCTGCAAACATTACTATGAAACAAGAGAATCAAATCTTAAAGTATATACTGTAATTTCATGCTGAATAATATTCCTGATTACATTATGTAATGTCTCTCGTGCTAAATCACTGAGGTAACATTGGAATCTTTTCTATTGTAACTCAAATTCAAAGATATGTAATGAAATTAAAAACTTATATCACTTAAGTTGCTTGGTTAAGCTCAATACTTATTTCAAAACCACCTGACTACCATATATTGATTACGGAAATGAATATCAACTAAATAAATCATTGATTTGAATGAATTTTTCGGTAAAGGGTTTCCAACATTTAATAAGTCTAGACAGGAGTTTGCCCGAAAATTGAATACATACTTGGGAAGAAACCTTGTCAATATACTTTCAATTATTCATTAAAATAAAATCCTTCGTCATAGTAATAAATGGCATAACCACATTTCAGACTTCTATCTCTTACAGTGCTATTTTGATTTGATTGATTGAATATTTATAAAATAAAATGCACTAAAATAGTATCTGAATAAATCCTGTACAATTTTTGCATGCTCAACTGATGATTAGCCAACTTCCCTCAAAATGTCTCCATAATTTCAACATTAGTTTACACCTCACCAAAGAGTTAAAAGTCAATGAACATTTCACGTTACACTGTCACTACAAAGTAATAATTTTATTTCTATGAAACCATCTCGTGTTTATAGAGCATACTTAATTGATTTATGCTGAAATGGATGTCAGTAGATTGAAAAGTAAAATTTCCCAGGTACAAAGTATTTCATAATATATGCCAAAAATTGAAGCATTGATAACACTTATGTTAACGATAATTAACAAATCTTTGAAAGTCGAAATTATAAAATCAATTTTATTCTCTCGATGAAATATTCACTTAAAATAAATTGAGATTTATCACTTTCCAATGTAAGCTTAGGTTACTACACTTTCACCATTAATAGATGGAAAAATTAGTACAATAAGTACTGCACATATATAGACGCAATTAAAACACATGCGTGGTTACACGACTAAATTTATCCTATCTATTCAGTAAAATTTGTCGATAATTCTCACTGGAAACTTCTTCAGGTAACGGCCAATATAAATGCAATTGGCAAACTACTTAAAAGATTGTACTCACCGTTAATATGTATTTCTTGATATCACACAAGGGAACATGACAGCTCAGTTCTGTGACGTCTTCTGCAAACATTCCTCTGAAACAAGAGAATGAAATCTTAAAATATGTACTGTATTTTAATTCTGAATATTATTTCTGATAACCTGATTACATTATGTAATGTCTCCCGTGCTAAATCACTCCAATAATAATATCCGAAAATATTGTATTGTAACTCAAATTCCAAGATCTGTAAAATATAAAACTTATATCCCTTAAGTTGCCAAGTTAAGCTTAATACTTATTTCAAAACCATGACACTAGTATGTATTGATTACGTAATTAATATCATTTCAATAAATGAAATGCAGCATTGCTTTGAATGAATTTCTCGATAATGGTTGCCAAAATTAAATACAGCTACACACGGAGAATTCTGTCTGAAAACTGAATACTTAGGAGAAAACCTTATCAATATATTTTCAGTTACTCATTAAAATATTATTATTTAATCAAACATACGCTTTAACGAGATTAAAATACACGAAAATTATATGGATTACCTCGGAAACTCATATCAAACTCCCACCGTTGGCCACTCTGATCATAGGCTATCACCGTATACATATATCATTTCTAAAAATCAAAATTGTCCAAGACAATAGAAATTTCACCACCTGTCCTATGTGATAGAAAACGAACCTTTACCTTCAAACTATACGCTTACACAACCACTCGACAAATTAATAACCATATTCATGTCTCAACTTGATTCAAGTCCACCCGAAATACACGTGGTTAACTTTCAACACGAAAAATAATTGCATAGAACCACATATATCTTATGTAAAGGTCTCTCCTAATTAATGTAAAGATTATGCCGACATTAAATTCAATGAAGAGATTAACCATTTCGTTTAATTAAGAAATAATTTCACAAAAGCTATGAACTACGGATCAGTAGAAATAATGACCTTGAGACATTGTACTGTAATATTAATGCGATAATGCTATCCCGTTCCGACAACAATTAAATTTTCGCTTAATTCTAACTAAAGCATTTAAAACCGACAATCAATCACAGTCACACGAAGTCGACGTAATCTCTTGCGAATTATGAACAGAAAGTTCCTTACCCGTTCACGCTCCTACTCTTCCTGGACGTAGAATTATAATGAACGAAATCCACCGACCGCAGATTCATGTTCCCTTATAAACGGCTGTTACGAAGTTTAGCGGAAGGGGATAACCAGATGGCAATAGCGTCGCTCTTAGCGTGACGTCATGCAGCGGCTTTCTCAAATCTGTTTAAGCATCAGATTTGAACATCGAAGGTTCATTTTGTATCAAAATCACTATTACAGGAATTTCATGAATTTAAACTTATACGATATATGGGATGAAGCATTGAAACAATCTATATATCTATAATATATAGATGCTTCTTACACATGATATATATATCATATATATAGGAGGACACAAAATTATGAGGCACTTCCAGATGTGCCAGAAACTTGAAATTTGGTAGGATTATAGGTTTTTAGTCACAACCAAAGGAAAACATCCGAAACTGGCAAAATTCCTATTTTGAGGGGCTATTTTGGCCCCTGTTTGCTCCATTTTTTGCCCATAAGAAAGCATGTAAATTGGTGCAGAGGTTTTTATATTTACATTTTAAAATTACTTCCCGTCAAGATACGAACTCGAGACGTAAACTGTCGGATAGGATATAAATTGTAGTTTCTAATTTTTGAAGACGGAATGCAAATCCGAGTAGAATTAGCTTAATTTTATAGTTTTTATCGCAAAAAATTGCTAATTTTTCTGGGTCTAACAATAGGTTAACAGCTCAATCCTTTCATATGGGTAAGCTTTCAATGGGAATCAGAGGCTTATATTTTAATGCTGTTAATGTCAAACTACACCTAATGAAGGAAATCCGATATTGATATAATCCTCATTTTTGGGGCTGTTTTGCCCCATTATTGCCCCATTCGAGAACAAAAAAGGCGATGCAACTGCATAGGACCCAGAGACTTGAAATTTGGCACGGTTATAGAAATTTCATTGCAACCTAAGATGAAATTATAAAATTACAAAAATTCTCATTTTTAAAGGGCGGTTTAGCCCCTTTTCGGACCCATGCGAGAACAAAAAATGCGAGGCAGCTGCATAGGACGTAGAGACTTGAAATTTGGCACGATTATAGAATTTTCATGGCAAACTAAGATAAAATTGTAAAATTGCAAAAATTCGTATTTTTAATGTTTGGTTTTGCCCTTTTTCGGCCCCATACGAGTGTGATAATTATAAGGCACTTCGTAATGAGATAAAAACTTGAAATTTGGCAGAATTATGGGTTTTTAGTTAAAACAGATGGAAAAAATCTGAGAGTGTAATAATTCTTAATGTTAGGGGCTGTTTTGCTCCATACGAGGATTAAAATTATAAGGCACTTCTAAATGAGCAACAAACTCCAAATTTGACATGGTTATATCATTATGTACAACATCGCTTTGGAATAATTTGAATTTGTAAAATGCTAAAATTTGAAAATGCTGCTGACCTCCAGAACTCGACATGTTTAGTGTCCTTAGAGACTTTTACCCTTAACTCCTTCCCTTTTGTCTCTCTATCTTCAGAGCCATTTACAGAGTCAAACATGTCCCCAACAGCAGCAAGGAAGTGGGCAGTTCCTGTTGCTGATGGGCGCATGTAACCTTAAGTAATATAGACGAATAAAATGGGGAATTTGTGGGATGGTCCCGATAGTGTCATATGTAAAGAAGACATTTTACTATAATGCAAACAATTACCTTCCAATAATTACAAGAAAAACAGCAAGAATCACTTGAATCCTTCTACAAAGAAGTTTCTTAAGTATAATTAGAAGTAACCGTAATTCCTTACCATACTGATGTCAAATATCCACTTGAATCCTTCTACATGGAAGTTTCGTAAGTATAATTAGAAGTAACAGTAATTCCTTACCATACTGAACTCCGTATGTCAAATATGCTGCAACCTTCTTCGAGAAGACCTTGGCAGCCACACTGACCTTCATCTTGCCTCTGCCTTTAGGGTCAACATGCCTCGCAGTCATCCACTCCAATTGTCTGAACCCACTATGTTTAAGTGGTTTTAGAGGAAAAAGGAGGAATTAACACACCAAAATCTATAAAAATGACCCAACAATGGAAAATTAAAAGTGCAAAGATTACTTACACACGCTGATTATCCACATTATAAGATTGCACCACATCACCCCATGATGCTATGCCATCCGTCACCTCGCTGCCAATCCTTAATGGCAGAAGGATATCGTGCCCCATGAGCAGGTTCCTTGTGCATTTCAATAGATGGGGAGGATCAAAAACTGTTACAATCTCCTTCTCATTGAAAACAAAGAAGGGTTCCTCAGCAGTGGCACCCAAACTCTTTATGGCCTTCCGGTTGTTGGCCCCCATGTCACATACAGTGGCCATAACTTCCAGACCTGCCTCAAATGAATGCCTCAGTGCCACTTTAATCAGGGCAACAAGATTTTCAGCCTTAATTTGGGAATGGTTGAAATAAAAGGAAACAGGTTGTTTCCAGTTACTGAAAATCCCTCTGACCATAAATACTAAGGCATACCTAGCGGTGGACATGCCCCTTCCCAATTCCCCAAGATCAGAAAAACCTAAAATCTTGTCAGCTGCTTTGTCATATTGGAGGTGTTCCCTTATCTGCATCTCATCAAAAATCAGGACACACTTCCTCTCATATGACTGCATTCCATTGCAGGCATTTGCAATTGCCCTCATTATCGGCAAATTTACTCCCGTACAGAAAGGAATGGCATTGAGATATGATGTCAATGTCCTTGTGCTTGGAAGAACCAGCATTTGCTGTAGTAGAGAATAGCCTGCAGGGCTCTTTTTGTACAAAGAGAGAGCGAGTGTCTTCTCCTCAGTAGTCCACCTCCTTCCTTGGGGCATTCTCTTTGTTTGCTGCACTTGAGATGCAACGAGTGCAGCTGCATTGGGGGGCAACTGCTCCTTCAACTTCTCTACTACAGTTAAACCCCGATTGAGAAGTTGCTTCAAGTTTCTAACTTTCTTCTTCAAATTATGGCAAACCTTCCTCAAGCGCTTTACCTCCATCTCCCGCCTCTTCCCATAGCTGAAGAGCAACTTCTTTTTGGGAGTGCAGTGGGAATGCCTAGTTAACCCCACGTTCTGCAAAGTTAAAGATGTTTCAACAAACTTTGCAGAAGAAGATGGGAGTGCATCAGCTAACTGGTCAGAGGGTGCACCACCTGAGAATAGACACCGTCGTTTCGGTCCAGTGTCTGCAGGAACAGTAACAGAAATGGAAGGGTCTGTGATTTCCTGCACAGTAGGGAGAGGAGTGGAAGTCACCATCAAATCTGCAATATCCATTGCATGATGACTAGAGGTAGTTGTGTCCTCTACAGACCATGCCCCTGCTATGAATAGATTTCAGACTTTGTTACTTGAGGAAATACAAGAGCAAGGGTAATAGCAAGGAGTAGTTTGAAATCCGTTTTGAATTATAATCTCCAACCTTCAGTAGCATAGAGAGTAGGAACTCGTCTCCGCAGTAACTTCTCCAGTAGGTGATTCTGGAAATCACTATCCCTGAAGTGAGCTGAGCACACTGTAATTTTTAAGAGCTCCATGGCTGCCTTTCTGCAGGAGTTGCTTCAAATAATGGTTCTTGGTAAAAAGAACCCACAATTCGCTCCTAAAAAAGGATTACCGAAAGAATGCATACAATTTTAATATGTATCTTACGACATTATTGAATCCCATGTAATCTTGTATTAGGAACTAATAAGTTTTCTGAGCATGCGATTACAATTTGCTTCAAGCTTCATTCTTCCCAGAGAAGTTAATGGAGAACAAACCCCCATAGCAGTGTTTCCCAAATGGTATTCCGCGGAACCCTAGGGTTCCGCGAAGCGTAAATAGGGGTTCCGCGAGAATAACAAGATGCAAACTCGAAACCATCTTCAGAAGGGGAGAACTGTGGACCGAACCCTTTCTTTAGAATTATAATAACGAGCCCGGGCCTGGATTTTAAAATAACTTGGTATATCGGGGTTGTCAAAGCATTTATGCTCGATGGGATCTTGTTTTAGGTAGTAAGTATTGGAATTAGTATTTGGAATGGTCAGATTTAAATACATCCGCACAAAGAATGTAACTATTTTCAATGCGAAAGATAACATTTTGTCATTCTCCCGGAAGTTAGTTTTGGATTTCGTCTGTATAACAAAATAATTTGGATTGGTTTCCAACATTCAATGATTTCCTTGAAGAAAACAAATGCAAACTTGAAGAAGAAATTCAGAGCAACATTGTAGATCATCTTCGCAATTTATACACCAACATCAGGAAGTATTTTCCAAACATCAATGACAACAATGTATTCGAATTCCATTCAGTATAACCGAAAACCAGGATTATCTGCAGTAGATTATGAAAATTTAATCGAAATCACTTCAGATGTCCATTTAATACAAACTTTTAAAGAAGTTTCTCTGATTACATTTTGGGGCAGCTTATATCATTTTTACTTATCGTAATCTATAATTTTTAGCGTGAACCCTAGGAAAATGACCGAAAAACGGAAGAATGTTGTGCTCACCATATAACAAAAGCTTCACTTAATTGAAAAACTTGAAAAGGGGGAATCTGCAGGAAAGCTTTCGGAAGAATATTGCATTGGTGTTCAAACTGTTCGCGACACAAACAAAAAAGGAAGTTAGAGGAATTAGCAAGAGACTGTGATAGCGGTGCTGGTCCTTCCAAACGAAAGAGCACGAAAAGGTCATCTTATGAAGAATTAGATTTCGCCCTACTCCAGTGGTTCAACCAAAAGCGAGCGGAAGAAATATCCGTCTCAGGTCCAATGTGTAGGTACTCACAAAGCCGAAATGTTTCATGAAGCCTTGGGATTAGAAGGATAGTTCTCTGCTTCATCTGAGTGGCTGACAAGATTTGAGCAACGGCACTGTATTCGTGAACTTGCAGTACAAGGTGAAATGCTGAGTGCTTCTGTTGCAGCAGCTGAAGCATTTCGTATAGATTTTCAGAAATATGTGGAGGAAGAGAACTTACATCCTGATCAAATCTATAATGCAGACGAAACCGACCTATATTGGAAAGGCTTTCCTAGGAAAACTCTCGCTCTCGTAAAAGAAAAATCTGCTCCGGGTCATAAGTCGTCCAAAGAACGTTGGACAGTCTGTTGTGGAAATGCATCTGGAAAATTCGAAGTGACATTAGGAAATATAAATATTAGGGATTCTTTGAAAGACAAAAATTACAGATTATGTGTGTAAAGAATAATTACGAATATTGTCAATAAATTTTAGAACTATATTTTTATGTTTATGACAAAATAAAGTGTTTATTAAGATTATGTTCGGATTATCCGTGTTTTCAGATTTTTCGTGCTTCTTCACCCCATCATTAGCCCGGATAATCGAGAGTACACTGTATTGATAAATTACATTCCTACGGGCATATATAGTGCCAAGTCAATTCCTAGACCTTTAATATTTTTATGCTAATTTATGACAAAGATATTTTATTCCAGACAGACAAAAATGTGATCTACTTTTTTAAAAAATGAAACTTTACAAAATAAAATTTCGATTTCAAGCAAAGTTTTTAATTCAATGCATAATAAAGGTAACACAACCATCTAAAATTTGAGTAAACTAGCTTATTCATTTCTTTATTAATCAGTATTTTAGCTTAACGAATTCCTTAGATCGCCTTTTGCTACTTCAGCATATATCACACGACGGCTTTAGGTGAAGCACAACTGCACCAGGCAACGTAAACATATCCTCACATTTCAACAATAAGAGACGCACTCTCTGCCTCATATCAAATCAGAAAGTGACTATTTCGATCGAAAAAGTTTTTTTAAAACGCCCCAGTGCCCTTAGGGGAATACACAAAGTTTTAAAAAATTCACCGATGACGTCATTCCTTCATTAGGCAAACGAAAAGTCCCACTCGTGCAAGTGTCCTAAAAATATCGTGGTAGCAAATAGGGTTTATGAACGCGTCTCCTTAAAGCCTCCTTTTTTCGATAAGACTTCTTCAGCTCGTTAGGTCCATACCCTTTCGCTTCAGAGACGCGCGAACCGTGTTCCGAAACAGCCATCTCGTGCCGCCTTTTTTCCCACGCTAGTTCGTGCCTGCTGGTCCATGGCGCCATGGAAACCTTCCATAGTCCCTCCCCTTAGCCCGCCTCCGGCCCCTTCCCCCAGCCTCTCCTCTGCGCCTCTCTCTCGCGCCTACCTCCCCGGCACCCTTCCCCTCTCCCGGGCGGTCGAAGTTCGAAGACACGGCCCGCCCGGTCGCCGCCACCAACCTACTCCTTCCAACCTATGTTCTCCCAATAACATTATAATTAATTTTCGCATACTGTTGACTAAAAAAACGCCAGTCCATAAAAATGTGGGGCATCTTTTTGATAGTTATAAAAGAGAGAGAGGAGGAAGGGTAGAGAAAGGTACAGGAGGGGTAATCTCTCCCTATTTATAATTTTATATTCCCCTTCCACACGCCTCTCTCTCTGTACCCTCTTCACTCTCTCTCTCTCTTCCTTCCTCCCTCCCCCTCTTCCTTCGTTTCCTCCCTCCACCATTTTCAGGAGGCTTCTCCACTACCCCCTCACTCGCCGAGTGGGAAGGAAGATGGGCGTTCGATATTTGGATATAGGAGGGGGAGGGAGTGAAGGGAAGGGAGGAGGAGAGAGAGGTATAGAAAGAGAGAGGGAGAGGGGAGTTTTAGTTTGGGCAGAAAGGGTTAAACTCATATTGAGTTTTCTGTGACGTTCGTAGGCGCCGAAGGAAAATAGTTATTAGCAAACCATGAGGGCGAAAGAGGTCGCCGGCCACGGCTCGAGAGAGATTGAGAGAGGCAGAACCGTAGAGAGAACGAGCATGGGATGGGCGGAAAGAGCTGAAGTCCCGCCTTTTCCCTCCAAAGCCACGCCTACCCATCGTTCAGCCTCCCGCCACTCCTCTCTCTCCTCTCGGAGACTCCGAAATAAAATAATAAGAACCGCGCCGGTCTTAATTGGAGAAACTTTTTCTCCTTCTTCTTGTGCGAGACGCTCTTCTTAATACTTCAGGGAGGTTAAAAAGTTCTCTTCCCCACGTAATTCCCTCGAGGTTCTTTTGAGGTTGAAAATTTTTTAATCACTCTCTCTATTGCACGTTTTGCTACATACGGGATAGGACTCTTTAGAGAGATAGGGGTGTGGCTTAAAACTTTTCCCGGGGTTCTGCCCTCCTCGCCGGGTTAGGAACACAGACACGCCTACCCACGTGGCCTCTCGGCGTGGAGATAACCCAGGACGGAGAAGGAGAGAGAGATTTTACACACATGTATGCTGTTAAAGTGGCAGCATGTGTCCCACGCGGGAGGAGGTCAGATCCTGAAAATCTGACTGGAGCGTATATGTGGAAGGGCACATATGAGGATGCTGTGCGAGGAATGACGTCGAGATATCTCGCTTCTTCTTCGCCCGGAGAGTAGCCTAGGAATTCCCTCCTTATCCTCCGCTAGCCTAAAGCTCCTCCTTTCCCCCCTGAATCCCCATATCTCGACCATGTGTATATGAGTAAGGGGGGAAGAAGGAAGTGCCTTGGAGACGGTCAGAGGGAAGGCAAAGATTTCCTAGAAGCTGAAATAAGGAAGGAATGAGAGGGATAAAACACCTCCACCCGACTTATCATCTCGCGGTCCTCGATGGGTTTATCTTTGTCTTAATGTTCCGTCTCCTCAGGAGCTTTAAAAGGCTTTCCGTAATCCTCGCGCCGCGAAAACTTCCAATGCTCCTCCTCCAGGCCCTTCCGCCCCCGCCATCCCCACCCCCTTCCATTACACCTTGCAGAAGGGAGACCCTCCCCCCCCTCCCCTACGTCCCCCCATCCCCACGGACTCCCTTCCGAAGTCGGCACCTTTCGTTAACATTCGGACCGCCCACCCCCAAGTCCGCCTTATATCACCGCCTTCAAAGATGGAGTCCGTCTTTCCCTCGCGGACCCGCTTTCCTTCGGCTCTCATTTCTCCCAAGACGTTAGATTGCGTCTTATTCCTTCGCCTCGGACCTCTCTCTCTTTCTCGCTATCCCACCTCCCCGCCAATGAGTCCATCCCCACGCCCAGATTCTAAACAGGACTGACGGGAGCCCTTCAAAGAACGTGCTGGATCACACTAGGATTAGGGGAACACGGAGCTGCAGGAGGTTATCCGGTAGGAAGGCGGGAACGCCTCCGGTACTCTCTCTCTCACTCTCTGGATCAGTCATAACAAACCCTCGGTGAAAGTGGTTCGGAAGTCTACCGTGAAGGACTTGTGACGCTGCCTCCGACTTAAACGGAAACGCGCGGTGGATTTAAATGAAAATGATATTTTTCCCAGATTGTAAAAGAATTACGCTCCTGTATTTTTAAAAAAACTTTCGTTCTTCTACATTTTCTCATTAAATTCAGTCGATAAAGTTCGAATTATAAGCAAAAAATCTGATGTGGCCAATACATGACTTTCTCCGTATTTGGGGTACATATAGATATTTAAATTATTATGAATAGCTTTATAAGGCAAAATTATTATTTCGTATCGTAAAAGAATACAGTCGCCCTTATTGCCGTAAATTGTATTTTGAATATGTTTACAGAATTCACCGCTACATGGTGGTGGCGCTGTATACTGGAAATTTACGAATAAGTTAAATATCTCCGAAATGGATGGTTCTACGAAAATTTGTTTCAAACAAAACTTGGAAGAAATATTATTTTCTACAACTTTGGTCCTCACGAAGATTACCAATAACGACGTTTTTAAGGATATATTTGACGGAAACCGAAAAAACCGATTATTTATAAATAATTCTTAAACAATAACTGCTATGGAAAATTATTTCAAATAAAAGTTGTAGGAAATTATATTCTCTATAACCTTTGTATAGAATCGTATATACAATAATGATGTTTTAACGAAGATATTTCGCCAAAACCGAATCGGGTTTCGAATAAACCTCGACTTTCGGTTAACCGATGTTGTCTAAAAACTAATCAACTGTTTGTACTCACACTAAAGTATTATATATGAAATTTGGTAATGATATGGCAATTACTTCTCGAGTTAGAGCGCCCAAAATCACATACACACAGACATCATTCCGAAAAGTCTCAAGGTGTTCAGGGGACCTCAAAACATGTATTTCCGTTGAAATCTCGAAGTCGATTTTTTTCATGAAACAATACGTGATTCATTTAAGTGATTTTCTTATTATCTTTGATAATAACTCCTTAATATAAACTTTCATGAAAATCCTTTCGGTAGAAGCTGAGAACGAACATGCAGACGGACAGACCGACGATATTAGGCACGCTGGAAGCGAAACGCGCCTAAAACCGCTTGCAGAACCAAAAAGTTTGATTAGTTGTTAAACTAGGAAGAGAAAGAGATGAAACATAGCTTGTAGAAAATTCAGGAGATCCTCTTAATCTAGGATTCATTGTTTTGATAAACAACGTACGGTTTTGGCTTTCTCATAACATTTCGTGGCTAAACTTAGAATTAATTCGATATTTTCGAACGTAGCCGCATAAATTTCAATTTAAATAGACCTAAATAAATGTATACTATATTCTTTGAATCTTCCGTCTAATTATGAATATTTCTGGAAGTAGGTACTCAAAATTATTTACCGAGGATATTTTTCGACTGTAAGATGTAAAATTCTCACCGGATACAGATTAAGTTGAAAATGATTTTAACCAACGTTCAGACAGTTTAACTGTATTCTACGTGCTAGTATTCCTTGAAAAGGCTCATAAATGAGGCAAGTATCGAGCCCAACAATTGCTCCTCAAGCAATGGAGGTTTTTCACCCTGAGCTTTAAAAACAACGAAATGTGCATATAAATTGCCTTCCGGCCCCTTCGATTCGCCATCACGTACATATATGTTCTCATCACCACGCAGTGAAGTTAAACGAATTATTTAATCTCTAGGTCAGGGGTCGGCAACCTTTTCTCTATGACAGGCCACATTCGTTGTTGTAAATTCTTCGGAGGGCTGCAATGGAAATCACGAGAGCTTCAACGGGCCGGATGGGCGCTTAAGTGGTCTCATATTAGTGAAAATCAATCCTAATTAGTTTACTAGCGTTAAAACTCCACCAGAATAGATTTTGAGACCATATTTTCACTGAAAAAATATGTAATTGACTGCGTTAAATTTTACCTATCAGCTTTTCATCATGGCTTCGCGGGCTGCATGAAACGCTCTCCGGGGCCGCATGAGGCCCGCGGGCCGTAAGTTTCCGACCCCTTCTCTAGACTATTAGCCAAAATACGGGTTTTAAAAGTAATGAATGCTCGATATATGAAACTCCTGCAGCCATAAAAACGTCAATTTAATCAAGTAATGTGCATGCGCTTATCGGACACAAAGTAGTAGCAGTTCATACACAGTACTGTAGTCGTAAACAAAGCAGGGAGTATACTGTGTACTGAAGCAAAACTTTGACGGAGGGTTCTTACTCAGTTTTTGGAGAAAATTATACTACTGTTATGTCACTATGTCAGGAGAAAATGTACGAGCTCTTTTGTTTCAATCGATCTGTATAAATTTTCATAAGGCGTGGGTATACACTATTTGTTCGAAAAAGCAGAGGGTACACCCTATTCATTCGAACAAAGCAGAGGTTATACGGCATTATACCACCGTATACTCACGACTACAGCACTGCTCATACATATACCTAACAACGAAAGAGACTGAAAAAAACAAAAAAAATATATAAAATAAATTCTTTAACCCAATGGACTAATATTCCGCGCTAGAAGGAAAAAACTAGCTCTTTGAAGCGAAATTTTGTAATATTTTCCATAAAAGTTATTTCACTGAAACTTTTACAAGAAAATTTACGAAGATTCTAATCGAAAGCTTGTTTTTTATCTTGTAATTTAAAAAATAACAAAGAGTGAAAAATTACTTCTGTCCGTGAATCGAACTCATATTCATCACTACCGCGAGAGATTATATGACTAACAGATTTCATGGCTAACCCGCTGTCAGATCTATGTAAACACTGACAGTCGCATCTGTAATTGTAGTAACCAGGGCCGGCGGCAGGGGTGAGACGGAGAGGCGATGGCTTCGGGCGGCATTTTTCACTTTTTTTCCTTTCTTATTATTATTGGAGGCGGCGATTCTTTCGCTCGCCTTAAGCGCCATTTTTCAGCACGCCGGTCCTGGTAGTGACTGTATGACGATACCGTGAAATTTATCTAAAACTTCTCATCTCAAAGCGAAAACAAAAATACATTTCGAATAGGACGCTTATTAATTTAGCGCCATTGTTTTAAACTTGTTATTAATGCGATATCTTGATCCGCTCTGCTGGTAACACAAAATAACTGTACCAAAATTCTATACATCGAACACTATCACTTACAGCAGGAACTCCTTCGCCCTGCGCAAGTTTGTCGCAGCTTGAAATACACCGCCGGCGCCGCGTAGAACGGTGAGCCGCTCGATAAGGAGATGGATTTCCACTCTTGAAGACCACGTGACGAAGAGAAGAGTAGAAGGCGCCACCTTGGCGAATCCGGCGGGAAATATCCATGCGATTGCGTCACTCGTGCGCATGCTCCCTTTCACTATCTCTGAAATCGAAAGTGAGCGAGAGAAATAAAGGGAGAGCTGGAGGGAGAGAAAGAGGGAGAACGAAGCGTTTTCGTCGCTTTCGCTTTCATCCTGAGGCCAAAATTGGAAATGTGGGACGACGGATGAAATGGAAAATGTTTCGAGTGAGAGTTTTTTGTCCTAGAAAAGGGAAAGTAACCTACGCGTAAAAAAACAACGAAACGAAAACCCATGTTTATCGGACAAAAAGGGTCAGATGACGCATCAAATATAATTTTTTCGCCGCAAATGGGCGTTATTTCCCCAACGGGATTTTTTTCCCCGCCACGGCTTTAAAATGGCGGCTCGAGAGCTTTATTGCGTGAGGCGAACGAGAGGGAGAGGGGACGGCGTTGTTGGTTTGTTGTCGGTAGGGAAGGGAGAACGGGAAGGTTACGGTTGGGGATGGGGCGGGCGTAAGGAGTGTGGGGGAAAATTTTCGGCAGTAGGACCGGGCTACCTCCTGCCATTTTATAGGGCCCCCGTATTCGGAGGCCTGTTTCAGGTTCAAACCGGAGGAAGACAAGGACACCGGAGGACCCCTTCCGTTCCCCTCTCATTCCCTGATCACGCAGCCTCGATTCAGGGTCTAACCCACCTGCCTGCCTCCTACCAACTACCCTTCCCATTCCCCGTATCCGCCACCCTGGCCGTGAAAAGATCTTCCCCGCAACAAAACATTTAAGGGCGTACGCAGGCCCTGGACGGGACGGATGTTTTGACGGCAAAAGGAGAGAGAGAGAGGGATGCGCGAGTGCTCCGGTGTTGCGCGCGCGGGAAGCGGAGGAAGTATTCCGGTTTGGTACTCCGGTAGGCCTCTTTAAAAACAGAGAAATACGAATATATCCTCGTGGTTTTGCGCGAAAATTCGCCAAAGCTTGTGTTTTTTTGTTTCGTATACCAATTTGAACGGCATTCTTTGAGCGGCTTTACCGGAAACGGGGAACATTACAGTGGGATCGATGGTCTCGTTCGATCTTCCGCACCATGCTATTGTTTCCACTGAATAGCATGGTGTCTTTTAGTAATTAAGCTACTTTAATCGCGCTGGAACATGTGGTCGGATGAGGCTAACTCGCAGAATTTTCATAGGATTAACTTGCGTGATGCTAACTGAGCAAGATCTTTATTAGGGATTCGAAATACCTGCGCACCTCCATATGTATTTGTTTTTTTATATACATGCAGCTGAAATTGTGACGCATCACCCAAATAATCTTGAAATATGATCTATTATGAAATATAAGAATTATGAATGAAACGAAAACTCATTGCCTAATTTTTATGGAGCAATAAAAACTGAAGGGCTGATTTTGGAATAATGGAGTAAAATAATTACCGTTAAATGATTGTAAATGGACATTGTGGTAAGTACTTGATGAGATATTACCTTCGTATCTGTCTGTAATAGATGACACTAAAGATCATTCTGGAAAAGTATACACATTGACACAATCAACCCTCTATCCTCTACTGAAATCGAATGTTTATCTTTTAGAAGTTAATTAAGGACTATTGCAATCTTCACTCACATGAGCTTTAAAGATTTTGTAAATTTCGGTATTTGAAAAGAAATAATCATTGTTGAAAGTGTTTACAATCGCATTTAGTTTATTGAGAACAACTCAGTAAAAGCTAGTAAAACTTGGAATTGTTGCGGTCCATGGTTCTCTCCCCACATCCTCTCCCAAATTCCGCATCCGCTGATAACTCATCCCATAACATTCCTCATGGCCAACGTTCCCGTCCTCCAGCGTTTATCGACCTGGCGACGACGCCAGCTGCCAGGGCCTTAACCTTCAAAGGTGGAACCGAGAGAGACCATAACTGACGTACAGGAAGCCTTGTAGGATTCCGAATGACTGTTTGAAAGGATAAAGATAACGAGGAAAAAGATGAGAAACGCAGAAATGACATGGATCGGTCGACGCCGAGGTTAACATGTCTCTTAAACAGAACTGGTCACCGAAAAGTGCTGAGTGGAAAGACATATCGCTCTTCGAATATAGCGTAATTTGTTGTTTTTGTCCACATTAAGAGGGTTTTTAAAGGAAATTTTGCGAAATCACTTGAGTATAAAGACGTATAGGATGAGGAAAGACGTTTAAAAATGATATGTTGAATGTTTTTCCGAAACCGATTGAAAAAACCGGGACCTCGATAATGTCGTAAAATAACGATTTAAAAGCATTTGCCACAAAATATTACAATTTAACTAGGAGTGATTTAAAATTAACGAAAAAAAGAAATATTACATTTCAATATTTATTTGAGATATATCGCGATCTCACGATTTTTAATCGAAAGGAATCTCAATATGAAGTAATGAATCAAACGAATAACAGTTCCATAATATTTGCATACTACAGATCGGATAACTCATAGAATTCCAATTTATTACAGTTTATTTGATTCTGTTCTCGCAATGAAAGCTTACTCAAATAAATCCGAATGGTCACTTTTCCAGATATTTCAATTAACGTTCGCGGGCTATCGTCCTCTGCACTAACGTCAGAGAATGAGCCTAGTACGTCACACGGCCGAGCGCGGCTTCCCAGGGATTCAAACTAAACGGAGAGCAGAAACTGCAAGAGGTATACTTTCAGCCGAGGAATTGATTACAAACGAAATTCTCCCCATCATTCGAGAATATACCGCTCTCCTCCGTGGGCGCAAATATCAGCAGACTTCTTAGTTGTTCGGCCATTTACTCAAGAGATGACGGTAGTTGCAAAACCGCCGTCTGCAAATGATACTTGGCATCGTTAAAGATTTCTCTAAATGGTTAATTAGTTAAATTGTGGCATCAACTACTACGAGTAATATGATGACATTGACAGCTAACTTAAATTAGCTTCAGAGCCATGAAAATAGCAAATACTGTCTTTTTCCGGAATGTATGTGAAAATGAACGGAAATTTCTAACTGACGATAAAAGAGTTTGGTATATCCGTCGAAATGATTTTGTTTGGGGAAACTTTCCAGTCACAAATATAAAATAATGTTCACAAAATAAATGAACGTCAGAGCATTTGCATATAAAAATTTCTGACATTGGTAGGTATATACTCACAATCAGTGGCGCACACACGGGGGGAGGGGAAAGGGGGTAGGGGAAAGGGGGGAGTTCCATCGGTTCCGGACCCTTGCAAAGTTATGATTTTTCTGAACTGGGGAAATATACATAGTTATTTTAAATTTGGGTTCATGGGCACCATCAGAGAGAAATAGGAGACGGTTTGCCCTCTTTGTTTTTAACATAAATATAATTAATAATGCAATACGCGACATTGATATAACTTACATACAACTTTTGTGTTCGCCAAATATTTCGGACCCCCATTGAGAGAATCCTGTGTGTGCCATTATATATACCGGGCTCTTTTTCTGGGAATATACCCTGCTCCCAACTTTTTCATAAATATAAAACAAGTTAGGAAAGTGTACAGCGTATCACAAATGGGCGCATTTCGTGCCATGGAGTAGCTGAAAGAAATTATATACGTGTACGTAAAGAAAATAGCGTTTTAAAGTTCTTTTCTCCCTCATAAATAATCCATTTTCTTCCTATTTTAAAATATTTCTTGCACACATAAGGAAATTAAACGTATTTTTGTGATATTGTTTATGTTAGCAACAATGAAGTAGTAACCATGCAAGTAAATTTCCAAGTTCAACTCGAATTAAGACATTATTGTTTGATTTTCTCGATAATGGTTACTCCTACGATAAAAATATATAGAAAAGGAAATACTCTTCTTTACTAGTTCTACAACTTTTATTTGAAAGATATTTTGATATGGCTAATACTATACGAGATATGACGGAAATTTCATTTTTGTCACCAGTAAAGTGGTACCCCTGATAAACTTACGATTCATTTTCACGATTTCCTTATTATCTTTGATTATAAGTCCTTAATATCAAATTTCATGAAAATCCGTTCGGTAGAAGCCGAGAACGAACATGCGGATGGACGAACGCTAATAAGCGCTGACGCTGAAACGCACCTAAAAATGACAGAGTATTTAAAAATATCACACCCTGTCTCATCTGTATAACCTCCCTTTTTCCAGAAAAAACACTGGTATTACAAAATTTTTAAAAATAAAACTTTATTGATATCTCATTTTTTCCTTCAGTTTAAAAAAAATTTCTTCAAGGGAATTCATGATTAAGGGAAACTCAATCCCATGGCCAGCCAAAAAGGCATACAGCAGATGCAAGGCATCCAGGCCCTGAATAATGGAATCTCAATTATTCAAGAGTAAATTTTGCAAAAACATTTACAAAAAATCACTCGCCAGACTGATTTCCAATAACTCTGCTCGATCCTGTTAGCTTCTCCCAAATTTCTAGGTGCAGTATTGGTTTCAGTTCACTTTCAAACTAAACTAATTCTCTTCCCTACATTTCCATAAAGTTTTCGGTCAGAATCATTTCCAATTTTTCTATTTGGTAGCTCATGCAATAACCATCCATTCATTCCATGTTTATTTTGATTCTTATGCCTTTGGCATTTCAGCTCAATTTAACTTCATTAGAAGATAAAAAAATACTATTATTACTTTAGAGAGAAACAGATTTGGAACAGTAGGAAGAGGAATTTTCATGAGTTTCTATGATTAATAACATAGTTAACAAATTATTTTGTTGGACTACGTTTAAATATTATAGAAAAGCTGAGATATCCCCACTCTCTCTCCAGCACTACTAAATGTTTATGCCAAAGAAAATGGAAAAAGAGGGATGTAATTTCATCATGGAATAAATGAAGGAGGTAACTTAGTCAAAACGGTGAGATTTGTGGATGAAAAAGCATAAGTGAGTAATTCCAGAAAGGGCCTGCATATGATAATAAAGTATTTAAATGAAAAGGCAAATGCATTTGGATTGAAAATTAATAGGAAGTCAAGATTAATCCATAGCAAAAACACAGATCAATATCACAGTAGATGAAGAAAGACTAGAACATATGAAACATTTGACGTATTTAGGTGATATTGCAACTCAGGATGGCCCGAGTACCAAAGAGATTAGAACAATAAGAGGATGAGCAAATGATGGACTTATGAGATGATAAGAGCTGATGATAAGGAGTTTAAATAAAAATGTTTAAAAGATGTGGTGTAAACTATGACATGGAGTGTAGCGTTATATGAGAGTGGGCCTTGGACTAGGAGAAAATAGATTAGAGATGTTGGTGCAGCATAGGTTAGAGAAAATTTGAATGAGAGAAAAACAAGTAAGTTATATATATATATGATAGAAGACGAGAAAGAAGAAGAATATTGGGTTTCTTAAAAGAAGGGCATGGTATGAGAAGATGAAGAGAAAGCCATTGGATAGGACAGATTGGGTTGAGAGACCCTATGATCTGTCAAGAAATAGAACACAAATAATTATGAATCCTATTTTCTGTTTTAGTATATTTTGCAAGGATGACCAAGTTTTTAACAGAAAATATATTCCAAATCATGCATTAGAATGATTTTTTTTTCATTTTCTTTATCCACTACTTGGTTCTCTACTTATTCTCCTGTAGTTTCCTAAAACTCTAATGGATGACAAATTATATGTATGGTAAATATTATATTAAAAACATTTCTTCAACAGGAAATGTAAATGTTGATTATAATTACTAGATTATAAGGAAAATAAAACATGAAAAGCACCAAAATCACCACATATTTGGTTGAATCTCAACATGGCAAACACCATGGGTTTTAATGCAGGACATTTTTATTTGGATTGAATAATAAAACTAATAATGTGTTTGGTTCTTGAATTAATTTTTAAAATGTTAGTTTTAAAATAATGTAATAGTAAGAGAACATAATTTAATGCCGATATTTTTTAGCAGTAAAATGAAAAATGTTAGTCAAATGGCAAAAACTATATATATTTTAAACATACAGTAGACGTACAGATTCACTATATTTCAGGATATGATCAGTCCAGCTTATCTTTCAAGGCCTTGGTAGACAATAAATTAAATTTAACTTTTCCTTTCTTCACAAGCACCTGCCACTCTTAAATTTACACTTTAATATTTTCCCGGATTTTTTGTATCAGTCTGTCCTTTTCACCATCTTTGAATTGGCTAACATGATAAGAATGGTAGTTCAATAATCTTTGGCATTTGCTATCTTTCCTTACACTTTTTGAAATGCGTACTAAAATCTCACTATGTTCTAAACTCCAAATGCTAAAATTAATGTTGCCTATGAATTGAGCATATTCTTTACCTTTTGAATGTTTCTTTAGAAGGATTCTTTGAAAATAAAAATTAACCATTCAGTAAAACTAATTCACAGAAATCAATTGTAACTGCAGATGAGCTGTTCACTAAACACAATTTAGCAGCAAATATGTTCAGATTTGTTCTTCTGATATCTGAGAGGTGCACGAGAAATATATCAAGTAGTAATGATACTGAAGAATAACACCTATGCAAAAAATTAATTTGTTACAAAAGCATGAATTGGAAGAATCAAAATCTATATTGACCAATAGATATCCAAAAGATATTATTTACATTACAATATCCCAATTTAATGGTGGAATTTTGCCCTATCAGTTAGTTAAATTTTTGGATATCTAAGAGTCTGAACACTTATTCATTTTGGCAGTCTCATAAGCAATACTAATTATAGCAACCACATTATTGAAGTATTAATTTTCCATTACTCATTCATTAAAAGCTGAATGGAGTATTTAGCAAAACAATTTAACTTAAAATAAATTTTTACTTATATGTATAGCTTACATGAACTTTAGATTGTATTCAAACATATATGACAGTGGGAAATATTCCAATTAAAGAAAATAAAATATTTAAATATATTTTTCACAATCTTAAACCTATTTGGGCAAAGCAAGTAGTGTCACAAAATAATGCCTGTAAATTTCAGTTTTTCATAAAATAAATAGTTCTTTTCTGTAACGATAATATTATGCTGGAACAAAAATAAATTTTACGAACTTCAAAACTGACAAAGCATCAAAATCTCCAACATAAAACTTACAATGAGAAGTAAGATAAACTTTTTGTTCAATACAATGTCTTTTTTTGGCAATTTCATAAATTTCAATCACAGTTTTATTTTTCATTAGTCACACATCGTAGTGAATAACACACTATATACATTTACAAAAGAAGCAGTTCCCATTAACATGAACCTCATTTACCAGCAAATATATACTTAACACATTTTGCATATGACAACAGGCTGATTAGGGGCTGCTAATATTATTCATATAACATAGTTATTAAACAATAGAAAAAGCATCCAAAAGTATCAAAACAATACATCCATTTTGTAAAAAACCATTATAATTTCAGAATGTGTAAGAGTAATTGTTTTTCGAATTACAAGAAACCACAAATCTATTGGCTGAATCTTGTGATAATATTTGGAATGAAAAAAGTTTATGAATATGAGATGTGTGTTATGAAATAAAAGCAACTGCAAATTGCTGCTTAATACCTATTTGATGGCTGTAAAAAACATTAAATATTTTACAGTTGGCAGTTTTAACCTCACATTCAAGATTAGAAAAATTGAGCCATTAATGATGTGGCATATTTTTTAATTACTATTGTCTCCTGCATTGTGTAAAGTTGGATATCATTTATAAAATACGACATTTATCTGCACATTTTGACATCAAGTTGGCTAGATAAGGATATCCACATGCAAACTGGGTAACATTTTTGCAAACTTTCATATTTTTTGTGATTTATTTTGTATAGTTTAACTTTTTCTTTTTTGTTTGCAGTTGGTTTCTCAAAGCAGTTATTAAAAACTAAAAATGCCTTTTGTGAAGTAACTAGTTGAAAGTTTTTGGGATTCACCTTCTTAGCCAAAGTGAGGAGTGATCACATTACGAATAGAATGTTTAAATGTATTTATAGATTTTTTAATGGTATATATTTTTTTAAAAATTTGCATGAATCTGTGTCACTAGCTGGGAAATGAAATATCTGAATTAATTTACCTCTTTCATTAAAATTTATTATTTTTTGCAAATGGGAGTAAATTTCATTCTCAAGATTCCTGATAACGTAATTTAATGGCAGCATGTGAAGACATTCTTTTTTCAGTGAAAATTATCAGTTTTTGATAGGCTACTTTTAATATCCTTTATTGTTGCTTATAATAAACAGGCTGGCTACCCATGCTATAGTAAATTAGATTATCTACATGGCTCCTCAACTTTTGGTTTACTAGTTTGGCAGATTTTTAATTGATACCGTCAACTTGTTTTTTTGTGATATGCTGCTCAGGAATCCCAAAAAAATGCATTATCAGCAAATTGCAGTGGATTTCCTTCAGTTGAGATAACAATCATAGATAATACAGTTATGTTTCTTTTCACAATACGAAAGAATCACACTAATAATGACAGCAGAGACCATACATTAAAACTGGTTACTGTACATTAAAGTATTGATACATAAGGATTTTAATTTGTTTTTATCCTTTAATTTTAGTAAACAAGTGCATTTTTGGATCGTGAAAATGCAATAGGATGGCTTATTTCCTTGACTTTTTCTAGCAATGAATAAATTTGTTATATTTTTACTTTTTGTAAGTGCCAATGATTAACAGTGTAGTATAACTACTGCTTTTTGTTAGACTACATTTAAATTTTATGGACAAACTGTCATCCTTCTCCAAAGGCACTAGCTAGATTAACCAACGTCATCAATTTTTTTGCTTTCATTTTCTGTAATGAATGACAAGGAAGTTCTAGGTCTAAATAAAAACCTTGATTCCTCAGAGTGAAAAATGCCTTTTAAATTCAGCATTTCATTTTGATTGAACCAAAAAAAAAACAAATTTAACCTAATTGCATATCTAAAGAGTTGTACTGCCAAGGAAATATTCCTCCAGATTTATGTATTAAAATACAATTGAGCATGAATTTTATCCTGTGCAGGCTAATTAAAGTAAGTAGAAAAAAGACAGCTGCTTCTGAAAGATATTATACCAAGAAAAGCAGTTGTAAAGTCGTAAAAAGTCTAGAATTACATCCATAAATACACAGTGGTTTCAAAATTTCTCTTTTCAGCTGCTGACCAATAATCCCTTGAAACACATACTCTTTGGGTCAACACATCTTCTGCGGGCATGCATTGCAATGTTTTTGTAAGTTGCTCAAATTAACCATTTGGTCATTGACCTCCTAATGGACTAATAGGCAATTAAATTAATAATTCACTCTTCTCTAGTTAATAATTATTTTCTGTGTGCTTCATAAGATTAATCAAGATGCATGCATGTATTTATCAATTGTCTTATCTAGCAGAAAAGTGAAATATTCAAATTATGTTGCAAACCACAGTGAGCACAACTCACTTCAATCTCCAATTAATCACAGCCTCAACCCTTAGAAACCATACGATTTCCTATCCAGCCTCTTCTACTCGACACCAAATAATCACAGCACTTACTCTTTGATGTAAACAAAAAGATACATTCATACTGAAAAACTGCTAACTAAAATCATAAAGAGATCATTTATCTGGGAAATCAAACATGACATAATTTCATGAATTGAAAGATAAATATGGAATAACTCCAAGAATACAATAGTGAGTTTCCGGCTTTTGTGTAGCTCTGGAAAAATCACAGCCATCTCAAATAGACTCCATTCGTGGGTCTTTGGTTTAAGAACTTGAATTACACAATTGATGAGCCACAAGTATTTCCTATCTGAGGGAGCGGTGATACAATCAAAGGTTATTAAAATTCACATGTTAATTCAGACAGTAATGTACTTTGTATCATCAATCTGTCTATAAATTAAAAATTGTTCTTGTATTCCTTATTGTTATTCACCCCTCATCAAATGGGGCTGTTGAATATTAGCAACAATCACTTGTTCGTTCCATTTACTAAGGTAAACAAAGCTTCACTAAGCTGTTTTCTAATTAACTACAACTTGAATGGCAGGAATTTGGATCCAGCTTTTATGGTCATCATTTATAACAGCATACCTTGCCATAACTTCATCACATATCTCTTTCTGAGGGAAGGTTATTAGAATCTTTTTTAGACTCCTATTAACATTTCATTACCATATATAAATGCATGATTCATGTTTGCTCTATTACCTTTTTGTCATAGAAATGATTATGGTTTTGAAAGCTCCATTGGAAAAATTAAATTTTATATAATAAAATAACACATAGATTTTTCCTCATCTCTGCTTGGAAGTGGACAGCACTAAATTTTCAAATTCTAAAACCTCGTTTGTAGAATTATGTGTCATTGACTGACCATTCAGTTCCAACACCATTAATTTAAAAAATATTGACATTCATTAAATATCAACCAAAGTAGAGAGCAGTTCAGTATATCATGAATTTAACCTACCAAAAAGTTAACACTTACAAATTTTTTTGCAAAATGCAGAATCGAGACAACTTCACTCTCCAAGGACACAACCTAAGTTTATATTTTAGCAGTGATCTCTTGATGTAATAACATCGCCCAATTAGCCACAAACACTTTGAGCAGGAAAATACACCTCTTCACCGCAACAAAATCACTCCTTCGTGAAATATGGGACAATACATTTTGGAGAGTCTTAGTTCATTTGTGCTTTCATATCAGTGCACTATTGAGATTACCGGAAGGGACGGGGGATGCCAAAGCCGACCGAGGGGGAATGGCGCTGCCTTCCGGAATGACGACGTTCGTGACGCTCGCCCCTCGATGATGGCACCGGCCTGAGGACAGCCTCGGAAGAGGAGTGAGCACCTCCCCCTCCGTAATAATACTCGTCATCATCGTCCCCTCGGCTACCGACTCTTCCATCCACTTCGGAATCATCTTCTGAGTCGTTGTCATCAGATTCAGTGAGTGCAGCAAGCTGGGCTTGCTCAGCTGGAAGGATGGTGAGATGGGTTGAATCAGACTGCAGGGTAGAGGTCTCACCAGGGATGCAGCCGACCCCTCCAATAACAATACCCATGCCTCCTCCCCCAGTTCGCACCCCTCCCCCTCCTCCTCCCATTCCACACCTACCTATATCTCCGCTGTACCCTAATCCTAATCCACTGCCACTCCTAGGGTCAATTACTGGAGAGCATACTTTCCTCTGAAGAGCTTGGATATAACTCTGAAAATTCAGAAAGAGGTCTTTAGGTTTAGTTGATTCAGTAAGAAGTTTACAAAGAGTTTTTGGTTTAACCCTTTGTTGACTCTCAACATTCTCATCATGCATGTTGGCATATCAGTTAAACAATGCTCAGTTATCTCATTGCTCGTGCATGCATGGCGACAAAAACAAATTGACCAAGGCCAATATCACACAAATAAAGATCTCAAAAGTATTTGCATAATGTCAAGAAGATTAATTACTTTATCTCACAATTCGGAAAGTAAAAATATTCGAGTGTGGTTTTGAGTACTGTATAGCCTAGAGAAGATTATTATTTCTTCTTATGTGTGTATTACATTAAAAATAAATTGATAAAAGCATAAGATTGAACACAAATAAACTCATCTGACCCAGTATTATATATCCTCGTAAAATTTATGCCTATAGATATGTTAGAATTTACATTAAACATACATTATGTCATTATATTAATCATTGTATTTATAATTTTTAACATAAACCACTGAATTCATTATATTAATTAACTACAACATTTATTTAAAATATTTTAATTAGCTTATTAGAAGACAATGAGACAAGATTAGGAATGTAAGGATGTTATGAAATGATTGAAACATGCAGAAGACTACACATAAATTGAAAATGTAAAATTTTAAAACAACTGCATTGTGTTAAATAATCCTGAGCAAAAATAAATGGATGAGTATTACGCACTTGTAATAAATTATCCTCATTAGATTTTCCTTTACAGAGTCTGGCAACTAATTTAAATAATAAATAATGCATATGATTGGTCTCTTAATTGTTCCTATAACCTCTACGTAGCACAATTTTTTGAGATGCAACAACTTCTAGCCCCTTCTGTGCTGATTTGAGGATAATATTCTTTTGAATAAAAAATGCAATAACAAACAACCTAAAATTGTGAGATATGCAAATTATCATTTTATGAAAATCAGATTCTACGCATTATTGATAAAAATTATATTTTAATATGTTATTAATATCTACAAATTCAAAACAAACACAATGCAGTATATGAAAAAATAAACAATGGAGCAAATTGACTCAGAGATGACCAGAATTCATGAGTTATCTTTTGTTTAGAAATAGTGTTATGATGGAAAAACATTAGAAACAATGGAGTTCAAATATTAATTTTTAATGGAATAATTTGAGCTTTGTTACAATGTTAAAATAATTGTATTTTCCAAGTAAATATGCATATCCACAGCTTCTACAAATGTTAAAGAGGATGAAGTTAAATAAGTTAATTTGGAAGGAAGTCATTGTTAACTGTCAAATTTGTACTTTTAAATTATAGAACATACCATTAAATTGTGTGAATAGATGTTAATTTAGTCTGAAAATGCAATGCATATTAGCTTTCAATATCTGATAGATATTGTTGAAAGAAATACTAAAGATATATAATTTATATGAATCAAATGCAACATTTATAAAAGCTGAAAATACATTACAAAAATGAATTATAAGATAAATTTGATATCAAGAGTTGTAGGCATATGTTGCTTAGGTTAATAATGTCACATTAAAAATAAAGATTAATTATTGCTGAAAATTTCATAATTTTATATAAAAAATCCTGATCAAAATCAGAATAATCAGAAAGGCTGCATAACATAAATCTAATAGAAAATATCCCAGAGAAACTGAGACCAAATGATGTATATATACTCAAGGTTAGAATGCCAATTACAGTGATACTTCTACCCATAGGATTAGAATATTTTAAAATACCCATACATTTTGATGCTTCCCCAATGGTTCAAACATAAAATACAACCAAATGTTACCAAAGCATCATATATATATATATATATATATACACATACACATACATATATACATACATACATACATATATATATATATATATATATATATATATATATATATATATTAACCATTCAGTTTACTTACAAGCGACTTTCACAATTCTACAAACCATTTTTCTGCAGAACAAGGTGGCTGCAAAAAATATACCACCAGGAAATTACACTTACCAAAGGGATAATTAAGTAAACACTGGTATTTTCACAGAGACAGACATTTCGTAACATATACCAGGCATTGTTAAGCATGCGACATAACTTGCCATAAGTAAAATTAGTTTACCCAATGAATTACCACAGGAATTACTTCATGCAGAGCTTTTATGCATGCATATATGTTGGCAAGTGCAAATCAAACCTATTACCTTTGTTGAAGAAGGTTATCCAAGCATTTGAAATGGCTTTTCCTTATCTGGGTGATGTAATTAGTATTTCTGAGAGTCAAGAAACAGACATTTTGTCACATAAAGTCTTGTATTTTAATTTAAAGCCCTAGAAAGGCTATAGCTTGTCACCCTTAACACTTGCACTGAGTCATTTATAATACAGATTTATTTTCACTAATTCACAGTAAGCATGGGCACAATATGTCCTCTGTCTTTTTAAGGAGTCAAACTATTAATTGTTAATAAACATCACAGTCATGGAAGTTCAAGGAATGATTGGCATGTATTTAAAAGAAATAAAATCTAAATGAATTATTAATTAACATGTAGTATTTTCTGATAAGTAATTAAAAGACTCATCAGCAGGAATATACATAAGTATGAAATTTAAATTACCCATATCGTCAAAACCAGTTTTATTAGCATCTTAAAATAAGGCAACATCACCTCCATTTATTATGGTCTAGTCAATTCTGATGTTAAAACATCGTATGTGTTAAAAATGACATTCGTCACAAGTATTGGTCCTAAACATCATACAAAAATGAATAATTTTTTTCTTACAATCAAATAAACTGAAAAATTTTGCACGTCTCCAAGATCAAGTCTTTGGTCACCGTCAGTACTGAGGTCTTTACTAGGAAGAATGAGGGATATGATGGTCCTTTTGGTTATTTCTTTTGTTAATGGCATCTGTTGCACCATAATTCCAAGCTGTCATCTCTCTCTTTTTGTCTCAGCGACGAGAGTACAGGAGTGGGGATGATGACTGAGGTGGCCTGTCGATCTCAATATCAGCAGTGGTGGTGAAATGGGCGGCATCAACAGGTCGACCAGGGACGGCTGAGGAAGCAGCAACATGTGGCATATTCACCTGGCTAATGACGTCCCCATGTGCCGTGCGGACCTGATAAAGGTATCGGTACTTCTTCTGGCGTGCCTCTGCCCTCTGCTCCCGTGTCCTAACCATGCGCTGGGGTCCCCCACTACCTCCTGGACCTCCTCCAGGTCCACCTCCTCCCACCCCTCCAGCTCTTGCCTTCTTCGACGGAATCACTGGGAGGTAGGAGAAAAAAATTTTGTCAAAATATGTTGATAAAAAATATTAACAATCTGACTGGGTGACGAAGGGTGCATGGAAAAATAATTGCATTAAATGCAGGAGTTAATCATCAAATTCTTGGAGAAAATTATACATCCAACTGGGACAAAAATAAAACTGGGCTATAAGTAAACAAACGAGAGAGTTGAAAACTAGCAAAAATGTTTCAACAGGAATATTTATTGATTGGGGACAGGATCAAACAAAATATTTTAGATATGAAAGTAAATAAATATGACAATGATACTACTGCTAGATAGTGTACTATAATATCTATCCCTGGAAAAGATTTTATTAATTTTCCTACTTAAAGTATATACACACACACACACACGCACACGTGCGCGCACACGCACACACAGAGAGAGAGAGAGAGAGAGAGAGAGCCAGATAGAGGGGGGGCCAGCAGGGCCATTTGGCCCGGGCCCAGAAAGGCTCCCAAAATTTATTCTAAAGGTTATATGTTCAATATATATATTCTAATATGTTGAACAAATAACCCTGGCATAAATAAGCACTGATCAACAGTTCAAGGGGAAGGGAGGGTTGGACTATGTAGAGACAGATAAGAAGATAGAGAAGAGATATAGAAGGATAGAAAAAGATAGAGATAGAGATGATCGCTTATCAGCTACAGCTCAAAAATTAAATTTTATTGTCAAGTCGGTGGAGTTTTTTTGCGTTTTTGAACAAAGGAAACTGAGAATAGTGACAGGCATTCTCTTACTACTTACCTATCATACTATGTATAGTGGGTAAGTATTGTAATAGTGAAAAATTCGACTTCCGGTTTTTGATGGTTTTGATGGCTTTTGGAGTGGGGTGGGGTCCCACATTTGTGACTGGCCCAGGCCCCATCTCATATGTATGTGTGTGTATATATATATATATATTTTTTTTTTCAGCCAGAAATTCAAACAAAAAGGAAAGTTTATTGCTAAACCCAAAATGGAGAAACTTGCATTTACAATTCCTAAGGCATTGATTATAGAAAGTACCAGGAAGTTCATTTACAGAATAAAAAGGAACGTTTTCTAATGTCAACTCATTTTTTAACATCAATATGTGATATTGCTTTAGCAGTTTGCTCTGCTGAAATAAAACCTATTTTAAAAACACCCTTTTTGGAATATTCTCTTATGATAAAGCAACAATATCATTAACAACTGATAGTTATAAACTAGATTTAAGCCCTTTGGTAATTCGATTAAAAAATCAGAATTATTGAGTAAATAAAATCAATTCCATTACTCTCACTTGTCCTACGTGACTGATTCATTAGTTTATTCTACTTTTGTTATGATACTTTTTAGTGCATTTTAAACTGTTCTGCTAAACTGAATGTAAGGCAAGTTTTTATATATCACTGATTTAAACAATTGTAAATTTTTTGATTTGGTATTTTATTGATAATAGTAATTTAATTGAAATATCAGTTATTCCAGAGGTGCTCAACCTTTTACCTGATATGCACAATTTTCCCAGTGGCAGAATGTCGATGTCACTTAATATTTGATGTATAAGAAACATAAGTAAGTAAATCCTACCTTTTAATCATAAACAAATCTGATATATCAATTTAAACTGTAATGACATATTATGATCATCATTTTTAATATAGGATATATATCAATTGCAAAAAAATGATATGTTTATTTTAATTGTATGAAGCACAGTGCACTACTTATGAGACGAGGATCTGCCAAAAGTGGCACTTGTGTCATAGGTTGAGCACCCGTGAGTTATTCTTATCCTTTGAAAGCAACGACTATAATGAAATTTTACAAAGATCTCCTACCATAATGGTTTTAATGCCTGCAGAAAAGAACAAAGGAAATAAATATTTTATGCTTAATAAATACAAAGTCAGGTTATATCGTAAGCAGCTTAAAATGTAAGAGTGCATAAAAGTAACTTGGGGATGTAATTGCAAACTAACTCAAAGCATATTATAACAATATAATAAATAAAATGTTAATCTGTAATACTCCATGAAATGTTAAAATGGTGCTGTAATTATTGAGATGTGAGTAAAATATTTACAGGAGTTATCCTTATAGTCCAGTAGACTTGAAATAAAAGTTTTAAAAACTATAAAGGGTATACTCTCATTAGTAGTCAGTTGACTTCGATTCATCAAAGTTATGAATGAAAACCTCTATTGAAGGTTGCATCTTTATTTATCTGTGAAAAGCATCTGTGTTTCTAAATGTGTTTTAAAGTTCTACAAACTTCTACAAATAAATTTAGCAATATCACAGTTATTGATAGACATTGTAGTAGACATATGATTTCTGCCTGACAAATTAATGAAACAATAAAACAAATAAATGTTAATAGAAAATTAAATTTTCCATGGTGCCATTGTACAGATGCCACCAAAATATATAAGTTCATAAACTAACTACTACAGTACTACACACTTCTGTTTATTTGAAAAATTAATTTTCAGAAAATGTTTTCTATGCTGAAAATTTTGTGTTTTACTGCATAACTTTTTATTTATGAAATATTGAGAAGATGATTTGAACTCTAAATACTCATGCATGTATGTGTACCATTTGGAACATATTAATATGGAACTATATGGTACATAGATGAGCAAATTTCACCGAAAAATTACAGCACTATGTAAACAAGTAGACTGTACTAAAAAATTACCTAACTTTTGATACTTAGGTATTAAATCTGAAAGGATAGAATTTGACTAACTTTTCAAACTTTTTGTTTCATAGGAATGAATAAATTATTTCAGTTATATTGTAACACTGCTAGGTAAAAATAAGATTACCTTTTGGTAACATGCAGTTAACTCATTTAAAAATGGCTATCTCTGTGATTTTAATGCCACAAAATGCAGTCTGTGTTATTTTAATGTATTTTTGGGAAAATATACAGAAAATCCAAATACTTAAACAGTATTTAACAATGTTTGCTCACAATATATTATTTTCTTAGACTGGCAAAATTTAATTTAGAATAGATTTTGTACTTGTAACTTTGTTCTTCAAGGTTGGACTATGTGTAGTACCTTTCATTACATGATACCACACATAGGCCTGTTCCTACAGTAGTAGGATGTACCTTTTCTTTTTCCCTTCATTGAGCAAACAACTTACTTCCTTAGTGTTGCTCTTTTCCTGCCACAATGGGGATTTTCTTCTAAGGAATGACATCCCGTTAGCCTCATTACGTTGGAATGAATGTGCATTAGCTTACTGTTTTTCTTTTGAACGCCACATATTTCATGAATATTTCATTTGTTAATCTTATTTGGAATAAAACTTGAATCTTTTTATTGCATTTTTTACATATACAATGTTTGCAATGTGGATAATACTCAGGGCACTCTGTTGCTCACAATCTCCTTGTCTCTCAATAGTACTTTCCTTGTCTTCTAATCAACTTTCAGATGATAGTAAATATACTTCAGAAGTATTAATCACAAGAGAAAGATACTTTCTTCATCAGTACATTCATTTTCAGTTATATTTAGCACTTATGAATCTTCAGGAGTCCTCCTTTTTCATGTTATTGTCTTCAATTGAAAGGAGAAAACCTTAGCAAAATATCCTTTAAGTGGGATAAAAGAGGAAATATTTGTATAGGAAGGTTTCCTGATCCAAGGAATTTAGAGATTGTATATATGATTCTTAGAAGAAACTCAATGCAGAAAGGATACATGAACTGTAAAAGTGGATGCTGCACCGGACGGCATATGCCATGACACGCACTTGAGGGGTTAAATGGCTGATGGATATCTAACATGCACAGAATAATTATTTTTAATGAACATTCCAAAAAATTTATGTTATATTAACAAGTAAAATAAACAGCAGCATAGTGCACATATTTCATTTTATTCACTCAACTTTTAGGGTATAATGTGCAGTAGCATAGGTGGAAGCACATACTTACTCATCATTATAATCTTAATTTTACAATTAATCCTAAAAGATCCAAAAACTTTGAAAACTTCTGCGTGCTGGAGACTCAAATGTGTGTTCATATTGCCATCAAACTGGAGAGCATACAAAATGTGAAGCAACATTTTATGAGAGAAATATCAAAGAGCTGTACATTTTATGATGAATGTAGATGTTATGAAGAGGGCAAATCCATCGATATTTGTGAAAAAGTATACATAAAAAAAGAATTATTTTTGAGAGAGTATGATGTATGACAATCATGCAATGGGGACCAGGCAGGAAATACAGCCAGAATACTTTACTGCAACAGGCCTGTATAGAGAAAATCCAAAGGGCAAAATGCAGATACAAGACAATTGGTGCAAAATCACACATCAGGGCCAACAAGCCCATGGTTGCTTCATGACTCATGTTTAATATAATGTCCACTCCTCACCTCAGATTTTGGGTTGTCCTTGGAATGACTGACTCAATACATCCCTGGACAGTGCGATGTGTCAAGAAACAAACAATTGCTATAAGATTCAAAAAGAAGATGAACCCAAAAGACCAATTGGAGCTGCCCTACCTCCTACAAACGTTACCAGACAAAATGAATGATGAGTCAATTGAAATATGGCAGTTTTTTTTAGCCAGTTTAAACAATGTGAAGTTACAGCCCATTCTAATAACTCAATTGTTTTTATAACAAAATTAAAACTGGTTTAAGTATGTTTATTTTTCAGTAAGAGCCCTGAAAGTTTCATATGTTATTATTGAGACATCAATGATCTGCCAGTTTAACACTGTCAATTATGGCAGATATGATACTTTTAATTCTGTTTTAATTAACCAAGAACATAGGAGAATGTTATTCTTTATATAGGAGAAAATACTTAAAGGAACTCATACTTCAATGAAATCCTCAAAATTAACTTTGAGGTATACATTTTCATCTTGATATTTTTTAAATGGTTATTTATTCAATATTTTCTGTGGCAAAAATGTAGTTGCTGATGTTTTATAAAGTGTAAAAATAAGGGATTACTTTGAAGGATAATTTTAATTAATATATATGAAGGTATGAAACTTACTCTCTTGGTGGTGGATTCCCCTCCCAGTAACTGCCCACTGTGTCACCATGCCAACCACGACAACAAATGGCCAAACTGATAGGATTACCCAGCTGAACCAGCAAGGCTGAAAAGGTTGGTTTGCTTGGTTGTGATGAGTCTTGCTGGTCTTGACAACTACACGAGCCCAGAACCAATGTACCATGGCAAACTTCTCCACAAAATAATCTAGGGAAGTGGATATGATTGCTCCTCCATATACTGCTGTGCCTGCCACTGTCAGACCCTTACGCCAGCGAAGGTTGAGAATGGCAAGGAGCAATCCTGAGCCAAGCAGTACACCTGCTATAGTTAATGGGTTGGTCGTAGGACCAGTTGGAGCACCACGGTTTCCCTCAGGCCCTCGTCTTACTTCCTCAAGTGCTGCCAACACAGCAGCTCCAGTGAAGAGACCGGTGTGGAAGCCCGTCATGAAGAGTCCAACATATTGGACCAACATTGTAATTAAACCGAACAGTATACCTGCACCTAGGGCCACCCCTGAAAAAGAAAATATTTTTAAAATTATGACGGATTAATTGATCACTACCCAATATGTCAGCCATTTTAAATAAATGCAGTGAATATTCTATTAGAATGTGAGAAACTTAAAATTTTGAAGCAGTATAAATTGAAGTAACACTTCTCATTAATATTTAACATTAAAAAAATTCAACTGATGTACAAGTTGTACTTAAGGAAATAATGTGCCTTTAAAAAGATTTCATTATGTGTAAATGTCTAGAATTTTAATTTTGGTATGGTTGCAATGCAATTTTGAGCTCAATTCATCTCCTCCCAATTCAATAAATGAACAAGGTAGCTCCTTCAGCCATACATGAGATGACTGCAACCAATACAAGTTATCAAGATCCACCATTAAATAAAGAAAATTTTAACTTGAAATTGAGAAAAAATCATCTTTTTCATTTGGTACATGGCCAAAATAAGGCTACTTTGATGAATTTATTATTTAAATTTTACTCTTCCAGGCATGGACTATATTTACAGAAGTGCAGGCATTACTGGACCTCAGAAAAAGTAATTGAGCATTGTAAAGAATGTTTTGAGACATATTGACAGCTGTGTATTGGCTTAACATTTCATATTATAGAATAATCTTATCAACAAAAGCTTGAGGGAATGTTTATGCTATCAAGAACTATGTTAAAGAAGTGGCAATTTAAGATCATGCTCGAGACTAAACCATTCTTAAATGGTAAATTTTCCTCATTAATTCCTTTTCTTAAAAATTCACACTGAAGGATTAAAAATTTGGAAAGTTTAATTAAGTTTTGAATACTTAATTTACATTATATCTCCCTTTGTAGATTTTTGTCCATTAGTATTAAAAATTACTGTTCTTTGTTCAGCTTTTTCAAGAAATTTCCTTCTAAAATCTTATATTGGTGGCTCCATAGTGCAAATTTTTTGCTCTCTTTAAAACCACCTCAGTTTTAATAATGTACCAACAGCAAATAAGAATATTTGTCCAATATCATGTGCATTGCAAACATGCTATTTATTTGGTGATTTTAAATTATGACATGATTTTCCATATTCAGCAATAGGGTTCATTAGACATAAAAACATGGAAGATACCACACAACAGTTTATTTGAGGCAATGAGTTAACAGTCACACAGATATCAACCGGAGTTTGGCTTACAGGGTCTTCACAAACAAATAATTGGATTCTTGAATGTACTCGTACAAACATGCCCATGGCAGGATTGAAACTCATGTCATTAGGAGCCGGTAATAGTAATCAACCTCCGATCAAGCCTAGCATGGGATTCAGGGATAAAGCAACGTTTTTAGTTGAGTTATGAATGAAGATGATGATATCATTCTGTCAATTCTTAAATGAAATAAATACTTAACGTTAATACACATTTCATTACGTTGTTCATTTTCACGGTACATATTCTTAAATGATAATGATAAACACATTTTAATGCACTGAAGTAAAATTAGAATTGTTTTACAACAATAGATTTTATAGTTTATTCTATTATTCATGGTTAGACTCTGTACATCAATAAGAAGGGGAAGTACATTTTTTACGCCTACATCTTATGTTATATCATGACTTTAAGGTGGATGATTATAATGAGCCTCTCAATTGAAATGTTATTTCCATTATAAAACATATTCATTAAAAGTTATTATGCATACAAAAATGTCTTAGTTTTGGAGAGATACGATAATGGGTCTTCTAAAATACTTACCAACATTTCCATATGGTGGGAGTAGCTTTTCTTGTAGACAAATCAAGTATACAATGATGGAGCCAAAGATGAACCCAGTAAGGAACATAACAGCCTTGAAACATCGATAACCTGTAAGATACAGAATGCATATTATAATGATTTGGTTTCTAAATTCCTCCCAACAAAAAACATGTCTAACCACCTGAATAATGACATTTCAAACATATATCTACACATAAATATCGTTTAAATAAATTTTTTATATGCGATGAGGGCCATACCCAGAAATTTTGCTGCCAAGGGCAAGTTATAACTTGATGCCTTGTTAATTTCTACTTCCTCCATATGCAGTATACAGAAAGTATTGTTTTCATTACAAAAATTCATGATTTCAAAGGAAATATGTTTTAAGTTCCAGTGAGTAATATTTTCTAGATGATGTCTGGGTGCATGAGTGGGTACGCTCTAACTCAAAAATACTTATCAAACCAGTCAAAAACTTTACGTTTTTGATTTTTGTTAAAACATTATACCATATACGTAATTACTTTATTTATAAAAACAAAATCAGTTACATTTTTGTTTTGCATATAATTTTAATTAGAGTACATTTACTATCACCTTACATTGAACAAACACTCAACAATAACAAAAGAAGCAAAAATCTCTAAATATATATAGGTATATATCAATTTTCCAAATCATAAACCTCAAAGTCAAATATAACTTGATTTACCTACACAATAACAAACAAGAAGGAAAAGTATACTCCATATATGGAATACACAGAGTTTTCAAGGTGTTTTCATGGCTGTAATCCAATACATGACAGAAATAGGTCCGATAGGTAATCATTAAAACTATGGGAAAACAAGATACGAATTTCTGGATTGTAAAAATTGGAATAAACCATCGGTGGACTGCTGCCGCAGACGCCTTTATCGTAGCCGCAATTCACATCACTCTTCTCAACCGTTTTATGGCCGTCGGAGTTATCTTTAATAACAACTAGATTCCACCGTTAAGATGAGCTCGAGATAATTCATTTTTGGAAGTATTTTCACGTGTTTGGCGCGTTTCATGGAACATACTCTTTTTATCTTTCCCGTTTGATTCAATTCGTTCGATAATTCCATGGAGATCTTAACTGAAAGATCAAGAGAACATTTTATAACGGGACGAACGGGAAGGAGGATGAAGGATAAGTGGAAGAAATGTCGGTTCACGACTCTGTTATCCTATTCGCAAAATTATTACAACTGAGCCGTTCTGAGCGACTCCAATAAAACCCGGATAACGTCCTTTCCTTCCGCTCTCCCGCAAAGAACCGGCCGCCGTAAAATTCATTATCCCCGCGTAAAAATAAAAGATACCATGAATCCCCCCTAAGTGCAGTTTGTGTTTTACGGCGATCTCTTATAAAAGCAAAACGCTCCAATGGCTAATTATACTCGGTTGGTTAATTGACGGTTTTGTGGGGGAGAGGAAAAAGGAGAGGTTCGGTTGGGTTGGTGAAAGAGGGAATTGGATGTAGGGCGAGGGGTGTTTGTGGAGGAGTAGAAAGAGGGGCGTGTGCAGACAAGGGAAAAGTTAATATTGGGTCAAGAGGAGGGTGGCGTACGTGATACGGTCGCCGGGAAGGATTGTGTTAGGAGTTTTTGGGGTCCAAGTTCCGGGGACAGATTGTCTTCGACGTGAAAACATGAAGCGTCCGGACATGTTGAACGTCCTTCCCGTGTCTATCACTGCGACGGGGGGTTGCTAAGGAGGAAGCGAGACTAAACTAGAAAGACGGCGGAACCGATCGTTATACAGAGGAAAATATTGGATTTTTCCTGAAATACTGAAACGTGGGCTGTGTACACATTGTTATGATTTTAATTCTGTTCTACCGTTAATTATTTCTATTTTATGTCCGTTTTAATTTAAAAAAATCTTTATCATAATCCTTACTGCTCTCTGAAGATGAGGAAAGTTTTACTCACACGCTGATTTGAAAATTATGCAAGTATCGGTCGCTTTAAAATAAGTCTTTATGATGCACGTGCACCAATAAAAAGGATTCTAGTTACGTTCGTCAATTAACATCGCCAAACTTATACTAAAAAATTTGCACATGATTAATGTCTCATTCACATTTGGAGGTGGGTTAATTCCAAGCGATACAAATCATTACTTAAGTAATTACCGAACGTATTTGTTTAAAATATGGCAAGGATATGCGCCCCTGGCGTATTCATGTGTCTGTATGTGCGTGGGTATGCGCACGTGTTAAATTCGGTCGACCTCACAAAAATGATTTAAACTCGGTGACACATCATAAGAAAAAGGTCGACTGGACTAATTCCGTTGCGGTTTTTAGAACGTAATAATTTGCGACATTCAAACGAAATATATAATTTAACAAATGCATAGCATGTTCCTATTTCAAAGAGAGCGTGACGTTCGATAATTAACCCGCACCGCGATTTTTTCGGATGGGTTTCGTAGCATTTATGGATGCATTCCTGAATAAATCCAGCCGATCCATTCCCAGGCGCTAATTGCCTTTTTTTTTTTTTTTTACAAATTATTTGGCAAAATTCATGGGAAGTTTCACATGTGCGTGTAATTGCCAGCGTATGTATGACCACATGCATGCATTCGAATGTAATTATGGGTTTTCGACTGAGCCTAAATAGCCGGTGCTTAATTAATTGTAATTTGGATATCAACATTAATACTGGAATTAAAAAAAGCATTTCAGCCCGTAGGTGTAATTTCTATGACCCATATTCCTAATTAACTTATTGTTAATTTGCTTCGTCATCATTATCAGTAGTCTGTCTCTAGACATTTCCTTCTTTTTCCTATGCTATTTTTGCCTTAAAAATTGCATTCGATCACATCCTTCATGACTAGGGTTGCCACCTTGCAGAATTTCCAAACTTCGGGTTGAAATCGAAAAATATTCGGGTTAAATGAATTTTGGCACAGCTTTATTTTGACGGCACAGATTTTATCCGTATGCCTAGGGTGTCTCTCGAAAGAACCATATTTATATCTCAGCTGGAGTAAGATCTTTTGAAACTCTCTAGTAGCAACAAAAAATATTCTTGGAAATAATAGTAATTACGTATGCTCCATCACTGTGATTCAGTAAAATGTTTTTCTACATTTTTTAACTTCTTAAAAACTTTGGATTGAGATTCGGTCTGAGGTTGCAAATTTATAAAACGAACAATTTGATACTTCAAAACATCGACACGAGCAAAAAAGTATACATGTAAATTAAAAATTGGTAAATACGTATTAAACTATAGTGTTGCCTTTTTTTAAATATATAATCAATAAAACTGTCTACAAATAAAAAAAGCATTACTTTTTCCCGCACTCCATAACGAATCAAGATCCTACTTAAGGTTGCAAAAAAGGTGAAAGCGAAAAAAATTATTCCTTGAAAGTAATTTGGGCAAAAATTATCGATTTCATAATCAAAGCAATATTTCTTTTAAACGACAAATCAGAAAATAAATGAATAGGGAATATTTTGGTTGATCTTCGGGTCAAAGTTAGCAATCTTTGGGTCAATGTTAGAAATCTTTGGTCTGACATGGAGGAAAAGGAGGAAATCCTATTCATGACAGAGTCCTTCAGGTAACTCCCGATCCACTCCTCCTTCCTCTTTCTTCTTCTATTGAATTATCATTTCCCATCTTCTCTTTTCACACTTCCTCATTTCTTACTTTATTTTCCTCATACTTCTCCACACACGCATTTCAAATCTTTCCAAATATTTCTTCCTACATTTTCGTCCTCGTACAAGACGTTACGCTATGAATTGCTTATCACTAACTCTTGCCTTAATTTTTGCTTCACTTAGCAGAATAGTATGTATTCACTGTCGATATTGGTCAAGTAACGTTTGAAATGGAATAATGTGTCTACTAAAATTACATCACCAAGAGTGGTAGCGGAAGATTTATTTTCGGTTGTTTAACAAATGTGTGTGTTCCTATGAGCGCAGTGACGTCATTATCTATCCTTCCTCTCCCTCGCCTTCGCTCTCACCTATTCCGTGGTCATTCGCCAATTAATCACCTCCCGAACGCCGTTGTCACCACCGTCGCAATTGTCGCGTCGAAGAGGAGACTGTTTTGTCAAGTGGGAAGAATGGACAGCGTGTTTGCGTTGTTTACGATTGACACGAATCTCCCTTCATATAATAGCGACCAAAGGTTTCGTTTTTCACCTAAAAAGTCCTCCGAAGTGTGTAGAGTTCAAAGGTGGTCTTTGTCGCACACCTTTTGTGATTATGTATTACAGTTGGCTAAGTTTATTTTCAACTGGGCGCGTTTGTATGCTCCCCAAACACTGTTATAGGTCTTCGATTCCGAAGAGAAGAAATACAAAAATAGGGATACATTTGGTAAGATAAAAATCGGTACAACGTACATTGTACAAATTTTCTCGTGTACTAATGCGTCGTTTAGTTATCTTTTGAAAAATATGAACTACGTAGATTCGTTATAAACATCAACTTAAATAACTATATGAAATTTGATGAAAATTGTATTAGCCGTTTTTTCGATAATCCAATTGTTATTGAAGTTGGCCAAGAATAAACTAGCCTTATATTAATTCTTTGAGAAAAATGAAATATGTAGTATTATCTCAGACGTAAACTCAAGTGACTGTACGAAATTTGATCAAAATCATTACAGCCGTTTTTAAGAAAATCACATTGTTGTTAAATATGCCTGGAGTAAACTAGCCTTATATTCATTTTTTGAGAAATTTGAACTACATAGTATTATTGAAGACGTAAATTCAAGTAAATTTACGAAATTTGATCAAAACCGTTAGAGCCGTTTTTGAGAAAATCAAATTGTTGTCAAAAATGCGTAGAATAAACTTCCCTTAATTATTGAGCAAGGTTTATTCATAGCTTTTATTCGGTATGATAAAATGCCTAAATACGAGATTTCATTCATTTTCGCTCTACCGTTTAAGTTCTAGAGCCGCGAACAGACAGACAGACAGCACTGCGAAGACCACTTTTTCGGACTCGGGTACACCTAAAATGTATATTTCCATCAAAATCTCGAGGTCGAATAATACTCTCAATATACAGTAAAACACCGCTATACGTTGCCCCGCTATACGTTGTTTCGCATATACGTCGCCAATCAATTAAGGAACATGTTTCGTTATAAGTTGTGTAGCTTCGCATATACGTCGTTTGTGAAATACTAAAAGCAAAATTTCAGAAATTCCAATTGCGGTGCATAAATTATAACTATAACAATAAAAACCCTCTATTCGGCTTTTAATTTCTTGTTTATTATTATTTATATGAATTACTTTAATTTCATGTTTATCAATTCGTGTAAAATCATACTCAGAATAAACATTTGCTGTCGATGTGTTTGAGAGATCACGATGGGTTAGGTGGTTCACAAGATACACAGGGGATACAAGAGACTGTCTCAATTTTAATGACGATGTGTAAAAACCTATATCTGAGCGACAGTCAGCTATAAGAGAGCTTTGTGAACAGTTGTGCCTACATTTTGTATGTTTACGTTCGCGTTGATATCTCATGAGATATTGGATATACTTTGGATTGCGAAATCTGCTTGAAAAGTACTCTAAAGTGCGTATCAGTGTACGTGTAAGTAAAGAAACAATTTTTGTGCTTCATCACACTATAGACAATTATTTTCGGTGATTTCTGAATTTATTACTGCAATTGGTTACTCGTTGTTACGATTAAATGTATATTAAACCCTAGTAGCAATAAGTGGTAAACACTTAGTGGTAACATAGTATGTCCAATGAACTGTATTGATATATATTATTTGGGAAACAAATGTGTCAAAAATATCCGCCAGGAACGTAACCCCTAACTTTTATCATAGTTCTTATGGTAATCTTTGTTTCGCTATACGTTGTTTCGTTATAAGTCGCACTTTTCAGGAAGGCATCTTCGACGTATAGCGGGGTATTACTGTACTTCGTATATGAGAAAGTAAAAAAGTTCAACGAAACGAATTTTTTCGATTCGTGAAAACTTATAAAGTCGCACGTTTAAATTATCTGCAATTGAGATACATCTATATTTAAAATTTACGCAGGGATTCTTCAGACTTTCGGATAGAAGAAGGTGCAATGACTGCCGACGATGCGAATCTAGTCCGTTTCTTCCGGATTTAGGCTCTCCGACCTCATTACTCACAAAGTCAAAGACAAATATAGTACCTACATACCACTGGCGGTCACCCCCCTTCCCCCTATTGCATTACCCTCCACCGACTGCACTCTTAAATCTATTACGTGCAAAATTCCTTGAGTATGCGCCACAGATTGATTTTCGTAGGCCAAGGTATAGAAGGATTCTGACAAGGGTTGAGATTTCCAGAATAAAGTTTCGTCGTTAGTAGAATATTCAAGAGGAGGGAGGGGAAATTGGGACGATCACCCTTTGAGAAATTTCTGAATCCACCCCTGTTGCATACGCAGTTTTACTTTCAACCCATACTAAATATGTTCTCAAAAGGTTTTCCAAGATGCGTTTTCGATTGTTTGTTTTTAGCATCATAATGTTTATATTATTAGTTTAGGTGGGAAATTGGAGGAGAAGAGAGAGGCCAGGAGGAAGGTGCGTATTATACAATGAGCCGAAGTTTATTATTGTTTTGTCATCCTTTTCTCAAAGTTGCCAGAGTTTGCATCCAGGGCAATTTCCTCTTCGTTCACGCAGTTTGCATGTAAAATATTCCCAGGAATATTTCCGATTTTTATCCACGGAACGGGTCGGTTTTCTCTTACTTTCGCTATTTTGCGGCGAACATTTTTCTCCATCCGAATAAATAATTTAATCAATACCTCATAGATCATATAAGTGATAGGGAGAGAAACATGTTTTTTTAATTGTTCTTCATCAAAGCAATATTTTTCGCAACCGATGAAAACAAAAGAGCAACATGTACTTTCGAACCATAGGTATTCATAAGAACGTCTGTAAACCTTCGCCGTGTTTATTTCTTTTTTCCTATCATTCTTTCCTTCCTTTTGTCTTCTCTTGTAAGCGTAATTGAAACGGACGGACGCCTACTGAAATATTATATTAAAATACCTTCTCAACTTATGCCTCTTCATTAGGGTGGACCTTAGTTACTCTTGGTGAAAATTTTTTTTCGAAATTTCTTTCATGCGACCTCCCCAAGTTGTGCCATTTGGTGAGAAAATAATTCCTACAAAAGCGCAAATTGATCGGGCAACGGAAACACGTGCCATAACCGACTTTTTCATAAAAAAATTAAATTTCACCAAAAATAAAAAAATACACACTACATCAACTTTATTGATCACTAGATGTTATTTTAAGCAAAAATGCTGATTATAATAGCTTATTATAACAAAAACAATTGTTTATTAATAAGTTTAAAAATTCTTTTAATCCAAAATTTAATAATTTTTGTACTCGGCATCATTTTCAGTATGGTATTGAGAAAAAACAAAAAGAATTGAAGTGTTAAATTGTTTTGTGTATGTACATTTAATTATTTATTGTTATTAACAATCATGTAAGTACTTATCAGCAAAAGTAATCGTTATAAACCATTAAAGTCGAATTTATATATAAAGGGAGGAGGAGAGAAAAAACAGTGTAATTCAGGGTGAAATGATATAACCTTTGTAATTAAAATCTTTCCTTAACATACTCTTATTAACATTAGGATAACGCTGCTTGTAATCGGTTACAACTTGTAAAATAAACTGCTTTTTCGCTTCACTTTTTCTCAAACAATCATTGTAGTCTTTCATTAATTTGACTCCTCGTTCAGCAATATCATTGACAACTTTTATATCATTTACAATTTTTAATGTGGTTTTAAAATTATCATCCGTTGCCCACATTGACGGATCTATAGACATAAAATCTGTTGTTATACTAAATCGCTCAAAAAATTTCTTCGATTGAACAGAAATGAAGTTTTCTACACCATAATGTTTATATCGCCCTACATCTTTAGGGGAAATGGTTACTTTTTTAAAATTATCGTCGGATTCATTATTAAGGGCTTGAACCATAAGTCTTTTAGTGTTAATTGAAATTTCGCTGTCAAAAAAGGATAGTGCTGCATTTTCGGTTGCCAAATACCATAAATTGGGTACATAATATTTTAGTTGCTACATTACTTATAGCTTCATCAACATTTTTGTATTCGTCAAGATCTCGCAAGAGTTGGAGATCTTGACGGGGAGCTATTATCGGTACTGGGGCCCGAATCCACGCCTGGATATATAAATTCTTCCGGACTCATTTTAAATTGATTTCAAAATAGATATATTTTAAAACAATATATATAGCCTTGGCCATCCATCTGGCATGGTGGAAAGCGCCAGGGATTCCGAATGAGATCCCACCAAAAGGAGTTCCACCAAGAAAAATAATCATTAATTCCTTGTAATCTTCCCTCCGCTGCACCTCTCGCAAACTTTGTAGCGAAAACTCGATTTTTTCCTTTACATCTTTGATGGCCACAGCCGTACGCGTACGCGGGAGCCCATGCGCAATATTATACACTGAATTCAATGATAAAATCAAAAGGTTTCGAATAAATTGTTTAAACTTATAAGTGAATATTATTAAACTAAGAAATGATACTTTTATTAAATAATATTAACTTTTTTAGTGAAAATGTTAGAATAAAGTTAACTCTGAAATTAAAGTGAAATTACCAAAATTTCAAAACTTCAAGTCAATTGTGGCACGCCTTCCCTTTGTCCGACTGACTTCTCATTTTGCAGAAATTATTGTTTCACCAAATGAAACAAATCTAGTGGGTCGCGTGAAAGAAATTTGATGGTCGGAAAATAAGGTCCACCCTACTCTTCATGTGTGTCTCTTGACACATAAAGAGGGCTAAGGTGAGAAGTAATTTTAATTTAATACGTCACTTCTACCCGTGATAGGGCGTAAGTATATATGTATGTAACGGGATTACTAACAATACAATAAAAAATAATAATACATAATGTTAAATTTAGGCGGTGTCATAGCAAGGTTGATCGGCGCCCGGGACAAAACGGAAAAATAACGCCCCCAGATTTTAGTATACACAATATCATTATTTGCAACTATGTTCCATATAATGAAAATGTATAATTTAAAGCAATATATACCAAAATTTAAAGGGAAAGAGAGCTATCGAGACACGAAGAAGATTGCGGAAAGTGCTAATATGTGAAGAACCAGGTTTAACTACAAATAATCACGGACCTGTCTACGGACAGTCCATATATGATGATGACGATATCAAAATTGCAACTATAAACCATTCAAAATATTTTTTATGCAAAATATCGACAGACGAACCCATGTGTTGGCGTTTATGTGCTTCAGAACCCGTGGCAGTCGCTCACACCTCACTCGCTATGGCACTGAATTTAAACGACAAACAATTCTGAGTAGTTCATTGATCCCCGAGGGTCTCCGAAATTTCCCATAACCCCGAACACGTTCGCTCGGAAGGATAGTCGAATTATCACTCGTCATTCGAGTCTGCGATCGACAGTAACTCGATTTGGTACCGGTGTAACCACCAAATTTTGGTAACGCTCTCAGACTTCATCAAAGGAATCTTCGTCGGAATAGTTAACTCGCGGCATAAAAATTGGCGAAGAGTACTTCTCCATTGAGTTGTGTGGAACTTCTTATTACATGAGACTCCCAAGTCATCTCGATCGGCAAATCTCTCAGTAGTTGGCTCACGCTTTCCGACTGGAATGGAAATCGTATTCACTCGCAGCATAATAAGGTAATCCGATGGTACGATCTGAGGGAAAAATTCTGTGCGCCCAATGAACGCAAATGAGACAATAAAGCTGTCTTTTGGAGAGAATATTTCCAGAATTTTTAGGCGAGCATCGACTCTACGATGATAAGTTTCAGAAAATGGCATCAGTTTCATGACGAAAGAATTCATCTTTTCATATCATTCTTTAATCATGCATAATGTTAATGGGCTCAAAATGAGAAATCCTATTAGTTATTAAATCTTAATCTGCTGTAACTGGAATTGTAGAACATATGTAGCAAACATTAGAATTTGGCAATTGCAATTTAGAGTTCCACACAGTAAATGTAAAAATGCTAAAAAGTTGTGGTTGGCAAAGATGTAAATACTGAAATCATCTGAAAAGGATGACATTTAAAGGGAGCGACGGCTCTCACGAAAAAGGAAGCCCTGAGCAAATGATGACGAAAGATTAATCCGTTTAAACCCCAACTTATACTCCACAAATGTTATTTTTCCACTCACTGCAGTCCGAAAATTTGTCTTCTGACTCATCTTCGAGACCATTCGTTTGATAAATTTGCTCGGTTTCAAAGTCAAATCGTACTCTGAAAGGTACTTTCAAGGTTTAAGATGATTTTTTTAAACAAAAAGATTCCATACAATTGGTTATTCATCTCAACCGACGAACTGGCGCACGCACAAAATCGTAAGCATTACAGCTAATTAATTTTTTGATTTAACAGACGTCGATATTCTTAACAAGCAACCACGATTCCGCACAAAACCGCTAAAAAGAGTCTTCGCCAGATTACAAAAACCAGATCCACCTAGACGTAAACTGAAACACGAAGATTCCTCAAAGTAAAATACTGACAATAAAAAAGTGCGGGAAGGATATTACAGCTTCGCCGCCACAATATCACCGAAATTTTTCGCTTCTTTAACTATCTCTTCCCTTCTTCTCCCTCCTCCAAAAACCCTTCCTCAACGGCCAGCCAATCAGGGGACACCTCGCCCTTTGCAATCTCCCTCCACGAAACAGGAAGGCGTTACAGAGGATCAGTGGCGTTCCTTTCTCTCTATCTCCTACGACACTTGAAGTCATTCTTGGGAGTTGAATTGCTTTTGAGAGGAGGAGAGAGAACTCGTATACGAGGAATTCGGATGTTGGAAATGGAAGTGGGCGTGGGAGGAGGGATGGAATGGAAGAGAAGGGACGGAAGGCTTGCGCCTATGGAGATGGAGAAAGGAAGTAGACAGAGGGAGAACAAGGTGAGAGTGGCGCAGGATATTATCCCATAATACCTTTCCTCCCCATCCTCGAGTAATCCTCTTTACGACTGGGTTTAAACGCAGGAAGGAAGGAGGGCAAGAGGGGAGGAGGAGGGTGGAGTTGAGGGGGGAGGGGAGGGAGAGGACGGACGTAAAACAACGGACGGAAATAACTCATTCGTAAGATGAAACACGGTACTCGGGTAAAAAAAAAAAGGAAACGGTTTGTCCCGGGATTCCGGATTAAAACGCGTCAGACTTTGTTTCTATTGTCGCTACGGAAGGAAGCGCAAGGTATGGTTTCACGTCCGACAAAATGCGCGAGAGATGACTGTCGCGGTTGCGTCATCGACGGATTCTCGAGAGAAATCAGCTATCCGTCAGAATGCTGGATTAATCTATTGATCCGTTTGAATCAAAATTTCAGACCGATTAGAATCGTCATAGGTAGTCAGGTCCGTGATTATTCATGGTTCTCCATGTACTCCTATTTTCCGCAGTCTTCTTCATGTCTTGATAGCTCTCTTTCCCTTTCAAGTCGTCTACCAGCTGAAACCTTTTCCTATATAATATAAGAATCATTTTTCGTAATTTTTATGGACAAAATAAATTGATGGGTGTAACCTACGGAGGAGCGCAGATAATGGGTATTGATAAAGAGGGGCACTCGATAGAAAAACACTGCCAACTCCTGCGATAGGACAAGGGTGGACAAACTTTTTACGAGGAGAAAGCGCATGAACATCTGCGAGCATCGTACTAGCTCAGTATTTGGACGGTTCTAAGCTCGAAGAAACAAAATTAATATTTTAAAGATAGAATTCGAATCCATGTCGAATTATCTACAGTTTTGAGAGGAGAGTGAGAAGGAGAGGACGAGGAAGAATAAGAGGGAGGAGAATGGGAGGGAGAAAGAGAGTGAAAGTGAATTCCATTCCTTGCATTGCCAAATGTCTACAATGTAGGTTGTTATGTAACTGCAATATTTGTTCTGCTGCGAGTTTTTATTCAGTTTCCTTATATTTTTGAACCAAAAAAGATATATAAACTTAAGAATAAATTAATCTTTTTAAATATCCACAGTGAAAAGAAAATAAATGATATTTTTAAAGCATACCCTTTTATGAGAGTATACATTTCATATAAAATAAATATTCACAACTTTGACCTCTCATTAGGAATGGAAGTATAGGTATTTGCGTTTGCCTAATTCCCGAGTTGATTTATTTAGTCGTAATCTAAAATAATAATACACAATAATAATACACAATAATAATAATAATTTAAAATCTAACTTCTTCATAATTTTGTCTAATGTTTACCACCTATGGGCATACAGGCAATGTTTTGTTGTGATTTGGAGGACTAAATTCTTTTTAATACAGGTATACTACCTCGCCTTTCACGGGAAGGAGAATATCGCGAACAGCGAGGAATTACTGTACCTCATTAAACTCATATACATAAATTAATACGACACCACCCCAATTATGGATATCTTTATAATGTTGTAGATCAATGTTCTAGAGGAAAAATATAAAGATAAAAACGGATTAAGCCATGACAGCGATTGGTCAATAAAGGTCAAATGTATAGGGGAAGTGGGCGTGAAGGGAAGAGGAGAGAATGAGTAGAAAAGAGAGAAAAGGGAGAGAGATGGAGAATAGGGAAGAGGAAGGGGGAGAGAGGTCTGTGGAAACGAGAGCCTATTATCGCCCGCTTCCATTTGTTTTTCTGTGGAATATTTTCTCTTCATCTGAAAACCCATCCCTCGCTCCAAAAGTCCATTCGTCCATCCGAATGGTCGAGGACCTTCAAAATCAATTATGATCCCACGCAATCATCCGAGTTTTTCTTTCTTTTTTTTTAAAGCCGCCCGACCGATTTCAAAGAGGCATTGTTATCTATCCATGGCAGCCGAGTGTCCACGCGCATGCGTGACTCGAAAGAAAAAAGGTCTCGCTCTGTTGTAAAATGAGTAAGTCTTTTCTCCCGTGACCTCACAATATAAATTTTTGTCTGAGTCAAACAAAATCTTTTCAACCCCTATTTTAATAATAGCTTTCGTATGCAATTATGCCACGCTGTCATCGTTAGAGGCAACCGTATTGTTGCTACCTTCACGAGATTACATATACCAAATTGGATTTAGATATGGGATAGAATTAAGTGCTTACCTAAATAACGAATATGAGGCGTAGATTGCACTTAAGTAATAACGAATGTGTTTTTACATTGTTTATACGCGCATTAAAAGTACAGTTATTAGCGTAAGATTTAACGCAATAAATAACTGATGTGTTTGTGCTTGATTAAAAATGTTTTCCAGCTGTTAACACTAAAGTGTTCTATTTTATAAGAAATTTGGAATTTTGTTTATTTATGTTTAGAAAGGTCTTTTGGATGCGAATTATTAGTTTGATATTTGATAGCCATTTATTATAAACGAATTCGTTACTCATTTTACTTGCATAACTACATTTATTTATTAAATCTTATCCCTGATAGAAAGATTTTCAGATGTTCGTTTTATCAAGCCACTAATATGACGGGATTTTAAGGAAATGAGTAACGTTTATTTCGCAGGGATCATTGTACGTTGACAATGAGTCTTGAATTAATTTTTTTATGTTACTATTTGGAATTAATGCTTAGCTAAGGTCTACATACTGAACTCTTTTAATTTTAATTTATTTTATTTTTTTTAGTGCTAAATAGTTTAAGAATTATTGTGCGTTTCGTGCTCTTCCGGATGGCCTGTTTATCCACTTGGATCAAACTGAAAGCAAGCTATTGTTTAGATTTTCATACTGAAATAGTTTTTATACTTTCATAAGAAAAGGAATTTCGATTAGCGACCGAGATAATATTGGCTGACTGACAAGGAATTTCATTATTCTTCGACTATTCTTCAGGGATATGGATCAACGCTGTCTGCACTGTAGACATCTCATAGACTTGTATAATTATGGGATCGTTCCAGAAAATTTAAAAAAAAATACGATTCGTTTGCTCATTTGAAGGAATAGCGTTAAAATTTATTTTACGCTGTTGTTACCGAGAGTAACTGATTATTTTTAACTTCCTCTAAAAGAGAGTTAGAAGGGTACGGTAAAAATTCAGAGAAATTGTTTTGAAACCCTTGATTTATCCAGCCCATCTCAAACCTATAAATAAATACAACGACTAATAAATATTTTATGGGACGTTACCTCGCAACAAAATTTCGACGTGACTGCCATTCACCAGATTAAAGCTGGCAAATGCAACACAGCAGCGTTTATGCTCAAATTCATTCTTAATTATCGGTCTTTTCAAAAATAAAATAATATACACCGCCTCACTTCGCGTGACGGAGCCTTCGCGTGAAGAAAATGAGCTCCGTTTCGGTTCGCTCATTGATCCTCATTTTTTTCCCCTATACGTCCCCCGTTATTCCATTGTTCTGCGAGACGTCCGTCTGCAACGCCAGCCGTCGGCGAAACAAAACGGCGATCCGTCTGGAAAGAATCGGCGCGCGTTATGCGAATGTGAATAGTGGAAGAGAGAGAAAGAGAAGGAAATGGGATTCTCAAAGGTGGGTCTCAAAAGGCTTAAGAACGGAAGGAAGGGGGTGATGGAGAGTGGAACGAAGAGGTAATCGCGAAACAAGAGAGGAAGCATAGAGGTAAGATGTCAGAGGGCGTAGATCGAAGGCTAATATAGGTGGCGTTAGGAGGGAGGAAAGAGGGAGGATAGGATGTTGGGAGACAGAGTGATAGGACGGAATAGAGAGGGAAGAAATGAGGATTGCAAGAAGGAGGAGAGAACAAGAGGAAGGAAGAAAGTTAAGAAAGCATATAGATAGGAAGGACGAGAGGAGGAAGAGATGGGATGAGAAGGGGAGAGAGGGGATTATGGGAAGAAGCGGAGGATGGATGGGAGACGGCAGAAAGGAGGGAGGAGCGGAGGGAGGGAGGGAGGGATAAAAAGAGAAAGAAAAAAGACGGAGGGTAAAAAGAGGAAGTGGAGAGATGGAGGAAAAGGTAGAGAGGAGGAATCGCAATTTGTTTGAAAAAATTATGTATATTCGGGATTTGTTGAAAGTATAATTGCCTTACTAAATTTAACTCTACGTAGAAAAGATTAAGAAAAATACCTATGTTATCGAAACCATTCTGAGAAGAATCCTGTGATCTAATTTGATTATCATATGATAGAAAACCGTTGCCAGAAAACACGCAAGCACAAAAAATCTGCACACGTTGAAATATAATTCAGTAGCAGCGAAAAATATGCATAAATGTTTTTCGAGTTATAATGAAACCGTATCTGCTTCTGTCATTCTCATAGTATGATTTTATGAATCAATGCGAATTTCTCCTCCCGATTTCGATTAATCATTCGCCAGATACTCAGGATGACCCTATGGTGATTTTAAAGGGGCCATCGTCCATGATTAGGGAATGCTTTGGGTTCCAGAGAGTTTAGTTTCTCTATTTGATGAACGAACTAGTGGGTGTGAGATATTTTTCGTTTACCTTATAAAAATAGTTAAAATCGAGTTTCTAGTTAATAAAACTGAATACGTTCGGAATTAGCTTAATAACAGATATCAAGTCCAAAAAGCGAGAAATTTTTTAATGAAAAATGAAAAGTAATTACTCTTATGACTATAAAAGGCTTAAAGCTCGCCAAATAATTGCCCGTTTCGCCATCTAAGAACCAGCTAACAAATAGTAACTGTTAATGGACAACATATCATTTTATATACTACGTAAAAAATTCAATTATAAAGAAAGGAGTTAAATATGCTTAATTATTACCGTAATGGAATCGAGTAAGCAGCGGATCTGAATGCAGGAGTTCTTTCTAAACGAGAACGAACATAAAATATTTTTATCTGCATTTTAAGAAGGCAGTTGGACTATAAAAATTTTAAAATTCTTATCTTTAACCGATTTCTTTACTTCTCCTTTCTTTTGGAACTTAATGTTTTATGGTTTTAAACGTGTATTATGTACATACAATAGAAAGGGTTAAATAATTTATATTAGAAAATCCTAGTAGATATAATTTTATGATGTGAAGGGGGTCATTACTGGAAGTGCAATAAAATACACTATAATATTCCGATAGTTTAGCATCTTTAAATATTACCGTAAGACGTCTTTCATTCCCATCCGTCATTTCTGACAGGCACCCATGCCAGGGTTACAGAGAAATGAAAAAATCTCACAGCTACACGTAAGTTATTATAAATTAAAAAAACAACGAAATTTAGATTGCAAGCATGATGACTGATTACAATCCAGATTTATATCTTCCTTCCTCGTGTGACGTATCCACCCTCAGACAATTGTTTTTTTAAAATTCGCTTCGTCTCGGCGCCAATTGAAGTTTTGCACAGAAGAACTACTTGAGATGCGAGCGTTCGAATCAGTATGAGACCGGATGGTTTTGAATGTGTGGCGTCGCGGAGAAAAGGAGAGAGAGAGAGAGAGAAGACAAGTAGAGGGATAAAAAGAGAGAGAGAAGGAACGACCGAAAGAAAGAGATTTCGCGCCAGGATAAGAACAAAACATTACAGAAGAGAACACCACGCATGCACACACACACGGTCACGCTCACCATCCTTACGCGCATTGTTGGTATATACATATCCGCCCGGTGAGCCCTGTTGGAAGACTGCTTTTTGGGTGTGGAGTGTGAGGGAGGACAGGAGGGCGGAGAGAGGGGGAGGGAGAGAGAGAGAGAGGAAGGAGAATGGAGAGAGGGTATGAGGAGGAAGTGAAGGAATTGGACGGAAGTATGGAGCGTGTGGGAACTGGGGTATTGAGAGTGGTATGAGGGAATGGGGAAGGAGGGGGAGTGGGGGGAGGGGGAGGAAGGCGCGTGAGAAGGTATGCGTCTCACACAACTGCTCCCAACAATGATCTCCGCCACTGTGCGGAAACCGCTTAAAATCCCTTCCCTTCTCTCTTGCATAACCTCTTAAACCGCCGAACGAAGGCATGTTTACGCTCCGACAATGGGATGCTCGACATTCTATCCCAACGTACGCAAGAGCCTCTGTAATCCCGCCGGTTTGGCTTAAGAATTTACCTCTTCTCGGCGTTAAAATCGGGATAATTAGTGTAACGTGTCCTTATTTTATGTCCAGGATGATGCATGACGCGATCTGGCGTAACAGATAAAAAAAATCCATCCTTCGGTGACGTTGCTGTAGTAAATTAGGATCGGTCGTTGTGTCAGGCAATCATTTAACTTTTCCTGTGCGAAAGATAAAGCCAGCAGTAGAAACGAAGCACATTCGAGGGCCGCTGGTTTGAATCTTGTCACAGTTTTTATGTTTAATATATTTGTTGGTGCAGTCAATGTAATTTCTGCAGCTGTGAGTTTCTTTCGTCATCTGCACAATTTATTTTAGTGGATTGCAATTAAACCAGGTGTATGACGCATGTTTATTGGATTCATAGCTGTCGCTCAGCAAGAGAGAAGCCCGGGGCCCACTCTTTAGGCAGACAGACAAACAGACGACATCGTTTGGGCGAAATTGAGACTATAGAGTTCCTTCTTACATTTCTGAAAGAGATTGACTGTAAAAGTCTTGGAACAAATGTAACCCTAGTGCTCGCCAATGAACAGAACACCAGCGATAGGAAATAAGATTAGGTGGAAGATGGAACTTCCTAGTCGCAATCTCGCCCCAAAGAATCTAATCTTATCTATAGCGCGTATTAATTCGAGTAAAAATCTTGCGAAGATTTGCATCACGCGATGGAACGCCATTAAGAAAAGAGGGGCTAAAACGACCCGATTGCATCCATACTATTCAAGCCAAAATAAAAAAATTCTGTACAAGATGTAAGACGCGCACCTCTAAGCCCTGGGGCAAAATTTCTTAGATATACGGCCCTGATGACATCCATATAATCATTGTTTTATTTTTATAAAACTTGTGTATTTAAATCTTGTTCATTTTCTTAAAAGTGTATGCGATAAACGCTACGATTTGCTGTTGCATTCGGACCCGCTAATAGTATTGATGCCTATCCTGCACTAGAACAATATGTCACAACGTTGTTACTTAACAATTTTCTCGGTTCTTGTTATTGACAAGTAAAATCGTTATACGTACTTAAATTATAATGTAGAAAAAAACAAAAGTAATTACTCTTCTAAACTACCGAAAATTTTGTGTAACTTGAATACAGTATACGGATAATACGATAATTTAAAAAGCACAATTAAACATGAGGCCTAGCGATGTGGGGTTTAAGACTAATGCAGCTAACAAAGCTGATTTCAAACTGAAAGAAAGTAAATCCATGATTCGTGTAGTACCTATTTCCGTATCACTTTATGGGATCTCCGGCACGATTTAATACATTATTTCTTATAGGAATATAACTAACGAATAACGCTGTTTCAGTTTTGTTATCGCTCCATTTTCGTAGTCAAAGTGCATTGAGTGGAGAGGGTGCGTGTATTCTTATGCTCCACAAAGTTTTCTTCGAGCTAATTGTTCCTCAGTCTTAAATTGATATTTTATTTTCTAGGTTTCCTTCCTATTAAAATAATAGGAGATGAAGTATTAAAAACAGCGTTTATAACAACATAAATCTACAAGATCTTTTTTGTGACACATGATGAATCAAGCAATCGCTCAAATTTAACTTTTACAGATAATGTTGAAATAATTGCAGTTTTAATGTACCAAATAGTTCTACCAAAGTGATGAAATAGTAGTGTACTAATTAAATGAACTTTTATATTCTCCCCAAGAATAATTCGCAGAATTTGCATTAATTTGTCTTCTAAATCTTAGTGATTTCTGATGCAATTCATCCCTTTGTGATTGCCGCCATATAAGTTAGTAGCCCCAGAAGCAACATACGTATTTACTGAATGATTAACTTGCAATGCTACTTGCAAAATAGCCTCCACAGGTAAACATTTATGCATAAATCCTAATGCTTTACAAATTTAGCTTTATGTATTTGGTATCCCTAGCCAGAAAGAGAGAGGTAGACATCACGAACGTTGAGTAATGAGGGTTGAGCAAGGGATAAAGGGAAAATGGATGATCTTGAGCCTGGCGTCGACTGGATTTAGCACCTTCAGAGCATTAAGATGAATTGGAAGGATATGACGGAGATTGTGTGTTTGTGTGTGTTAAATGGGTTGGAAGTGGTTAAATTTGAGGGATCTCGTGAGAACGTTTTGGGGAAATTGAGGGAGGAAGGAGAAAGGAAGGGGCGGGGGAAACGAAGTGTCAGGGTGGGGCTGGTTGAAACGGAATGGCTTTGCGGAATATTAGACGGAGGGGACGAGGATGACATAACAAAATGATCTTCTGAGAAACGGAGGCTGTCTCTCAAACAGTAGGGTGCTATCCACCACTTAAAAGATCCGCAGCAGTTGGATTTTCGTTTTGGAACAACTATCACGAAATACGTGAAAGTAATGAAGGGCGCTTTTTCTGACCATCCCATCAGAATGCTGCATTTCACTTGAATGATACGTAATTATTCTTGCTTGAGAAGAGTATAGGAAGGATAGGAGAATTAGGTTTATGTGTCATGGTATATTCACATCTTCCTCTTCCGAAACATTCGGTGATATAATGGGAAGTTTTCGGTATTATCCGAACTGACAAATAAGTGTTAATTTGAAGAAAACAGCTGTGACGCTACCGCATTAATCTTAAGATACTTCACGGCTGGTTTTTTCTATAAAGTGGTATGATCGGTGACAATCTGTACATAGCATGACGTGGAGTGATCCTTAGCTTTTTTATAACAGCAGTTAAGTATCCACTAAACTAAAACTTCCGGTTAAAGGTGAAGGAGCAATTTAGTGGAGTAAAAAAAATGAAGATTGGTCCCCTGTCTTCAGAAATAAGTTACTTAACAATAATGGGAACTATGGAATATGTTGTTAAAGCTAGATTGGGTGGTTTCGTTTTCTCCTGATGAAATAAGGCTTATCAGATAATATTTAAATTTGCTACTACAATGCGGATTAATTAACCATGCAAGGATTTCGCGTGTGACCTAACGGATTAGGGCTAGAGAAATCCTCAAAACTATCGTTTCCTCAGGATGCATGAAACGGAAACTCGATCGATACTGTTATCTTTGATAAATATTTCTCTACCTCGTCGCTTCAAAGGAATCTTCACAAACGTTCAGTGCTGATATATGAAGAAAAATATGAGTTCACCACCCATTAACTTTTTATTTTTGGGACCAATTAATTGAAAGGAAAAGGGCCCACTTGATGTCATGAGTATAGAAAACGGCGACATGCATGCACGACACCATCCAGATCCGGTGAAATCGATGCGCCGAGGCGCAGCGCAGTGGACCTATGCGTTCCGTGACTCGTATGCATTTAAAACGTGGACGGAAGAGATCAATCTGATACAGAGTATCAATTAATTATCGCCATTAAAACGGAACAACGCTAATAGAAAAGCATTAAAGCGAGTATTTCGAAAATCAAGACTTTAAAGTCCAAGTATTAGTATTTCAGGGTTCTTCGAATAAGAACTCTCTGCTATAAATATTATATAGAAAAAAGTTCCTGTTCGATAAAGATTTTGTAGTTGATAATAAAAAATAAGTTTTAATTGTTGTAAACTAAGCATATTACAGTAAGAACAGACCAGTCTCCAGAGTTGCATACAGCTAGGGCTCAAAAACTCGTGTGCTGTAATATAAATTGCTATACAACAATTCTGTCTTTTACTGTAGCATGAAGTTTAGTCTTGTGTCTGCACTTGTATTTTTATATTTTAGCCTGGCCCGAAGGCCAGTTTATCACGCATTTAATGATGGTAATGAGGTTGAAATTTGCATGTCACGTTAGTTAGTAAGCTTGTTACCATAAACACTGGATGTGAAGTGTCATGCTGATTTCCTTCGGGGTATTCGGGGTATTCAAATGTTGGAATAGTTTCCGGAGCGTAAATTTCACAGTCGCATAATTGAGTTTTAATGAGAGTAAGCTGTAGCATAACACGGAATTTAACTCATAAAATTTTCACATAATTAATTCATTGCTGTGAATACTTGAATTCATTTACTTATTTTCCAATATGTTACTGTGGTAGGACTCTATGAAAATAACGTACATATCATTTTTCAACGGATTATTCATTGGATTTTTTACGATTTACACAGGCATGTTTTAATAAAATTTTCTTAATTATCTTTACACGTGCATTACTAGATGTTTGAATTTATCATTCGGTTCTAAAACCAGCTCAGTCATTCCTTCCATCTAGGTAAATTAGAGCGAACGAAATTAAATAGATGAAGAGCAGACAAATATCAACTAAGAGCAAAGTTTCCTCTCTCTAAAGGCTGAATGAATGACCTTTTCTCTCTCGTCCGTTTGAAGAAAGAATAAACACAACCTTTTTCATGCATAAATAGGGAGCTATAGCTTTTGAGTAGAAAAGTACCAGCTTTGAAAGTAATATAAATAAAACATAATTTACAAGCTGTGAAAATGTACGTAATTAATTATTGGGAACGTTTATACGGTCGCGTTCGAAAACTGATCTCCGAGGTTAGAGAGGTCATGACAAATTTTATAGGAACATCTCATTAACCTGTCCTAAAGAGCAAAATCATGGACGTTTCTTTTAATAAAACCTAGAAAAGAAATAAAATGCAACACAATTTAAAAAAAACAGGCAACCGCCTTTAATTTTGGAGTTAACGTTTCCAGAGAGGAAAAAACTCATAAAATCCCACTTTGTTTAACAAAGTTCTCGTAGGTGAAACGCTCGCCATTCTTTGGCGAGAAACATCGTTCCGCTTTAAGCTCGAGTGCGTCCGGATTAAAAAAAAAAAACAGTGACGCCGAAAATGGCACGTGCGGCAACTTTCCGTCCTAAAGGGACGTAAGCGGGGGAGACGAGCGCTTTTCCCAGACAATAGTCGCTCCGGAAACCATTATTGATATCCCGAACGTCCCACGCGATCCCCACCGCTCGCCCCAAAAACCCTCCTTTATCTCGACGACCACGCCGCGGCACCGCACAACCGCCAAACTGTTACTTCCTCCATAAACCGCCATCTTTCTCCCCTTCCCACGCCTGTCACCAAAGATTATTCCCTTCCCCTTTTCCTCTTCATCACTTCTATCGCTTACTCCCATTTTTATCACCTCTTTTCCCTTATTTTGTCCAAAAATGATCTGCCTCCTTATTTGATCTTTTTCACATTCGGTCTTTTTTTACCTCGTCAATAATAACAATATTTCTCTTTCCGAATTGTTTCAGATTGTGGACATTTCCTTACATCTTAATAGATCCGTTTTATATATTTAGGCTTTTGTATTGTATTTTGTATTATTTTAACATTCTGTCTTATCCTTGTTTTCCTACAATGTTTCACCTTTCATTCCTTTTTTATCATACCTCCTGTGAATATTTTCTTCACTGACAACTGCAGTACTTTTTCCCTCAAACCACTTCATCATGTGAACGTTTTCATTTCGCTTTTTTTTTTCGGAACTTTATTAATTTACTAATATACATTCCCGTCAAATGGCAGACTGCAATTTCACGAAGGATATTTTTTTTTGGCCTGAGGTTTGATTATTTAATTTCGTTAAATTCAGCTCGGTTACGTGGGACTTCTCAAAATTTAACGGTTGAAACGAAAATAATTGAAGAAGTACAAGAACGCAAAATAACTTGATCAAATAAATATTTCAAAATTGCTGTTAATGCAAAATTTCATCCTCTCTCTCCCTTCAAATGCAATTTTAAAAGCATTTCTTTCCGAGAAGAAACTTGATTCAATTAACAATGTTCCAGTAAATCATACATCGATAAAACAAACACAGCTATGATGACGCAGTTTCAACTTAAGGTATTAATTTTCCCGAACAAATATTGGGTTTACGCTCACGACAAAAATAACAACCCTCATCCAGGGCCATAAATAAATTTCCTCACAAACATTTCTAAAACCTTTTTCCTCGAAGTAAAAACCTTTTTTTTTTACCTCGAATCACTCGCTTTCAGCTAATTTAATCCAGACTCTGATATTATCTTTCATCCACGTTGCTCGAAGCAAACCATGAAATTGATCCTCTCTTTCTCGATTATTTGCACACACACACATCATCAATGCAGGCACGTGCACGTGTATACATGCACCTACACGTGCGACGGAATTAATATTCGCGCGTGGATACAATTATCCTCCTACCTCTCTGTCTCTCTCTCTCTCTCTCTCTCTTCGACCTCCAACCACCTAACTATCACCTGAAACACACATACGCACGCATACAAGCGAAGTAATAAGTACCTCTTCAAAATAAATGACCCATTTCCATGGTAACGGAATCAGATCACGTACATTCCTCTCTCTCCCGGGGCCTCCTCAACTTCCTCCCCCCCCACCCCTCATCGTCCCTTTGTCCTCTAAAGAAGGGGGAAAAAGAAAAGGAACATCCCTTCCATCGCCTTCTCCCTCATCTTCTCCCCCTCTCTCACTCCGTTACATCTCTCTCTCTCTCCCATTATTTCCTCGCCGGATACTTGTACACGCACGCTTTTGTGCGCATTCTCCAAAGAAAAAAAAACGCGGGTGTGGAAATGTGAAAAAACTCAATTAAGGGGGCGGATCGATTAGTATTTTTCTCTTATTTTTTTGTGGATCACTCTTCGCAAAATCATAGCGGTGACCCCATTCGGTTCACCCGCACACAGAGGCTTTCGATAGTTTTTGTTTTTCGAGACAGTTTAACGCTATTTTTTTTCTGGAAAAAAACTCGTTTTTGATTGCGACCAAAACCTCCTTTTAGACAAAAATTCCCATACATTCGTTTTTTTCGCTGCATTCTCCAAAATTTAAGAGTTTGAACTAAAAGTAAGTGATATACTCATGAAAAAAGAGCAATACGGGCAGTAAAATTAAGAATCCTTTTTCTAAAGCAACCCATGGAAAAAAACTGTTTATTTAAAATTTACTCTTAAACCATTCTGTCCTCAAGGAATTTTCAAGCAATACTCCGTTAGAAGCATATAAACCTTAATCAGATGTTGCAGGACCTAGAGAAATAATTGTTAGAGAGATCATTAAAATATCTAATGGATCTTTTTGAAGACCTATACTAATGTTTCCTTGCAGCATCGGCGGAAGTATTTAAAACGCTTCAAGCAGCTGAAATAGACGCAATGGATTGTTTATTTAAATTATTTTTTATGAGGTACACAAGAGGTATGTTCTGCGACTCTTTATATTTTATTACGAAGTTATATCATTGATTTGAATACGCAATGTTTTTTCGACAAGTCATTTAACTACCCAGATGCATGTCGGGACTTATATCAATAATTATAGTTTTAAGTCAGTCAGAAAAAACAACTTTACTTTTCAAACGTAATATCCTTCGATAAATTTATGCCCATCAAACACGTGAAAAATATTTAACGGTGTTAATTTCGGAAATGAAGTGTTACGCACAAAAGCATTCTCTTAGAGGATTTCACGACTTAGCGGATCAAGGAAAGCGGTGGCATCGTTACAATCCACTCGCTAGATGGAAGGAAGAGGGATTAAAACTCGTGTCCACCGCTGATGTTGATAGCGCCATCCCATTTGCCTAATGCTATGATGGTCACTGCCGCCACACGGGAGCCCCTTTTACGTAACACCAACAATGCGGGATGAGTATCGCAGGAGCGGCTGACAATGAGAGACCATTATTTCCAGACGTTAGTCTTTTTCCTTCGCATTGGGATCTTGTTTTGGAAGTTTAACCCTCACATTTCGCGTTTTGGAAATATGAAGAAAATATAATGGGTCCCACAATAAGCGGAAATTTACAAAATTTATTTTCTTCATAGCAAATTTTATTACGCTTTTATGTTTTCGAATTGATGGCATTAGGGAACTATGTAGAAATAAAGGATAAGAAAATAGATCGAAGATGGACATTTTTTCTGAGATGCTACCTTTAGAGATTGATTCAAATATAGATTCCCTATCAGTCTCCTGCATTCCAATCTACACCTATATATTTTAATATCCTAATCAACATCATACAATTTATTCCACTCCGCTAAGTACAAGACCTTTAATCCACCAAACCTGTTTTTGTGATGACAAATGCCGGAATCCCTGTTTCCATCACGGCCTATCCGTAACGCATCCTAAAATTAAACACGCGGCCCTTCGAGAGTCGCTTGGCAACCGAGCTTTGAGTAGGTCTAGGAATGCGTTTCATAACTCGAAATATTTCCTTTCCTTGCTCGCTCGAGCGTTGAGATAGCCCGTGAGGCGCGTTTAATAAATGCAAAAAGGGTTTCTCCGCTTATGCATTTTTTCGACGAGCAAGTAGTCCAAAAAAATCCCTTCATAACGATGAGGGATTTCTAAAAAAAAAGGAAAACGTGAGCACGAGGACCCGAGGTGTTTGACCGGGAGAAGGCATCTGCGTCACGAGGGATGGAGAAATTCAAGACGCAAAATGCGCAGCACCTCCGAAATCGATGCAACCGAGGGACGTTGCTCCTTCTCCTCTCTCTTTAACCTCCTCCTACTACCGTTCTCTTTACCTCATTATAACGAAAATAACATTTTCTAAAAAGCGATTTCGATACGAAGGAATGGATTCTATTTACCGTGAATCGGAATCATAATAGAGGTGTTTATTCGACCCGTCTATTTGTAAAAACGTGGCGAACATTTCTGGCGGTGGTTCCTTTGTCTATCTCTCTCTCTCTCTCTTCACAAATATACAAACACATACTCGCTTTAGCATGCACGTGCGAATAAAATGCTGAAAATTTTTCAAATATAGAAAGAAATTATCGCTTTTGCGATTATTTATATCACTCGCTTTCATCGAAGCATTTCAAATGTGAAGATTGAGGAGAAAATTTCTGAACTTGGCTGGGATTCGAATACCGGGACTCCCACTTGCCGGGTACGTGCTTTAACCAACTAAGCTATCGAGCTAGTTTAATTCTCCATTCTCGAATTGGGGTATTTACGGTGAAGAAAGGGCTAAATCGGTTAGTTAGTAGTTAGTTATGCACTCACGTATATAAGTTAAATTTCCATCCTTTCACTCTTGTTGAAGCATTTCAGTTCCCTTTATGTTGTTTATTGGATAGGGTACGACTTTGTTTGCCGTTTATCTTTTCCTAATTTTATTTATTTTGCCTTTGCTGCAGTAATTTTTATAGATACACCCAGCTTAGAAGACACAAACGTAATATTTCTATATCTTTCAATTAAACTCCGAACGTTTTACGCGAGTAACTAAAATTTTGAATTAAAACCGCTGATAAAAAGTACGAGCAAAAAAACCTAAGTCGGTCCAAAGTTTTTCTCGAAAAACGTCGTTATCACATCCGGTACATTGTCTTTATCGTCGGAAATTTAATTCCCGCGCAACATTCCGCACCGTTCTAATTTTTGGTAGATATTCAACGATAAGCGCATTAATGCACGATATGAAAGCGAACAAGAAAATGTCCCTCCAGTTTTCAAATTCCACGGACAATAACTTCCTACACCATCTCGCGAATGGTAATAAATTCTAGCTTAAAAATTTTTCCTGGAATGCTACATCCGGCCGGGTAGTAAAATATTTAATAAAGTGCGAAGTCTCTCTCACTCTCAGCCCAAAAGCGACAGTTTTATGTTTATAAGCAAAATACGGCTGGAATAAAGCAAGTCCCTCCCCTTTTTTTTAGAAGTTTCAAAGAAAACTTACACCATTTGTTGTTTGGGGTTTTTACGTTTCGAAAAAATGCATGACTCGTTGCAACTCGCAGCAGACGTTAAATCTTAGCATTCGAATACTGCACCGCATTCGTCGAAGAAAAAACTGGGAAAGTCTCGTTAAATTAAAAACCAGATCCCGTGAAGGATTTAATATTTACTATGGGGTGAGAATGTCTCTACTTGGGAAAGAGAAAGAGGAGAGAATGTTGGAAAGGAAGAAACGGAGGTGGAGAAGAAAGGTGTGGAAATTTTGGGGGAAAATGCGATGGGGTGAGAGAGGTTTGGAGGGAAATTGGAAGGGATGGAGACGGTATAAAGGCCCAGAAGACGGCTTTCAAGTCACTCCTCTGACGCTGGAAAATGCCACAATCCCTTAGAGAACGGAGCGGAGAAAATCATTCGAAAAAACGCGTTAAAAACGGAAGTACGGGGAAAAACGGAAGTTCGGGGAAAAAAGAGAAATGGAGACTGTGGAGGAAAGAGGAGGAGGCCGATCCTTTAACGATCTGCTCGACGGAGGCGGGAGGGGGAGGAGAATAAAAGGGCGACAACAAAGGGGAGTCGACAACAATAGTAGGTAAGAGATTCGATGGCAAAGGAGGAGCTGCAACGGCAAAAAAATGCTCTGGGAAACGAGGCCTTATTCTTAAGTTTGCTTGCTGTCGACTCACACTGACTTCACAATTCGGTTATAGAGGTGCCGAAGAAATATTTCGGTATCACTTACAAGAGTCAACAAGAAACCATTACGTGGTGCGACTATAACCTTTCTATAAATGATACATATTTCCAATTTACGATACCTAAACAAAGCTCAACGCCTCAGGGACGACACGATGGATATAATCTATCCTTCTAAAAAACTAATTTCGTCTTCCCCATATTTAATGAATATAAACATACAGTAAACGGAATATAAATTTAAAAAGTAATTTATAACTGTTTAATGATGATGTTTAGAAATGCTACAATGCTCATCCTGAAATACTATGCAGATATAGGCATTTAAGAAAGTTTGTTATATGCAGGTAGTTGACAAATTATTTAATCCCGATACAATTTCTTATTTATTTAAAAATGACAAAATAGAGAATTAGAGTTTCGCATCTCTGAAGATTACGCTTCATCGTACACGACTTTTCTGATATACATATACTGTTCATGGTAACTTCCCTCATCCGTCAAGCATTTAATTGAGCTTGTAGTTGGGGCTGCATAAGATTGAGGATACAATGCTAAATCAAATTCTGCGTCGCATGTTTCATTTGTTAGGAAAAATTCATTATTCAAGCCAGTACAAAAGGCAATCTCTAATTTTTTAAATGGGAACTTATGTAGTTATCCATACATTATTGACAAAATTTCGGAGATATCATGTTGAAGCTCGTATTTTTCTGGTAGTATTTGTATGATTAAAATGTGAACAAGTCCAAATATGAATTGCTTAGCCCAGTGGTGCCCAACCTTTTCTACCTGGCGGGCCACATCGGTGGTTGCGAATTCTTCGGCGAGTCGCATTGGAAGTTGCCAATTCTTCTGCGGGCCGAATTATATTTTAAATCGAGAAAGTTCCCTATATATTCTGAGGTGCCATTTTAAGTGAAAATCAAATCTAAATGAGGTTTTTATGGCAGAAATTCCAGTATTAAAAGTTTTATAATAAAAATTTTCATAAAAATGCATGAATGTGTGTGTTAAATTTTTCGGATTGATTTTTCATCCTGGGTTCGCGGGCCGCATAAAAACTCTTCACGGGCCCCATCCGGCCCGTGGGCCATAGGTTAAACACTACGGGTTAAGTCCATCCTACAACTGGGTTCGATCCTATTGATTCATCTTGGTCGTACACTTGAAAAGACTTCTATAAGAACAAATAATGAAATGTACGAACGAATTGCATTGAGATGAAAATAGGAAATGTTTGCCACACGCCGGTTCCGCGGATTCCTTTCGGAAACTCGTCGGTTTTTAAGAAAAAAAACAGCCCTTTAATTCATACATAAGCACCCCCTTGATCTGAAGCAGGACGTTAATGGCGAATATGTCGGTGTGTTTTGACGCGAGAAATCCCCACAAACAAATCCCCGTAGACTAAAAAAATTATACCGAACACAGCGAGGCGTATAAATCGCCTCCCGTTCTCACCCTTTTATCCTAGAGGTGATCAACGCTTTTCTTCCCTTTTTTATTTGCGAGATTCTCTGTTTAACTCTCCTCAGAGGCGGCCCTTCCTTGCCTCACCACCCCTCAATGAGAGGACAGGGGAGAGAGAGAGATGAGGTTGAGAGTGAGCGTGACTGTAGAGAGGGAGGAGGCGGGGACGACTTTCGTGAGTTGGTAAAGCGGAGTTGGCGGGGAGTAGGGGCGCGGCTCGCTTCTCGCGTGTTTTCAGAGAGGTGGATCTGCATTCGACGCGGCGGATGGGGATGAAAAAAGCGTTTGAGGGGGGAAGGGCATCGCTCTTTTGTTCCTCCAAACACCCTCACTCTCTCTCTCTCTTTTCCCCTAACTCCCACCCATCCCCTCTCAGACTTGTGGATCCCCCTAGCGGTATCGATTCTCAACAGGTCGATGTGATGGGCTCCGGAGGGATAATAACACGGGGCACGGACGGAATCGCCTCCAGGAGGCGCTGCCGCCTCTGCGACCTCCTCCCACTATCCCACTGATATTCCCTCCTCCCCCTCCTTCTCTACCAATTCCTCCCAATTCCTCCTCATCCGACTGCCTCCGCCTCTGCTTCTACCGGTCCTGCTGTCCAGCTTAACCTCGAGTCGCTTGCCCAATTTAACTTCGTTTTTTTTAAATAGCAATAAAAATTTTCCCATAATTCATTATTTTCCCGTTCCAAAACTAAGCCAACATTCGTACGTATATTTGAATAATTGATTCCTGAGAGTGTTTTATTTTCTGTTTGTCGATGTCCCCGTAATGCGTTGCGTGAGATGGAAAACCTAAATTACGACAACTATAAACCGTCTGCACACAATGGACTTTTGATACTTTCGTAAATATAATTATAGGAGGCCCTTTTCACGAATTAATTATCTTCCTAATGGGGATACATTGTTATATTTCAATTGTTAAAACGTTTGATTATTTTATTTTTAACTCAAAAGTATACTAATACAACAGAAAAATTTCAAACAACACATCAACTGACCTACTTGAATTCTTGGATCCAAACATTAAAAATGCTTTTTAGCGTCGTATAGTTGACAATGAGTATTCCAGCTTTTATTCGCTCTACAACGTAATTTACCAATTATTCCAGCGAAAAGCGGCCCTGCGATGAAAAGTAGTAAATTTAGGGAAAGGAAATAAAATGCTGATGCGAGACTTAATTTGCTTAACACAGCGACTGGTACGCTTCGATAATTCACATTAGTAAGTAAAATTTTATAATACTGTATATTCAAATATACATAAATGTCAATAATTGGATTTTTACGATTATCAGAATAGAAAATAAGCTTCTGTGAGACAAATAAGAGTTGAATTTCCTAGCCATCCATGTCAATAAAAAAATTGAATCTATCAAAAATTTAAGTGGGAAAAGCTCCAGAAAAAAATATTTCTGTAAAGGACAATTTACTCCTGCTCAATCAACGTATACCTGCAGATAAGGAGCCTAACATCATCTCAAATGAAGATGCTAACAATTTATCTTAGAATATGGATTCGATATTCACATAAACTCTTGAAAATTTAAATCATTGAAAAACTAGCATAAAATTATTAAAAGTTTCGTCAAACCTATCTTCTCAAATTGCTACTTTTTCATAAACCACCTAACTGTAAATCATTATAACATTCTAATTCGCTAAGACAAGTAGTTATTCAAGACCTACAACTACAAATAGGGGCGGAGCCCCTACGCACGTGAACCTCGTGCCTCGCTCCCCAAGGGGAATTCGTCCGCTTGACATGTATGTACACCTCCTAAACTCCCTCCTTTGGGTATATACTTATTTAAGGCAGAAAATCATATCAAGCACCGTTTTCGGGCAATTTCTCAGTAGACGACGCTTTAATATCACATTAATTTCTCTGCCAATTAAGGTTTTCTTCTGGGATCTTGAATGTAAAACATGGGTTAATGCAAACGTACCTAAACAGGTGGTCGCAACCGATTTTTTCAATAGACTAATGGGGAAAGAAGACATTCGGCATAAATGGACAGCAAGTTTGGCGTTCATGAACGGAAAGTGCCTCCATATTATACAGGCCGTGCCAATTAGTCCAGAGACTGATTCTTCCGTGTAATTCGCGACAAGTGTTACCATTGAAATATATTATATGTTATTATTGATGAACTCATCTTAATTTCATAACTCATTCCGGGTCCTTGAGACTTGGCGCCTCGACCACGAATCGCTCGCTCTCTTTTACTCCTGCAAGTAATTTCGCATAGCTCGCTCTGTTGCCCTCGCCTTTTCAGATGCTCACGGCTAACTACTTTTAATAGTCCCTTGAATGACAAGGTATTCAGTTTGTTTCCTTTCCGTCCGAACTGTTATCTCTTTTTAGATCGGCAATGTGCATGCTCTGAATTAAGCAGCACGTAGACGCCGAACGTGTCGTTATCAGGCCCAACCCCGATTCGCTCGCATCACCCTCCCCACCCTCATCACTCTTTCAAACAGCTTTCGCGCGCAATTTGCACCCCTCTAGGGAGGCAGAAAACTTCTTTAGTAAATAGAGAAACAAAGAACTAAACTAATTTTCATTGTCACTTTTGAAACAAATGTACTCTTCCAATATTAATATTCAGCTTAAATATGAAATTGAAACTTACGTGGGAGTTTAGTAGTTGAATTTTTCGTGCACACAAATTTTTGCGCAAAGACGAACTTGCATAATATTATAAACTTTCACAAAATATCCAAAAAACATAAACAGAATATACTCAGGTATCGAGACAGAAGACGTAGCTTTTCAGAAGAAAACATGCTAATAAACAATGAAAAATGTAAATGGGTCGATGCTGCATTGATCAGAATTTCCCAAAGTGTTAAACGCCGCAAAGTTTCCCCAAGAAATAAAAGACAAACAGAGTTATACGCCATGTGACGTTTCCGCCTATATTGTCTCTGTCTCCCGTTTTCTAAATTCCCATCCAAACACCATTTTCTTGATTGTCCCGAGCTCCGCCCGCCTCATTACCCTCTCATCCCTCCCTCAAAAAAGAGGTTTCCTTGTCTCTCCCAGTATTCTCACCTTAAGGTGGTTCCACCCTGACTGAAGGGTTTTAGGAGAAGGAAAATACTTTTTTATTAATTTACGAACATGTGCAAAAAAAATTACTTCAACCTTTCTAGTAGATAGAATATTAAATTTATTTGTGAATGTATCAACAAACAATATAATATTAATTACGTGTAATTATTGGTTAGCATAATAATTTTCGCAAAGACTGAAGTTTGACTCATATTTCTCCAAGTCATGTTGACGAAAAAATTAGTTTTTCTTATAAATAAAAATGAAGCAAAAATTTCATAAAATTTCAAGAGTAAAGAAATTTTAACGCGTGATGAGATCCTCAATGACAGCGCTAAGGATGGCGATGATGGTGGAGCGGATATTCCTAGAAACCGTCGATTTTATAAACCATATTAGCGACTAGAAATAAATGGAAATAAGGCAATTATTAAATGGCGGAAATAAAGGGTCACCAAAGACACACTTCCGTATGCAATAACAACTACGAATAACCGAAGCCAAAAAATTTTAGCGATCGAGATAACTTTAACTGTTTACTACTTATCATTTATACCTTTCCAATATTGTTAAGATGTTATCTAAAGTAATGATGGTTTTCATTGTACGCCATTTTAAGGTAAGGGGTTTGAAACTGGTACATGTTTACTATATCCGGAGTTTTACCGGATTTTAAATTCAAAGAACTTTATTAATACTAAATTTATTTTAAGTGGAAAATAAATTCGTAAAATAGAAATATAACAACAATAATTTATAATATCCTCAGAAAATGTATCACTAATGGTGTAATGCAGTCATTGGTATTGCTACTTACTCACGTGGGTTCATTGAGAACGCAATATCACGATGAAGTGTATCTTATGCTTTTTAATTTTAATACTATAGATACTTATCGAAATAAATGTTCCTCATTTACGGCTTTCATAGTGGATTTTATTCACCTCATCAACTTTACTATATATTCAGCATTTTATTTATTACAATTCACTAGATAATGAAGTTTATTTTTGGAGAAGTAGGTATTCATTCAGAAAAAGAATAATTCTTGAATTCCACTCATGGAGAGCAATACGAGAAAGGACTTCATTTACGTTTAAAGTGATTTTACAAAGACACAAAAAGGCATTTAATTTAGAATAACTGCCGTGAATTTTATTGTTTTTTATTAAATTTTCACCATCAGCAAATTTCGGATTAAAAATATCGGAATATAAATAATACTTTTTATAGAATTATTAGTGTGCCCGCCTGTCCTAGGACGGGAAATTTTTTTTTGAATGCATGCGGAGGTTATGTTTAAAATTAAAAACAAAGCTTCCCAAAAATTGCCTTGTGAGCTTTTTTTCACCATATCAACAAAAATTCGCATACGAAAAAGTCTACGACGAAAGCATTAAAGTGTGTTAATAAATTTATCAGGAACACAGTAAAAAAAGCTAATTAAAACAAATATCGCTTTCTCAAAGTAAAATTTGCATTGACTTTATTTAATTTCAGTTAAGATCTTATTTTAGTCTTTATTGTACAAACACATCACAGTTTTTTCAGAAATAACGTTCCGATACTTTTCTATTTAAAATTAAATTTAAACTTAAAATTGGCTTCTTAAAATTTGTTAAGCTGCAGTTGAACATGCAAAAACAATTGTTTTAATGCGTTCGAAAAGTCGTAATTTTTTTACGAAAGAAGTGAGCTATTTTTATAATTCTGTTGGGCTCATCTTACCAATACCATAAAGATACAAACATAAAGAGAATTGACCGTACCTTATGTAATTTTCTAATATAATGGAAAAAAACTTAAATTTTGTACACTTAGTTTATAGCTGTTTTAAACTTATGTGTATCCGCTAACGTTAATTAAACAGTTTGCGTAACGAAGGTAAACATATGATTTATGATTTCTCAACAATGAATGATTCGTCGCAACGTTATAAATTAATATTCACATTTAGCTGTTACATCTGTTTAATAAATTAAGACGATAAATTTAATTTAAAGATTTAATGTTAATGTTTCACTGCTGTGATTTCATCGTAAAGGGAGGTGACTGTAGATAATTTTGCAAATATAAGGGAAAAGAATAAAGTTTCGTGCACTTTTTAATGTATCCGCTCGCGTTCACTCACGTTCACTCGGGTTAAACAGTGTTAAACAGTTTACGTAACGAAGGTAAACATATTCCTCAATAATGATATCTCGAACACTGATTGGCTTGCCATTCAACCAATGAAAACGCTCCAAAAGCTGTACAATCAAACAGAAATTGGATATTATATGAGACGATGGCTATTTCTCAGTAGTTTTTTCACTTAAGCATTGCTGTAAATTATTATTTATTATTTTAAAACCTTCTTCCACGCCCATCTCTCAGATATTAAATTTGTTGAAATGTATCTTGTCGCAGCTTTTCCTTTTACGTGCGAAATTTCACAAACAGACTCGGAATAAAACAGTTTACGTGCGTCAGTAACGGGACCAGAGCGTAGAATTAGATTTACAGTTTCAAATTATATTTTCGTACTTGTATCAAAATGCGAACGGAGAATTGTGAGCGAAGCGTTCAAAGGCTTTGAATAAACTTTTGCACGTAATCGGAATCCAATTACTAATGTTACATTCAATTAAAATAACCACCCACTGAATGCTGTTGCGATTTTAAACGAATCTCTCGTTAAATTGAAGGAAAACTTCACTCGGAAAAAGAAATCTCTAGAACCCGAAGCCAGATAAGTTTCGGAGAAATAAAACAAAACTATCGGGTGCGGTGGAAAAAATCTGAGGATAGCAAAAAATAGTGAAAAAGCACTTTCAGGTCCAATCGATGGGCGTAATTGGAAAGTAACGCGCCGTAGTATCTAATGAAAGGCAGCACAGCACGTCTTACCGAAAGGATTCCTTTCTTGGCGTCTGTGTGTGTGTGTGTGTGAGAGAGAGACATCTACAAAGATCTATTTCCCACCAAAAACTCCCTCCTTTTTCCTCTCCTCTCTTTAGCTTCCTATTTACTCTCTCTCTCACTCATATGCCTCTTTCATCCTTTCTCTCACGATCACTTTCTCCATCCCTCCAACTTTCTCCCTCTACTTCTCTCTACTTCTTCCCCCTGGACCTCTTCTGGCTTGCGCGGAATTTGCCGCGCAGGTATCACCAGCTGTCGTTCCGGGCGAGCTCTCCGTGCACTTTTCGACATTTAATGGCTTTGCAAACCTTGTGCCTTTGTCTGAATTAATTTGTCTAGATATCGTGTTACCTATAAGGTGTAATAGCGAAACAAGTTTGAGGAACGAACCCGCAGGCGGGTTTTGTTATGGGGGTCCCACTTCTTCCCATTCGTGCCGTCCTCTCTTTATGGTTCCTTCATTTCTACTATTTCTCTACGTACTCCATCTCTCTCCCTTCTTTCTCTCTCTCCCTTCTTTCTCTCTCTCTCTCCCTTCTTTCTCTCTCTCTCTCCCTTCATTCTCTCTCTCTCTCCCTTCTTTCTCTCTCTCTCTCCCTTCATTCTCTCTCTCGCCCTTCTTTCTCTCTCTCCCTTCTTTATCTCTCTCTCCCTTCTTTCTCTCTCTCCCTTCTTTCTCACTCCCTTCTTTATCTCTCTCTCTCTCCCCCTCCATTCTTATTTCACCTCTTCCATTATCTCCCCTCTTTTCCGATTCTCTTATCTTATCTCCTCTCTTTTCCAATCCTACGTCTCACCCCTTTACCCTCCCTCACTCTACGCCACCCCTTCTCTCTTTCAATCTTTCCATCCCCTTCCACCTCCCTCCCTCTCCACTTCTATCTCTATTCCCCCTCTCCCTCTCTCCTAATTCATTCCTCCCTACATCCTTTGCATTCTCCTTCCCTCTAATTCGCACACACCTCTCTCACTCTCTCCTTTTTTCTCCCTCTCTATCTTCTTCATCTCTCCCACCCTTTCCTCCCTCTCTCTTCAAAGCTTACTATGCGAACAACGAGTCACCCATCCCTTTCCTCTCTCTGCCTCTCTCGGCTCTTTCTGCTCAGGGGAATATATTAGCTCCCGAAGCGAGCATATCAAAGTGGAGTGAGAGCATCGGTGGGTGGGGCGTGGCGTGGCGGGGTCGGGAGAGGAAGGCAGGGCGAGGCGGCGGGGGACATCGGGGTCAAACTAAAGTTCGATGTATCCGTACTCCTCGTGACGTTTTTATTGCCACGGGTAAAGTTCTTTCTCACTCTCGATTTTTTTTGTTTGAGAGAAAGGGAGTTGAGGGAGGATCGAGAGAGAGAGAGGGAGAGAGGGGGAGGGAGGGAGGGAGAGAGAGAGAAAGGCGAGATTAGTGAGACGTTAAGTACGTGTAGCACTCCTCGTTTGTCCCGGTCGGTCGATCTTTCCAAAATGGAAGGGATGAGATACAGCGGGTTTAAGGGAGTGAGGGAGGGAGAGAGGGATGGAGTGGGAGAGAGGGGAGGAAATGGCTCGTACAGGAGCAATCCGAAACGTGGCGCTTAACAGGATGCTGCAACGTTAGGTAACGCCCGTTATATTTAGTGCCGCATGTGGGCACGAAAGAGACAGAGAGAAGGGGAAAAGAGAGAGAGAGTGGGACTAATGCTCGTTTCGTAAGGATTTTAAAGGAGACTAGCGCGCATTTCTGGATTACGTCGCAGCGGGGTGCGGAGGTGGGGGGGAGGGGGGGGGGGAGGTTTTTCAAGTGCATCGCGGAGAGCGGACGCAGCCAATCAAATTGCCCCATGCTAGGAAACCTACTGGGAGATGGGGGAGTAGTTCAACTTCACACGTATGGTTAGGAAAATATTGAAACGGACCCCGACCTTAACACCCATTGGAGGAAGCTATAGTACCCAATAAATAAAAAGACTACTATACACTATAATATATTTGACACACTCCACATAATCCGTCAGATGAACACAATATGATTATATATTACCGCTATTTCATCGTCGTACAAGTGAAATAGGAGCACACAAATGACGTCTTTCATGGTTCCTAACGGCGATTCGATGCTGATGCATTCGAAATTCGAGGGTTTTGGTGTCACAGAACCACAAATAAAAAAAATACGAAGTCGAATAACTTCACGCACCATGTGACGCATCGAAATATTTCCAGTGTGCTATTTGGCATTTTATGTCTAAAAGGGCAGCAACAAGCATGTGGTGTAGAAATAACTTATGGAGTGATTGATAAAAAACTCAGAGGTCAATAAAAATATGAGACGCCTAGAAACGGATGAATTGAGAATATATTTGAAATCTGCAGTATCTTTCATTAAGATCTCAGAAAGATTCGCCTTTTGTAACCATTGTGTATTATGTATCAGCAGATATTATACTGCAAATTGATCCACGGTGACGCAATCAGAAGATTAAATAAACACGAATACTTGACTGTAGAGATCTTCTAGAATATAGCCTTTTTTTAGAGTATAAAGCGAAGAAATAGATCCACTCATTTGTTTTTTCTCAAGTTAATTTCCGAGCAAAATATATATTAGGTCTCTATATGGAGTTTATTACACAACAGTACTTTAATTGCGACATCAAAATAAAAGGGACACTGATTTATTTTCAAATACTTTCAAATACTTTTTTCATTAGTTCATCTAAATCGAATAACTCGAAGCAGCAAACTTTAGTCACCTTCGCGAGGCCGCTGTTGTCGTGGAATTTCGCTCTCCCCCACCAGGGCCAAAACTTCATACACACCTCCTCGACTCATCTCCACGTTCCCATTAACTTTCAACTCCTAATCCTCTCCCCTTAGCTGTAAGGGAGATAGAGAGGGAGCTAATATGAAAGGGGAGGAAAGAGGGGCTGGGAAAATTCGCTGCTATGGAGATGTAGAAGAGTGGGAAATTGAATAGAGGGAACAGGGCGAAGAGAAGGAAGAAGGGGGGACAAACTGCCTTCAGCGTGCGGTCAAGTTCCGAGTCAACGCAGCGGTTCTGAGAGGCCTGAAGTCTGACGCGGGCTGAAAAGTGGGGGTCTAATGGATGTGGGAGGAGATGGGAGAGTGAGGGTGGAGAAAGAAGGGGCAAAGGTTACCGTTGGAGTCGGAACGAGCGGTAGATTGGTCGACTATATAGTGGTTTTTGAAAGCTCAAACGAAGTCTTCCCTGATTAAGATAACTCTCCATGCTACAGTCCCTTGCCCAATATTCCCTACCTTTTCTCCTATCCCTCTCCCATCTTCCCCTCGCCCTATTTTCCCACTCTCTTCTTCTATTTCCGTCCCTCTTTCTCCTTCTCTCTGTCTAATTTATCTTCCTTCTGCATGAATTCGCAACATCTCCTATGTACGTCGTTTCTCCTCTTCACTTCCTGCCTTATCTCTAATCTTATATCTCTTTTTCTCTCTCCGTCTTATTAATACCTTTTCTATTTTCTTCGTCCCTTTCTTCACTATTTTCTCCTTCCATCTTTCCTTACGTCCACATATTTCTCCCTCCCTAAAGTCACAACTCTCTACCTCCCTGCAGTCCTTCTCAACAACTTATCGCTTTCTCTCCATCTCACTCTCTCTCTTTTTCTTCATCCCTTTCCATCATCCGGCAGAACACAACTTTCCTTGCATCTTCATTCACTTATGCCCGCATCATAAATGCTCCTCGACATCACTCTTGGCTCATCTGTCTTTCTCTCTCTTTCCCTCTTTATCTCTCTCTCATGCGAAGGTCGCGTGTGCACTTGAAAGCACTCCATCTCCGCATCACGAAACGATACGCCCCAATTGGGCGCCTGGTGAAGAGGAGCGTTTTACCACCCTATCTACGCGGTGAGGGTGGCTTCTTTATTTTTATTTTTGAAAGATTTCTCCTTACGTGTCAAATTTGAGAAGATTCCGACGCTGCGTTGTCGGGGAACTGGATTAAAAAGGATGCGGAGTTATCGGATGATCGGCGCGGATAACCTTATAGTGCACATTATTTTTATTATTTCTACACAAGGTTAAGGGATGCGCGTATGCATCGCTTATAACGCAGCTGCCCTCCTTCCGTGTTACGCATCCGTAACTATATAGTATTGACTGACATTGTGCGTAACATTATATCCTCTAATGCTGTTAAAGAGACAAAATTCAATGAGCGTTTTTATTTTGGAAATACATTTATTAATTATGAGAAAAAATGTTGAAAGAAATGCATAAAAAATCTCACCAAAGTGCATTTAGGCTTTTAAAAGCTTGTGTGCCGCTTTCAGATTGAATTAGTTGAGATGCGAATGGCTGTAAGCTATAAAATTTTTAATTAAAAATTATTCGTGATAAAGCTCTGTAATTTTAGAATATAAAATGACTTTTTGATTGGGTTAAAAAATCTGTATTTTTGTTAGAATGAATCGATGGTTGATATATTAACAAAGATGTTTTGTTAATATGTTTACTTTGAGACATAAACGCGATAGTTCGCAAAGGCGTCACTTAAATAAGATATTCTAAAAGCGTTTTATGAACAACAGCGTTGTGGAGCTTCATGGTTTCTAAATATGATTAGATACCAAATATTTATCCGAAGTATGTGACTGAAGAATACATTACTCGCAAAATAGTTATAAATATGACAAATTTTAAGTAAAAATTATCTTGAAGATTACATTTTCAATTTATTCTTTTGTAAGTTAATTTTTACTTCACGATTGTGTAAATAACATTTAGAAAATCTTTGCATTCGTTTTTTACTGTAGAATTTCATTGAAAATTTGAGGTATAGCGTAAAGATATCAAGTAATTATAGTCTGAAAAAGCCATTCCTCTGCAATTTAAGGAAATAATCTACACGCTTAGAAGGCACCCTTAGGGTTGAAAATCGATTATTTTCCAGAAGTATGTTCTCTAGAAATATCTGAACAACATTAATTTTCTATTCATTAACCTTGAAAAAAAAACACATAACACATAGGAATGATTTACGCAAAAGAAAATATGTATACTTGTTAGAGGGATAAACGATTGGTCTACTTTCGCCAGACATTTACGGACTCATATCACTTTGAAGTTCAACCAACCCGTGGAGGTCAAACCACTTTCGGTGGATAAATAAAAGTCAAAATGGTCTCCGGCTTCTTTTAACATCTCCCTAACACGGAATGACTTTCTAAAAATGAACCTAAGCCTTTGCTATATAAAAAACGAAAACTCCAAAAATATATACCGCAAAAATAACTGGCGCATATTCCGCCTTACATATAAAACTAGATTTGAAAAGGTTGCACGGTCGTAGACTCATCCTCCGCTCTATTCCATACATTTATAAAACCTTATTTGTTTTCCCTTTCTTTCTCGTTTCTTCATGCCTTTCTATAATCTCTTCAAACCCCAGATTTCGTTTCTATTCGGTTCTACTTTATGAATTATTCTAGCACCATCGTAATATCAGCACGTGACGGTCAAAATAAAGCGTGTTTTCTTTTTTCAATTCTTTGGACTTGGAAATTACGCCATTTGTACTCAGATAAAAAATATTCCTTCGTTTTTCCTTCACGCTCTTTATCTCCTCCTATCCTTCCTTCTCTTCCGTCTCTTTTTGTTCCTAACACGCCATACGGAAGTTTTCAAGACTCCGTCGAAAAGTCCAAAGCGATAAAAGAACATTTTCTTTTTCTAGAGATCGAAAGCGAAAAAGAGGAGGGAGGGAGAAAGTGGCAGTGAGAGAGAGAGAGGGGAAGATGTCGAGGGGATGGAGAGGGGAGGGAGAAAGGGGATGGAGAAAGGGGAGGGAGAAGAAAAGGGAGAATTCATATTTATGTAGACTGTCGCGCCGCGTGATTCACGGCAAGTGTTACTCTTCCGTTTTTTCCCCCTCTCTCTCTCTCCTTGAGGTCGTATTTTTTGCCGAAGAAAAATACACGGACAAAAAGAAGCGACGAATAGAGGAGGAAAGCTATACATCTTCCCCTTTTTCTACGAGAATTTCTGCTCGACACACCCTGAATAATTCGTGACCGGCGTTATTTGCTTTGTATATTTCGTCGAACGTACGCGTCCCACGGGGCTTTTCATCCTAAGGGAATTAATCTTTTCCTCTCTCTCTCTCTCACTTTCTCTCGTGGACTGTTTGTCCTCGCTTAAGTTACCGCTTTAATTACAATAAACAGCCCATCTAGTTTGCTTTTCATCCGTTCCTCCCATCTCTCGACGCTTGGAATCCAAAATACTAAGTTCCTGGTCTAAAAGTGTCCTACCTTTCTATCTTCGTCGCAATCTCTGCCGTTAATATCCTTCCTTTCTTATTTTTTACTTGCGCGCATACGAATCATATAGTAGTGAAAGTAGTGCGAACGTGAAATAAACCGATATAGCGAGCAGAGGTGCGGAAGCTACGGCACGCGGGCCACATTGGACCCGCGTGAGCATTTTATACGGCCCGCGATGCCATTACGAAAGCGTACCATGAAATGTAACACGGACAATTCCGTATTTTTTCGGTTAAAATTAAAAAAGGAAAACCTTTTCTTGTGAAGTTTAGATGATAAAATATTAATAATAAACATCAATATTCACAGATACGAACTATCGTATTATCTCAAGTAACTTTCGATGTGGACCTTAATGTGGCCCGCCGAAGCATTTTCATCTGGTAATGTGGCCCATCTAAGCAATCGCAACGGCTCGTTAAAAATTTAAGAGGTTTTCATGAGTGTGCACGCCTCCGAGCCCGAAAAAAGGTTTTCTGCAATTCCGTTTGTATGTCGAACATAATCTGAGGAAATATCGAAGTTATATGTATAACCTCGTCGAAATGAAGCGTATAGCGCTATAATGGAGGTTGGTCTATTATTGTCGATTTTCACAAAATGTCGATTTACTCAAAAATGGCGGCCCAAATTTTTATTAACATTAATTCGGTCATATGTCGTAGTGTTGTGAACAACGCTAATTAAACAATACGTCTAAAAACATGAATTTATTGCGTCCATTATAATATATAGAAATTCACCCTCAGCTATCGTGAAACTGTACGCACAAAAACGTAACCAGCGGTGTTATCGCACAGATAGAAACGAAGGCACACAAGGAAGTTTCTGCTATGTGAGTTGCCCCGTCTTTTTTTCCCGTAACCTTCTCTGAAGCTCTCCCCATTCCACTTCACCATTCTCTCTCTCTCTTTCTCTCCATTCGTTTCTCTCCTTCCATTTAACTCTCCGTCTCTTCCCCCCTCATATTCTTCGCTTCCATTCCGCTTCAAGAGAAGACGACGATGGGATGCCGTTTAATGAGGCCGCTCGTTTTCGGCGACTTCCATTTTCCTCAGATGTCAGCGTTACTTAAACAGTAAGCGTGGTGTGTTCGATTCTGTTGCTTGACTGGATAAGGATGTTTGGCTATTTTCCCTTTATTCCCCCACAACATGGGAGCGGGCGTGATTTTTATCCGAGATACTGATACGACGGTTTCTTGTGTGCATTTCAGGATTTCAATCGGAAAGTTTTGTTCGTTATTCAAATTTCTGATAGATTCTTATCGAGTGTACAGCAAGGGTCGGCCAACTTTAGTGTATGGCGGACGGCATTGGAAGATGAGAACGATTCAGCGGTCTTACATCAGGGAGAAACCTAGAAATTATGCGGCATTGCATAAGGGAAAATGAAGTCTATGCATTTTCTTTGTTAAAAAGAAGTTTTCGCCATAATTTCAATTGGCAAATGTTAAATTTTCAGCATTTAATTTTACGGAGAAAATTTTAATTTGGCATAATAACCTCTCGAGAGTCCGTAATTTGCCAATCCCTAGACTAAAGAAAGAAATTTTTTACCACTAATTAGTGATTGCATCAATATTTAAAAAGTTAATGAATAAAATAATTCCAACAGACATAAAACTTTGAGAAAACCTTAGGCGCATTGAGGCTATAAATAAGCCACCCTCAGTGGTCATTCATCCATCGATAATTCTTTTTTAGAGGCAAAGACTGATGAAGATACACCACTTCTTACGAATTCAACCTTAAGATGTGCCCAATATATAAATTTTAGAAACAAAACTTCATAAAGAATAAATCGCAGCATTTACATAAGAAAAGGCAATTCTGTCGCCTAAAAAGACGAAAACTTTCAAAATCCTATATCGCCTTTTAAAAATATGCTCCAAACAATTAATAAGCCTTGGGTGAAGTTTCAAATGAATTTAACGTGTTTTGTGAAAGAGATTAGCGAATTCTAAGCTATTAAAAATTTAATATCCGTACACGCACCGTAAATATTGCAATTTAAATGCGGCGTCCGAATGGGGCACGAAACGAACTCACCCCAAAACCTTTCGAGGTACGAACACATTCAGACACACGGACAAGTAGTCTCCAGCGAAAGACTTCGATCAAAGCGTTCGTCCCGCTGCATAAAGCGATCGTAAAAAAGGCAGAAATCCAAAAGCAAACGCGAGCGCGCGCGCGCGCACATAGACCTGGCCCACAACGTCCTCTTTCACATATTATTACTCCCGCCTCATCTTTCATCCTCGTTGCACTCTCGCCAGCCCCCAGTCGCCCCAAAAACAAACTCCCTCCGTCTTTATTTCTCTCTGTGTTCTCTCTCTCCCTCTCTCTGTTCTTCTCGTTATATCTCATACTCTGCTTCTCTTTGTTTTTCTTGTCATTTCTCGTTAGTTTCCCGTCTTATATTCCTTTCTTTCCGCTCCATTTTCCCCTTCTAATTCTCATTTTTCATATTCAACAATGATACGGAGAATATCGGGTAACGTAAGTACGGGATGTGAACTATGAAGGGATAAATAGGGAAACAGTTTGGTGATTTTGAGATACTTAACCAAGTATTGGACAAGAAAGAGAAAGGAAAATAAATTAAGTTTTCGATAAAGTATCAGGAGAGATGAACTTAATTACAGTAATGAGAGAGAGACAGAGAAAGAATAAAAGGGGTAGGTGAGAGATTAGAGATTTGGAAAAGGGGCGACATACAAGAGAGGATTACAGGAATGAGGTGAAAAGATAGAAAGAGAATAGGGACATTGGATGGATTAAAAAAAAAGGGAGATGGACATGAGAAGATGGAGATAAGAGTCTTGAAGAGGGAACATTAGATAGAGTCTAAAATCAATGAGGTCGAGTAGTTATTCATAGATTCTATTCTTTGTTCTTCCTTTCCCTTTCTCTCACTCTTCTCTTTCTCATTATAAGTCTTGTCTCACCTTTCATGGCTTCTCTTCCTCACGTTGACTTTCATACCTTTCTCTCCTCCTAATCCTCCTCCTTTCCCTATTCCACTTTTAAAAAGGTATTTACTGATTCAATTTAAAAAAATCTATCTATCTATACTTCGTTATACCCATAGTTTGCTTAGATATTACATGAAGAGGGACTAGGTTCCGATGAGTAAAAACTGAGACGGGGAAATAAAAATCAGAAAAATACGCGATTCTCAGGCCATTCTTTATTTACCTATCAACATTAAATGCGAATTTTTGACAATAGCCAGGGATTCCGGAGCGGCATAACTGAACAAACAGGTAATTAGGATGAGAGATGGGATGATGAAGGAGACGTTATGATAGAGTTTCCCAACACCTTTTTGAATTTGGTGAGAACCAAGTTGTATCTTACAATTACAACAGATCCTAGAAGCGAGGCAAACTGCGCTTCAGAAAAAAAAATAGAAATAGAAATGAATTAAACCAACGTCAAAGTTATTATTATTAATGTTCTTGGGTGCGATTAGAAAGAATGCAAGCGAGAAAATTAAATTATTGATCACAAGAAACTGGATTTTAAGCACCGTATAAGAGCACAGGCTGTCAAAGAACACAATCAGGATTCCAAAGAGCAGATCGGTGCTCGCGAGCACCAGCTTGGGGAGCCCTGCTATGCTATAATTTTGAGAGCACATTTTCACATTGACTAAGTGTCTATTGACCGAATATGTGCCGGTATAACCACATAAAAAATAAGATAATCTAAATTTACACATATAAATGGGGATTAAATTACAAATTATCCTCTGTTCTTCAATTGGATCAATGGAAGAAATCGTCAGAGCGAAATAAAACACAAAAAAAGCTCTTATTTCACCCATGTTCATGGATATTAATCTACTTGTTCTCTCTCTCTCTCTCTTTATCTTTCTTTGCACTATCTCTCCTTTCAGACTCCCATTTTCTCTGCTTCCACTCCATTTCTCTCTCTGTCTTCTTTAATTCCCTCTCTATATCCGTCTTCCTTTTACGTTTCGTCTCTTTTTCGAGTGAGTTTTTCTCTCGTGCGATGCGATTCGCCCTGTCCTCAATTTTTTTTTCATAACCCTCACTCACGCTCCGTCCCTTCGGTCTGCTTTACACGGAATCTTCCCTTTCCCGCATTCTCTCCCTCATCTCATCCTCTCCTCATCTCCTTCTCCCGCCATTCCTCCCTTTTACCCCATCCCTTTCCTTTCTCTCTCTCTCTCTATCTTTTCTGTACGAACGAAACTGCTTCTACTTCCTCCTCCCGTTTCCCTCTTCTCTCCTCCCCCTCTTATTTCCACCGGTCTGTTTATTGCTCTTCCCTTTTCCTTCTTCTTTTTTATATTCGTCTCCTCCTTCCGTTTACCCTCTCTCTCTCTCTAGCGGCTATTTATTTTCTCGTTATATCCGTCCTCGGTTCCCAAGAAAAGGGAAGGGAGAGTATGGAAGAGAGGGAAGAGGAGAAGGAGGTGAGAGAGGGGGTGTATGGAAGACGTAGAGGGATTAAGAAAGTGCACCCAGTGCTCCTCTGCGGTCGGGCGATTTGTTTTTGTTTCTCTCTCTCGTAGGGAGTGTTTCAATTTTTTTGGTGGCGTTACGCTGGAAGGGACATAGAGAAAATTCCTAAAAATGTTTTTTTTACAAAAAAAAGTGAGAGGGCCATGTTTTACGTCTGACCCAGATTGAGAAAGAGCTTATGTGACAAATGAACGGAATTAATTATTTTTCGAGAGAATGGTTTTCCCGACGCTCGTAATTTTTTTTTCGTGGACGTTGTGCGAATTCTATTATTCGTGAGTGGAACTCTATTATAAGCGCTCTTAGAGATTCCTCGAAAGTGGGAGTGGTGAGACGACTAAGAAAATTCTCGACCAAAAAACCAATCGAATACAGTGTAATAACTGCTACTATATAAATATCCTAATCCCATGTGGAGCGTATGAAGAGATTATTATTCAACATGTCATTCGCAAAACCTTTATTCATCCAAATTTATGGTCACATTAAGATGTTCTCATTGGTGAAAAGGGGGATAATGTATCGGGGATTTATTTAACTTTGATTATTTCGTAAACCACTCGTTGAAATAAATTTTAAGGCAGTATTTTTTAAGAGTACGCAGAAAATAAACGCTATATCACAAATACGGGCGCATGAAAGGAATCGGCGAAATCCACAATACGTGTATTGATACAGAGTATTTTCGGAAAAAAATATACTTGCACGCGCACTCGTCGTTACTCAAAAACAATTTACTAAAGCGATTTCTATCAGGGGAGGACGGGAAAAGGCGTCTCTCTCTCTCTCTCGTGCTAAGGATATCTCTATCATACATGAAAATTGGCCAGCGTAACATGTTGACGTGATAAAAAGCTCGAGCGAAAGAATCGTCCTTTTTTAACCTCTTACTATGGGAGTGGTAAGTTATGTTATTACAAAGGAATGATGAGAAAAGGAATAGCAAAAATTGAACATCTCGCTTGTATTTATCTCAACAAAAAATTCGTTTTTTCCGAGATGTTAATTGTTTTTACTTTCTCCATACGTAGTAATGGGAAAGTATTGTATTCATGAAAAAAATCGACTTCGAGATTTCAACGGAAATACATGTTTTGAGGTCCCTAGAACACGTTTAGACTATTTTCGGAATGATGTCTGTGTGTGTGTGTATGTATGTTAGTGTGGGTGCTCTAACTCAAAAAGTACATGCCATATCGTTACCAAACTTCATATATAACACTTTAACATGAGCACAAAGAACTGATTAGTTTTTGGACAATAACGGATAACCGGAAGTCGAGGTTTATTCGAAACCCGATTCGGTTTTTGCGATATTTCTTCGTTAAAACATCATTATTGTATATACAATTCTATACAAAGGTTATAGAGAATGTAATTTCCTACAGTTTTCATTTGAAACAATTTTCTATAGGGGTTATTGTTTAGGAGTTATTTATAAATAACCGGTTTTTCGGTTTCCGTTAAATATCTCCTTAAAACATCGTTATTGGTAATATTGGACTAAAGTTGTAGAGAATAATATTTCTTCCAAGTTTTGTTTGAAACTAATTTTCGTAGAACCATCCATTTCGGATATATTTCGCTTTATCTTTATACCAGTATACAGCGCCAACACCATGTAGCGGTGAATTCTGTAAACATTCAAAATATACGTAATTTACGGTAACAAGGACGTGTCTTCTTTTACGATACGAAATAATAATTTTGCCTCGTAATATTATTCATAATAATTTAAATATCTATACCCCAAATATGGAGAAAGTCATGTGTTGGCCACATCAGATTTTTTTATTTTCTTTAAACTCAATGACGAGGGTACCACATACTGAACATGAAAGAAGACAGGCGTTATCAGAATCAGATGAAAATTTTCTCGAGGGTTTTGCGTGGCTCCTTATTATAGCAAATAATTCTGCATAAGTTGAAATTTGGAAGATAGACTTCAAAATTGTTTTTAAATCCAGCCCTAGCAACTAGATACATTCGATTTTTGTCGAAATGTTCTCTCGTCAATTATACGAAATGTTCGGCGGAGAGATGGCGGTCTATAGAGTAAATAAAGGCTTCAGGTTTCGAAAAACCCAATATATACGTATATACAATGGGAGGCGAAGAGCTATTAACGGGGAAAACGAATCCTTCGGCTGGTTCGTTAAAAAAAGCAGTTCAAAAGAAAATAGACGACAAGTGGAATAGGAAGAGGGAAAGACACAGCTGTCGCTATTTCCCAGCTCGCCAACACTATTTCTTTCAAACGGGGAAGGAAAATTTATGTTTTTGTAATGCCTTGAGGTGGTTAGCGTGTCTATCTCCAAATGCAAAGGTCGTGGGTTCGAATCCTGCTGAGGGCGTGGTCGTTTATGCTCATCTTAAGTCTATTACCACACGTGAAATTGGGAAAACCTGCTTGTGTTAAATAAATTATTAATATTATTATGCTTAATTTAAATTTTTTTACTCAAAATACTAAGAAATAACACTTTTCTCTTATAATGCATACAACAGACAATTTTGCTTGGGTAAGGTAATATTTTTTTATCAAAGCGAACCTTGACCTTTTTAACTTCCTTTCCGGAGTTGTTTGTATTTTAAATATCCCTCAGACCGTTTACTTTTACCTTTAGTAATCTCACTGGTGTAACGGAAAAAATATCTTTCAATGAGATAATTTAAATACTCCATATAAAATTTATGTAGTTTGTGTACCTTTTTAAATTTAAGACTGTTAAAATCAATCAACGGGAAACCAAAATATAATGGAAAATAAAACCCTAGCAAGAAAGCAATCAGAACAAAATAAATAAAAGCTTTCTTTTTTCCTCCATTCCATAAGACACCAACGTTATCGACGCTTCACCATATCACGTAGTATCACAGTCTGGAAGCGGAAAAGGAAGAGGAGGGAACGATTTCAAATACCCTCCTCATCCAATCCCTGTGTCCGGCTCTCTCTCTTCTTTACCCCTCCTGAATCAAGCCCCGCCCAATTCCTCAATTATATATCCCTTCCCATCCTTTCTCGTTCAGACCTTTAGTATCGTTTGTCTCACCATCCTTCTCCCTCTTCCATTACCTCTCTCTTTCTCTCAAGCAGACTTTTATTGCTTCTACCTCGTAACTCCTTTCCACCGAATCAGGAAAGTTTGAGCGTCGGACGTAATTTAGGAAATTACCTTTCTCTCTCTCTCTCAATCTGAGATGTGCTGAGTTGATTTCCCAAGAAAAAAAATCTACGCTGTTGTTAACGTGCAGATCCTTGCTGTCATATTTTATCACAGTATTTTCTTTCGATTTTCTCTTCACGCAGTATAACGGAACCTTTTACTTATTTATCACTGAAATTTTGCTAAATCCAAGTGGCGATCACTTTTAGAATATTATTCCTATAAATATCTATAGGTTATACATAATAAATAATATTATGAACATTTAAAAATTATGCACAAATTATTTCTGTTGAGCAGAACCTTTTCAACGCATAATTAAAGACATTAAGAAAATTTTTTACGAAGTTATATTACCATAGTTATAATATGGGCCTTCACGGTTGCTTTAACGGTGGTGGGGCTTACGAGGTCCTAATCGTACTTCACCCCATCAAGCATTTCTTCACTTCCTCCAACTCCATCGTCATTTTTGCAATCTATAAGACAATCTATAATAAAACTGACTTTCATCTAAAAACCTTTTTTTAAGTTAAGGTCAGCAGAGCGTTTCATGTAACGTGTTCCAATCTCTATCTCTCCTATTAGTGAAACAATGTTATACATTATTTGTTTTGTTTTTCCACCATAGGTATATATCAATTGTTACAAGAATGATGAATTGAAAAATAAGGATCACATTGTCGTATCCAAGGTTCGAGTACGGGACAGTGCTATATATTATGCTGATGTAAACAATGAGAGTGGATAGGTACGACACCCCAAACGTCGTTAACGAAGTTTTCACAGACACATTTACGCCTATGAATACGGATCCGGAAGAATTTAAAGTACACTAGACATTTAATTGCTATTACATAGGAGGTAATTCGCATAAACGAAAATACCACGACGCATCTGAAATCGATTTTAGATGTATGAAAAAGTAGAACGGATTTTTTTCTTAGATTTTGTTCCATAATTAATCGAAGCAGTTTCGAGGAAGCATAATATTTTTCAGTGTCTTAAGTACTAACTTTAGGATCCCGAAGAAACCGAAAAAGTTTATGTAACGCTTTAGAAATGTAACTCTAGAAACATCCACAACTACCGATAACAACGGTCATGAGGCATTAATTTTAGGACAGTCGATCAAATTTGTCAAAACGAAAGAAAAGGGATCCCATGTAGACATGGCGGTAGAATTAAAAATATATTGCACACATGCGCGTTTCGCTAAAAAATTGTATGAAATACGCACCTTGAATTTTTCACCAAAAAAAGAAACGCCGGTTCACCTAAACAGTAATATTTACCAAACAACTCGAACATGTTTTCGCAGTGTTCGATAAGTAAGCACTCCCTGGTAAAGAACGTAAATATAGAGTGCTTATTCCGTGGAAAACATGGCATTGAAAAGAAATACGCATGAAGGAGTGGCAGAACGAGAAGATACGAGCTCAAAATACCTACAGCGTAAACCACAATTGGAAAAAAGGAGAAGAAAATTATATTTCTATATATATATATATATATATATATATATATATATATATATATAAGGGTAGCAACAAGGTGTTGGAGGAAGCCCAGTGGACACTTACCTAGAATGAAGAGCCGCTGGGGGTGCTGAGGACACACGAAAAACACAAAAGAACAAAAACTACACAAAAATGGAGCTTTCGGGCTGATGCCCTTCTTCAGCGACGGAGAAACATATACTGTTTGAAGTGACACACTGGGGGGATATGGGGAGGGGGGGAGGGGTAATGAGAGAAGTTCGGGGATAGGAGGAGACGGGTAGGAGGGACGGCCAATAGGGTTATCGGAGGTTAAGACCAGGTGGGGAGAAAGAGTTAAGGAGAAAGATGTAGGCCAACTCCCACTGTCGAAGTAGGGGAGCGGAGGTATCATCCGGTAAGGCACGGATAATCCTTACAGTGAAGCAATTATTGAAGGTGGCCTGGTGTGAATTGGCGTGAGAAGCCACCGGAAGGGGACGGTTAGTGTTTACGCTGTTCCGGTGGCCATTGATTCTAATGTTGAGGGGGTTGCTGGTGAGGCCAACATAAAAAGCAGGACACAGTGTGCAGGTGAGGAGGTAAATGACGTTCCTCGTCGTGCAATTACTTCTGGAGGGGATGGGGTAGGTGATGTTGGAGGAGGGGCTGGTAAATGAAAATGAGGGTGGGTGGATGGGGCATGTGAGACAACGGGGTTTGCCGCAGGGTTGAGATCCTGCAGCGGATGGAGGGTTGGGAGTGGGGGGTTCTTTCTTCCACAGGATGTTTCCCAAATTAGGAGGCTATATACATACATATATATACATATACACATATATATATACATATATATAAAGTCAACATGAGGACACCCGGCCGGATCACCCTGAAGAAGTCTCCGGAAAAGGAGAAGAAACGTTGGCGTTTAACGCAAAAATTTACGCGGGATATCCCGAAAAACATATATAAATTCAGCAAAATTATACCAATTTGCGCTGTTACTTTGCGCGGAGGCATTATCGTTCATTTCATATAATTCGCCCGTGTTATTCTCGCATTCTTTCCCACTTCCTCCAATCTCCGCCTCCGGATCCCCATTCCATCCCTCCCTCCCTCTCTCTCTCTTCCTCACTCCCCCTCCCTATAGTATAACCCTCTCCCTTCCTCCTTGGACGTATCCCATATCGATCTGGCCCCTGCTAGTGGCTCCTGCTTCCAAGCCCCTGCACCAACTTACCCTTCTCTTCTTGCCGCCTCTTTCTCTCCTTCTGGCTCCTTTCTCCGCTCCTTCTCTCTCTCTCTCTCTTTCTCCTTTCCCCCCATTCCTCTCTTCTTCCTCAACTCTCCCTAAAAACCGAATTTCAAAAACCTGCATCATCCTGATCTGAAGGCGATTCTATTTTTTTTACAACCGTCGGAATTTTTCCTTTCTACGCCTTTTTTACATTTCCTTTGGAGACGCCGAGGTTGTTTAGGGGCCTTTTATAAAAAACAATATTGGTTTTCGTTTACTTCCTCCTTTTACATCATTTTATGTTAAATACAGTTTGATTTTCTAAATAGTTCCTTCTTAGATTCCTTTTGGAGAATAAATCAGTCAAATTGGTTATAAAACAATTTACATTTCATAGTTAAGAAATATACATTTACAAAACTATGCCTAGTTCTCCCACCAATAGATAACTGAGTTAGAATTAATCAAATGTTTTTTAAACCCATAAATCTACAATTAAATTATTAAAAGCTTATGAAACCAAAGGTAAAAATCATTCTATCCAGGAAAATATCCTATTCTTGCTAGCACCTATCATTCGAGGATACATGTTACTTGGTCATTTATTCACTAATTTGGAGATCCGTAATAATATCCCCGGTAATTAGGGTAAGATCCAGAAGCGACTATGTTGTTCTATGTAGAGGTTTTAGTGCATAGAGGAAGAGATCGCCATCATCACACAAGATATCATTGGTACTCAAATTTATTTATTTCGCTTCAAATCAAGTGATTTATCGGAACATGCAGCGATAGAAATTTTAATATATCATTTTATCACAATGAAACGTTACCATCATTTTGAGAGTGTTAAATTTTGATGCACTGCCGCACGTAAGTGAATAGCACTTATCTACAGATTTTTTCTGAAAAAAAAATTTCAACGCGTTAAATGAAACTTTGAAAATCTTGCCAATTAATTTCAAGGAGAAAGAAAACTGAAAATTTCTCATCGCCAGTTTTTGACTGTTTTAAAACACTAATATTTCCGTCATTCCTATTTCCTCCCCGACTCCTCCCAGGCTACTTGATGTCTCGACTACATAGCTTCCCGACTCCTTTCCTCGCAATTTCTCATACACCCTCTCTTCCCGTAGCAATTACTCTTTCCCTCCAGACACGACCTTTGCCCCACATCCATTGTCCTCGTCGCTGCATTCAATTACTCCCGCCGCTATACACGTCTGACTGCTGCCTCCCCTCCCCCCTCTCTCTCTCTCCGCCCCCCTCCCTCTCCATCCTACCCCACAAACGCCTCCTCCAACCGAACTGCCCTAACACTCCTCTCCTCATCCCGAGCCCATGTTTCCCTCTTTAAAAATTTCCATTGTTTTTTTTATGACTCGCGCAAGGACACAGAGGAGGACGTGTTCTTCCGTTCTAGACGGGTGGGCGAGAAACGAGTTATGGAAAAATTTTCGCGGCCAATTTTATCTTATTTATTTTTTAAACTGCCGCGAATTGAATCTACGCGAGGGCATTTATTGTGAGTGGGCCGCTGAATACGTGTGCGCGTATTTTTCCCCGGTTCATCCGGTCGTGCTCGTACGAACAGGCGTTCAGCTTTGGAGATGGCTATGAATATACGAAGATATATCTTTGTGTGTCTATGAGCTTACGTGCGAGAAGAAGTATCTACGATGCATATGACTGTTTAACGGCGGATGTTTGAGGTATTGCATTATGTACGTAGGCCTCTTCACGTGAATTCGTTTCCTGCGTGCGAATTTCCTGGTGTTTTTCGAACGTGTTTACCTGCACGGTGAACGTGCAGTTCCAGAAACCTCCGAGGGGAGCAGAGTGGAGCATCTGAGGAGGAGCGACCGCCCTATTAGTTTCTTCCCTCCTTGGATCCACCACTGCCAACAACCGAAGACATTTCATTACGAACATCTTTTCCGCTGTCGGAGCCTTTATTGTCATTTCCGAAGCGCCTATTCTGCGGAGGAAATTTTTTTGACGGAGTAACATGTTTCAAGAGCGCATCTCAGAAGAAAACGACGGGAGCATTGAAGGGGGAGAGACTGATTACGAGCGCACTTGCTCTCTCATTGCATGCGAGTGGATGACTCCCTTAAAGTAGTGCTTCTCAACCTTTTTTCCTCCACGGCACGCCTTCGTGCATACATCGCGGCACACCAAACCGCCCCTAATTAATTTCACTGCGTAAATACTCATTTTTAAAGATAAAAACTGGCGTTACAAGTAACAGCCGCAGTTATATTAGATGGTTACGATTGGTAAAGCAATAATTGTATAATTTTATTGTACATCAAATACATACATAATTTAAAAATTAAATATCTTCGGAGTGTGCGGCACACTAGTCCCTTCCTCGCGGCACACTAATGTGCCACGGCACACCGGTTGAGAACCACCGCCTTAAAGGACAGGACGTACGGTTTACCGATCGAAAAGAATCAAATCAAAAAGAAAAAGAGGAAAAATTCACGATTCGAAAAAATGGGACACAGTTATCATGGTTCACGGATTATCAAAAACACACACACACACTCTCTCTCTCTCTGAGTGGGCGTATGTCTTTCCTCCAGCTCCCCTTTCACGCATCCGTTCCTACGCCAGCGGATATTCAACCGGATCGCTCTTTCGCGGACGCGATTCAGCGGAATTCTACCGCCGTGCTTCTTTTTGAAATAACACATGTGGAAAAAATGGGTTTAATTTGAGAAGGAATCAATGAAAGCTCGTCTCCCGCCTTTTATCCGCATCTTCCTCGTCGAAAGAGTGTTAGTTTCGGAGGAAGTCCACAATACCGGAGTTTATAAAATAAAATTTTAGAATGACGATGATCCATTTTTTTTGCAGAGGTTTCGCTCTTTTCGCATTCCCAAAAACAATGAAACTCTTTGGAAGTAAAACTTCTTTAACTAAAGGAATTGAATAGAAATTAATAACGCTCCAACATTTTTTGTGACCTCTTGACTACTCTCTGCAACATTCTGTTGAAATGAAGCAAAAAATTGTTTTAAATCGGTCCGTAGAAAATTCACGAGAAACCAACAAAAAAGATAGCACTGAAAAGAATGTAAGAAAAAAAATCGAATAAAGGATTCCGTTGCCAGGGAGACGAGTGTGTTTGATCTTCACCAGGAAACCACTGCCATACGACGGGTTAAATTCACACTCATAAAGTTTTGATAATGAAACAGAACAAAGAACTGATAAATACTAATCGCCTCGTCTGAGGCAATTTTGAAAGAGATTTCTAGACCCATTAAGCAAAACAAAATTTTCTCTTAGATGTAATATTCAGGCGAAAAACAAGAGAGCTAGTAAGACACACCAAAATACAGAAGACATGCAGAGGATGCTTTTCGATTGAAACTAGGCCAAGAAATGCTATATATGACTTTAAATTCACCAAATACAGCTGTAATGAAGATGTTGATAATGTAACAAAGACATTGTGATAAAGAATATTTTGAACTGATCTTTTACTTTGAAGACGATCAAAACATACATATAAAACACATTACCATCACATCGACCCAAAAAATTAATAACTTGAGTTTAAGCGGTAAATATTACCTAATTGTTTTCTCAAACGTTATGAGGGAGTCCATGTAGCCTTTCATCAGGGCAGATTTTCATTTTGTTGGAGAAATCCTTTTACCTCAAAATATTGAAAAACCAAATCGTAACAATACAGCGCATCGCGACAAAAATTTCAAAATCAATTCCGTAATTTAATTTCTCGTATAATATAGAATCTAATAATATTTATCGAGTAGTATCATTGATTTGCCATTTACTTAATCACTGTCGAGTGGTCCGTAAATTTACAATTTTTTTACCATGCATTTCTTTCAATAATAACTTTTTTCCCAGAAAAGGTAACACGAACAAACACGCCTATTATACGTTATAACGACTTTCCAACTGTATCTAAACCATACTTTCACCCGTTAAAAGTCGACTTTTCGGTTCTTAAACGTCCATTTATGTGCCACAATCCACCTTCGACATCCCGTTTCCGATAAAGAATCTTTATTATTAAAGCTTTAAAATCCATTTTCTCCTCCGCTTAACTTTTCTTGATTATTTTATTCTTCTTTCGAGAAAAAATATAAAAAAATCCCTTCCCGCCCCTGATTTTCCCCTCAACCTTCATTTTCTCTCTTTTCATCCCTTTAAAAAAAACTCCCAACAGCCGTCCACCCGACACCCCGCCAGCCGAAAAAAAAAAAACGAATCGACTCCCCGTCATTAATCTCCAGTCTTGTCACTTCGACTTCCAGGATACTCCGGCACCCCTCGGTCTTCTTCACCTTCTTCTTATCCTCTCCAACTCTCCCTCCTCTCACGGCTTCGTTGTCGTGTCACTTCCCATTTTCTTCGCTTTCGCCTCTCAATTTCTCTCTCTCTCGACTTCCTCTCCAATGCTTTCCCTTCCTTCCTCTCTCCCTTTCCATTCGCTTCCTTATTTTCTCCAGGATTTCCTCGAAGGAGGTCCTCACTTTCCACTCTTTCTCCGCTCCCTCCTCTAATTCATCTTTTATTTTTTTTTGCGCAGCCCGCCAATCTTTACTCTCCGCCCGCTCTGCTCATTCCGTTTATTCGATTTAAGAAAATCAATCTTCCGGAGGAATCTCCTTTCTGGCTAAAGGAGAGGCGCATCGAGGAATTTGATTACGGAGGGAAGTGGAGACACCTTCCACGGGAAGAAATGTTCCCCCCGCTCGAGATGGCGAGATTTCAAAAAAAATAATATTAATAATAAAACGGCCGAGACGGATCCACAGCCATGTACCTGATAGTTTGTGGACGAGAGCCTGAAAATTAGCCGTCGTTTCCGTCCTACTTCGATTGGAAATGAAAAATAAAGCAAGGAAAAAAAAACGTTTCCTTATTTACGATTTTTATGGCATCAAAAGGATGTCATAGGTTTTGGTCGCGATAAAGAGAGGACTTTTGTTTCAGAGAGCACTTTCTTCTGCATATAGGCCTGACAATGAGTCATGATAGTTAAGAGATTAGGGCTGCATAAAAAAGCTAATGACTGCGGAATGTTAAGCCGTAAACTAAAAGGAAAAAGGTGCTTAGGCGTGGGTGTATATTTTCTTAGATTGATGTATTTTTCCATCACGAGAATCTCAAAGACATCTATCATTATTCCCACTTTTCTATTATATTATCCATAAAAATATCTATAATCGTAAGTGATTCAGACTGGATGAACTAGGGCGTAACCATTACAATACCATGGAAAAGGGTATGCGTTCTAAGAGATTTCATTCCATCATTCTCAGTCAGTTAAAATAACGCAATAAAAAATACAATTAAATGTGCCGAAGCCACTATTTATATGACGGTTCTTGCAAAATTAACAGACTGCTCATTATGAATTATAAATTTCACAAAGTAGCTCCTTAAAACATCTGAATAGTTTACATGACGCTTCGGAAAATTCTTTAGCCGAATGCAACGAAGTCCCTCGCCAATACCGTGACTCGCATCATGTTCTTATGTTTGGTCAGCGGTACTTTTCTTCGATAAATAGCGAAAAAGCTTGTTCGCGTACAGGTTCCGGAGTCTCTCTGGCGGCCGTAATGAAAAACTCCGCGGTTTGACCGTATCACAGACGCGGCTGGGTTTCCTCCAACAGACTTTATTTCCTCGCTATCGTCTCTCATTCCGACGGCTTTCGAATATCCGTTCAATACCTGTTCTTTCCTCGCCTTCTTGTTCACCAATCAAACTCTTCTTAATGCCGCTGCTTCGTTTAGCGTTCCCTTCACCTACGCAAATAAACCTTTTCTTCTCCATTATTTCACCTCTGCACAGACAGGTCCTCTTAACCGATAGCTCGTAATAAGAATCGACTGCTATGATTGCTTACTTTCTTTCGCCTTCGGTTCGATTATTCGATTTAGAATTTATTTCCTTTTGTCTTTGGAAACTCGTCACTTACATCGAATGATAAAAAAACGTTTTCTTACTGGCAATATCCGCACGCCAAAAAAGGCCTGCGATTTGGAATTTGTTAAGACGCAATTTATTCAGATAATAATTGCTTTTTGGCAAGGCGGGAGTTTTCCAAGATGAAATTTTCTTCGTTATGAGGAAGTAAAAAATTAAGTAACCGACGCTCAAACGAATTGTGCTTCAAAAAAATAACATCGATTTGAAGGGCGTAATTCTCAATCTCAAATTACACGTAATTTCAAAAAGCGCAATATAAATTTCCGCGGCAATCAAGACGAATGACCACTGAGGGATTCCATTCCATTATCCCTTTTCGTTCTCGAATTACGAAGGATATTTTCCATTATTTTTTAAATTTTTCGCTCGAGTGGAGCGATCGCTCCTGTACGGAGGCAAACAACATCATGGCGTAACATTTTCCCCGATTTTCAAGTTCAATTTCCCTGTCAACGCTCGAGCGCGCACTTCTTCTTTTTTTCGAGAAAGACGCGCATACCATGTCCCATATATGCGCCACGATCAAAAAAGTTGTGAACGACTTGACGAAGAGGAGGTAAGAAAATTCCAGATTTTCTCCGACAGTAACGCGCCTCCATCGATGGATTTTATGCGAGTCACGAACACGAACGTATACATTCCTTCTTCTATCGCGCTGCAAGCGAACTTCCTCCTCCTCCCCCGTGACCCCCATAACCCTATCTCTTTATCACTCCGTTTCCACCTTAGTAACCATGGAGACGGAGATTTCTTTCCGTCGTTCCCTTTACACTTTGCGTTAACTTTTATAACCTCCACGTTCCTTCACGATTCACACCGCGTAACTCTCTTGTTTTTCAAGCAAAAAAAAATATAAGGAGGAGAGAGAGATTCTATTTCCTCGCTCTGACGCATTTCTTCCGCAATCGTTCCCTCGAAAGTAAAAAAATAAATAAATTCACTCCGTTGCCGTTCCTTAAGAGGCTCCGAAATTTAATTGCGTCTTTCGTGTTTTTCTAAAAAGACTTTTAATGCTCCCAGAAAAGCGTTTTCGAGAAAATAAAATAAACACGTAAAATCAACTCGGATAGAGTCAAAACCGAATCCTTTGAGGCGTACATTTTTATAACACAGAAATCTCGCTTTAATTAAACTTCCTCCGTCGAGTAAATGTTCATTTCGGTAACATTGCTTTCGTGACCGAAAAAAAGTACTTTTCAATAATGTAGCCGTCAAAATAACAGCCCTGAGATGATTTATAATTTTTACGACGCGGTTAGGCTCTGAATCAATCGGCTCGGAATTTTAGGGAAGCGATGGAGAGAATTTCTCATGACATCCAGCGCTGTCTTCAGTTTTTCTCTATTCATTTTTGTATATGGAGAGATTTCCTGGCTGACATCCTAACAACACCTCACGTGCTAACTGAGGGTTCTCCTTTACCTCTGCGGAATATAAGGAAAGGCGTATAATTCGGAAATAGCGAGCTGAAAGGAAAGTTAACCGCGATGAATCTTTTCAACGGAGAGGACAAATATTCTCTAATTCGAAAAAGTCTACCGCGAAGGCAAGATAGATTTTAATGAAAATATTTACCGCAAACATGAAATGCTTTCTTTCTCCTCTCAGTCGGATACAGGAAATTGAAAGCAAATATTGGCCCGGGTCATCAATGCATGCTCTTCGAAGTCTGCACAGATTTTCACAGAAAACTCTCCTTAACCACGTTGTTTATTCTCAATATATTTGGCAAGGTTACCGAAAGGTAAATTTTAAACAGCATGAGAGGTATACATTCGTTTTCATAGGAAAACCAATTATTTAAACAAGCATTTCTTTCAACGTGTTCCTTTCTTTATCCTCTCAGTTGATTAAATGCAAATGCGAAAATTAAACTGAATGCAAATATTTACTTTTCTCTATGAAGCGGAATTTGTATTTTTTTTTGAGCTGCAGTACAAATAACTGTCTTACTTATTTATTCCTTTGACGGGTAAATTTCATTTAAAAAACTAACGGCAATGATTTCTCTTATTTGGTATTGGCGTGTTTGTCAGCGCGTTAATTCATTTCTGGGAACTGATTCATTTTCCCTTAATTTCTTTCAGAACAAGCCTTTCATTTCATATTTCCTGCGGTCATTATTTCTCAGTATTCTGAACACGAATGGTGCGACAGATCTTCCATGCCTTTTCATTAACATGGCCCGCAGATATTCAAACGTCTTAGCCATTAATTGCCTCTTGCTTCATTAAAATGAAATCGAAATATACGGGTTCATTAAAACTACCGTAAGTGGGAAGCGGCGAAGGGAAAGATAATTAACACAGAATGAAAACATAATCATTTTGAAAATTGTGTTAATGCGACAAACGCAATAATGGTATAATTCTTCCTTTTTAATACAAAACTGTGCCCACACCGTTTTTAAATTAATCGGTATACTCAAACTTAAAACAGATTTAACTTTGACACGCCCGATCTGCACAGCGAAGCTTAATTTTCTCATCAAACACAGCTTTTGACTAACACGAGCTGTGTCAGAGATGAAGCATATTCATACATTCCTTTGCAATTACCAATCAAATGTTTTTTGGTCACAGATGAAGTCTTTGACAGCTAAATGACGGCAAACTCATACTCAAAAAGGTTACGATTAAATAGCAAGGAAACATGCATGCAAAAAACTAAATTTTAATAAGGTAATCTGATATCACATTACGATTTTCAAGACATTTTTGTCGTAAACTTTTTCGAAAAAGTCCCAAATGCCTGAGAGTTGCTTTGAAATTGACTCATATATCTCAAAGATAAACGCGACCATTGCATGCGTAATAAAGTTCTTAAATGTTACTTTAAAATTTTTAAATCATCTACTTGACGACACTTTCAATTATAGTCCAAATATTACAGTAAAATAAACAGATAGATTGACTGCAGTAGTTACAAGGAAGAAATTCGATGGTATACAACTTTCATATTATACAATATACGGGGAATACCCAAAATTTCTCAGTTTTCAAACAGACCATAAATTCTAAATGTCATCCTGTACACGTATCTACATCTACATGTTACCCTGCAATTTACCAAAGTGATTAGTGGCAGGGGTGCAAATCCACCAAAACGTTCCTAACAGTCGCAGGTTTGACTCTTTTGTTATGATCATTAGATGCCCCCGTAAAAAAAAACGAGTACCGATGTCGTTGTCCAACCATCGACCTCACGTATTCTCTCCTCATGGTCGCCTCTCCCAAAGTACGTTAGTGCTGCAACTATTCCAAAAAACCTCCTCCACTAAACCTTTCGATCTACGTTTTTCAAGAAGCGTTAACCTAGCTTCCGCGATCATATACCGATATCCAATTTAATATTGAGGTAACGCTTTGAGTGTCATTAGCGATATGCAGGTAAAAGTTCAGTCAGGAACTCACACAAATCTAATCGATAGGTACGGACCAAAATGAAATTATATCGACAACTTTCGTAGCATATGTCGAAAAATAAATTATAAAAATCAGTCAAGTGGTTTACGGGTAGAAAGATCCGGACGGACGCGACTTCGACGCGTGATTCAATTCGCCCACTGCGTACAGAAATCGCATAAAAACGATCGAGAACTTTCCTCAATTTTCCACCCGACTCTTTTTCCGCGGGTTTCCGTAGAATACATTCATTTTATATTGCTCCGGCTTCAAAGCAAAGAGGGATTACAATTTCAGATTGGTAGAGAAAAATTATAAAGTAGAATAGGGCTTCGTGGATGAAATCCATTTGTAAGGTTAATTTGAACTGAGTGGAAAGGTTGTAACAAATAGTTTTTTAATCTTATCTTTTAGGTAGGAGAACGTGCGCGGAATTTAATCTAGGTTTCCGATGACGAATCCCGTAAAATGATAAATTTTTTTACTGTGACGATATTCTTAGTCACCGCCCCAGATTCAAACGTCAACCCGCTGACTTTTTCATGGAGAGACTAAAAATTCGTATTTTATTAAATTCTGAGCAAGTTTCGCGCCCGGAATTGAGAGATACTATTTGCTAAATTACAAATACATGAATAAAAATTTAATGTGAAAACCTTTACACTGATTCGGTAAAGGTCATATTGAATTTTAATCGCGAAAGCAACTGATTGACGAAGGAATACCTGCGAAGTTACCAACCAACGCGGATACGAAGACTTGCATAAATATGTCTGTTACTGAAAACATTTTCTACGAGTTTTCCTCGACTATTAATTTGCTAAAATCAAATACGATAAAAAATATACATTTCTGTCTACAGCATGTAATTATAAACGAGTCTTATTTACATCGATAAGTTATTATGCAATAGTAATCTGAAAATAGTATTTAAAAAAAGTAAAATAATTAAAAATATATAGAATGAGAAAGGTTAAACATAATTATATGGGCTATGACGTATGAGCTATAACTTAGGCACTTCAAAAATCTAAAACTTTTATTTAGTCGGGGTGGTGACTTAACTTTGTAAACAATAATTAATCCTAATAAAATTAATGAAAAATTGTCACTAATCAATTATGAGTAAAAATCCAATTTAATTTGTAATCTTGCAAAGTAACATTCGCAAATGACGAATGTGCGGAAGTAAGCCCGTATCGACAAAAAAAAACAACCCAGCATAATTCTAGTTTCAAAGATTGAACCGGGATTGTTCTATGGACGGACGATCCATAATCCAGATCACAGGATATCCTGCTTGTTTCCGGAAGTCGCTTACTAATGCACGACAGTGTAACGTCCCTTAATAGAGTGAAATGCACGGAGTTATAGGACTCCTGGACCACCTGCGTTTCTTCCTAGAATAATGGAGAGCCATCACAAACTATGTCGTCCGGAGAAATTCTCAAGGCAGAGATTTTAAGTGCGTTCATCCGTCCTCAAACATTTCCAATTTGTCCCACGATTTAATTTCACTTCCTGTTTTCCTGTATTTTTGTAAGAATTAACGTGACGTCAGTTTTGGAACTAAAATCGTCTAAAACGAGAGGAAGATAAACATCTAAACGAGAGGAAGATAAACATATAAACGAGAAATTCGGATCCCTATGCGAATTGGCATAATATACGGGAACAACGTGAATTCATGGGAAAAATTCTGCCATGGCCTGGAATAGAACCCAGCTCTTCCACTTGCTGGCCAATTATTTTACTTTATACCGTGACAGACCAATTCTTCCTTTTTCAGAATGAGGATATTTTCTACAGCCGAGCTGTCATACTTTCCGAGAGCACGACGTACAGATTGATTTAAAAAAAGAAATTCAAGTCAGACGTGATAAAAGTACGGGACGAATAACGGCAAATCCCCTTCAACGTTATTTATTCGGAAAACGGAAAATCCGACGTAATTCTTCTCTCTCTGTCTCCTTCTGGTTCGATTTTGCCTTCCAACATGCGCGGAAGAGCTAAATTTACGACCAAAATATTCGGGCAAAAAATTACGATGTAAAAACGAACGTTTTAAACTGTTCCGATGAATCAAATCGTTCTGCCGAGCTTACGTGCCTTTTAGTGGGCCTCTTGTAGGGCGAAAAGACATCTGACTGCACTCCGATTGGCAAGTAGTGGCGCAACGATCGCTTTTTAATATCATTTTATCTAGCTTACTCCGATGGCCTTCTTCTATATCTAGATAGTTAAACATTCCACGTCGTATTGTAATTTACCAAGGCGGAGGGCGGAAAAATGAATGTCGAATACATGATAGGAGTGATAGAATGTGAAAAAGTATTGTAGAAAACCAGAAACATTACAACCTCGAGCAAGAATCGAACTGTGGGCATCCCGAAAATTCTCCAATCTGAGAGAAACCATATTGGTCAGCTGAGTGGTCGAGCATTACCCTGGAAAGTAGAAGACCTGATTTTTTCCAACCTTTTTCTAACATTCCTTAATTTATCCTTAATTTCCCGTTGAATTATTGTCATCCACTATACTGCGCGCGACTAGTTTTTCCATCCAATAATCTCTTCCCCTGGATCTTTCATTTTGATCCTGGAATAATGCTTCCTCATGCAAATGGTTGACCATTGTAGTGGAAATGGGAGGAATATTCGCAACCATTGATTTGCTTATACGAGATAGGATTTGGAGTTTACAAGAGTGAAACTCTTCGTCGCAGAAGCCAATAATCAATAACATAATTTTACTAATGAAATTATTGGGGATGGGCCGAAACAACAGTCTGCGAAGCGACGAGATTACACGATTTAATGAAAAGGCTCTATCCAGGGAGATTAATTCAAAATCGAATTAGGGAGCTCGTGGATAACGTCAAATTGACAAATTATGTCTCTCAAAGAAACACAAAAAGGCCAGAAGAACCGTATGCACATTTCGAACGAACGGTTAATCACCAACGATAAAGGGTAATTCGTAGCCTAACTTTTTTTTTACGGCTATTGGAGAGAAAAGGTTTATCAAGCAGGATTAATCTTCTTTGTTTTTACGGGCATAGTCAGATTCATGCTTGGAATCCGAGTCAATATGTTTAACAAGGGATCTATTGATTTTTTTATATTTCCGTGTCGCTATTTTTGTGAGTCGCGCTTGAAAATGCGCATTATGACGGCCGTTTCCCCCCCCCATACATTTTCGTTTCTGCGAAAAGATACGCTGCAGTAACTAAACGACGGCCGCAGAATTATTTGCCTTTCAAAGTCCTCCTAGAATTGCAGCGGAGATAAGAATTTTTCCTTTCTTTCTTCGCTCGCATCGACACGAGATAACCCCCATTGCCTCCTTCCCGCGACTGTTGTTTACGCGTCCGGAAACAAATAAACACGAGCAATGATGAGGATAAGAGTGAGATAACTCCCGAAAAAATCCCTATCTTTCCTCCTCCATCTCGCTTTAAAGCATTCCTTTGCAAGATATCCGCGTCGCCGAAAGGGCAAGAAGGAGGTCGTTTGCCTTTTCTAAGAGACGAGGGAAGTTGACGAAGTATTCATTAGCCCAAAGTCTCTCCCGAGTACTGTTATATGGTGGAAACGCGAAGGAGATTAAGAAAGAAGATGCTGTATAATATCTTCTCTCCTACAGCAGGACGTTTCTCTCCCTCCTCCTCTCCCTTAAACCCCCTCCCATGTTATAATTTGCGTTGCATCCTATAGGGGAATATGGTTCCCTCGTGTTTACCGGGATTACAAGCCGCCGAGAGGAAGAGAGGCATATGCTATGTTGTTTTTTCTTTTCTTGTAGTTGCACGGAGATCGCGAACACGATTTCGCTAGTTGTTTCGTTCCCCCATCCTCCGGCGCGAAACAACCTCCTCTTCCTCCAACTCCCTCGGATTCCCTTTCCTTTCTCGTATTTTGATTTAATTTATGCCTCGCTGTTGTTGGGAATGGACCCGAAAAAAAAAAAAGTTTTCCTACTGCTGGTTTGGCAGTTGTTTGGTATTTCGCCGTAGAGAATGATGAAAATGATAAAAAAAAGGCAGTCTAAAAAGCAACGAGAGAGGGAGAAAGTTTCCCGTGCATTTTCTTTTCATTGAAATCAAATTGAGTTGGTTATAAAATTGAATTATAATTAAAAATTTATTCTTTCCGTTGGAGCTGCGACCATGGCAAGGCAACTCGATTACGCATTCAAATTTTTATGCGTATTTATCATTAATTTTTTTATAATATCTGCAAATGCATAATTATACTATCTCCTAAGCAAATTATCATTATCAAATTATCTTTTTTTTCAATGTTCGCCGCTTCTTGAATTGCTAAATATTCTAAATATGCCATCGCACTATATTTTCTTATAAGCAACGAAACATTAAAGAAAAACCTATATAGACAAATTTCCTCCTACAGACCTTCATACTACCGTACATAACTCTGGGATGGTCTTTTAACCTCAGTTTTACCCCATATTTTCGTATAAACTATGTGCATTATAAACAACTTACCCTATTATTACTGCATCATTAAACATGCAGCTCCTAATCCCTTTACTCTGTATTTATGGCGCCTAAAGTAAAAGGCCCGAGTGCTAGTTTCGCACCATATTAATAAATAAGAAATAAATAAATACACAAATGATCAATTAATTGGATAAAGCGCTACGTCATAAAAATTCCTCATTCTAATGGATTTCTTCGTAAAGTTCTTCTCAAAAATAAAAAGCCGCAAGCCGTCCAGAAATAAAACTGGCTATTCGTATAACTGAAAAAGTTGTCATCTCTTCCTTTGTCTTACTCCTTTAAGACATCTCAGATGGTATCTTCGTGGTATGCATTAAAAAGGGAAAGGAAAGCAGGAGAAGAGGAAATTTCCACCAACCACTCCACTCCAACGCCGAGATCGGCTTTAAAGGACAGATTCACTCCATCTTCCACTTTTCTCTCTCTCTCACCCTCTCTCTCACTTCACTCCGCCTACGTCCAATCTTCTTCTCGTCACCTCTTTGCGCCAAGTGAGATGAAAAGCGGGAGGGTGTGGGGGAGGAAGCAGAAGACCACACATAACCTCCCATTTTCGCTGTTTGGGCTGTCGAGAAAAAGACAGCGGCAACGACGGTGGGAGGGAAACTAAGAGAATCTTTAGTTTAAGCGAAAGGGTGCAAATGACAGAGCATGGGAAGCAAGGTTTCAAAGGAAGGGAGTTAAATTCTCGATTACTTTTTCGGCATCCTTGCGCGGACACTCGAATACATACATACGCGCGCGTACCTGCCTACACAACGATCGGATTACGCTGAAATATACAAAGAGGAGTTGATCTTCGAAATGATCTTTAAGACTTTGAGAGAAATGCAATGATTGAGGTGCATAGATTGGGGATGATGTTCTGTTATACGTTAAAATATCTTTCTTGACTCACTCCTTTCATACCGAAGTTCACGAATTTCACACGTAAGAGGGATAGAAGTAATGGAAGTATGCGAGAAAGATTTAAAAGCCGGAACACTTCTTAACATAAAACTAGAATTCTCCTAAAAACCAATAATTGAAAGAATTGCACGCATTTCGAGAGCCAAGTTATTATTATCAAGACATAATTCGCTGGTAACTTTTCAGATTGGCCGGTACTTTCAATCCATTATAACAACTTGGATGTATGCGTCTAAATTAAATAACTATATACGGTTTTGAAACAAAAATGAAAAGCAATGAAAACACGTCAAATCCTCTCGATGCTCCTAATCAAAGTATTTTGATCGAGGTAATCGGGGTACAAAAATATCCTTGGAAACGGAAGAGAGTGAATTTTATTAGGACATTCATAATTCGAATACACTGTAGCGTAAGCATATAAATGGATTGAGAAGAGGTCAAAAATAATTTATGCAATTTCTCGGTTGACGAGATTAAATGACTTTACAGAACGCTGCACAGACATAACCTCCGTCCTCGAGCCGAGAGGGTACATACATAAGTCCAGTGGGACTCCGGTCCTATTTGCTAGCGTAGGAACGAAGTTTTGCACGAATTTCCCTACAAATCGTCCGCAAGTAAAATATTGACTTGACAAAGCCTCGAGAGAAAGGAAGGCGGTGGAGTCGGATTCAGCACGATGGATGATCGCATCTGTTCTGCGGAGGTGACATAGACCGCGGTGAATTTCAGCTACTTACAACAGACGGGTCTTTCGGAGAAAATTCTTGTTTTCTTTTTCCGCATCAGAGTTAAGAAAATACGGCATTCTTAACAATCCTCCTTTGTTTTTTATTTGAAATTTACAAAAGTCACACTGCTATTTAAATACTCCGTTATTTACGGAATTTTACGAAGTTAAAATAAAGAACAGTCTAATGAGCTCGAAATAAGTCTTTAAATTTTTTTATTCAGAATAACATTTTGAATATATTTCACATCATGAAATAGTTGTTCTCCATTTATGCCTGATTCCGATTCATGTCCGACGAAAAAAATAAAAGCTATACCGGAAAATCGTGATTTACCCAATTAACTACGCCGCTTTTTAATACAAGGATAGCCTAGATTTATATATTGGACGTTCATGTTAAAAAAATATTTCGGCCTTGGTAGTCCGGCCCGCGAGCATAGAATTTACTAAGTGGCTCACTTGTGAAAAAGTTTGGAGACCTCTGATCAAGATCCAAAATTTTTAGATGCCATCCCAAATATCGCTCAGAGACGTTAAAGAACGAGTATCCTTTGACTAATGCTCGAAAAAACTATATAATTAGGGGAAAACGGCAGAATGAATCTTTCGTCTAAAAATTTGTGAGCCTGAATCTTTTGCCCCACATACACATTATCCGTGGTTCATACAGTATACACTATATAATGCGCCAAATTCTCAACAAGAATACGAGAATGGTAAATATAATCACATAATTTCCCTCACATCTGAAGATGAGCGTGATTCAAAAATCATTAAATGTATTTTTGTGAATGTAGAAAACAACAGAGTAACTTTCTAAGAACAGAAATTTTACTTTGGCCAAAGCTCTTCGACATTATTACTTATACTTTTGATCCTCGTCAAGTCCAAAACAAACTTTGTCCCGAAATTTCAAAACGTTTGTGTACTCCTTTAAGTCAACAACGGGTATCAGACTGATCTGCTTTATAATCAAAGGCCTTGGCATCTTATAGATGAAGTCAACGCGCATAAACTTTAAGAGGCGGGAGCAGAAAAAGGAATCCTCAAAAACGTTTTTCGCAACAGTCCCTTTTGGATAAAAGCCCTATTACTATGCCGGCGCCCATATAAACGCCCGAAATTCTCTCATTCCTCTCCTCTTACATTTTAACTAGGTCACCTGACAAAGCAATCAATTTCCAAACGAAAATTCTCTTGGAAATTCCCATCTCGTGTTACAAACCCTATGTGGCAATACAATTTCCTTCAATCATAAACGCGACAAATCAATTGAATTCGTTTACTGGAATTTGAAAGCTACCATCGGTATACATTATTCCGACCTAGTCAATTCAAATTTATTCATATAGCGAGGAATTAATAAAAATATGATCAGTAAATCAGCGCTACGTACACATGCTCCAACTTCATCGATGCATAATAACGAATAGCATTTTAATTTAAATATTGAAAACCTTGACGCAAAACTCATAATAGGGGAAGGGAGAAATAAAGCTGTTATATAAAATTTGACGCTCGAAATTCAATTTAATAACAGAACAAAATTATAAGAACACGATTTTTACTCTTAGAGCCATCATCGAGTGATGACCCTGATAGAATTTTGTTCTTGTTACCTTGTGGACATTCTTGTAAAGTGTTTGATTCCATTTTCGAGAATTAAATATTACAAAATGCGATTCCATAAAGTTAAAGCTTTCCCGTTAGATTTCATAAAGCAGTTAGCATTTTGAAGAACAACAATATTATAGCAAATATTGAGCCAAAAATAAAAATAAACACGACCATCTTTGACGTTTTCGTTCTGGCGACGGAATCGTCGTTCCATTGTTACGTCCCTTCCCCCACTCCCTCCGAGTTCAACTATTTTCAATTTGGTCCGTCACCGCTATATGCCATAAGGCGCGGTGGGGATTTATCTCTCCCAACCTCCAGAGGGACACAGAGAGGGGGGGGGGGGGTGAGGCATAGAATAAAAGAGGGGCGGGAGGGGGTGGGAGGCATATTTTACCGTCTCCCGGAGACTGGAAAATGTACATTATTGCCGTCTGGGTAAATGCTTTTATGCCCTATTGCGCCAAGGAAACCGATTGTCTCCAATAAAGGAGATAAGTTTTTGATTCATGGCACGATTCCTTTTTTTTCACGCCGTGGGATGGAGCCGACCAAAGAAATGCGACTCTGAGGTCTTCTAAGGGCGAACATAGATAGCGAAGGAACGGAAATGGACAAAAGGAGCAGCGTGGGAAGCAGAAAGGAGAAGTTTCCGAAACCGTTGGCCTGACCTGATTTCCGATCGGATGCCGCCGAAATTCGGATGAAGGCGCGGCAACCGCACACGAACGGAGTTGGGTAACAAAGAAGAAAGTTGAGAAAAAAACTCGAATAAAAAATTATGGATCTTAGGTTTTCCTTTTAATTAACTCCCTAATCGGTTGGAATAATTAAGAGGTTAGAGGAAGGAAGAGGGAAAAAACCTAGAAGTTTGAATTGTGAAGGAAGAAAGCCTATTAGACATAAGATTGAGTTGATGGAATACAAACTCATAAAGCCTTAAACCAGCGGTTCTCAGGCAGATCTGCCATGCGGATATTCGGTCGCCGCGACCCCCCGTGATATTTTGAGAAGTAATAAAAATATATAAAAAACGTTTTTCATTTATACTATTTTTATAAAGCGCGCCGAAGGGTATAAAATAAATTTTGGGTTCAAGAAAATATCTGGATCTTAAGGAAAATTTCCATTATACATATATGATCATGAATCTCTGTTTTAAAATGATGTATTTCATATGTTGATTAAATTATTCACTACATTATAAATAGTCTGGAATAGTCTTATTGTTGCACACAGATGACTACAAGAGAATTACTTTGCTTCGGTAGTTCGGCGGTAGAATATCCGCCGGGCAAGTGGAAGACCCGGGTTCGATTACCGGTCATAGCAGATTTTTTCTCCTTTCCATATTTCCCAAAAAGAAGTTGGTTCATCAAAAGTTCACAATTACAATAAAGATGAGAAATGTGAGGACTAAGAAAATGAGCGAAGCTAATATAAGTCGCCGTATTAATTATTATCATTAAATTATATTTCTTATATTAAATATAAATACATTAAAATTAACAAATGCTTAATTTTGAAGATTCCAACCCACAATCAAACACAAAAATTAGATATAGCCTATAAATTAAAAAGTGAAGGATTGACAGAATGAGGAAAAAATCAGTTGGCATAGTGAAGACTGATCGCGACCCACCCAAAATTGTCTCGCGACCCCCAATTAGGGATACGAAAAAAGTATCGATACTTTACTCATATCGATAATTTTCTTTCGATACCAAGTACTTTTATACTCGATACTTTTCTTTCGATACTGTACTCATATGAGTACATTTTTCTCAGTATCGAATCAAATGAGTACATGCAGTAACAAAATGTAACCACAGTAAATACCGATCAGCCCCGTGAAACTTGCCCAGCAAAAGTGAGGCACAATTTGAGGGAAGTAAAATCGTCCACGGCGCACAGTGGGACCAAATACCAGTAAACGTGGACAAAACCTAAATCCAGTCCCCAGTGCTGTAGTTCAAGTTCCAACAGACGGTTATGAAGAAATTTATTCTGTACAAACATTTCTGCGATGTTTTAGCAAAGGTGCAATGAGCGTGTATTGCTGGTTGCCGTCTCAATGTAGTAAGAAAACAGTTTTGAAACGCAAGGGTTGTTGAAATTGCTCACCACCGTCCATATTTTTCCACCAGAGTGCACGTAATGGGTTTTCTAAACCTAAAATTAACTAAAATTGTCAAAAAAAGTAAGAGTGGCCCATATTGTATAGATTCTTTAATAATGGTAGCTTAATAATTAAACTAAACTGCTAATCTATTCAAAAAGGCGCCATAACAATGTTCAATTTCCGGCTGCGATTCAGAGAAACTCTGGCGATTAATGCTAATAATGTATAAATTTTATCACTAATTAGACATCCCTAATTAACATGAAAGGTGTTACCGTGGAAGGAGTAGATTTTATTGTACTTTGATGAATGTGCCTTTCTTTATGTTCAATAAATCTAATATTTTTAATTGTTTTGATTCGATACCTACTCATATAAGTACTTTCGTTTCGATATTTTCATGGTATCGATACTTTTGATTCGATACCTCATATGAGTAATGTATCGATGCTTTCATTTCGATATCGTATCCCTACCCCCAATGGGGGTCGTGACTCCACGTTTGAGAACCACTTCCTTAAACGACTTCATAAAATAAAAATATTTAAAAAACCCCGTCCAAAGTAAAAAAATGAACAGAATTAATCACTGTAAATGAAATTATTTTTCTTTCCGTCGCTTGTTCCATCATGGATTACCAGTACAATTCCATAAAGGTTGACTTCTATGGATCCTCCGAAAAATCCAGAAAGGTGATAAATAATCAAGACAATTCCCCGCGAAAAACTTGGACCTTAAATTGGATTTATTTATATGAACTCAACAATCCATGTATGATTAAAAAATGAATGATGTCACGCTCATCATTTAACCTTAAATATACATCAGCGCACAATAAAAACGCGCCACGAGGAATAAAAATAAAATGCAAGGAGTGAAGGTTTCATTGAAAAAAAAACAACCAAATTCCAAGATAAAGACACTTTTCGATAATCACATTAAATTTATTTTTAAATTTCTCTTTCAAAGCTGTTCCATAAAATCTTTATTATGCTGTCATTGTGAAACGCTCGTTCGGATTAAGCACTGACATCTGCATTCTTAGTTCCAAAACTGTTTGGCGAGCGTAATCGAGGAAACTCGCTTAAACATCGGACGAGGTGTCTTGGTGCAACGTTTAACTTCTGCCCACCACGAGCGGTCGATAAGAGCACCGGATTTGGATCCATCTCTCTTTCTCTCTCTCTCTCTTTCTCTAGCAACGGCACCCCGTTTCTCTCCAAGGTCGCGCACGGTCGGGGTGATAACAACGTGGTCCAAAGCTTTTAAAACGGCCGGCAAGGTCGAATCCGTAGCGCGTGCGTGTATGCGACAAGAGGATGTTGCCTCGCCGAAGATTTAACGCTTAATTGGGAGCGTTGGCGCGCGGGAGGTCGGGGAATAACAGTTGAATGACGGCGGAGAGGCGAATGGAAAAACGCGTCACGAATGTTAAAAAAAAAACGAAGAGGATTTGAAAAAAAAAAACAAATGTCTGGCGAGGAATATTTTTCGTCGAGAACAGAAACGAGACGGTCTGCCTCAGAAATCCAATACATTTGTTGCATTACTTGAGTATAATTCTCCGGTAGTAGATATTTTTAGATGAATTATCAATGTATGCATTAGATAGGTACAATTGCAATGAAATGTACGCGACCAAAAAGCACAAACGAAACTCAGAATCCAAGAGAATTTTCAACACCGTTATTTTGTTCTATCCACTTTTGAATGACTTAAGGGGAGATAATTCGTCTTAGCCACTTAATTGGTTCAAAAAAGAAATAAAATCAACATTCATCTATAAATGTTTGCTAAAACTAGTACAGATTTATAAAATGTCAAAATGTACACATTTTTATAAATTACTAATGGAAATTTTATGCATATGGGCACAATAATTACGTCGTAACCTTTTGTTAACTGATGGAATCCATTTTAGATGTCAGCACATTTTAAATTTTATTTCACTTGGTAATAAGACTGGAGGTTAACTGTTACAGTAGGCCACAAGGAGTTGGCATTTAAATCAAATTACTGATAAGATCACAGGAATTACGAAATCAAATGGACCCAATACACATTAAAATTCGACAATAAATAAAATCGGAAATTCACACGAAAATTAATTTGGGGAGTATTTCAAAAGCTCGTTTATAACTACCGACACCTAATCACGCCAATTGAGTACATTACTTTGGCTTAGCATTTGGCTCCTTTCAGAGATCGCTATGTTTTCAGACGATATGTTAAATCGAATCCTGGGAAGCATTGCATAAAATAGTGGGTCTCTGCAAATGCATGACTTACTACACAACATGCACGTCTGCAGAGACAAGCCTCACGTGAGAATAAAGGGTTGCAGAGTGGTAAAAGAAAAGAGAAATCGTTGACGGTGGGAGAAGAGCGCAGGCTGAATGGAACTGAGCGATGCAAAGAGTGAGAAAAGAAACAAGATACGGAAAGGGAGAGATCTTAACGCTCTAAATTCCGAACCGGTATGCGCTCCTGAGAACGCGACGTCCATTCCGAAAACGGAGCGCAACAATCCGGGGTGCAGTCCTAACAGACATTCCCTTGGCCCACTTCCCGAACACTCCCTCTTTCCCTCAGCCATCTCTCTCTCTCTTCCTTCCTATTATCTTCTTTTTCCTAGCGGCCTGACCTATATAACTAACGGGCCAACCGCCAGATATAGGGAGAGGAAATTCACTTAATGCAGCAAACAGGAGCGCGAGGTTCGCTCCTGTTTCTCTCCGTCTATTTCTGCATATTCTTGGACTGCGAGAAACGAATTGTCTATGCTTGCGCTGAAATTTAGTTTGCATCTGACTTCTCGGAAGTGCAGGATTAAACTTAAAGCACAGTTAGGTCGTAGAGATGGGGAAATAATGCATTTGTTAAAAAAAAACACACACACACACACAGCGGGCTCGGAAACGTGAGGCCGTATGTATAAAGGTACATGGATTTTTCATTCCTCCGAATATTTTCGACACACACTGGGTAAGACCTATTCGCTGTTTAGCTGAGGAAATACGAATATGCATAAAGTGAGCGACGGACGCTAATGTTTTTTTATCTTGCCGACTGACCGACAAAGAGTATTCTCGTCTAAACGGAGTATTAATTTCTTTGAACGACATTTTACGTTTTTAAAACGTTTTTCAAATCCATCCTTTATGCTGAATTCCATTATTTCATTTGAATTCCAACCATTTCACAAAAAAACTGTTCGTTAATGGCTAAGAAAGTATAAATACTCAGCAGAAACTTCACAAAGGTTGAATTTATGCAACACATCTTTCAAAGTGGAGTCCCGTTTCGAGATCACATTCCCAGACATTGAAATCTTTTTTTTTTTACGGGCGACTAAGCGATTGTATTTCGAATATAAATCGGTGAATTACATTTGCAACGTAAAAACTAGACCAGTGTCACTATGGGTGCAATTATTAGTATTTACATTTTATACTGCTGTGCTAATTATGCATCGTTAGATAAAAGTCAGTAAATTCAGCCGAAGGGGTTGTAATTTAACTTAAAAAGTAATATTTGTAACAAAATATAACAAACAAATCTAAAAATTAATCAATCGCTTACGCCAGATATATTTTTCTAAGACATGTTATCATCTTTGGTTTTAGACAGCATATCATTTATAGGACATAAGCACTTTTGGAGAGCTTCAGAAATCGCTTTTCGGGTTCTGAAGCCGATGGTCTCAAATAAAAAAACAGAAAACGGATTTTTCATATATGTACATCTATTAATGACTCCTCTATAATAATTTATAAGCTTAAAATGGGAGTATACGATCCAATTTAACAGAACGAACAAGTGCAGACTCCTTCGCTTCCCATTGAGTATTCATAAATTATTCCGAATTTCTCGTTCGTTGCTGGAGGAAACCGCGATCAACTTTTTCCTCTCTCATTTTGTTTAGAATCTGCGGCGATATCTTTCGTGGCAGCGCCGAGAACCTTCGAACTTATTTGCTTAAGAAATTCGCTCAACTGTGAAATGTGAGCATTGGGAATCTAACATACCCGGCGCATGCGATTGCGTCCTTGCATTACTATACGACGTAATGGAGGACGTGAAATCTTTGTAGCAGAAGAGAAAATATGGACGTCCTAGAAAGGCCTTCTGGCTCATTTGAGTTTTGGATTTGAAAAAAATGCATATTTTTTGCAACGAAAAACTTTTCTTGACCTAAGGACGATTTAAGGTTTTGCTTAGTTAGGAGAGGGATTATTTTACTTTGTATCATCAGCGCTCTAATATACGTTAAACTCCTTTCCATATAAATAAAACGCTAACACTCCACATTCACTTTTTTCTCTCACTTAACTTTCAAAAGCTTTGCGTATAAATATTAGTTAATTTAAAAGATTTTATTATAAAGTTTTTGAGTTGCATTATTGTTCTATGCAACGATTTTATTTTCCTTCAACTTTAAGTAATTCTTCAAAGTAGACTGACGTACAAGTATAAATATTTTGAAAATTTGCACCAAACGAAACTTCTAAAATAGGTATTTTTATAGACAATAGAATATTTACTTTAGTACAATTCCCTTATTTTTTAAAAATAAATTCATTATAATCAAGTTCCCGTCGCTCTTGATATGAAGTGAGAATGTTTAGTGGCCGAGAAAAGAATTGAGAGCAAACTAGATTCATTGGATTAATAACTGAAGGGAGGATTGGAAATTTTAACTTTACATATTATTAAACACACCTGCAATACTGAAAAAATTAAGGGAATTGAAGCTACGAAATACGTTTCAACACAATATCCTTAACGATATGCAACCATCGAGGCACACTCCTTAAACTAGGCATCCTCAAAGGAGATATTTATGAATGCCGCATATCTACCATGTAATAGTGTATTAAAACAATAAATCTGCTCACCGAAGAGGCTGTAAACGATTCCGAACAGGAGGTACATCCCGCAGATGACCGCAGTTGGAACGTCATAGTCGACTTCCAGAGGGCGGCACCTGTCGGCGATGACCCCTGGGGCCCCTGTCCCGTTCCTTCCGGGTATGGCAGTGGACGGAGGGAGGGTGGGCCTGTGGGTGGGCACCAGGGGCCCCGGTTCGAGGCCGGACATGTTGCCCGGGTCCCCGCCCCCTTCTACTAGATTATCCGTCCTTGATGATGAGTTGCTACGGTGTTGACTCGGGAGGTCTGCAGAACCTCCTGGTTGGACCACGCGGTCACGTGATCACGGAATGTCTACAGCGACCTGTGAGGTGATAAACAACAAAAAAGGATGAGTTTTAGTTTTCCGTTTGGACACCTACGTCCGATATGATAAGATACATAGTTTTAATGTACTTAGAGCTATATTCAAATGTCATCGATGCTATTGCGCATAAAAGTCAAATTAGAATAAATTCTGATATAACCTTTGAAAAAATTACTTTTAATTCTTATTCGTGAAAAGACGCACATTTAGAATTATCCTCATTTAAAATTCTCTGAACGTATTACATTATGTATGCAGTACATGTATTACCCAGACTATCGCCCATAATTCGATCGAATTACATGATCGTATGAACAGTAGTAGTAAAAATATTAATAAAACATTAATTTTCAATACTTATAAGGTAGCATTTAGTTGGAATTTATTTTTTGTGTTTTATGCCTCTTGTTTCACCGTGTCTCATGTCTACACACTCATTTCCCATGGCCAAAATATCGCCATGTAAAAAAGTCCTCAGGAACATAAGATGATATTTGGTCCAGCATAGAAATCTTGAACAGTTTACATGCCACGAAATCACCATAAAGAGGTCAGTTACCATTCAAAAATACACGAGAGGTTTTCACAAGTGCTAATATGAATAAATTCACATTCTCCCACTCCGAAAATTTATTCAGTCCTTCTTACGATGCGATGTATTCAATAAAGACGGATATAAATATTTCTTACGTAGACTAATATGTCATAAATAAACTCTTCTATTAACAATATTGAACTATCACTTGTTAAAAAATTTTGATACGGAAATCTCGCCAATACGGGCAGGTCAAATACTGAGGCGGCTCAAACGAGGCCACGCCAATATTGACGTAACTCCATTTATCCTGAATGCTTGGAAGTTACGCACGAATACAGTACATTCAACATGGTCACTCCGTAAATAAATTGAGTTACGTGCCGATAAAAACGCGTTTTTGAGCATTAAAAAAATATATTTTATTCTGAGCCGGAAAATTTTCAACCAGTTCACCTGAATTACGAAATAATGGCGTTAATTATTTCTCATAAAAAAGTGGTCTACTCTGGAATGAAAATTTAAAAAAATTCCTTTTCATATTTGCCCATCATAATGTGTCTTTATTGTCAAAAGAATCGAAGTATGCATCAGAAAACCAAACCTAACAAAAAATTACCTACAATGAAAATACATTCGCCTGAAAAAACTACAGCTGCAGATGTTTCTGCAGTTTATTAGATAGAACTAATGTTAATTACATAACTGTTTTTATCAAGAAAATTTTTATTATTACTGCAAAAGCGTCCTTTTTCATTCAAAAAACAAATTCTTAGTTTCAAAATAAAAAACAAAAATTTTAGCGTCAAAAATACTTTTTGCTACAAAAATCATAACGAAATGTTATTCGAATATATTTCTCGCATACACTCATCTAGTCAAACGATTTATTTTATAAATACGTGATTATAACTAAAGCTAACTTATCATTAACGAATAATCTGAAGCTAAAATGAAAAGTGTTTAGTATTATTTCATAAAACATTTTTACAGCAGATATAAATGAGAGGTGACGTTATATTTTGTTCAATTTACAAACGTGTAGTGAAAACTTTTAAAAGTACAAGCTTATATAAAAATGACATTTTGATCAATCTTAACAGGATATCAAAATTGTTCGATGTGAGCGACGAGTTAAAGCACGCTATGTTTTTAATTTAGGTTAAAGGGATTTATTAAAAACCCGGAAATCTAACTATATATTAATTTTACGTTGACGTCTTTAGACATGTGTGTACAATTTCTATCTGCGTATTTCTCGAGAACCGTTCGTCGTAAAGATATTCGGTTAACGGCGTTTTGTTTCTACTGGCTATGAGGTCTCTGGAAAAATATTTTCGTTTGATAAAGTGTTCCGGGTTCGAATCCAGGAGTCAATTATATTTTCCCATAAGTTTACACGGGATTTTTGATTTTTCAGAGTGCAGGATTTTTTCCTTCATTCGTTAAAATATGTAAATCTCGACCGACTTTCTTCTTTTTTGCTTTATTCGACGGCTAATGCTCTGTTCAAACCAGTTCGTTGGAAATCGCGCGGGAAAGTGGTGGGGTTTTTCAGCGTCGTGTTTTTCTAATTGTTGAAATGGAACGGAATGCTTATTGTGCAGCATATTGGTGCAACAATTTTAACGGCTGAAGGGTAGACAAGAAGATTTCGGATTTCGGAAGGATATTTCGATGTGAGCTTAAAGAAGAGATACCGCATAAAACGGAATACTTGTGTTAAGTTGAGAATTACGTGTTTTTGTTATTAGTCTTGATGCCCATTTCTGCTTTATAATTTAGGGCAAAATTTTGCCTGAGGGAGGATTTAATGTCTTTAATGATTTCGTTAACTTAATCCTATCGTATTCTAATTCTTGTAGATGAGCCAAGGGATTCTGAGGATGTTTTACATTCTCCCAAAGCTCACTCAACACCAAACCATCTTGGTAAGTTTTAGAAAATTTTAGCATTTATTAATTTATACTGTCCACTTGCCTTTACCAAGGAGTCGCCGGAACAAATACTATTGTTATTTATGAATGTATTTCTATTCGGAAAAGAATGTTGTGTTTTTATAAATGTTGTATTGTTATTCTTTACGTGAGTAAATAAAAAATCTTACACCCAGTTGTTTTGTTTTAATTTGAGTCCTAAACTTATGTTAAATACGTCATCTAGCTTATTAATTCAAATGTACCGCCAAAACTTGGTCTGTCGCTTGAGTTTAAATTAGGCGCGCTTCAGTTCGTATTGACCGCTATATCGCTCTGCCGTCAACGTATTACCATTGTCCTTATGGGAGCTGCGCTTCCTATTATTGTTCCATGTAATTAGTCTCTTGACTGCGAATGGGACAGTATGGGAAGCGTTTCTAGCTGTGTCAATAACATGTGTATAACAAACAAGTTCCCAGCGAATTGTGCTTTATTTTAAATTTTGCAATTAATTTGTTTTTATTTTGTTTCAATTGATTCTATAAGGAATTGTGTTTCATTTTAAATTGTGCAATTAATTTGTTTTTTATTTTGTTTCAATTGATACTATAACGTTTTAAAATGGTTACGTTGACGACTGTCAGCATTAGTTTACAATTTATTGTTAACATCTGTGTCGATAATATGTGTATAAGAAATCTAACTATATATTAATTTTACGTTGACGTCTGTCAGCATTTGTGTACAATTTATTGTTAACATCTGTAGATGTGCTAGAAACTTGAAATTTGGTAGGATTACAGGTTTTACGCTTACTCTTTAAATTAAGGTGAGATAAAATGCTTTTTTATTTTAATACTTTGCATTTCATTCATATTTCATTAATTATTCAATAAAAATTATTTCAATAAACCTACAGTTTATTTAAATCGCATTGAGGATCGGAGATCCGGGGCTGCCCTACTAGTAATTGTTTAAAATTACTCAAAAGGAAGAAACTGCCACAAAGAAAGGAGTTTATTTCACCGAGCCAGTAGTAGTAGCGTGGGGCATGGTCGAGAAAGAGAAGCCCTGTAAAATACGTTCCACGAAAAAAAAAATGAAGACGAAAATAATGCGTTCAAAAGGATTATAAAAACAAGAGACAATGAAAATCTGCGAGGATCAACGCGAGATCTTTTACCAGAGGGAAAGACAAAAGGAATGGAAGGAAGATAAAAAGTAAAAATGAAAATAAAACGACGGTTTTCCTGTTAAGCCACCGAAAAGAAAGGGCTGAAGTTGCCATGTCGACGTTGGAGACGAGAGGGAAACGTGTGCAGGGAAATTTCTGGTCGGGCGATTGAACTGAGAGATTTTAATATGATACCACTCTGCTGGAAACTATCAATGCGATGTGGGGTGAGAATGTGGGGGATGGAGAGTGTTAAGGGAAGAAGAGAAATTCCATTTTGCCTTTTGCCGTATCTTTTTCGAGCTTTTCGTGAGGACAAAAGAGCGCTTTGGTTCTGTCACAAGAACGTACGCTTTGTTCACAAAAAATATAATTTTGGAGAAACTGCTAAATGTTGTCTCGCGTCTTTAATACAAACATAAAATATTGGATATTCGTTCGAGTTCTTGCTCATAGATTGTGTTTTAATACGCCAACAGTTCACTTTTAATTCCCGTCTCGGGTGTTGAATATCCATATCAAAAGAAATTAATACTATGTGGAAAATTTTCAATTTTTTCAATGCAAAAACTCATTGTTTAAGGAGCAGAGTATTTAAAGCAACGCGATTTTTTTCGTGACAAATTTTGTATGGAAAAAGATAAAAGATGAAGGTAGTTGAGCATTTTTTTGCGCATTCCGTATTTTCGCTCAAATGGCCTCCTTGGAGAAAAGGTTAAAAGATAAAGCATTTTCCTAAAAACTTAGTAGCATAAAAGAATAAATGATTTTCAAGACAGATAATTTCCGAAAACATTATAATTCACTTCACTTCGTACAAGATATTCACAGAGATAATTTGAATATAATTTGTTGCTTAAAGTCTGAAAATATCAATTGTGATGCTTATTTTTTCTACATAAAGGAGTATCGTAAATATCACATGAAACTAGCCGCCATGTTATTTTTGGGATAACGAGATGCTAAACATCAATCATAAATAACTCCCGGTTTGTTGCTTTTTCCATTTTTGAATAAACTTTCAGTAACCTTCCGCTGAAGACGTCTGACTGGTTGCTGAAATGTGCATTTGATTTGCCCAAACATCTTTCGGCTATATCGCATACGCAATTAATTGACCTTATCTCACAATAAAATTCCGGCGTCATGCTGAAGCCTGTTGAAATAAGATAACACTCACAATTCGCGCTTAGAAATAATTTGGCGTTTATTATACAGATTTCATCCAAAAGCATCTCAATCGCATCAACAAAACCGGAAGCGTCGAATTTAAAATTCACCAGCTGATTATACTCGCACAGCAAACGCTGTTTTCGTTTGAGCGCGCGCGCGGCGGAGTCACGTATCACAGATCGACGGGCAAACGACTCCTCGCGCTAAGCACGGATTTCCTGCGTCACGAGACATCGGCAGAGGGAGTGACGCATCTTCCCAACCCAGCCCCCGCAACGGAGTCCGCGAAACCATCCTGAGGGAATAAAAAAATTATCGATCACGTGAGCTAACAGCTGTTACACCACGGGCGTGCCTCGACTCATTTCCTGTTCCGGTGTATATGACAAGGGCGCCTAACATGCATCCTCCGTTTGCTTGCGTTCGATGCTGGTTGATCGCAATTGCGACTGTAAGGCCGTTACGAGCTACGTCTAATAATTTCAACAGTTTTTTCCGCAAAAATAGGACTGTCTAAGCGCAAATTTCTTTACATCTATATACGTACCCTTGTGTTATCATTGCATCAGAAACTTGCTACAATGTTCACCTACCAGACAGAACACTATTGTATCTAGTAATTTTAGTAAACGTTTACTATCCATCAATTAAAAAAACAAGACAAGAAATTCGCTAAAGAAAACTCCATAAGAATTACTTGCAAAATTAAAATTGGCAAAAGAAAACGTTTTATTCAATTTTTATGCACAGAAAATGCCTGGAAAATGTCGAACTGATGCTGCGAGATTGAACAATAATACTTTATACTTTTGTTAGTAAATGAATGGTAATAAATTTGAGTATACTTGAAAATTATTCAGGATCAACATCGACAATTAAAACTTGAAATAAAGGTAATCGCTTGTAAAAATAAATAAATGTGAAATGCACACACTAAAATTTTCTCCTTTAAAAATCCTTATAGAAAAAAAATAACGAAACTCGAAACGTTTTAACATTTATTTCAAGTGATAATTATGTATTACACGCATTTCGAATAAAACCAAAATTTCGATAAACTCTTCGAAATACATAATAATGCTGTTTCTATGGCCGAAAACAAAAATTTCTCGAAAAAATTACATAATATAGCAGTAGTTTTATTCGAACTTTTACAATGCGCTATTCGTTTTTCGATAAATAAGCTATGTGAATTATGATTATGGCGTTATCAGAAGCTTAGTCGTGCTATAAAATCAACGGCGCAATACCAATATCCAACTTATTATAATTACGCTGAGGTTGAATGAAAATCGTATGGATATTGAAGTTCTCACCGTTGAGGATGAAGTTTAAAACAATCTCAAAGTGTAAATTTTTCGATAAATTTTTGTTTTAGGCCATCAAAACAGCACTATTTTGTATTTTGAAGAGTTTTTCAAAATTTTTAGATTTTAAATTATTGAACAATAACGTGATAATTGAGTAATAATATCTTCGAATCTTTCAATATTCAATTAATCTGCGGGGATTGTTTCCTATCCACAAAATGGCTCTTAGCTAATAGTCCCCAAATTTAAGTAAGACACAATCGACACAATTTAGAATATAATTGGATCTGTTGTGCGTCAATGTGATTAAACTCGAAGCGGCAGGACGAATTCTGTGTGTATATGCTACGGAGGCCACATATACTAATAGTTTCTACGAGTAGTCATAACTGCTTTCAATACAATCCCGTCCCAAAATATCTTAAGAGGTTGTTATTCCTGGAATGTTAGCGAAATCCGCTCTCTGTTTGAAAACTATTTTATATCGCATTAACGAAACCAGGCTCAACTTTGTAGAATTTACTGATAATTAAAAGAATGAAAAACTTTTTGTCTTCCATCTTTTAGTGGGAGATACAAAGTTTTTCATTGTTTCAATTCTTTTATGTCAGTGCGTTAGATTGCGTGAGACGCTCCGTCCATCTTGAAGAAGAATTCGCCTGGGGACGGAAGTCCACCCAATGCTCTCAAAATTCATCTGAAGATATGCGAGAAATAATTTTTAAAATCTAAAATTTACAGCCAGTCGAATCGTTCTTTATAACTCCGTTCACCGTTGAAATGAAAGGATTTTCATTCAATGTATATTTAACTTTCAAAACATAATTCACACGAGCCCTTTCTCGCAGCGGTATACACGAAATTAAACTTTCCTTGCTTCGGTTTTGTCAATACGCAGACGTGGTGGACAATGGGCATTTTCCATTCCGAGTAGCTGGACGTTAAGGCCTTCTAAGCTACCCTGGTCTGCAGGCGTCAAGGCAACCGTATCCCAGAATAATATCGTTAGAGTTTGATCCGGTTATTTCCACAGTCTTTCTTCTCGCCGCAACCTACATTTTTTCCAGAAATGAAATATCGAATGGCGATACGGCAACGGGGTAATTAATTTACTTAAGGAGGGACGATGGCGCGTTGCCGACTTCCTTAGCACGCTTCGCCATGGATACAAACAAATATTTTTTGGCACATGGTCAAGTGATCTCAGATTGCGAATTTGGACGGTTGAGTAGCCGCCATTAATTGCGAATCATTTTCCGATGGCTGCGTTTAATTAGTCCATAAGCGTTCCGACAGACATGTGACCAAATTCAACAAACCGCATCAAAACGCATAAATAAATTCGGAAAAGTAATCGTTATCGCGTGTATCAATATCACTAGGAATGATACTGTTCATATCCAGACGCTGATATGGCAAAGAGTTTGGTTAAACGGTTTCAAAAGTAGATGGTCAATGAAAAAATATGCTACCCTCATTAAAATATTTTAAATCGTTTTTATCTTTTTCTAAAAAGCATGAACTTGCCATGCTATCTCTGTCTGTACGTTTGCGGAATATCAAGGTTTTTGTTTTAACCCTTAACCCTTGTGTCGTAAGAGATCGCGCGAAAAAACAGGAAATATATCAAAATTCTCAATAGTTAATTAAGTATTTCATTGATTTTTTAAACAAATTTCGTCAATCCAACATTTTCTATTAATCTGGGGGGAAATGGAATCAAAGCTTTACAAGGAATAGAATAATAATCATTCTTGTATTTTCTTTAATTTCTCAATCGCTTCTTCTACTAAACAAATTTCATATGAGAATAATATGGCCAAGTTATACAACGGCTATAAATCTTGGTAAAAAGTATCTAAATCTACGCAAAAGACAAAAAGACTTCCTTTTACGGATAAACTGTTCATCTACCCCAAATTTTCATAGATTCAAACTAGATATGTAAGCTTCAGTTTGCTTGGATGGCGAAGAAAACCCATTTTAAATTTGGAAAAATACCGATAATGTTTTTTCAGGAAATCATTCCAGGAATTTTCGAGTTCAGGAAGCAAACATTTCCGTTGTCAACGTGACGTTTTTAATTCCACGTTATGAGATGTGTTCATAAAAAAATAATACTAAAGCAAAGAACACAACCAATTAATTATGGAGCAGACGCCCAAAATAGCAAAAATATTGAATAAAATCACGTTCCACAACAGTCGAATATAAGTTAGTTATTTTACACAATAGAAATCAATGTAGTTATTTTATAATAAACTTCATCGCGCAGAAAGAATAAATGTTAACAAGATTTTCAGGCGTCGTCCAATTGAAAAATATGGACTGTATTATTTTTCCTGCTGAGGAATTTATCGAAATCATCGCGAAATGATTTGTCAGCGTACATAAAATAAAAGGATTCAAAAGTCTTAACATAGGCAGTCGAATAACATGCAAAAAAAATTGTACACACTCTTCGGTGAACACAACATAATTTAAAATGTCATCTGACACAAATATCTCAGAGAAATACACAAAAGGTACGACAAGTAAAAGACTTCTGAAACATCAAAAATATCCATCGTCGCTTTGAGTTGATGCGTGATAGGTGCTTCTGTCCTCTTTTGATATTGCTGCAGATTTATAGAAAATCGTCTAGCATTCCATGTTTGAAAAAAGTGGGACTTAGAAGGACCATGAACACAGTAAAAGACAACTAACCCACATATGCAATCTCCATAACAAAATTATATTTATTTAATGAGAAGATTCTAAAAATTCCAGAATGTCAGAAAAGAATGAATTCGCTAAAAATGGACAATCAATTTAGGCTATCGTTTGATGAAGGACATAGATCGCAATTATTACTCCGTCCTTTTAAAACAAAATTGATGTTTTGAATAGGGGCAAAAAATCATCCGCGAACAGAAGTGTCCACAAAAGCACCCCTTATCGACATGAAGCCCATTCTTTCTATTTTACCAGCGATTTTTTTCGTTTCTGCGAGAGAATTCATCCCTTAAAAAAACCGTTGAAATGGTCGTCCTTGACATACTTTCCAATAAATACGATTCTAGTTCGAAAAATGGCGAAGCGCGTATCGATTCCGCCACGGAATGTTTTTATTTTTATCGCGAAAGTGTTCTGTTTCGAGCCATTATTTTTGCGTTTTATCTTCCGCCCGACAAGAAAAATGGCCTAAAATAAAAAACGATGAAAAATACGTTAAATTCTTCAGAACACGTTTCCCATTGTAAAAAGTTGATACATTGAATTGAGAGGATAAATTAAATTTCCGATTTTTCACGTGTGACCTAAATTGGTAGGATAAATTAATCCTATCACATTAAGCTTCCTCGTTGATCCTTTTTGTTCGAGGCTCTTCGGTCCAAGCAACATCATTCCTTTGAGTATCGTACAAATAGAACGAAGGCATTTCCAGGAGGAGGGAAGTGCAGAGAAGGAAAGAAAGAGAGACAAACAAAAGAAAAACAGTCAGAGATAATAATGGAGCAATGGTTGAAAAGACTCGATCCGTGAGGAGTATTTTGAAAGCGTTTCAATTCTTTTTTGTTTCTTTCGTTTCACCAGATCCTTCGCGTATTCCTCGCTTTTATTCCATTCGTTAAAAACCCTATAGAGGAAATATTTTTTTTGCCGTGCACTACCTGATGAAACATGAGACGAAACGAAGACACAAAATTACGCTCTCAAGAGTTCCATAAAATATTAGGTTGTTTAGATGGTGATGAATATCTGCGTACTCTGTGTATAAGTATATATGCATGCTTAAGTGTCTAAATATTTTTGTTTCATAGTCCGAGCAATGCGTGTGCGCGTTTGATGCCTGTAGGATTAACCATCTTACAATTAGAGTCGAAAAACTACATTTAAAACCTCGATTATCGTTGGGAGGAGTTTTTCCCTGAAAAAATCTACGCAGAATTCTTTTTATGCATACATTTCCGAACACTTGGCAAATTAATTTATCACTATCTCGCAAATTATTTTATGTGAATCTTAATCTATAATTAAATTGACTTCGTCGTCGTCGTCGTCAGTGGGAAATCGGAACTCTGTAATGTTATTTTTAACAAACTTTCCGAGTAGCTAGGAGATTGACATTTGGTAGGAATGTTCGGTTCTTAAAGTAGAAGCCATTTACGAAAAAAAATTTCCAATATCGACCCAGGTTCGATTCCCGAGAATGATTTCCATTCCTCATAAGATAACATGGAAAAATCGATATTTCGACCTGCAACTTTATTTTATTTTGCTTATTAAAATTCACATATTTGACCTACGATTTTCGGATTTGGACTGTATTAAAGAAAAAATAAATTCAGTTTCTTATTCTTATCGTCTTTTATAGCTTTCGAATCTAAATATTTCGAATTTAAAGTTTTAATATCATATTTTGACAAAATTTAGCGTTTTTAACGTGAAGTTGCCTTGCCAACCGATTACATTGTTAAATTCGAAATCCTAGTACTCTCACATATGGTCACGTTCTCTCCGGACCTCCATGGACCCTCCAACCAAATTCATAGGTATCAGAGATATCTAAGAATTAGTTTTTACTTTCTCCAATATACGTAGTATAAAGAAAGTATTGCTTTCATGAAAAAATTCGAAATCGAGATTTCAACGGAAATACACGTTTTGAGGTCCTCTGAACACGTTTTGATTATTTTTGCGATGATGTATGTGTGTTTGTCGGTCTGTTTGGAAGGAAAAACAAAAAATATCGTTTACAAGCAAGCTTTGAAATAAATATTAAAACATATTTTTCTAATTTGTAATGCCTTCATCCTTTGGTAAAAAATGCGCAAAAGGTGAAATGATTGTATTACCATATAATACATCATTTTATTCGCCAAAGACGTCTGGCATTACCCGGGCATCGCCGGGTACTTTCAGCTAGTATTTAATAAAGTAATCGTATGCTGTAAGGTCATCGTCTTAATTCAGGTAAACAGAGATATTGACTTTCTTGACATAAATCAATTTTTACTGTGTTTAACAGATATTTAAAAAAGAAATTTGCTAATAAAAATTCATCCTGCATATCTCATTGTCAGTCCCAATCTACGCAAAGAACCTAGTTACGAAGCGTCTCTCCGATATCTTTAAAAATACTGGAAAAGTTTGTCAATTTCATTCCGGCTATATGGCGAATTCGACGCTTCTTTCTTGATCCAAAAATTATTTAATAAATAGAGCATTTAAATCGAAAAATGAATACACGAGAAATTCAAGGCAGATTTGAGATTGAGTACGGTTCCGTAAGCCCTTGAGAACTTAGGGTCGCAAAGGAAACTGATTAAAATAAAAAAAAAAGGATCGGCGGAACTCATTCGAAACAAAAGAATGACTCGGAAACTCCGCTTTGTGCGGGCGGTGGCGAGGTTAACGATGCCTTTGAGCCATGACTTGTAATCGCCGACACCCTGGAAGCACGTCCTTACTGGAGGTTTTGTTGAGAGAGGCAAAAAATCCTCCTCTGTTTCAAATTCAACGTATGCGGATGCCATTCTTTTGCCGGAATTATTTTTTTTTGGGTCAAAGGTTAGGATAAGAATTAGTAATGAGTTTCTTATTTTAGTTCACGAAAAGATTAAGAGAAAATAAGACATACTTGATCGAATGAAGCTCCGTTAAAAAAGATTAAGCCCGACGAGAAATAAAAAATCTTCCACTCGAAATGTCGTCGTGACTCTTTGAAATAGGTCGCGTAATTTAAAACTTCGAATTATTTTTCGGTTATAGATGCGAACTTGAACCTTTATCGGAGAGGTTTGGTAGAGTTAAGTAGATTTTATCCTGAAAAAATGCAGTAATACCTTGCGCAATACGGAGTTGTATTTTTTTGAAAAACACTGTTGACAAAACCGTGTTGTGCGCACGTAATACCTTATGGAAAAACCACATTTTAATATTATATACGAACTTATAAACGCAAAATAAATACAAAAAGTGCGTCCAGCTTCCGATTCAGGAAAGCGTGTACTTAAAGTTCATACGTATTGCTTAAATGTGTGTTATGTTTATTTACCTTGCATAATAAATCCGCGATGGAGAAACCTACGTTGGACAAGAGTATACGATATGGTACCATACACTACCCAAATACCATAGTCTCTTCTTGAAAATATTTATAAAATAATCTAAAACTTTAGCATTTTACAAAAGTTCCGCGAATCAAACCGCCGTGACCTAAATTGAGAAAAGAAAAAAGAAATCCATTTCTTCGCGATATCATCACGTCCATATACGTAGCTGAGTGTAACCCGACGAAGACATCCATTTACCAATCCTTCCAGATGAGAGACAAATGAAACACGAAGCGCGATCGCACTCAGGGTGAGAGTGAGCGAGTGAGAAATGCACCGAGACTAAAATACAAGGAGATGGGCGTGATGCACGCTATTCTGTTCGATGAAAAGCGCTCGGAGGAGGAAAGAGGGAAGCGACGGGGACCGGAGGGAAGGGGGATGGCCGGTGGAGGACAGGGACGCACGGTACGGTGGCCTCAATCGAGGCCTCGGGCAATAACTGCGATCACGCCTGACGAACGAACGGACATGGTTCCGTATCATGGAAAAGGAAACTGGAATTGATGGCGGAGGATTTGACGTATGCGGGAGACAAACAGGCGAACTTTCTTTTTTATCCGAGAGAAATCGAGAGAAGGGAAGCGAGAAAGGAATATGGAAAAGAGCACTCTCTTATCCACCAAAATCCCATTAAAACAGTAATGCATGTGATGGAGGGAAAGGAAATGGCAATGGGAGGGGGTGGGGGGGGGGGGGGCGTAAGGATTTTTAAAGATGGCGCCGAGCCGGGAATTTTGGGTAGGTGATGAATCGGGGTGAGGATAGTTGAGAAAAAAGAGACACGGCGGGGTGATGGATGAGGGATGGGAAAGGAATAAGGGAATCGGAAGAGAAGATGCATTAGGGGGTGTTTAGAGGAGGAAATGTGTGTGAGAGGGGGTGTGGGTCGGAGGGTTTTTTGGAGTGAGGAAGGCTTTAACGTGATCTCCCGAGAGGGATTGCAAGACGCTGAGTAGGGTGGTAAATTTTGCGGAAGAAGGGCATAAAAGGTTAAAAGGCCTCCTAGGGTGAACAGACTTCACGGTTTCCCGAAATTTGTCCGTTTTCGGTGTGAAGTATTTGGGGATATCGGCGGCAAAGGTAAAAAGTCCTGTCGAAGGCAGGTGTTGCTCTCAGTTACCGTTGTCGCGCTCATTGTAAAAGGCTGCTAACGTTTTTTATGAAGCAGTTAAATAAATATGGACTTTAAGACCTGGCCTTACATCTTCAAAACTTATACATTTGAAATAGGAAAGAAATTGATTGACGAGCTAAACATTTTATAATCTCACGGCAAACTTACGTAAACTGAAGAAGAAAACGAACTACAGCACAATCTGTTATTCTACTTGCCTACAAAGAGCGTTTAATTTTTACCCTGGGAGAATCACCTATGAAATACGAAGATAAAAATAAATACTGGGAAAATGAATTATATCACGTGTGTCCATTAGAAATCTCAAAGAGACGACATTATATCCTATGCAGCTAATTCACAAGAAGCATTCGCCGGCCATCCATCAGCGTGCAAAACCCCACATGTTTTTAATTAATAATACGTGAATCGAGAAAAGAACGTCAGCCGAGTGACAATACCTATAGTATGACCTCAGTTTGCAAATTCAAAACCCTAAAAAATCTTACAGCGTTTGCTCCGAGGAAGCGATGAAACCACGCCATCGAGAAGACCAGGAAGATAAAAAAAATAGAAAAATTACCCGCCAACGGCCAAACACGGACAAGATATCCGGAAAGTCAGTGACAGGCGCTCGTAAACCGTCCGACATATTGGCTCCTGGAAATTCTAGTCGTATCCAGGATGCGATGGGAACCTAAGGAGAATAGGAGAGACTATCTGCACAAGGCTGGAAATGAAGTATACTTGAAAGAGAGGATGTAAACGAGGTTGGAGAAGTTGGGAAGAGAATGAGGTAAAGCAAGTGAGAATTGGAGATGGATAAAACTGTCCTCAAAAAGAGTGCACTATACTGCGCGACCGATGGAGGACAAAAAGTAGGTCACAAAGGGTGTCGAAGGTCGATCCGGTACCCTGCCCTCGTTTAGCGAGAGACTACACTCCCGCCGCCGGCGAAGCATAGAGATGCGTCGCTCCGGGCGGAAAATTGATGACGAGGTTGGAGAATTTTATCGTGGTCGGGGCGATTTCCCTGGAGGAAGGGGGGAGGGGTGGGAGCGGGAGAGGGAGGGAGAGAGATCGGAGATTTTAAATGGACCGGGAGGGAGGAAGTACACGTTTCCACGAAGACGGGAGGAGGAGGAGTGTACAGGAGGAGGGGGATAAACGCCTCCGCGGTCAAAAGCAGGGGTTGGAGGTGGAAAACGTTGAGAAAGGGGAAAGGGAGCGGAGGGAGAAGGGAGGAAGGTCGGTTGCCATGGAGATGGGAAGATTCATAGAGTGCGGCGTTGTGTGTGATGGCTTCCGTCCACTTCAAAAAGGATCTAGCTCGTTGGATGGAGTGAGTGGGGATGACGTCGGAGCCTGTATGCGGAGTACTGTTAAGCATTACGGCGGTATTTACGTCACATTTATGGCCCCCCCTTCCCCATCCCTCTCCCACGAAATAAAAAAATGTCTAGCAGCTTCCCAACTCTAGCGAGCTGCATGGCTTGCCGGTGACGCCGCTTCTATTTGTCTCTCTTTTTTTTGGTAAATGCACGGCCGTCGATTTTGCTGGGTGTTTTTTTTTTCTTCCCCTGCCTGTTGGATGAGAGGAGTGGGAGGAGAGCTGGAAAAACAAGTGTATCTCGAAACTCAAGCTCGCGTTATTCGCAATTAATAATTTCTCTTTGTGAGGGGAATGTGTCTCGCGATTCGCGCGTGTGGACATATTAACCACGACCCAGATAGAGACGAGGAGATATGAGTTTGGAAAATACATCCTCGTGTCGGAGGGATGGAATATACAAACAAGTGTTTGTATACTGCTATCTCAAATCAGAATAAAAAAGTGAGGAAATGACTGAAATGCATTTCATATAAAGCCACTTATATTATGGTAGTGTTTTGATCGTTATCGTTCTTTTTTTTAACCCTACCGTCGAACTTAAATTTTTCACTTTGGGCACACGATAAATATTCCCTAATGACTATTTTCAGTAGCTGATACGGATGATGAAAAAACGTTTCCATGCCATAATCTGAAGATTTATTTATTTTTGAGCAGCTTATAACAGAAATTCATGTCCTCTTTAAAATGAGCATATCATTAATTGCAGAAGACATACAAGGCCAGTTCCGCGGCAGGATTCTACAAGTAGATAGCTACACGATCAGGTTGATCTGACTTCATTAATTCGACAGATGACGTTCACGAGGAAGGACGGACTGGTATATGTAGTAAATGTGCAAAAGGAACTTTTCTTACCAAAAATCGCTGAAAAAACAAATAAGGCAAAAGCTGCTGAAGCAGACAGTAAATGGCGGTTTAAAAAATTGTTAATACAGAATGTTAAAATTTATATATACTAATATGATTAGTCTGAAATAATACCGTTAAAATAATTTAATATATTTAAGAAAAATATTTTTCTAAACAAAATGTTTATAAAAAAGGAAATTTAAATATTTACTCACAGGTCACTAGAACCTCAGCAAGAAAATAAGCACAACGAAACGGAATACTTAATCGATTGGCAGCTTTAGTTTAGGAGTTAGCACGTCGGACAGGCGGATTAACCGAGAAAACGTGCACAAAGAAGTGGAATACTAAATCGATTGGCGAAAAAACTGTCTCCAGCTTTCGTTTAGGAGTTGGCGCGTCAGATAGACAGACGTACAAACCGAACGCATTAGCGGATTTTTTCGAAAAAAAGACCAAGGAAATTCAGCGTTGGTTTCTTTTTCGCGCCTTTTTTAAATTTTCATTAGATGAAACGAAACGAATCTTATGATTTCATGCTAAAGTTACTTGACCTAGTTAGCCGTAGAAATTTGAATGTACCTGGAGGGTTTAATGTCCTACTTTTGAATTGGCATCCTCGCGTCACCATGGCTGTAAGAGAAAAGTGCTTCATTCACGCCATTTTATTCAACACGAAAAATTTAATCTCAGAATTCTGGCGCCTTAACGAGAAAATAACACCGTTTAAATGAGTTGCATCTCATTGTGACGATGTTATTTTTTTGCGAGTTGTAAATACAATTTTTCGGACAAAGTGGAAATGTTTCGAAAATGCGCGTTAACCACTTCTTGAATGCAGTTATGATTATTTCTGGAATTTCGTGTTTGAGTGTAAGCCTTAAAAAAAAGAAAAATCCGCCAAAATGCATGTTACTTTGAAGTTTTTCACAAAATATGAATTACGGAATACTAAAATTAAGATGAAAACGTGCTGTGCTTGTTTCCTTAAAAAACTGTTAACGAGAGGCTCTCACAAAACGAAAAATACTGATATCTAGACTTTAATCGATTAAAAAAATAATATCAGACAATGTTTATATCTCCGTGATGTGGAATTTTAATGAAGGAGAATGTTAGATATTTGGTATATAGGAAAAGATTTCGAATTAAAGTTTTGAGCGTAATTTTAAACTTAACTCAGCTAAGTGACCGATTATGTGGAATAATGTAGCGTTTCATTGCTCTCTGCACAGAAACACTTATGATTACTCAAGCGCAACTATGACGGCTGTTCCCATGTAAAAGCGTGATAGCTCTCCGAACGTTGATCGCTGTGTACATAATTACACACGTCCCTTTGACACGTGCATACGACCGAAACGTTCCCTCTGTCATGTAAGATAAATGGTGCTCACTGAACCACAGAAGCATTTGAAACCCCATAAGTACCTTAATCCTCGGAACGACCTTATTTCCCTGGAACTATAAGGCATCACATTTGAGAAACCATGGCAGTAAGTGAATGATTTTTTAGTAGCATTTTGATGAATTTAACTCCTTATCGGCCATCAATATTTTAAATTAAGAAATGAAATCTAGAATTGAATAAGACACGGTGTTTATACAGACTGCTAGTTTACACGTAAACTTTAATACGATAAAATATTTCCAACTATTCTATGCGACTTTTAAATATTTCCAGAGAAATTAATCGACCAAGAAAGTTCAACTACGTACGTCGGGAGCACTCCAGTAGTGGTGGTATGCATATCATTGCATCGAAGAATATAGATGATGTGGAGATGGTTATGAAATCAACATACAAAAACCTTAGTTGAAATAAATTGCTGTAAATTAAAATGTGTGAAGTATAACAAGTGCACTTAAAGCAGAATTTGTTGTGTTGCAATTCCTGAAATATATCCGCGACAAAAAATAAAATAGAAAATGCACATATGTAACTACTTTTACTCGTAGAATTCGAATCCTGCGAAGGGTTGAAAATATGGAATTTCAAAATCCGAAAATTCCTGTAATTCGTAATGTTATGTAGTTAATGAAGTTCTCAGTCAGTTGTTCCCGTACATTTCTGCAGTTATTTGATATTATTTGCTTCAAAAGTATTTTCATACGCTACCTGCATGCGAATTTAATGTCGCAATTAAACCTATCTAAGGATATGTTTGACAATGCATGTGTGTAACACATAAATAGAAATATTTTTATTAATTTACATTTTACTACTTTTAAGCAACTAAGGTGGAGGAAATAACACAGCGTAATGACCAAATAGGAGCTTGCATTTTTTTAAATCTGCAAAAAAATTATATGCATGCTCTCTTTTGCGCATCCAAAAACCGAGGTGTGCTTCGAAACTAAAATTGCTCTCGGAGAGCAATTTAACTCTCGGTTAGTTTTTCTCTCGTCTCTCTTAGACGATAAACGCATCCACGTTCCAAGATTATCCGCGGCATCCCTCAACGCCCCTTCCTTAACCCTCCAACCCTACCCCTTTTAGGACTACGCCACAACCCGAGCTCCATTAACGTCTCAAACGTTTACTCTCGCGAACCGCGCAATTTATCTCGGAGGGAGAGAGGGAGGGTAAAGAGTCCTAAGTAGCCTCATTACAGTAATTGGTTCCGTGGAGAAAGACGACCGAGAGTGAGCGCGGGACTTCTCCAACAGCGGGGTCGTAATAATAATGCCTTCCCTCCCGGCATCCCATTTTACGAGTCTCGATAAACATCATTCGCCGTAAAACCTGCCTTCGTTTACCGTCCCAAAAACCATTTAATTCACTAGGATTTCCTTAAACTGCATCCCGTTCCTATCGGCGTCTCTTGGAACTTCGATAAGGGATGGTTTTTATGTTGCTGTACTTATGTTCCTCTTCCAGTAGCAACGTTCTTGTGCGGGACGAAGAGCTATTGAAAAATAATGAGGACTAATTGAGGAAACGTTGGCGACTATAAAATTGGCCTGTATGCTTTACACGACGACGGTGGAAGTTTCTAAATATGCTGCAAGACCTTCAACCTTCCTCATAAGATTTGATTAATTAATTAAATCTTTTTTAAAGTAATCACATTAACTGAAGAGCATTAATAAATGTCTAGTTGGTTTACACATAGCGCTTATTTTGGGGAAGAGGCGTTTTAAGGTGCGTAGAATTATGAAAAAGACAAGATTTTAAATTGAAAATGGTGCGTTTATTTAGGGTTTATTATTAATTTAAAGTTAACAATATAGAATTATGCAGATAACTAGTGCTCCTAATTGACGAAATGAAATATAAATATCGATTATTTCAGAAAAGCTATAATTGAGACCGATATAAGGTTATTTTTGATAATATATCCATTAAAATGCAAAGGAATCAATTAATTTATTTTATCTAAAATAAATTACATGAAAGTACATATCAGATTTTTAACATTACGTTTAAGTGAATGAAAATGAGGCTTTTCCTCGTAACTTAACGAATTCGATCAACCTGGTTTCCAGCGAATGAAAAAATTGATCCATACAAAGTCTATAATCGCATGATTCACCTAAAAAGATTACGCGCTAGAGCTTCCATAATATATGACCTAAAAGATTTGATAATCCATAAGAAGCCAGTGTAAATTGCCAAAACAAATAACCAAAGTGGTCTTCTTTCATAAGCCCAGGAAGTCTACTGAATAATATACATGTATTAATGAGGCCGAGACACATCTTGGTCAAGAAGAAAACATTTTGGAACATTCTCTGAGAGAACATGCTTGGGTTAACACAAAACAAAATATTTTCAAGGAAGAACCGAGAAAAGAGGCGCCGCTCATTCAGTCCATCATCTAGGTTAAAATTATAAGTTTCATGACTTGGAAAGAATACTTTCTCACTAAGGTATTTTTCAGCTTTCATTACGGGTTGTCTCGGTGTCGTAGCGGTGATTACAAACTCGCTTTGTTTAGTAAAATAAATAATTCCGAGGGTGAAAGCAATTTAGCCTCTACATTTCTCATAACCCATGTACGTGGTACGTGGATGTTACAGTGACAGCATTAGAGAAAAAAATACCAACACTAAAATATAGGGGTCAAAGTCTCGCAGCATCGTATCGTAAACATTCCATAACTTTCTCTCAGATGCCCTCCACGTCAATCGTTTCACTGCGAGAGAAGATGCTAAATAAAGAACCGTTGGAATAAAAACGGTCAGCGAAGACAACCTTGAGGTTCGAATGGTAAGAGGATAGAAGTGGAAAATATAGGAATACGACTTAATGATGACACTACGCATGGACTAATCTGTCAACCAGTAGATTACCAACCCTAACCTGTCGATCCGATTCTCTCTATCGTTCGACGCGCCACCTTTGGCGGGTAGTTTGAGAACTAACCATAAGAAGATTTGCTGTTGACGTCATCCGTCAGAGAGAGAGGGGGGAATAAAGCAATGGAGAGAGAGAAAAGAGATATGATATATTCGTTAAAATGGCCATCCGGAAGACGATTAATTAAATTTTAATCCTCTTTGGTTAATGGGCTCGTATCCGTATAATTAACCATTAATTTCCTTGCTGAAGAACTTTTTTAACTGCTAGTTCCAGTGAAATGGGAATAAAGAAGTTAAAAGATTAAGGTAGTTTTCAACGAAGGAATTCCCAGTCTTCTCAAACAAGAGCTTCTTACTTAGATGTGTACGTATGTACGTATAGATACACATATCCAAGACCCTGCTACTCGCGTACGTTTTGGTTATAAAAGTCATCCATTTATAAATTTATCTCTTTAGTATTTAAAACGTACACCTTTTTTGTTTTTATGTATGCTTCATAGGAATGACAGACGATTATATATGAACCTAAGGAAAGGACCATAAAATTTCAATGTTTAATTTATTTTACGGGCATTTCAATTCATTTATTACGCGTGTCTCTTGCAACAACTCCACTCACCCCTGGCAGCAAGAATATGGCCACGTTTTGAGGATAACCGACAGGCGGAAAACGGCAATGCTCGTTTCCGGATCAAAGGATTTCCCTTAACTTCTTTCGGAGTAACGCTTTTAAAAGGACCAAAAATAACCAGAGATGCTTCAGATGAGAAAAAATGGGAACGTAACACATTAAGGGCGAAATGTTTCTTTTTAAGGCTACGAGCAATTGTTTAGTTCGCGACTTCCGTTGGAATTATAAAAGTCAAACCAAATTTCATTCGCGGAAAATCTGAGACGAAAGTGGCAAACAATCGTATCAAAATTATGCCGAAAGTCGGATTCCTTTTTACGTACATTTAATAAAATATATTTGTTGCCATTATCAAAAGACTCTCTCGCAACTAATTAGCTGTTTTTCCAAATTAAGAAAGAAATCAGCTCTAATGATTCTTCAAAGGAAACGGAAGATGCTAGCTGCAAGAGGCGAAAGATAAACGTGTAAAATGAGATCCGGGGGCGAGATTAACTGTATTTTGGGAGAAATTGCAGAGCGTAAGAAATAATACGCCATATGGTAGATCATGTGGAAACTCCCATTTTATCTTCCCATGGAACGTCGTTTCGCGGATTATCTATATCGATTCGTCCATCTGAATGTGCCATTGTAAAGTCACACGACGCAAAATGTAAAAAATTATCTATTCAGAGGGGTTTTCAGCGACGATTAAAAATTTGCATTTTATATTAAACGTAGCCAGAATGCGGATGATTATCGCTGTAACCTATAATAAATAACGCATTTATTTGATTTACCCAACTGTAAAAACAAGGCAAAGACATTATTCGGCGTAAACGATTTCATTCGTGTTAGTTCAATTTCGTCGAACTTTTGCTGAAATAATTGCGATAGAGCAGGTTCTGAAATAACACCCGAGTAAAAAATCCTAAGTGATCTGTGTCACAGAAATTTAACCAAGTCATTACGACAATACCTCCCTCGGCCGTCATTTATAAAATTAGTAATATAATCAATAATAATACAATTCCAACCCCAAGTTTTGACATACTTAGTTTTCACTAATTCTGAGACCTATTCTATTTGCATAATTCCTATCAATCTAACTTATAGGTATATATATATTTAAAAATTGGAGATGGTTTCCATAAGTTTTCCTTAAAAAATACATTATATACGTCAGAAAATACCGTAAGTCCAAAAAATAGGAAAGAAACGCATCTTAAAAATTAAGAAATGTACGAGTTTAATCTTTAACTTCTTCCCTTGAGAGAATACCCTCGTCCGAACAAGACAGAATTAACGGGAACATGAACGATTTTAACGACGCCCCTCTTTGCAGGTGAAAGCATTAGGCGAGACTAAACACGACACGAGTCGACAAGGGACCCCAAAATGGAAGGGAATCTGTCTTCTGGAGGGAGGTGACGAAGGAACGGGAGGGCGGAGGGAGAGTTTTAGGCAAAAGGATGGCGTAGAATCTCACGAGACGAAAGGGAAGATGTAATGGCGAGGAGATGAAGAAAGAGAAGAAGGGGCCGTTTCCGAAGGAGACGGAAGAGAGTTTAGTCGAGAGAGGGCGACGTACGCCTAGTAGGAAACAGGGAGTCATGAAGAGGGGGAGAGATGGAGGTGTCAGGGGGAGGATATGTTTAAAAAGGGTCGGGGAGGGATTGGGTTTAGGGGCAAAGGGGAGTGACTTACAAAACGGGGGTCTCAAGGGGAGATGGAATGGTAATCGGGGGAAAAGGAGGGAAGAGGTGTTATCCCTTTATAACATTTCCCCATCTCATCCACTCTCCGTCGCTAGGATGCGGCAGTGGAAGTTTACGCCGAGTTTAAAATGAGAGGCACCGCACAGAAGTTTTCAGCGCTGGAAATGGAATGAGGGGGGGTCTCTCTTCCTCTCAGAAAGCCAACTGGAACAGAAAGGCGAGACAGGAATGTCCAATCTCCTAAGACTGAAGTTCTGAGGCGAATGAGACAAGAAGCGCTTTCATTCGGAAATGATTTTTTGGTATTTTTTTCCGAACGTTTTGGTAAGAAGAATAACAAAATCTTGTTCCGTGAGACTGATACCACGATTTCTCCTTGTCTAAGCGAACTCCGCACAATGCCTGGCGGTTGTCGTTCTATCGGTTGGAAGTAATTGAAATGGAATAAAAATAATTTTACACGAAACATTCTTTTGTTTTTAATACTTACTAATATCGAAACCTATTAATCAAGCTAATAGATCAATATTAACATTCCAACTATTTACGAGGGTATTAAAATCGTTTATTGTACGATAGCTGCAATTCTTTTTTAGTATTGGTTTAACAAAAGTTTTCAGTTCACAATTATATCACAGAACAACTGATTTAACACTATTAATTTTAATTTTAAATACTTCCGTTCATAATTTAGTTAACTTACGCAGAAATCATAAAAAACACCTTAAATATACAATTTTCTTACTAATAATAATGACTGAAGGCTCAGCGATTATATTCTACTTTGTTACTGTTTCCTTTTTGAGTTCTCCTGAGTTGTGAGTCGTCTCACACCTCATATGTCACTAATAAATGTTTTCTATGTATATAATTCACAATAACCTTCAATATACAGGCTATAGGCTCCTATTAACCTAACCAGTCACATCTTATTGTATACATTGATGCTGAGTCTAGACCTACTTAGCTAGAGCACAAATAATATCGGTTAAGATACAATGAATTACAGTAAGTGTGTATGTATGTATAAATCAGGGATTTATAATTAAACTCGACGCAATGCGGAAGAAAAAGAAGCGAAGAAAAAGGAGGAAAAGAATGCCGGGAGGGGGCGGGGGTGGGGGAAACAGGAAATCCACCGGGACTGAACCCCTAAGTAAGGGGACGGAGAGAATAGAGAAGGGAAGGTAGAATGGAGGGAGGGTTAAAGGTGTCGACGAAGTTTTATGTGTTGGAAAAGCCTAGTAAAGTAAGGACACTCGCGGGAGTGGTCCCAAAAACGTGGAATAAAGGGGATAAGGGAGAGGGAGAGAGAAGGCATGGATGCTGGAGGGGTTGTTGGCAGACGGAATAGAAATTCGGGAATGGTGATCCGTTCGAGGATGAGAAGAGACGTGGGTCGTGGATGGAGGGTGGGTAGTATGAATGGGATGGGGTGGGTTCCCTCGCGAAAGGAGGGCGTGTCGAAATGGAATAGGAATGGGAGTTTTTGTGGATGGATGAATGGAGGTCGGATAACAAAAGAACGAACAGGTAGCCCCACCCCCTGCAGAGCGGAAGATTGAAGGTTATTAATAAAAAGAGAGATCCATTCTGTTATGCTAACGAGTTTTTCTCGCGCGTTCCTCCATAAATGTACAAAGGCATATAAATAACTATAAATATATCAATAAATATAAATAAATATATATTTCGTAGAATTTCATTTGTAAGTGTAAAAAACAATGGACCTTCGGATGCAACTTTTTTCTCGGTTGAATTTAAAAACAATTAACGTAAGATTTGCTTGCGTAATAGAGGATTTTCATCAGAGTGAAACGGCATTCATTGCCATTTGCTCGAACTAATCCTTTTGTTGGCAAAATATATTCGTTAGCTGTGCCGTATTTACGCACAGGCAACATAGGTAACTGCCTACGGCGCCAAATTATGAACGACACCAAATGATGAAAGTTACCAAATTATGAAACACGGAAAATGTTCTAGTTTTCGTTAAGTAATAAACAAATTTTTAACTATATCGCCTCATTTAAGAACACACTAACTTAATGCCCGTCAATAATTACGGGATTCCTCGAAAAATGCACAGATATGAAATTTTATATTTTACATTATATTAAAGGTACTACGACAAAAATTCCGAAAGATACACACAGAATAAGCCTTTCATATAAGTAAATTTCTTATTCGATGGCGATTCAACCGATCATTGTGTTTTGTGTGGAATAAGCAGGATTGTGCCGATCACCTCAGTCACCTATCGAAAAGGGCGCCAGAATTCGACTACAATGAAAATCTATAAAAAAAAAGTCATGATTGTTTTAGGTATCGCTTATTTCTTTTTAAACAATGTTGCAATAATCTGTATTTTATATGTCTATGCTGAGTTGATCTTGTGCTGCGTGGTAGCATCTTTGTAATTTACGCAATGTATGCGACTTTGATACAAAATTTAAATTAATGAGAAAAGGCGCAAGAAAAATAGTGCCTATGGACGCGAAAATCTTAAATCCGGCCCTGTTCGTTAGATATAACTAAGAATCAACCTGCTGAGTCATTGCACATAAAATTCATTGGAAAAATGGCAACAACTCACACAATCTCGCGGTAACCAGGCGTAACGCGAAGACAATCTCCGTTAACATGTAACCAAGGACAGCGCGAATAACATTCACTTTTCTCCTAGTCGCACCCAGAGATGCTGTATTACACACATTAAGTTACACGAGTAATATTTCCCGGGTACCATCCTCGAACGAGCGAAGTCGAAAGAAAACAACCCCGTCAGAACGGGAATAAAATAGCCTCATCCATAGCCATGATTTCTAAGACATGACTCATGGAAAGTGAACGTAGAGAAAGGGGGAAGATGGAGGATAGGATTGGAGATATGAGCAAGGATATTAGGAGGATGTGAGGCGAAGACGAATCCCTCACGGCGTGTAGGGGAACAACTCATACAGAAGATGAATGGAATTATGCAGCTATGCCGTTAAGAGGGGGCATCAGGTGGAAAGAGAATTGGATTTGACGAAACTGAAGGAAAGGGAGTTAATAAGAGAATGGAGGAGAGACGAAGAGACGAATATAAATGTTATCGCGACAGAGATGGATGGAAGTATGAAGAGGAGCTAAAGGCTAAAGAGAAAAGGATAAGGAAAGAGGTGGAAAGGAGACAAGATTTTATGCAGAGAGATGTTTATAAAATGAGAGAGGGGAACAGAAAACGATTCAAGAGCATTGGTGCTGGATATGGTCCTTGAATCGATCCGAATGAATCGACTCAAATCGAATGTTTCCAATCCGATTAATAATCTAATCTATTCATCCGATTCAATTCTCCATATACTAATTTTAAAACGATTAGTAGCCATGAAAAATAGTAATTTTTATTAAGATGACATACAACATAAATTTAAGTAAATACAAGGAGCTATCAAAAGATTCGCTTTTTTTCATAAAAATTTTAAAACGAAAACATGCTTTCAAAGATAGATAGGTAAATTATATTGAGATGGCACGTAACGTAAATTAAAACAAAACGTTAAGAATAATCCAGTGTTACCTTCGAGTGTCAGAACTTGTCACAGGGTAAATTAAAGTAGAATAATCAATGAAAAGCAACGCTAAAATTTTTATAAAATAAAAATATAAATGGGCGTAACAACCCCATTCCCTAAAAATGTAAGTAACCTAACCTACAGAATTTAAAGGACTTGAAGTGTTTTCAAAAATTTCTTTCGGCATAAAAAAGTACCACAAAATGTGACAATAACAATGTGTAAAGTGAACTATAACTGCATGTTAAATCCCAAAGGAAGGACTTTTTATGTTATGTTAAAATACTTAAGAAAATTACACTAGCACGGTTTCCGTATCATTATGCTCGCTGGACAGAAACTTATAAAGTAAAGTCACTTTTGAACTTAAGAAATGCACATTTAAATTGTAAACTAACCATCTTCGATAATCGTTTTCTCGCTATCGGAATCATCTTGACGACCAAAGAAGTATAACAAGATAAGTATCGAGGGAAGCGAATAGGATTAGAGACAGGCGAGACAAGAGATAGAAGTAGAGAAAGCTATGTGGCGCAGGTGGTTTTAGATAGAGAGATACATTGAGAAAAGTAATGAAATAGGAAGACAGTGGATAAAGATGGGAAAAGGGAAGAAAAAAGGGTGTGAACGAAAAAAGAAAAGTAATTGCGAGGATGTAGTTGTATAGAGGGTGCGATGCAGAGGAGAGATGGGTATGGAGGTGGGAGGAGAGAATGAAAAGCCGTTTCACCCCTACAACCCCAACGAGCTTCCAGACTTGGTGAAGAAGGGACGGTTTAGGGTGCTCTTGGGAGGTGGTCTTTGGGTGTGATCGCAATGCGAAAGGGTACGTTCGTTACTACCTTAGCACTGTTCTATTTCAGCTCATTTTCCTGGGGCCTCTGCAAGACAAACGAGAATCTAATACTCGTAAACAATTTTTGCCCGAGTAGCCGATTTTTCCTTTAAATTTTGTATTGTTTTCGCTGAAAATAGTCTCTCTTAAGTGAATAAAAATAAGCTCATCAAGTCACATATTGTGGACATTAATGAGTAATGAGCGGTGTAAAAAGTTGTAATAAATACATTTTCCGAGTTATGATACACTTCCTTCACATTTTTTTAAAAAAATTTAAGAGAATAAACGATCATTACGTAAATATCCTTACATGCGGGTTAAGCTTTGACGCCACCGCAAGTCGGACAGATCCGTTCTACTGTGTCATAAATCCTACCAATTCAGGACTTGGATAAATCTATCTAAGCAACCGCTTCACATTTTCTCCCATCCAAAGACTGTATGAGCGGAACACGAGGAATCGCGACGCCGATATTGAAAGAAAAGCAATAAACAACTTTCATTTCGCCCCTCTTTTGATTTCGAGAGGCACTAAAAGAAGACAATAAAACGAAGGAAAGAGAGAAGAAAAACGACCTGTATTAGCGCTATGAGAAGGGAGTTTATGGCGAAAGGAGCGGAAATAAGCTAATAAGATCTGAAGAGGGCGGGAGGGAAGAGACGGAGCGCTTGGGGGAAGGATGAGGAAAATGAGCTGAGGCGGCAGGAATGTTTAAACGGGCACATGAGGGATATAGGACGTAGGAGGAGGGGAGGAAGGAAAAGGGGCAGAAGGAGAAGAATCGTAAGGTCGCCTGCTTCTTCTTCCCAAGGATGAGGGAAAAAAAATAAAAGAAGAGACACATACACAACTTCTGCCACACGCTCTTCTCCCATCGGGTTCCATCTTCCCACAGAACAGGGACCGCTGCTCCCTCGCGTGAATGGCTATGAAAAATGAGTCGGGGGTGTAGCAGGAAGGTTATGGAGAGCTTGTTCGTTGGGAGGAGGGGGGGGGGGAGAGGGGAAGGGGGATGACGGGAAAGAGAGGTACAAGAAAAGGGCAAATAAAAATGAAATAGTGTTAAGGAGGGGAGGGAGGAGACGAAAAAAAATGGATGGCGGTTTTTAGATGGGACAAATGTGAGGGAAGGTCATCGCATGACGATAACAAGGGGTGAAAATAAAGGGAGTGGTTAAAGGTAGGGGAAAAGAGAACTTTTCGGAGAGGGTTGCAATTGTGTGGGAGAGCGGGAGGGGTTGGAAACGAAGGAATGAGTTGGGGTTGAAGAGATTAAGTCAAATTTGCGTCGGTAAATTAATATTTAAGAAGAGAAACGAGTCCAAAATGTTCCCTTCCGACATTATATTTAAGTTTTGAAACCCTAGGATCCCTTCTGGTCATTATTCATTTTTTTCAGGACGATGTTTGCGCTCTTACTAATTCGTCTCTCTCTCTCTCTCTTTTAAGGTGTCTCACTGGTGAATAATGATACGTTTTTTATGACAGAGATGTGGTGGTAAATAATGAACGTCCCGAAAAAGGGAACATTAAAAATGCTTACCTCTCGAGAAGGAATGAGGGATATCTTTTTTGATGAGCTTAGCGGGACGACGGCGGATAGATCTGTCACTGTGAAAATAGCGATGCCTTTTTGACCGAGTGTTTTTAATAATAACATTTCTGTTGCAGGAACCATGTCACAATAAAAGGAAATCTCTTGCCTCAAGACATCAAATTAAGATGGATGATATTTTATTGATCAAACAAAAGCTTTACCAGCGATTTAACGTGGATAATCCAAAGCCAAACTTCAGTAAACAACATAATTTTATATCCTAATGGATTTTTGTTATAACCAATTTGAGTGTATTAAATGTCAAGAAATGGATCGATAAGAAGAATGGCATGCTAAGCTGACGCGGGTAAATGCGTTGATAAAAGACAAAGTTGTCCTGGTAATTAAAATGTTTCCTGCTATTTTCTGGAAAAATCAAGTACTCCCTCGTATTTTAAACTATTTTTTTGTCATATTTAGACATTATGAGTTGTCTGAAAATTAATATAAGCTGATTTCTCATACAACTTATGTAATCGAATTTTAATATGAAGAAATTCTTAAGAGCCGATTTTCAATCTCAAACGCTTTTTTCCAGTTGATACCTCAAAATAAATAAAACGCAGCTGGTGTAAAATAAATAAATTGCACGATCCGGAGCATATACGCCGGCTAATAAAAACATTTAAAATTAAAAGGAGTATTATTATGAAAGCCCTTAACTTTTTTCTCTACAACAAGACGTTATTTCTATTCTGGTACCATTGAGTCTAGGTTCACGCATCTGAACTCGACGGAACCTGTCGAGCAAGGAGCACATGGATCAAACAATCTGGTGTCACACACACTAAAAAGGCAACGGCTGCCGAGGGTTTTCGAGATACCAGAGAAGGTCTAATGAAAGGCGGAAGACGCTTGAATAGTTGCCGTGAACGACGAATCAGACGAAAAGCAGGTCCCTTCCAAAGGCAATGCTACGAAAGGCCAGAGGCGGGAACGGGAATAGAGAGAGGTTTTCAAAAGATTAGGCGAAGTCATGAGAAGAGGGTTCCAAGTGAGGGTGGAAAGGAAAAAAATACATCGGGTTCCAGAACGGGTCCTTGCGGGACGCTTTGGCGAGTGGGGTCGAAGCAAGAGACTAAAATCCAAGGTCATTGCAATGGAAGATAAAAAACGTCAGTAAGAAAAAAGGCGACTTCCGTTGAAAAGAGACAGAAGCCTTTAGCCTGATAACTGATAATGCCGGAGTATTGATAAAAAAAACCTTACTTATTTCTTTTGCGATCTGAAAATGCTTTTCTGAGTGTGGACATAATTAAAAAAATAACATGTTGAGAGATGGTTTATATGAAAGCGTGGATTTTCCATTGATTTAGCATAAAAGCACTAAAAAAGTGGGGGCATGAAAATATAAATCGCTTTACGTGTGCGAGTCAGGAGTTAGCTTTTTACGGAATACGCCCATTAAGAGGGAAAGGTGAAAAATCGACCTTGCAAATTAGCCTCGGGACCGCAGTGTCGAATAGCGATGATGGCGGACGTCGAAATCAATGTCTCGTTTTCAATTTCCAAAATTAACCGAAGAATTTTTTTGGTAAATTATTCTTATGCTCTAGCAACGACTACTTACTAACAGAAATTCATTCATAGGTGGCGAAGGCGAACTTCGTTTCAAATGGCAATTAAATTTCAATTTTATTAAAATACATTGCAAAGTACCGGATTTTATAATTTGGAGGCTACGCAAAAAACTTCTTTTTTATTCTCATCCAACGTTGTGAATAATATTTCCCTAGAAGCTCCGGGATGGTTCTCAATCGCGCCTAATAATTGATAAAATGACACAAATGATTCAGTGAAGCGTCACTGCATATCTTTTCATAACTACAGAAATTTGAATTACAGATAAAAAATTGAACCAGGAAATTTGAAAATGTTATTTTTTTAAATATGATTCTATTGGTACAGCCAGAATACTCACGACAACACTCGCGGAGAAAACTACAAAGCGTATTAATGTAATGGAGACTTAAAACCTCTATGAAATACACGATTTTTCAGGTCTTTCAAAATGACAAATTTTTATACACAACGGGTAGATGTTGTCTATTAGGAACCAAAAAAACAGCATCTTGACATAAAAGAAACGATTTTTTAATTCCCGTTAGTGATTAAAAATTCAACTCGATTTAATTTACAATCAGCATTTAATAAATAAAACCCCATCGTGACGTTACATAGCTTAAAATAATCCTTTTTTCCTCATAAAAAAAGGCTAAAAAACGCTAATGACTAGTAAAGAAAAAAATAAGATTCTGAAAATGCTGGAAATGCCTCATAGGCATATGCACTATTATTATTTACTGCCTCCATTATCGACTGTCAACACTAACTTATACGGCTGAGAATTTTTGAGGTTTTTCTCCCACACATAAAAAACTTTACTATTGCGACTGGCAGAAGTCCGTAAAAGAAAGACCATAAAACAACTCGTTCATCTGTTCGTCTTTTATTTTCGAGTTTCGCTGAAGATGCGACAAAGGAGAATACTCATGCCAGTAACCTCGGAAAAAGATTGCCCAAAAACTGTAAGGTACCTAGTTGGAAATAAAAATGTGGAAAGTAAAATATAATCAAGAAGGCACTCAAAATGCGAATGTAACCAACACAGCATTTTTGGAATTTAGATACAATCAGTCCGGTGCCACATTCATATCTGCTCCGGTAGTTGAAGGAATTTTTTTAAAATCGGTAATGGGGTTATAAAGCAAAAACGCCATTCGCCGCTTCTAGGGTCCAAATCGAATGGAATCGCTTCGCGAATAACATCGATAAATCGATACATTTGTCCGTGACTGAAAGAATAACCAAAACTTCGAAATCTCCATTCTTTTTGTCCTTGGTTCTTTCCTGTGGATACACCTCAGAAAGAATGACAAGGGATTTTTATTTTATCCCAACAAAGAAAATACTTCCTTATATCGGGTGGAGCCGTGACTAGAGAGAGGAAAGACACTGCTGCGGGAGAGGATCACGTTCCTGAATGCGGAGAGAGGGGGAAAGCCAGAAAATGGATAGAAGAATATATATATATATATATATATAGAAAATGGATAGAAGAATGAGAATCCAATATCTAAAGTGAAGGGAAAGGGGGAAAAGACCCCCTAAAGTGACAAGGACGAAAAAGGAACGGAAGAGATAGAAATGGATCGGGACGGACGTAAATAAACTTAAGAGAGAAAAAACAAATTTGGGAAGAAAGTTTATAAACTTTTTGGAAGGGAAAAAGTATTCCGAAAACACTTTATACCGCTCTTCATTTTCCCACGTTCGATGACGGGATAATGGTGCTTAGAAAGGGATTTTGATTGAAAGAGGGGGGGAGAATAACAATCACGATTACATGGCTTCAGCCCCACAGCGGAATAAAATAAAATAAATATGAGTGTAATTTTATAATATAATTGAAGGGAAAGGTGAAATTGTATCGATTGACGGGGGCAGGAATATGCACCCGACGTCTCATCGTGCAAATTTTATTTTACCATTTTAAGAGTATGATATGTTATGTTTTATAAAATGTGATTTTACCAGTGTAACTAATTTCACATATTAAAAAATTATTATAAACTATATATAAATAAAGCCACTGGAAAGAATTTGTATGAGAAATTGGTATAATTATCGATTTTTTTGTCATTCATTATATAAAATTCTTCATTTGAAATTATCACGTGCAGTGACGAGAATTTTAACATTTATAAACACATAAATCTGAGATTTCTCCATAGGATTCTAAAAGAGAGTTTAATCCCACGTTACATGCTTACACATACACTATAAATGCAGATAAATCGCTTTGTGACAACGCAAATAAAAGCCGTTTTAAAAAATTTCTTTGAAAATTTCGCGAGTTTTTTTCTCGTTATCATCTCTGTATTTGCTCAGAGAAACCAAGATATCTATAAAAATACTCCATGTACATATATCAAATTTTTACCCTGAATATTTATCTGGGGCAATGTATTAAAAGATATCACATAAGATGAACCTAACAATTTCCGATATTTATCGCACCGAAGTTTAATTCATTACGGTCTAAGTTGACATCAACTTAAATTCTTATCACTTAAGCTCGTTGTGTACTCACAATCAGTGAAGGTTCATATTTGTTGAAAAGCACATAAGCATCTTTCACTCGTTTGTGTACAGCATTCGATGAAGCGTAAGAAACACCCTTTTGAGGAAATGGGATTTTAAAGTCCCGTCAGGGCATAAGGAACTAAAGAAGCCCGAAAAAAGAAAAGTATCTGACGTCACAGGGTCGGTGGGCACGTGACCTATCCTCTGGAAAACAAGAGCACAGTCCTCAAAAAAAAAATCTCTCCGAATCAATTCCCTCCCCCCTTTTTCCATCGGAAAAAAGAGGTTCGATTCACCATTCGTCCTCTTCCACGGGAAAAAAAGCTTCAGACGAATTTCTGCCTTGTAGCGGAACACAAACGAAGTCTGACCTAAAAACCCGAAACCACTAGGGAAGGCAATCGAAAAGTCCTTATGCCTCCCGAAACCTAATCAGTATAGAAATTGGGTGACCTTCTGGGACAACAACATCCTGCGGAAATGCCGAGGGGAGATAGGACAGGGGAGACGGAGAAAGAAGGGAAGTGGGATGCGCGTGACGAAAATCGGGAAAAGATGGATAAGTTGGAGAGGAAGGGAGGAAATGGAGAGATATTGTGGAGTGGAAAGGAGGAGAAAAGAAGAGAGAGTGACGAGATTGAAGAAATTCTTGAAAATACATAGAGGGAATAATTCTCCACAAAAGAATAAGGCTGCTAAATGGAGGAAATGAGAATCTGACAGATTATAACGGAGAGAAAGAGAGAAGAGGAAGCAGTAGATCAGCGGTCTGCAACCTACGGCCCGCGGGCCTCATGCGGCCCCCGAGTGCGTTTCATGCGGCCCGCGTAGTTATGATGAAAAAGTGATCGATATAGTTTAACACAGTCAATTTCATATTTTTTCAGTGAAATTACGGTCTCAAAACTTTTCTGGTGGAGTTTTAACGCTATTACACTGATTAGGATTGATTTTCACTAATATGAAACCACAAAATCTCCAATTAATTTCTTATTTAAATGCCCATCCGCCCCGCCGAAGCTCTCGTGATTTACAATGCGGCCCTCCGAAGCATTCGCTACAACGAATGTGGCCCGCCATATAAAAAAGGTTGCCGACCCCTGCAGTAGATCATGGGTTACCCACATGGTTATCGCGAGCAACGCTGTGCCTTTTGGCAACCCATTCCTTTGACATCCTTTCCGTATTCTGCTGCAATGCTTAAAATCGCGTTTCTTAGTGCCCCTAGTTTCATTTGCTCTCTTTCTTTCTAAACGTAATTCTAAAAATAAAGAATAATTGTAATTACGTTGGTTTGATTTTATTCATGATGATTCGTTTTTGCAAAAGCATGTCGATGATCTCTCGATATTCGGGGATAAAACTTGGTGCTCGCCTCATTGAAAAGGTTGGAAACCCGTGCATTATGAACAGAAATAGAGACAGAGAAAAGGGGATGGTAAGAGAATAATAAAAGAGAAGAAAAGAAAGAGGAAAGAGAAAGTCGGGGAGAGGAAGAAGAAAGAGAAATAAAATAGGAGGAAGAGAACACTCTCCCACGGCACAAAAGAGAGACATAAACATCTCTTAAAAAGGGAACCGACCCTAACCCCATACATGCAACCTTAAAAACCTATCCCTCACACCCCTTCTCCTACGCAACGGCAACTGAAGAAGGGACCTTCCCCCTTTCTTCGCGCGGCCTCTCCATCTATCCCCCACTCTCCCTGCCACCTCCTCCCTCTCTCTCTCTCTCTCCTCCACACCACCAAAGCTCCTCCTTTCTTCCACAAGTTTCGGGTTGAATAGAAGGAAAGAAAAAAAAGAAGGGCGTTCTTTTGGAAGGGAAGCGAAGGTGGGGGCAGTGTTTTCGGGGGTGGTTTGCAGGAACTGCGAGGGTATGGGGTCGAGTAGGATGACGGCATGTGGGCTGGAAGTGAGGGAGAGAGAGAGTCGGGATATGTCTCCCGAGGGAGCGCTCCTGGTCGCCGCAACAGATTCTTATTTTTGCCGCTTTTATTTGTTCAGCCAGACGCTTTCTGTCCTCCCTCACCCTTTCTTCCTCCATCCTTCTTGAACTGCTTCCACACCCAAAACAGAAAGCCTCGGTGTTATACGCAGGACTCCAGCAGCTTCCTCTTGCTCGACCTTACAACCCTCCTATCTCTATCCATCTATCTCTCTAGTAAAAACGTGAATGGAATATTTTTTGAATGGAGAATGAGGGAAGAAAGAGAGAGGAAGAGAGGTGGAGGTCGAGGGAAGAATCGATTCCAGGGGCGAAGAGAGAAGAAACAGGAGAGGGAGAAGAAGATTGATAAAGTGGATGGTTAACGGAGAAAGGTTTTGGGGTGAAAACATTGATGCGGTAGAGGAAGACGAACGAGGGAGATTGCGAACGAGATAAGGCAGCGGTTCTCAAATTGGGGGTCGCCAAGACGGAACAGCGTAGTACTATATGCAAAAGTTTTAATATTCCATTCTTAATCTTAATCGAATAAATTTATTTCATTATTAATATTGTCATAAATCGCATTTTTAAAATAAAATTTTCCATTGACATATTATATTTATTGGTATATTGATGAAGTAGGCTCGCGATACGGTCGGCTGCCGTAATAGGAGGATAGAGGTAAGATTGGCTGCTATAAGAGAGGGTCTCGATGCATACTTATCATTTTGATGGTACTGTATGATACGTGGACTATGAAGAAGAAAGGAAGATTTGAACAGATTAGTGGATTATGATATGTGAGTATGATGTAGATTAAAGAAATCAGTTGAAATAGCAAGGAAAATAATGAAGATACAGTGAGATACAAAATGATTATAATTAGAGGAACAAGAGAGAGAGATAAAAGAGAATGTTTGTTTGAAATTTGCGTCTAAAATGTCCTCAAAGGTTTTCAAGAGATAAAGAATCCGTTCCTTCATTTACTAAATCTGGAAAAAATCTCGATCTCCAGCTTTTGTAAGGGTTGAAGGAGTTACTCACCTAGAAAATTAAAAGTAAGAACAAAATTTTATGGCTGGCTGATTTTTTCTGATCGAAGCGACTAACAAATTTATCAGTCGACTAAATTACCCAAACACTACCCTCAATATATATATATATGCCGACCCCGGTGTCGGAAGGACTAGCGCACTGGCCTACTATCACTGAGGTCGCGGGTTCGAATCCGGCCAAGGGCATGGATGTTTGTGTTCGTATTCATAATTCATATTTCATCACTCATGTGTGTGTGTCTGATGTGGAAGGCATCGGGAAACCACCACATCATATGTGTTTATTCCCTAGTCATGTTAAATCAATCTTAGGATTGAAAACCATGAATGAATGAATGAATATATATATATATATATATATATATATATATATATATATATATATATATATATATATATATTCATTCATTCATTCATGGTTTTCATATATATATATATATATATAGTATGTAGAGTTGTGTCTCTCTTGTGCTGACGAAGGGATCATCCCGAAAGCTCTAACCTCTACAAATGTGTCTCTCCAACACCCCAGCGGCTCTACTTCCGGTAAGTGTTCACTGGGTTTCCTTCAACACCTAGTTGCCCAAAATATATATATATATATATATATGCATGTGTATATTGTTCCGGCGCATTGAGATTTCAACTCCTTCGATCCATAAACATAGATGATGGTCAAACTTATCACTAATGCATAACGCTATTACTTTATCAAAAAGAAAACCTTTAACTGCGTCATACATTTACAACATTCTACTTGGCATACAATCTGGGGCCAAAAAAATATGGTTTTTAAAAAATATAAGGTACATATTTCGGTAGTTGGAAGGACTAGGGAAACTAGGATGGGGATACAGAGAGGAATACGAGAGAAAGACAGAGAGAGAACGAAGGAAGGAGTTGATACGAAGAGACATGACGAAAGGGTATAAAGTAGGTAATGGAGATGAGAGATCTTAGGATAGAGATAAAAGAATGACAGATGGAGGGCCAAAAAAGGGAGGGGCGGTGAAGAAACGCATAATCCCTTTGCGGAAGGTTTGAGATTAGAGTGAGATAAACACAGAAGGAGAGAGAAAGAGAGGAGAGAGAAAGAAGGCATTGTGTAGCTCAGTCGCCACTTTTGTCCGTTTATTGTTTGCACGACACCCGCGGGACTTCCGCGATGTCTCTCGACGGTCTGCTTATTTCTTTTTTTTTTTTTAATCTTTCATCCTGGTCGATGTCCCCGTGATAAGGCGTTGAACGACCGCGGTGCGACCAAAAAAAAAGTGAGATTCCCTCGCGTGTCATTAGAGAAGATTGAACCCGGAAAATGCCATATTTCACGCGACTTCTACAGTATGTTAGAAAAATGATATTTGCAAGTCTATGATCTACAGTTAGTGGAATAATTGTTTTAGACTTAAATTCAGGAAGGATGTAAAATTTATATATGGATAGAGAATTTGTTTTGCTTTCACTTCGATGATATCGTTTAAATTGGATTAGTTTTCAAGGGATGAATAAATTAGGAAATAAATTAGGTAGTATTTGCAAATCAGCTAAATTGATATCGTCCGACCTTTTTCGAAATTTTATTTTTTATCTTCAGCAAAAAAATTGAATAAACCATAAAAAGCGTTATGTTATTTAATCGAAAGGAGAAACATATGCACGTAAATGAAAATTTAGCTGCACTTCACTCATGGTCAAAGGATCGTAACCAGAAAATTTCCTTGCTATTTGTTCATTAGTTAGGCAGTTATTGTCTACATGTACAGACGGAGAAACAAAGAGGAAACGATGGGTTTTTTCCACGAGAGAACTAAAAATGATCATTTTTAATCTGTTACAAATGCAAAAGTAAATTAGCACGGCTAACCAGACGTAAAAGAACGTCGACTGCATTATTTCCTATTAGGTTCACCGATTTTTTCTGTGGACGTGTAAAGATGTTTGAAAATTCTCACCTCTACATGCTTGGAGCTGTTTATAAGTAACATTTTATATGTGAAGTATGAATAAGTATTTCTGAGATACAGTGAATTACGGTAATATTTCATCAGAAGCTACGCAATTCACGAATGCTGGATGAAAGCTATAAGATAAAGGATCGAACAAAGTACTGAGTTATCTCAATTTTTAATTGAACATGTGTTTTCTACGACGCATCAATATTTGCGCGAGACGATAAGATACTGTCATTTGATAAAATATCCATCTATTCTGAAGCAATACCATTATTTCGCAAACCATTATCATGATTGTTTACTTCTCTCGTACATTTTTATCTCATTTGTCGAAGCCAATACATGCTAATTTCTTTGGCGACCATAGGGGGAGGGAGGGGGGTGCGCCCCACAGATTGGAAACCACTCTATACAGATTTCCTAGAGTGACATTATCTTAGTATTTTTTTAAAACTGCCCGCCTCAAAATTGTCTTTAGATCGATTTCACACACGGTAACATCAAATTATATTGAATTCTCCCATATCTACGCTGGCTGAACAGAACCTTACAATGATATTTCTCCCATGTAAATTTTACACGGAAAACTTCCAATTTCACAGTAAACCTGGCGCTTTTTTTTTTAAATCTTCGAATGAAAAATTGGACTTTACTGAAAATAAGGTGTCAATTTTAAAGACTGTACAGAGGAAAATTTTTTTCAATCCAGGAGTCTTGGGACGCGGCAACATTTTAGATAAAAGTATATGCTTAAAATAATTGCGTCTCTGCAAAGAAAACTGTTGAATATGCTACTCTTTCGTTATTCCTACGCGGCCTCATTTTCAAGTTCCTGCGCGTTCCCTGTTAAAGCCCCTTTCTTCCTTCATATCTCTCTGCTACGCCCTTTGTAGAGAGAGAGAGAGGGCACCTGACCACTTCCGGCATGCCCTGTTGCCGCAAGGTTGAACACGTGACTGCGTTGACTGTGCCTTTTTTGTCACTGGGTTCGTCTGAGCCCTCAGTGGATGGGATAAGGGGAAAGAGGAAAGGTAAGGGCAAAGTCTCCTCTTACAATTAGTTGGTAGGAATGAAAGATATAACTTAATAATAACTTATAAGGATTTTATTATTTTACGCGACAGCGTAATTTCACAGTAAACGATCATCATCGACTCAACCAGTTTATCTTCAGAAATGAAAAATTTTTAAACCTTAATTTCATGGTATTATCTTTGAGAAGTGCAATTACTACACGTTAGTGAAGGATAAAATTAATGTTTGTCAGCATAAACAAAAGAAATGTACAATGCTGTAAGGAAAGATTCATCGTAGTTCCTCGTGCAATAATGAGCTTATCACATTATCTTCTTAAAGCCACTTGGGTGAATAAACGGAGAGATATCGGCGGGTTTCTTTATTGTATAATGTACATATAGTGTATTATACATATAACGCTTGAATTCTAAAGTGTCATGACTCACTATTGAATTTTATTTATAATTTTAATAATAGCGTAATACCTGAATTTGTCCAACAAATCTTAGCAATTCGAATGCTGAAGTGACATTTTTTGAACGATTTCTCTAATAATATTTAACGTGTTAAACCGATGTTGATATTGAAAGCATTCAGTTAATCGATAGTACCGAGCTTAGAATGGTCTAGTTATCGCGCTTCCTGGAATAATAGCGCAGAAAAGAATGTAAACCGCAGTCGCATAACGATTATCCTATCGGAAAACCCTAAAGTCTCTATCTGGAAGCAAGTCAGTCTCTGACACATTTACCAGGTCTTCCGCGACAGTTGCAGCGGTGATAAGAGGAATCAGGATACATATATGGTAGACAACAAAGACAAACTTCAGACAAAGATAACACCTTGGCTTTCCTGTTGGAGTTAGTGTTTTTCGTAGCATCGCGAATACAAAGAAAGCTTACCAGTGCTATAAGACAAAAGTAGGGATTCGAATAACCTACAGAAGGTTTCAAAAGGTAGGTATTTCGAACAAGTTAAACAGATATTTGAAAAATATTAATCCAATAATGCACGAAAAGCAGACCATGTAAAAACCACTTATTTCAGAACCAGTGAGGGAAACGAAGATTAAGATTAGTTTTCAAGAGAATGAGGTACGATCTTCCAGCTAAGGCAGAAGCACAAAATTCGTCCGAATATATTTTATGTATTATTTTATGAGAGACTTAAGTGAAAAACATAAGCATATCCGAATATCTACGAATATACCGTAGTGTTACTATAAGATTAAGCTGCGACAGTAAAATAGCTTTGAGATATTTTTTTTTAACAGTCTGCGTAAATGTCATGAAAATGCTCACTCTTGCAGTCCTGTACCAAACAAAAACATTTCCCGATCTGACGGAAGCGACACATAAACAAGAAACGAAAGATATACGTACCGGTTGCACAAGCGAACCTGCGAAAAAAAAATCTTAATGCAATTCAGAAATTGCGTTTAATTCGCGCAAGCTCAGTAACGCAACGGAATTCGATGTAATCGCGTTAATAAAAAAAATGCTAAAACATTACGGCCTAAGAAATCTTCCCGTCTGCAAGAACCTTAGGATATGCGGGTGATTTATATTGCGGAAATGCCATTAGCGAGGCTTCACGAGGAGCGACCTTTTTATGCTTTTCGTCCATAAACCGAGTCTCCGTATCTCTCTCCGATTCAACGCGCAATCAACCGCGGATGGATGCATCCAGGCGCCATTCCTAACGAAAGCGAGGTGGAAGAAATTCGAATCGAAATCCAAAACACAAGACGGTGCACTAGATAAGCGTCGCGGAATTCCTCACGTGCAAAAAAATTATTTCGCGTTTCTGCAATGCGTTAAGGTTTGCATTTATAGCTTTACCGCTTTCCTTTTTTTCTCGGTGGATATCTAATCGAGTAGCACGAAAATGCGTCTCATGAACGTCGAATATAAATCAGTATTAAGTTTTATGCGGATATTTTCATCGAAACTAAACATATTTGGAATTTTTAGTAACAAAGAGTGTAATTTGTAGCTTCTCTATATAAGGAAAAAGTTAAAAAAGAATCGAATAATTTTAAAATAACGATTCTCAAATACGGCCAACAAGGAATTTTGTTCCGGCTACCTGTTAACTTAGATTATAGTAATATTAGTCTCGTTACAGTGTTGCTTGCAACTTGGATGTAACCGTAAAACAGAAGGGCTAAAAACATAATCTCGAATAATGTTATAAAACGGCAATAAAAATGGTTTTCGATGTTTCTTTTCTTTTAATAATTTTTCGGCAAAAAGGCAATTTCCTTAATTGTCTCTCTTTCTCTCAATCTCTCTGACCATCTCAGTTCGAAATTGAAAGCATTGTACCGCTTTTTTAACAGCATAAAACGTCAGACCCCGCATTTCATGCAATTTTATTCATGCTCTAACAGATACAGGATCTTTAGCCATCAACGTTGACACACGCTCACCTCAGCTATTAGTGTTTAAGTTTTTTTAATATTAAATCAGTTTTTAGACAGCTACCAGCGATCACTCTACCTTCTGTATGCACACATCATTCCCTCACATTTTCTCTATCCCTTTCGAACTTCTGCGAGATTATTATTTTTATATCGGGACTTGCACCATTGACTTTTGCTGTTTTAGATTGATGATCATTTCAAAACTCGTTCCAAAACTCCAATATATTCGTACTTCGCCGCAGGGAGACGTTTATCTGACAATTCCAGATTTATTTTTGGAAAATTTCCTGTAGTGCAAGAATAAATCACATTGTATAGCATTCCATAAAGTAAAGAACCCCTATGTTATCAACTGCGTCAATGATAATGCAATCATATTTGTGCTATGGTTTTAATACAGTATTGCCTAAATGGAGATCCATTATGGCATATATGAATTAATCAGTATTAGAAAAAAATATAAACTCAATCATCACTTTTAATTTTTGCAGTGCTTCCCGGAATAGGTACCAAATTGTTGTATGATTTTGATTTTTTTTATTCTCTCTTTACTTATCTCGCCCTCTCTCTCCTCCATCCCATTTTCCATAGAAAAGCATTGGTGTCCATCAGATCTTTAACTTAGGTAATAAAACGCGTCTTAATTATACATGCATCAATGAAAATTACTTGTAAACATATAACAAACGCTATAAATTCTACTCTAATATTGAAGTGTACATTATAGGCATTTTAATACTCTATGGAAATAACAAATCCTATTTTTTTTCTTTAAAAAACTTCAGATATTCAAACAGTATATATCCCGTATTATTGAACGGGATGCTGTACTTAAAAAGGAGAAACCGAAATATTGAAACTACGCGTTCTTACGGGATCTACAATAGCAGTTCGTAAAGTGAACGCACCGGATGTGCACGCCAACAGAATACATAATGGCGTCGTTATTGGAAAAAGTAACGACGCGCAACAGAAAGGTGCCGTATATCTGCGACTAGATCTTCGACGAATTGCGACGCTCAAACGTCAAAGATACCGAGCACTCCCTTTATCTTCGTCAGCGATCTCTCCGAGCAAAAGAAAAAAAAAGAAGGGAGCTTCGAAGAAAGGACCATAGCCCGGAAACGTGAAACAGCTTCGCTTCCATTCAACTCTAAAACCTAAAGACGCTTTGTAGCCAAGAACCGGAATGGCTCTAAAGAATGCAGCTCGCATTTTTCACCCTGAAGAAAAGGAGTGCAATTCAACGGCGGAAGAGGAAGGAACTCTTCGGGCCAACGCATTACCGGGGGCTTACCCTTAGGACATTTAATATTTCCAACAGTGCGGGAGATTCCTGGAGATCAGTCTGCGAGGTCCCTTTTGAGGAGTCGAGAAGACAATATGTACCTTCCTTCTCATCTCATCCTTAGTTGCCTCTCCGTAAGAAGGGCGTTGAAATCTGACAAGACGCCTTAGGGCGAGAGGTCATGGAGAGAAGTAAGACTTTTTCAAACTAATTTTTTTATCGAACCGTTTCTGCGAACTTACGTACTTTTTTTTATACAAAGATAAGAGCAATTTGAACATGTTAATATACCATATCAGAGTCTCGTATTTGCGTGCGCATTTATTCTATTTACATTCTGAATCGATTTGGTTATGCTCTCTCCGTGACCTTATTTATTGCTTTAATTGTAGGTGAATGTCTATCTACTGGGCTAGATTTAAGGTGTGAGTGACGTCGTCGCAAAACACCGCGAATGTTTCATTCGACTCTGAGTAACGGAGGCGAATTTGTCAATGTTTGGCTCATGAACGATCCAGCTGCCATGGCAACGTCCCGGAGAAGTTTGCTCACGAGCGTACGGAGTTAAACCTTTGTGGGATGAGTGAAGTGTGTGCAGAAGTGGTGCACAATACTCTCACACAAACGCTATTTTCCTTCCTACGCTATCTTCAAGTGGTATTTATTATTTATTAATTTAGCAATTCGTGCTAGGATTAACAAAAAAATCAAATTGAAACGACTGTCGATCTGTCTGCATAAGATCGAGGATACAAATTAAACTTTCTTATAACGTTGAATTTTAGTTTAGGATCATATAATATAGCTCACTTTACAGAAACAGGTTAGCGTGTTTCGGGCATTTCAACCGAGGTTTCAGAGAAAAGGATTCATTAATCTTGATCATTTTATTCTAACTACATATTTTTAAATTATTGCATTATCGGATAGGGACAAAATACCTCGTGGTCATCTCAGTCGTGTAAAAGTGCCATATTAAATCAAGATAAGTTCGGAAAGAGTAGCATTGGAATGTATAGACGAGTGCGTGATGAAAGCATTGAGAAAACACATGAACACGACATGGAAAATAAAACATTTGAAAATTTTATGCACGGAAACATACACCATATTGCAAAATCCGATGGAAAGCAGGAGAACCGTTCTTTTATTGAGAATTAATATGAATTAGTTTAAAAGGAAGTCGATTTTCTTCCACTACAACTACCTGATAAATCCAAACTACAAATTAATTGCGAGCATAGCCGCAACGGGCATGCCAGTGTAAACAAATTGTAAACTGGATGATAGCGGGTCTCGCAAACCACTAGGCACCCCTTCAATCCGCCTTCATCAAAAGTTTGAAAATTAATAAGAGCAATATATATCTTTCGTGTGCTCTTATGATACTCAAAAATAACCAACTCATAATGCGTAAAATACCTAAGTTTTACCACGAGAAACATTCCAATTTCATCTCCGACTCAAGAATAGTAAAAATTTCGCAGTTATAATTAACCGGGATTTTAAGCGAAGGCGGAATTTCCATATTTAATAAACATTTCATTCGAAGCCTAAACATTTGGCTCGTAAAATTTTAAACAAATGCGCGAAAGTTCCTCTTTACTAGCAGAAGAAATTCGCGAAGTTATGGCAAAGAATTAATACTAAGCCCAAATGGAGGAGCTTCGTCCCTTTTTGAAGGGCGAGAGATTAACCGTCATCCTCTTTCCGTCTCAATGCGGCATCTTTAAGACACGAAAGAGAGAGGGAGAGAGATGAAAGGGCAGAGGGAAAGAGAAGGAAAGAGAAAGAGAGGGTGAGAGATAGAGGAAGGCTTAGAGAGACGAGTAAGATGGATAAATTTCATCACGTCCCTTCGCATTAAGACACAAGTGTCACTTGGCTTCGAAGATTTGAAGGGAAACCCAATCTGAGAGGGAGAGAAATGGAGTAGAGAAGGGAAAGATCAAGACTTCTCAACTCTTACCACAAAGTGAGAGGTTTTCTCTTACGAATTCAGGCGCATGGGGTGGGACAGGCGGTGAGTAGAGACTGGGAAGGAGGAAGCTTTCAAGACTTTCTGCACGGGTTATATGAATTGATAATTAGAAGAGAGTCTCTTTTAGGAAATCGCAGCGACCCATTCAAATCCACTCCTCCTCCCCTCCCCCCTCTCCTTTTAACCCTTTCCCCCAGCCATTTCCTTAGGTTTAAGACATCACGCGTTGTAAAAAAAAAGACGCGAAAACTCGCCTCCTTAGCAACGATCTACAACAACCATCAGCTACATTAAGAGGGAAAGCTCAGGAGTTAACAGGTAATTAAATCCCGGATTGGATGATTAAGGTAACCCTTGAGGGAGGTATGCTTTTCGGAAGAAGGGAAGGAGGCGAGGAAAAGGGAGGTAATGAAGAGAGAGAGAGAGAGAGAGAGAGAGAGAGAGAGAGAGGAGAAAGAGAGAGATAAAAGGGAAAGTCTCTCGCCACAGCTGTGCTGTGGAAGACAAGAGGTCGGCGAATGAAGGTGACCTTAGACCTGGTCGGCGAGAGCGATATAAAAGGAGATGACGAAATTATAGTAGAAGGAATTATAGAGCGAAATTCGTTATAAAAAAAATATCACTCTTAACGTCTAGGAAAGAATCAGATTACCCAAAATTCCATACACGGGAAAAGCTATATAAATGGTTTTTATTTAAGAGGCTCGAATATATTATTTCCGTATTTTCTTACACTCGTTTTGTTGCTTTTATTTATTTATAATTATTTATCGTTATCAAATAATTCTATTTTCCGTTACATATAATATTACTTTTATATTGTAATATGTTATTTTTAATATAAATATTAAAGGCCGCAGCGCAATTTTAGACGGTTACAATAAATAAATATATAATATCTGACGATTTAGATATTTCAAAAGCTTCTAAATAGCGTACATACAGGAAGGCTGAAATAAGGAGCTTCTAAATAACGTACATACAGGAAGGCTGAAATAAGAAGAGTAAACGGGGTTAATGAAAAGGTTATATTTAAAGATTTCAGTATAGAAGTTTTTAAAACAACTGTAACAACGTTATTATAGTTTTTACACAGGCAGGCAGACGCCCATTAAGATACTTTTCGGTTTTATTCAGGAGGCAAACAAAAATATTTGTATCCACTTTTTGGCTCTGTCTTTTGATTTTCAATATTTTTTCCCATAAATGATCGCAGCCAATTAACTCAGCTAATTAGTTTCCTTGAATTTCCTCCAAAACTGAACTTCTTGTCTTCCAATACAACGTGAAACGTCTCTTTAAGGTATTTTACCTCGACCGCTGTTATACTCAAGCTTTAGCTTAGTGCGAGTTCTTTACAAACATGCAGAGAACGAATATAGGGGAGGTCGTGTCTGTCTGTCCGCATATTTCATCTCATAAAACGCCCGATTGATTTTCACGATATTTGGTACGAGAGTTGTAAACGAAAACCTTTCAGACTAAATTCGTATTCTTCTCTACTGAGCACTTGGAACATACAGAACTTCTAAGTCAATGACACACGTGATTGAAACAAAGAAATGTCATGACTATCTTGCTGCTGTTTGAGTTGCTTTTAATTTTACTTTCACAGAACCCATTATTTAACAAAAACCGAGTGTCCGACCCACAGGCCCTATACACAGAGAAGTAGTTCTTATCGTTTTTTGGCTGCGACCCAAATTCCGTTGCGGCGACCCGTGTCCTCTATTAGTTCCCTTGTGATAAATGATAAAATAAATAGAAATTAAGTATTAAACGAATGTATTTTCTCAAGCCAATAGCATTGAACAGATATTTAGGAGTGGAATATTTGGATATAGACGGCCACAGAAGGCCTTTGATAATCCATTCAAAGTGGCAAGGCGACCCAATTTTGGATCGCGACCCGGGGGTTAAGAACCACAGGAGATGCAATATGGACCATTCAAGATTTACAAAGGATGTATTTTGAAACCCCTTTTATTCCAAAATGGAATACAACTTTACATATACATAGTTATTTTCCGTGCAGTGACTTCACATGTCTTAGATAATAGGTTACTATGACAATTACTCAGACAAGTACCCAATTCCCTCGAGTCCTGGTTTCGCTGTATTCAAGTCACTATTCCTACCACAATCCACCTTGGGTTTTCCTTTACAAGAACGGACTATTTACATCTTATTTTTCTCTTTTCTTCTCAACGCGCTTTTATGGAACACTTTCAACTTATTCTAACGTTGCCCTATCAGAGAATGCACATCTGTCTTCAAGATAGCACTATATATCTAGACTAAATTAAACAAAGCTCTAAAATTCATTTGTCAGGTTGAATTCTTTGAAGTGCACGATTTTTCAACGAAAGGACTTTGATAATTGCGAATGGAAAGTTAAAGTGTGAATAAAGCATGTGGAATAATTATCTAGAGATCTTTTGGCTGAAATTAAATCACAGATTAAGCACTTTATTATAATTTTTTTTTAAATTAAGTACTTGCCTAAGGTATCTCATTATAGCCTGTTGGATATACCTTAAAGGAGTACGTAATTTTTCAGTTCTCATTCTGGAATTTATGTGGAACAAGCTGATAACTGCCGCAATCTTTGAGAATTATACTCGCGTGAAATAGTCGAAATTAGCTTAGAAGAAGCAGCTATTCGGCTGTACATGCACTTTGACGCAGAAACACTTTTCTCCGCTTGGTTCACCTAGATACCTCAACTCCTGCCGGGCCAAGCCCGAGGTACAGGCGAACCTCTCCGTTCACCGGGATGCCAAAATCATGGGAGAGCCCTATATATTCTCTATCCATAGATTTTTTCATATATCTGAATACTCAGTGACATTCATTGGACAGAGGGAGTATCCAAGACACTTTTTATTAAAGGTTTTACTGTTGTTTTTTTTAATAAATGAACATTTATGTTAAAATGTTTTTATAAAATGCTCCGATATAAAAGGAGCGCTTACTCAGAGCAACAAAATATCTTGGTCCGGTCCTACTCCCTATAATCCTCGAATTCAATTTCTCTATCAAAATATCACCTAATCAGATCATAACTGCCACAAAGAACCTTTTTACAATTTATCCACAATCAATAATCCACCGTGGCAGAGGAGTTCCGCGGAAACGAACCCGACTCAGATATATTCATATCTAGAGGTTTTTCCACCCTTAACATCTCTTTCCCATCTTCTCAGACCCTTTTCTGAAAAGAACCGAGACGTGTATCTTTGACGGCAGAGGATTTTATACCTTCTAATGGTGAGATAATCTCACCTACCATACGCTTATAAAATGCGAATAATGCGTTTACTGTCCTTTATTCTCAACCAACGAAGGATTCCATTACCAACATAGTTTTCCAGTAGTGTCGTCATCATCCTACAATGCGTTTTCTCCCAAAATTCGCGCACCAAAGAAGTCATGTGCTTGGAAACATAGACGACTAATGGGTCAATATCGCGCTCTCTAAAGCAGTGATTCGCGATGTAATTTTAATACTGACATAGTTTCTTCTGGAATTTCCCATTACTCGAAATTCATATGGATTATACGATTCGAGTGTAATTACGATGGCACATAAAGTTGACGGTGAATTAATTGTAGCTGACGAGCCATGAAAAATCGGTTTACTCTTTACGTTTTCCTTAGTGGTTTCGGTTTGGTTGCTCTGATCCTATAAAAAACTGAACTTTAAACTCTGTTAAAACCGCATATGACTTATAGCAGTGAAGCAAAAGTATTCAATATAAAGAACTTTCGTCGTGTACGAATATACTTCAAATATATTTATGCGAACAATGGTTATGTAAAAAAACAGTTAATTTCTTTTTACACACTAAGCTAGTACAACATAAGTTGTCTCATAATCTTTCCTGCAACTTCTCAGATTGCATTTAAAAGAAACGGTAATTCAATTTTCATTGGAAGAAATTTGACAGATGACCTATTTGGCTGCTGTAATCATACTATACGGTTTTTTTGGATTCGAGCAACGAGGCGATTCCTATGGTTCTTTTACCGAATTTTGAATGCAAAACCGACTCTGATAACTCTTGTACTTCTCTCGGTATATTTTTTTTTAAATTTCCTGCGGGTTTTTCACCTCAACAACCAATCCACGATAGGTTACAACGACAATAAGGAACAAGACAATAAATCCTGCCACCCTACCTACCCCATTGTCATGGCTTTGCGGTCTTTGATCTCACGAGGAAGCGGAAAACTACGGGAAGATAAAATGCGGGTTGTAAATAAAACAAAAGAGTTCTTTTTAAAGGGGAATGGGGGAAAGACGGAGCAGTGAAAACATCACACGCACGCAAACACGCGCGTGACGGAAATGAAATTTTGGGACGAAGGTAAGCAGGGAAGAGGAGCAGAGGGATTATGCTAAGGGGGAAGAAATGGAAAGGGACGCGCAGAGAGGGAGCGAAAAATCCCTCTTTTTCGAACGAGGTAAGGACGGAAAGAATTGGAATTGGAAAAGGGAAAAGAAAATGGAGCGGCTTAAAACGGAAAGGCCACTCTCTTTCCATTGGATAGCGCTTTGACCGGGATGATGCTCCTTCAATATCCTCCCCCACTCTTACGTTCTTTATTGCATCTTCTACAGGGGCAAGGGTCTCTTCCAAAGGTTGGGCGGGCGTCAGCGGGTGGCGTGGGAGGATGGGCGAGGTAGGGAGTGGGCGGCGAAAACGGGGGAAAGAGGTTTTATGGAATTCCTCTCGAAAGATGCTCCCTTCTTTCTTTTATTCGCTGGTACTACACAGCGGCCTCTATGCCTTATTCACGGAGGTATTCTCGAAGGGAGCGATTTTCTTCGTTAATCGCAATTTGCAGGCAGCGCATCTTGCTCCTCATACACTCTTTAAGTACCTCCTATCTTCGATCGAAAACCACCGGTTTTTACTATTATCCAGAGAAGATTTTCGCTCGAGTAGGTTCACGCATTCCTGTACTATATTCAACGTATGTTTCGCAAAACGGATTTTTTAAATGCAGTTTATCTTTAGTAACGAGGTCGTGATGTACTACGTGCTTTTGAAAAGGGTTTTAATCATCCACCGACTACTGAGCGCAAAACATAAAACAAGTTTCTTTAAAGAAGAAAATCACTACCTTAATAAATACCGAAGATATGGAGCAAAATTATTTTATATCATTTGAGTGATTACACAATAATTTTAGGCGTAATTCGAAATTATTGACGCAATCATTTGAGAGAAAGACCATTTATCAGTTAAGACATCCATTCCAGAATAGGCACTTGAGTACAGAAATCGGTACAATATATACATTGTGCAAGCTTCGTATACGTATGCGTCTGATCTCAGTACATAAATGAGTTATAATTTTGGCAAACGGGCTTATTTTCTGCATTATTTGAGTAGATAAAAAATTGGATTTCAGTAAACGCTCCGTTTGAAAATTAAAATTCCGATATACGAATAATAGATAAATGATAATAAAAACATAAACTAATCGTTTATTTCCCGGATTCATATCTTGTCAATGAGAAAATTTCAGAAAAAAGTTGCTAAAAACGATTACTTGCTCATAGCAACCTACAAGTTTCATTGAACAACTTACTCTGGCAACGGATGAATGTAATCATGAATAAATACGAGAAAAGTGACTTAATCGTTACTTCCTTAGTACTCAGTTAACCTGGACAAAGAAAACCGATATTTAACGATAATAATGTTACAGAAAGAATTTTTTATAACCTACAAATTACCTATTTACCGAAGGTGTATGGAAATTACCCAACACGAAATAGCCAGCGTAATTTAAACATCCGCATCACGTCTCATTTTCCTAAACCTAACTTCTGATTTAATCACATATCGGAGTCACAGAGTACGAAAGTCGACTGCGACACTTATTGGCTTCACATGTCTCCGGAGAAGAAATAAAACAAAAAAACTCGGGCAAGCGGAGCCCCGAAAAAAAGCAAACAAATTCAGCGCCCGTTTCCTTTCCTGTTTTTTTATTTCTTCGCTCGCTATGAAAGGCGACCAGTCGACCTTAAGAGATTATCATCGGCTGTCGTCTTTAACTCAATTTTCGGACCATTTCACCCCATCTCCCACTTTAGCTTTACCCGAACACGTGATGATCCAGGAATGACCCAATGTCCTAACTACTTTAGAGCTAACGCTTCTACGGTTGATATTATCCCATCGGACAGCCTCAAAAACGAAACACATCCGAGCTCACCATATTGCTGAAATCGAATGATGACTAGGGAAGTAATTCCGACGTGCACGAAAAGGGTGGAAAAGCAGATATGCATTTCGGTTAAAAATTCGATCACCAAAGAGGACGGTTGTTTTGTAGCAAAAAGGCTAATCTGCTTTTCCTGCCGTTTTTATTACTATCGCAATTACTTACATTGCCAACAAAATCACCTACAGATTGTCTTTAGGTTTATACTTGCAGAAAGTAATTTATCAACCGTTGGAAAGTATTCATGAGCGCGTGATTTGAGCATTTGTAGGATCTACGAGATTATTAGTTAGATTTTATATACGCATTTGAATATTTGTGGCTGCGGCTGGTTCGTTGCAGTTCAAAATCGCTAAATACGTTTGACCTCAAAGCTAACCACCAACCGATAAATCTATACCCGTATAGAATGTTATGGAGGAGAAACTCATTAGGGCAAACATTCCATTACCGGGGATGAAAGGTATGGCGACTATCCCGAGTTTATAAATTAGATATTTTAAATAGCACTAAAATGTTTAGAAAAACATAACGCGCATTTCTGCTGCAATGCAGCAACCATTAGTAGAGATTCGCCGATAATAGATGGTAAAAACGATAAATCAAAAATAACAGTGTGTGATAAACTATTTCTTTCTATTTTAATACGAAAGAAAATCGTACTCGGTTTAAATCAAGGCAGAATTCTCGTTTTCAACAAAAAAGGCAATACTGAACGATCAGATTTAAATAACAGCATATCGAAGGAAACTGCTATAGAATTTTAGTCTAAATTAATGTACTTTAAGTTTCTTGAGCGAAATAAATAATGCTTGACGAAAAACTTATTCCCTTGCGGAAAAATTACCTTCCTACAAAACTTTTGTCATAGAATATTCATGAATCGAGACAAATTGAAAATCTATCAGCTTCTCCGTTTTATTGAGAATCGAATGTTATTTTTTTTAAAACAGACAAACAGATTTGGTCAAAGACGTGACGCAAATAATGGAGATGGCAGATGTCCAGAAGCTGATATCGGCACGCAAACATCTATAAAATACTTTTCATTCGCCGAATTTATTTTGAACGAACTCTAATATCGATCCGAAAAGTGCTGCAACTTTTCAAAATATCCAGTTCATAATCCGCCGAAAGCTTTGTGCTCCAGTGTATCTCCGACAAATGACGCGGTACTTCAGGAATTCATTACGTGCGTCTTTCACAGTTTTCAACGCTGTGCATAATGTTACGGAATGCGACGTCGTTCCATTTCCACACTTTTTGCAGCACATAAGGGCACTCCTTTTTGTAAAATAAAACCGACGAAAACAGCACTGGATGTCCAACGTTATTCGAACAATTCATGGACATTCGAATCCAATTAATTTATTCCCCAGAATTCGTGAGCAATAACGATGAAATTTAACTAAGCTACCATAACCTTATCAGTTGCGATTTTTCAAAATAAAATGAAAATTACTTTCAAAATTGCTCTATAAAATTCCTTTTGCGTCATATTTTAAAAACTACTTTATGACATCGACTCGTTAAAAGATAAAATGAGACAATCGAAGATATTCTAGAAAACATTTTTCGATAACCTTTTACATGATAACTAAACACAAAAGAAAAACAGCCAGCGTCTTTTTTTTATGGATGTCTAAAACACAGTTACAACACGCGAGGAAAACCACTTGTTCCCTTTCCAAAACTAGGCAAAGTAAAAAGAGTCTTATTTCGAAAAGGGTATGAGAATCTCTGAAAATAATTAGATTAGCCATTCTGCATTGTATTCAAGTCGGTAGCAGACGAGAGAGAGGTCGCTTTACGTCTTGTTTCTCTTCGCCAGACAGATTAAAAAAAAAAAGAAACTAATATGACGAGCAGTGGCAAGTGAGAACTTCGCGTTAAGTTCGTCGGCATTTGGGCGGCGCTTTGTAACGCACGTCTGGCCGCTAAACAAGTCGTAGCGCGCACACTAACACACTCAACGCGGAGGCGCGCGCGCATAACACGCGGCGGGTGCGAGTGAGGCCATTATCTGTGTCATAAGAGTTGCCCCGACGACTGTAAACGCGCTTTCGCAAGTACTCCATTTCTCCCACCCCCCTCCCACTGTCCCGCATGCCCTTTTATCCCACCTCGAGCTAAGCCTCGCGCGAGAAGCGGGGTTTTATTAAACCGTAGCATTCCGCACAAAGAGCGAGCACGTGGCCGTGCACTCGCGCTTTTTTCCTTCTTCTTTCCAACCTCCTCTTTCCCCTTCTCTCCCAGCCTCACTCCATCGGTTGCGTAGGCATTCCGCGGCGTGGACGTCTCTCAGAGAAGCAGAAAGAGAGAGAGAGAGGAGAGGAAAGACCCGTCTCGCTATTTATTTTCTTCCTTTGGATTGGCTGGCGGTGGCAGACGGTGGACTGAACGCGACGAGTGACGTAGGCGGGAATTGAGTTCGATCCTACAGGCGGTTGCAGCTATACGTCTAATTAACGAGCAAATAAAAAAAAAACAAGTACGTTGATATTTGAAGAAAGAAATACGCCGTGCTCACTGAAAAAAATTCCGTTGCACGAAGGCGGTAAATGAGGCAAGTTGGCGTAAAAGAATAGGAAATAACGAATCTAACATAAGATGAAAAAGAGCTTTTGGGGAAAGATGCCGCAAGAGAACCACTTATTTACTTTTAAAAACATTTACTTTAAGACTTTGTGAAATCTTTCGAAATTACGCAGAAAATATTTTAGAAAATTTAGAAAATAACGAAAACAAAACGCGTAAAATCATTTTCTGCGAAGATTTTTTTTTCTGTCGTGGTAATTCGTAATACGTGATTTCTTCATTGCAACATGGCTCTCTCGATCCAAGTTTATCCGTCACATTGAGAGAAATTCTTTCTTATAATCGTATTCTAATTTACCTAATTAACTTTCTCTGATAAAAGAGAAGGCTGCACGTTTTCCTTTGTATTTATAATATGAAGTTACCATTACATGTCCAGAAGTACGCATAAAGAAAATTTTCCAAGAAACGTCTTAAACAAACGCTTGCTTCGCCCTATCTTTCCGAATAACGCGAATGAATAATTTCTCGGAATTTTAAATCGCATCGTTAAAAGTTTTCCCTAAATTTTATTCGGAAGTTATGAATTTTCCTGCAATTAGCGCCTCCAACCGGAAAAATGGGAAAGCTCTCAAGTGAGAAAATTAATAGTTTCACAATACCTCTCCGACTAGACAGACAGCAAGACATCAAAAAAAGCAGAAAAAAATAATGAGAGTATTCTCTATTCTGAACAAATTGTTGTTAAAAGCGTGAGATTTTACAAAAGATCTAGACGAAAAACGGCTAACAAAAGAGCGCCGAAAATTGAAGTCGCAATGACGTTCGATCGTAAATCGATAATTCTCTACGTTCATACCTCCTCACGCCCCGAGCATCCGATCGCGCACGGGATGAAAGAATACATTCCTCCAACTCCCTTCCCGAGCCACGGAAACCTTCCGATCCATCGCAAGAAAACACGTCTCATTAGCGTTCCTCGAAGATAGAACAGAAGAAAGCCGACGGCCCAACCCACACATTTCCTCATTATTTGCATGATCTTCCACCAAAACGACTTCCGCTTGTTTTTTGCGGAGTCTTGCGGCGTGGACTCCATAGACGCAGTTATTGATCCGAGACGAAGAGAATCAGCCGATGACGTCAATTCATCTGTTGCGAAAGAAAAGAGGAAAAGGTTGGAATCTTTTCAGGAAGGAAAAAAAGTTTTCGCCACACCTTCAAGGTAGGGTTCATTTTACGTTTTAGAACGACGAATAACAGTAATTAATACGCAAAACAAACGCTACGCTCCATTGGTTCGCATGCTACGCACAGGCATCCTTCGCATAGCGACGCTTCGCTTAACGATACCGTAATACTTTGGTAATTTCTCGCTTAACGACGTAATTTATTCGCGGTTACGACGCCGGCGCCAGGTTTTTTGCCTATCCCTCACGGTAATCGACTTGATTTTCGCATAAAGATGTTCTTTCGTTCAGCGAAAAAGCGTCGTTATGCGAAGTATCTGTACTGGAATTTAAATTGAGAATGCACAGAATAAAAAACAATTAATCAATCATTAATGATTGATGTGATTTACATTTGGAAATTCATCGTAGGGGTTGCATAATATCAAATATATAAAAAAAAACAAGTTTAAAAATATCTCATTTGGACTCTATTCTGATGCGTTGTTTCAATTTCAAAGCCATTCGTTGAAATTCCATTTTTGCACACCTGTCGGTTATTTTTTAGTAGGTACGTAACAAACTGAAACGACTACATTCCTTTCGGAGAATGAATTTGTTGGATTATTTCCTTTGAAAATGCGTCGGAATTGAGTTTTCGCCTCGGCTAATGATCGGAGATTAGCCGGATAAATGAATCAAGTTACCGCGGGGAACGCGGGGGTTGGATGACTGCGCCTCACGAGTTATTTTTAAGGAAAAGCGGGGGAGGTGCACGTAGAAGGAGTGAGGAGAGAGGAGAAAGGTAAGAAGAAGAGGTGCAAGAGGAATTGGGGGGGGGGGAGAAGATGGAGGATAAGGTTCACTGCCCGCCACAGTCCCTCCCATCCCCCCTCCTCCCCAACCTCCCCTCCCATACGTCGCCTAGGAACTCCCATTTCTTCAGACAAGAGGAGAAATACGACGACCTTCCTTGAACCAAAAGAGGAAATGCTCTCTCGAAGATGGTTTCCTGAAAACGGAAGCTATCACACTTACGCGCCTCCTCGATTGAGCTTTACGTTTTTCCTTTTCGTTCCGACACCCGGATTACCCGTGTCGAACGGAACCTTAGCGATACGTCAATGATCCGGAACGTGTTGAGTTTCGGGTAAAAGAGAAAATTTTAATCTTAAAACCGTACAAAAGTAGTTATGAACGATAAACGAGGTGACTCAAGCGATCGAATGAAAATCATGGGAAGGAGGTAGGATGGGATACCTACTATAGAGAAATTTCATTCTGCAGCGGATATGGAGACAGTGGAATGCCTTCACGAACATAAATATTTCTCCGCGTCGTCCAGAACGCTAAGAATGTACGTAGTCTTAACGGATGATGGAAGGGATAGCATGAGACTATTGGCTTTATCTGATGGTGCTCTTGAATGTCTTAGCATATTTCTCAAAACTCTGCGCTATGAATCAGTTTATGCCACGACTTTTTAAATACTCGCGTTTACAAAAATAATTACAAAAAAAATGAATTTCCCTTCGGATCTTTTTCTTGACGATACTAAATAACATGATTTAATTTCACATGGAAGATATTCTACAGGCATTAGATTCGATTGTGACCGCCTTAACGGTTAATTTTACTCACTTAAGCAGATAATTTTCAACATTCCTTCCGGTCCAGAGCGGGAAATAAAACGTTGCACTCACCTGAAAATAGAAAGAAACTATTATTTTCATAGGGTTAAAATTATTGGCTACAATACTGATATTTTAAAATTATTTGATGCATAAAATACCTTAAAGTAAATATGCATCTTAACCGCTCATGTGGCAACAGAGTGAACGAGATGCGCGTTTCTGCTACAAAGTAGCCGCCCTCGGGGGAAAATGAGACGATTTTAACAATAAACGTATATTTTTACCAACAAGCAACTCTTACAAGCGAAAAATAACTCGAGATTTTTTCCGGAAAACGACTATATTTGATTTGGCCGGAATTTGCTTTTAACATAGAATATTTTCATCAGAAATGCTCTTTATTTTAAAATGAAAGCAAAAGCGAACGTTTGAATAGCTACGAAAGCGAATTACGCCGAATGCAATTATGTCTTTGCGATGCGTGGAATCGAATTATTAAGCGGGAAATAAACTACTTATTCGTGTTATTTTTGCAGAAAGAGAAACGTCAAGGAAGAAAGCTGCAATTGGTACGAAAAACTTCGTTAGGTGCTTTTAGCGAGATGTCCCAGTTTGGAACGAGAGAACGAAATGAAAGGATGAAATTTTGTTCGAGAATTCTTGAAGTCCGTCTGTTTGGTGATGTCTATGCGTCGACTTTGGAAACAAGTTGAAGCATAATATTTTTTTTAAATAAAGAATTATCTGGCTCTTCTTATGGCACGAATCCAATTTATCAACGTATGAGAAAACCATGAGGAGGAGGAGGAACATATAATACCGTTATATTAAGCCGAGTCGGTCGTTGACGCGTCGTAATCGGTCGACATGTGCTGACGCCGGGAATTTTGCTTTACCATCGCGATGAGTCATAACTCAGTCACAAGCAATATTCACGATCCGAGCGTACATCGGTAATCATAGTGTTGTAGGTGGATGAGGAGGAAAAGTGACTTGGAATTCTAAATTTTGGAGATTGTTTGCTAGAATAAAACGTTGATTATTAGAATCATTTATATACATGGGCATACAAATTTCATTTTAGTCGTGTGCACTTCTGCTGCCTTGCTTCAAGTGGCTCGCTCGCTAAAAAAATAATTATTAGCTTAATTTCACGTAATTAATTGAAAGTTTGATAACTTTAATAACCATAAAAAGGTAGGGAAAATCACACGCTAATTTAAGCTACCAAGCAGTATTTTTAGAATTTACAATCTTTAATTAGCGCTTTAGATGGTTTCTTTGTAGCCTAGATCAGAGTTGTCCAATCCTTTCGCCAGTCGCCACGTGGCGAATTGTTTTCCTTCATCAGCCAAATATATGTGTTTTCTCTCTATTAGAGTGGCATAAGGATTTCCTAGCAGTAGTAATGACCCTTTTAAAGAAGAAGCAGAAGGCAATGCGTTGTAAATACCACAGAATAAGCCTACTATCACACGCGTCGAAGATCATAACAAGAATTCTCTCTAAAAGGTTAAAGATGCTGAACGAGGAATCGGAGAAGATAATGGACTAATAACAATCATACCAGAAAGGCAACAGAAAAGAGTCAAGATTGATCCTCATGTTTTGTTGACTGGCAGAAGAATAAACTCTGTAATAGTGATGAGCATGTTGAAGGATGCAGGCTGAGATTGGAAATACAGGACGTCGATACGTGTGAGAGAGAAAGATATTGAGCGATTCGGTCTGTGTTTGATAAAGAGAGGTTGCGTGAGAATCTGTATGAGTGTGTGTGTGTGTGTGTAAGAGAGAGAGAGGTGGGGGGGATGTGTGAGAATCTGAAGTCAAAGTCCATTTTGACCGAAAGTATTGGATAATAAGGCGATTCTAAAGGGCAAACAATCTTTCTCCGTCTCACAAACGCGGGATAAAAAAGTATCATAAAAATTATCACAGAGCCTATATGTCGAATATAAAAAAACGACTTTCTAAAGTGTTCATCGTCATGCCATTTCGGGGGAAATGTCACGCTTCATTAAAGCAAAGACAAAACGGCGATGTCTCTAATATAATCGAGGGCTTTATTTAAATATGAATACACTTTGCATCACATTTTTTCTTCTATAGGGAATGAGGGCGAAGGGGAAAAGGAAGATTAGGATTGGAGAGGGCGTTAAAACAAAAGTTGAACAATACTGCAGCGTCTTCGCTTGAGAAAAAAATGGACCTCATTCGCCGAAAAAAAGTAAACAAAAAACGGAGGAATAAATAATGACTCGCGAAAGTTAAAGGGTGTTGTTGTTATTCTTCGTCGTTCAGCGGATCGTTAAGGACGCGATACTCCGCTCCTGACCTTTGGTAGAGGGGGAGGAGGGGAAAGTGGGATGAGGGTCCGCTATGATGAGAACGTAGCTAATGAGGAATTGGCTCTTTTTTGTCGCCGCTACGAGGAGAAGAGTTGATGATGATGGCGGAGGAAGGGATTCGCTATTTCCTCTTTCCGCCGTCTGCATTCGAGGAGGCGCTTTCACCGTTCTTCTCCTCTGCACCCCTCCCCCCCTCTCTCTCTTCTCCGCATCTTTTTTCTTTTGCTTCGATAAAGAGAGGGAGCACCTGGTATTTACGTCGCGTTGTTACTTTATCCTCACAGGGCCATATCGCGGATATATTAATTTTTTTAACCCCTCTCCTACCTGTGACCTTAACCGCGATCAATTTCCGACGCTATTACCTTGGCGAACCAAGAGGGAATATTGTGTTTTTTTATGACGGTGTCAAAATAAAAGATAAAAGAGTAGCCGAAAGGTCCTAATAATGACCCGTTCTCAGACATATGGTTTTTTCCGGGAATTTCGGTATTTCATGCTCCATTGCAGAATGTGTGATTACATTTATATTTTTACTAAGTAAACATACACGTATGTGTGTACATATATCGTTAATATCTCCAACTGTTCAATGAATGATAAAAAAGTCGCTTAAATACTCTTGAGAGACGCTTTAAAGAAAAACATCCGGAGAAAAATAAAACATTTTCACGCAAATAAACATTCGATTTTTATTCGTCACAGGACTTGCAAATTGATCGTCCTTATTTCAGAGAGCAGTTTCGTTCCGAGGTGAAATCTCCGCACCCAAGAGAATGCGCTCACTCAAAATCTCGGTTACCGCAACGAGAATATTTTTCAAATTATCTCCACGATGGGTAATCGAGAAGCTTCCTTAACCGCACCTGCTCTCACGGTAATGGAAATGGTTTTCCCCTGCGCCTCTCACCTGAGGTCGTCGTTTACCCGTGCCATCCTCTCTCTCTCCCTCCCCCTCTCTCTCCTCCCTCCCCCTCTCTCCTCCCTCCCTCCTCTTCCTCCACTCTCTCCGAAGCATAACAAGTGTCATTCTCGTCGTCGTTCGCCGAAGGCAACCCTTATTCTTGGCACAACACTCTGAACCGTATCCACAAGAGCGACGCCAAATTGCTATTTGGCTCTGTGGCTGCAAGTGTGGGAGGGCGTCAAATAAATAACAACGAACGAAAATGTTTCGTGCTAGAGAAAATTTTAACTCCCTTCATTGCCATAGTGGTCCTTAGCGTCCTGCCTTTTCCCCTGATGACCCAATGTCCATGTTAATTCACTCCTCTGACTCACAATCAGACGGCGGGAATGCACCACGTTGTTTTTTCTTTGCATCATAATCCTCTTTAACATATATATATTTTTAAACGGCGCCAAAGAAATTGTTATGTGGAGAAAAACTCATGCTTGTTTTTTCTAGTATTTATAGTACCACCCGGTAACGGAGAAAGTTAAAATTACCTCAAAATTTCTGCTTTTAATACTATGTGAAACCCTATAAATCAGATGGATATTATGAAAATAAACAATAGAGCAACCCCTAAAAATATACGTATATTAACTTTTAAATAAATAAATAATAGATAAATTAAATAAGGTAAAATTAATTCCAAAGAAAATTATTCTTTGCAAAATAGGGTATACAAAATAAATTGACAACTCGTTTAAAAAATTTCCGAGTGATAGATCATTTAAGAAACTAAAAATTAAGCGAATTAGCAACACGAAATGCAGGGACAGACATAATGTGATTCAATCCTTCCATCCAACAAAGACTCTCGGTCTAAACTTCTAACAAAGTCTAAAAAAATATTTATGAAACTGCATAAATATGTAGTAGCTGCGAAAATAGGCGCACACCCAGAATCCACCTCTCTGATATTAGAGAGAATTAAAAACCAGGCATTAATCGGTTTACAACGGTGGCATTCAGTCTCATTCGTTATCTCAATTAAACATCAACGTTCCTTACGGCTGTAAGCCTTTAGACACAAATCTCGACCTTCTCCGTTTTGTTATTCCTTACTCACTTCTCCCCCCCCCCCCCCCCCCCCACTTCTCGTATTTCCACTCCGCTTGCCCCCGCGTTTACATTTAATTACCCGCGTGAAAAAATACCCTTTCCTCCGAGCTCCGCGACAAGCCCGCTTCTTTCTGTGGAGACGATATTTATTTTTTTCTACCTTGCAACAAGCGATGAAGATATCTTTCAAGCGAACGAAAAAATGCGGCTCACGCGTCTTTGGTTTTAGAAATAATGCACGAACGACATCCGAGTTACGCATTCTAAAACTATGCGTGTTCCTTTAGCGTAAAAATTACATTGCAGCGTTGACATGCTAACTGATATAATGACAGTTTTACGAATGAGCCTCGTAAGCAGATGTAATCAAGAGAAGTCATCTGTTTACATCAGCGTTGCTTAAAAGAAATCCGCCTGTTTTAGCATACTTAGGAATCGAGGACTCTTCCGCGTGTATCTCATCGCTTTGTTTACGCTTATTTTTCATTATTTTCGACGTATGGATAGAATAGTCAAGAGACAAGAACCTCTTTTAGAGAATGGGGATTCTGAAGAGCGATATATGTACAACAATTACGGAATTATTTTATGTTAAACACAGAGCACGGTGTACCCATACCGCGAGTAATTATGCAAAACGAACATAACTTAAAAAATTATCATCGAACTCGTCGTACGGTTTTTAGGCTAATAAATAAATTATAAATCTATAAAAAGTTTGAAAACAGATCAAGTTACACGTTTTGGCTGCAAATCAGCCGTTCGTAGATTCTAAAAGATGTTTTTGGAATCTACGCTTTTAAGTAATTTGTTCTTTATAATAAATTATTAAAAAAAAAACTCGGGATAGTTTTTTCAGAAGCCTCACATGAGTAATCCCTTCAATGGTGTATCGATTTTGGTGTCGTTCTCCAATTTTTTTCGCTTGCATCTACATACACCGTGCGCAGGCACTTCACACGTAGTTTCCCATAAAACGAGGACCGAACCTACATTCAGCTGCACCGCTGTATTCTTCCACCTTTTCTGAATATTTTTAAAGCTCTCCTTTATTTTCCAGACAAACCTTGACTTCCGCAACGTTCAAAAGAGTGCACACTTAAAACATTCCGCGGCTGCGTCACCTAGCAACGAACGAAATGTCTCCGGCATCTGTTGTTTTATTGCCCTATTCGCTACGCCCATTTCCGCGCCCGCATTCCTTCGCAGTCTTGCACTCCTTCACGCAGCCGAACCTCCTCTTATGCTCGCATGCCTCACTGCCGTCGATATCTTTCCCAGTTTTCTGCCTCTTTCTACTCCACCATGGTAACCATCCCCCATGCCCGCACCCTTCCCCTTACCTTCGGCCATCTGTGTATGCTGGCGTAACAAGCGGGTTGTGCAAGGGATTGATCTAGCCATCTCCGATAAAGGGCAATATTAAAAATATATCTTGTATACTGTAGCAAGCAACGACTTCTGGCACGAGCGGATAACATTGAAAATGAGAAAAACGAGAGAGAAAATTGATATATGTTACGGCGTTCCATTTTATTTAAATAAAGGGATCACCTCCTTCCCGAGGGGAAGATCTCAGAGCCTCCGCATGGAGAACATGTGGAGAGATGAGCGTAACTTAAGACGCCTATCTTCTCTGGTAATATTCCCCCGAGAGAGATAAATAAGGAGCCGAGGGAAAGGTGGCACTAGTCCCGAGGTTTTATCTCTTTAAGGTCGCACGTGAATTACAGTTTTTTACTCGGGATTTATTGGCAGACATTTTATTAATGGTAATTTATAATTATTATTTTACCAATTGTTCGTTATGGTTATTTTATCTTGAAAATTGAAATTTTACTTATTTATTTTCCTTAATTTTATTATGGTAATATAATTCATTGCTATTACAATAGAGCTATTTAATTTTTTATATTGCGAGAGATTGTGATGTTGCATTGTGGTGTGTGTTTGTATTGTAATAATTGCCATTTTCTTTTTATTGCGGGCATTTCTTATTTGTTCCCCTTAGAGTGGGAGGAATGACATGGACGTCCTGATTGGACGGGGCTAAACCAAAGCAACCGATGATGTGTTTTAATAAATTAATTCTATCGATACAAGAAGGCCCTCATCTTTTTAGTTTATATTAAAAAAGAAATAAGTAAACTATGTTGTATGAGATACCACGACCTTTAATCGTAGAAATATTAGCATGTAGAATGCATTACGTCGTTGATTCCCTCTGACTCGACCATTAATAAAGAAAAAATTATTCGAGTTAAGGTCCTATCAAATGTAGGTATACTCTCAAATTTGTAAAAATATAAATTATTTATGGTAAACTTAAAATGGTTGAACTAATTTACCGAATTGTTTACCAACTTACTCTATTAAAATAACCCGAAATAATAACAACAGGAGTTTATCGGTATAAAAATACTTAAAAAATTACTTATGCAACAGTAGTTGAAATGCGTTTGCAATTTTTTCTCAATTGCTTGAACCAGTGATGCCCAGATTATAGCCCGCGGGCCACATCCGGCCTGTCATGAGTTTAACAATTAAAGGACACAATATAACAAAAGAAAAATAGAAAATTATTAAAAAACATATTTTGTATTTGCCTTTGTAATCCAACAATATATAGATAAAATGCATTTAAAACATATCAGGTAATTTCGACCCACAACTGAATTCTTGATTTCCTCAAGTTTTTCTTAAACTCTGTTTTCGACTGGGTGTGGCCCGCGAAGAGTGCGAAACTGAACTATGTAGCCCGCGATGAGTGCAGCAATGGGTTATGTGGCCCTCGGGCCGAAAAGTTTGGGCACGACTGGCATAAACAAGGCTGAAGGAAACACGTTCTGTCAAGTTAAAAATGTAAAAGGAAATAATTCTCGCGATTCGGTTGGCACAAAGATTCCTTCTAGATCACTTCGAAATTATACACACAAATATCTGCAACATGTCGCCATAGAAACTATCCCAATCTCCTTGAGTTGAAAACAACAACCTCGCGACAAAATTAATTCATTCGCAGAGATCGATAGCAAGGGCGTTATTATTTAAAACGTAAAACAAAACCAAAGAGAATCCGTAGCGAAATTTCAAAATAGCAAGCTCTTAAAAAAGAATTCTCAGAGGAGATGAGGAAAGAAGTCGATGAAGAAAATATCTCGCCCGCGCACAGTCATCTTTGAATGGCGTCCAAATTGTTCCTTCGCGAGAAAGAGGAAGAAGGGAGATAGAGACAGAGAGAGAGAGACACGAGGAGAGAAAGAGAGGATCGTCCGAATGTGGGTCATATATAAAGAGCAAGCTGCTTTGCTACGGTTTATGTCACGAACGAGAGACGAAAATTGATTTTCGGCAATAATGCGTTTTTGTAAGATATGAAGTTATTCTCATTGTCTTTTCATGTCCTGAATTTCCTCTAAATTTATCGATTTTCATATATTTTTACGTACGATGCAGAAGATTGATACATTCAATTTTCCAAAGGAATTCTAATTATTATTATAAAAGTTAAAAATTATGAAATTAAAATAAATATTAGTTTTAAAAACACGTTACAATTCATTTAGACGGCAACGTAAATCATCTATTTACAATTCCCTAAAAGTACATATATTTAAGGTAAAAAAACCTTTGTTACATACTTTTTCATTCGAGGTGATATGATAAAACATATCCTGTCCTTTACCATTGATTGAAAAAGAGAAAAATTCGAGATAATATCACTTGCGGAAACAATGCAGGCAATTAAAAACAATTTTTTATTAAAAACAGCAATAGAGAAGGAGTGGGATGCATCAAGCTCAGGACGCGATCATTCGTACACATGGCATTCTATAATTATTCGTTGCGCGTTGGAGTTCATCCACGTACATTGCCCCCTCTTAATTTTTCGAACGTTATTTTTATTTCCGAGAGAGAGAGAGAGGGCATCGTTGGCAAGGGAACCGGGTCAGGAAAAAACTGCGAGTAAGTGCGGAGGGAGTTTATTTACGGAAACGTATTTTTCTAAATTTTATCGGACAAATCTGCCACATGAATTTCAACTAAATTTTAACTCGGACAATTTGGCTGTCTCCTAGAATGCACTGGGACGAGTTTTACAAGCTTGTAAACACTTATTTTGCATCCACCTTCCCCAATGATTAAGTCTTCTTGACTTTGCATCGTTCTGTTGGATCAACCATCTACAATAGTTTTTGACGGATCACGGAGGAAAATATCCGTCATAAATCAGGTGTCTATAATTTTCCCAAGTAATGGCGTCGCATTAAATCCCTTCCGAACCGAAACGCATACAGACCAAGTAAATGACAACCCTTTATAACGAAGAACTAAAAAAGAAAAACATTAACATCAAGTAAGATGAACTTCGATTTTGAGGTTCTACAAAATCTCTAATCGTAGGAGTTTCAATTGTGGGCTTGACATAGTGATCAAAAGTAAATAGAAAAATTTTATAACAATTTCTCGCTTCATTTCCACGATTTGTATCAATTGTTCCATAAAATTGAAACGGTTAGGATTACAAAATTTGCTGGACCAAAAAATCGAAGTAAATCCCACTGGAATTTTTGTACTTTTTCTTTTAACAGCCCGTTATTATAAATCTTATTAATATATTTTTTTGTTTTTTAACTTAATAAAAAACAAACACCATAGAGTAACATCATACCCTGCAATTTTAATCCAGCTTTGAACCTTACACAAGAAAATATTATTTCTACCTAATCTGGGAGGAACAAAATGACAAAATAACTATTCCTAGATACTATAGATTCGTAAATAAAACATTTCCGTATAAAAGTATCGGAGCATTACAAAAAATGGTCCACTATGCTAATTTGTCGGCATAGCCGAACTATGAGTATTTGGGTAGATAAAGGAGATCCAATTATTTTTTCCGGAGGAGAGGAAGACGTTAATCACAGCGGCTAATGGCTGGGTTCGGATAGAGAGTAAAGAGAGGTAGAAAGAGGTATATCTCCCAAGGGGGAAGGGAGAGAAAAGGAGAGGAGAAATCACCGTTGGGTACATTAAGCGGTTGGGGAGTGTGTGCTTTTGGTCCCCGGGGGGTCCGTGGGGCTGGAGAAACCAAAATATGAAAGGTGGTTTAAGTAAATCACATCTCACCGGTTTTGGGGGATACAATTCCCCAAAGTATACGAGAAATATTATGGAACCTTTACAAAATGTTATCCCATACGTAAGACCTTACGTATGGGATTCAGAAATCCGGATTTCTGAAATTTGTTTCTTCGCCAACTAGGTTTCAAAATGTTAAAACAGTAATGCTCGGAAGTACGGTTTCATAACGGTCGAATGCATCACAAATGTTATTATATGATTGTTGCTAATTATGATATTTCCAAAACATACAAACATCGACGATAACAGGCAGAAGGTTTGTTGAGTAATTCCAAAAAATATATTGCTTTTTGATAAATTGAATTGTTTTAATGGTCGATGGATCACATAATATTAAAATATGAAGAAGATAAACGTATATATATATATATATGTACACCATTCGTAATTTCATACGCGCAAGGACTGTTGGGGTGGGAAAAGTCTTTGACGCTCAAAACAAATCGATCGTGAACTAAATCCATTCCTTTCGTACCATACGATGGACCCTTTCTACTTAAGAAGAAATTTGCCAAGATAACGAAGAGAAAAACCTTATCACTTAATATTTCCATTCGACTAATTGCGTCTCAATCTTTACCCGTAACACAAAAACATATAAGAACGTAAAATAATATTTACTACACCGCCAAAAAAGATATAAAACAGTCGTTTTAACAGTCATTTGACCCGTAGAGAAACAGAAGCGCCGAAAATACCTAAATGAAAACGTGCGCAATATTCGCCGAAAAAATGGCATTGACAATCTCCCACGTCCATGGAGGGAGCTTATATAACATTACCTAGTTACAACGGAATTGGGCAGGTGTGGCCACTTTCCCAAAAATCCCACATCTTTTTTCCCAAAGCGAACAGGATACACCGGGAAGCTGTATCAGAAAAAGACCTCTGGCGAGATTCACTCGCCCGGAACATAATCTTCGCGAAACCTCTGCGGGTCATTCTATGGAGGGGAGGGAGGGAAGGAGAGGAGATAGAGAGAGAGAGAGAGAGAGAGAGAGAGAGAGAGAGAGAGAGAGAGAGAGAGAGAGAGAGAGAGAGTGAGTGAGAGAGAGACCGTTGGTAATAACCTAGCGAACCACAAACCTCTTTTACGAATTTCGAGTATTTTAACATAAAATCTCCCTCTAAATTCCCTTCCTACTTTATTCTAATCCCCCCTCCTCCTCCCTCCCACTCTCTCCCTCCCTTACTCCTGTCCCCATTTTTTCCCGTGCACATTTCATTAAATCATCTCGCTCCTCGGGTCATGTAGGTTAAACTGGAGAATTGCCAGCGACGAACTAGGTTCTTTCTGTATGCCACCTTCCTCTCATTTTTTTCCTTCGCTTTTTCCGAATTTTTTCCATCTCTTCCTCTCCAACTCTAGAGCATCGTCTCGTAGGCGGAGTTATACCGCGTGTGACCAACTTGCTCTCGGTGTTAGTTTGAAGGGGGGAGAAGAGAGGAGGAGAGTGGAATGGGAGAGAGAGAGAGGAAAAGAGATAGGTAAGGAGAGAGAGAAAGGCGAGAGGACGATGATTCTGCTTTCCGGACTGCATCATACTGAGGAAAGGAGTGGGGCACTTCCCTGTCCATTGTGACGACTCCGCGTAGCTACGATTCCCAGGCGATATAAACATCCATCTCGTTAACCCATTTAGGAGCGTAGATGAGGGGAAGAAGTAGGTATGCAGCGTCGCATCAGGAGGAGATGAGAGAGAGAAGGGTTGAGGCGGGCATGAAAAATTATTACATCACCTTTTAACTTGATTAATTATTTCATTTATACGTCGTTAAAGCCATCTAGCTCGCTGCGCCCGGCGAGAAGGAGGAGGATTTCCTGGTTTCCCGAACACCTCTTAGCTTTCGCTGCTTAGAGGTCATGAGCTAGCTGTATTAGAGGACGTGTGTGTGTGTGTGTCCAATACGCCTAGAGAGTTCTGCATATACATCTTTTTTTTTTAAGGAGGGTTGCGCCTCAAACGAGCCGTTGGGTAAGAGCGCACGTCTGTTGTTCCGGGAGCAATAAGGTCGCTATGAACGCGGGATTGCGTCGGATCGTACCTTGGTGGCGAAATTGTTCGACGGGCGATTTGTTCATTCCCCTACGAAAGGGTATAATTTCACCTTTTGCGGGTTATGAGATGGAGCATAAAGAGGCTAAAGCCTTGCACCTACAACGTTCCTTACGAATGAGGGTTATTAGGAAAGAGTTTCGCGTAGTACACAAGGATGAAAATCATTTTATTAAATATCGAAATAAAGTAGTAGTAGGAATATTAGAGGCACGATCACTGGTTAAAATACGAGAGGTCGACTGTAGGACCGAGCGATATCAGGGCTCGTTTTTCCCAAGGACCATACGGGATCATAATAAGAGAGTGACTCTCACGAGGGACGTTATTAGGTAGGTTTTGGTGCGTTGCACCCCCTGCCACCCACCAGTCTGATGATTTGCAGAGTATCATGTAGATGTAGTTGTATCGTATAATTAAACTTAATGGCGTCGATTTAGCGACTTATTCTTCACCTTCCACTTTGTTTAAATGTTATACGCATATAGCCGATATTATGAAGCGAAGGACAGAGTTTGTGTGAAGGCGAGGTCAATAAGAAATTTAAATAATTAATGCAGTGTTTCCCAAAGTGTGGTACGCGAAATTATTTCAAGGGGTTCGCGGCAGACAATAAATTATTAAAAATTGTTCCAGAGTTCTATCTACTGTCAGATTAACTCTGATATAAATAAAACTGAACAAAATCATTTATTATAAATTTTGGCTTGATCGGGACACGGACAGCGTCTATAGTATTGCGGTCGATATATATCGTGGACTGGCGATGAAACGGAACCTATTCCACTATATGTCGTTTGTTATGAGACTCTCATAAATGATAGTATGAATCCATCCAAAGTCAAGTGCCACATCGATAACAAACAAAGAATACCATGACAAACCAGTAGAATTTTTCCAAATTAGGCGCAAGGAAATCCAAAAGTTGAAGAAAACAATGTGCAGTATGACGGGAGGTGAAAATGTGAAAGCGTTAGAAGTCTTGTATAGTGTATCGTACTAAATAGAAAAATCCGAAGCTGCTGATGTAATTGGCGAGGCACTGGTAAAAACTGTGGCCCAAGTAATGACGAAAGTGATGGTTGGAGGCAAAGCGATCAAGGCGATTGATAGTGTTCCATTGACAAATAACACTGTTCATCGTAGAATGACAGATATGGCCGAAAACGTAAAGCAGCAATTGTTGTTACGAGTACAACAGAGTCGCTGCCATGCACTGCAAGCCGATGGCAGAGCACCGAATGCCAAGCTTTTTGTTCATCTTTGTGATGAGACGGGAAGTGACTACACGCACCTCTTATTTCACACTGAAGTACATTGACTTTCGCCTGTTTGAGCTGCGAGAAGAACTCAAGTTCTTCTGGATGAAACCTCCAACGTTCGAGACTGTATGCATGGATGGAAAAGGTTATGTAAATTAGCATATATTGCAGATATCTTTGCTCATTTGAACAGTCTCAATCTATCCTTGCAAAGCAAGACAAAGTGAGCGCGATAGCAAAATCGGAGCTGTGGGGTAAACGCTTTAGTCGTGGCGAATTGGATTCCTTTCCATTCCTTCATAGTTTTGTGGTCAACTCAAATGAAGACCTCGACGCTGATGTGTTGCACACTGTGAAGCATGAAGAGAAATCTTTGTAAGTACTTCCCTGAACCGGACGACAGCTTTGAGTGAATAAGAAACTCTTTTCTCGTCAATGTCCAAACATTAAATAACCTCTCAGCTTCAGAAGAACAGCTCTTGGAGTTCGCTTCAGATGACTTCCTGAGAACAGTGTGTGAACAAAAGACACAAAAGACACTGACATCATTTTGGTAGAGCGTTCGTTCCGAGTACCATGCTCTATCGGACAAAGCAGTTAAGTATCTTCTGCCGCTCCCCACCTCATACATGTGTGAGTTGGAATTCTCGGCGCTGGTTGGCATTAAAACAAAAAGGAAACGAAATCGTCTTAACGATGTGTAGCCGCATCTCCGTCTTAAGTTCACCAATACTGAGCCGGATATCCCTGCCGTAATATCTGGTCATAGGCAGTTCCACTCCTCGCACTGAACAAGTCGATTATTTCCAGGTACATATGTATATAAATTTGAATTTAATAATTATTACTTTAAATTTAACTAAAAATACTGAAAATGCTCATAAGTTTCTGTACATTTTATATCTTACCTCCAAGCTTTTTTTAGTTCGTACCTAAAGCCTAATCAAAATTATTAACTGCTTCTGATATAATTGGGAGAGGGAGTACGCCGATAAGGCCGAGGTCCCGAAAGGGGTACGCGAATGTTTTAAGTTTGGGAAACACTACATTAATGAATCCAAAATAGGCGCGAAGAAAGCTTACCTATATTCCAATAAAAAGATCGTGGTTTCTGATCTAGCTTCCCCTATAGACCGTTGCACACTTGAAATGCTATTAAAATCACTACAAAAGTGTTATAATCGGTTACTAATAATAAATAAATAAATCGTAAAAATATAATAAATATTAAATAAAAATAATATAAAATTAAATCATTTCTGAGAAAAAGATTTCCTATGTCGATTTTACGAAATCATAATGGAATTCACTTGTTAGATGAAATAATTTAACTTAATGCTTTACTGAAGATATGCGTCAAATGTTATTTATTTGCAGGTCATCGTTTACTTTGGAGATTCATTACGACTACAATAAATTTAATTTAATTATAACGATAAAATTTCAAAACTTCCGCTACTGGTAGCAAGTGTATATATACAGTTATATTGCAAGCTTTTCTCTAAGTTGACCTCTAATATTTTTTTTTTTAATTTCAAAATTATAAACCGTATTCAATGTTTCTAAAAGCGACACCGTTGCTCGTATTTCGTCTATTTTTTCCCGCAGACGTTGCCTTCGAATTCGTCATTTTCACAACTTTCTAGTCCCCATTCACAAAAGCGTGCATTGCGAGAATATTCTTTCTTTTGTTAGATTTTTAGTCCTCTTTTTTCCTCCGTTTGTGCTCGCCCTCCCTCCCCCCTGCCTTATTTATAAGGGCCTCCGTAATGCTCGAAGTTGGAAAAAAAATCCAAAAGCGTCGTGTTCGGAAGCTCACGGTTGGTTGGTCTCCGCCGTGTGTTTGTTGTGTAAAAAATGACGCTTTTGTAAGTGGTTGTTTGAAAGGCATTGGGGCGTCGTTCCTCACACAGGGGAACTCTCTCAACCACACCGCGTCTCACATGCTTTGCACAACGACTCGTAACATTGAACTTTCCCTAGCTCACAACTTTGAAAATAAAACTTTAAATACAAAACACCATTCATTGAGTGCAAGAAATTAAATTTAAATAGAATCGTTCATAATATTTTTAAGGCTTTAAATGACTGGTGTTGTCGATATATTGCACTTCTTTTAATTTGTTCAATATTCAATTGCAAGTTAGTATTATATTTTGTTTAATATCTACATTTTTTCCATCGTTAAATGTTTATCTGGATGTCCAATACGTCCACTTTTATTTAATAACAGAAAACATAAATTTCCACAAACGAAAAGTATCAACACCATCTAGAAGGTCGGTGCTTGTCACCTTCTGCCACACCTCTTGGCGGGTTGCAAGGCATAAATTTTAAATGTAATCACTGTGTTATTCACGAAAAATCTGCATCGATTGATATTCTCAGCATAAGTAAGATAACATTCTCAATTTATAAATATCTTAATTAGCTTTCTATAAATATTAACCTCTTAGAAACCTCAGTTAAAATGATATCGGAACCTTAACATAAGCCCTTAAAAGTGAGAAGTATTCACCTTTATACATCTATCTACATCTACATATGGCACCGCCATATAACTTGACATTCCATTTTCGTGTGCATTCCTTCAGTTATGAAATATTAACGTAGAAATCAGGGAATTCAGTCAATGATAATCAAATTCGATAGAGGACTACATAATATACTCGTTGCTATGAATGGGAAAATAAATCAGATTCATATATAAAATACTCGCTCTCAGTGGAAACTCACCGATAGCTAATTTATAAAACAAAACGTGAGTCATATCTCCATTTACATATAAATAGAAAGAAAATAACGAGTATTTTATTATAGGTTAAAAAATCCGTTTGTGGGTTCAATTTGTCCTTCTGTTTGTCTGACGGGCTAACGCCCCCTAAATTTCGTTTTTTCGTTAATCTAAGTATTCAGTATCCTATCTCGTTGTGCAGCTTTTCCCGATTTTTAGCAGTTTGTCTAAATCCGCTTTTGCGTTCGGTTTGTCCATCTGTCTGACGCACTAACTCCTAAACGAAAGCAGATACAGACTTAGTTTTTTCGCCAATCAATTTAGTATTCTGTCTCATTGTACGTTTTATATTTAAGGTCCGTCTGTACGTCTGTCACACGCTCTAACTCCTACGCGAAAGCAGCTGGAGACTATATATTTTCGCCAATCGATTTTTTATCATTGTGCACGTTCTCTTTTTGCCCGTCTTTCCATTAAAAAATATTATTTCAGACTAATCATGGTAGCAAACGTAAATTTTAACATTCTGTATAGGCATTTTTTTTTAAAACAGCAAACGTAAATTTTAACATTCTGTATAGGCATTTTTTTTAAAAACAGCAATTCACTGCCTACTTCAGCAGCTCTTTCCTCACTTGTTTTTATGATACACTATAGCTGAATAATCGCGGAGGACCGACAATTTTTACGCCCAATAAATTCTCCTATCCGCTAACACGTCTCAGGAGTTCCTTTGATCACCTACTCGGATTCGCATTACCTGAACTTGTCGGCATGACTGTGGCTGGTTATGGCGTCCCCGTTTTCAAAAGATAATCCCGAAAATCGCAATTATATTACCACCAAACACCTTCCTTCATTTAAGCCTCCGGTTTGCGAAAGCGTTTTCCTTTCTATGCCGAATAACACCCAGCCATAACACCCGGAAACGGCGGAATTTCGACGCCCGACACGGAAACTCTTATCAAACCCACCGCGCGCGGGTGTTTAACTCAACGGCGGGAAACAATGGCCGAATCGTGCTTTGGCATTTGAGGCGGACTGAATGACAAATAGGGTTTCAGGGGATGAGGAGTGTGGGCGAAAAAGAGGTAGGGAGGAAGGGCGTCTGGGTGGGTGAAGGCGGAGGGAGGAGGATTGAGGCAGAGAAGATGGAACGGACGGATTGGTGATGTTTGTAGGAGGGTAGCACGGGTGGAAATGGGTGAATGGAGATAGGGACAGAATGGAGGGAGCGATAGGAGAGAGGCGGAGGGAACGGAAGCCATAACAATGGCCGTGGAAAATGGTCAAAGTCCGTTCCGTATTTGGACATCCGCCGAATTAATCCTGATCTCCTCTCTCACTCCCTATATATTTCTCTCTCCCTCCCTTTCTCTCTGTACGCCCAGTCAAACTTCCTCAGACAGTAAACAATGGAAGAGAATGGTATCAGCCGGCCGCCATAGCGGTTGCCAAGCGCGCCAAAGGCTCTTCTAAGCCTCAGATGGGACGCGGTCCACGACATGAGTCCTTTTGTCTCAAATCTCGGTTCATCTCGGGTGCACGGAGGAATACCTGTGTTCGGTGTTTGATGAATAAGGAAGGAGTCTGAAGGGCGAGAGAATACCGTTTATTCTTTTAGGTATGCGTTCCCGTGCTCGCTCGAAATTAAACTGGAATTTAGGTCAAAGATAGGCATCTCGGTGTGAAAGGAAAATTGAAGAAAATAGAGCGAGGACAGTAAAAAAACGCTATTCACCACCGTATTTAAATGATTCTCCAAAATGCCAATTGTGCACATTTCCGACAGGTTTTCATGATAATAGATGATTGCCTTCAGCTTTCACTAAAATGTCGGTGCAATGGAGATTAATTTTAGTTCGTTTCCTTGGAAATGCCTGTGCGTAAAAAACGATCAATAACGGAATTTTTTATTCTAATCCATGAAAAATATAGCAAGCCTATCAGAATTTTAGTATATTATATTGTGGAACACTTATAATTAACCTTAAATACTGAAACGACTACAAATATTGTACGTTGTCACATTCAATGAATTTTCTTTAATGTTTCTAAATTTTCGTCGAAAATTAGTAAATCGGGTGATTTTGAGTCCATTAATACGACAGATTCGTCTCTATTACAGTTACCCGAATTGAACGACATACGAACACCGCTGCAACAAACAAAAAGTTCTCTTAACTTATCTCCGGGCCGTAAGCATTTTTCGACATAAAGCCAAGGTAGGGGATCAATTCAAGACGTAAAAACAAAGGAACACAATCTTCAACATGTGTCCATAAAAAAAACTCACCAGCGATATCCGATTCGCGATAAATCCGAGTCGGAGCAGCGCCTCGGTATATCTCGGAAAGATTTTAACTCCCTTTTCCGTGAGAGGAATGCGAGAAAAAGAGAACTTTAAACGACGAGAGGGGGAGAGAGAGAGAGAGGGGGAAAGAGAAAGAGAGAGAGCAGTTGGGCGTTGGCGCGGATTGAAAGGAGTGGAACCGATTTTTTTTGGGTGATATCGGAATTCTGCGTTCATCCCCAAGAAAGGGGAAGGATTTGAGGGACTGCGGCAGAAAAAAGGTTGAGAGGGGGAGCGGAGGGAAATGAAAGTTATATGAAGTGAAAGGAGGAGATGAGGGAGGCGATGAAGGGGAGTGAAAGGGGACGGACGGAGGGAGGGAGGGAGAGCGAGGATGAGGTAAAAGAAGGTGAATGAAGTATAATAGAGGTAGCGATGAAAGAGGGAAGAATAAGGACTGCTGCTGAAAGGAGAGCGAGGGAGAGAGAGGATAGGAGGTGCAGAAAGGGAGAGGTTGGAAGTGAGAGAGAGAGAGGGAGAAAAGGAAGGAGAGTTAAAAAGAGAGACGAAGAGAAAGAGATGAAGAGACGAAGAGAGATGAAGAGAGAGAGACGAAGAGAGAGATGAAGGGGCAGATGAAGAAAGAGATGAATAGAGAGGAAAAGAGATGCATGGAAAGCACGCAAAGAATATTTGAGGCGAAGAGAGAAAGAGTAAGGAAGTTGAAAAAGAGAAAGGGTTATAAATAGACTAATTTGGAAGAGAGAGAGAGAAGAAGAGAGCACAGAGAGTGAAAATAGAACGAAGGAGATATCGTGGGTGTACTGCGAAAACTGACAAGTCAAAATTTTACGATTTTCGGTTTTTATGATCAAGTCCTCCGTCTATGATATATCTATTAGCAGAAAAAACGACCAAGTCGAATAAAATTAAGAAAATATTATTTTTCTGGTAATAGATATATCATAGACGGTGGACTTGATCATAAAAACCGAAAATCGTAAAATTTTGACTTGGTCAGTTTTCGCAGTACCTACACCCACGATATATGGAAATAAATTATGATAATTATCAAAATGGGGAGAGGAAGGATTAATAATACTCCTTTCATTAGGAGCGATATTTAAACTATTGAGTCCACTCCTTCATCTAAACCTGATTGACAAACAAATACCCATGCCCTCGGCGGGATTCGAACCCGAGACTTTTGCGTCTAACCGCCCATCCACCGAGATATTTCGGACGGGAGATATGAGGGAGGGACCAAACAAAGAAAGGGTGGATAAAGGAAGCGAGGAAAGGGACGCAAGATGGGAGGAAGAGGAACGAGGAAGGGAAAGTCATAAAGTGGGGGGAGGGCTTCTATTGGAAATCGAACCATAAAAGACGGTTCTTTGGAAGATGAGAGTGTTTTGGGAGAGCAGAGGGAGATAGGGGATGGGGAATATGGGGAGGAGGAGGAAATGTGGGAGGGGAAAGTGGGAGGGCCATTGTGTGAAGATATCAGAGGGGCCGCCTAAAAACGACAGCGACACAGAGGAGGGAGAGAAAGAGTATGACGAATGAGTATAGCGAGAAGTGACGTAGCAATATGGCGACGGAGCATTAAACGAGGGGAGAAGGAATAAGCAAGAGCGTATACGTAAGTGTGGAAAAGAGGAAAACAGATTAAAAGCTAGGGGGAAGAGGATAAAATGTAGTAAATGGTGGAGGGAGACATAATGACGAAAAAAATGGGAGAATGTAGAATACGGGAGAAGAGAAGCGAGGAGGAGATACGTCGTTATACGGTCTGAAAACCTGGACCGAAAATTGTTTTGGAAGAGAAGACACGACGCAGGCGCATGATACAATGGAATAAAGCCATATGAATGACAATAGCCTGGACACACTCGCGGAAGCTTTACGTATCCACTAATTTCCATTTGTATAATATTTCAAGTTCTGGTGTTTTTTCCCCTTGGTTTAATCTGCCTTACATTTGGCAGTATGGTTTGATCACTTTGCTGCAAGGTACTTAATATTTGTAAAACTTTTCTACTATCTCCATTTTTCAAACATATGGTCGGAAAGATATATCGCACACCACAATGTCCATGCTTATTACTATAATTGCAGTTTGCTGGTGTCGCATTGGTGCCATATCGAGTCTATCATCTATATTCTTTTTTAAAAACCCTGGAAAAAATTTAGATGAATTGCCATTTCCATTTTTATTTATTGTTGCAAGAATGAAAATTTACTAAGAGGCAGGCTATTTAATAAAATAAGAAAGAGTAAAACAAAGGAAAAATTACAAAAAGTGGTTAACTAGTAGAATGAAATACCGTATATTGAAGATTAGACTCATAAATAATTCTGCAATTATAGGAACTAAGGAGTCACTTGAAGCCTAAAAAGATGACCCTCTCAAAACATGACATCTAATTACAAAATTGCGATAAAGTATCAGTACAATTTCTAAAACAGCGCCTGATTTTTTGTTAGTTACAAGTACCTAAATTGTTCTCATGGCGGAACAACATGAGTCTCCAGAAAAGAGGAATGAAAAACAATGTGAAGAAAGCTGAAACTTACAGTATAAAGCAATATCTGTAGCATAAGCAGTTTGGTGGGTATAATATTTTAAAATAAATATACACCAAGAGAGGGAGATATAGGAAAAATCTTTTCGAGAAAGTCAAAATACGAATGGAAAAAGAGTAAAAAATTTAAACGCGTGGGGTGAGTGGAGCTCTAAGGTAGAGTTTAGGGTACGCGCGTGAAAATGAGAGACATTTACTCCCCTTCTAAGGAAGAAGTTCAAATGGGAAAGTCGTCACGCGCGTTAAATTAAATCACGTGTTCTTAAGTGCTTTTCAGCGAGATGGGCGGGCATGCGAGTGCGCTGCAGGAGGATGAACCCTACGTCATCGATTATATCCCAGCGATGGTTCTTCCCTTTGTCTCACCCCCATCCCCCTTTCGTTTTTCACTATTTATACGCATCCTCACGAAAAAGTGACGAATTCGGTTTCCATGGAAACAGAAGAATCGTTCGGTTCAAAATAAGGATACGCCGTGCAATTCAACATGCGAGCGCATTTTTAAAAAGAAATATCTCTTGGTTCGTATGCAACTTTTAGCCTTAAATTGAGTATATGTAACTTCCTTTTCACAATTGGACGGTAATAATACGAAGCGAAATATAAATGTTTATATGTAGCACGCCTTCTTATAGTAACTATATATTCTATGAGTTTATGAGCAGTTTTTAATATTTCTCCAAGGATATTGAAGTTGCAGTTAGCCTATAACTTTTATTTCCTGTTCACTCAAATTCAAACCTTTAAAAAAGGAATATTTAACAAGCAAGGTTTAATCTTATAAAATAGATGAGGTAGTGAAACGCGATATAGTTGAGAGTTCCCCTTTGTGCGAAAAGATTAAAAACACAACTTTAAAACAAATATAGAAATTATGGCATTCCTTAGCAACTTCCTCGTTCAGAGGATTAAATTTGAATTAGAAACAGGTTAGAAAGAAGAATACCGCATTAACTTCTGAAAATATGTCAGAATCTAACCAACGACTTTAAGTAAAAAAAATGTAAATTTTTACGGTAGACGTAGAAAAATTTGTTCCGAAAAATAATTTTCTTGGTATACAAAAAGTTAAAAGTAACGAGACATGGGTTACAGAGTTTTTAAAGCTCTGGACAAGAGAGTCATTTGGGGATCCTTAGACCAGTGTTTGTCAAAGTACGGGTCGCGAGGCTCAAGAGGAAAGACTGGACACTCGATGCATACATAACACAGCTGAAATGTGTCAAAAATTACGAGGAACTAAATGGTCTTATTATGTCAATGCCAACAATGTGCCATTATTTACTTATTATCGAGAGTTAACGAAAACTCAGTTAAGAACGTATTTTTCTCCGTGTTGCTTTCCCTTCGACTGGGTCGCGATGGAATAAGTTTGAAAAACACTGCCTTAGACCATATGAAAATCGGGAATTTCAAATTTAAATTTACTCGTGAAACTGATATGAAAGTAAGAGAATGATGACATAGGTTTCCTATAAAACATTGGAGCCACTTCCTTGTAAATTTACTCCTAAATTTGTTTGCAAAATTTTGGGAGCCCTAACGCGTAGGGCAATCGCAATCTCTAGAATGAGAAATATACTGCAAGAGACAATTAAGCGAGAAGTGCTAGAATAACGAACATCTATCAAAAATGCGAAATTGAAACATATTTATCCAAAACTACAACTTTCGTATGCTTCTTCTGCGAAAAGAATTGAGATAGGAGATAAAGTCGAACGGCTATTCCAAAGAACGTAAAAAAAAACAGCTTTATTGCAATAATGAATCATCTGACTCACCCTATAGCTGGAATCGATATAATGAATCTAGATATCTCCAATAGTCATGAACGGCTTAAAAAAACAGCTTATTTATTCCACGAAATGCGTAGACGGTTTTTCTAACCGTTTTATGGCTGCTCTATTTATCTTATCAGAGCCACTATAATATAAAAACAGATTATTTCATTAAAATCTGATCCTTCGCATCCATCCGAAAATTACATTTAAAACACGGGATATCCATGAATTCGTCGTTGCTACCCGACAAACATTCTTCTTTCCCCTCTCTCCCTTTTCTCTCAATAATCTTCCGGAACATTTTCCCGTCTTCCATTGTTTCTACGAGGATTCGATGAAAAGACCATCTCGACTGTCCAACGGACACGGCGCCGTTTATTTTTTCAATGTTTCGTCACCTGCTCATTCCCGCGCACGATTCAAGAAAAAAAAAATCCTTCTCCTTTCGGATTCAAGGAAATGTGTGTTGAAAAAAATAAACGCCTTAATGTAAACCGCTACCCTTGTGTTAGGAGACAGTCAGTCCCAAGGGAGTACCTACCAGTAAAGTCGATCACGAAGACGTAAGAGGTAAAAGTGGGACACGATGTGGCAGCAAACGAAAAACTCGTTTTAATTAGGGTAAGTAATATTATGATTGGAGATAAGACCATCTCACCGTGAAGTACTAAGTGATGATTTTATTACGTAAAGCCAAGGTGCAAACCCTCTCCCTTTTTTTGTAAGAAATAAACAATTTTAAAAAGAATAATTCGAGAGGGAGGTTACATATTCTTGCTGTTAGACAGAAAATTATTTCTCAAGCTAAGTGAGAATGATGCCCAGTTACAATCAACATGTTATTGACGAACGATCCCAAAAATATTTCGACTAAATGGACTTAAAAGTGGTCTGAATATTTTATTTTATTCTGAAATTTGGATGGTAATACAATTCAATTGTTAGTTTTCTAGTTTCCCTATTGACCTGGTTTTCCGCTCGTGGAAATAACAAACAAAATGATCATCCAGTTCCGAGCCCGAGTACACCGTTTGATATTTTCGGGCAAAAAAAACATTCCACAGTGAATGGCGAAAATGAATGTAACATTAGCTTGCCTTTGAAAACGGAACGATTTGCGAGCCATTAACGGGTTGATTTTTTTATCCCAATTATAAATTAAAAGCAGAGCAGAGTTATAAACGGAAAGATAAATAACGATGTTACCACGTTAACTCCATTAACTATGACCTCAATTTTTGGAACAAAAACCAATCTCAATGTTTGTCATTACAGGTGCTACGAGATTTCCGATCGCATTTGTTTCGCTATGCAACCGTCACTTGTACAAATGTCCTGAAGCACAAAAATGCGAAAATTGCAAGTTTCGAAAAGTCATAAAACAACGAACAACGCAGCTCATTTCCAGTTAATATCCTCTCTCCGGTCCAATTTCCCCATTATATAGGACGCGGAATTGCTGGGTTAAAACCAAGCGAGGACGCATCCGCTTAGCTAAACATCTGGACCTATTTTCCGCTCCATGCAAATTCAAAACAACTCTGGGTTGCGTACGAAAAACCCTTTCGTATTTTTTTCTTTAAACGGGTGGGGTGAGCGCGTGCAGGTTTTGCCGAGAGGATTTCATTGTCTCTGCGTTCATGGCAACCCGGAAGTTGCGATCTTCCTCTCCAGGATATGCGGCAAAACGGAAGCCGCCGATGGCTGGATGAGTCGGGAGCGAATGTTGGGCCATGTGACCTTCGTTTTGGAGCCGTGCCCTCCACCCCTTTGCCTTTATCGTGCGAGCGGCGACCTTCATATTTCTCTCTCTCTCTCTCTCTTCTCTTCCCCACCCTCGTTTTCCATCGGGACAGAAAAGTTTCCATATTAGCCTAAACGCTCTTCCCATTGCGACGAAGTTGGTAGCGTCACGTGTGCCCATTATTAAAAGCTGATTTTCTGGTGTTTATGCGCGAGTACCTTCATGAATATACATACACGTAACTCGCAACATGAGTGTTTACCTCGGTGAGACAGAGTGATTTGGAATAGAGATTTAGTTTTCGCCTAAATTGAATAATCTGTGAGTTAAATTTAATTGAAAGCTCTGGGCTTACTTTTTATTTATTAAACGTTCACAGATTTTATTTTCATGCCTCAATTCAGTATCATCTACCAGATTCGCTTTAAATGTTCCACACCTCCAAAATCTACGTAGATACATCGATGCAATTTTTAAACTGTATAATCGGACGTACCTCAATAACTAGTACAGTATTTTCGAATTAGATAAAAACTACGCAGAAATCACTATCACTCTAACAAATGCGCTAAACAAGCTTACACAGCGCGTTACATTAAAATCTGATGCGAGATATTGAAAAAAAATCTTTAAATATCGTATCAAAAGAACAGGCAACAGACAGGATAAATGAAATATCACAATCAAAAAGGCAAATTGTTATCTACGTCGATTTTTATATAAATTAAATAATAGATGCGCCATAGATCATTCGATATAGATTCTGTGTGACATTTCTAATCGCAGAATTGGATAAACAACAATTCCTCTTTTTTTCATTATCTTATTTCTGAAATATCTACTCTTAAAAAAATCCACCACCTTGAAAAAAATTTCCCTCACTGGAAATTTCTGGAATTTTAAAAAATAATTACATTTAGAGAATTTTTTTTAGGACCGGGACCGAAAAAGGTTCTAAAGAGTTATACAGAGACAGAGTGCATCAAAAGAGTGGCACGAGGAAAGGAAGCATATCTGCCAGCAGAAGAGTAATAGTAATAGCATAATGGCCATAACGCCAAAAGGGAAAAGTAGTGATAGAAATTTATCAAATTTATTGAAAATGCTTTGCATGCAAAGTCTCATTCAATCCATCATGGAACAAAATTTATAAAATTCTATTACTTACCGATATTTTTTTTCAAATCAATACTGAAATAAATATGTATTTTTGAGGACAAACGTGTACTTTGTAAGACCATAAGTGCCGATGAACAGGAGAGACAATCACTTAAACTTTGCAGTGAACAATTCGAAGAAAGAATGTTTGTAAAACTGCGCACGTTTCTTCAATTCTCGCCAAGGTACGTAGACTATTCCGGTAGGGATGGCCGACAAAGCTGGGCGGCTGCCCGGAACGCTATCTCAACCATCTATCTATGCATTACTTGCAAGTGAATAAATATTGGATACCAATTTGTATCGCGGAACAGACTGGTATCTTTCCTTTAATTTTTTTACAAAGCGATGAATAAATTATAATGTAATTTGTATACATCTCAACAAGCATTGACAGTCCTATCTCGCCCTGGGCAATAAAATTCCACGGACCGTCCCTACCTGGAATTGCCGCATAATAAAAAAAACAATGCCGAATTTCTTCGTAATTCTTTTTTTTCTCGGCCGAAAATAGTTTACCGAAGCACTTTCATAATCCGCGTAAGATTTCCTTAGAAACCAATCCGGCTATCCCGATTCGTTCGAAGAGACCGTTTCCCGTGAAACCGATACATTTCCTCTCGACTGACCCAGATGTCCGTTGCACTTATAGGAATAAATGTCCTCTTCCCGACCAAGGCCACGCGCACGCCAACGCAGACATTTTGGGGACGCATAGAATTAATACCGGTCTAAAACCCAGAAAAAAACATGCCTAGCAACAGAACAAAAAAGATTCAGACTAAATAAAGAAAACAGTCAAATGAAAATTAACCAACAGCTGTTGCAATTCCATAGAATTGTTCACGATCCAGTCTTTTAACATGGGCCGCACATTAATATACGTATTTTAGGAATTAATTAACATCCACATATTCCTTCCGCAAAATGCTCGAAAATTAATGTCCAGCATTGGGAAAACTTTAAGATATTAGAAAAACTATGGCCTCAACTCGATGGACTATATCCACGAACACACATGATCAAATTTTAAGCGGTACTTATACGAATAATTTCCTGTTATTTTTTTAAAATTCACAACTTTATTTAATTTGTTCTGGACTGAGTAACCATAAAATTTAATTCATCAGGATCAACTATCGTCTCATAAAAAAAGATTTCATGGCTTATTACATGGAAGTTTCCTTGATCCGGCCTTGGCAGAGAGATGGTAAGCCTGTCTAGCCCCCAATGTTCGGGTCGCTGGTTCGAATCCTACCGAGAGCATAGTCGTGAGTGATCGTCTTCGTTATTGTTGTGGCGCTCATTATAAAATGCCGTGAAGTGCTGTATACGAGCCAATGAAAAAAAAAATAACTGAATAAATAAACGAATTAAGTGTTTTCTTGTTAATTTCATGGCTATCCATAATCAAATTTGAGAATTATGATGAATATTGCGAAAGATCACAAACTAATAACGATCAACACGGAGAAAATCCGAGAAAAAGTTTCTCTGACAACCAATTTCGCGCTAATAATTTCATCTTAATTTATCGAATTCACGGAACCGGCGATGGATTCAGAAAATGAAAATGTCATCGGAGAGTATATTGCGAAAGTATTAAACATATCGGCATGTTCACAGAAGTGGGTTAACGTCATACACAAGAGTGTCGTTGTAAGCACAGAAATTCGCAGTAATTAGATCGGGACAAATCTTGCAGCACCGGCAGATACGCGGAATTCTGCATTCGCATGTTTTTTTTTCGTGTCGCGAGTCCAGTCGACCAACGACGATAGTCTCACGCTACGCCAATCGACTAATTCGACACTTTAGATTGCTTCCAATGCAATCGTTAAGTTAGAGACTGCCTAAAGTATACTGAGGTGTTCTGTTTCTGGTGCTTGCAAGGACTTAATCTTTCCGATCGACCGTTTTACCTCACAATTGTCAAAAGACGGTTTTGTAAAATTTAAATCATGGGAAAAAGGAGCTAAGTGTTTAATTTTGTTGAGAGATGTTCTTCCTGGAGATAAGTTGCCCGCCATCTCTCAGACAAAGAGAAGAGAGAATAAGAGGGAGACGATAAGAAAAGAGTTGTCCTTGAATGATTAAAAGGTGAGATTCGCAAGGACGAAAAAGAAATAAAGACCAGAATTAATTTCTTATCTGCTCTCGAATTTGGAGTAGCCAAAACGATAAGAAAACAAACAAACAAAATTCGCTTAATAGCAAACAAACTAATTTTCTGCTTTCATAATAATAAAATAGATCTATGTTTTATGAGTTTAATAATCTCTAGTATTTTGCAATGTCTACATCAACACGTCCTTCCTTTTTATTAAATTTGAAGTAATATTGCCTTTTTATTTTTCTGTTTTAATCATTTTTTCCTCTCAATTACTTTCCGCTCAATGATCGTTCGACATTATGTTATTCGTAAATGCACGAATGCCAAGGCGTTTATAACAGATAAGCGCCATTTCAAACAGAAGCATTAGAGACAACAAAAGAACAACCGCACACATTAACACACAAACACATTAATTAGCACATGAAAAGACAAAATTTTCACGCGTCACATCTCGTCAGTAATACAAAGCGAAAGCGTCCATCCACAAAGGTTTACACGAAAAATAAAGAAGTTATCCACAAACACCAAGTAACGCATGCCTTGCACGGGGATCCATCGCGTCATATGCGCAGAATCGGATGGAACCCGAGCAAACGATGACGTCGTCTTGCATCTCGAGTCCCTGACCCAGTTGTGGGAGGAGCCTGCCGCCCGAGATTGCAAAAAAATCTGATTTCAGCGAGGCGCACGGAATCTGAGAGAAGTAAAAAAAAATCCCGAAGGATCTCTTGTGGTAGGTACATACATGGGACGAAGACTAGAGGCGGGAAGGGTTCTCTAGGTGGGTCAAGTACGCATCCCGAAACTATCGGGGTCGCATAAGTTTACGACGAATATCCCTACACAGAAAGGTTTTCTGATTAAAGGAATTCGGTTAGGGAAGGAGAGCGGAGAGGTAAGGAGAACTTGAAAGCGGGGTATTAAATCTTCAATAATTACTGCTGCGTTGCAATTAGACACGCCTTGTGGTTCCGTGCGCAGCATCCGTGATATTAACCGGTTGAGGAAGAAGTTAGCGAACTATTCGCATTCACCCCAAGTATTAGGAATAAAACTAATCTCAATATATATTAGGTAACGTCTTCAATTTGCCGATATAAGGGATCCAGATCATTACGCTCCGTCTACGTGTTTTGCATATCTCTTCCGTAATCAACTTCAAAGTGGGGAACTTGGTAATTTTGAAAATTGGTATTCCAGATGACAATCCTTCCATCGCAATCTCAAATGTTATAGAAAATTTCCTTGATTTATACAATACTTGTGTAATGTTTCCTACTAACAATTTTAAAGCAACATCACACGATACATCTTCGAAGTATCTAAACTGAATAAAGTATTCTTCAGTATTTCATTACGTTAAAAAATAAATATATAATATTAATAATTATAATCTTCATAATTGCAAAAAATGCAAAGGAACGGCATAAATAATATTAAGTAAATAGTTTTAGGGCACGCAAAACGAGTGAGGAATTTCGCTATTTTAAATAAATGAACACGCGATCAAATTTCCTTAAAAATATTTACATGAAATGTTGACTTAAAAATAAGAACATTATTGAAGTCGTTCATGAAACTCTTCCATTATCGTTCCTCTTCTGTTTTGTCAATGTATGTCACATTCACGGCAACGAAAAAAACTTAACCAGAAAATGAAGCTCGAATTTTTCGTATTTTATTTAGCCATGTCGTGCAAACGTAATTTGCTACAATATCGATTTTAACGGAGTAAATACTTTATATTGCCAAATGCGATGATATTCAACGTCTCGTTGGAAATATTTTTTAACCGAGGGAAAAAACACGTCAAAAGGAACTCAGGAGGAGCAGGGGGCGATCGTCTAAAATGTCACGTCGAACCAATATCACGCGCGTGCTTTGAATGAAGCGAATGTAAAAATCGTAAATAGCCAATAACGAGAGTAAAGTACGAGAGGACTAAAACTCGGCAGGATCAAACGGCAGGTACAAGAAATGACAAAGCTTATTTATTTATTCGTAAGATAACACGCAGGAAAACGAATAAACAAAAAATTGTAAAATTCATTTCCTCGACTTTACGATGAACTCGTATACTGGAAAGCAGATTCCATCTACGCAGCTAAAACAGCAATCGATGTTCGCAAATTTTATGGTCTTGCATTTTATTGATTAAAAAAAATGAAAAAATATCAAGACCTGTTGAATAATGAATACCCCCAAAGACACGCATTACCTATAATTTAATAAATTATACAAAATTAACTATAGAAAAGGTGTTTTAGGATCGAAAGGGAAATTACTCGATGTTTTACTTCAAATGCAATTGAAACCATTAGCATAAACCTCGAGTACATATAGGCTCTTGGCTTCCAATCCCAATAGAATCAGAGTAAGGCTTTTAAAATCCCAGAGAACCAAAATTAAATTCTTAAATTTTGATATTTTAAAAATATATTTCATTTAAGATGCATTCAAGGTATGATACAACTCGATATTCACAGGACGAAATTGGAAACTAACACATGTGCAACTCACAGGGGAAAAGTTTTTTTTTAGCTTTCAGAAAACTAAAACTGTAAACACTGCGCAAAAGAGAGAGGTGGGGGAGAGCGCGTGCGCACACCGGGCGGTAATACGAATTTCCAGGGAATGAAACGGAGACGATGTGACGGACGTCGTGGAAAAGGAAGGAGCAACCGCCAGTCATTTGAGTACGAGCGGCAATAATCACGGAAAAAGGGAACGGAAGAGAACGGAGATTGATATAGGAAATCGAAGGCTGACGGTAAGAACAACCGCTGCGGATGATGGGAAGGAAATGAAGCAAGAGAGGGATGAGGGGAGGTAAAAGGTCAATGGAGGAGAGGGGAGGTCAAGGTTGGGGAAAGCGAGCAGGAGGAGAGGTAAGAGAAAAGGGAGTCGAGGTATGTCGGCCGCACTGAAGAGGATTGGGATCAGTGCGTGAGGATGGGATTAAAGAGGAGTTATCTGTAACAGGAAGGAGGGAGAGATGGGGAGGATATTGATATGAGAATGGGAGGTACTGGATTATGGTAAGTGCGTGAGACGGGATGTATAGAATTGAATGGGACCTGTTATGATACGGCAATGGGATGGGACGTATTACACCCATCCTGGGCTTTGCACGCAAGGTACTTTCATGGAAAAGGTCGTGTAAAACAAAACCGTGCAAATTGGGATAGAGTTCTCCACAGGAATACGGGAAATTACGTTTGCGTTCTAAGCGGATCACTTTATGTGTGCTGTATTCTGATTTGCTTCCGTCGTTCTTTGTTATAAGCCATTAGTCGAAACGAAACTTTTAATAATTTTTTTATGCCGGATGCCGTTCCGCGACCGTGATAAACCGTAAACGTGTAAAGCGAAACCGCGGAAAGCGAGGTATGGGTATATATGGTAAGGGAGTGGGTCTGGACCAGGAAGGATATAGGACAAGTGAACTTTAGTCTATGCTACAAATAAAGGGTTTATCGGAAGAGGTTTAATACGTCGAGTGGGTACGACGGGGGTTAGCAAGAAGACAAATGAGGCATTAAATTCGGCAGGAGAAGATCTAAATTCGAGTAATTAAGCAGAGAGAGAAGAAATGAGTGCATCGAATTCTGGGAGGCCTATTGAAGGAAGTCTTAGGAAGGGAAGATGCTAGGAAAAAGAAAATAGGTGGAGTTTTGGCTGGATTATTAGGATACGACAAATGAAAGTGCTTCGGAAAAGGCAACCTGCCGAGAGGTGGAACACATGTATTGAATTGAAGAAAATAAATTAAATTTATAGATTTAAACGCAGCTAAAATTGATATAAAATAATAAAAGTCGTATTCATCTGCTTTAAAATTTAAAAAAATATGATTCCAATCAGCAGTGTGTCATAGTTCTCTGGCCATCCACTTCACAACCAAGGCGCGACAATCAAGCGCAACAGGCAACAAACATCCGGTCTAATAGTAATAGTTAATGATCGAGTAACACAAGGGGACGAGGATGAGATATGCACTGAAAGAGACCCAATTATTTTAAGGAGGTGGGAATAACAAGAGAAGGTGGAGGTGAAGGATGAAAGATGATCGTAGGACTAGAGGCGCACAGTGGATATGGATAGAAGAGATATTGACGGAAACCACGTGGAATCCGATGGGAATAGGTAAAGGAGGATTTACAATAGAGAGAATAAGAGAGCTAGAGATGGAACGGAGCGAAAATCTATGAAAGAGATCCCGGTAGGTAGGCAGTTAAGGCCATAAAGAAAGAAAAAAAACGTGATGGATGAGATGAGGATTCCAAAATTATAATTGGATCATTCACTCCGAGTCTTTTCACTAAAGTACGGCGAAGAAAGAGAAAGACAGAGTCAGATGAGGAAATAGAGAGGTTGTGAGATAGATGAAGGGAGGGACCTCTATCATTCGGAAGATATACTTCAAAAAACGTCATATATGATAAAAACGTATAAATAAAATTGAAAAGTAAAAAAATCGTTGATTGAATTCCGAATATCAACGATTTAATGCAATTATTTTTTGAAATTCGAAAGACATAACTAATTAACTGCATTTTAAAATTACGGACAAAAAACACCTCCGTTTCTTATTTAACCCTTTGTATTTTAAATATGTAATGGCTGACATTTAACCCTTAAATTGTTTTAATAATTTTTTATGACCATCGAAGTTACCATCGTCATCTATTTGATCCCAACTAAACGGCGTGCTCGGTATTTCGTCTTTTGAAACGAATATTATCGTATAGTAATCATGAATTATTCAAACTCGATTCGATTATCCGAGATGCGCGTGCTTATAAATCTGAACACAAGCGCTCAAATATTAATTCACGGACTCTATAATATTTATGATTAAAATTTTGATAAATAGGTTATTATGATAATTGCAAAACTAAATGTGAGACGGGAAAATTGACTTTCTTGATGGAAAGGCCAATAAAAAAACAGAAAACCAACCGCACAAATTGATTAATCAACGATTGTATGGAAATCGTTACGTCTCATAACATCACAAGAATTTTGATTCTGTCTCTAGGACGGTCAACAGAAACCTCGGATTATGCGACCAAACTAATGAACCCTAATATTAGAAATGCTTTCCTTTCCAAACGAAACCCTGAATATTTTATCCTCAGAATCATCTGAGACGACTGAAGAAAAAAACTCCGAGGTAAGCAAACACCACTTCATCCTCCACGTTGATTAAAAAAGAAGTACGAGAAAAATCCGGTCTCCCGCCTTAATTATCTCTTGCAGGAGCCTGAGTACCTCGCTTCGAAATTTAAACAAAGCCTCGGAGGAGCAGAGTCTTACGAAAAAAAAACTGCCGATCCATTGTCTCGATTTGTTTAAAAAGAAAAAATCCCGACCATCTCCAGAATTCGTAATAAGACTATTTTTTTGTTTTTGTTTTGGACGTCGGACCTAAAACCCATCCACGCCATCTTTGTCTTCGATACCCTACGACCGAAACACTGGGAAAAGGACGTAAAAAAAATATATCGTCGATTCCCATTAGTAAACGTTCCGCAACGACTCCTGTGTCGAGTTTTTTCTCTCCTCAACAGTTATGTCTCTCTCTTTCTCTCTCTTACTCCTCCGGGGCAAGCATGGTGCAAGCCGGTTTCCATGGCAACCAGTCTGCATGACGCAAGAGGGGAGGGGAAGAGAAAAGGAGAGAGACTCGAGGCAGGAGTTAAGAAAAAAGAGAAGTACCGGGATCAGACACACCTTTAATCCTCTCTGTTCGCCCTCTCACCTCCATTCCCCTCCACCTGCTCGCTTAGGGATAAAGTAAAATTCTACTCGTCGTGGTACAAAACAAACTGGCAAGCACGCGAGGCCTGGTGCCTCCCAGGAACTCCCGAGGGCGTTTTATTATCAGAGTCTGGTCGTAAAACATGGAGGGCCTTAGGAGTCTCTCAAACGGGGCAGGTCCGTCGAATAACAAAAGAGGTGCGTACCAAGACTTCCTTTCAGGTCAAGAGGTGAGAGATTACTCTTCAATCTTAAGCCCGTAGAATGCCATGGAAGGAGACGGAATTGTGTGCATCGCTGCTCGCAGTCCAATAGGTAGGTCATGCAACAAGGGACCAGGTGATTCCCTAAGAAATCATTCACCTGATCGTAATTGAGTTTGATTCGAGAACGTTCCCAACGAAGAAAAGAAGACTAACGTTCTCTCGTACGCTTTGACTGATCGGATTCCACTAGAAGATTAGATCACCAAAACAGAACGATGAGTGACTGATGCAGGCGAATCTATATGACTCTGAAGTATAAGTAAAAATAATATAAATTCGAGTAATATTAATAATAAGAGTAACAGTATGGACGTTCAACTAATTTGTGAATCAATAAATTTTGTACAAACAAGTATCTCAGTACATTTAGTGTGTACTTAGTAACAAGAACAGGTTGAGTTTGAATAAAAATTAATTCCCGGAATTAATTTATTCCTCCAAAAAGTAAAAATACTCGAATTAACAGTCGGCAATTCAATATAGGCGGTTCCATGAATACCAATTAACACCACTATGCGAACTGCGGAAATTTCGATAGAGGCTAATTAGAATCTAAACTGGCTCCCCCTCGCACCCCTACAGTGGATTTAAAATATATACAAATATTTTTTTCTAAGAATGCGGAAGAAATATCTAAAACTTGAACTATACCCTTTTTTAGACTTGAACCATCCTAAAATCACAATAAAATAATTTCCGAGGAATATCGAAGATGCTTAAGGTTATAAAAGCTAATTGCCGGATGCGTACCGAACAGAAAACTTGTCAGGAAATCGCCGGGGTTATAAAAAAGACTTTTTCCGAAATGAGAATCATACGTAGGATATAAAACCAAATAATAATAATAATAATCGAGATATTCTCACTGCCGTTCTCGGCACGCAATATTACTTCCGGGCGTATATAATTCCAGTTATCTCTGAGATCGAATTAAAGGATGTTCTCTAAATGAGTGCGGTATTCATTACATGCCCCGGGTGGGAAAAAAATAAGTTGCTATAAATTCCTGGGCGGTACTCATCAGAAGAAACTTGCGTCATCCGCCGGAAGCTTTCGCAACACTCAAAGAGGAGAGCAAAAACTGAAAGACATAAAACACTCGAAAAACTGAAATATAATCTATGTATACAACTACCACCTGAACAGAGCGGAGAGAAATTATTTTAATTATTATTTCGAAGGATAATAACGATTTCCCATTCGCTGCGACTACCTCAACTGTTTTTTTCCTCATACTTCCTTTCTTTGCCCTCGTTCTTTCTTTTCCCTTTTCCACCTTACCTAAGTTGGTCCGCTAGAGGCTTTTCGGCATATCCTTGGCAATCCCTTATCGGGAAATGAGCGAGGATATTCCGATCACGTACGCCGCTTTCCCACCGCTCCCCTTCCTCTCCCTCCCTCTCTCTCTCACTCCATCTTTCGCTCTTCCGAGATAAAGACGAGTTATTCCCGTGGCGTGACCGTAAGGAATGAACAAGGAGACCCATCGTCACGACACGAAACGACATTGTTCGATATACCTGCCACGAAAAAAAAAATACTAAAAGAGTGCGCGTTATCTAAGCGGCGCTTTTGTAAAAACGTTCGGTAATTGGACGAATTTCGTCGCCAAAATCGCGTGGCATTTTTATCGCCGTTACGTCGTCGGAATTTTTAAAAAATGATTTATTTTTGGAATTGTTAACAGTGCATACGTAAAAGGTAAACTTGCTTGAAAATTTTTTGCTCGAGAAAGCCAAGACTTGGGACTTATAGATGAAACATGCCCTCTTCGAGAAAAACGTCATAAATTTATAATTAATTGAAGGCGACGAAAACGACTATGCCAGAAGGAAGGTATATCATGGGATATATTGCTTTAAGTGCACTATAAACTGTTGTAAACATGATTAATCATTTTAATATAATGTCAGGTTTATCATTACGCGCAGTAATTAGAGTAGGACATACAGCGAAGATCTCCTTAGCTAGAATAACGAGAAAACGTACGAAAATAATAGAGGATATCTCGTGTATTAAAATGTAGATACATTCATGTAAAAAAAACATCGTTTATGGGCGGAGAGAATTTAAAGAGGTAAAATTAAATTTTATGAGCAGCCATGGAAACATACGTCAGGATATTAGGAGATCGGAGAGATGTTCAACTGATTGACTTATTACATTAAGTTTTTTAATATTTCAAAGAGGAAAAACGTTGGCACTGCTCGACAAGAAAATTAACATGTAAACGTAATTCACTAAAAAATATCCAATAATAACAATGAATTTTAATAAAAACGTACTCATAAACAAAAATCTTGATATGGAATACAGCAATAATATGACGCACCAAATATTTCATCGGTTTTCTATCAGGAATGCGCCATATAAATCTGTGTGCACTTAATTCCTCAACTGAGACTCCCAAATTTCCAGCCATATTACTGGTAAGTCATGGCTGGTTTGCTTTAAAGGCGGAAATCTAAATTTCTGTTACTGTAGACTTCATTCCATGACCTTGAGCGAGACCACGAAGCGTATTATAAAAAAGCTCAGTCATTGCGTTTTGAAAAATCCAATGAATCATTCGCTTCTTTACGGATCCAGCAGCAACATAATCAATCAAATATTCTTTGAATTTTTCAACGTGGGGCAATGATATCAGAAATTCAATGGCAAAAATAGATTTACAATTGAAAACAAGCTAAGAAAAGGCAAGGATAAATAACCTTTATGAATGTGTAGGAAAATCAGTTGTGAGAAGTTCGTTAAAGGGTACGTTTCACTGGACTTTATAATAGTAATAAGCAAATATCTTATAAATATTTTAGTGTGTATGTGTGTATGTCCGGAGCCTCATGCCGTTCATGTCAATTCTTAACCGCCTTGAGGCTGTCTGTTCCATTGACTGCTGTCTGTAATGCTCCTCCTAGTATGTTCTTTATACGTTTTTACACCGTTGAAGCTATCGAATTCAAAAGTTTCATGGGCCATCCTATGCAGACCGTGGGGTCTCTTATACCGCATGTGGTCAACAAAATACTATTTCCATAAGAATGCATGGGAAATTGTATGGAGAAACCCCAAAATGCCATATGTGGATATAAATATACCTAAATATTAGCTGACGATCACGGGAAATGGCTTATTTTACGCACGAAAGACTGAATATTTTAATTCTGTTCATGTTTTGCCGTATTACATGCTAAATCACTCGAAATTTTCCTTTAGGCGCAAAATTTATCGGTTTAGATGACCATTTTCCAGGTGGCAACAAAGCTAAATTTCTTAATTGTTGTCCACTTCAAAGGGAGATAGCCACGTAAAGATTAATGCAAGGAAAATCCACGCCGTGGCGCGCCGTAGAGGAAGAATATCTAACGCCAAGGTACAGGGTACAAATAGATTCATGCCTAAATATAGTCTATGAATATTTTTAAAGTATAAAGCAATAAAAATCGTTTGCTACTTAAAAGAAAACCTTCCCGAGCGAAGCTGGGCGTTTCAGCTAGTCCCTTCTAAAAATAACATTTGAGAAATTCGCACAAAAGCTTTTGTTAAAAATAAAATTAGGAGAAACAAAAGAGTATTATGTGAAAATTTAAGAATATTCTACTTGCAGACAGAGCCATCAAACGCCATAGTTAATGTGGTAGATAGCGTGGCGCCAATTGTAACGAAAGACGAAGCAAGAACAGCGAGTTTAAAGAAAGAACACCCCCAAAAATTGGATGCCAACAGAAGTTCTCGCAGACCTGGGATAGAAAACTTATCCACAGTGTTCATTAAGAGGAATTACTAGGCGGCCTGAAGATTTCTTGTAAATAATAATACATGAGATTAACTTCTAACCAGTTGTAGAAATAGGTCTGGATCATTTCACTCTGTGGTGGAAAAATATACCTTAGGAAAAATTACATAAAATACCTTGAAATGCGGATACGTCAGATATTCGATTAAATACGGAAGCTGTAATGACATTCATTATCATTACAGCTTAACAGTAATGTTATTACAAATTAAAAAAGTGAAATATATTCTATGAAAATTCGTTCAAGACAAATACTAAATGGTTTTGTCATTTCAATTCACTTCTTTTACTTCGCTTCATCGATTCTTGAGAATGTAACAAAACTTTTCAAGGCCATTCAATTTTACGCCATTTTCCTTAGCTAAAATATTTGAAAACCGGGAACTAAGCGCAAATAAACCTTAATGCTCTCAATTTTTCAATTCGCCGACCACAAAGAATCTCACAGAGCCATGAAAACATCCCTTCCCATGGTGATACCATTTTCATCTCAACGCTAAAAAAAACTCTAATGATCGGCCGCAGAACCAAAACCCAAGTCCGTTCAAATAACAGGTCATAGAACCTGAAACGTCCAGAGGCCGGAAGTAGCTAGGAAAATTGCGAGAAAGAAATTCTCAGCCTCCATAAAAAAATCATTAAAGCTTTCGAACGTGCCTACGTTAGAGCGCTTTTCCACCTAGCAACCCACCTTAAAAAAAAGTGGACCTTACCACCTATAATTTCGCTCCTTGAATCGAGCTGAATATCTCCTACGTAGGGAGAACAAAAATAGTTCTCGGACAGACTAGTTACATTTATTATTCATGTACATTTTGAATGCGGTTTCTTTTCGCACCAGAATCCTTAAATTCGGAAACTGGTTTTGGTTTCAGGCGGCTCTCCCGAAGCAGGCGTCGTTAACGGACGTGGAGAAAGAGGAGAGATTAAAAATATATTTATACGTAATGAGTGGCATTTCTTCGGATGAAAAGAAGAGATAACGAGTCCTTAATTCCGTCGAGGGAAGAATTAAAAAAAAAGAAACAAGCGAAAAGGATGACGGTTTCTCGGGATTTCACTTCGGTTTCCCAAATCCACTTCGCTTCCTACCTTCTTTCCCACCCCATTTTCTCCCGTTTTTCCCTCTCCTTCCGAAAAACCTTCCATAACGAATTTATTTCCAGTCCGACGACGATCGCCAGCTTTTCGTTTTTCTTTATTTTCCTTTATTAAGAGCGCCTTCCGCAGCTCTAGAAAATGTCGAGTCGGAGCGAAGAATCTGAAAAAACGGACTCGACTTTTATTTATAAACACGTATTTCTATCAGTTATTTTTAGAAATGTAGACTGATTAAATTTTCAGTCATTGCGTCTTGCGAAATAGTTTCCTCATAGTATAAAAAGGTAATTTGAAAAAATGATGATTTCAGTTTTTCGGTATTTTCTCAACGCCCTTTGTTTACATTAACATTAGTACCCTTCTGACGAAATGAGTAAAAAAATAAAAGAAATCTGTATTTTTGAAAGATGTATCGATCTTAACAGTTTCTGCGTTACAATCTGCCCAATATGTCTCTTCATCTTATCATAACCTTCCCTTCTTTCAAAACACCCGATATATTTCTTATCTCTTCCTACTTATTCGCTTCCTCTCTAAATAGCTCCTTTCAGCGGACGAAACCCCTCAACATTTAGCCCACACATTTATCGTCTCTGACTTATTAGAGTAATTAAGATCCCCTCTTCTCCTACCGTATTTAAGGGAGTCTCATTAATTTTGTTCTCGGTTAAAAAAAAACATTTTTCGTGAAATCTTTAATTTTCTGTATCAGCAGAAAATCTCAAAATTTCGTATGAATAACACGCACAGAACTCTAACTCACTTTACCAAAGATCTTTATCATGGAGGATAACGGAGGATTGATCTCGCGTAACCAAATATGGTACTGAAGGCATTTAATCGTTTATTGAAGTAGGGACCTCAGGGTAGGGTACATATATTTACTGAATGATGACCTTCGGATGAAATGACGCAAAATTTGATTGAAATCATGAGCGTTCGAGAATGCATATAAGATATGGGAATGCAGTACGATGCTCCAATTAACACCTAACGTGTAAAACTGGAATTATATTGGTCTCGAGGGTGACAGCGACCATTAGCGTCAATCATAATCACATTAACACGAAGAGACGAGGGTTGCCGGGAGCGTTAGCATTAGCCTAGTCACTCTATGCTAAACACATAGAGCAGAACAGATCGCTTTCCCATAAATGGACGACTGTAAGCAAACTGGCCATGCGGGGTTTTGTGTGGACATGATAGGTTTAAGCAGGTATTATTCCACTCATTGGCAAGGTACGGCGGGCTATAAACCGAGTTTTGGCGATGGAATTCCTTTTTTATAATTGTAGTTCGAAAACTAATATTTGCTTACCTGAGGGTTACTAATAACAAAACAGTAAATAAAAACAAGTATGAAAAACATGTGCTACCTAATAAGATATCGGTGTTGCCAGTTAACCAATCCCATACTGCGTCAGCGACTGATTTCCTGAGATTCTTTACAAATTTTTATTTTATTTTTAAGATTAAAATATTTCATACACTACAAACGCCTTAGAATGGCTCTTGGAAATTGCAATGTTTAAGATGTAAAAACGAATACTTTAAATCAGTCTCTCAGAGCGCTTACAAGCAATCTCCGCTTTCTCGTTAGGCCTGCCACGTGTGACTAATTTTACTAGTGAATTGCTATCGTATACATGTTTTGGACTCGTACCTCCGGCTATGTTATATTGTTTTGTGGAAAAATAGGTTTATTTGTACCCAATTTTGATATCAGGAACGTATTTATTTAGCACGAATTTCTACCGTCCAATATCTAGAGCGAGTTAGGTCAGTGCTCTCCTGCCCCTTTTCTGCTATTGGCAAATACGTATGTACTGGACATGCAATGTGTGTGTGTGTGTGTTTACAGATTGCAGAGTATATGGGACAGTGTGTGCGAATATTAGTTCTCTTTCAAAGTGTCTACATATGAGACTTCGTCCCATTTCAATTTTTCTATGCATGCAAGAGTGAGTACCACCCATCGATAAGCGCTTAGGTACGTCAAGTCTCAGGCTTTCTAGCACACTTTAGTCACACATACACATCATGAATACACTCTTACATCATAATCTGAATATGAAAATGATGGAAGAGATATTTCGATTATGAACTTAGATGGAATATTCTGTTCAAGCGGGTTAAAGAACAGAAAGCGAAACTATCGATTTCTCGACAAATATTTGGCGCAAATTCCAACATTCCTCCAGCGAGACAGGTTGTACCGTAACTCTTAAGCAAGACTTTCTGCAATTCGGCAGAAAAAAGAGAACTTGTCCTGATGAAAAAACAAATTAAGTTCTTCACGTACGCATCGGAAACTACCAAGATAATTTAAAAACTGAAGACTGCCAAAATGCATAAGTAGCGATGCGCATGAAGATTCTTCCGAAAATGAAAGTAATGAAACAGAGCATGGCCGGAAAAAGGAAATTCTAGACTGCGCAATGACTAAGAGTTTCTAATCTACCACTAATAAACGTAAACACAAAAACATAGGAAAGTGATTTGTAGATATTTTTGTTCGGCTAGGAAAAAGGATTCTAACACGAAAACATGTATGACCCGAAAAATTAAAAGGATCCATATAACTTAATGTTTCAAGGAGTCTGCAAGATTACATTTTAAAGTACACTTGTCACGGAAATACTTGCAAGTTAAAAAATCTTGTGTCTCCAGAAAATTCATTTCTCCATACAGAGCAATAAATATGATTGCAATATAATTATGTTTCTCTCGACAAAAGCGCCCTCAAGAATAACTATCGGCAATTACACTCGTGAATAATTCTTAAACACTTTGAATAGTTTTCACTATGAAAAATACATTTAATCACTTTTCACTTTTTAAAATTTATAAGTAAACAAAATTTTTATTTGTCTAACAAAAATTGACGCACGATTAAAATTACCGTTAGCGGCGATGGGGTCGCTGTAAGTATATTACATAGAATCCCGATTACTTTGGAGCGGATTAACCATGCGGCGGATTAACCGGGCGACAAGGGCGTTCTGAAGCGTGTTTGAATTTACTCGTTTATATGAAAAATAAAGGAGACATGGACTTCTGTAATATCAGCTGATATATCAAATCAGTCAAACAAAGGCTGTTTTAGCAAAAGAGAAAAAGTTGGCAGAGTTCATTATCGTTATGTAAACTTATTTACCTTTAATTTTTTACTTGAAATGAAACTGAGTTTTCGCTGTTGTTTTAGAGAGACTATTATAAACCAACAACCAGCGATCTTAAATTGCTCTAGGGGTGAGTGACTGCTTTACTAGCATTTTTATCTTACCGTGATTTCTCCAGAAGACTTAATTAGCGCTAAGTTAGGGCTTCTGGAGAAATTTAGGTCGGAAGTTCTCTTAGAGGAGGTCTCAGGAATATTAGAGGCACCTACGTACATGGGCAGGCACGATCACGAGGATAAAATACGAGAGATCGACTGTAGGACCGAGCGATACCAGAGCTCGTTTTTCCCAAGGACCATACGGGATCATAATAGGGGAGTGATTCCCACGAGGGACGTTATTAGGTAGGTTTTGGTGCGCTGCACCCCCTGCCACCCACCAGTCTGGTGATTTGCAGGGTATCATGTAGATGTAGATGGCTTATAATTTCAATTTCCCATGTGAATCTCTGGAAAATAATAATGATTTTTCACTAACTGAATAATAACGGATTTAAAAAATAAATAAGAATGGATTTTAACTTTCCTGAGTTCAAACTAAGAGACGCTAGCATGCTAGCATAACTAATCATTGATTAATGTGAACTCAAAGTATTGAAAATATCATTTAAAATATACATTTAATACGTGTAAGAACACCGGTAAAACGGGGAACTGCTTCTTTATCATTGAAATCGTAACCATGTTGCGAAATGATACTGATAACTGGCTTCTTCGCGTTATCAAAGCCTCGGAAGTTTACCGGGACATGGTATTTCAAAGAGGTCGGTGTGAAAGCCGTAAAAATGTTCAATGTTTTGGCGGTGTTAAAGATTCAAAGAACACTCGATGGGAGAGGCCTCCCATTTTGGCCTCACCGAAACCCGTCTTTCGGTTTCGGACAATAGGAAATTAAAGGAATAACCTCAGGAGGCGATATCGGATAGATTAAAAGGGAAGCCACCGCAACGATCGTCGCACATTCCGCGAAGCGAAAGGGTTTTTTACTTCTCGCGAGCTTTTCGACCACCAAAAGGTGGACAATGAAAACCGACGAAGCGAATAAATGCAATATAGCGATATCCTCTCATTATAAACAGCGATGAACTTTAAACTCTGTCCCAATGCAATGAAAGAGATCCCACTTCGTATTAAGGGCAAAAAGTCTCCAAGTCATGAACATAACTGGAATTCAAGTGATAAATTAGCAGTAATAATAATAAACCTAGTTAATTCTAGTCGAGGTTGGTGATTTTGTAGAAAAATGAGCATCTGAATTTCCTAACCTTTTTTGTCTATTTGAGTTACATAATTTATTTATTGAATACTATATATAAGGACAGCTCTAGATTTTTTTAAGCCACTTGTCCTGATCTATCGTGGAATATGCATATTCGAAGGATCGTAGGCGCAGCGAATAAGAAATTGGGCTTCGTAGGCAGAATAGTAAGAAGTAGCACAGAACAGGTACGAGAAACGTGTTATTTATCATTGGTCAGATCTCAGGTCGAATACGCTTCCAGCATATGGGATCCGTACGAAAAGGGACAGATACTTGAGTTAGAAAGAATCCAACGCAGAGCAGCCAGATTCGTTAAGCAAAAATATGAGCAAAAATTAAGCGTGACATCACTCTTGAAGGAGTTGAATTGGACATCGCTAGAGGATCGCAGAATTAGCGCTAGGTTAAGGCTTCTGGAGAAATTTCGGTCGGAAGTTCTCTTAGAGGAGGTCTCAGGAATATTAGAGGCACCTACGTACATGGGCAGGCACGATCACGAGAATAAAATACGAGAGATCGACTGTAGGACCGAGCGATACCAGAGCTCGTTTTTTCCAAGGACCATACGGGATCATAACAGGAGAGTGATTCCCACGAGGGACGTTATTAGGTAGGGCTTGGTGTGCTGCACCCCCTGCCACCCACCAGTCTGGTGATTTGCAGGGTATCATGTAGATGTAGATAAGTTGTAAATTAACTGCGATAGGAAAAGAAAGCTTTTCGAGTCTGAAAATCTTTCAGTTGCGAGGAAAACTGGGAAGCCACAACCGGAAGAATTTACTGTAATTTACTTGAAATAAAAAAAAACCCGTTTTGGAGAATAAAATGCTCGAAAAGAATTTTATCGACAACTCTGTAGTAAATAGCACACTCCCAGCCACCTCCTGTAAAGGCTGGAAGCTGTGGAATAATACGTGCAAGTTGTATTAAATCCGCGTAAACAGACGATCAGCTGCAACCACATGGATTGAGTTGCTTCTATTCTTAGGCGGGATCATTGATGACATTATCTGGGGTCAGGGCATTGCTTCCGTGAGTCACGGACTGCTCGAGAGAGGGCGAACTCATCGGCCCTTTTTCTGAAACGTAGCCTACTGGCGTCTTATTTCGGTCACTTTGCAGGCTTTATTTAATTGATCAAAATACCTACTTAGAATAAGTGATCAAGAGATGCTCCCTTATACGAGCAAGCCTAGCAGAAAAGAATTATTGCACATTATGTAAAATCGAATTAGATAATGGAATAATATCTACATACGATTGAATACACAAAATAAACCTAAAATTACATATTACCACGCAATTCATCGGATTGTTGCGGAATAAGGGCTTTCACTTACCAAACTATCCCTGCCCAACTATCGATGCCCCATAATATGTCTTTGTGGCCATTCTTTCCTCATTTATGCAAAGGCTTTAGTTTAATGTCTATACCAGATTGTCTGGGACGGCTATGAGACCAAACATACTACGTGGCAGGCGCGTAAGTTGGGGGCCCAGGCCCACGCAGTGCGTGGGTGCCCCAAGGTATTTGGGGCCCTACAGAAATACGTAGAATATTCCTCGTAATCTGCCGTAATGTATTCCTTATGAGAATGAAAGATTTCATCGCTCGAAATGAGGACGAAACTACCAATCTCAAGTGTTTGGAGTTGTTTTGTCCTATCCTTATAATGTTATAATTATAGAAGTCTCAATGTATTTTTGGAATTAAAACGTAAAAAAATCGATAAAAATGAAAACGGTATAATAATTTCATATATTTTTATATAAATGAGAGACCCAAAAACTTGACTTGCGTGGGGGCCCCAAAATCGTAGTTACGCGCCCGCTACGTGGTATCGTTCCTAGAGTTTAATTATAAGTTGGGGGATCACAAAGTTAGTTATAATGCCAAAGTAAATTCAATACCCCAGTCGGATGAAAATTTCACTCTATTAACGGAATGCCACGTCGATTTTCTTTCCACGAACGTATTATGAGCCTAGAATTATGAAAAAAAAACGAACACGCGACGACTTCGCCGCCGGTTCAACGTTTCCAACCACGAGCCGCGAACTTCCCACGCGATGTGTAAAGCGAACGCTTTAAATTGAAGTTGCTCTTCCGCTCGATTATCACATCTCCCCTCGGGATTTGCTCGTCAAATGTTCGCTTCCAAGATAATAAGCGCGTCGCCATGGAGTCATAAGCTGCGACGCACACAAACAAAATCTATTGAAAAATCCCTATGGTGTCCAATTTACGCTGCATTCGCACGTAAAAGACAGTCCAACGGAGGCATTAGTTAGAGTTCATTTGGTGCTGTGACACCCCCTGCCAAACGCTTCCGGCGGCTTGCAGGGTATTCATGTAGATGTAAAAATTTCATTTGCATTATTACTCTCAAATCCACTAAAAGCTCACGGTAGGGGGTGTCATTGGATCATACGAATACTTTAATGAAAATCTTTATTGACCTGACTGATAACGAATGGGAAAAAGCAATGAAGCGATTATTTTCACGGGTTTTCTTCCGCCATGGCCGAGGTTTCCGATATCTAGTGCCACGCCTGTCCTCGATGGTAAACTTTCGATTAGTATGCAAGAGTAAATTCAATTACGCATGCCTAAATTTGACCTATTTTTTAATCTTAACTGCACACAAAAGATTCAGATTCAGAAAACTGACACGAGTTTTATGCCAAATAAATATCCTACTAAAAACAGCTCTAATGAACTGTGGAATAACAAGTTTGATAGAAAATGATTTAAAAGGGCGTTTAATCTTTTTAATAGGGCTATATTCATATTAATGTCTTATAAGACGTCTCTGGGAAAAAATATAGTATGTAATATTTCTCGGTTCAAACGACTATTTCGACGTGTTTTCTGGCACGCTCTGATCTAACCCTACTTCCACTTGCTCCGATGGTTACAACTATGCTGCGTACGTCTTCAACAAATTCGGAGCTATTAGGAGCAATCTTTAATAAGACCCGTCGTGGAATACTGTTGCGCCGTCTGGGACCCTTTCGAGGAAGGCCTAAATAGAGAGCTCGAAATGGTTCAGCGTAGAGCGGCTAGATTTGTAAAAGGAGAATATCGGTATGATGCGAGTGTATCACAGATATTGAGGGATCTGAAATGGCAGACGTTGAAGAGTAGAAGAATTGATTACAAAAGGAAACTATTTGAAAAATTCGAAAGCTCCGAATTCGGTTGAAGACGTACGAGGCATAGTCGTCCCCATCGGTGTTAGTGAACGTAATGTTAGATCAGAGTACAGGAGAAAATATGTCGAAACAATCGCTAGAACAGAGAAATACTACAGATCCTTTTTCCCAGACGCGATAAGACAGTCCAACAGAGGAATTAGTTAGAGTTCACTCGGTGTTGTGACACCCCCTGCCAAACGCTTCTGGCGGCTTGCAGGGTATTGATGTAAATGTAAATGATTGGTTAAAGCAGCGTTTCTTGAACTGGGGTCCGCCGATCTCCGCGGGTCCCCAGAAATAGTCCAGGGGTCCACGATTAATATTCGAGGATTATTAACAACAATTTAAAAATAATAAAACGTGCAACATAATACCCTTACAAGTGCACACAGGATTCAAAGTATACGTTACTTTTTGAGAAAACGATGCTACAGATCGCTGGTGATTTTCTAAAAACGTAGGAAAAATAAATACTCTACTAGCTGTAAATATACGTATATAGTTTGGGAGTCAGCAAAAAATATTTGAACGAAAAGGGGTCCTCAGATTATTTAAGTATAAGAAATGCTGGGTAAAATGGATTATCTATTGAGAGGTCAGTGTGAATGAAACGAGCGGGAGGTAAAGCAGATCTGAGTTAATGAATAAGTGTTCAAAGATGCGAGTACGACAAAACGAACATTGCGCTCGGAAAGTGAGAGAGAAATCCAGGGATAGTGTTTGGTGGAGAGTGGCCAAGAAGACGGTAGGTCGGTTCTGTTAATCAAAGTCTCGAAAGAAAAGGACCTTAAAATAGTAGAAGCCAAAGAACTGCCTCTTCCTCGCGCTAAGTGACGCAGGGAGGCTTATTCAGCAACGTAAAGAGAATGGATGAAGCTCAACAGCGGTGAAAAAAACTTTAGCCTGATTGGAGAGACCTTTACATTATTAAAACATTCATCTTCTCTCTCTCTCCCTTTCTCTCTCTATCTATCAATTTCCATACACGCATATATATAGATAGAAAAGCAAAAACACCGGCATAACGATAACACGGCTTTAACTGCAAACGCGGAGCAAATGCGTTTAACAGAAATTTCTTACCATCAGCATATTATAGAAATAATAAATAAACACGCGTAGAAACTGTGTCTAAGCTTTCAACGAGTCGCCAACACCGGTTTCAGAACAATCGCTTCATTATTTTCTTCTCCGCAACTCACAACAGCTCGCATAATCCGCTCCCATTTCCGATCCACTCCTTATTGCCGTCATAAACGAATTCCGCCGTATTTTTACATACCGCGCGCTTGTTAGCGTAGAAGAAAACAGGACTATACCGTCCGATGAGCATAGCGGACGCATGGAAGGCTGCTAGGACGACCCAGGTAGAAGAGGCAAGTAAAGGAGTGGAGGGGGTTGAAATGGAAAGCCAATACCCGTAAGGCGGAGGACAATAGAGAAAGAGAGGAGAGAGAGAGTGAGAGAGAGGGTATAGGGAGGGAAGAGAAAGGGAAGGATAGAGGTGGGGGTGATGGACGTTGGTGACCGGACGGAAACACGAGTGCAGGAGTACCGCGACGAGTTCGCATATTAATAACAACGGCGTCGATAGGGTGGAGAAAATTGGCTCTGAAGCAATACATGAGACTGGCGGGGAATCATTATCAGTACGCTGTTATCGGTTTGAAACCCAGAAAAAGGACAAATAAAACTAACGATGATTCACCAATGATAGGAAAAAAGAAAGAAGTCCACCTGGGAATCGCTAACCCGCTGAACTGATTCTGTTTAGCCTCGCCATTTACCTTTGAAAATGACGAGGAAAGGCTTAATGCGAATGCGCTGGATTCCAGTTAATGACTGATTCACTAATGGCCCTCGCAACCCAGTTGTCAACGTTCTGCTAAGAACGGGATCGCTACTGTTTTGTCCTCGATAGGTAATATGGGACGAGTGGTTTCTTTTTTGTCTTCTAGTCTCGGAACGATTTGCATTTGAAGGTCTCTCTCTCTCTCTCACGCGGATTTATCCTTGAACTTGCGTATTTACATGTTTAATCTTTCTGATATGACTCAACGTTGAATTATGAAGCTCAGATTGCGTGGCTTGTATCAATCAAAGGGTTTGTTTTATAACCAACTATATATATTTACGTATAAATTATATAAGAATAATATACGCACATTTCGACTAGCCGTATGGCGTGTAAATTCATCGAGCTCACATCCTATTAGGTACTTGTTAAATATTTCTGCCTTCATCATTTATTCGCCTTAAAAACGCTTGTGCCTTTTGCTGGTATTTATTGACTAATTTCTTCATCAAATGTCTGTCGGTAAAGTTTTAAAATTTCATTTGAAATCGTTTAAAAACAGCAGCATACATCTGGAACACCTACGTCAGTTGCAGGCATCATAAAGATAAAATCTGCAAAAACAGAACATAATCTCGGAGGATCCGCAGTATTACAACCGGGAAGCAAGCAGGAGAGAGCGTTATAATCGGTGATTCATGGAATAAAAACATAGAACTACATGAAAACATCTGATAGGCAGGAGAATAACAATGATAAAACTATGTTTTATTTAAATATATTAAATTACGAATATTTTATTGTATAGTCTGCCAAACGCTTCTAGCGGCTTGCAGGGTACTGATGTAAATGTAAATTCAACGACAAAAAATAGGAAGACGAAAAATACTTTTCAAAACGCCCTGAGACACGTGATTTTATATTGAAAAATGACACTAGCTAGAAAAGAGGAATGTAAAATATCGTTTTCCATAATTCATTAGGTGACGAGGAGTAGCGTAAAGTTACACGTATGCTTATGCCATTTACTTCGCATACGAGAGATGGAGACAATCCTCTATTAAAAAACAGGAAAGTAAAATTATATTAACGCTGGGATGTTAACTTTTTCGTATCGTCTTTCCGGAATGCGAGTAAGAGAGAAAATATAACACTCTTTAATTACAGTAGCAAATAAGGTTCTTATGTTTGATCCTAGAAACCCAATGACAAAAGATTTTGCATACTACGAATGTAAATATTAATCCTCTATCCATTGACTCAGTTATGTAGACAAACGAAACTCAAAAGAAAAGTGGTAAGTGACATCTGTTGGCTAAAATGACAGAAGTGCCTGGAAAAATCTTTGGAAAACATTTTGGCGCCTCGCTCACAATAAAACCCGTGTTCCTACTCACAGTCAGACATACGGCTCCACCGGCAATTGTTCCGTATACTAAGGTTTTCGAAAAGAGAGGGCTTGCGCTTTCCACTAAAGTGCCGTTAGAATTAAATTTGGGTCAGGGATCATTTATTACTACTTAAGGTAAATGGAAGAAAGGTAGACACTAACAAAAACCGTATACCCGTATACGCTTGTTAAAAAAGGGAAAACGACCAGTTAAGTACAAGGTATCCAAAAATTAATATACCAAAAACGAAATTTTTCTCTGCCATCCACGACTAAGGTGACCTTCAGGGTATCATTTAGATGTAGAAATTGGATAAATTTTAAAAGTTATTTGAGATAGCAACATAACTCTAGATTGATTCTCAAAGATTGAAAATTTTATTCGAGTTAATTATATAACTTCTAAAGGCATTCCGTCATTAGTTATTATCAATCTGATTTACGCACGTTTTTCAACGCAGCCGTATGGATGGATAAGATAGCGTCATCGACACGACACTTACTGAAAAGCTCTGTTGCAGGTAATGTGAGCCTAATTATTAGTTAAATAAAATTTTTAACGTTTTATAAGTTATTTTATTTTGAATTTTGCTGGTATCTCAAATAACAAAAATATATTCCAATTTATTTATGATATATTCAGTTTGGAACACGCTGTTCTTCTAGTTTATTCAGTTAAAAAGTAAATTACCATTGCTGATGAAATATGACGAATTTCACTTCAATGTAAGGCTTTCATCTCACCTGGGAGTCGATTCTGAAGAAAGAGACTCGATAAGATTATTCCTCGAGCATTTCATTCTCCTGATAAAGGACGAACGAAATCTTAGAAGTCATAATTTAAAAAAAACAGCCATTCGTCGGCGCAATTTTCGTTTTCCTCTGATCCCGGACTACGCGTAAGAAGATAAAATAAATACGCAAAACTATTGTTCTTCCTCTCATCCCACAAGAAAAAATATCCTAATCCTTTTTCCTGTTTGATTTATAATGGAGGAGCTATTACCTTCTCAGATCATAGTATGAGCATACTTTTTCCCCCACCATATATATTTTTGTCTTCTCTATAATAATCGGCGCCGGCTTTAACCTCAACGAATAACCTATTACCGTGAAATTCTTTTCCGCTCCAACCTGAGCATCAGAATTCTATTATAGAGACTTCCCATATTAGTCCTGGCCATTATTTTTGCTGCCTTTTCCTAACAGCTCAGATATGAATTTTCCCGTATTTTTTCTACCGTCGGCGGGAGCAAATAACGGGTCGTAGATGCAGAATTCTTTCGCTTAAATGAAATCCACTAAAATGTATTTCCTCTCAGCAATCTTACAACTCCTAATCTGCTCCGTATGAACAACACAGGTGAGTACAACGAAATCGAGTAAACTTAAGAACTGGAACATTATTTTTCAGCGGTTGCGCGGAGTTACACATGAATGAAAGTCTCGCAGAAACAAATTAATTTCGAAAAGTATATTCTGAACATCAGTAGAATAATCTTATCTTTTTCACTGCATTACATCATCATTAGTCAACTTTCAGTTGATTAAGTTCATATCCTCCATAACGCTGATGGGTAATTTTTGCTACGAACGAACCGAAAAGAATAACTTTAAAGCGAATGTGTACAACACGAATGGCCGTGACGATAATGTTAAAACATGAGTGTAAAAACTAGAGATACGGACACAAATTTTTGCCTTAGCTTTCCTTTGACATTGGGAAAGGCATTGATAAAAAAAAACATCCTCTCCCGTAAGTACTTCCTCGCCGTCATAACCAGCTGACCGTTTTCCTATAACAGCTTCCCGCGCAAGTTTGGATCGTCGCCATTATTTTAATAAACACGCCGCGTCGCGCACGCGACACGCCCACCCTGACCAGCCCTCTCTCTCTCTCTCTCTTCCTCTTTACGCTACAACGGAAGTCCAATCAATCAACCGTCGTTAGACCTACAAGTCACGATAAAGGGGAGTCGGAAGGGAAAAATTAAAAAAAACACAAAAACTCACCCCACAACAAACTCGAGACCTCCCTCTCGGATCGAGAGAAACCTCCACCCCTTCTCCTCTGCTATCCCAGTGGGTGCCTATCCCAAGGTGAATACACAAAAACTGGTAAACACACTGTAAAAAACCTCGATAGGAGGAGGCCCTCGCCACGCACCAAAACCGGGAGAACGACCTCCTCTCACTCACAAGACAAGTGTACGACTGAACCGAGTCTAGACACTATACTTGCTCCGGACTTTCCCCTCTTCTTCTCCTCCCCCCCTCCCCTCCACAACATCGCTTCCCGCCCCTCTCTCTCTCTCCCTCTCGTCCGTCCCTCCTCATCCCCCATCTTCACCCTTTCCGAACTACTCGAAACTCTTTTCGACTTCGACCTTCCCCTATTTCCCATCCCAGCGCTGCCCACCCTTTCCCTCGTAAGCCAGAAGCACTTTTCCTCCCCAACGCGGTCATCCTCCCAATCCTTCCTCTCCCTCGCCCAAGATAAGGCCTATCTCTTTAGGGCTGTTGGCGATAGATAGACGCGAAGAATGATTTTCGACACGGTCGCAAAGCATCGGATGAGTCAAGGCAATCGGAGAGTTTTCGTGTGCGTGCGGTTTTATGTGTTTTGACACGGCCCGTCAAGCATAAAGGGAAGTATTGTGCCGACTTAAAAAAAACAAACGTTTTTTGTTGTTTTCGGTTAGTAAAAATTTGAGCGGGCATTCTGGCGGTGCACGAAATTATCTCTCTGATTCATTTTACATTAAATTGATTTATTCCGGTTAAATAATTCTTTAAATAAGTATAATAAATAAATAAATCTTATCATTTATAGATCGATTAACAATTCCCCATATTCAGTGTTGAAATACTTTGTGGCAACTATTTTGCTTCATAAATCCTTTTTGTTTGAATGTTCGTTTACTTTTATCACTGTTGGGTGCAAAGTGTCGCGTAGTCCATGTACTTGAAGCAACCGTGCTTAACATACAAATAAATTCTTCCAAACCTTATATAGTACAGCCGTTCGTTTTCTTTACATTTACATTAATACCCTGCAAGACGCCAGAAGCGTTTGGCAGGGTGTGTCACAGCACCAAATGAACTCTAACTAATGCCTCTGTTGGACTGTCTTATCGCATCTGGAAAAAAGGATCTGTAGTATTTCTCGGTTCTAGCGATTGTTTCGACATATTTTCTCCTGTACTCTGATCTAACATTACGTTCACTAACACCGATGGGGACGACTATGCCGCGTACGTCTTCAACGAATTCGGAGCTTTCGAATTTTTCAGAGATATTGAGGGATTTGAAATGGCAGACGTTGAAGAGTAGAAGAATTGATTACAAAAGGAATCTATTTGAAAAATTCGAAAGCTCCGAATTCGTTGAAGATGTACGCGGCATAGTCGTCCCCATCGGTGTTAGTGAACGTAATGTTAGATCAGAGTACAGGAGAAAATATGTCGAAACAATCGCTAGAACAGAGAAATACTGCAGATCCTTTTTCCCAGACGCGATAAGACAGTCCAACAGAGGAATTAGTTAGAGTTCACTTGGTGTTGTGACACCCCCTGCCAAACGCTTCTAGCGGCTTGCAGGGTATTGATGTAAATGTAAAGCACCGATGGGTACAACTATGCAGCGTACGTCTTCAACGAATTCGGTGCTTTTAAACTTTTCAAATAATATCTTTTTGTATTCAATTCTTCTACTCTTCAACGTCTGCCATTTCAGGTCCATCAATATCTCTGATACGCTCGCATCGTACTAAGAGCGGATCCAGAAACTTCTCAGGGGGGAGGGGGGCGATCGCCCCTCCACCTATCGAATCCACCCCTCCCAACTGACCTATATTTTGAAAATCCCTACCCCTATTATACTCCTTCTTTCTCTTGTTATACAGACCTAATCTGGGGCGTATAATTGAGGATTTTTGCACGGAATGAATTTAAGAAAGCGCCCAGTGGAGTGCAATGGGATTATCCAAGGAGGGGGCGATCGCCCCCTCTTGGATCCGCCACTGCATCATACCGATATTCTCCCTTTACAAATCTAGCCGCTCTACGCTGAACCATTTCGAGCTCCCTAGTTAGGTCCTCCTCGAAAGGGTCCCAGACGGCGCTACAGTACGGGTCGTATTAGAGAAAATTATGCGATTTCCTTCACATTCGGGGAGCATCCCCGCAGGACTCTAGAGGAAAGCCCTTGAACCCTGTTTGCCGATGCTACGACGGTTTTGATATGCTCCGTACTAAACAAGTTGCTACAGAGTGTGACTCCTAGGTATTTGTAGCTATTGACGTATTTTAGCTTTAATCAGAAACATTAAATCTCACAGCCATAACATCAACCTACAAACTAGCAACAACGACAAGAAAAAATCAAGCTAATTGCAATAAACAAACTCCCAAATATAAAAGAATTGTGAGAATTTTACTTTCGATATTCGTTAGTATTCCCCTTTCAAAGATATCCTATTACAAAACAATCTCCACAAATGAATATCTTCAGTTCAATTTACGTTGGGGAACCACGAAAACCCACATCGTTACTTCTCTTTATTCAAACAGCATCCATCTGCGACTCCCAAAAAAAATCCATTACTGGATGCTTCCAAGAGCTCATCTACTCAATTCCTTCATGCTTGATAGCGAGTCCCATTCCTATTTAAAATGACAAAAAAAACATATAAAATGTCCAGCGTGGCTGAATTCGGCCGAGTAATGGCAGGACTACATTTATAACGCGTCACTTATATCTTCCAATCCATTTGGGAGATCTCTCATACGAAGTCTGGTGATATTGCTGCAGAGCTAGAGACATACGCGAAAGCTGCTGGTAAAGCTACGTACTTTGATGCTCTTCTCTTTTAAAATATCCTACTTTCTTGATTTATATACATTTCTTTTGATCACGCAAACCTCCACGTACGGGAATCTTATTTTAGTTCTAAATACAGCATTACCATGTCAACCGCTGAAATATAGTATTAGTCAGAAAAATGCGAAAAGAATGATCGAGCTCGCCTTATCGACAGAATTCAACCGATCAAAATTGCTATCGGTGAAAATCTTCATCGAGTACGACTGCCTTGCAGCCGAAATGTCCATCTAGCATTCCCTTTTTCTCAGCTATTTGAGCGATCTAAATTATCAATTGGTTACACACGCCGATCTGCTAAGATAAGCAACCAATTAAAGTGTGAAAGTTATAAAACGGAAGGGATGCTCGAGGTGCGGTTCCCCGCATTACAAACGACCTCTCACGGACCTTAGTCAAGACCGAACCTCTATCTCTCCGTTACGACGATTCATAAAACCCTCCTCTCTCTCTACTCCCCGTACCCAAAATCGTAAGGGATCTATTTAAAAGATCAAGACGGAAGATTACGTCAACTTTGTCCTCCCCCTCTTTATAACATCCATATCCATCGCAGTACGCCACTCCCCCTCTCCCGGGACGCGGGGCAGTAATAAACTTCAGTGCTCCCACACACACACACTGAGCGTACCCAGTTGCACTCTCTCTCTCTCTGCCTCTCCCCTATCCAAACCTCCATCCTATGGCCTATTTCCCTCACCCTCTCCTTCTCTTTTTCTCCCACGTATCCCTCCTTCCCCTTGTCCATCTGCAGCCCCCACTCTTATATCACATACGCTTACATAGAAGACTGCGGAATGCAACGGGTACCAGATGTCAACTCCGAAAAAGCCCTTTAGGTCCCGTTCCTCCACTCCCTCCCTCTCTCTTTTCACCCTCCTCCTCCATCCCTACCATGCAGAGAGAGCCGAAGGAAGTTCCAGGACTCTCTCTTTTATAACCCTCTGGCGTCGTCCAACATCCCGACCGGCAAAAATCCGGCTTACGGATCTTCCGCACGGAGGAAGCAGGAGGAAGAAGAGTCGTCCTTTTTTATATGCCGCGGGCGGCTTTATTTCCTATGGAGTTATATTATTTTAAGGGGTATATATTTTATTTATCCTTGGCCATTTCCTTTTTCTGCATCTTCCGGCCGGCGGTTCTCTAGAGAAAATAAAATTTTAAGGAAAAAAAAAATAACGTTCGACCGAGGAGGATGTCTGGAGCGATTTATTTTCAATAGTAAAGAGAGTTGATATTTTTTTACAAGGGAACTTTTTAATTTAACGCTTCTTGTATTTTGGTTCGTTCGATCTGTAACCAAGCCCTTACGAAGGGCGTGAAATTCCCCGTTAATATGACTTGGACGATTAACATACTCGAGCAAACGATAAAAAATTTCCTGACCAAGTTGACCTTCAATTTGGCTCGTTAAGTGTAAAAGAAAAGGTTTCGAAATAAAATTATCTACATGATCGTCTAGCTAGTAATCGCCAAGTAATTTCGATGCGCAAAAGAGTTTAATCGTTTATTTCCTTCTAGCCAGTGAGAATCGTGATTAGGCAGTAACATCTGAGATATGCATTTATCTGGCTCTGGCGCGTGCGGATTGCAAATACGATTGCTTTTATTATATTTAAAAAAATCACTAGATAGCGTTGGAAAGTAACAGACGCTCCGAAAGCCGGAGATAAATACTCGACGATGGATTACTGCATCAGTTATGTCGATAACATGCGACAAATACAATACAAAATGTTAATGCAAAACACACTGTGGTAAGCAAATGGTCGAAAAACATTGCCGAGTTCATGAACACCGAACGCTCTGAAAATCTAACTGCAATAATTTTTGTAAATTTTTCTTTGAATTAAGCTTTAGTTTACGTCGAATTAGTGAAATTTGGGTAAAAACTTTTAAAATGCTAAATTAAAATTTTTATTACCTACCTCTAAATGGATTTTAACTTAATACATTCGGGAAGGTAGACCATGTACTCACCTGAAAATATAAAAGAGAAAAACTGCGTTAAAAGAAACTTATAACAGATTATTATCGAACTTGTAACTTATGCTAGTAAATATATTATCAAATTAATAATCAGTTCGCTGCAGTTAACTTATGCCAAAGAGAATGTTTTTTCCAATGAAATAACCACTCGGAAATACAATTTTTGTTTTACTAAAATAAATTGACATAATAAGGTAAAATCTGCCATCCTTATCAATATTATTATAAGTCAATATTTCACTAACAAGATAGTCTAAACATTTGATAGCATTAAAGCCATAAAAGTAACTTTACAGTGAGAAATGCTTTAAGCCCTGGTTTCTATTGCAACAACTTAAGTTCACCTGTCATAGTTTTACAGTAAGTATTCCTGAATTGCTACCTTGGATTTCCTTTTCTTTCCCTTTTTCAAAAATTTATAAATTCAGTAAAAATTATGCGATAAAATCTGAATTTAAATAACAAAACACTTTACCAACTTTTCCTATGCATATTCAACGTTTTTCACCGTCTGGCTCATTGACGGAGACGTTTGATTAATCCATATACATCGTCTGTATTCCACTCTGCTCTGCTCATTCAAAATTTATTACTCACCCATCAAAAATATATAAATTACTTGCGCAAGCTGTAATTTTTCACACTTACGACAACACAAGAATCCTCCAAAAAACGGACTATCATGTGTTTGTAAATTACGGAGATTAAATATAAGCCACCATCAATTATCGGAGACATTTCATATCAGAGGCTTATAGAGCATAAATAGACCCATTTATCTGTTGAAAAATTATGATTAATGGCTTTGTAAGAATCGCTCTGGATAGCATTCCCTTCAGAGAGAGAGAGAGAAAGAGATAGAGGGAGAGGAAGAAAAGGAAGGTCAGATGGCATTTCGTAGGAAAACTGGAACTCTAGTATGGAAGAGGGGGACGTAGAGCCTTTTGAGGGCGTCAAAGGAAGGCGGGAGAACCATAGAATGCGATGAGGAAGGCAAAGTTTTCGAATTCCTTACGAAAGAAATGTGAAGGATCGCCTGGCGAATAGATAAATTTATATATAAATTAAACGCTTCTAAAATTATAGAGGATCTTTCTTTGTTTCTCTCATAGCGTAATTTCGGTTTAAATGTTCTTAACTTTTCCTTTTATTAACACTGCTAAGAGTAGTGATATAAGGCAATAAAAATCACTCTCATAAAGCCTGACCAAAAGGCAAAACCTGTTCTTCAATCGCTGAAAAGCATGCACAGCCAATACGTGATGCGTCACGGAGAAAAGGGTATCGTCGTTCAATAAATGTCATGAAATGTTTTTTAAATGGCACCAAAATACGATGTTTTGGTATTTTTTGACAAAAAATGATCCTTTTCTTCAAAATAATCTCAAAGATATATTTGACAGGAAGATTTGAAATCCCTTCTAGGGACACGAGATAATAAATGCATTTAGTTTCAAAGCAACGGAAAGAGTTACTCAGAAAAACTTTACCAATGTATCCCTCACAACCCTCGAAAAAAATCATTTTTTTATTTTTAAAAGGGAGTTTTATATTATCCGTTTAAGGGTGACGATAAAATGCTTTTACTTGGTCAATATCGGAGGCTTTTTATTAGCGTGCATTGGGAAGCGATAAAAGAAAACTGAACGATTTCAGATGAGCGGAATATAGCTGCGACGATAATCAATAAAACGTGGTCTTTAAGCGCCGTGACATCGATTTAAAAAAATAACAGTCGAAATTGTCTAAAATAACGCATCAATTTATCCATCTCTTCTTTTATTAAAGGATAATCCTAAAAATAACTTGAAAGTCCAGATTTGTTGCTTGTTCGATTCATTTTCTTTCTCTGATTGGCAGTTTGTAGGAGTTTTTGTGGTACACTTAATTTTTCACGCTGATCGTTTCTGTGTAAGGTGAAGTATTTTTTTAAGTATCACATGAAATGCCAAACTTATGACGGAAGAATAGATCTGTCGATCCCGCGTGAAAAATTAAATATCCGATAAAAAGTAATGAAAGTTTAATGAATAATCTAAGCGAGCGGTATTTATTCAGCAAAGTCACTTTCTAACGGAAATTCCGTTTTTGCAAAATGAAAGTGACTGAAATTGCAGTTTCTAAAATGCGTTTAATGGCGTGAGAGAAACGATCCAGACATGTAAAATAAAATTATTCCAACAGTTAATCTTATTCTTCCATCAATTATGAAGCAACATTTACGAGGGTAAACAGACTTGGAAGAAAGCAACTTTGCGGGAAATGTTTCTTAAGATCTTCAAAATGGCCTTAATCTTCAAAAATGCTAGTACATAATGTAATTTGATTAGTAAAAAATATTGTCTCGTGATTGTTTTGTAATTTTAAATAAAAATGCTTACTATAACTTGCCAATCACTGTTTACGTGGAAAATTCGTTTTTAAGGTGTGAACCTGGGCCTGTCCCATATTGTATGAGATTTTAGTGTACATAAAAATGTTTTCCCACAACAATGTATGCCTGGAATTAACATGACGTCGATGCGGAGACGTCGCTCTGAACTAGCATACCCCTGTGAATTGCCCGTGCGCACGCAACGCTTAAAATAAAACAGCAACACTATAAATCCAGAACCTCGAGGCAAACAATGTGTGGATGACAGGTACTGATGCCGCGGAGTTCATTGTTAACCGCGAATAAATTATTTCGGGCGGCGCGTTAAGGGCCGGATCGATTTTCGCGCAGTTTCATTAATGTTACGGCAGAGGAAATTCCCAACTACGCTGCGACGAGTCTCCTACAGATTATTCACACAACTTTTTGTGATCGTCTCCTAGACTCGACTCCTTTGTTTTTATGAATATTTGCTTGAGGAGATGTAAATGATGCTTTAAAAAACAATGCATTGAAGTTTCCGGTTTATATACATTAATTATTTCGTTTTTTAAAATCTATCTCCTAAGGAGATCTTGTACGTGGTGCAAAAAAATCCATTTTTTTTGCGAGTATAACGTTCTATAGTGTATGGAATTAAAAATTGGATTCGTTCTACCGCGAAAGATTCCTTATTCTCTTTATTATTTATTTAATACGGTTCTGAACTTTGGACATGGTAAACATCTATTAGGTTATTACACGCACTCAATCTCTGTTGTAATTAATTTACACCTCATGCAGATTCTATCGCTTTTATTTCCCAACGATTTCTTACCAAAGCCTTTTTATATATTTTCTATACTACTGTTAGGAGCATTTTTCATCAAAAGTTCCAGCCTCGTTTCATCATCGGTTGAGTTGTGCAGATATTTTTGAGGCAGCGAAGCAGTTTTAGCGGTATACATCTGTGTTATTTTCATTGTACAACATTGTGGTAAAATAATTTTGGAGAATTTCTGTCAAAATTAACGTATCCGTATTTTTTTATTTTTAAGAACGATTCGCGCTTCACAGTAACCAAATGCAATGCTTGCCTCCATTTGTTTGAGGTTGAAATATAGACGGAAAGTTGGGTGTATGGACAGACACGATATCTCGAAAAAAACCTCTCGGCTTCGTAACACATAAAAAGCATTAAAAATACTATAAAGTGATAAAACAGTTGACAAGCTTCTATTAGACGTTAGATGAGAAACAACCCAGCGTCACTAAACCAGTTGCAACAAATGGCTCCTGAAATTCCGGGTGAGTATTTTATCTGTTTTCTCACAAGTTAGATTTAATTTTTGTGGTATTCACGCTTAACTTCTCGCTGGTAACTCGAACGCAGCCATCTCAGAGAAATGACCGTAGACTTTTATTTTGATTTGAAATATAACTGGTCATTAGCAAACCCTGTTGTCGTATTTATCAATTTCATTATTATTATTAGTAAATTTATAGTCATTTCAAAATATTAAAAACCTGTGAATTTGCTACACCAGCTAAACAGTGCTTCGAGAAAACTTCTCAAGTTGCGCGTAATAGTTCCTATCAACTTCTTTTCACCGACAATATCTTATCGCAGTTCAATTTACGTGACACTGATAGCATTACACAACTCGGCAGCAAATAAATTTCGAATAGTATTTACTCTTCTGACACTGCATCCAACACTACTAGAATTAAATTACGGAAAAGGAGTTTTTTGTAACATCCGAAAATGTCCTTCCTTTTCGGGAATAAAGTATTCTTTGATAAAGCGCATATTAACTAACTACAGAGAAAAGTAGTTGAGAGACGCTCCATAATATTAAATTCAGAAGTAAAGTAGTAATTTAACAAGTATTGTGGGTTTTTCCTATTAATAAATGTTTGAAATAGAGATCCGATTATTATTCACCCTCCGACTAATTTGGTTTTCTACGAATATAGCGAAATTTGTCATAGAAACGGCGAAATACATGACAAATAATCGATCAAAATTTCAAATGTACAGATCTTTTGCAAGTTACATCGATATCGCATGAAAAATTATATGCTTTAGCACACCACCGCCGAACAATGTTGCAGTCACTTTACCGCAATGATCCTAAGATCCTAAGTTGACTGTACTGATAAAACTCTATCTTGTTGAGAGTTAGTACCCGCCTTCGCCCTCCAGAAAGACCATTTCGTCACACTGAGGTAGATATCTTGCCATGGGATTAGGAGAAGAAGCCATGCCCATAACAACATTTTCACTTTAAATGGATTCGCTTTTTATTTTTATTTTCTCATTAAAGCCAACTTTTTTGAAGATGTCTAATAGCCGTAACCTGATTTGCTCATAAGCCACCCTTCCAAAATATTTCATTTAAAATTAAGAGATGAGTATCTTCGTTGATATTCAGTAGATATGACGTCATCATTATTCTTGTGGCTTACGGAGGTGTAATTAAAAAAGTGCCTACTCCTTCGTCCCAACTCCAAAGTATTCTTTAAATTGTTTCATCGTTCTCAACACTGACTTTTATAGCCAAATGTTAAGTCGTTGTTGGGTCTCGTTACGTTATATCTATATTATTTTTTAAAATTATCACGAGTTTTTGCGTACGTTTGTGTGCACTATCCCGAGTGATTGGTAGCATACACACCCTAACTAAAAAGAAAAACACGCGCTTTTCGGCAAACAAGGATAGAGATTTGATGAGTGCATTTTTATAAAGAGCTGGTTGTTTTTAGCGCATGACCTCAATACGGAATTCATCGGAGCCATCGCCCGCTTTATCTGTTTGCCCTTTAGAGTGTAACGTAAACATTATTATATTCATTGTTGTTATGTATATCTCAAACAAACTTTACGATGGCACAATCATAAAAAAGCTCCATCTTCTAGGAATAGCTCCATTGGTCCACATCCCTCTTTGGATGAGGGCTTGGTTTTATTTATAGTCTATAGTCTACATCCCAACGTATCGATTGACTCACTGCCCACGAGATAGCGCCATTACGATATTCCCCGCTTTTCGACCTTATTATATCAATAAAGTCATAAAATGGGGAGATTAATTTTTCCATTAAAGATGGATGTCTCGTTACGATAGTATTTGGGTCGGTTTTTGTTAACCTTTTAAAAATAAAAGATACGAAAATAAGAAGTAATAAAGAAAGCATTTTAATGAATCTGCAATAAATTCTTTGTCAATTAGCATTAAAATGATTTATTTTTCAAATAAAATGATATAATCACGATTTTTAACTATTATAAATTATTCCACTCTGTAAAAAATACATATTTATAAGGTAAAGGACGGTTTACTAAAAAAAAGCAATTTGTCAGAACTATTTTAGTTCGAACAGCCAAAGTAACAACATAACGTCAGTTAAGAATCAAGAATAAAGGCAATGGAGAAAGGTCATTCCATTAATTAAACCTTAACTCTGATTTACAAAAAATACAGTTTAAACCGAACATAAATAAGTATATGTATTAGCAACTACTCAATGACACTTTGGATCATGTAATATGCTGAAACGAACGCCTTTTCTCCCCAAAGATTCGAGCATCACTGAAACGCCAACAAGCAATTTATCGCATCTGACTGGTATTCAGGCGGTTAATTTTCCACGACCGCGAATCATGTCCGTGAAATAATCGATCAAAATATCACGAGAAAGCTTTGATTTGATTGAAATTAATAACAAACGAGCAACGACATGTTGCCATGGTTTCACGGAATGGTGGAGACGCTTTCTCCCGTCGCATATGTAAACAAACCAAGAAAAGGAGTAAGAGGTACGAGTACTGGTCGTTTCTGGAAAGACGGACGGCAACACGAAGGGTCATGCGGCCTTAAAAGGGTCATTTTCAGACTGCTGGAATAAAAAGCACACACGAGAGTAAGCTTAAAACACGAAAGCTAAGGGTCATTACTCAAGCGAGCCACGCAGTCCAGCATAAACTCGTCAGAGACAACTGGATGGACGATGTTAGTTATTTATTGACTTAGGAGACGTTAGCACTTGACCTTCCTGCATGTTTTTCATTTTATGAAGCGTCCGTTCGCTGCGTATTTACGACCGTTGCTCTTTATAATCTAAGCCGTCTAAATTGTTTGAACTTATTCCAATGTTTCGGACTTATGAGAGCATAAAATGTATAAAATACTTCAGAAACATTTACTAGGCTTTTTATCAAAATGAATATACACTATTTGAAAACGGTGATTATTTATTTTTCCTCGAAATATCTCATTTTACTCTCAGAAAACTTTCGAGAATGACGGAATCAAACAGTTTTTTTAAATGCGCAATTAAGAATTTCCCTCTAGGTCACTGATTCGCAGCCTTTTTTTGTTGAGACCCTAAAATAATCACCAATAGAACCTCACGAATAGTACTTGAAATTGAGCGAAGATACATAATAGATAGACAGGAAAATAAAGTAGATATGCCACTACCAGTGAACACTACTACTGTATCGTTACTGCATCGCAAATTTGGTCATTCTCTGAAAATAAAAGGGAAGCATCTTAGTAAAAACAAACCTGTTAGCGAGTGTGCGGAGGAAAATTTTCGGTTTCCTAGTTTCCTCGCTTTTCCCATCCATTTGGGCTCATAGCTTCAAGCTTCGAAAGGCTATGGTGGCTTGCATCGGCTGTTAAGCTTGTCCCATGATTGATAAAGATTAGGCAGCTTTCCAATATTGCACAGGTAAAAAGTGATTGTCGAAAAAGTTTACTTCCGATGGCCCTTCGCGACCCAACTTACGACCCCTCGCGACCCTGATTTGGACCATGATCCGAGGTTGGGAACCACTGCTCTAAGGTTAAAAATTAGAACTAATACTTAAAATAAAACGATTTCTTTAATATACATTTTATGTGAATTTTAAGGAAGACCTGACAACAAAGAGGAAGACTGAAACCAGGTTCGTTATGCAGTGCATAATTTAGATAAAGGATGATACATTAAAATATAGAACTCCGCCATCATATTCGTTATGAATAAAAAATTAACAGATAATTAATTCCGGTTATGAAGCCATAAGACGGATTACTAAATTTCTAGTAAATTTAATGAATATTTTATTGTGATCTACTTCAATTATTTATCTAAGCAAACTATAATGTAAGCCAAGAAGACAAAAGCCAGAAATGTAAGTAAAAACGTCATTTAGATTTGTCAAACTTATGGTTTGTATTGCGAAAATCGTCACTCATAAGGGGACTCGTAACCTTGTGCGAATATCTTTAATTGCTTTCTCAGGAAAAAAAAAAGAGATCGATCAAAATGTCAGTTACGATGATTAAAGCTAAAAACTCAAAGGCTAAACTTTGGGGGTTGGGTGAAAAAAAACCGCACCAGAGAACTTAAGTGATATTGTGAAAGGGAGAGAGAGAGAGAGAGGAAGAAATCACTTAATCGACTCCTTTAGAAGCGAGGTTTGAAAATCGTTAACCAGCAAAGTATAAGAGCCCGAGTGAGATTCTCCCTCCTTTTTTCTAGACACCCCATGACACACCCATCATCCCCTTTCCCTAATACCCGACTCACCCTTACTCCGATGTCTCCACCCCTCTCTTTTCCGTCTTTCACCTATCCTCCCGTCTCTTGTCGCACCTTCCGACCCCAGCACCTGCCTTTTCCACCATCTCCTCCCTTTTGCCCACCAAACTTTTTTCTTCCAAGTTTCACCCCCTCTTACTCCTATCCTTTCACCTCCGTCTCCCATCCTAACATTTACCCAACCTCAACTTTCATTTTTCTCCATGCCTATCTCTCTCTCTCTCTCTTTTCAACTATCTCCCTTCCCCGGTTACTTTCTCCTATCTCCCCATTTCCCCACTCCATCTCTCTTTCTCTCACTCCTCCACTCCCTCCATCCCAACCTCATCCTCTCCCTCCCTCCCCTATCTCCTCCCTTTCTCCCTCACTCTTATTCCTTCAATACCACCCTCGTCTACCTCTTTTTACCTGCAATTGAACTTCACTGCATCACCTACGGCAATAATTATTTTTCGTTAGAATTTTATCCTACAAATTAACACAGTAAATTCCCCAAATTGCAAAACGTAAAAAAAGAAAGGAGCATTACAGTTTCGACATCTCCAAACACAGTCATTTTTCTTTCCCCCCTCATTCCCTCTGTTCTCCCAATTTACCTCCCTCCATCTCCCTCCTACAGTAGGTACTTCCTTTCTTATCCCCTCTCAGACTCCGTTCCACTCTTCCTTCCTCCCTCACTCTCACCCTCTCCGTGTATCCTTTACCGTCTTCCGTATAGTTATGGCTTATCGAAGTTTTCAACGAGCCATTAATCTGCTACGCTTCGTTCCCCCCCCTCTCTCTCTCTCTCTCTGCTTGCCAACGTCAGCCGTTTTTAATGGACTCGGAATTAATAGGATGTGGGTTCGAAGTATGGAGTAAAAGTTTTATGGCGGCGGTTGAGATTTGAAAGGCGGGAATATTTTTCGCCGCAATCTCGTAGGTAGTTAACGACCTGATCCTCCAATTGGCGGCAGGCGGAGGCGAAAAGTTTTTACGTTCTTCCCGTATCTCGATAATCAAAAAAGGCCAAAATTGCGCAAGAAACTTATGTTATCCTCTTTAGATTGCACCTTAATACAAGACTTTCGAAGAGGGTACGATAAATGAAAATATAGCAAATTTGTCTTTAATCGTATCGCATTATTTCGCATGCTTATATATTAGTGATACTGAGATTTTTAGTTAAGGTCATTCAGTCTCATTTATAAACCAACATACACATATAATAAGGGATGGCGGAAGGAAATTCAGTGCATACCTACTCACTGAAGAGCAGGCTGAAAACTTGTGCCGAGGAAGCTTTTCGGACCACGTCCTTCGCCACAGAGAAAGAAATTGCATGCTAACTTTCTGTTGCTGACAAAAAGAAGTAGTCTTCAAAGCCTCCTCAAATTTTTATCCTTCGACTACCGTTTCCATAGAAAATTTACGCTGTATTTCTTCGCTCCTATCCAATCCCATTTACTTTTTTACCTTTCATTTATTATGTATATACATTAGAGGAGCAACAAATGGTTGAAGAGGGTCGACGGAATCCTATCAAAGAGTACGTCGCGCCACTTGCAATAATCGCCGAAAATTTGCGGAAAATTTCTTTTCTTTCCTCTTTCCGATGAAAAAACGCGACTACGAAAACGTTCCGTCCAGATTTTCAGCATCTACCGCCAGTGACGTGCTGTTCTCTGGACCACCTCAACACTTTGTTTTGCTCCTATAATTTATTTTTCCTACCCAAACTATCACACACACATTTAGGAATTACTAAATGGTGAATAAATGAGCAAAACATTCCGTATCGACCTTTATAAGCAACGCAATTTCCATAGTAATAATTTTCTTACAAACAATGTCCCTCCTCACAACTCGAAAGTTAAAATTAATAAGGAATTAAAAACAGGGAAATACACGACAGTAACAGTTTCCGCGAATAATCAGTTTTACTTTCTCTCCCGACACCGAGATCAAATAAATCAGACACATACCGCGCGACGCCGAAAACGAACCGTCGCGTCGTCGGCAACTCAGACAATGCTTAAGGACACGCTATACCAGAACCGGGCCACGGTATCGAGCCGGAGAAAGTAAAAATGGAGCGGCAAATAAGGAGGAGGGACGATTGTTTCGTGAAGGGGACAGAATACACAGCAAATCCTTAAAAACAAATGCGACTTACAATTAGACAAGACACAGTCTGAAACCTTAGAAAAATCGAAGGATCCGATCAAGATAAACCTTACATTAACTATACCAAATAGATCACAAATGGCGACGAATAAAAATGAGACTTCCTTTTCAGTTTTGAAAGTAAATATTTTCAATCCAGAAACTGAAGACGGAGAAAACAATATTTCACATAATTCCGGCGATGTAACACGAAACCTCCGGCTGACTATCTGCTTAGTGCTTAGATGAGTGGAACTAATGGTTGATGTCCATTAAGATTGAAATAGTATTTGGGTGAATGCTGTATTTTTTCGTTGGTAATTGCTTCCAACTCAACGGCACTCACTGTAACTCGAAGCGGCAAAATGTATTATATTTGCGGATGTTTTACGTCTTCAGTTCAAATGCAAACTTCAAATCATGCAATCGTCGAATCACTAACGTTTTATTTGTTCTCTTTTGAAATTATAAATTCACACAGTAAATAATGAGTTGGTGCAGTAACTGTGACTCCATATCAGCGATTTCTTTCCAATTTGCGTGTTTTGTCAGAAGGAACGAAAGTCTCTAATGAATAAGAATTTGGCAAATAATAACTCATGATCATAAAGACCACGAGCCCATTCCAATTCAGCTAATTACTCCCTCGACTTAGATTTTAAGCAAAACCATTAACATCACAGCAATAAATATATTCCTACGCTTCCAGCAGTTCTCACTCATCAGAAACAAGTGCGGTCTCAAATATGAGATTATCTTCCGATAAAACGCGACCGAATAGAAAACTTCCACCCACTTAACGATACCCAGTCGATTTAATCCAGGATTTAAAGAACACCATCCCATTACAACTTCGCAAAACAAAAAAAAAGAAACCCCTTACAATGTGCTAAAACTCCACAAGCGGCGGAAAACTACGGATGGGAACATTTCCAAGGAGCAAAAAAAGGTCTTCTCCGAGAGATGGAAACTTCATCCACCTTAACGACACCTTTGAACTTTTTCTAACGCAGTCGAATTCACGGATTGAGTTCGGAAAATGCAAAAAGAGAATACGTTTTTTTGTCGAGCGTTCCTCGGAGGAGTTTAATACGTTTCCGTGGGATAGGGAGGGCGTTTCCACGAAAATAAACAAAAAAAAGATCGCGTTCCGTCTCAAATCCAGCGATCCCTCTTCGTCTACTTGATATGAATCGTTTTTTCTCCAGTTCTGTTCGTGGGAAAGCGATTTTCGGCAAAAAAAAAACCTGGGCGGATCAGAAAACCTCAAAAGTTTGCTCACCTTTCCATTGTTCTAATAATCTCATGCAAACCGAAAATAAAGAATGCAAAGTTCATCGCCCGCTTAGATCTACGTCTGTGTCCAAATTTTCTCACACGCAATTTAACTCTCAAGCTATCCTCTTTTTTTCACGCGCACATTTTGTGCCTATATTAAAATTCTTGTGTTTACTACTTAAGGATAAGCTATGGATTTCTTCCAATCCGTATGTCTTTCGTATTCTCCTTTCACTATATTGCATAACTATTTCCCAATTAAAGCCTACTAGCGTTGAAATAACACTTATCACCTCCGAAAATTTTCGTTGATCCGTAATTTACCATTTCTTTAGTTCAATACCTTAATATTTACATACCCCACGCAACAAAAGAAATACATAATATCTACGAAATTTCCTGGAACGAGGGTTTAAAGCAAAATGCTTAAAAGTACGTAAGAAACGTGTAAAGGAAAGATTTCTTTAGAAGAATGGGAATGCCAAAGAGGATTTTCGATAGGACGACTACTTATGACTGAAGCGAAGATGAAGAGAAAGAAAACCCATTTTAAATAATTATGAGGCATTAATCTAGCAGCGAAAAATATAGGAAAAGTATTTGGAATGGTGATGGAATATTTCAATCCACGTAAAAAGAGTTTTCCCAAGGACTCTAAGCATCACCGCTTTCCTTTAACACAGTCCAGAATTTAGGTTTTACCAACTAAATACATAGCTTCATACATCACTAACCAGGCATAAAAAACAAATAACATCAACGAATTCCATAAAAAACTCTTCACCCCCTTTATTCAGCAGTAGCAGGATTTTCTCTCATAGCGCCAATAATAAAGAATTCGTCGGAGAAAAAAAACTACGAGGGGTAAACTGGGGAAAAAAAGGAATAGGCAGCATGTTCTTTCATGAGCGTTGATGAGCTCGTGTTCTTGTTTCGCCATCGCTATCCGGCACAGCCAATTAGAGAAGACACGGTCACCTCAGATAGCACGGGATCACTACCGCAATTATTTATCTACCGAATCCGCGGCGGAGCTATGGATGGAGTGGAAGTGGAGCTGGAGGGTGAAGAATGGCGAAGGGCTCGCAATTAATTCCTCTCGACGCGAGAGTAGAAGAGGGAAGAGAAAAATCGACGGAAAGTGAAGACACAGATTGAAGTGAGCCAATTGGACCGATGATTAATTACTGGATCACGAGATGTCTTATAGAGAAACGTTCATCGGTATAGAAGCTTTACGATTCTCCTTAACGGGCTTCCGCGTTTTTTTTTTTCATGTTTTATTAACGGGGACCAGTTTTCCCGGCAACTCTGAGTCACGAGAATGGAATAAAAAAAGATTCGTCTCGGCTGGCTGGAGCCTGCAAAGCGTCCGAATTATTGATACATAACGGCGGCTATTTTTGTTTACTTAAAATCACTTAGATAAACGCATTTAAAGGATCAAACAAAGACAAACTCTGAGATATTTATAAACTATCGGTGAATTATTAACCCTGCGGTCTCGCAGTCGTGGGGAGTCTCGTTTCATCTCGCTGGCGTCAGAAATGTCGTCCAAATGTTCAAAGGTCAATCAATGTCAATGGACTTAAATTTCCATAACGATATTTCATACTTCCTTGTTGATAACGAATCAATTTATTGGTCTAGAAGTGTTTGACGAATTTATATTAGCCACTGTATACATAATGCTCACAATTGCATTAAGTTATAAAGAAGATTATGTTAACAAGAATGTTCGACCGCCTCTGCCGTATGTGGCATGTTCGTTTTAGAAGAAAATTACTTTTTTTCAAATATATATTTATTAATAACAAATATACAATGCCTGTTAATGCTTCGAATAAATATAAATTATGTATTTATCACAGCTGACACAACACCGAAGAAAAGGCATATTTGTTTGTCATGTTCTCTCTCAAATTTCAAAATGTCCTAACATTTCTATAAAACTTTGCTGCAATATATTTAATTCCGTGACGCTGTCAAACAGACATTTCAAATGTATTCTGCCCTCGAATAGCATTGTTTGAAATAATGCAAAAAACGTTCAAGATGAAGCTACCTCATTTACATGCTGTAATTACCACAGCCATTTAGACATAAGGATGGAATGTTGATAACAAAAAATTCTCTTTTCCCTCACTTGTATAACTTGAGAATTTTTTCCGCATTTTCTTTTAGCCAATGGTGGAATTTCTACTCTACGCCGTAAACGGTCCGAAAAATCTTGAATTAAAAAAAAATAATGAATAGCCGCCGACTCCCGAATCGTTCCTTTCTAGATTTTTATCAAATTTTTTCCCTCCGCCGGAAAATTCTTTCTCTTTTCTCCTTTTTTTATGCCGAGGAAAAGAAGGATCAAGAAGATATCTGTATATATATCTCATTGGAGATGGAGTGCTTGGGAGCGTATTATACGACTTCTGGAACTAATTGGGTTGTTCGGAATTATTCGAGATACAGCTGATGCCAGTTGCAAGCATTTTTTTCGCAATCGTTCGCAGAAAACCACTATTTTCTAGTAGGAGAATTAATCTGTAGAAGAAAGAATTCGGGAAAAGTGATAGCAACTACACAAAAAAAAGATGTCGAGATTATGGAAAAATGATGGGTTTCAAGCATACAATTAGCAGAAGCAAGAAAAACTGGATAAATGGCATAATTTAAATAGTTCGGTATAATATTGCCATTCATGAGATCCACGGCGTGTACAAGGAGAACGAATGACAAATGAAAAATCTTTGACGAGAAATGCTTTACACGAGAAAAAGCTGCGAAAACGATTGCACGGAAAAATGGAAATTGGAGAGTTTTAACAACTTGCCAAGAAGATTTCCTCGCACTTTCCGAAACTATCTAGATGATTTCTTCGACTGGAATATTCGGTCTTACACGAATGGATGGCTCCTTCGCGTCAAACTGATATTGATAGCGAATATTCGGGCGAAAGCTATCTCTTACGCTTTTCAGAACCCTTGTGAAGGGCTTAGTGATGAATGATCATCCGATCCGGAGCAACTAACGCAGCAACCATGGGAGGAATCGGACGCGAGAATACATTTAGATCGGTTCTTCATTCAAAACTATCCAATGGTGCAAGATGACGAGGCGATTTGCTAAGCTAGATAGGGCGCGTCGATTTGTTTTCGGCTACCCTACGGAGGAATTCCGAAAAAAAAGAAATGTGTCTGAACGGTGTAAACATTAGTACCTATCGAATGCCTTAACTGAGCATGAGAGTTTATTATTAAAGACGAGTTTTTATCTCGTCTGAATGTACGTCACAATTCGAAAAGGTTTAAACACGTGCGTTTTCTGTTGCTATGCTAATACATCTGGATATTCTATAATGTGTTTTCCTGTGTAGTTAATCATACGAATTTAAGGTCTAACTGACAGATGAAAATCTAAAAAAAAATACTCTATATATACTCTACAAGATAATTTTAGTTCTTATGTTCGTTTCCCATTCGTTAGTAAATTTACATTTGTTATTACGACAACGAACATGCAATTTATATTTTCACTCAATACGTAAAGCCTAAAGAGGTTTCTTCAATTATTTAAATAGGAATGGAAAAGTTTCGACGATGGCAAAGAATAATAACAAAACATCCTCTGGACCACTGTTCCAGTGAAAAATTCTGTAATGTCTCCTTTCAAAATGACATCATGCAAACAACGAATTCGCGTAAATAAATCTGTCGATTAGGGGAAATTGATGAAACGAATTCAGAGTGCTACACGAACATACGCCGACTGACCCCGTTTCGCGTTAACAACGAGGCGAGCGTTAACAACACTTCCAACGTGTATGGAGAAGAGATGCGGAAAAACAATCGAGGTAATAAAGAGATAGAAAATTTTGAACGGTGGAAATATATCAAAATAAAAAAGAGAACAAAAAAATTCGGGAGAAATATTCTTACAGATTTAAGAAAGCACCGAATATGTTTTGGAAATAGGCTTTTCTTTTAGGTATATATGTATTAGAACACGGAACGGTAACTCATAGCTTTCCCGGCCAAAAATATTAAGGTACGCCTTTCTCTGCATAAACATACGAGTTATTGCATTCGTGTATTTTTCTACCTCTAAAACAAATACCGTATTTGTCCGATTATAAGGCGATGAGTATTTTTCTAAAATGTAAACCGATGGAGTCATACTCGCCTTATAATCGCGAACAAAGTTATCTTTTATTCCTCTTCTCCCTCTTACACCCATTAAAACTGAATCATTTATGTTCTACAAAGGCGGCAGCCGTATGCGCATACGCTCCGCATGCTGCTATGTTTAGCTTTTATTTATTTTCATTTACACTGGAAATTAAGTGCAACCGATCAGGTACGATATTTTGAAATAAAATTTAGTATTATAACAACGCGCTCCGATTTTTTTCTTACTCGTGGCTTCTAAAATATGGGGTCGCCTTAAATTCGACGTCGCCCTATAATCGGGCAAATACGGTATTTATTCAGGCACAAATACAGGCTCACAGTCAGTGGCATTCCGATTATCCGAACTCTGATTACGCGGATGCATGATTATTCGGATGAAATTAAGGAAAAAATAGTTACAATAAATTTTCAGATGTCAACAAATTAGAACTATCATTCACATACAATCACCACTTGCTTTTCACGGCATATGCATTCCTGAAAAAAAAAACGTGCAAAGCGGGATAAGTTTCCCAATTGCTTCCTTTATTCTATGTTGTAACCTCTGAGTCGCACTGAAGCCTTTTATGATTCTTAACACTCGGAGACAGCTACGTACCCGCGGTAAAATAAAATTGATACCCGTGCAACTTGAGGTGACTCTCTAGATTGCAAAATGTGGTAAGAGCGAAACCGCGCTGAGCGAGGGACGGGTGTACTTCAAATAAATAAAAAAATTAAGAAAATATTTGTATAAATTTTAAACATACTTAACCCCTTCGTGATAACATCAATGCGGGGTATAAAGCTTCCTATCTTCAAGCTACACTTATATTAGGACTTGTCTTACAAAAATCATATATTTTCCGTTCATTATATTTTATGTATGCGCTTGTATTTTTGGTCAATGCATTGACAATATCTTAAATGGAATTTTATAATAAATATTAGGTATTATTAGGTTTGAATTTTCAGCATGTCCATTCATACGGATTTTTCATTATCTGTACTGCACTTCGTCCCGAATATGTACTCTGAGTAATAGGAACTCTCTCTCTTTCAATAAACGCACGTATGTTGTGCCTCCATCCATTCTCACTTATCCTGGTCCTTCCATTCCATCGAACCTTCCTCTCAACCCCCTCATCTGCTTTAGCTGACCCTCTTCGACCCCCGCCATGTGACGTCAAACAGTCCAACCCTCCCTCCCTCCCTCTCCCACCTTCCCCTTTCCCCCATATTCCAACCTTTTTCCTTTCCGCAATTCCAAGGATCGCTCTTTCGAAGCCGAGGGGAAGGGGTTTTCTACCGCGACCACTCCGGAACGATTCCCAAAAAAGGAACGGCGAAGGTTAAGAGACGAAGAAAGACGAAGGTGGGAGAGGAAAGGACGGGGAGGTTCAAAGGACGACCGAGAGATGGTGCTGGGAAGGATGAGGCAAAGTGATCGGATGATCTCCAAGGTGAGGTCGGCGGTTCTGCCCTCTCATACATACATACATACATACATTCGTCAATTGAAAGAGGAACTTCCTCTCTTCTCCGCCCCGACTCTCACTACCCCTTTTTCTCTTTGGAAACCACAAATTTTCTCCCGAGCCCACACCATTTATGAGAGAAGTGAAGAGATATGGGGTCATGGTAAAACCACAAACTTTTTTCCTTTCGAACATCGGGATTGCGAGGAAAAAAGTTTCAAGGTGAATCGTAAATCTTTGTTTTATGTCCTTCTGATCAGCATTCTCCGTTAATTTATGAAACGGTATATCACGAGTCTCCTCCCGAGTTTATTTATTTCGGTTGAATTGATCGATTTCCCGTTTTTTCTTCAATTCTGAATCATTTCTATAGATGTATGTATTTAAAACAAGTGACGCGAGGGGAGCACAAGATCAAGGGAATGAGATACCTTAAGATTATCTGATATGTATTTATTATATCCACGGCTGAGGATATAATAGGTGTATAACTGATAAATCCCATTTCAAAAAACGAGGTAAATTACGCGTAGAGACACTTTTTTCATCAATGAATCTACACTTACGATAAATAAAAACACGCATTCGAAAATACATGCATACTCGCCTGGGGAATTAATTAAAAGTTTATTTAAGACGTTTGAAATTGGACGTAAATGTTATTTTCCGAATTGGTAGAGTGCTTATGATACGGCCCTATTTTTTTGCATCTGTTACGTAAAAGCCACGTCCACGCGTTTTCAATGCGGGATATTGTCCTTTAAGATAATTCGCCATGCGTTGCGTCGAAAGGAATAAATCGAAATATCATGCGTCACTTAACCCTTTCAACGTAAATGGAATCGAAGCAAGACCGGACGTTATACATCGAGAAGGGGCGATGATGGTGAGGTTTTTTGCGGGCCTTAACATAAGGATGGACACGTAAACCAGGAACGATTCTCGCTAATGGGCGTATCCATATCAGCAAGCGAATTTTTCAAGTCCAGACCTCGTGAGATTTGACATTAACTTGCCACCGCCTATCACGAGAAGTGATTTTTTTCTATCCACGCTTGGAGTTGAAGAGGATGAGGGTACTTGTTTTATATGAAGATAAAGTGAGTGAGATAGGTGAAAATAATGAATATAATAAATTATCGACTAATTTTGAAATTAGGATGGTTTAAACTGTAATTTAAAAAATTTAGTGTTTTTTTTTAGGTGATAAGGAATTGTGGTGCTATCTAAGTCAGGGGTTCCCAACCCCGTGCTCGCGAGCACCGCAGTTCTCTTTGGCAGTCTGACGGTGCTCTTTTACAATGCTGTAAATGGTGCTCGCGAGCACCGTAATGCACGAAAGTGTAGATTTTGAATCTTATACCTTAGAACAAAGGTTCCCAATCTGGTACTCGCGAGCATCGCTGTGCTCTTTGGAAGCCTGATGGTGCTCATTGACTGTGCTCTTCTACGATGCTTAATATCCCATTTCTTAGGACCAATAAGTTAATTATCTCCATTGGTTTCTTTCCAAACGTATCCAAGATAATTAAGAATAGCTTTGATGTTGGTTTGATTTTATTCATAATCATTACTACTCTTGCGGAAGTGTAGTTGCGCTCTTTTGATATTCTAGGATACAACTTGATGCTTTAGGATACAACTTGGTGCTTTAGGATACAACTTGGTGCTCGCCACATCGAAAAAGTTGGGAACCCCTGATCTAAGTTATGGGGGAAAGGAAATCATGCTAAGAAAGAAGCGCCGACGAAGAAGTAGAGAGTATGAAAGGAATGGGAACGGTTGGAAAAAGTCAAAATAAATTTGAACTTGGATTCCGTATTATGAGACTAGCCAAAAGTTAAGAGGTCAGCGGTAAAAATAATTTTGGAAGTTATTTACTTTAGGGACGCCATAGAAAATTACGCCCTGGAAGAAAATACGCCTCCAATGGGGGAAAAACTGAAGTTAATCAATTTCTATGGGCGAGAAAAAGAGATATATGAAACTTTAATGCACGGTTTTCTCTGGGACACCAAGCCAAACCACCCCAACGAAAACATCACATTCAAATCTATGAAAACATCCAAATTTCTGCTATTCAAAGGCACCTTCCAGAATGGAAGTTGCTGGCATCTCTAGTGGCCTAGCCGAAAAAAAGATGGGAAGACCAAAATCTGTGCTTGCTAAAGGTGTATTTGATTAAAACTATTAAATTAAATCTTCGTATTTCTCTTTTCCTGCCCATATAAATCGATTCTTATAACTTTTACACCCTTTGGAAGAGCTTATTTTCTTTCTAGACGTATTTTCCGTGATTCACCAAAAATAAATAATTAACATAGTTTGTTCACCTATATTCAAGAGGAAGCGAAAATACGTTAATAATACTCTCACGTCGCGTTCTCTTAAAATTAATGAATCCTTGAAATAAGTGACACATATTTTGCATAACCTACTCGCAATAATGAATGAATACGCGTTTTGGTTTTTAGTTAATTACCATGCACTTATGGCTGATTAAAACTGGAAGAGCCTTCTTAAAACTATGCAACGTGCAATTGACTTCAACAAATAAATATAACCGGCCCCTGAAATATTTTTAAAACTTGAAACTATCATTATCTCAAACATGAATAAAATTTTGATAGGAATTTTAGTCAATAGTAATTTTGCATGAATTATTTCTCACGCGGGATTAAAAAAACAACATTCGTCAGGAAATTTGACGTATAATTAATAATCATTCAAGGAAGTGTGTCGTCTCAATTTTTTTAAATCTTGACATACGGCAATGGACTTTCGAATGAAAAAGCGACTTTAACCTCGACCTCAGCAAATCCTGAAGGGTAAATACAGTCGATCAATTGTCGTCGTCATTTGTTTACGACCTTAGACGCCCTTGCGCGACAAAGTAGGCAATGGTATTTCGAGACCTTGCCAAACTAACCGAGCCTCGTGAATAAGCTTCGCCATCATATCCTTTGCAGGGTTTTGTCGCAAGTATTCCCCAAATGCTTTGCATATTTTCGTCAATCCACCTTCTATCTACGAGGACAACGATTTCCTTCCGCAGCTCCCATCACAGCCAAATATATTTTTTAATACAAGCTATAACAAATCAGTTTTACTTATAACCCTACGAGGAAGACAGACGATTCGCTTTGAATTAAAAGATTATAGCTGCCTAATTAAAGATAATCATTTACTAAATAAATTTTATTTCTGTGCCAAAGTAATAGGGTCAGTAAGGGAAAGCATATTCGATGAACACAGCTTGGCTCAGAGAACGATTTGATAATATTAAAGTGCTTCTTCGAATCTTGAGAATTACCAATGAGTACTTCATTTGCCGTTTTCACTTAATTTAGATATTTGCAAATTATTAAGTGGAATTACCTTTCGGTATAAGTAATACTGTATATGTATGTACTATCTCACGCTTGTAGCACATATTTCAAATTTATTTGTACATTTTATGAACATAACATACTTTGCTAGCCATCCACCCACACCAACGTTCAATTATAATTAATACGTAACAATGCGAGAGAATTCGCAAACTAAGCTTTTGATGGATTCGATGCAATATTAAATAAATCTGCGATAAACTTAGGCTCTTTTGATTTAAAGTCGACTTAAAAACGTAAACACATTCTCACACGCTAAAAGAAACGCGATATCAAAACATTTCCGATCTGGTGACGCAAAGATTTGTATAGTAAATCCTCGTTATTCCTCGCCCCGTTGTTATTCGTTTCGGTATTTCATAGTTTAAAAATTTATTGCTTGTGAAATTTAGAAAAAAACTCAAATAAGGTAACCGATTCGTCGTAAAACAACTGTACAATAATTACACGATACTGTTATCAATAGGCTTGTTAAGGTTGGAAGACCAGATGCGCATTTTGGTTACAATGGCTGTTTGGTAGCCGTAATACGCATCCGGTTTTTTAAAACCTTTTTATGACTATTGGAGAGACATCGTGTCACTTTGATAATTCAGCCATAAAAAAGAGATCGATACGAATACGTACGATACAGTTAAATATACACTTCGCTATGGCGGATAAAAGAGAGTCGGCGGCGACAACGGAGTCATCTACGAGATCATCACTGGTGAATATTACATATAAATCAATCTATATTTATGACGCATTTTTATTGATTAAATTTATTAGCGGTAAAAAAACCATTTCCAGAAAATACTGTACATTTCGTAATATACTGTAAAAATAACGAGTAAAATTATGCCAGATACGTTTATTATAGAAACATTCTCGCCATCGGAACATATCGTCGATGTATATTACATGGAAGTCAATGAGTTAGTCGGTCCCTTTCTATTTCGTGACCATGAAGAAACGCATCCACTACGAATAACGAGGACTTACCCGTACTTCCAAATCCCTTTACCGCCCCTCCTCCTCCTCCCACACGCACGCACCGTGCAATCCATCCATCCTCCTCCTATCTCCTATCCAATCCTTTCCCTCCTTTTCTCGCCCCTCTGATTTATTATAACGACTTCTGCAGCGGATTATCGTCGGACTCCTGCGAAGTTTTCCTGCCTCTCTGAATTTATCATGAAGTTTAACGCCAAGGTTTTCCCCATGGAACTCTCTTCCCCCTATACCACTCCCCTTTATGGGAGAGTTCAAGCGATGCCCTCACAGTGTACCTGGCTCTATTCCCTTACTCTCTCTCTCTCTGTATCTCTCTCAACTGACCGTGAAATCTGCATATCTTTTCGTAAGTTTTTTTCCGCTCTCATCACATCCAAATCACTTCGGCAGATGGTGATATTTTTTTTAGAGAAAAGTTTGTCGAGCATCCGATCCGAAGGACGACGTTTTCTCTAAGAAAACTTCTGCGTATCTCGGTAATGGTCTTGTTTGTCTGATTCTGGACTCGTTCTTTTTAACCTTTCACCGAAAATTCTCGTCGTGAAATATTAAAGTCCTCCTGGATGGAGACGAAGGCATGAGGTAAAGCGCTCTTTTTTTATAACTTCCCAACGCGGCAAGTTTTATGTAGGTAACTCGGTTATTCCTCGTCTACCGTGCATTAGTTATGTAGAGATGATGCTAAAGTTCTAGCGCGAGGTCTACAGTGGGAGTCTTTTTGAGTCGAACGACGGCCGAAGCACGCTATTTAATTAATTTCGTCGAAATTGGCTAGAAAATTTCCCTTGGCGTATCAGAAAACAGGTCATCAAAGCATCTCCTGGCATAAACTAGCTAGTAACTCATTAGGCGTTTTTCTCAGCCTTTCTGCTCGCAATCAACAAGAAGATTGTATACTTAAACGTAATGCAAATTCAAATATAGATAGGTAAGCATTTTTATAAATCTATCCACGGAAGGCCTAGCTATACTTCTATTTGCATATCATTTATTAAGGTCTCTCACTCATCCAGTACTCTGTTGACCTAATTTCCCGAATTATAGATTTTTTTTTCATAAAAAATCCTTCTAACTTTGTTAGGATAATAAAATATCACAGAAATTAACTCGAAACAGGTTTTATGAGGGGCGAGAGAAAAAATAATATTCGTTTATTTATGCATAAGTTTGTGTATAAAGAAGTCATATTTTCTTCAAAGTTTGTGCCTTATCTACGGCCGGCCAAAGGGGGGATGCGAGGCATCCGGAGTCTTGAATAATGGGGGCCCCAGAAGTTCTCAATTATTCAAGTATCGAGTGCAAAAACTTTATTATAAACCATTTGCAAACTGATTTCCAATAAAGAAACGCTCCGTAAAAATTATAATATTAAATTTGGGCTAAAAAAATCGTCTGTTATTACTATAAATATTAATATTGTGCGACCATACCACTCATTCAACAAGATTATAATTTTTTACATTATTAAAATATATGTCCAAAATCAAAATTTACCATGGATATTTCCCACCATCGAAATCACACACACACGCACGCACGCGCACACGTACGCAAGTGAAAACACACACATACGTATAAAATCATAATTAATTGCATCTCAATATGCTGAAACATAATTCTTCATAATATATTACTTTCAGTAAATTCGTACTCTCTTGTACCTATGAAATACACGAAAAATAAAAGAATTTGGACGTTCACCTTGTGTGGCGGTTCTTTCTCAGCAACGACATTCCTATTCTGTCGACCGAGGAAGTATCATGCCTTTACGAGACGTGATTATTTATTATGATCACGTATTCCACCGTATTTTGTGCCAATCGGGTCAATTTATGCGATCATCTTCAACCAAATAATTCCTTTATTATACTCGAGCAATGAATCCGTCGAACACAGGGAGAATTCGTCCTTACGACGACATGAGACAGCGAAAGAATCACATTTGTTCAATGCGTGACATTAAAACAAAGGAGATTTACGATTTTCATTCCGCGTGATTCATTTTCTTTCCGTTTCCACTCCAGTTGGCCGAACCAACGCTTGATGTAACGACGTCATTCAAGATTCAGCAATTCCAAAACGTCGAATAAAATAAATGGAGTTTCTTGACATAAAACTTTTTTTATGAAAAGGCACGTGAAGAATGGCAGGCGATTAAATTCTTCATCAGCGTTAATTCCTCAATTCCTCAAATAAATATCTCTTGAGAAAATTAACTTTAGGTAATATAGAACTTCACAAAAGTAAAATATTTTATAAAGCATTTGGAAAAGAGGTAATCAGGATTATGGGGGAGTAAAAAAAACATATGTAGTGGCGAATAAGAGATTAAAAATGAATAACGGAAATCAGACCGGTAAAAAAACGAATTAAATAACTCAGAATACAAACTAGAGAAGCTTCCTTCACGCAATGAAAAGAAGGCAAAAAGAAATTAAAACAGAAATTCGAGAGGGAAGAGAAAGATTACCCACATTTGGGGAAGCCCGATCGCGAATATGTTAATTTTCTGTACATTCGAAAAATAAAATCCTATCTTATCTAACTCTGGATAAAAGAAAGGAGGCGAGGAAAGGTCCTTTTATAAGTTATTCTCACTAAAATAAAATTGTATCTAATATAACCAATAAAATATCGTAGATGAAAAATATCTTTCGCAAAAATTACGCAACCAATGATATCCGCAAAAACCTCTGCTTTGACACATCAATTGTAATAGATGCATGTGGCCAAAGCACAAGGGATATTTTAATTGAAATATTAATAAAGGATGATTCACAAATATTTTGTGAAGCGCATTAATATTGTATACAATTTTTCAGCACACACCCTGTAACGCGTATAGATTATGTATGCCTCAAAAGGATTTGAAAGAGTATTTAGAATAGGCGGATTCATTATTAACGATAAGAAGTTACCATTGAGGAAAAATAAAACGCTGCTTGTATATTTTCCAGTTCTTTTTTTCACCGAACACCTTCAAAGTTCGTGAAGCGAAGCTGATAAATGGAATATGCTGGCATGCGTTGAAAGGTCTGTGTCATCAGTTCTTGGTAAAAAATCATTCATTTTCCTCACGTCGATGTTATCTACGACTTCTAAAATATCATCCATTATTAAGATAAGCAATATAGCAATTGATTAAAGTGGAAATTAAAAGTAATTAACCAGTAAAAATCTCTATGGTATAATTTACTCTTAGCACGGATAAAATGTACAATAAAGCTAAGATACACTAAAAATGAACTTTTAAGTATTGTTAACTCTTCAGATTAATTACAAATGCCAGTTAAAGCTGTTCTTTGAAGAAAAATTTATTCATAGTAACATAACTGAATAAGCCTAACAAACATAAAAATTTACGAAAATTATTGCGTGTAGGAAATGATGGAGGAAAAACTGGCTATTAATTAATGTGTTATTATTGCGGTTTCAGTATATTTGGACTTAAAAATTTTCAAAATAATCCCAATATTACTTTTCACTTTTATGTAAATAATTCCTGGAATGATGGCAGAGAAGTTGCTAGGGTTAATTAGATGAATATAAAAATGGAAGTTTTTATTTTTCATTTCCGAAAAAGAGGTCTTATGGCGCGGTAGGGAATCTTTAATATATAATTTAGTGTGTCTGTATGTATGTCCGTTTATAACTTAAGAACCAAAAGTTCCACAACTTTCAAACTTTGCACATGATTTTATATTATCCCTAAAAATATTTTAGGAACCTTTGTTTCTCCCACCTCCCTCCTATAATCCCCATTCTCTTGGAAATTTTTTGAAATTTTCATATTTTTTTCAATTTTTTTACTTAAGTCGTACATTATCCCTTCTACAATGTGTATACAAAATTTGTGGGACCTACGTCTCCCCGTTCCCCATAATTGTGATTTAAAGTTACCCAATCCTTAGACAAATTGACTCGGGCAACGCCGGGTACTGCAGCTAGTTAATAACTAAAAGCAGGTGAAGGATCATTTAGGGGTATAATTTCAAAATTTTTCTTAGCGATTCGCTAAGAATGTATTAATTTTATGTGACCTATCAAATTCTCCCTCAGAAAATACCACGCCTTAAACATTATTTGCATACATTCCAGTTGCATGTAGTAATAATGAATACTATTGACTATACACATATCGATAAAATATGTTGCTCCAATAGACATAAAATGGTTGAAAAACCATATGTGCATTTCGGCTACAGAGCAGACGCCATTAGTGATGAAACAGCAATCATTTTATGACTATTGAACCGAGTCCATCCATAAGGAGAGCAAAAAACACTATTTTCACTTATATACATTATTTATTAACGAAAATCCTGAAATATTAATAATTTTCTACTGCATTCCAGTATATAACGATTTCCCCGAAGACGCTGAGGAATTCCTGACCCCATCGCACAGATGTTACCTACGTTTCCTTAATGAGAACTATTTGAAATATAAGGATTTCCTTTAGAATACTATACGAATACAATATACAAACAAATGACTTCATTAGTGGAGTAGGGCCGTATAATGAATTTATAATAATAATTAACTAGATACAATTTAGCCCGACTAAAGAACCAAAATTCCATGAATAAGCACTACTTTGGGGCTCATTTTGAATATCTTGAAACCCGGGAATGGACGTTACGGCGAAAATGATTCCGTATATCGCATTTTACGCTCCTGATTAATTCATTGCGTAATAGTGAAAACATGTATGAAGAGAGACACACACACACATGTATCTCAAACGCAGCCATCTCGAGAGATACACAAATATATTTCCCATAGTGGCCATCCTTATTCCCATCATAGCCCCCAAAACTTCTCACGCATCCTAAAGAAGCTAGCAGCCTCCATATCGAGCAACTACCCCACCTACTCCTCACCCCTTAGTCCTCCGGAGGACCGATCGATGGCACCCCGGTCGACGCCCTTCACTCCACCGGGCAAAAGCTGCTTTAAAAAAAAAGAAGGAAAAACAAAATAAGAACGCGGGAACTAAAAACCCATCTCGAAAAAAAAATTATTCATAAAAAGACCAACCGGAATGAGAGGATGAAGAGGATGATTTGATGCCAAACTGAATTTAACGCGTTTTTTAAAATCTTTTTTCATTTCCTCCTTTTTCTTCTCCTGGTTCTTCCATCCTTTCCAATTATGCATGTCCGCCTTGCTCGTAACATAAAGAGTGATTAAAATGTTTCGCACGGAGGTGCTGTGTTTAGCTGAAGAAGTTCTTACATCGTGTGTGATTCAGAAAAAATAGAATTAAATCCTTCCATTCGCTTCATAAGTTCAGATATCTTCGCAGTAAGTACATTTTTCGGCGACGGAGAACGAACAAAGAGTTTATTTTCATAAAAGGGAACGAGTAAGGTATTGAGTTCGACGAGATATTAAAATTTCAGAAGTGGATTACACTCTAGGTTTCTTTTTCAGACGTATAAAAAAAAAATACTGGGACAAAAGGTTTCTTGCGCGAGAAGTAGAGGGCTACAGCTATAGGTTAGTGCATTGGTATCAAAACTTTTTCACACACAGGGGACAACATTAGGAACCACATCAAACAGAAGGGATACTTATGAAAAGGAGATAAATAATTGCTAGTAAAGTTCAGAAAATTTTTGTTAACGCAACGTAAACAGCTACGCTCATATTTCATTTTACAACTTAACTGCGTATTTTCAGAGTGAATGTTGTAGCCTGGAATAATAGTTTCATTCATTTAAACACTTGTGCGCAAAAAATCTAAACGATCACGGAAAACTCACGAACGCTTCTTGAAATTGTACCCTGGATCAACTTGTTGGAGATAGTTGTTTCAGTGTCTGGGATCGTATGTACATGGCGATACGATAATCGAAACTCACCAGTTATTTGAACAAAGCAACGCTTTCAAGAAAGTTCTGGCATAAAAGGGTTTGGAAGGACTCATTCGTTGGAAATTTTAAACCGTGCACGTTGCTGAAGTTACTTTTTGTACTACTGGCTTTTATTAACGCGTAGTGCTCATTAAACTATGGCATATGGGAGCGTATCAAACAGGGATCATTTCTATTTGAAGCTAAAACCAAAATAGACTGATATATGGAAGTCCGAATATTGTTTTTGCCTGAGTTGCAAATTTAAAAGAAGTTAAATAAACCGAACTAAAATAACTTAAGTTTACGAGGGCTCTCTGTTTACACCTACTTTTCATATTATCGTATTGCATAATTTATATCCTACGGAAGGTTAATTCGTGTTTCCTTCTTCGTCTTGGTTTTCCTAGATTCACGCTATTTTCTGACAACCAGGATGTATTCCGCCAAAATCTAAAGTGAATATAGGGAGTGATACTTCCTAACCACAGCAGGGTTAGATTGAAATGTTTTCTATTATACTAAGGAAAATATATAGATTGAAATATTTTCTATTATAGTAATAAGGAAAATATTTCTGAAAATATTCTACAGGCGGGCGAAAAAAATGGGGAAAACTTTTGTATTGTAATAAAAACTCGATTTCTCACTTTTAAAAATGCTATTAAACGACTAGTAAAATTATTTTGTTTATCCATTAAAGAGCGAAATGTGTTTTTTCCTGAAACTTAATACCACCGTCGAGGATCGACATGAAGATCTCTTTGATTAACGACTCCTGTGTCCTTCAGAAAATTTCTCATTTGTTCGAGAATTAAGAATTTTTCAAATTGAAATGTTGACATTTAAACCGTTGTTTTTATTCATAACTGAGAAATTATTCCCATAGAAACTGATAATTCAGAGCGGGGAACAGAAAACAGTGCGCGTAACTTCACGTCGACTTCGAGAACTTCGTTAAAGAAAAAAGAAGGGAAGCCTGCCTCAGATAACGGAAGATTAAAGAAAGATTAAGATTCCACGTTATTTTTTTCGAGGGAATGGATATTTCATCCCGAAACCTTGTAAATTAAGGCTTAATGGGTGAAAAGTGTCGGGCAAAAAAAAGAAGGAAGAAAATGATGGAGAGGAGAGCGGAGAGAGGGTGAGAATAACATCCTTTACAAAAAAAATGCAAATGTAAGAGGTAGTTAAGATGGAGGAGACCATGCTGGAGGAGACCTCTATAAAGAAATTTGTTCGCCCGGAGGGATGGCGGGAGGGGGTTGGTGAACAAGAGAAGAGGGAGGGAGAATGGTAATAGTAAGATAGAAGAGGTAAAAGGAAGGGGTGGACGAAGGTAGAGGGAGAAGGAAAATTGTTGGACACGGATGATTCACCGCGACGCATCACGCCGCAGTATTGCGGTGGGGGTGGCCTCGAGTGACAAAGAAAAGATTTATTTGCTTAAACCATATACTAAATAAAAGAAGGGCCTAGCAATGACTGTCGAGACACAACTAGTAATTAATTAGTAATTAAAATCGTGAATTATGAAAAATAATCGGTAAAATGCGCATTCGATTTGCACACTATTTTGATGGATATTGAAGCCATCTAATCTTTCGACTGATTCCATCCATTAGGTGAGATACATACATTTTTTCGAATGGAGAAACAAGTGAAAAAATTAAGGAAAGGGAAATGAGAGCCTGGCCAATTAAAAGGGATGAGAATATTCACATTTAAATAAACATTCGCATTGTTGCTGCTGTTTTTTATGGAAAAGTTCCATTCCTGCTAATTAATCGCTATTAAGCACGTTACACCTGTTCTCCATTGTCATTTTGCAGTACAGTAAAACCCCGCTATACGTTGTTTCGCATACTATATGTCGCCAATCAATTTAGGAACATGTTTCGTTATAAGTTGTGAAGCTTCGCATATACGTCGTTTGTGAAATGCTAAAAGCAAAATTTCAGAAATTCCAACTGCGGTGCATAAATTGCAACTAGTAAAACAATAAAAACCCTCTATTCGGCTTTTAATTTCATTTTTGTTATTATTTATATGAATTAATTTAATTTCTTGTATCAATTCATGTAAAATTATATTCAGATTAAACATTTGCTTGCCATGTGTTTGAGAGATCACGATGGGTTAGGTGTTTCACAAGTCATACAGGAGATAAAAGGAACTATCCCAATTTCAAAGACGATGTGTAAATACCTATTTCTGAGCGACAGCCAGCTATAAGAGAGCTTTATGAACAGTTTTATCTAACATTTTTCGATTACGTTTGCGTTGATATCTCATGAGATATTGGATATACTTTGCATTACGACATCTGCATGAAAAGTACTTTAAAGTGCGTATCAGTGTACGCGTAAGTAAAGAAACAATTTTTGTGCTCCATCACTCTATAGACAATTATTTTCGGTGATTTCTGAATTTATTATTGCAATTGGTTACTCGTTGTTACGATTAAATGTATATTAAACCCTAGTAGCAATGAGTGGTAACACGTAGTGGTAACACAGTATGTCTAATGCACTGTATTGATATGTATTATTCGGGACACAAATATGTCACAAAATATCCGCCAGGAACGTAACCCCTACTTTATCATAGTTCTTATGGGAATATTTGTTTCGCTATATGTTGTTTCGTTATAACTCGCATTTTTTAGGAACGCATCTCCGACGTATAGCGGGGTATTATTGTATTTGTCAATAAATAAAAATGAAAAATCATGAATAATCGACGCTTGATTATTCGGAGATTACAAATTAAGCCAAACTTCGTGTCTTCTAATAAAAACCTTAACGAGAATTCCTCGCCTGTCTATGTTATGGCTGCTGTTAAATGAAGAAAAAATATAACGATGCTACGCTGGGCTTCAGTACAGAGGAACGATAAAATAACTTTTAAAATCCCAATCTATTTTTACAGGATTGAAAGATGTTTGCGGATCGGAAACGATCCCACCAACGAGATCCGGGTGATTAGGAGAGATTATCTCCTTATAAATCTTATTAATCTCCTTATAAATCTCCTTATAAATCTCCTTATAAAACGGAATCAAACAGAAAAAATATAAATTTGATTAACGGAGAAACATGGCAGACATTTAAATGGAATCTCTTTCGTTTTCTCTCTCGGCAAATAAAAAATAATTAAGACCGAGTCTTATCCCAAAAATCTCGATAGGAAAAAACCTGTAAACTTGAACATTTCTTTTTTCCGTCTCCTCTGAAGGAAAAGGTCCTTTGAAAAATATTTTCGGAGAAAAGATAAGGGATTTCTTAAGTCGATTCTGGTCAGAAGAAAAGAACTCCGTGCTGTTTCAGAAATATATGCGATTGAAGAAAAGAATTAAATGCCTTTCCGCGGTAGCGAAGAAATTAAGAAAGAACAGGAAATTCATATAAAGCCGTTTTTTAGCCTTTGGAAAGAGAAAAACAAAATCGCAGATTCGGATAAAAAGAATATAATTCTATAAAACGATAAGAAGACGATGAAATGACTGGCCGAAACAAAACAAGCATGATAATTAAATCGATTTTTTAATTAGATTGAATTTTTCATTACACATCAAATAAGAATAAAAATGGAATTCATAGACGGCACAATGAAAGAATTGGCGCCTCTCAGTCTAGAAAATTCTTTCTACATATGAATATAGATTCGATTATAAGCAAAGTAAAATCGTATTAACACAAGTAGATTCATTTAGTTTTTATTTAAGACATTTAATTTTCACATATGTATGTAGTAGGTTTGTGTGCATATATAAATGAATAAAAATAAGCTCACGAAGACATATACGAGTATGTACCTATATTCGCCTGCACATAATATACAGATGCAGACACACACACATAAATGAATACGGGAGATGGTGGAAAGATCGTTTACAAACAGCTGCGTACTTGTTTTCCAATGATTTTAACAATTTCTCTAGCAAGTTATTTCTTCTTCCGGAAAACAACTTATAAATCACATTGTATCGAAACTTAATTATATGTCTAAGCCAGACGATTGCGGTACATTAAAGTTGTAAAAGGCGGAATTCCCTATCTGGAACGTCACTAAATGAGATTGGATGGGTTAATTTCGATCACTTTGATAACGCTTTGAGGCTAATTTAATCATTAATCACCTATTCTGCTTCGGTAATCAGAAAGGATGTTAGATCCAAACGTGTGGAAAGTGCGAGGGGGATATACCGTCCGGCATTCGCACTTGCGTATTCTTGCTAGTGTGGGAGAGTGTAACAAATGGCTTCTAGCGGCGAGGGGAGAAACTGATCGATATAAAGGCTCAGAGAACGATTATTCAAGGGAAGAGATATGGAGGGCTGACATTGGGAAAGGGTTGCACGTTTTAAGCGACAACGTCAGCATAACTTGCAAGCATTACGGTGTTTCACTCGAGTTTAGAAGAGTGGATTAACGTATTCAGCAACGTACGGCCATTATATCAGTAGGTTGAGACTGAATAAATCGAAACAGACGCTTTAAAGTTTGAAGATATAACTGAACACAATAAGGCATATCAATTATGACAAAGAGCGCATTCTCAAAACATATGTGCATCTTGTTCCGATGATGCTACGGGTATTATAAGCCTAAGATCGTCAAAGATTTAATTTATTACCTTTAGGACGATATGGATGATAACGATAAGCTCACACGACACCAATACATGTATACAGTGGCGTAGCTAGGCATGCGCGGGCCCCAGGGCTAAATGTTTTCCGAGTCCCACTATAAGTGAACGTATTCCGTAGTTTCAGGAGAGAAATTCGCCTAAATTTAAAATGTGTTCTTCTTTTCTTGGACCCACTCAAATGTTCGTAAGTCGACCTGATTGACCCTCACAATAATGAAAATATTATGTATATGAAATAATTATTATCGTTGATCGCTAACGAGAGAACCGACTTCCATCACCACGAAGACAAAATCTCAAACTGAGTTAGCTATGGCAAAGCAGTATCATGCTATGGGAAGTGGACCAATCACCAGACGCAAATTCAGTTTTCAGAGCAGGCTAGGAAAATCGCGGGGGCCCGGTGCAAAGTTTGCGCGCCGGACCTCTTACGGGTCAAAAATTTTTAATAGTAAACTTCAGTAACTAAATCTATCTCTCTCACCCTGACACATCGATAATTTTAAGATTTTATTTAAATGCGCGTACTTTTATACGTACGACAAATGTTTTCTATAGGAAGCGCGGGGACCGGTACAGTCGCACCGTTCGCACCGCCATCAAGCCGGCTCTGCAAGTACATATTTTTTTCCTTCGGTCCTAAGCGCCTGAAACCGTCCGTTATCTCATAACCGAAACAGCATCGTCTGCAAGAGTTGTGAGACGCTTATTTGTAAGGAATCTGTTTATACTCTTTATAAACAGTCGATTCATCCTAATCACATGACCCTATGCTGCTTAATTACGTTGATCTATTCCTATTGTATTTCTTCATCGTTTTGTATCGACCCCGTAAGTGAAGATAAGGCCGTAAACTTCTTATGCCTATACTGCTTCCTTTGGGTCTACGGAAAGAGAAAGATGGTTCAAAATTGTCCCGGCAAAGTTAAAGAAATTCTTAACATTTTAGTCTCAACATTCAATCTCTTGCGGGCCCTCCTTAAATATGGGCCCCCAGGCTTCGCCCGGGCTGCCCGGGCGGTATCTACGCCACTGCCTGTATACAAAATTAAATTCAACGCATGGGCATCAGATTCCTTCGGATTCTAATAAGTATAAACTTTGTGAAGGTATATTTTAGAAACCCATGGAAAAAGCCAACAAAAATTTTAAATTTACAAATTCTAAGGCACGTTATCAATTCTATAAAAAATGCGAAGAATGTACACGCGGGAAAAAACAAAGTTAAAAAACAGCTTTCTTTGGGACATACTCCTTAATATGAATGCGGGTACACGTGTGTGTTCGTGCATACAATTAATGCTAAGCACCAACTGCGGAAACAAAAAAAAAACGTACTTCCAAAATTGCGCTCCAGAGATTGGAAGCTTTTAAATGAAAGGGAGAGGAGAGATGAAGGAAGAGAAGCAGAGCCGAAAAAAGTAATGGGAACGAAGAGGAAACGAAAAAAAAACAAAAAGAAGTCGAAGTGGGAGTGATGAAAAGAGCTTTGAGAGTGAGAGAGAGAGCGCGAGTAGTGGCAGGGAATAAGGCGGCGTCTGTTTGTGTTTGTGCGTGTGGTTACCATGGCGCCGTGGGAAAGATAGATGAAGGACCTTTCTTCATTCTCATGACGCCGCGCGAGCCGCTTCAGGTCTATCCACGAAAGTGAGGAGAAATTTTGAAGGAAAAAAGAACGAGAGGAAAGTTTTGGAATTGAAGCAAGAAGTAGTCACTTAAGGAATTGGCAGTGCGTAAAGTGTTCTTCCTTCTTCAACGAATAATTTGTCCAAGTGGAAAATACACCGAGATTGGATCAGAAGGAGAAACTATCTTGAAAACGAAATGTTCACAATATTTTGTGATAAATATAAAGACTCGAGTTCAAGGAATGTTCGGCTTCAAATAAATTAAATAAATTACAGAGAGAAATTTATATCAGCCATATGGGCGGAAAACTGTCTTAGCCGAGACAGACTGAACCCAAGATTTAAGTCCATTATAATGTCTTCTTCCTGGAAACCTGTCAAATTCTGTTTATATCAGATTAAGATTAAAATTACGCCGTTCGGAAACTTCTTTAAAATGCAAATATTGTTTGAACTTAATGGATAAATGCTGGTATCGACAGCCTAATCCGCGTCGGAATTCAAGCAAGCAACATCGTAAGTCAAAATTATACTTTTTCTGTTCGAATAAATGTACACGTGTGGTACAGTTTTTTTCAGTAAGTTCTATAAACGAATTAAAATTTGGTGAACGTATCAAATGCTAGAATTTATTGAATGGCGTACATATTCGGCAGTATTTCCAGGTTTGGAATCATTTCATTCATAAAAGTTTTGTATAAGATTAAGATAATACACGGGGATAATACAGTTACATAAAACTGAGTTTAATGACTTAAGCCATTGCCACGCATTCTGTAGGAAATGAATGAAAATGGTACCTTGCTACATTTGTCACCGAATGTAAAGGGGATTTGAGAGGTAATAAACCTTCTAGATCAACCGAATTAAGGATCGGTAATGTCTGAAACGAAAGAGCAGCTTTCAGATAGAGAAAGAAAGGCGCTTATGTAACAGAAACGGTCTCGTTTGAAAATTTCATGGAATTCGTGTACGAGATGAAACGGAATATTAAGTGCATTATCTCGAGAGTGACTGCATGAATAAACACTCCTCTGAAAAAAATGGCGATTTATTAATTGCTTTGTGAATTTTAAAACGGTAAAGATGAAAAAGGAAATGGCTTACTAAAACGATGATAAAAATCGAATTCGAAATGTTTTACTGAGAATTCAGTAATAGCTAGCGCGAAACGACATTATCTTTGGCACCCGAATATTAAACAGAAAGCCATTTTAAAGGCGCATAATGTAATCGAAGACTAAATAAAACCTTCTTGATGATAATCAATTTTCAGGAAGCAGATTTTTAACAAAAGTCCTCATTTGTGAAATAATTTCCCCGCTCTCTCTGACGAATACAGTGCAATCTAAATTTTAAGGAGCATGAATAACATACCATCAATTGAAAAGTTTTCATTTATTAAAAAAAAGAAAAGCTATTTGCCATTTTCCTGATCCTGTCACTTTTTTATTTTAAACGTTATTGCGAAATTTTCAATAATGTGTACATAAAGATCGACAAATAATTCAATAACCGTGACACACCAAACGTTAATGCTATTTTCTGACCGGTGTGGAGGCCAGGATAGGTATACATCCATTAATATAACAGATTAAGAGTGTAGTGTATCTGCCCATGCATATTTTGTATTAAAATTTGAATTAGATGAAGTTGCCATGATGAAACTATTTATCATTTTGACCAACTATTCTTTCATTCAATATCAGTTTCGTTTGGCATAACTTACGACTCACAGTCAGCTTACACGCTTTAATAACAATAAACTAATGTTCCCAGACAAATGAAATTAATGCACGGGAGAAATATCATTCGTGCATGAACAAAAAGAATACATATATTAATCTCGAAACCGTCTTCTCAACAGAGAAAATCGATGACGATTCAGCAAATTGAAGAATTAATAGCAGAAAATGTTGCTTTTTAACAGTAACCTGCAGGGGATAATTATTTCGAGGAATCTCATAAGAAAACAAAGACACCATGAAAATGTAGAAAAATCGATAATTTTTTACGGAATTTTACGCGGAGAAAAAGCTAAAAGAAAAACTAGCAAAATAATGGCGTTATTTACACAACGGGAATTTCGGAATTCTTCCACCCTCATAACTGCGTGCTCTAGAGTCTCGAATCGATCGTTAATTTCCTTCATCTAACAGTTTTTTCTTCAAGAATTCATTTTTTTTTGCGAAATGAAACATGACGAAAGGTATTACGTTCGCATTCCTCCTTCGAAGAACGAAGTCGCGTGAGGGAACTTCTTTTCGTATTCTTTAGTTTCTATAATTGCATCTTTAGTTTATGCGATGGTGCAAGTGAATTCATGCGGCCTTCATAATGGACCTAGGCTAAACAAAGAAGGAAAGTACGATAAATATGCATCATACATGTTGAAACTAATATGAACTCTCCTGGTGAGCTCCTTTACGCTCAAAGAACGCAATATTCTCTCAATTGTGTCCCGTGCATACTCATGAAATGCTTATTAACTCCCTCGAATATATTTCCATAAGGGACATGCTCATTTTTTCTCTTCCACAAGAAGGCTGTTTCTTTTTTATTTTTGTCAAAAAGTGGGTCACGCAGATATATTAGTGAGGATTGTGTTTATTTTCTGCCTGAAGTTAAAAAAAATCCCAGAAAGGAAATCACAAAACATTCTCATTGAAATGTAATGACAGGGAGAAAAAATGATTTAATAGAATTAAAGAATGATTTTTAGGACTTAAAAGGACTTATTTTGAAGGATGTAAAAGTTGATTCGGTGGATTTCATAAACAATTACGTGGTGTATATTTAACTTATATTGATGAGATTCTCCTAATTATCCACTAATAAATGCAAGAAATCATATCATCGATAATCTTCACTCACTGTCAAATATATACTGTATATGTAACATTTTTGCCAAAAACTAGAGTAAACAAGGCAAGCGCTAAAGTTACTAATTATTCACACCCAACGAAAGTTTACCGATTATTTATTCTGATTATTAAAATTAATGCCCGCAAAATAACTATTGAAGGTCTGTTTCATTCAAATTAACTATGGACAAGTGATATATTTTTCACTTACGAAAATCTGTTTTTTAAAATACGTTAATCTTTATTGTGTAGAAATTTCAAGGCATACTGAAAAATAAATAATTCATTGCAATCACCTTATTTATCATGATATTGGCAGCATGAAAAAGTTTTTCAAGTCTGTTTTACATTTCAATTAATAAGCTTCATTAAGAATTTCCTATTTGTTTCTCTCATCCAACCGAACAAAATTAGCGAAATACATTTAATAAACTCCGGTCTCTAGTCATAAAAAGTCGAATGAGCTTTAAGCTCCTATTCGGAAGAAAATGAGACTCGTTTGTATCGATCTGTGCCGACGAGTGTAGCTGTAACTCTTCAAACACAGCATATTCAATTAGTTTAATAAACCAGAGTTCGAAACGTTTCGCTTCCGATCTTGGTCGTTTTCCGCCGGAATATTTTTTTTTCACGCTCAATTAAATTTATCCGGAAACGGAGAAAAAATACTGCGTTTATATCAGAGAGATATTTAATTTTCCAACGAGGAATTACCTATAAAAACTTTCGAAAGTAGATCATTATTTTTTAAATGTCATCTGGATGGAACAGAAGGTGAGGTGAGTATATCAAAGAATTTAAGCGTAAACATAAATCTATTTTAAGCTACGGAAATTTGTTTCTCAAATTAATCATCATTAAAGGGAAGTAATTGAAATCTTTTGACATTTTCCTTAAGAGTATTCAGTTGTAAATGTGTATTTAAAATAGTTATTTAAATAAAAGAATATATGTCGAAATCGTCCAAATGTTTTCAGAGGAATTACGTTTTTTTTTTCAAAATAAAAAGTTTTCTTCGTTATAGGGTAAATAAAGACGAATAATGGAGATGGTAAAAGAAAAACACGTAGAAATTCAAAACGAACTGCTTCTTTAGTACTAAAATAATCACCATAAATGTACGATAGCTCTAACCATGAACGGTAGAGGACATTGGTTGTTTAGCAGTTGCAAATTATTCTCCTTCAGGGGTTATTGATCGAATGTTGCTTTTACCTTGGCAACAACATTTGTCTAGGTCAGTGGTCTTCAACCTTTTTTGAGTCACCGCCCACTTTTACCATATGTTGTCCTTTGAAATAAGTTCACCGCCCACCCAGTGGCATAGTGAGGGTTTCTGGCGCCCGGGGCAAAGAATAATTTTGCGCCCCCAGTAGCAAAGCGATTTACGGAGGTAAGGTAACCCTAATACTAGTGGGATTGTCGTTAGATGAGATTACCGAATACGGTCTCAGTGGTAATAACAGTGTTTAAAATAGTTGTACAGAATATGTGTGCTTTTTTATAGAATTTTATTTTTCAGTGTAAAAATTAGAATAACATTTAGTGAGTTCTTTAACGCCCACCAAAAATCCAAAAACGCCCACTAGTGGGCGCTATCGCCCACCTTGAAGACCACTGGTCTAGGTATATTAAATCAAGCAGTAGGGTGAGCCCGAGAATGTAACTTTTGGAAGCTAATAATTTTTTAATTGTATGTTGACGCGGTCAAAAACATAGACCGAATAAAAGCTTCAAATATAATTTAAGAAGGAAAAAACCTTTTACACCACATTTCAATGATTACCAGTAGTATATTTCCCAAAGTAATGATTTGCCTTCTGATTTTTTTAACGACGTCCACGGTCAAAACTTCGCAAATGGCGCGGAAAAAATAATTCTTTCGATAACACTGCCCGCATCGGTCGTCATTAAATCCGAAATTTCAATGCTTCCTTAGACATCAACGGCGTCGAACCGATCTCAACTAATATTCACGCGCAAATAAATCCAATTACGAAACTCGGCACCGTAAATGAACGAGTCGGAGACAAAAACTTCGTCGATACGCGCGGCTTTTCGCTATTTTTTTTCCTAAATCTGGTTTGAAATTTTCCTGTTTGCATCGCCTCTCTCCCTCTCTCTCTCTCTTCCCTCCCCCCTCCACGTCGCTCAACCTCTTAATGGCGAGCGAGTTAGAAACGAGGGCGTTCGTGAATAATTCCTTTTCATCGGCGGAGTGTAAGCAATTTTTTTTAAAAAAAGGGCGCAGGAAGGCTTCATTGAAGGAGCGTGCGAAGGGTTGCGAGGGGGACCCCCACACGGCCGTCCCCTCAATAATACGCCTCTCCAACTCGCGAAGAAAAGACGCCCTCGCGCCCCTTTTGAAAGAAAAACCGCCTGTTAGCATCCGTGAAGTCACCACCTGCGGCTGCAGAGTGTGATATTATTTTATTTAACCAGATTTACGCCGTCAACTTGAGATATTTACAGGGTTACTTGCATGTTTTCACAAAGGAATAATCGAAAGTTTCTATATTAAAAACGCTAGAAGAACATATAAAATTGGTCAATTTGGTCTACATGCATATAAAAACACAGTGACCTTTTCGTTATACCACGATTTAAGCATAAAAATGACGAGAATATTCACATAAACTTATTTATCAGCTACATAAAGCTTCGCTAATTTAGGTAGTACTTTGAGTAAGAAATGTGGGGATACCAATGAGAATAGAAAGAACAAAGAGAATAAGAGAATTGATGATGGGGAGTTTGAATATATATATTAAAAATGGATGTGAAAAGATGATATGGAATGTGGAATTACATGAGTGAGAGATGTTGAAAATAAGGAAAGATGATGTGAGAAAATTGGCGACTTTTCAGATAAGGAGTGAAAATTAGTTTGGTAGAGAGAAAACAAATTAGGACGTTTTGAATAAAATTGAAAAAGAGGTTTAATTGGAACAATAAGGAAGAGACGAAAAGGATGGATCAAATTATGAGAAGAATCGGTCTGCTGACAGAAGTCATAGGAGTATGCTACGAAAGAGGCAAAGAAGGGAAATGAACGATGGATGGTTTAATGAAAGGAGATTAATACGAGAAGACGAGAAAAGTTTGGGTAGGATGAGATTAAAATCTACCGCATTAATACATACATAGAATATGTCCAACATCTTATAATATAAAAGACAGTGTCACAATGTCACTTTGTCATGTAACGCTTTTTGAAGCTTAACATCTCGCAAACGAATGAACCGAATTTAATGAAATTTTCAGGATAGCATTATGATAGAACAAGAAAAAGTTTTAATGTATCGAACTCGAGATCAAAGATCCGGATTCGATTCCAGGAGATAAATTCCATTTCCCATTAGGTAACACGTAAAAATGGACATTTAGACGTGCAGGCTTTCAGTCTTTTTTATATTAAACTTAGAAAGAATTGACCTACAATCTTCAGATATAAACCATTTTGAAGAAAACATTATAAAGTTTCTTATTCTGGTCATCGTTTTCCGCCTACAGTTCGAAATTTCTCAATGTAAACGGGTAATTCACACAGTTTGAGGAAATCTTGCCATTTTAACGGGATGTTGCCTTGCCTACCAATTCCATTGTTAGACCTCTATATCATATTGTTAATTCAATCCTTATGGGTATAAACGTGCTTTGAATGCTTTTAATACGAGATTGAGGGAGAGAGAGAGAGAGAGAGAGTGGGGGAGAGGGGGGAGAGGGGGAGGGAGAAAGAGGGTGTGGAGGGGGCAACTATTGTAAGTTTAACTAAAGATAGTCCGTCAGCAACACAATATATAATTATTTTAAATGAAGATAATAATTATCTATCTATCTATAATTCTTCCATTGATATTCCAACGGGCATTACACTAGTCATATAAATAAAAGTCTTAGCAAAAGTTTTGTGTAGTGCTTTTTGAAGTTTAATATCTCGCAAACGACTGAACCGAATTTGATGAAATTTTCAGGGTAGCATTATGATATAATAAAAAAACGTTTTAATGTATCGGTAACATCATCATCATAGGTAGTCTGTCCATTGACAGGTCCGTGATTATTCTAGGTTAAACTTGGTTCTCCATATACTCCTATTTTCCGCAGTTTTCTTCATGACTTGATAGCTCTCTTTCCCTTTCAAGTCGTCTACTAGCTGAAACCTTTTCCTACCTCTTTCTATTTTTCCATCCAGTTTTCCTTCTAGCACTTCTTTAATCATGCACTCTCTCCTCAGGTAATGCCCAATCCAGTTCGCCTTCCTCTTTCTGATAGTCTGTATAATCGTTCGCTTCTCTCCTATTCTTCGTAGTACTTCCTCATTTTTCACCCTATCTGTCCATTTTATCTTCAGCATTCTTCTCCATGTCCACATTTCGAAGCTTTCCAAGTATTTAATATCATTTTTCCTTAGCGTCCATGTTTCTGCTCCGTACAAAGTAATATATAAAAGCCTTATTGTGTCCCTTTGTCATTTTGTCACTCCCTCTGTCACGCTTTGAAAAACAGAAATATACCTGGCAAGAGGGGAGTAAGGTCAGCTTTTGAAGCACAGTAGATACTCGCGGCGAGAGTTTCGAACTTTCGCTCGGATCGAAGGCAACCCTCTCAGCAGGAGCTATGATTTCAGGTCAAATAAATCTGCCTCAATTTTATTTCAGAATAATCGATCATTCCTGTCATTTCTGACGGGCACTAATACTAGTATTAAAATATTCGTCACAAATATTCCTTAAGGTTATAAATAAATTACGTAAAATTACATTAGTTGTACCTTGAATTACTCCGTCATAAACGATTTTCTTCAATTTTTCTAGGTGCTAGAGCAGGAGTTACTCACCTGAAAATGAAAAAGAAAGAACGATATTAGACATTTGAAATTTTCTGATTAAAATTAATTGACAAAAATGTGTAACAGAATTCGTTTCTTAATTTTTAAGTTCACCGAGCCGTGTAAACTTTAAGGATCAATTACCAAGATTTATTACCAAACGGCCACTTATTTAAAATTCATTAGACACGTCTTTAACCGACTTAGGATTACAAATAAATATATGCATTTAAGTTATCGATAGTAACGTGATTTACCGGTGTCTCGAGCCAAATCAATATCTTCGCGTAGTTTCAAGTCTCTTTAGGACCGAGTTGTCCAACACCATCCCCACTTGTGGCGAATCAGCCATTGGTATGTGGCAAATTGATGCTCACAGTCTACTGTCTACTAGTATTTTTTATTATTTTATTAAATCACATAGTACTACATTTGTGTACATTTTACATACAACGGCCTTTTCGCAACATAATACAAAATATTTTTATAAATAGGACTTTACACAAATACAAGGTTACGGTGTTGCACAATAATGATTCGCACCTTCTCACGCCCGGCTACCGCTGCTACGTTCTACACAGCCAACAATAAGAAGAATTTAATGATTTATTTGACTAACAAATAATTAAAATCATTATTGTGTATTTGCATAAATTCCTATTTTTAATAATTATATTTTGAATTATGTGGCGAAAAGGCTGATCCGTTCGCCACAAGTGCGGCGAACCTGAACATTCTGTTGGAAACCTCTGCTTTAGGATGTGTTTAGAGAAAGTACGAAAGCGTGTACTCGGAGAGGAAAAACAGAAAAAAAGCAAGTGAACAAACATATATCAAAATTTGGATGGAAAAAATATGCAAGTTAAATATGGAATTAAGCTCACCCAACTATAAAGAGACGTGCTTTCAAGGCGCAGTGATCCTGGCAGATTAAGTGATCCGTACACCTTTAGGGTACACAGAAAAAAAAAACTCCAACACATACAATCCCACTTCATACAAATATTTACAGTCGGCGGGTAATTCTATAAGTAATAAGAAAAATTGATCGCAGCATCTTCCCTCGAGCGCGCGATCATAACTCCGCGGAAATGGCGGCAATTTGCGGAAAACCCCTTTTCGGGGAGATAGAGAGAGAGAGAGAGGAGCGAGCCACTCAATCAGAGGGACGAGGACGGATTTGAACTGAAGGGAACAAGGTCTTTTACGTCCCCAGGAACCAATAACTCTGACCTTTTGCGAGAAAGAGTGGCCGAGGAGATTAATTATGCATGACGGGAGTTGTTTAGGGTTCTCACTTCTCTCTCTCACTCTTTCTCCGCGAGAGAGCGAGTCTTTCTATCCCCATGGTTACTGCATTACGGCATCCTTTTGCCGAACCTCATCCAGATCTTTCCCACTTCCTTTCACTACACCATTCCTTCCACTCTCTCTCTCTCCCCCTCTATCCTTCTCTCTCTCCCTCTCTATCCTTCTCTCTCTCCCTCTCTATACTTCTCTCACTTCCCATCTATCTGTCTCTCTATCCATCTCTTCCTCCCTCTATATCCTTTTCTCTCCCTATATCCTTTCCCTCTATCTTTCACTATATCCTTCTTTCTAGCTTCCTCTCTCTCCCTCTATCCTATATAAGTACAAATTTTATTTTGTCCCGGAACAATAAAATTTGTATCTATCTATCTATCCTCTCTCTCTCTCTCTGCCCTTCTCTCTCTATTCCCTCCTATAGCTTCCTCTCTATCCATATCTTCCTCCCTCTATCGTTTTTCTTTCCCATTCTTTTTTCTCCCTATAAGTATCCTTTTATCTATCTTTCACTATGTCCTTATTTCTCTCTCTCCCTCTATATCCTTTTCTCCCTCCCCCTCTATATACTTATCTCTCTTTCCCCTCTATCTTTCATTCTATTCATTTGTTCCTTCTATCCTTTCTCTCCCTCTATCCTTCTCCCTATCTCTTATAATATCCTTGTCTAACTCTTCCTCTTACCTTCTCTCTCTCTCTCTCTCTCTCTCTCTCCTACATCCATCTCTCTATCTCTTACTATATCCTCTCACTCATCCTTTATCCTTCCTTTCTACCCCTCTATCCTCCTCTCTTCTCCCCCCCTCCCCCCTCTGCCCTTCTCTCTCTCTCTCTCTCTCACACACACACACACACACACTCTAACCTTCTATCTCCTTCTCAAGACAACCTCGCAGCAGACTCAATTCATTCCCGCTATCCAGCTGATGATGGAGTCATAAACTCCGTCCCGCCTTTCACCTTCGCGACACGCACAAACCGCGCAATCTCCATTTTTTTAACAGCTAAAAGAGAGGAGGATGGTTCTGACAGTAAAGATTCACATCTGATCTGCGGCATGTGGATAAGATTTGGCGATAGCGCTTACTAAATAAACTAATTTATGCTCATTTTATGAGATTATGACTCATATTCGTTCCCACAGAACGATTATTGCAACTTTCCTGCGCTATGTATTCCCCTTAATTAATATCCACAAAGAACTTCCGAAAATCAAATCTATTTGAAGGAGCTGGTAAAAAGCTCCAAAACAGAAATGCAGCTGCCTGGCAATAACTTTTGAGCACCATCAGTCGAAAGACGAGTCATCCATTGTTCTGCAGATTAAACTAGCACACGAAACATTCCAAAAGCTTTCGTTTATTATACTCCGCCTCATTAATTTTTCCGATGGGAACTCGAAATTTTCCCAACAACTCCCATCTCCATCTCTAGGAGAAACACTCGACCGCATCCAATTAAGAGCTCACATCGTTTATTACGGATCGAGGAATCGCTACGTGTCCGCCCTTTGCTTCTGCGCCCTTGTTTGCCCTTCCCGATTCGACTACGTACCGCCGCCACGGCACGTTTCGCTTACACGCCGCCAAATTAAAGAAACAAGATACAAAAACGAGGGGTGGAACAAAATTTTATTCGATGCAATAAATTTTTGCTATACGTTCACTCAAGCATAACAAAGAAAAACACGCTGGTTCTCGATAATAAGCAGGATATCAATACAAAAATTAGACTTTCAGTTTCACATTTGTATTGCAGCCTTTCTCCAAGGGAAATGAAAAACCGTGGGGAAAATATCCCAAAGGAAATAGAAACATCCTTTATTTTAATTTGACTACTTCTCAACGGTCCGCAAAACGCATATTTTAATTCATTTTTTGTTTTGTTTCTCCTCGTTCAGTCCATTTGCCTCGAGTCGGGCAAACTCCCCCCCCCCCCCCCGGCGCATTTATGTATAAACAAATGAGAACCGCCCGCAATTCTAGCTTCAACCACCCTTGTAAGCAGTTTGGGAGCGCTGTGGACATTTTACTTGCCCACGAGGAAAAAAAATTATGAAAAGGAATAGGAAAAAAATTGTCAACCTGAGCCTCTCTGAACGGGTCAAGGTCTCCACTCTCTTTCCTCCTCCCTCCCCACGGCGCTTCTTCCTTTTACACTCCACCTTTCCGTAAAACGCGAAACACTCTCTTTCCCTTTCTGTTTCCTCATATCGCTCGCTCGGAAACGAGAACGACGCTGCTGCGAGGATGGTTCGACGAAAATAAAGCAATAAATATTTTTTGGAACGATAAAAAATAATGAAACGAGAGAAAATAAAAGAGATGTATGACGGAGATACGGAGACTTCCCCGCGTTATTTTTCGAAATAAAATAAAAAGATAACGAAAAAAAAAGAATGACGCATAAATGTAAGAGGGGCGATAGTTGAGCCTTTTGAGTCGTAAATTAACGTCTTCGAGTATTTTTGTACATACTCAGAAAATGCCTCTATTGTTGAGAATTTAGGTATTTCTCCAATATTCTGAGCAACAATATTTATTGCTATAGGAATAATAAGTCCTGATATGTCCGGCGTAGCTGCATGATTTGTCGCAAAAGTTTTGTGCAATGTATTCGATAAATAATCTTTATAATACAATTTGAGTTAACATAATCGAAAATCTACCTGAAGAAAAACAAATTACTGCTCTTCTCACAACTGGTAAAAATCCTCTGGAAAAATAGAAGCCTCAAAAACACTAACGTCGCTTCAATAAATCATTGTTAGGCGCTTTGGCCGTCCGATAGCAACAGAAGCTACTTCAAAGCGATCCAAAGTTCCATCAGTTACTTAGCACTCGATGAATATTTATATTCTTTTGATTAAGTGGGACTTTAAGGTCCCGTCAGAAGAAGATGAGGCGAAGTACAGAAGGAAATAATAATTAGATGAAATTAGGAAGGGCTGATAATACGTAGGTAGATGGGAGAGCGGCAAGAAGTAAAATTATACAGAGGACGACAATAGAGGAAGAGGCGTGATGGACGTGGAGGCAATAAAGAGGAAAAACAATGAGGCTTTGATGGAAAGGCTTATAAAAATCTTTATATTTCATTAAAATTTAAACATGGAATTCATTTCTCCGCATGCAAAAATTATAATCTACCTCCCGCTTTAATAACGTCTCGCGGAGAAATTGGAAGGTTTTAGAGGGGGAAGGGGGAGAACCTCCGCCGCGCGCACTTGTTTATATCTTGCTGTCCTCTCTCCTTTTCCATTTCACTTCCTACTCCCGTCCTCTCTTTTTCCGTCTCTATCTCACACTCACACTCTTCGCCGCGAAACTTCCTACTCCGGCATCATTTTTTCTAATTTCCTACAGGTAGGAATAAAGCCGTCTCGATTTTTTTATCGTAATAGCTCATAAAAAAACAAACGGTTCTTTGTACGAATCGGACAAACAAAACTTGAAATCATCGCCATTTTTCGGTGAAACTTCAAAGGAGAGACGTCTCTAAGGAATATTTGGTCCCTTAATGAGGTATTTGAGTGGAGAAACATTTGCCTAGCAGGACAGAGCAGGGAAAAACTTCACAGGGTATACTTAAAAAAAGTGTGTGATTATTTATATTACTATCTACATTTGGTACTTTCCTGTTAAAGGGAATACCTTAAAAAATGAACATGTATTGTTATGATTGTTTGAGAGGATATAACACTGAAAGGATATTTTGACGTATTGTTTACGATATTTTATTTTAAAAATAACATTAACAGAAACTGATTGGCCGGTCTCGACATTTACAAACCCAATCTCCGGACAACGTGGAGGGTATCTTTGGTTCCGGGCGAGGCGAAGGGCGCGGTAACGCCCGGAGACGACTACCCATTACAACAAAGCGAGCCGAAGGCTCGTCGATATATCCTCTCAATTTGCAGCACAACAGTCAAGAGGATATAACATTGAAAGGATATATTGACGAGCCTTCGGCTACCGCGCCCTTCGCCTCGCCCGGAACCAAAGAAACCCTCCACGTTGTCCGGAGATTGGGTTTGTAAATGTCGAGACAGGCCAATCAGTTTCTTGTCCGGTGATTGGGTTTGTTTCTTTTAATGTTGTACGTAAGTATGGCATGGGGATAATACGTAAGTACCAGGTCCTACGACGGGTCCTGGAGGTATTCCCGTTAACAGGAAAGTACCCTACATTTTTATATTATCATTTACTGTTATTTTTTATCGTTTATATTTAAACCTATCTTAAACAGTTATACATTTATACATAGCGACCCAGGAAGCGTATTAATTTGAAGAAATCGCATATTTTTAAAAATGAATACGAGCCTTATTTTTTAACCCATTAACGCCGGCCGTCCTCATTTGAGGACGCCTTGTTTAACTACTATTTTGACAAAATGTGTTACAAAGTCTTCCCGTTTTGATTTTATCTCGAATGTGGTGAGTCTCGCGGACTTTGTAGGCGCACACTTCGTCGCGAAATACGTTTAGTCTGTGATTGACTGCCATCGAAAAAGTACGTAAAAAATTTCTCCTACCACTGCAAAGAAAGTTGTTCCTCATTAAAATTAGTGGACGTGTTTATAAATTATATACAACGTATTTGATTAAAAATACATTGTTTTACCGTAAATAAAACATTTAATAATTATATTTATAGTGTATGTTTTTTTATTTCAAGTTATTTCAGGCCGTCCTCATATGAGGACGTTAGGCACATATGTATGTAAATGTTGGTGCATTGTAGGTACAATATTCGAACTTATTACAGATACCGTGCCATGGAGAGAAGGTATTTTTCTCGAGAAAAAAACTTTTATGGACTGGATGAGGCCATCCTTGCTATAATGAATGAAGAATCTAGTGATGACGAAAATTCCAGGGAGTTTCAAATAAATATTATTCCACCAACTTTAGATGAACTGACTGACTGTGAGGAATATGCACAACAAAAAAACCATCATGCCTTCAACGTTAGTGTGAATGAGATGAAAACATTTTTTGCTGTTTTATTGCTGACAGGTTACAATAGTTTACCAAAAGAGCGAATGTATTGGTCTCTCGATGAGGACTTGGGAGTTCCTCTTGTTTACGATAGCATATCTCGAGATCGATATTTAGAAATCAAACGATTTTTGCATTTGGCTAATAATAGCAAAATAGGGAATTCTGAAGGCCGGATGTTCAAAATTAGACCATTTATGAATATGCTTATAAAAAGTTTTTGCCAATCGGGTTTCTTCCACAAAGATTTTTCAATAGATGAATCCATGGTAAAGTATTTTGGACACAATCCAGCAAAACAATTTATAAAAGGAAAACCTGTAAGATTTGGTTATAAAAATTGGATGCTTAGCAGTTCTTCGGGGTATTGTTATGTCTTTGATGTGTACTGTGGAAAAAATCATAATCAACCGAAAAATTCCAAATTACCTGTAGGCGCGCGAGTCGTGATGGATTAGTTGAACCATGTACCTAATCCCTCAAATCACGTGGTTTTCTTCGATAATTATTTCACCACTTACGCGTTATTGGTATACCTCAAAAGGAATAAAATCAGAGCAATGGGAACTGTTAGAGATAATCGAGTACATAATTGTCCTATTATGCCTTCCAAGGATATGAACAAAAAGAACAGAGGTACCTACGACTACCGTTTTGACGAGAATAACGATATATTGTGTGTAAGGTGCAAAGATAACAATGTCTGCTTTATTCTTACAAATTATCATTTCGTAGAACCCCTAAATTATGTATTTGTACGAAGTTACCTAAGAGATGCCAGGGCAAATAAATGCAATAAAAGACGCAGAAGTAGTAGTAATCCTGAGTTGAGCAACGACAATCACTTTCCAGAGAAACTAGAAAAACAATTAAGATGTTGTATGTGTAACATGAAGGCTAGATGGTCCTGTAAGAAGTTAAAAAAATATTGTGCTTGGAAAAAGGTTGTTACGAAAAATACCATGTATCTGCCTAGCGTCCTCATTTGAGGACGGCATTTTTTCTAAAATAAATTCCACTGATTTTAAAAACTATATTGCTTTATTTTGCATTTTTCTAACCAATGAAGGAATTAGAACAATTTTCGCCCGGCCATTTTCCCGCAGGCGTTAATGGGTTAATGTGGGCAAAGCATATCATGAACCTATGCCCAAAACGGAGCTAAATCCGTATTTGACATAACACATCAAGGGCGGATCCAGAAACATCTCAAGGGGGGGGGGGGGGGGCGATCTCCCTCCACCTATCGAATCCGCCCCTCTCAACTGCCCTGTATTTTGAAAATCCCTACCCCTATTAGAATCCTTCTTTCTCTTGCTATACAGACCTAATCTGCGGCGTATAATGGAGGATTTTCGCACGGAATGAATTTAAGAAAGCGCCCAGTGGAGTGCAATGGGGTTATCCAAGGAGGGGGCCATCGCCCCCCCCCCCCGCCTTGGATCCCTACACATCTTAAACCAAATAAGAGGTATATTGCTTGACTTCAATTCCACTATCTCATAAATCATAGTTTAAAAAAAGAAAAATGTAGAACAGTTCAATCCAGTCACGTGGGACTGTCTTTTTCCTCGTACGCGTACAATTATACTACTCTAATTAAATGGATTTTAATGAAAGATAGTTTACGAGATCTTCAGTTACGGTATATGCTGAACAATTAGAAGTACAACTTCCCATGAAACTCAAAATTGAAACTTATATATCAGGTTTAATCTTACTGCAAGGACATTAATGACATATTTTTCCGCGGAACTCTTACAAAAATAAAATGAAAAAATAACCTTACCCTTCCAACAAAACAAAACACGAACTTTAATTTAATTAACTCTTTTAGTTCTCCAAAGAAATTCTCTCGCATATAGCATGAAAACATAATAAATTCTTTAATGTGAATATTTGTACAACCTCAAAGAGAATCTTCATCAAAGCATTAAAAAATACCAATAGACGACCACTCCCATTCCTAAATTTATGAAAAATTTTCCAAGTTAATAAAGCATCTAAAAATTTTCAATTTACTAGGCGAAAGGCCGAAATATTACGTGTGATTCCATCTTTATCTTTTCAGGGTCGAAGAATGGCGCATGCACGTCGGACGGTGCGTCGCGCTTCATTTCTTCTCAAAAGGAGCGGAGAGAGAAAGGGGGCACTGCGGTAGAGACAAAAAATAAACGAAAAAACGCAAATGAAGAAAAAATAAACGAGGCGACGGGGACCACTAAATGTACCCGTGTAGACAGAGTATTTTTCCTCCAACCTCCCCATAAAAATTCATGAACGCAAATAATGCGATGCGTTATTACTCCAATTTTTAAGGGCTATTCCTGGAAACGGGTGGATGCAAATTATTTGGGATAATTTTAATTTCGTATTAAACAAGAGGAGACGGATTAGGAGTATGGGGAAATCATACTATAAAATGTATTAACAAAATAAAGGACTTTCGCGCGCGTTTATCACAAAAAAGTGAGCCACGAAATGGAAGATGAATATATTTCAACAAAAGGGTCTTAAAAATTAGGGATGGGCGATCGTACACTGAAAGATCGATTCTGTGAATCGATCTAGATAGTATTAAAAAAGATCGATTTACCGATAGGATCGAAACCAAAAAGATCGATTCAAGAAAGATCGATCTTCGATTCTAGCCACAATGAAGGTTATAAACTAAAAGAATAATTTTCGTGTTACAATTTTTTTAATATAATAAAGATCGATCTTCGATTCAAGCCATAAGAACCAACATTTTACATTAACATTTTATAATCATAATAAAAAGAAAATAAGTACCTAACATAAAAGTTCGCGATCAATTACTGTGTAGCATTAATTTCCTCTCTAATATGATTTTTAATTTTACAAATTTCTGACTGACTATTACTCGCATAATGAATTGCCAATACGCACACACAGCCATGCCCTCAGCGAGATTCGAACCCGTGAACCTTACACTGGAAACCAAATATATTAAAATCCTATACCGGGGAAATGCATTATTATAGTAAAATGTGAATTATTGAGATCAATTTATTTCACACACTTCTTAATTTATCATTAATTAATTGAAAAAAACCGTGCAAACACTGCGCGGGTACAGCTAGTAAGGATAAGTTGCTGACTAGGTTTGATGCCCACCACTAGAATTCAACACTTTCACCAATCACCACCGCCCCTCTCCATAGGCACCCTACCAGGTGGGGTGGAACGATTCTCGATTTTGGGTTAAAAGAATCGATCCACATAAAAATCGTAGAACAAAAGATTGATCCAAAAAATCGAATCGGCCTTGTAAAAAGATCGATCCTGTAAAAGATCGATCTTAGATCGCCCATCCCTATTAAAAATAAGACCAGTGCAATGTAACGTACCGCGTATTTAAAATTGATAACACTGATCAGATGAACTTTATTTTGTCGATGTTTAGGAATGGAGAGTCTGTTCACCGTGTATTATATGCAGACTGGTGTCGCTAATGGAGATATTCTGGAAAGTGAAACTCCTCGTTTTGAAAATAGTCAAACCGATCAAATAAAAGTTTTATCAAAACATATAGAGATAAATTGACATATTAAAAACATAAGAAAGGACGCGTACTCCACTGACTGAGCTGCTATCAATGATATTCTGCCGTTGGGGTTAGGAAAGGTGCCAGAAAAAACTTCCATAGAATGAAAGTTTTGGAATTTGGGAATTTTCTCGTTTTTTGTGAGGAACGCCTATTTAAAATAGAAAAATATTTGGATAAATCAAGACATCTTAGGAATTCCCCTTTTCGATGATTCACCAACTATAAATAGAACAATTTAAAATTAGTAATTAATTAATTTAGAATGGCTTATTTTTTAGCTATTTATATGCTTGTAATGAAGGGATGAGAAATTTTTTTAAAAACAACGAAGCACAGAATAAGAAACACAGCCCAATTTCTTTACTGTATAAAATCTTTAAAACTATCCGAGAAAGTTTATTTTAAAATCTTCGGGAAATTTGCCTAAGAAGCAATAACAAAGACGGTAAGCCATTATGAATAGCAACTGTTATTTTTCAGCACGCGCAGCATTCTTTAAGCAAAGGAAGGAAATTCAAACGGTTTACAGGAAGCACACAAGAAGAATCTTTTCAACGAAAGAGAAAAACGTCACAAGAATCACCTCTCCGGTCTAAAAATAAAAGAGGAACACTCCTCCAAAGGTAATTTCAGCGCAATTAATCATCAAAGCAAACAAAGGGACAAAGCTGCGCTTTATTTTTTTTCGCCAGCTCAGCGATTTAATGTTTTCCTTCCCCTCGCATGCCGCCGTGTTCCGTCTACTGCCGAGTCCTAAAGGGGAGAAAGCCTCCTTTATTCATGCATGCTTTGCCTCAAGTCCAAACTCCAGCACCCACGTGCGACGTATCGTAACAGGACCTCCCCCGTTTCACAGTTCCATTTTGGCGTGTTTATTTTTCATTTTGCCGGCGTCCATAGAGACAGATTGGGGAGAGGGAGGAAGGAAGACAGAAAGGGAGACAGAGACAGGAAGGACGAGGGTTGAAGTGAAACGGAAAGAGAGACGCAGAGAGCTATTTGCCCAAACGCGATTAGAGTTCCCTTCGACAACCACCTTCCTCAGTATTTCTGTTGGTTTCGTTTTACTGTGTCAACAGCGATGCATCCTTTCATTCGAATAATTGCACGGTCCACTACGTAAGAGTCGTCTATGTGACCTATACCATTCTCTCCAAAATCATTATTCCTATTCTCTCACATTTCACTTATTAGCATCAAAAGAGAACACATTCAGCCAGGCGTGAAGAACGCACTAGCTTTCCAACTTCAACATTTTTTTCCTGTACCTAAGGAAATGAAGCGAGCAGTTGAGGAACGTAAGAAAAAAGTGTGCAGCATTCTCTATGCTAAGTTCTTAAAAATTTCTAAGGATATCGTAATTATACAGAGCCAAACCTAATTCCCCGTAAAAAAAAGATGTTGTGTATCTGGAGATACGTTTTTTTTACAGCAATGCACTGTACGAATACTATCATAATGACCTTTTTGCGTAGCTTAAGAGGTAGTCAGCATAATAACAACGAAGGGATGTAGTTTAAATAAGCGTTTCCAATCAGGGGTGCCGCGGCATGTTGTGGTGCCGATAATATCTTATTGTTAGTAAATTGAATAAATCGACTATTTGGAAATATTGATAGGTAATTAGGATGATAATCACACTAACAAATTAACAGTCCTGATCTATTGGTTGTATGAGATCGCTGCAGTTTGGTGGTAAAGATACAGCACCAAAAGTTTAGCATTGATGCGCGCAAAGCAGTTATCAAAAATCAAAAGTATCATGCACTCATCCGGTAGGACTACAAATTTAAATGGTCAGGGAATTCTAACACAAAATTGTTCTCAAACTAATCAATGATTATTTACATAGTTATCAGGGCCCTCTTTTGGACAGGAAGTATTCGAAGTCCCTCAAAAGCCTAAGGACGAATCTTCTTGCCAATGACGAGTAACTTGTATTTATGAGTTCCAACTGCATTCGCGCATGTGAACATCTTCCCCCTCACGCAGATGTAGTCTTGCCCTCAGCTGCTAGCGTGCTTCGTGGAACATCGCGCAGAAAAGATGTCTCATCGGCATACTTGGTGACGTGTAAAGTTTTCATCAGCAACTAATTTCGTAAACTCCTCAATATATTTCTAGGCAACTTCGTGATCGGCAGAAGCCTTTTCACCACATACCTTTATCTGCCGAATATCTTGTCTTCTCCTGAATTTCGTTAGTCAGCCAGTAGAATAACCACTAAATTTTGCAATCTTCATGCCGTTGTGGAAAATTTATGCGAAATCAAGTGAATTTGTTTGCATGACAACTCCAATATTAACCCAACTTTTTCTACCTACCACACACACACACACACACAGAGGATATAAATGTACGCACACGACTCTTTATTCTCTTCTCTTTAATACTAGGTATGTGCCGCAATATATTCCGTTATTCTCTCCATCTTTCCCGATTTCCAATCTCGATCGCAGTTTTTTGTCGTCTCCACCGCTCCGGTTCCATCATTTATCACAGGATCATCTCCCGCATCTCTCACTTTTGCCTCTAAGGCCTCACATCCCTCGATTCGCTCTCTTGTCACGTACCACTGCCATCCCTCGCGATATCCTTCCCCTTCTTCCATTTTGACTACTTTCTCTCTCTCTCTTCCGCCCGGTTTCCATGAACTTACCATTCTTCTCCGCCTATTTTCTTCGTTCCTCTCATATTCCGACCAATATTTATTTGTGTCTCTCCCGCCCTTTATATCCTATCCTTTTTTCTCTCCACGAATCACGTTCGCAATATAAACTTTCCTCAGCAGGAATCTATATATGCATGTATTCTGGACGTTTGGCCCTAAACACACATGCGTCTTAGATCAAATTTAAGGAAAATAAAGCGCCCAGCCGGAAAACGCAATATCATTCATTTCTCTGTATATTTAATAGGAAAATTATATAAAGCAGATGGATGTTGGCAAAGGAATGTAACGTCACAATTTGCATTAGTTGTAAATATCTTCTCTCAAGGAATACGGTTAATACCGATATATTCCGTTATTTATATATCTTATAATATCCATATTTTCCTTATCGAAAACTATTGTGTAGTTTATCTTTTCATTTTTTACTTTCTCATATACGAAGTATACCTACTGAGGAAGTATTGTTATCGCGAAAAAATTTGACCCGAAGATTTTTACGGAAATATACGTTTTAGGTGTCGCTGAATCCGAAAAAGTGGTTTTCGCAATGCCGTCTGTCTGTCTGTTACTGGCTCTAGAGCCTAAACGGTACAGCAAAAATGAATGAAATCTCGTACTTAGGCATTTTATCATACTGAGCAGAGTATATAAAGAAATGGTTGACATTGCTCAGTAATTAAGGGAAGTTTATTCTACGCATTTTTAACAACAATTTGATTTTCTCAAAAACGGCTTTAACGATTATGATCAAATTTCGTACAGTTACTTGAGTTTACGTCTTCAATAATACTACATACCTAGTTCATATTTCTCAAAAAATGAATATAAAGCTAGTTTATTCTAGTCAACTTTAACAATAATTTGATTTTCTCAAAAACGGCTAGAACAATTTTGATAAAATTCCGTACCGTTACTTGAGTATACGTCTGCAATAATACTACGTACATATTTCTTTTTTCTCAATGAATGAATATAAGGATAGTTTATTCTTGGGCAACTTTAACAAAAATTGGATTTTCTAAAAACCGGCTCATAGGATTTTCATTTTCTAAAGATAACTAAACAACGCATTGGTATATGAGAAAGTTTGTACAATGTATGTTGTACCGATTTTTGTTTCGTGTCTTCCTTCTCTCCTTATATTACTGTTTCATGTGCCATTCGTATATTCAATTTTTCCCCTTCACTGAGTTGTAAATGTAATAATCCTACGCTCTTTTATATTACTTATTTATCTTTCGATTAATTCCACTTTTCCCTTGATCTTTATCCCTTATTACGTGTGAATACGTTCGTCCTTTAATTGGAGTACTGCGTTCAATTATTTCTTTCTGTCGTTTTAATATTTGCGTATATAATCGTAATTAAACTAACTTGTTCACTAGAGAATCGTCGAGCTCCTTTTATGGAAATTTATGAGTAATCACTTCATAAAAATAAGTACATCCCTAAGGAATCTCTATTAGCCACAACAAGGTTATAAAAACCTGTTACGGCTAATTGGAGATATCAAAACAGTTAATTTTCAAGTGCTAATTCTTGAATTTGAAACGTGTAGATATGCATATCATTAACGTCTACTCACATTAGCGTGTTTGGTAGATTTTTCATAGAATCCATTATGTACTAGCGTTTTCCTGTCGTGGTTTAACATCCTTATTTGTAGCAAACGGGTAATCCTAATTTTTTCTTGCCAAAAACATTCTCCTCCGTCTGCATTATACCTTTCTATTTCTAACGTTTCTTTATTCTTATTTAACTTTATTGCGCAGACCGCAAGGGATTAGAAGGAAGAACGGATTTTCTCGTTTCAATCTCGCTCTAATAAAGACGAAAATCTATCTTTTCCGTCTTTCCTTTCTCCTCGCCTCCTCCGCTTCCTTTTTTTTCCCGCCGCTTTAACGCGATTTCTTCCTCCTGTCTTACCCGAAATTATCTCTCGCCGACTTTATTCCAACCTTTTCCTCCCGCCATTTACGCCCTACCCGTTTTTCTTCCACTCTTCTCCCATTCTCATCCCGTTTTCCTTCCATTTTCACCACCTGCCCTTTATTCCGCTCCACCCTTTTCTAACGACACTTCTCCCCCCCCACGAAAATTTCTACCCTCTCTCCCCCTTCGTACCACATCATCCTTTTCCACCTACTTCCCATCGCTTTTCCCTCTCTCCTTTCACTTTAGCCTTCGCTTCCTATCTCATTCTCGCTTTTTTCAAATCGAATTCTGTCTTCGTAATCCTTTTTTCCTTCGTCGTCTTGGACAATAGAATTCCCAAGCCCTTATTATATACATATATATATATGTACGCACCCTCTCCCCTGCTAGCCCCTTTTCTCTTGTTCGCCGAATTTAGATATTTATCACTCTTTCCTCTCATCCCTTTGGATTTTCCGGTCACATTCACGAAATACATCACTGGTTTTTTTTCTTCTTTTTCTGCTCTTTGGCGTCACTGCGTTGTTCCTTCGTCCTCCATCTCTCTCTCTCGAATTTCACTTTAAAAAGCGTCGCCGTCTCCGAGTACGACTTCTCACTCTCTCGTTCGCAGACGACACGCCCGTCTGTCTGTCTCCCCCTTCTTCTTCGCGGGGCATTTCACTGCGGCATTGTTCTAATTTTCGCTCGTTTTGTTTAACGCCGTTTGTGAATTGGCGTCTCCTGTCACTGACTTTGTTTACTACGATTATCTCCAATCATTCTCGTTTCGCGTTCGCTGGCTCGAATCCACTTCAACCGCGTCTTTGTCTCGTGGATTTTGTTTCCGTAAAACAATTTTTCTTGATGTTTATAAACCTATTTTCTTCTTCTTCTTCTAGTTTTCTGTCTAACGGAATCATTGTCATTAATCTCTATATATTTTCCTAGCCCGAATTACCTCGTCCTTTCCACTACAGTTGCGTCCGCCTGATATTCACTCCTTTAATATCCCTTACCTCTCATCCTTCCTCATTCGCCAAAGCTCCTCTTTTAACCCTAACCATTTGTCACGTTTAGAAATATCTCTCGCTGTACTCTTATTGTTCCTTTCTCAATTTCGTACCCTTTTGCGATTATCTCTCCCTCTCTCTCTCTGTCTCTCTTCCTCCTCCTCTCTCCCTCCCTCTCTCTTTCTCTCTCTCTCACCCTCTCTCTCTCCCCCCCTCTCTCTTAAGTATTATCATACTCGGTCATCTCCCTGTTGCACTCTTCCATTTTTACTCTGCCTTATTCACCTCACTTCCCTTTATCTATTACTCCATGCCTCTGTTTGTTCCCTTTACCTATCCATACCCCACACTCTTTCCTCTCCCTTCATATTCCGATTATTCCTCTTTCGACCTTTCTCCATTCTCCTCTTGTCCTCTCTATCCTTCCTAGTATGTACAACTCCCGCCATTCTCTCTGTTTTCCTCCTCCCGTAAAAGGGGTGTGAGGAGTGAGAGCACGGGTCGATAATACCACGTGACCTGACCGGTTGGGCGCTGGCCAGCACGGAGGGAGACGGAGAGAGGCAGCATGCCTACTACACATCTCCACCTCTCTCTCTCTCTCTCTTTCGCTCCCTCCGGCGATGATTCGGGAATCGCGCGGAAGGGAGAGGTGGGAGAGGGATGCGGGGAACGAGATGCAAGGAGCGAGCGATGAGTCCCCGGAGGGAAACGAGGCGGGAATGGCGTGATGTTGGGAAGAGGCAGAGATTAGAGGGATAAGATTCTCGGTACGATAGAAAAAAAATGAGGAAAATATTCAGTTTGCGCGTGTGTGTGTACGGATGTGCATGCGGACGCCTGTCTGGATATACGGAGAGAGAGAGAGATAGAGAGAAATAAATAAAAGGAGGCGAGATTGGAGCGCGCAGGATGAATGGAGAGAAAGATGGAACGAAAATGAAAGGGAGCGAGAGAAAAGGGGGAAAGAGAAATGGACGCGGAGGAAGTAGGGAAGAGTTTTTTTAAAAAAAAGCCATTTCCATTTTTTCGGCGAAATGAGAATCGAATCACGGTCGGGCGTTAGCGGAAAGAAGGGTCATTTGCTCGCTTTCCGCCGCCCCTGAGCGACGACGGCCAGGATTGTAACGGAGATGACCGGAAGGGGAACAGGAGAAGGGACACCGCAGGGGGTGGGATTCAAACGTTTGGGATTTTTCCGATGCGCAATTGAGAGTGTGTTGTTTTCCGACGGAGCTGCTGATGCTCTCGCTTGTGTTAATCTTCGTATCTTTTTTTTTCGCAAAAATCTCTCCACGTTTCGAACCCCATCGCCATATCGATAAATTAACCGGGATGGCAACGGTTGGATCCTTTGCGCAATTTAATTGTTTTTTTAAAAAGAAATTCTGGGACTTGGGGTTAGATGCTACATCCAGAATAATGTTTATCCCATAAAGATTCGATGAAAAGTTTATATATGTTGACCAGGATGGTACGCCAAACGTATCATCATTATCAAGCATGATCATAATTAATGGGAGGCCGAAATAGAAAAACATAAGAACATACGATTGAAAGACTTATTATGGTCTGCTATAATAATTTTAACGTGTTGCATTAAATAAACTGGTAAATAAATAATAAACGCGTCATTTTAGGAAGTATTACAAATTAACGTTTTTATGATTTTTATATACTTATAATAAAAGCAAAGAAGGAAAATGGAAATCTGAAAAGTTTACCTAAAAGTACGTTATCTTTTGAAAGGCTTTATCGATCAACCTTAAAAATAATTTTCCTCTTTAAAAATCGTTTTCTTTTACAAAACCTAAACGTCAAACTTTTTATCTCAAAGGAGAAAATTTTAAGATTTCAAAATTTCCGTTACGAGAGCAAAGATCAATTTCTAAGTTCCGATCCTGTAGAATTAAAAAAAATGGATTCCGATGAAGAAAAATAACCTTTTTCTGCGTCGTAGTTAATATTCTTCGAGCCACCAAAAAAGGATGAACTCTCCCCCTGTAAAGCTTGGAAGCGTGCGAGACTTAAAGAGACGACGAGTCTGGCTTTCGCCATGGGGATGTTCGGCATCAATCATCAATATTTTTTTGCACATGGGAAAGAGAGAGAGAAAGAAACGTGTTACGATTCTCTGTCAGTCTGCAGAGGGACCCAACCGAAGGAAAGGCGTTTGCCAAACTTGAAAAACGCGCACGAATTCGCAACATTCGTTCGGTTCTTCTCTCAGAAAGGATGGGCAAATGAAAAATCGTACCACTCTAACGGGAAGATGGAAAGAAAGAGAGAGAGAGAGAGAGAGAGAAATGGACGGAGATTTTTCTGGAAATGCACAACGCAGCGAACGTGCTGCGGCTTCCGTTATTCGCTTGTCAAAACGCGTCCAGACGACGGGATAAAAAACAAAGATAATAAAAAATCAGAGAGAGAAAGCTCCTCTTTTCGGCGTTTGGCTCTCGCGAAAGCGTTATTGTGCGTCTGGCTGCATAACTCTCCAGGCGTCGGCGCGGAGGAAATGAAGGCGAATGAGCGTTAACGCACACACACATACACACACAGGATACGCATTATGCGACGAAAATCGACGGCGAAGCGAGTAAATACGGCTGAGATGAAAAGAAAAGGGGTATTAACTTTTTTTTACACAGCAACGCTCCAAAAATGGACCCAAATCTTAAGAGCGTTCTAGGGTTGCCACTAAATGTTCCGTGCTCTATCACTTTCGATCTATTACGCTTGTTCATTTATGGTAGAACTCAAATTTTTGACGTTGTTCCCTCGAAAAAGAGCCCTGGTTATTCATATTTAACGTTTTTATTCTCTTAACAAATATATGATCGTGCATGTAGGCGTAGAGGTAAAGTAATTCACACGTACATGCACAATAAAATTGTTTAATGAAATTTTTCCGTATTATCCTATAGATCAGTGGTTCTCAACCGGTGTGACATGACACAATGATGCGTCACCGAAAATTTTAATTACGGCTTGCAAAAAAGTATATGAAATTTTGTGAAGCAGAGTTTTTGTTTTCCTCTTACTCATTTTTAACAAAAATGAAAGAAATTTTTAGGTTTGAACTCTTCATTATGACACATTACTCCTTTTTTTAGTTGGGAAGCGCGTGTTGCGCATATGAAACAAGTTTGATAACAGCTCCTATATATTGGTTCGTCAAACTATGGTCCTTGAGATGCAATGCAGCCTTCTAAGAGCATTTATCTCCTCCGCGAAGCTATGACGAAAAGGTGATTCGTTAAGTTTAACACAGCTAGACTATATTTTTGCTCACATGATATCACTGAATCTCTATGGCAGGGATGGCAAATGATTTGTGTCTGGTGCCATGAAAGTAATGTGAATTATCAGAATATATTTCGCGTGCCACCAATTTATTCTTCTCTAAAAAACTTCATATTTTATTCAGAAACTACAGACTTACGCGTGCCAAGTAAAATCGCACGCGTGCCACATATTTGCCATCCCTGCTCTCTATGGTATCATCCGATGCCCTGGCGTTCGCAACTTTAAATGCCGTCCGCCTTTTAGTAAATGTTCGCGACTCATACTTTACTACCTAATAAATTAAATAATTCATGAGAATACATTTTTATTAGTAGCTAAGTTTCAATGTTCTTGCTTAAAAATAACTTGAAAAATAACACATTAATGGATTAATACCATTACATTTCATACAAATTCATTCCTGATATTGACTATTTCTAAAACCCCTTAGTTCAAATTTTGAGGAATTTAACTGTTTATTACTGAACGAAAAAAATGTCAGTGACGGACAAACGGTGGAGCTATATCGGGGTCTGACTGTATTAAGACCTAAAATTTGGATCGAGTAAACAGAAAAAAAATTAATTTAAAAACAAAATCTTGCTTCACTAAGAGCTATACCATTTAATAACCCTTTTAAAGGTTTCCTTATAGACTACAAAAACTTTAGCTGCTGCTTCAATTTGCAATTCTTCACGTTTCACGACTAATAACGTTTATTAAATTCGATTTTAAACGTAATAATATGGCAGCGATAGTTACAAAACCTGTGGCAAGTGCCGATGACGTAATATTACGTCGGTAGTCGCTAGAGTGTCATTTGGGCTGAACGTAATATTCCGTTAGAAATCGCAAAGGGATCAAAGAAGATGAAGAACAATAGGTTATAATCCATATGTCTTAAGAATAAGAAGTATTTGAAAAAAACGTCAAGAGTTTCACATGGAACGTGAGAAAATTAAAAGAAAGATATAACCTTTTATGCGAGTCAAGGGTGAGTAGGAGAGGAATCTCCAATAGAGAACAGGAACCCACCCTCCTTTTTTTGCTCCGTTGAACTTTTCGGAACTAAAAATATATACGAAGGATCCCTCACAAAATTATTGACCCCTTTCAGTTCCTGGGACAGATTGAAGATGGTGGTGCGGGCGGCGGCTACGGTGGAGAGGAAAGGGATCCAAAATCCCCCATGACCGACGACTTATTGCTCATTGAGGTGGAATCTAATTACGGGGAGCACTTCCCCAACCTTGGCCCGAGGTTGTGCCTTCATAATTAAAAAATAAAAAAGAATGGAAAGGAAAATGTGAAATTTTGCCTCCATTTCTCCCGGGAGGCTGCAGGAAACGGTGGGAAATGTTGGCGGCGAGTAAAATAGAGAAAAAAACGGATCGCATTTCCTAGGTTAACTCTTTCAAATTTTCCCTTCCTTTCTTTCTTGGATAAAACGATGAGTGGGTATAAGACAATTTTTATTCGATTAAAAAATGAACGAGAAATAAAAATTGAAACTTATCCTTAAGTGAAAATTCTTGTATAAATTCCAATATATTCTCAAACGCGGCTATGACTAAATAACGAGCTAAAAATAAAATGTGACAGGTGAATAACACTCCTAAATGTGAGAAGGAGTATTTTTTTAATTGAGAAATTATTTTCGAAAGACCAACTGAATACGCCTAATTTACTATCAGTAAATTATTAAAACTATATCGAGCCACAAAAAACTGAGTGGTTTTGTTGAATTATTTAAATGATAAAAACATTTTTAATCTCTACGAGAATATTTAAATGCAACGCGAGATGTTATGGATTATTAAATATAAGAAACACACGGAAAACGAAGTTAGTAAAAATCATTATGTTTATACATATCTACCTCAGTGAGGATAAAGCATACGATTCACTTTAAGAAACAGTGCCGAACGCTTTGGCATACCCTCAGATATTATTTGTCCACGCAGTATAGGTTAACGCAGAATTAAATCATTAAGAACATTTATCTAAATACTCTATCATTTTTGAGCATTTAAATTTTACGAATATCGTCAGTACTTCCTTATAAAGTCTCGTAAATTACCATTCTCTGTATACCTTTTGCTTGGATAAAAAACCACTGCAACTTTCTGTGTTACCTGGGTATTTACTAAATTGTAGTACAGCGATTTAGATCCCGAGCTTCATTCCATAAAACTCTTCCGAAGCGTTAACGAGAGAAAAATTAGAGATGAAAAACAGCTGACGATCTAAAATTTTAACTCAAAGGATTGACAAAAAACAATAAAACGCATAAACAAAGAGATAGGAAATTGTTTCGGCTTACAAGATAAAAGCATGACGAGAGCATAAGAATTTTATCCAGCACAAAGAGAGAAAGTGAGGGTTTTTCATAAAAAAAAAATAACATCCACTTGAGTTCGTAATAAAAAAATGGTATAAAATCGTTTGAAAATTTTATTTCCCTTTGATATAACGCGAATAAAATATGTGAGCCTGAAACCGCCATAACGACATAATAATTAAGGGAAAACTGTTTTGGAAGAGATGAAAGAGTTCTGGTGGTGACCTCGGAACCTATCTCCGCAAATAAGAGTTTACAAAGGAAAAGTCAAATTACATATTTCAGCTTGAATTGAACCATTGCAGTTCGAGTTGGGTGCTAATTATATCAGCCGAAGCAATACTACCACATTTTCTGGAAAGCAGGAGAAACGTTTTACTTTGACTGGGAATAGAATCCGGGTATTCCCTCTAAAGGAAAAATTTTTCTCCTGCTTTCCAGAACATCGTCTAATCCAGTATATGCCTGTACGCATATAGTTTAACATTTGTGTTTGAAAGAATATGAAAAAGGAGTGCTTTGCATTTTTTACGGATAATATAAAGCTGAAGACGCAAATACTTTGGCAGGGAGTTATTTTGCTTACCTTACCCGCAAGAATATCATAAAACTCGTACGCATAAAAAAATTCATCTATCACAAGAAAATGAGCTTCATTACAGCATCAGGCCTCCACAGATGTGCCCAAATATGGCTGAAACAAAACAGGAAATTTTCTCAAATGCGAATGACACACGTTAAAAATCTTCAGCCAGTTGAATCAATTAATTTTCGCAATTCCAATTTTTAAAAGTTAGAGCGATTAAAAGGCAATTGACGTTCTCTTCGAAAAGTTGTTTTTCTGGTGCTAGACGCATGCGTGGTAGCATGGAACAGATGCATATCGGTATGCGTACAGCTCACTTTTAAATAATCTCAAATTTGTTAATCGGAATTTATCTATTGATTTTTCTCTATAAGCTCATAAGGCAGACAATTTATTTACACTTTCATACTTTAACTTTTAATTTGGCAACTTCTTAGAAAATGAAACTAAAAATATGTAGGGATCCTAATTTTAAGATGTGGGAAGTCATTCGATGCTTGCATTTAGCTCCAATCTTAATGCTAGAAAAACGACTCTTCGTTAAATTTATCATCTGGTAAGACCTTATTAGCAAACGAATTGACCGTTGGAAATCTTCTTTTGCCGAGGGCGCGCCGTCAAGAATTGAGGGTGAAATGAAAGGGCTTAAAACGCACACGCCTAAAAGTGGTCCATTCGTCAACCAACAAGAGAGGGAGAGAAAATATGAGGGAAGAGGAAAGATAGACGTAAAATAGGTAAATATTTCTCGTTATAAGGTGCCAGTTTTTATGTAACCTGAAGCCACCATTTGCCTTCCTATGCTATTGTTGTCGATCGTAGGTTCTCCTAAGATACACAACCTACAGGATAGTTCAACTATAACTTCTCAGCACTATGAATGTATTTTTACATTCTAGCAACATCCAGAAATACGTGGATTGCAAGCACATGCATAAACATTAACTCAAATATATGTAAAAAATGACGGGGCATCAAATTCAACGCATTTAACTATTTTTTCTTAGTTGCCCTTAATGACAAAAGATTTTCACCTCAAAAAAGTAAAATTTTCGTGTTTAAAACAAACCCGTGGACCGATTACACGGATATTTGAAAACCTTCGGATGGAAATTTAATTTCATTCTTTTAGCCGTTCTTTAGTTCAATTCCCATACGATGATTCTAAGTAATTTTAAAATGCAAATTAAAAATAGGCCGCACTCATTTCCATGTTATTCAACTGGGTTAACAAAACACTCTGGAATCGAGTTTAGACCGTTACTGCACATGGTGATTACCAAATCCTCTCTAGGCGTCACATCGACGAAAGAATGGTCAAACTCTAATTAGCCGTTCATGAATTATCTCCGTTCGTGTTTCCAGCGCGACGAACGAATGAACTAACCAACCAATATAGTCTTTTATTACATTAAGATACGCTTAGACGTGTGTTAACAGCAAAGTTGTTAATGTACGTCGTAAGATGCAGCGAAAAAAACAAATAACATATACGTATTGAAAATTTGAAAATAGTTCAAATTCAGATTAGAGTTTTTATTTGAGGAATTTTTTTTGTCTATATTGGTAATATTCACTGTAAATCCGATTGTCAATTACTGAAGGTATTAAATTTTTAAACCTTATTTTAATATTTCGTTTGGATGTCCACAGAAAACAGTGTGGAAAATAATGTAAATAAAACCATAAATAATAACTGTACCTAAATTATAATAATATCATAATAACTATAAACTAATATTTATTTGAATTAACGCTGGAACCTGGTCAATAATTTAGACAGGTCCAACAGCATGAATATATCGCGTTTTCACAGCAACCAAAACTTGAGCTGATGGCATCATACATAGAAGATTAATTATCAAACTGAGCAATAAAAAGCAGAATAACTTCGACAAATATTTTCCTGTCCATATTTATGTACGTGCAAACCTGTGGCGAAATTGATACCCAAACTTAATAGCGAATATATACGTTCCAATAGACGACTATTCGGATTTATCGCTATAGACCGAATAATTTTTTTATTCCCAAGAATGAACGCGACAGGCGAAGGTGTCTTCTATCGCGTTTTCTAAATAGAACAGTCTAACTTTTCCAATTCTTTTTTCTTTGCGTGAAATCGACTCCATAGAAAGACATACAATCGAAAACCGACGTCACCGGACGACATCCTTTAGTATCCTTAATGGGGTAACTCCTCGCCTTATGTCTGATTGACGAGAGAGCGTCACGTTACCGATGTTTTTTTTAGCCCCGCGGTTCCCTTTTTGTTCTATTTTTTTTTTCTTAAAAGAAGATTTCCAGTCCGCAGAGAGATGGCCTTCGCCTCCTCTTGCGACCGCATACATACGTGTCAATGCACCCGCGAGTAGGCTTCAGAGCTTATGAAAGGAGACTCGCACGAATAAGGTATACGTGTACATGTATCCCTGGTTTTAGAGCTGCCTCATGGCGCGTTTCTGTTTAAAAGGGGTTTGCATGTTGGGGGAATTTTTTGCTCGGAAATTTATCCTTTTCTTAATGCACGGATTCCTCGTAACGCTGTTGGGATGATCTGAATCCGAGTAATACCCTGCAATCCACCGAAATTGATGTATGATAGGGGAAGAATATTACAGTTCTATCTTGTTATTCTCCTGTTCTGCTCTCTTATTGTTTCAGGAAAAGAAATCAAGAACAAGAAAGTACTTGTCTCAGATATAGTCATTACATGGCTATAAAACCAATGCGCGTTTCGACTACAAAGTGGCCGCCTGCAGTGGCAATTCACCGGAAATAGATCCTAAAATAACCATTGGAGATATCTGAGACAAGTGCTTTCTAAGTGCTTCTTCATGAATTTTAAGCTTATGGCTTAAAATTCATGAAGAGCTCGATAATTCTCTATTGAAATAGGAAAAGGATAATTTAACATAAACGTATAGATACATATATGCATGCACACTCAAATATACATAGGTACCTGCGCTTACGCAAAATTTCAGAAATGAATGAGGGATACATATATGGATACGTACACCAAGCAACTATACAAACTACAAATGTAGATCAGAGTGCAGAAGAAAATATGTCGAAACAATCGCTAGAACAGAGAAATACTGCAGATCCTTTTTCCAAGACGCGATAAGACAGTCCAACAAAGGAATTAGTTAGAGTTCACTTGGTGTTGCGACACCCCCTGCCAAACGCTTCTAGCGGCTTGCAGGGTATTGATGTAAATGTAAATTCGTTGAAGACGTACGCGGCATAGTCGTCTCCATCGTTGTTAGTGAACGTAATGTTAGATCAGAGTACAGGAGAAAATGTCGAAACAATCGCTAGAACAGAGAAATACTACAGATCCTTTTTCCCAGACGCGATAAGATAGTCCAACAGAGGAGTTAGTTAGAATTCACTTGGTGTTATACACCCCCTGCCAAACGCTTCTAGCGGCTTGCAGGGTACTGATGTAAATGTAAATGTAAAAACACGGAACATTTTATTCCCCTCTACATATTTTCCTTCCTTCCTCATTACCGCTGCATCTCTTTCCCTACTCCCCTTACTATCTCCGTCGAATTCTATCCTTCTTCTCTTTATCTCTCTTTATCTCTCTCTCTTCCTTGTCACTATAATGGCATCCCTTGCACAGAATCCTATAGACGGAAGGCCCTGAGGCAGGACCTGAAAATGAACTGTGAAAGCATAGGATGAATCTGATTTGTAGAAGGAGAGGCTGAATATGTGAGGGAGGGAGAGAGGTGTAGGAGAGAGGAGGAAGGTGTTTGAGTCGGAGAGAGGGAAGGTGACTGTGGTCGAGGTTCGTTCTTCTCAGCGATCGTCTGCTGTTTTATTTATTCTCGTCGGATAGGTGGAAAATGTCAAAAAGGCAATTGCGAATGCAAAGGATAGATATGATTTTTTGGTTTGTTGCTAAAAAAAAAAACTGATCACATCCACGGATAAGGGATTTAAGTGACTTCCTATTCATTCAATTTTTAACATTTTAGAAATAGTAAAACGGTGAATCAATTTTCGACTTTGATTAATTTTTTGCTCCCATAGAATCGTATTTTTGGATTCCCTTAGGTCAATTGCATATATTGCCGACCTTGGTTGGAAACTTAAAAAAAATCACAATGGCTTATGTCGAACGAATTTTCCGCTGCATATAGAATGTTTATAAAAATATTTCAACCCTTTAACTTTCCAAATCAAAACAGGTAAGTTTGTGAGAAGTTACGTATTATCTGCATTGTTACGTTGTTTAGGTTGAGCTAACTTCACGGTATAGCAGGAGTGTGTTATAAGGTATTTTTAAATAAGAACTATTTTTCTTGCTACACTTAACGTAAACATCTAAAAATAATCTACAGTTTAAACAAATCCATTGTCTCGAAAAGAGTTAAGGGATAATAAAACGGATTCGTCTCAATTACCGCGTATCGAATAGTTATTTCGCCTAGAAAATCCATCCCGTTCTCTTTTTCTCTTCACTAAGCAGACTTTCTGATTAGCGGTCGCACTGAATCATGACGTATTCGGCTAGAGTATCTAACGTATTAATCATTCACATTAAAAATACTCGTCCTAAATTACTAAGAAAACTTTATTGCGTAGTGTAGGAAACATTGCACAGGTATTTGCAACATCTAGCTAAATTTATTCCCTCGAAAAATGCTTACAATTAATAGTTTATTTTTCCGCGACACGAGAAACAACGAAAGCGCGCAGCCAGTTCTTGTCTATCTTCAGAATCATCACTTCAAACTAAAGACATTACATAAACAGAGAGTTAAATAAAACGCAATTCCTGACGCAAATAACAACACAAAAACTTCCATCGGACGCACCCATAGTAACTTCGATAAAAAGGACACTCAGTTGCACGGATAACTACTGCGCCGAGATGATTTTCTCAGTTCAAAACATCCTCCTGCATCCAAGTAACCGTCCGGCCCAATTCCCTTCAACGCAAATTCTCCTCTTGGGAGCGCGGGATATGGCGCCAGCAACATGCTCGCAGATCCCGTCCATGCAATACGACTGCAGAGCGTTAACTGCATGGCAGTCGCCGTCAGTGGTGCACTCCCGATCGTCGTTACCGTTCAATGACGTGAAGAAAAGGGATATAAACAAAATCACGAGAGCGTTGAGAGCCATAGCGACGATTTTGCGACGGAAGCAACTAACTTAGAAGGGACGATGCGATCGCAACCGACGCTCAACTGATATATCGCAATAAGTTTGCGCCACTTCTAACCCATATGCACGATATCTACTTTCGCCGATATAAGAGGCATCAAAGGCCAAATGATCTTTTGCTCCTTGAGTTCGGCTTCGCGTATATAACCTTTGGATGACTCCTTTACTGTTTCGATAAAGCGAGAATGTTTTCCAGCAAAAAAAACACGTAAAAAAACCTACAAATCGGATTTCATTTTTAAATGACAGACATAACTAGGATAAACTTTCATAGAAGGTAACTATTAAAATGTCACTTCCATAAAATAACTATTTATACTGCGGAGTAGTAAAAAGCAGTGCGAATAATGACAAGGTTTTATCAAATTTGTTGACCAACAGGAGTCATAAAGTTATCTTCAATTGCCTCATTAAAAATGAACGGCAGAGTTAAAAGCTCAGTTTTTTTTAATTGCTCACTCACATCATCTTCTAAAACAGATGTGCCACAAAAAGACCTTAAGTAAGACGTAGTTGAAATTTGCGTAGGATAGACTATATTCTTCTCATGATGAAGCATCAGCGAAAATCAGATGACAGGAAAATAAAACCTCCTGCTTCATTCCACCTTGACTAATTAACAACTGATACAAATAAACCATTACGCGTGACCACCTCCTCCTCCACTCCTCCTCACACATACCCTTCTCTATTCGAACAGGTGACTCCGTTTCCCACGAGATTTTGACCGCGGTGTCCAGGACGCGTCACTCAGCGTTTGTCAAGCGAAGCGAGCGAAACGTTCGGGTTGGGAAGATCTGCTCGAGTCGAATGGAGGGTGACCTCCAACGTCGGGCGAAAAAGTGTGACGGACTTCCACATGCATGTACGCACAAGCACACGCACATGCTGTCGACGGGACGGTCTCATATTTCATAACAGAGAGAGAGAGCGGTCATTTGTCGCGTAGAATGGGGACACTAAGTAAGAGGGAGATGGAGGCAGAGAATGAGGAGAGGGGGGAAAAGGGTTAAGACTGATGAAACAGGAACTTTTGTCGGACGATATTGTAATTAAAATTGTCTCATTATGCCAAAACTAAGAAAAGGACGAAAGAGAAAATTAAAGGAAAGAGAGAAAGAGGAAAGAAAGAACAGGCAGAAAGAGAGAGGAAGAGAGATTAAAGGGAAAGGGGATAAAGAAAAGGAAAGATGAAGAAGGATGATGAGAGAGAGAGTGAAGGAGGAAAGGAGGGAGTGAATCCGTAGGGAGAAGAAAAATGGTAGAAGAAAGAGTTATAAGAGGAGGAAAAATTGTTCCCGTTTGCCTCAGGGACACAGCCAACTTCGCTGCACAATTTCCCGGTTTTATTTTATTTTCTCGAGTTCGCGGTTGAACGCACCGCAGCACCAACGACGTCACGGACCGATGAATATAAAGTATATTTAGTGCAAGGTTGAAATTTGAAAGAGAGTATGATGCAGTTCTTACTTCACCATGAATTCATCACATGGCACCTCAAATATGGCACGTTCACCATGATGCCACTACCTCAGATTATCGTACGATTCTTCTCTTTTTATTTAGTAATCTCAGGATGCAAATTCGGCGTCATCTATAGTTTATTTTCAGCTGTAGCGTTTAGTTACTTCATGGGGATGACCTCGAATGCACCGAAATTACCTATATGATATGTATGTTTACTTAAGTGTAAATATCTGTGTCTGATCAGTAAAAGAGATATGGGGAGACCCATGTAAATGGAAAAATGACCACATGGCATTCTAAATATTTCATTTCAGCGTGAATTAAATTGTCCAAAACATACATATATACTCAGATGTATTCATACAATTCTATATACGCATAAACTGGAAATCTTCTGCCAGGTGTAATGAGTCGAAAATTACTTTCTAAATTTTAAAAAATAATTAAAGAAAATAATAAGTTTGGAGTTTTAAGCGACGGTTGATGACTTTTAAACAAAATTATTTTACGCTTGAAGTAAAGAAACAAATACATAAATCAGGCATGCCAAACTGGCCACCCTTACTGCGACTAGAATGCTAATTTTCTCTCAAACAAATACGTAATTCGAAATTTAATATAAATATGTACTGTATTTATGTGAAAAGGACAGAATTGTTTCTTAGCAACTGAGATACAATAGACCGCAGCTTTTAAATTATTGTTTTTAAAACATGCGACCAATCTTCTAGGTAAAGTCTATATTACATTAAACAACTGTAATCTTAATGAGGCCCTTCTGTAACATCCATTGCTTCAATGCGACCCTGATGCTTCTTCGAATTTGACAAGCCTGATGTAAATGATTAATTGGTGAAGATGACTTCTATGTCCATAATATTGTTGAGTAAATCGGCTAACTTATGCACTACAAAGTAGATTCCGCCAGTGGCTATTCGTTATTTGTATGTATTATAATCATACCACTGATGACGAATAACTTGCAGATAACATGCTCTGCTGTTAAATTATCTTTTCATTTCGCGTAAATATGTATTCTTCCTAATGGCAAGGTCAAGGATGTGAATTCAGACTTTCTCACACCCAATCGAGTTTTTTTTTATATTTATCTAAACGATAATTGCAATTCGACCTTCCAGCTTCCTACGAATCTCTTGTATGTATTGCTAAAACTTTATAAATTTGTGCACGAACTCGCGAAAGCAACTTGACCGTATTCAAACCAGGGCCTAAGGCTCATTAATTGCATAATGGGATGTGCAGAGTCAAAACAGATTTGGCAAAATTTGAAAATCAAATCGGCAGGCAAATTGCATTTAAAATTAACGTTCTGCGGTAGACCTGCCGGAAAAGCGGTCATCAATTTGAATCGAATGGCACGTATGGGCATGTGTCTGCACACATCTTGAGCCGTTCGGTATATCAGTCTGAAAAAATAACGTTTTATATAGAACGAAAAAGGTCGCATGCTAATAATCTTTATAAATAGCAACGTCAATAATCACTGTATTTTTTATACTATTCGGTTGCGCGAAACCTTTTCATGCAATAAAAACTGTAGATTTAAGAAAATAAATGGCGAACCGACACGCAAAGTCAAAATTATATTTGCTTTTGACTTACAGATATTTCTCACGGAGAGAGAGAACCAGAGAAATTTTATAGTTTTACATCGCAGCGGATAGCATTCTTTAAATTTTCTATTAAATCGGGCATAAAATCGAGAGTTGTGAATATTTAGTCGTTGTTCATGTATTATAACATTATAATCCTAAAATAATAATCACAATGTAAGCTTATTTAACAATATTAGTTAGCGTAGAGTATTTTGTATTTGTAACGAAGTAATAAGTGTTAGTGTAGTGCAAGGGTTTTTAACCGGTGGTACGCGTACCCCTAGGGGTACGTCAAGAGTTTTGAAGGGGTACGCGAAAGTGTTAAAGGTTATAATTTTTCTTCTTATTTGAAAAAGCTGGTTTTCTTAAAGAAATGTACGCCAAGAGAAACATAATTCTAAACCAACCAAAATTAAAAACTGTTCCTAAAATTCTGCATTCCAGCTTTTGATTTATTGAACTCTAATTTTTCTTTATCTTATCGAAAACAACAACAATATTTATATGTATTATCATACGTGCGTGTAATAACTACAATTTATAAAATACACAACTTTAATGGTCTCTTTGTGCCTTGCCTAAAACTCGGAAATCGTATGAACGGCACAGGGAATATCACACAATGGACTCAGAAATGGTCTACAACCGAATAAAATTTTACTGAGGATTGACGCAGAAAACCATCGCCAGTTGCTATAAGCTACCGCTCCAAATGCACAAAAACCTCCTTCTCTTCTGGGGAATATATGGGTAAAGTATTATTTTTTGGAGAGCGTAGAGAGGGAAAGGGGAGAGAGGGAAAGGGGAGAGAGGGAAAGGGGACAGAGGGAAAGGAGAGGGAGGGATTGTAAGAAGAGGAGGGTGGGCGAGTCGGCAGGGAGAGATTCAGGGAAAGTACGAGAGGCGGAAAATGGGCGACGCAAAATTATAAAAAAAAGAGAAAGGCGAATAGCGTTCGGGAACGAAATATTACGGGAGGGATCGAGTGGGGGCGACGAATGAAGGAAAGGAAAATTGGATTCTAGAGGAATAGCCTCTCTATATCGCTTACATTCTCTCCGTCCTCTCTTTCCTTTTTTCGATGCCTATATAGATGGACTCCTTGTAGAATAAAAGACACGACAGAATTTACCAAAATAAACTATTCATGGAGATGTTAAGAAAGGGAGAGCGAGGGACTGAGATGAGAGAGAAAGGTCAAAATTTCTAGAGAATGCCTTTCAATAACGAATATGATGAAGGTCCTTTGTTTTTCGATATTGCGTTTTAAACATATATTTCATTTAAGGCCTATCAAAAGAAATCCATATATTATTTCATCCAAGGTATTCGTGTAAATTAATGTTTTTTTCCGGTTACATGATGCTGTGTACGTGAGAATAACATTTGGCAAAGGTATTCACAAGAGACTTAAAAGAATCTACGGCTATTATTCAAGTCTTCGGCATTTATATAGTGAAAATATCCATATTCGGATAAAACGGGGCATATTTTTGCCTATCAGGTATTCAAAAGACAAATCTGTGAAATACTTAACGCAAAAATATCCAATGATGTAAACAATGCAACAATATAAAGCAATGATAAATTTACATAATACACTGATGTCAATGAACCAACTAAAACTAAATATGGCCATTAAATATGTGAATAGGTGGGCCATATTATTGCTTGACGTGAAATTACAACCCAAGATACTAATGATACCAAATTAAGATCGTTTAAAAGTTTTACTGAATTGATAAACTACGTAGCTCCAATAGCCATAAAACGGTTGGTGAAACCATAGATTGGATCCCAGCCATAAAGAGAGCTTGATAATTCTCTTTTCAAGTTTCGCCGAAGAACTCTTTAATCGCTGGATTTTTCAGAACGCAATCGGCTTTAGATTACTGACCATATTTCTCCCAACCGTGAGTCGATCTGCGGCGTTTTATCATCAATTTTTCCCATCCGGTTGTAAAACGTATCGGTATTATGACCGAGATTATCACCCAATTAACAGTGCTGCTAAAGCCGGGTTTTAAAGTACCGTCGTCCTCCCCTCCAATAAATCAAGGAGGAAGCATATTTCTCGCAAACTCTAGAGATAAAATCGTTTCTTGCGCCGCGTCTAAAGATAGCCTCGCACGTCGGCGTCTCCGCCTCCGAGGACGACTTTAAAAGCGCCTCGGCAAATTAAACCCATTCCGCATCCCTCCCTCCCTCCGACAGACCTTCACCACTGCCACTTAGTTACTTCTCTCCATTCCGACTCCCTCTCCCTCATTCTCTCTCCCTTCCTCACGCTCTCTCCCTTCCTCCTCCTCCCTCTCTCTCTCTCTCTCTCCCGCAGAGGTCTTCCTCCTTTACTCTCGATGCACATATCCTCTTCACCCGAGAGTGGGGTTAGTGAACTCGATGAGTGGGAGTATTTTGAAAATAAAAATGCAGAAACAAGCTCTTCGTCATCCTACGAGTCGCAGTAAAACGTACAAACACGTAGCAACAACGAAAACACAAGTGGAGGAGCAGATTCACGAAAGACACGCGCGCAAATAATGCGAGGATACACGCGAGGAAACGCACAAAAGCATAAACTATTACGCGGACAAAGGAAGGCAGATACTCTCAATTAACGCTTCCAGAGAAAAGGTTGAAGTTGTTTTGGGATAACTTCAAAAAGGAGAAAATATTACGGAAATGTCCTTTTCAACTTGTAGTTGTTCAAATATACACACATACATGCATTTACTCATATGCAGACTCATGGTATGACGCATTTATAGATATCTCTCCAAACTGTCGCCATTTAGATTAATTCGACTCTTCCACTTGTTTTGTATCCAGCTTAAAAAGGGTGGCTAGATTCAGACAATTAAAGTCCACGCAACTATCTAATGGAAATAAAACCTAATTTCCTCTTTTTATAAGTTTTTCATGCCGAACTTTAACACTTTAAATTTAGTCCAATGGATTTGTCATCAAAATTTCATAATCCTCCGCATTGTATATCATCATCAAAGATAATAAATTACGTGATACAAAAAAATAACAGAGAAACCAAGTTATGGACAACTACTGGAGGATATTTATCTGCATAAATAATTTGGAAGCAAAGCAATATAAAATGAGCATATGAAATAAGGACTAAAATTAAGTAAACGAAAGACCACTTCAGAAGAAGGAATTCCTGATGAGTGCTCATGAAAAAGTTGGTGAAAAATTATGTGCGGAGTATCGCCTTATATGTAAAAAATCTTGGACGCCTAGGAAAAATGATATAATATACTTGGAAAGCTTCGAAATGGAGAAAAGCGCTAAAGATAAAATGAAGAGAAAGTGTCAAAAATGAGAGTGCAGAGAAATAGGGGTGAAGTGGTTGATAAAACATCTGTTAAGAAAAAGTATGGCGGACTGGATGGGATTATTCCTGAGGAGAGTCGCCATGATTAAATAAACAATTATAGTAAAATTGAAGGCGGCGGAGGAATAGTAAGGAAAATTTACCAGCTAATAGACGGAAGGGAAATGGAAAAGTTAAAAAAATCAAGGTAGCGGAGGATAGGCTTATGTGAGGAACTCGCAGTAAAATGTAATCAAGGACCTGTCTGCAGACAGATTACTGATGATGATGACCTATCATCGCAGCATTTCATAGAGAAAGTCTGAACCTGAACAAGATGAAACTCGTTTCCCACTAATATCAACTCTACTATAACATAATTAGATATCACTTTACTGGTTCCGCGATTAAATGCAGCGTGAACTGCGGTTTTTCTCTCCGTTTCCATTTTTATTATTCCTTATCTTTCCTACGTGCATGAAATGACAGAAAGCGCTTCAGCATAAAAACTCTCTTCGTTTAGTCTAAAATTTCATGGATTTTCAGCTCATTAGCTGTATTTCATATTTAGAAGTAGAGTTTCGTTTATATTCTAATAAGAATCTAAAAAGAATATAAATTCTCAAACTATTCAATTTAAAAATAAACAATAGTATATTTCCATTTCCCTTATTTTTTGCTCCTTTATACCCATTTCTTCGTCCCTCTTTACCCCCCTCCTGCTCCCTTCTTTCTATTCGTTTGCGTCTGCAAGCATCCTACAACCCACCCTTTTTTCATCCACTCACAACCACCCACCGCTTCCACCTTTTTCCAACAACAGTGTTTCCTCTTTCCTCCGCCTTTTCCCCCCCCCACGCACCACTTGGGCGCTGCCTCCCTACCTTACTCCCTATGCACCCATTCTTCCTCTGCCAGCTAGGTTCACCGCTTCCCACCGAGTTCAATTTCGCGCGAATAAAAAGATATAACCTTCTTTTTGGCCACCTTCCATTTTCTTCTAGCTGTCGAGTTTCCGGACGTTTTTTTTATTAATATCTCTCAAGCACTAAACCTTGCATGGCACGCATGTGCATAGGTAGTTTGAGCGGTCATCAGGTTTGTGTGTTTTCCCCCGCGGATTGAGACCATCGATTGGCGGAATAAAATCGCATCCCTTTCGGTAACCGGTCTGATGTCTTATTGTTAGAAAAGGTTGCGTAAGGAACAGGAAAATGGAACCAAGTTTACTTTCTCTCCCGCATTTTATTTCCTTACAGGAATGTCGTGGAGAAACTTTTAGTTCGGGTTTTACCAATCGAGAAAATTCGTCAGTAAACTGCAATGCGTGAGTTAAAGCGACTTAGCTCATGCCAACAGTTTCCATCACTATAATAATAAATAAGCCAACACCTTTCTTTCTCCAAGGAGAAAATTTTGTCCCGATCATAGTAACGAAGTTCTTTGTTATTTTTCAATTTGTACAACCCACAATAAATGGATAAAAAATAATAAAATTAAAAATCTTGAATTCTGTATCGATTAACCTCTTATTCTTCTGCTTTACGCTCCTAATTTATTATGTACTAGCTGCAGTACCCGGGTCAATTTGTCTAAGGATTGGGTAACTTTAAATCAAAATTATGGGGGAACGGGGAGGCATAGGTCCCCAAAATTTTGTATACACACTGTAGAAGGGTTAATGTACGATTTAAGTAAAAAATTGAAAAAATATGAAAATTTAAAAAAATTCCAAGAAAGTGGGGATTATAGGGGGGAGGTGGAGGAAACAAAGTTGCCTAAAATCTTTTCAAGGATGATATAAAATCATGTGCAAAGTTTGAAAGTTGTGGAACTTTTGGTTCTTAAGTTATAAGCGGACATACATACAAACACATTAAATTATATATTAACTAGCTGCAGTACCCGGCGTTGCCCGGGTCAATTTGTCTAAGGATTGGGTAACTTTAAATCAAAATTATGGGGGAACGGGGAGGCATAGGTCCCCAAAATTTTGTATACACACTGTAGAAGGGTTAATGTACGATTTAAGTAAAAAATTGAAAAAATATGAAAATTTAAAAAAATTCCAAGAAAGTGGGGATTATAGGGGGGAGGTGGAGGAAACAAAGTTGCCTAAAATCTTTTCAAGGATGATATAAAATCATGTGCAAAGTTTGAAAGTTGTGGAACTTTTGGTTCTTAAGTTATAAGCGGACATACATACAAACACATTAAATTATATATTAACTAGCTGCAGTACCCGGCGTTGCCCGGGTCAATTTGTCTAAGGATTGGGTAACTTTAAATCAAAATTATGGGGGAACGGGGAGGCATAGGTCCCCAAAATTTTGTATACACACTGTAGAAGGGTTAATGTACGATTTAAGTAAAAAATTGAAAAAATATGAAAATTTAAAAAAATTCCAAGAAAGTGGGGATTATAGGGGGGAGGTGGAGGAAACAAAGTTGCCTAAAATCTTTTCAAGGATGATATAAAATCATGTGCAAAGTTTGAAAGTTGTGGAACTTTTGGTTCTTAAGTTATAAGCGGACATACATACAAACACATTAAATTATATATTAACTAGCTGCAGTACCCGGCGTTGCCCGGGTCAATTTGTCTAAGGATTGGGTAACTTTAAATCAAAATTATGGGGGAACGGGGAGGCATAGGTCCCCAAAATTTTGTATACACACTGTAGAAGGGTTAATGTACGATTTAAGTAAAAAATTGAAAAAATATGAAAATAAAAAAAAAATTCCAAGAAAGTGGGGATTATAGGGGGGAGGTGGAGGAAACAAAGTTGCCTAACATCTTTTCAAGGATGATATAAAATCATGTGCAAAGTTTGAAAGTTGTGGTACTTTTGGTTCTTAAGTTATAAGCGGACATACATACAAACACATTAAATTATATATTAACTAGCTGCAGTACCCGGCGTTGCCCGGGTCTACTTGTCTAAGGATTGGGTAACTTTAAATCAAAATTATGGGGGAACGGGGAGATATAGGCCCCCAAAATTTTGTATACACATTGTAGAAGGGATAATGTAGAACTTAAACTTAAGTAAAAAAAATGAAAAAATATGAAAATTTAAAAAATATCCAAGACAAAATAAATTATATATTAAGAAGATATAAACATAAGCCACATCGGCAATCGACCAATACAATGACTTACAATTTTTTAAAGATATGAAAAACTTAGTGACACGAATATGCACTTAACGCCATTTTTATCTCATTATAATTGAAATATGCCGATCATTTTGTTTTCGGATTGGCAATGCGTTTTTAAAGGGTTAAATTGATAGCAAATTCCCTATTATTGGCATAAACCTCACTCTATTATCTTTATTTGCGCAAATAAATAGGTGGGAGTTACAAATTATGCCTATGTTTACCATCCATCTCATTATCTACCATCTCTCCCAATAAGTAAATACCAGAAGTGTGTTCCCGAAGAAAAAAAAGAGATTTTCGCCGTCTGGCGGAATCATTTGGCGATGACAGCGAAAACCACTTCCCTTATCGAAGAGTGGTTGGAAAAAAAACTGCGATACGGCGACAAAAACGCATCGCCAAACCGAACCGTAGTATGCGAACCTACTCCACACCAGACGAACCATTCCCTCTCTCTCTCTCTGCCTCTCAGTGTAAACGCACGTACGCATACGTGTCGACTCACCCCACCATCACCTTCCTCCCCCAGTCTCTCCTCCCACAATGCAAAGCGACCTCCCGACCAGAGCTCCGCCGTCGGATCGATGTCTACGTAATCTCTTCATTATGGGAGGGTTGGGTGGGTGCGTGCGAGGGTGGACCCTCAAACGGAGCGACGGAAAAGGGGGTGGTCGGAATAAAAAAAAAGGAGAGAAAACCTCCCCCGTGGTACAGCTATTCTCCCCCTTTTCCCAATCCAACTTCATTTCCATCCCTTACCCCCCCCCCCATTTTTTCCCTCCGCAGCCCAAACGCCCAGCATCCCTTCAGTTAGGGACCACTCGACAACCCTCCGTACGCTCCATTCTCTTCCATCAACACACGAGGGGAACGTACCCTATACTCTTCCCCCATTTGCCTCCCTCTTCCTCTTCCCCTCCTTTCTCTCTCCCTCTCTCTAACAGCAAAACCAGACCATTGCGCCACTGTTCGGAGAAGCGCATTACGGCAGTGCCCCCTCGTTCCGAGTCTCCCCATAGTAGTAGTTCTATCCCATCCTCCCTCCCTTTTCCCTTCCTCTCTAGTCCTAACCCACCCTTCCCCTCCCGCTCCATTAGGAAACGCAAAGTCAACCCGACTGTGGGGATAGCTCAGAAGGGGGAGAGTAACTCTTCATACTCTTCAGTCCCTAGCACCCTAACCCGCGTCCCATCGCCGGCATCGGAATAAATCCAAGGATTGGGAGAGAGAGAGAGAACCGATGAAAAGGAGAAGGTAGGGGAAATTCCCTCTTTTTTGAATGGAAAGAGTTAAGGGTGGCTGATTCGTGAGGGAAACTCATTTTGATAGCTGGATAAAATTTCTCATCTGTCCGCAGACTGCATCCCTCCCTCATTTCCTCTCTCTCTCTATCCCACATTTCCTCTCTCCCAATCTCCGTTCCTTCCTTCCATTCCTACCTCTCTCTCTCTCCATCCCACTCTCCATTTCCCTCTCTCTCTCTCACACACACACACATACACGCAATGGCTTTCAGGGTTGATGAATGTGTATGTCTCTCTCTCTCTCCTTCGAAAGAGACCGGAGTGCATTTACCGCGAAAGGAAGCATTTTTTTTTGATCCGCCTAAAACTATAATAACACCCGAAAATATTACCTCCATCTTCTCAGTCTCAGATCCACCCTTTCACTCTCTCTCTCTCTCTTTCTCTCATCTCATTGTCAGACCGCAACCTCAACGTTCTAGCAGCAAATTTCACCGGCGTCCAAATGTTATCCCAACCAAATTACAAAACAAATAAATGATATAACGAAATAAAACATCTGTAAACCATCCGTCCTTGCAGAATAGTGATAAATATATTATTGTTATTATTATTATTAGGCCACTTCCCAGTTAAAATGTGAAGTGCGAATATTGAAGAGAGAGTTCAATACCAGTATGGCTAAAGGACAGAGGTGGGAAAATTGATTACGCGTGATATTATATACGCTGAAGTCTAAGCAACTTTGTATGCATATAACTTTATATGTTGCTGAATAAAGAACAGAAGGTCTTTTTTTGCGTCATTCGGTTCAGTAATGAAGAAAACCATCCGTAGCACGTCCAATGGGAAAAGGAACAGAAAAAATGTATTTTTCCAAGGCTAAAGAACGGACGAATGCGAGTTGAAGATTAAAACGCATCGATTTAACAGAAACCGAAACCCTGGGTAATGGGATTAAATTCACGTTACAGATTGGCAGTGGATAGGATATTGACCACGCTTTTTAAGAATAATACCAGAATATACATCATGAGAAGGCAAATGCGCTGATGGAAACGATGGAATGTCTTTCTTATTGACTAGTTCGCCACAGCGACAGAAATAGAAAAAGTCCTGACCGGTTTCAACAGCAATGATTGTATTCAGCATCGGAAAAGCCAGATGAGGAATATACTAAAAAACCGTCATAGAACATATGAATTACACCCAAAGTGAAAAGTAGTTGGAGGAAAGAGCAAACGAAAATGCCAATATTAGAAAAGAAAAACAGCTTTACGAAAAGAATTGCTAGTGACAAAAGTAAGAAAAGTTATGTATATATTCCTGAAGTCATTTAATATGGTGCAGTAAATCGTTTAGAAATATTTTTTTACTAATTGCACATTCTGTATGGCTCACGACTTTTGGGGAGTAACTAAAAGCTACACTTTAGTTAAAATTTCAAAAAATAAAAATGTCCGATTCACAGAAGCATAACAACATTAAAAAAGAACATAAAAATTACGCTCCTTTATCTCAATGCTAGAGTGAGACCTACGTGGCTACCGTTGTGACAATGGTACTTCCATGATGTTTGCCTACAACGTTCCTGAATGCCGAGCCAAGCGGAAGGGATGGAGGAAAGCAATGAACCATAATACACCATCAGTTTCTCAACTCAACAGAGCTGCCGTTACGTAGTACGCAAATGTCTAATTAAACGGGGTATACGGCGGCTGGGATAGGTCCTCGTCATCACGGGAAGCTGCGAAAAGAGTGGCACTGGTCAATTAATGCGTTAGAAAAATGGAAGAGAGAGAGGAATAAGTACCGGATACAAAATATACCGATGAACAGGAAAGAAAGCGATCGCCTATGAATGAACATGACCTTGAAAGCTGCGGAAGAGCAGGCATGAATGGGCGCGACTCATGACGCGGCTTAATTAGCGAGAAGCGGTATCCAATCAGTGCCAGCATTAGCGAGACTACGGTAAATGGGACGAGAGAAGGCGCCCATTCCTTTTGAAACACGCTTTCGAAAAGGTTTACCTCCTTCATTAACATTGTGACAAAAATAAAAAAAAGCGAGGGGAGAATCGAAAATGGGCCAACGTAAGGATACTAAAAAAAAGTTCGTGCCAGCTGTAAAAGAACGCACTCTTCATCACGGCTCCTCATATATTATTGGTTGGTATATTTATTATTGGTAGTAAGTGAGATGAAAGGAGAGGTTTTAGGCGTTCATTACCAGCGAAGCGATAGTAGCGGAACGCCGTATGGGCACGTCTCACCTCTTGAACAGCTTTACGGTTTTTGATTAAATTAAGCGCGAGCGGTCCTTATTAAACTTTATCGCCGGATTGTGATTCTGAACGAATCAATCATCATTTCCACTTTACATAAGCACTTACGTAAACTTATACTCGTATCTCGTTAAATGGTATCCCTCAAGCTACAATAAAAATACCTTATTTTCAACTCCCTACCTCCTATTTGGTGTTAATTAAAGCATTTATTCGGATATAGGAGGACATTTGCCGCAAAAAGGTCCGCGAGGCCATATTATTACGACTTAAAGAGTTTCGGAGATAAAAATTCGATAACCGCCTAATCTTACGTCATTGTTTTGTACCTAAGTTTCATAAAGAATGCCGGTGAAACCTTTATGTATTCCATTTATGAAGTATATTTTTCCTACATGTTACTTAACTCTCGTGGCAACTGGTCCGAAACTTGTGGTAATGCTACAGAGAACTTGAAGCAAGTCGGTTGACACAATATGCTTACGAATACAGGGCTTCCTGGGGTGCATAAGATTAAGGATACAGTATAACAGGGTTTCCTTTAAAATTATTTTTTTAAATGTAATTCGCGATTTAATAATTAATTGTTCATTAAAAACCTTTGGTAGTGAAAGAGACTCCGCGGCTAAATAAACGCTCGTTTTAAACTTCCCTTGGGACAAATTTTCCCAATTAAGCATTAGAATGAATATTCGCAACGAATCCAGCCGGGTAATGAAAGAAACTACTCCGAAGCTGGCATGCATCGCACCGCTAAAACAAAGGAACCAGAGAGCAGACGACGAAAAACTTCGGATTTAAAAATTCCTCGGCTCGATTCGCGCCTCACCTCGTTAAAATTTTGTTCTTTTTAAAATTGAATACTGCGAAACAATAATTGCGTCCCTTTCCAAACGAACCTGTACGGCGCAAAGAGCGTTTGCAAGTTCTTTTTCTCCTCCGCTCGTTTATTTTAGAAGAGAAATAGCTTAATATGGGACAGTAATCGATAACAGAAATGTGAATTTAAAAAAAAATAGAACACAAAGCGCTGACGAAAACTGTACATATTTACAACGATACCCTAAAAGCGGGCAGGGTGCTTTTCATTCCCTTACTTTCTTGAATGCTTTTATTATTTTATTTTGAAAAATGTGCCAAAATTTGTGTTATTTTTTCGCTTGACAAAATAAAACAAGCAGACCAGTTTAAATTCAGCGGGAGAATAAATAAACTCTCAATGACTCAGCGGTGATATTTTCCAAGTTTATTTGTTTACCTTCGAGTTTATTGATTCGGTCGTGAAGGAGGATGAACACCGAGTTCATCCTTTCGTTATTTCTCATCCTCTTTCCTTCGTGAAGGGAAGTTTTTTTTTACGGTGCGGAAGATTATGGGAGGTTTTCAAATCGATTAGAGCGTAATGGAGTTTTGGCAAGATGCGTTCGGAGGACGGAGTCACGGAACCCGACCAATGTTCCCTGGTTAACATACCTATTTAATTATGGCGGAAGAGAAGGATAGTTACGGACACGATCAAGCATGAACTTGTTAACGACACAGCGAGTTTCCGAAACACGGATAAGTTGATAGACTCGGAACGGACGTGTTCACGATCTATCAAGAAATAATTTTTTTTACCAAGATTGAGGAGAAGTAAACGGTTTGAATTCTACTTGGAGTTGAGAAGTGTAATCTTTATCAAAGAAGGTGAGATGTAGGCAACCCACTTACTCTTTCACTCAAATTTCCATTAGTCTAACAGTTCGAGGATGACACTAAACTTCGACATTTGGTTACAAACACACAAGGTATAAATTGTATCAGATTGAATACTCTCTTTTGTGCATTAAATAATCTGGGAGATAATATATATAAATCTGCAATGGAACTGTGAAAATAAGCGTGAAAGACACACAATCTAGGTTCCTTGTTATAAGCTATAGAGTATTATCTGTTTTTGTGCAATTCTGAAGTCGAAATTATGTGCTTATTTTATATATGATGGTGATAATTAATAAAATTAAGTGCATAATTCCTTTAAATATTCTCTCTCTGCCACAGTGCGCCTCTGTTTGTACAGCTGTTTGAAGCAATGCCGCTTTCCAATCTCCAACTCCCTCGAGTTGGCTTATCGCATTCTCAGCTGTGCTGCTAATGCGGGACTGAAGTTGTTAACTGGACTTGGTTCAGTATTGTTTGCCTATCTAGGCCTATCAGTTTACTCGACCCTTGGCCGCTTGGCCCTGGGAAGTGTATCGGTCCTGTCAAGGCTAGCAATGGGAATTTTGTAGCGATCCCACCACCTTGCCTTGATTTCACCTAACTTCTGCACCTCTAGATGCTTTGAGGCTGCTGCTTTCTGGTAGAAGTCCCCCGCTTTCTTCGAGAGTAGTACTTACACTTTGCACCACCTTGCCTTGATTTCACCTAACTTCTGCACCTCTCGATGCTTTGAGGCTGCTGCTTTCTGGTAGAAGTCCCCCGCTTTCTTCGGGAGTAGGACTTACAGGGTTTCTAGAGCACCGTCTTCGTACATCCGGTTCGCACTCTCGTATCTCCTGCGACTAAGGATTAGACGGAGAGCATTGTTTTGCATAGTCTGCAGTCTGTAGAGGGTGGATTTACTGACTCCCGACCATACCGGAGACGCGTACGGTGTATTAATGGCTGTACGTAGCTCAAGTAGTCTCCTTTTGGGTCCACTGACGGCACTCGCGGGCGCAGGATCGGACGGAGTCTTGCCAGCGCCACGAGCGCCTTGCGGCGGACACTCTCCACTTGAGGTTTCCAGAGCAATTTCCGATCCAAGATTATTCCTAGGTAGGTAACCTCAGGGCTCCAGGAGATGACTGCTCCTTTCACTAACAGGTCAACTCCAGGCGGCGCTCCTCTTCCGGGGTGGAAGATGATGGCCTTTCCATTCCTTGGATTAACTGCAATCCGCCAGCGTTGATACCATGAGACCAGGTTGTCAACAGTGTCTTGCAAACTGTACACCGCTGAGTATTTCCTAAAGGACCGCGTCAGGAGCGCCGCGTCGTCAGCATACAAGGCCCAAACTCTCTTGGGTGGTCGTAGGTGTAGATGTTGAATAAGGCCGGCCCCAGGACAGATCCTTTTGGAACTCCGGCGTTGATGCGTCGCAGTACCGATACGACCTGGAGCCAGAAGACCCTGAATATCCGGCCTCAATGATCAGCACAAGCCAACCTGGAAACTGGAATCCTTGAACGCTTCTTTTGGATTGGTACGCAGCACCTCCTGTGTTGCTGCGATGGCATTTCCTTCATTAACAAAGCTAACTTCGAAATTGCACGAAAGCCGACAATACTTCACAGCCTATAACAGAGAAACTGGTAGTACAATTGTAAATGATTTCTTCTCTCTGTATAGGTAGAGGTTTTTACTTGATAACAATGTGCACGTGATATATCGTCGATCGCTTGTAGCGCACTCTGACGCAGTCCAGGAACTTTTTAACTGTACCACGTAAACGTCGTATTATATTTCTTGATATTTGATGTTCTTATGTGCATTCTATAAAAAATAGAGGTAGATCCATTTCATATCCTCCACCTCGCTGACATAACTAGGTACTCTGCTCCGAACATATTTTTTCCCGTTGTTTCTAGAGCCGATATTTTAGAAGATATCCCTTTTGACTCACACACTGTTTCACTATACAAATTAAATTCCATGCATCGATTCAAAGACGAACTATACCTTAAAAAATTTCTTTTACGCAGTCAAAACCAATCTTGTTTTCTGTTAACTCAGAATGCGGGCATCCCTCTTCCCGTTTGGCTTCCATCTTTCCCTTCGTCCTCTCCCAGTCATCCATTCCATCCATCCACTCATCCGTGATTTGAAAATCACTTCTCCAGAGAACACTCGGCTTACCTCTCCTTATTTTCTCCATCCCCCACCCCCCAATACACACACACGAGTCGGGAAACGCCTCCCTCTAAGCCTCTACAAACCAAACCCAGGAGGAGAACATCCCTCTATTCAACGGTTCGGTACGGCCAATTATTCTGCGACGCGAAATGTTTATTTTTTCCTTTTTTAAAGGGTCGTATAACTCACTGGAATTAAGACACGCATGAATCGGTCCTCCGTTCGTGCATCCTTCCTTTTCCCATCGCATTTTCTACGGTTCAAGAGAAATCCGCCCTTTTCTTCCTTTCTAGTTGTATTCTTCCCCCTCTGCGTTGACTTATACATTATAATCACGATGCAATTTCGCAGTTTATTTTTTTTAAGTATACGATTTCATAATTAAATTTATATTATACTGATGCTTCAACATGCACAATGAGCCAATACTTCCACTCTCTTAAGTGTTCGTTTAAATACCTTCGAGTATAATATTGATTAATACAGCCCCTATATATTTTAGCGTCCGGTCAAACGACTAAATATGCGCCCTTTCCCCCTTCAAGAAATTATTTTCTCTAGTTTATTTAGTTACTATTTCGATTTTTGCGCCCTTGCTTAGTTGCGCCCGGGGCAGATGTCCCGCCCTAGTTACGGCACCGGATTAATATATACTCCATTCAAAAGTCTTTTTGAAGGTACTTATTATAATTGCGTGATATTTTTGCCTCAATAATGGTCTGAAAAATTACAATATGACATATAAATAAATTATTATTTTTAAGAGGTTGTATAGATAACTTCTGAGCGAATTAAAATTTAATAATCAGGATGTGCATTTCAGGAATAATATATACAGATGGTAGCCGATAGTTGATTCTAGAAAGAAAATCGTTATTTTTTGCTCACACTTTAGTAGACGTGCATGTGAAATGATATAAATTTAATTAATATCAACTGCTAACGTAGTTCGAGCAATGCATTAAATTGGCACACCCGTAAATTTAATCAATTTAAATTCAAGTTTTCCCATTTCTCTAATGTTCTTTTCTTGGCGTAAATATTATCTAAGCTCGTATTTTGCATTCAAACATTTAAAAATATTTTATCAACTGCATGTTTTTTTTTCAGCGTGCACCCTTTCGTAAAATTTAAAATGAAACTCTCTCGAATATATGCTTAAAAGAAATCATCGCAGACGAAGTACTGCGAATCCTCTTAAACCCCTCCATTTAACTATCTTTTTATCCCTTTAAAATTTTAATTTCAACAGTTGGCAGCGCTCCGACTTTCTCTCGCCCTCTCCCATTTCCATCCTCTCATCCACCCCATTGTCTCTGAGCCACATTAAGAGGAAGGAAGAGAGAGACAGAGGAGAGAGAGAGAGAGAGTATAAGAGTGAGTATAAGAGAGAGAAAAGAGACAGACGTACCAACAGAACCGCCGCATTTCCTCTCATTCCTCCGAGAGCGGCCGTCTACTTCCACTCTAACCCGCCAATGCCAAACCACCCTCTCCCCGCCGCCACTTCTGCGGCCCACCCGCCGTGGAATCCATTTGCGGGGGACCTACTTCTCTTCCTCCCTCTTCTACACCACCACACCACCCCATCTCCCCTTCCCTTCTCCTCTTGCCCCTTACCACGCCACATTTTCCGCACAGGCACATCTTCCGCATAAATATTTTCCGTCCCCACCGGCCCCGCTCTCCCCCTTTTATTTCAGTCAGTGAGGGGGTTGGTTCCGAGCATTTATTTTAACGCACCCTTGCCTCGCTCTCTCTCTCTCTCTCTCTCTCGATCCATCTACGATATTTCCTTTTCCCCTCTGCACCCAGCGCAAAAGCGAAGCCGGTAAAAAAAAAGGGTTGGCCCGTACATGCGTGTTGAGGATATATTTCTCCGTCGCTTCTTTTTCCCTCGCTTTTTTGTATATATACATATACAAGCACTGCGACAATACTGCTTTCTCCTACTATGCTTCGGCCATAGCGAAGGATATATATCAAATTATTTTAAGTAAAATAAAATCGTTGTTGTGGCATGCTAGTGTGGATCAGTCTAAGAAGATAGATTGGAAACGGTGATTTAGAATAAGAAAAAAATCAGAGAGAGGATTTTAACGAGAGGAGAATAAAGAGATTTTCAGGATAAGACGCAGGACAATTTGATTGTAGAATTGTAGAACGAGGAAGGCGTCTAAAAATATGACAGAGAGAGAAAGGAGAATAGGGCGTCCAAAGAAGTGAGGGGGTAAGTGGGGGAGAAACGGGCGAAAACTGTAACGGACGGGAATTGGTTGGGAAAGAGAAATAGAGTGCATAGAATGGGAGGGAAGGAATGAAGGGGAAGAAGAGTCCCATTCTCTAGATATAGAGGAGAAAAACAACAAGGAAAACGGTGTATGGAGAGAAATCATATAGAGAGGGAGGGGAACTAGGATAGGACGGAGAAGCATGAAAAGGAATGGGATGGTGGAATATTTGGAGATGAATAGGGTATGGAGGAGACACAAATGCTGCGGAGGAGGAACGAAGAGGTAGCGGAAAGAAGGGAGTTTTAAAGGAGAAGTCGAGCAGTGAAGAGTAAGGATATCAGAGGAGCGGGAAGTGGGACAGAATGCCGCCAAATCATGAGAATATAAAATTCTCGCAAGGGGTCGAGATATTATTTTTTCGTCTTTCCTCTCTTTATCTCTCGCCCAAACACTTCCTATGAGCTTCCTCGGCTGCAGAGTTCTATATTCCTATGTTCCTTTCAAACAGTACCACAACAGAAAGAGGGCCTATTTCCATTCACAGCTCTCGTCTCCCTCTACTGCTTTCCATCTCTCGAAACCTATTTTTCTCCGATATTTTTCAGAGCGTTCAGTCAAGAGCGGCTATTTTGTTTGCCCTCCCTCGCTTGTGGTGGATGGCCACCAACACATATTTCACGCTGAATATTTGTTTCGCGCATACGCACCCATTTTAGGGTCATTTACCGGTGGCTTTCATTAAAATGAGAGACAAAAAAAATCGCATCGCTGTGTCACATCACTTAATTGGGACCGCCAATTTTCACGCTCATAAAAACACGGGGTGAAAATTGAATACGTCACATAATCAAGATTCGTATTAGCGGCAATAAAATTGAAAATTTCAGTCCTCAATCCCACGATATACGTTTCGCTATTTAGCAACGTTTTAAAATGAGCGTATACGAGTAATTTCGCTTTATCAGAACTGCCACTGGGTACAAAAATATAAATTCCAATTCCTGAGCAACCTGGAGAAAAACGCACCCGATTTCTTACGTCCGTTGCTCCAATGCGTTTCCTACCTCCTTCGGTATCTCTCTCTCTCTCTCTACTGCGGAATTCTGGCTCTGTTCTTTTTTGTCACTTTTTGGAAACGGTGTCGAGGAGGGGGTTATAAAGGATGGCCATTTATGATACGGCACGCTTTCGACGTTTCGGGAGAGAGAGTTAAATCCCCTTTCTCTCTCTCTCTATATATATATATATGTATGTATGTATATATGTATATATATATATATATATATCCATCTTTCCCTTTATCTATCTTTCACTTACCATTGCTCTCCCCTCCTCAGAAGTTGGATGGAAATTAAAATTCTCAACCTCATCGGAAGTACATTAAAATTAGCTATTACTCCCTTCTCTTTAAAAAAAACTCCATTTCTATCACCCCCTTCCATTTCAAATTCTCTCCCTCCTAATCCTCTTCGACTGTTTCTCATTTCTTCCACTAGGCTCCTTTTCTCTCTTTTTCTTTCACCCTTCTGTTTATCTCCGTCCCCTTTAGTCATATTTTTCTTTCTCTCGGTTCTATCTAGCTGTTCCATTACTTTCCTATTCTTGCAGCTAATATAAATGTTCTAAAGTAGCAAATGTCTGGAAAGACGAGATTGTAAAATAAAAACATTTCTATCGAAAAATTGTTTTCTGTTATTTTATAAAATGTGCAGAGAAAAACGATATATATATATATATATATATATATATATACATTCTCTCTCACTCGGTCAGCAGAAGAGCGAAGAGAGTAAAATATAACAGCATAGTGATTAAAACGAATATAACGAGGATGTGAGGTCATGTGTCTAATAACAGGGGAAGTGTGACGAGAGGGAATCCCCAATTGTTTCTCCAATTCCACATCCTCGAGTCTGGAAACAACGCAACCCTCCGTAATTCAGACGTAAAACAATCCTGTTTGGCGTGATACTCCGATTGCTGAAGTTATTATGAACTCTCGTCACGCGCGGAGCGTAAGTTCCCTTCGCCGAATCTGTCGCGTACAAAAAAAACGATGGCGTAAAACAAAAAACAATATCTGCGGATCGTTAAAAAAAAGTTCTTGCTGTGATGGGTTTTCTATTTTTTAAATTCGTTTATTTTTTATTTGAATAATTTCCATATAAATTGTACTGCGGAACAACATAACATCTAAAAACCAAGCGACGAAAAAAAACGCGCTTATATTTCCACATTTAAAACAATTTTAATTCGACCTATGTTTCGTTGCACTGAAAAATCGTCAGTTAAACAATGAGGCATACAACTAGGTCTATATACCCTCAGTTGGAAAGGGGAGGTTGGAGGATAGAAAGAGGTTTTGTAATTTGCGTCTAAAGGGGAGCAGAGAGAGGGAAAAGCAGTCAAGTTTAAGAATGCCGAGGGGCTGGGAATGGGAAAAAGGATGTCATTAATTTTTTACCTTTACCGTTTTCCCCCTCCCCTATCCTCCCCCTTTACAAGCAAATTACCAGGCCTCTCTCTCAATCTTCTCCAACCTCTCCCTCCCTATCTGATGGTATGTATACCTGTTGTACGTCTCATTTATTACCTGATGATGCTGCAGCGCAACGAAACCTAGTTCTTATTAAAATTAATTTATATATGAAATTATAACGGGCTTTTTTCTTCTTTCCTTTTTTCCGGAATGCATAAATTTCACAAAATTAAGCCGAATTCCATTAATTTCTTAAAACTAAGGTTTTTGGTTGTGGTGTAATATCACTTAGGGTATACACGGGAAGGAAAATGGTTAACTGCCTTACTGCTGACCGTTGTATTCATTAGTTGTATGCTATATTGATTTTCATATTAGGTACAAAGGTACATTTGCTGTTACGACATATATTGCGTATGAATATCTTTATTGACACTAATGTTAGTGAACAGATTAGTAAAATATTGACTCAATTGAGTAAAACTTTTTCATAATAATGTCCCGCAAATCTATAATTATAGCATGATAGCATAATCCGGACAAAACATAAACACTAAAAGAACATTGAGTAATAATAGCGACTTTGGTCTTCTTGCAATAATTTTCCTTAAAGGGAATAAACTCCGGTTTTAAAATGATAATTCTAAAAAAAATTATTCCCAGAAAATTCTTCATCCCATATCTTTCTATTAAATCTTATAGCGTCAATTTATCTATAACGATCGACAGCGCCATTTCCGCACATTTCCTTCATCTCAATCAACCAGGAAAATATCAGGTAAATAACTATTCACTGCTCGATATTAATTATTTTTGATGATTGGCAGCGATAACCTAACCAGAGTAAAACGATCGCCTCGCGTTTATATATCTATTCCCTTAAGGAGTTGATGTTAGCATCCGGAAGGAGGGCGTCGCCACGTCCGTTTCACTTTTTCTATCGCTTTTGCTACGTCATCCCCTACGTCATCAATCTGCCTCTCTCTCCTTTGGACGATTTCAAAAGGTTAAAAAAAGGTCTAATGAAAGGCTATTTAATCAATCGGTCGACATGTTGGGGGATAAGGGCAGAAAAGGGAGAATTTGGAGAGAAAATTTGGAGGAGGAAAGTGGAATGTGATCAATCATCCGATCTCGAGCAGAATGGGTGAAACGGACGAGGTTTTATAACAGGTAAGAGTTTTCAAAACACTATTTAGACACCCCTGTGGCGTAGTGACTTAATCAGTCACATGACTGTATAATGAAGAGAGAAAAGCCATACAACTAAGTTCGTGTTTTTCATGCTCCCATGTTATGATAAACTCTTCCTTTTAAAATATTTTCTACTCCTATGTTTAAACAACTCCAAATCCTCCTCGAAAATTAATGCAGGTGGGTGCGTGAATAAATTAAAACGACATCTTAATTAAAAATAAAAGGAAGCTTGCGTTATTCCATATTAGAGAAAATTTTAACCCCTCCATAAGTGAATATATACGTATATATTTTTGCGCTTGTGCGTGCAAATATATTCACGTATACACGCAACACCTTGCGGAATTCCTCTTTCCTACTGCATATTCAAATTTCTACTGCGGAGACGAGAGTAATCGCGACAAAATTTCGCACGCCCTTCTTTTATTTTTTTGTTTTGCGACTCGAATATGTTTTAAATTCATACCACGAGCGCGCTCGCAAGATCCCGGCCTGCCTTTCGGAATTTTGAAACATTTCTGTCGTCGGGTGGTCGTTCTCGAGTCATTTCCATCGTCGCTGTTTTGTTTGCGGATCGGAAAAGCCCATTATTCTCTCTCATTTCCCATGAAAATCGCTTTCCCCCTTCTTTGCCCCTCTCCCCCGAAAAAAAAGAAGTCCGCGGAAATCTTTGCGAAAAGCCCACGATGGTGATGATATGTAAATCCTTCCTTGAGACGTAATTTCCCACGAGATCTTTAGGAACGCTTCTCCTTCTTTTTTGAGACGACCCCTCATCCTCTTCCACCCATTCAACCCTCCCTATTTCCTCCTGAGGTTTCTACGCCTGAGTACCTCGCAACCTGTGACGAGATTCCCTCCCTTAGGAATGATTCCCTCTCTCTCTCTCTCTCTATTGCTGTCTCTTTATTTTCTCACGCCGTTCTTATTCTTCCAATCTTTCTCTATCTTATCAGGATTTACAGGTTTAACCCGTTCCATTCCTGCATATTCGTTTCCCTGCTACGGATTAATTTAATTTGCATTAAAGCATTTATCGACTGTTTTGTCCCACAAAAAATAGTCGGCATCCTTCTTAAAATTACGCACAACAGTAATTTATTTGCTAACTATTCTGAAAAACGAATGGCTTTATGAAAAATTATCGAATTTCAATATTGGTCTGACGCAACTAGTTACTTTATGTATTCCTCTCTGCCATCTGCCCTTTTCCTGTGCAACATTTTTAACGTGTTCTTTTCCTTCCCAAATTATTCACCAATTCTCTGTATTAATCGATTTTAACTCATACCTCTTACTTCAACTCTTTCTCGATTAATGTCTTCTTCTACCGCTCACACAGATGTTTCACCTTTTCTTCCATTTTTCTCCCTCTTATCCGTTCTTTTCTTCCTATTTCACTTTTTATGAAAGGGAACGATGGCTGAAAGACAATGACAGCAGAGAATGAAAAATCTGGGAAAAGTACAAGTGTCCGATATTAGAGTTTCACCCTCATAATTACGAGCGTTGAAGACTATAAAACTGTTTACTTGTGCTTGGGACTCGCTGTCTGGATCCGACTCGTTATTTAAATGGTGACATAATATTTCTTATTTGATTCATTGTGATGTTAACATTAAAAAGCGAGCGTAGCATCAGCAACTAGTTCTGTGCCTATTTTCTAATTTGAAAACACTCGAATTTAAGTTTTTTAATATTTTTTTATTACTTAAACAGATTTCATATGTTCTATCCAGAGTTATTTATTTCGTAACGATTATAATCTAAGACAAACTGCCTATTTCCAGGCAAAGAATAAAACTTGATTCACAATTCATATAATTTTAGATGAAATACATACCTATATAATTTTTTACGTATAGGTTACTCAAAAGTATAGGTCAAAACATACGATAGCCGTTGTCTATAAAAACCATTTCACGAACAAGCACTTAAAAATCAAAATATTAAAAGAGAGTACTTATCTCAGGTATCTCCAATAACCGTAACAAGGTTCTTGAATTTTTCCAGACATTAGACGAGCTCGATGATTCTCTGTTGAATTCAAAACCCACTCTATGATATCACATAGCAACAGAAAGGTATCACATTTGGTCGATCCAAAATCTACTGAGAGACAGAAAAATACCAAAACAAGAATTATTCAGATACATATTTTTTTAAAAGGATCTTCTCGAAATGATTGATGGGAAGATAATTTCAGCAAAATCTCAGCTTTTCTCTTTGTTAAAATAGTAACGGAAAAGTAACAAATATGAATGGTGGTATCTCATTTCTCTTTGTTTCATTACTGCATCCTCCCCTTCCCAAATAGCAATTCCTCTTTGCCAGGAAGCGCGCACCTGCTTCCCGGCACCGGATGCTTTTTCCCTTTTTCCCTATCATCCTTCATTTTATCCAACTCCTTCAACAACTGCCGCACTACAGGCCGAACCCTTCTCCATTACGAATTACGATATTACACCAGAAATTACTCTGAGCCTACGCGCGCTTCAGGAAAGAAGAATCAGGTTTCCATCATCATATTTTTTCAATAGCCGTAAACCCATTTACAATCTCTAGGTGCTATTCACTTTTCTTTTTAATATAAAATCTTCGAAATAGAAGAGTTTGATTGGCCGCCACTTTGCTTTTAATAGAAACCAATATTTTTTTATTTTAACGAGAGTATCATTTTATAAAGAAAATTATCGTTGAGAAATAAAGCATCGACACCTAATTCACTCTCATCAACACGTGCTTCCATCATGGTCAAATCTAAATTCCTTGAAGAAGACCAAGGCATAATGTACACCGGATGGCAATACAATGCAATTCCAATGAATAATAAAACTCCATCTAATTCTGTCATTCTGTACGTAATATTTTATGAATTAATGAAATTAACCCAAGAACGGTCAGTTCGTATTTTGATGAATCTTTCGTCAGATACGCGGCGAGTGCCCTTGCAGGCTTTCAACGGTCCATCGTCCATGATAAGAGCATGGCTTTGATTTCAGAAGAGTTTATAATCTCTATTTGATTAACGTGTAGTGTTATATTTATCGCTTGCATTTCACAAGCAGTTACAATCGAGATACAAGCTCTGTTCTTGAACTTCTTGGTTTTAAAATAAACGAGATTTTTTTTTCAGCCAATAAACCTGAATAAGTTTCTAATCCAGTTAAAAATTGATTCCAAATCCAAAACAACTAGATAGTCTCAAAGTTTCAGTAATAAAAATTATTCTTACCAACGACCATGTATTATTCGCAAAATGATTGATATTTCCCACCATAGAGAACAACTAGCAAGTTATAATTGTTAACTATCTATTTTGGTCCAAGACTTTGTTTACCCAGTAAATATTACTTTCCAAAGATTTTTCGTCCCATAAAAAACACAATAGGAAGAATTTTAAATAGAAAATCAATCTACTCATCTTCCACATTTTCTTCCTCTTCGACTTCTTTGGTATATAGTTTAATTTTATACTTTGTCTCAATTTTATTTTGGTTAATCGTGTATTTCTTTTTGATGGGATGCTTAACTTTCGTTTGCCCACCAGCTAATTGCATTATCAGCACTTCGTTTTTTCGCTGACCTTTTTGTATGTGCCCTAAAAATTTCCAAATTGAGGCATGGTGTGTAAAAATTAGCTTCTTAAATCTTGGTCCTCTGCGATCTGTCACAAACTTGTTCATATACGTTCCACTTGTCTGGACCAAAGCGTGGGGGCACAACTCTTCTCCTGCCTTTAGACGGACGACCCTTTATATATATGTAGTTTCAATGTAAGTTGCAAGGTCTATGACGTCATCATGAATAATTTCAAGTAAATCGTCAAGAACTTGTTCTACGTCGTCTAAAGGGATGAAAGGTAATGCCAGAAGATGCCATGCGGAGTCCCTTATTTCTTGGTTTTTAGAGTAGGGTACTTTTAACTTGAATTGGATTACAGCGTATCGCCAGATTTCTTGAGAGAAGTGGAACAGACAGCCCTGAACCCGGACTTCGGGAAAAACTTCTTATATTGCGTTCATAGCAGCTAGCTCAAAATCTGTTAAAATGGTTTGAGGGTTAGTTTCAAAATGTCTTGTTTCCGCCTGGGTTTTTAAATAATTAAAAATGTTCTTATAGGTTTGCCATAATAATTTCATCATCATCTATATTAGCAAATTATTCACGAGACGCTGCATCAGGTGGTTGGTTTGGATTCTCTTCTGCTCTTCGCTTAGGTAATCCCTAGGACAACTTTTCTGACTTCTCCCTCCGTCCTATCACTCTCATGGGTGTGATTTTATACTTTATAAATAGTAATTTTGGAATGTGTGGATAAATTTGTTATACACCTAATGTTGCGGATGTCCATTTTTTCACACCGCCAATATTTTATTGTATGTGGCTTGTTACGAGAATGGTAGTGGTATAAAAGTTCTCATTCTCCAGCAAACACTTGCCTTTCATTGATTCTATTAATTTTGCCTTTCTTCCTTTACTCTCTATATAACATTTTGGGGATTAAAATATCAGTGAAATATAATCTATTTGCTACAAACTTCTTCAGAACTGAAAACTTAATAGTTTAAACACTGTTACGTTGTTGTCTAATAATAATTGCTGTAGTTTTCCTTGGTATCGACGTAAAGGTCAACTGAATGTAAAAATTTAAATAGTTCTGAAAAACAAAAAATGGCCAGAAATCTACACCGGACGTGAATGATAATGGATAAAATCGTATTGGACAAAAAAACTGTTGGACAACACAGTATTGGACAAAAATGCTTGGGCAAAATGTCTTTGAACCAAAGAACGTTTGGACGAATTGTCCTGGAAGCAAAGCACAGCATTTTGGAAGCTCTGGTCTAAATATCTGAAACATTTGAGTTCCCTTGATTATGTAATTGATGCATTAAGTTCAGGGTATTGCGAACCCGTTTTGAATAGCAGTGCCACTAAACACGCGCGCGCGCGCACACACACACACACACAAACACGTAGGCATTTTATTCGATATTTTTTTCGTAAAAGAATAAACTGAACTGACTTTGCGTGCGCTTGGAGAGGTTAAACCTCACATTCAATTGATGCATTCCAAGCCCTTAATTCTCCTTCCACCTTCCATTTAGTTTCCTCTCCTTCAACTCTCCCTTATTAAAAGCCGTTCCTGATGGAGGTGGGGAATTGAAAAAAATCTCTTACTTTTCTCCGCTTAGAACCTCTCTCCCCTAAATCCCCTCATCGGTATTTTTTTCTCGCTCTCGCAGACGCCATTCAAATAAAAAAAAATCACTCCTTAAGGAAGCACTCCGACACCTGAAAATATTTTTTTAAATTATAAATTCTTTCCCGCACCCCATTTCCTTCCTCCCTCTGTTCACCCTATCCACGTTCCATAGACCGCACCCTTTTTCGGGAGGAAAAAAATACTCTCTCTCTCTCTCTCTCTAGGGTTTCGCGCCCTCGTATCTCCCCCTGTCTCTTTCATTTAATAATCTCCAGGAGCAACAGAAGACCTCTTCTTCCCCCCATTTTATCCCGTTCCAACCGACCTGACACCCTTCTTTTTTTTCGACTCACTTCCTCTATCCCCCCTCCACTACTCTGTTCCTCGTTCACTTCTTCCTCTTCCCTTCAATCTTCTGAATTCCTCTCCCTCTCTCTCTCTCTTTCCGTCTCTCTCAGCTACTCTCACACGCCGGAGTGCTCTCTCGACCCTCATGAGCTTCCCCTCTATTCTGCTTTTTTTTGTCTTTTCCTCTCCTCTTTCCACTCACGCCCTTAACTTTCCGTCCTCCCTAATTCTCTCGCGTACTCATTATCCACACATACTCTCCTTCTTAGCCAATAGATACTAATCACAATTTGACAGAAAGTTCATCGGTGAAAAACGACGTAATCACACCAAAGCATTTTTTAAAATAATCGTGATAACGTTTAAACGGGGTCACGTGTTGGGATTTTCCGGGTTCGTTGTTGGCCTTCCCGTGGGTCGAAGCGGTCACGCGGCACGTGGAAGCCTCACATTACATAACCTTACCAAGCAATACCCTAAATATCCTTCACTCAGCTATTCGCTCGCTTAACATTTACGAAAGTTACTGCCAATTATATTACAAATGGTTTCCATCACTGAGCGTATATTTCTACAAAAAAATTGACAATGATTTTGGAATGGTATTTATAAGTGCGTTTTCGTTTGGTGGGGAAAGTAGTCCACGTAATCACTGCGTGGTTCAACCGTAATCTTACAAAATTTTACGTTTCTTGGTTTAATTGTAATTTTTCTTTCAAATGTAGTGAATGATTTACACGCGTCATCGTTTTACCAATAATGACTATAATAACTCTTCCCGAAAGTGTAAATACCTATAGAAGACAGTGTGGAGAGGAAATATGAAGAGTAGAGGAGGAAAGCGGAAAGAAATTCGCCGAAAACGTTATAACTGTATAACTCCTAGGAATGACGCAGGGCAAAACTCATCGTCGGTCGGAATGGTGGGAGGAAAGGAGAGGTTTCGGAGGGCGAAAGGAGTGGGTGATAAAGAAATACTTTTTTAAGCCATTTTTGAAAGCAGAAATCAATCAGTCCGATGAAAATTGAACGTCCCACGCTGATTCCTCGCTAATGGACGATCCCCAATTTGAAGGGATTTTCCACTCGATAGAAAAATGTGGAATCGACATTGCTCACTGCAAAAAAAATAAGTCACAGAAAAAATAATTGAGAATTCTTAAAATACATGCATAAATGGTGGGAGTGTAGGCTTAATATTTTCCATCCAGGAACTTTCGGACTGCAAATTCTCGATCTTTGAAAAAATAAACTTCACAGGGTATCGGCATTATATTGAAAAAGTTAAGGTGAAACATTATCAAGTATAAAATAATTTTTATTTTTAAGAAAGAGAAATAAAGAGGTACGGTAATACTAAAACTATTAATTTTTTAAATAAAGTCCCTAAAAGTAACTCATAAAAGATAAAAATTATTTTTGAAAAAGGCCTTATTATAAATTGATCTCGTTTTCATTAGGGAGATATAAAGACTAAAAGCTCGGAATGAACACACAATTTCCTCGAAAATTCCCAATATATATTTATCGACGATGTGGCGTTGAGAACCCCAATTAACGAGGAAGCTACACTCGCACAAAAATTTCGCTAAAAGTAAAACCGCTCAGAGGTAGTCCCTAATAACAGGTTGCAAAACTAGTAAGAAAACTATTAATATGACCCCTTATTAATTTCGCGATTTACGGGAACCGGACGTACTCTATTTAAAGAAATACGCAAATTAGATCCTGTATCTTGAAAATCGCTATTATGAATCCTCTCGAGTATGTAATAATTCCATAAGTAAGGCGGTACCTGTTAATCCGCCTGCAGGATAGTCTAAAAGTAAAGCTAGATGTTAATTGATTATTAATTGGCCGCATGACTTATATCAATTACTCTTTATTAGTGATATTTCTTGAGCCGTAAAATAAATCTTAAATGAAGTATTTAAGCCAGTATTGAGCACTTTTTAATTTAATACTATTACTTAATAACATTGAATTGAGCTATCGGTTTGCAAAGAAATAGTGCGTCACGAATTGAAACATTAGCGTTACATTGGCTAGTTTCCCTATGATATAATGTCACTGCGACAGAAGATTTTCATGCAAGTGGAATTTAAAAAATGAAAATCATGTTAACGCAGAAAATTTTCACCCAAAACTAGACCGGCCAAGAGAGATCCGATAACCTAAGGTCAACATCCTCGCTTTCATGAATAAATCTCGGGGCAGAATCATCCTCTTCAGCGGAATGGATGTTACGACGAGGGATTCGAATCGATTCGAACTGGATCTTGGACCTGGGCGGCGTGAAACCCAACCACATTGGGGGGGGTTGTTATAGAGAGTGACGAGGGAGGAAATACATTACGAAGCTGGATTATTATAAGAGGAAAGATATCACCGGGCACTTAGAGCAAGGAAAGAATTGCCCAGATTTCTCCGCAATGATTTTGTTCGATGAGAGAATTTTTGGCACCAAACGATTACAAAGGATTAGTGGTTTATTGTTATATTCCAACTGTGCGCTGAGGGAGAAACACCGAATGCACAACGCGGAAAAGTGAAGAGGAACGTAAAAGGATAGAACGATGGATTTTATTGCTTCCGCAGAGGAACGTCGTCAGAAGATTCTGGAATGATTAAGTTATCGGCACGGAGGAAATTTTTCGTCGTTGTAAGGTGCAAAAAGCCAAATAAAGCTCGCGCAATACCAATACATAATTTACGCACATCTTATAAATTTTGTGACAAACGACACCGAAAATTCTGAATGCCAAAACATTTTTAATCGACCTGCACATTCATTTCAGCTGCTATGCAGCCATTCACAGATTATCCTATGGATTCTAAACACAAAGTGACCTGATTAATTTCTTTCGTGAAATTTTCATCTTTTAAATATTCACATAAAGAGTAAAAAGTAGGAAAGAACCGTATTTTATTTTTTTAAATGTACATTAGTTTCGATTTTCGTTCTTTTGGCGATTCTCTACAATCAAGATGTGGGTTTATTATAATAAAATTCGTCGCGGACTAAGAATAAATATCAAGGCCTCTCCGAATATGCGTACATTTGTTATTATTAATGAAATTTGCTTGAACACAAAAAAAAATATTTATCGAGACGATTCCAGCTTAAATTTTGATCAAATCTCTCCCGATAGTGACTTTTTAAAAAACGTAATAGTGAAGAGAGAGATTCGATGACGAAGATTCCCGTCGACGTCAGCTGCGAGCAGTCCGCAATAATTCACCAGTGCGGAATCCCCTGTATCTAGCATCGATGACAGGAATTTTCCTGCAGAGGGCGGGCTTTATTGATAAATCCATCAATTTCCATTGTGGCGGCGGAATTGAGATCCCATCCGAGTTTCAATTAACATTTACAACTGCGCCCCATCAATTTCGCTCGTTTTCCAGGAAGCTTAATTAATTAATTTATAAATCGTAATTATGTTTAAAAATCAATAAGTTATTCGACGCGACAGCTCGTGAAAAAGGTAAAACCTTGACTGACATCGAACCAAAGAAATAAATAGCGCAGATTCACGAATTATTTTCATCGTCGACTTGCTTATTTTTATTAATTATAACTGTATGTGCGAAATAAATAATTCCACACAAATTCTGCCAGAGAAAAAACAAAAACTGTTTTTTGCATCTCTACTTTAGCAAAACACCATTGCGCTGCTATGAGACACGACTTGCCTTTCATTTCTATAGAGTAATGACTTTTTCTCACGTAAGGTACATCGGTAATTAAGCACCATAAAGTAATTTCATGGGAAGTCCTAATCCCCTCTCCATAAACCAACGTATTCTTTCTGACCACTTCTAAAACCCAATAATTCTCCTATTCCACCTTTGCACATAAAATTCAGTGCCTTTCTTCAACATTTCCATTCCTCACAGAGCTCGTTCTGACCATTTCTTGCAGCAATCATTTATATCTTCTCCTCTTTAACTACATTCGTTACCTCTTTCGATATCGTCTATTCACAATCAGTCCAATTTATTTCCTCTATAACGCACCGCATCGGATTATCGACAGCCCGTTTAACTAATCCACGATAAAGATCTATGGAATTCTTGAAATATTAAACTTTTGAGAAAGTATAAAATAACACTAAAACTTGAGGCGAGCGTTTATTAAAGACAATATGCAAAAATTATTACACGCCGTCTTTGTATGATATCCGCCGACTTTTTACATCTTGAATTAATGAAATAAGCCAAAAATTACAACCCACTTATCTTAATGTTTATATTTCTTTGAGCCACAACGTATTAGCGCTTCGTCTAACTCATTTTTATCTCTCAATAAATGTAGTATAACGAAAAAGGTGTCTTTAATTTAATTCACCGATGAGGAGGTTACTTATTGGTTATAACGAAGCAAAAATGACAAGGTAAAATTAAAAAAATATGTTTAAAGATTTTTATTGATATATAGTTTAATTTTATATTATGAATAATCCCTAGATATGATTATTTTAACAAATTTAAATTTAATTTGATCTTTTTCATTTTTGTTTCATATAACCCATTGGGACTAATAGGCTACCCTCTATAACAACTTCGTAATGGGGAAAGGAACATCTATGTCATAAAACAAAGCAGGCAAAAGTAAAAACTAGATAATATATTACGAGAGTTTTATTTTATGAATACGTGTTCCCTTCCAATTTATTTTGAATCTTAATTTAAGGCGAACGCTTAGCGAGGACTTGATCTTTTTTTTTTTAACCGACCAGGACTACATATTTGCGACCGCAGGCACACGAGTGTAAAGTAACATTTGTTTGTTTTTTTCAAAGTTTTATTTTTTCAGCACCAGAGTTATGAGTCTCTGAAAGCGACATGTCAATAACTTCGAGCGACTCGAATATTTTTATCTTCGGGGAGTTCTCTTCCGCCCATCGCCTCGACGATTGTGGAACGGGCGTGATTCACGTTTCGCGAACATCCCTCAACGAAAACAAACTTCGATTGAGGAGGCGGAGGAGTGAAAGGATGTAATTTTGGATCACTCGAAAAACTGGGGCGTTTATTTGTTGTCGTTGGCTCCGAACTCGCGACACGCGGCCCTCTGAAGTAGATCACCCACGAGGCCAGCGCAAGTGGTTCGACTTTCTGAAAAACGGAACAAGAAGAACCGGCTTCGTGTATGAGGATCACAAGCTGGCCATTTCGTCATTGCTCGCTCAATGAAAAGTGTTCCTTATTCCAAATCTTTATGAAGTTGTCCCGAAAATCGTTCCTTGCTCTCGACCTAATTCCGTTAATACTATACGCTCGAGAAAAAGACTGAAAATGCGCTCTTACGAATTCATCCGAGTCTTAATTTTAAGGGAAAGTTTATATTCAGGGAAAACTCAGAGTTGGTTTGTAAGAGGTTTTTATACCAAAAAATATAAGACAATTAAAAATCCAAAGGAGAGTAGGAGATAATTCTGACAACAATACAAATTATTGAGAATAATGTCCATAGGTTACTTTGAAAACTTCTGAAGTTAAATAGTTGGTAATATCGATCGAATCAAGTGTCCTTTGGGGAGTAAAATAATAAAAACTTTTTAAATAACCTGCATTGTTTCAGAAAGAATTATCGTGATCAGAGTGAAAACCGCGTTTTTCCAAGACTCATAAAAATATTCGAAGAACTATATCCGCATTTCGGTTTCAAAGTAACCATCATCACTGGTAATCTACCGATGGTATATTCTGAAGAATAAAGACGTTCCTATTAAGGGTCTGTCAGGGTTTACAGCTGGTTTGCAGCGTTAATGCCCAACCTGTTTTCCCGATATTTTTTATGAATATCGGATAAACGGTTTTTCTACTCTGCTTTGTTGACTGACACAGCATAGATTCTTACTTAAAAACTCATTTCTGAGAAAAATGTTAAGATTTTTTCATACAGTCTCGGTAGTAAAAATATTGACATATAACTTGTTCTGCTACAACATTTTTCTCTTAAAGATTAGTGAGCAGGCAGTAATACTAAGCATATTCTGTCTCTGGATAGGTTGTTCGAAGTTAGAAATAACCGAAGCGCACGAATATGCTACTCTGGGGCGAAGAGGTTACGAAAATCTTGTCCGAGAGGAAGAAGAAAAATAAATAAACAACCTTTCACCGAGTCATTCCGTGACGTCCAGGTTTTTCCGCGATCGAATTGCCTGTTTCTTTTTCTTTATTTCGGTTCCTCGCTTGGCCACGGCCCCGTTTATTTTACCTAGGCTAGCGCAGTCTTTACCGCACGCAATACTTTTCGAGGTGTCCCGCATCCGTCTTGGAGTGGCACGACAGCGTGTGGGCAGTCGGCCGTTTTTTTCTCTTACTTTTTCGAAATTCTTTCCAATCCCCGTCTGCTCGACCTCTCTCACCCCCATCACACTGTTTAAAGTCTCGAGTTTTCTCTCTCTCTCACTCAGAAATCGGCAGCATATGGAGGAGTAATGTGGAATTCAGGGAGGGAGGGGGGAGGGGGGGAGTAGACCGCTCGTGCTCTTAATGTGCTCGCCTCGCGTGTCCATCTTCAAAACTCCGGTTTCCGATGTCTCATGTTGTGGTCACGTGACATCGGACCGAAATCTCACGCGAGGCCTTCCTCCCCTTCCTCCTCCATTCCCCACTCCCCTCCATTCTCCCTCATTGTCAGTCCATTTTCCAAGCTTCACTTCCTTCTTCCTGCTTCTCTCTCACTGAAATATTCCTCTCTTTCTGCATACCTCGCACTGGTTTGGTCAGTTTCTTATTCCTAAATCTTTATCTCTGTTCTTTCTAACTGTAATAGTTATACTTGCGTAAATAATGATAATTTTTTGATGTTATCAGGGATTTTTCAAAGGTTTTTGTCGGCATTTTCCTGCTGTAGGGTTTTCAACTGTGACCAACCAGATTATTACTCACGGTTTTTACCGCTAAAATTCCAAACTTTCGCCACTACTTTAGGTTTTGCATGCATATTCTATTACTCTGTAATGCAGTCACACTTTAAACACTCCGATTATAATCAATCATTTCAATAACCAGAGCTAAATGATTAATTGTGGTTTATCATATCTGATTTTGATTATACTTTACAATGGAATGCCACAATGCTTAAGTCAACACAGTAGCTTATATGTATTAAATTTATTTATCCTCATGTTTACCTTATGCAAATAATAAATGTTGCAACAAAATCTTCACATGAAAATGGATTACGCAGTCTCAATTTCGTCTTATTAATTTTATATAAATATTTCCCTTCCTTACTCTTCTTCACTCTTATCCTCTCAACAGAGATCATGACACTGCACTAAACAGATAATTTTATGGTAGTTATTTCTGCGACGAAAGGATCAAATTAACTTCGATCTTCAATTCTGTTTATATGGCAACCAACTATTTATAATTAATATTGAATTTTGGCAGAGAATCCTGCTATTCTAATATAAATGGCCGTATTATTTTTCGAACTATGCAGGGAATTTCCGAAGGATTTTTACTCTACTGCTCTTGGAGGATTGTTTCCTGCAGAGGTTCATCTCTACGATTAAAGACTGAGGCTATTTACAGGTTTCTGTCGTACAAACTTCAAATGCTAAACTTTAAAGTTAAGACTTTATGTACGTTCCTTTGTATTATTTCTCTTAAATATGAATATATTTAAAGGCTAAGAGTCGAATTTGCAGTAGCTGACAGTGGGTTATATGCAGTGATGAGCTGAAAAAAACATCAAGAACCGGTTCTCCAAAAAAAAGTCAAGAAAATTTGGACAAGGGTGGAAGGAGGCCTACCTGCTAGTGGCACCAGATCGCTCCGTTTCATCATGCACGTCGGAAATACAGATCTCTTTCTTAAGAAATTTAGTAATACCGTTACACTAATTTAACAAGTGTTCGGTTCGTAATACATTCTATTTCAGGCACTGTAAATAATTGAATGCCAGATAGGGCAAAATTTACTCGAAAAGATGAAAATCAATAAATTTTCATATTTTCTAAAAATTTAAACAAATTCAGAGAAAAACTAACAAACGGCTCACACAAGTCTGCTTCAGCTCATCACTGGTTATATGTAAGAAGGGATAAGGGACTTTATAGTACTAGCCTCGCATAAATTGAGACTTTTACCTATCATTCCGTTTCTTAACACATCATTACCTCTTTCTCTCCTATCTTATCTCTTACGTACCTCCACCTATTTCTCCTTTTTTCTTTCTATTTCCGCCATTTCTTCCTTCTATCTCCAGCTCTATCACACTCTTGACCTCTACCTCTTTCTTTTTGTTCCTATATCTCCTTTTCTCTCTTCCCTCTCTCTCCCTCAACTCGCCTCTTTTCTGCAGATTCGAATAATAAAAACGGCTTCTTGAACGTAATGATGCAGTCAAGTACGGGCTTATGTGAGGCTTACTTGGAGGAACTCATTAAATTTCGGATGGAAGAGGAAAAGAAGGTTTTTTTGCGCGGACGTGGTCAAACTTTTTTGATGTTTCTTTTTTTATTAAAACGGCCGCCACACGGAGTTTGCGATCGTGTTTTATTCCCCCCGGACATTTTAAAAAAATCGAAAAAGTTTAAGTTTTATCCTTAGCTATGCTGAAAAATTTCGTCACTGTTGGGCTCGTTCGGAAAAATAACACACACTAATTAGGCGCAACCTACTCGATAGGAATGTGAACGCGTTGGCGGAGACTTTTTTTTTTAATCGACTGCACTTTAGTTTTTCTTTTATTTCTGTTCTCAACGACTTCCTGGAGATAAAAGCTATCTATCGTGCCAATAATGGGTTTTATGAAACGCCTATGTGGAAAAAAATGAATTATACGCTTATATAAAAGAAAAGTCGAACAGCTTGCGCCAGCATGAAATATCGCTGGATATAATTGTCAATTTTCTTTGGAATAAATTTATTACGATCAGACATATTCTTACAAACGGCTTGGGTATCAGCCATATTAAAAACCAAAACTAAAAAAAGAAAGACATAATACAGCGACTTAACTTTTGCATAAGATAAAAAAATATTCACTGAATTACGGAAACATATGATATTGCATCAGAATAAAAAACATAGTCATATATTTCTTGCAGTAAGGATTAACACAACTCGGTTCGTAAATTACACGAATTGTTCAGCAAGTGTATCATTGATTGTGAGTATCGAACAACGTGCGTCGCTCGATGCGATAACGCTAACTTGTAATATATCGACACAATTAACGATGTCTATATGAAAAATAACCACAGATTTATTGTTTTCTTTCGATTGTTTTATCGACGAATGAAGACTAATTTAAATGTATTGATATAGTTTAACGGATTCCTCGAGAACCTCAGATAGCTATAAATAATTTCATTGAAAACTATTGGAGAATTCAAGTTGAGAGAACATATTTCATAACAAAATATGATTTTTTATCGCTTTGTTTTTTTCAGTTTGTCTATCCATCCGTCTGTCTGTGCAATATCTTTGGAATCCTTTAGAAGCTAAAGTTTTAGGATAGTTCGGAGCATATGAAAGATATGGTCAATCTTGGATCAGATTCTGAGGAGTAATCTGTGACTACATCAGAGTTTTGCTAATAACTCAAGAATAATTCGTGATAGAGAGAAAAAGATGATTTTCGTAGCGATGTACTTCTGGATGAAACGTAGAAATAATGGAAAGCGCATCAATTTTTTCAAAACTGAAGTAATGGGGGAGTTTGTTTTCATGTATCGATTTTTTGCATCGTTGCTTAATGACAGGGCATTATAGTACTTATTTACGGTAGTTTTCGTTGGAAAATAAAAAAGCGCCTTATGTAATGAGCTCTACAATTCTTCCCTCACACGTTCCATCTATATGCAGAGCATGGTAATAATCGAGATCCCTTAACCGATAAAAAATTATTCGATTTCGATCGATCCTCGATGTAAAAATTGATATCGATTGGAGTTCCTATATCTAACTAAAGATGCAAGAAGAGGCGCCTGGATCTGGAACGTAATCCACGTTTTCTTTTTTTTTTAGCTAAGCTCTACCGTATTTTAAGCAAATCAGTCATTTGGCGCAAACTGAAGTTGCCATCAGAAACGAATCGGTGAAAAGTTCACGCATTTAGATGAGACGATAAGAGAGGGAGATTTAGATCGAGACAGAGAACTTCACGTCAGCTGCCAATCATTATACAGATCGAGCCAACAATTCATACGTCGTCGAGTTTGCAGTGATATTGAGCCTGTCATATCGGTACTGGAATATAAGACTTTCCAGTTATATTGCATCTTAATACCCAATCAATATCCATATTATTAGCCAGAGATCACCTGAGTCTGTCAGATAAAATGCAACAACTTGTTATAAAATTTTCACCTTTTCTTTGCTGGGAGCAAGTTTTTAATTAATTACCATTAAAGACGCCTCATACAAAGTTTTCCACTGGTTACATTTATTGATTGTACTTTTTTTTACTTAAAATAAGAATAAAACCGGCTGGGAATTCTTCCGCTGTTTTATTCAGCTTTTCACTTCTGTTTCTCTTTGGAATCTGTAAGCCCCACATACATTTTTGTGCAAATACATTTTAACCTGAAGGCATAAATATACAAAATTTACATACTACGGCAAGCGCATAACGCTATAGTTGTAAAAATGTCACCGATCAGAATTGAAAGACTGTACAAACTCGAAAAATTGCACATTTTCCAGTTTAGATGGTTTCACTGCTGATCAATTATCGGGAATATGCAAAAAAGTAAAAACTGCGAAAGTGCGATTCATAAGTACAACCATAATTTTAGAATTTATGCATGGAAGAACTGGCATGTATACGACAAAGGTATGGCGGGGATACGGAGAGCTGAACTGAATGAAAAGATATGGTCGGTCGACGAAAAAAGCACCGAATTCGCAACGAAGCCACAGATAAAAACACGTACGTGATTAACGATACAGGTTTGAACGAAATGCTGAGAGATTTATTATGGAAAATAATGATCGTATATGGATGTGCTCCGCCTCCAAATTTTAATGCCCTTTCAATCAACGAAATTTGCGCAGTTTCCCGAGTTAACTCCGTATCCTCGATTCATCACCCCTGGCGAAATCCCTTTCACTCTGTGCACCTTCCTCGCCTCCTACACCCCCTCCTGCTCTTCCTATAAACTCGACCATTTTCCCGAACTTAAGTTCGCCTCTCCAATCCCTCCCAACCTTCCCGCGTTAATCTATCTCTCCCTCTATCGTCTTTATCGTCCTCTTTCTATTCCTACCTCCCATTTTAAATGTGGAAAGTTTATCCTTGACCATGAATTATAAAATTTAGAGAATCACAAGGGGGAGCGTGTGAGAGATAGTAAAGGATTAAAAACAAGTACACATAAAGGAGACAATTGAAAAAAGTAAAAAAAAAAGATTTGAAAAAAAAACACTGGTTTACGCAATGGTAATTCCTAGTCATGGACCTGGTGTCATTCACACTCGTATCATGGAGTTTTTCTTTGTGTCTTTCAACAGGGACAGGGGGCGTCCTAGGTACTCACCCCCTCACACAATTAGTTTTTAATTAACTCCCAGTCCATTTCACATTTGCTCCAAAATTCCCACCTTATAGCGCCTACCATGTCTCTTTTCTCATCCTCCCTCTCCCGGTATCATCCTTTTTCCCCTGCCTCGACTCCCTTTTCCCAGCCATCCTCTAAGCTCTCTCCTATTTATTTCACACTTCCTCCCACACTCCAAAGGTGTCTCCCTCTCCCATTTTTTATCCAACTTCTTTCCTTCTATTTCACATTTTCTCTCAATTTTTCCTTCCTACGCATGTAAATTCTACCAGCCCCCAATTCCTTTTTTCTCTTTCCTTCATCATCTATCATTTACTTCTACTCCATTTTCCGTTATGAGAACATTTTCCTTCCCCTCTCAGTTTTTACTGCCACCTTCCCCTCTAGTTCTTTGATTTTCCCTTTCACCCCATTTTTCTACAGCATGAGCGGACTATACGGTCATATACAGCAAAATAAATGCGTGGAACGATCAAAAATCTTTGTAGAAAATCTTGAAGCGATCTTCAAATGCTGCAAGGAAAGGCAGATGGAAATCAACTTCAAAAAGTGCTCCGTTATGAATTTATGTAAAGGCAGGAATTAATCGATAGATTTCCCGTGTAAAATGTGTTGACTATCTAATAACCATATTCCTCAATCTGCCGTGAGATAAACTTATTACTCGGGTGGTCGTTATAGTCAACAACAGGACAGGAAGAGCGATCAGAAATAGTACCGAATGAGTTTGAGAAACATGTTGCCTATCTTTTTTTCTAGGTCGAGTACGCTTCCAGTATAGCGCTAATCAACTTCTACTCCTACTCCTACCACACCGAACAAACACAGTAGGGGGAAGCCGGCATTGCGGAAGTGCAGGGCAGTAAGATCCATGAAACAAATTTACATAGTGTTACTCCATTAATACGGATTTTGAACTGGGTATCGCTAAAAGAATGCCGATTAAAAGTTAGATTAAAACTTCTAGAGAAATATAGATCATAAGCCTTAGCTGAGGAAGTACTCGGAATAATTGAAGCACCCACTTATATAGGAAGGAACGACCATAATGATAAAGTGTGTAAGATACTACTGTAAGATGGCGAGATATAGAGGTTATTTTTTCTAGATCTCTCGGAAATAATAATAGAATATTTAAGACTGAATTTAAGATTTTAAAATTATGTCTGGTGCACTGCACACCCTGCCACCCACCTATCTCATGGCTTGTAGGGTATTATGTAGGTTCTCATGTTCCGCTCCCTATCCTTCCTTTATAAGGAGCTTGCTTGCGCAAGTAACCCTTTGGCTTGGATTTCTCGGGCATCCTCATGTTTACGGTAAACAAAGCCTTAGCCTATCATACAACATCTACCAGGGATGTAGGAAATCCGGTGCAGGGGCCAAACTGCTTAGAAGCGCTATATTTACATGACCCTTCAGTAAAACATGCAGCTAGTGTAACAGGCAAGCCCATGATGAAAATTCTTCAGGATTCGAAGCCGGACCGGGTGTGCAGGAGGCCAGAGGACTAATCACTAAACAACCATTCCCAAAACCTCTCCTTACCCTCCCGCTTAATCCCTCTAGTCTTCCAGCTCTCTCTCTCTCTCTCACCCGCCCTCTTTCCATTACCTTCTAAGTACCCTTTCTCCCTCGCTCCTTATACTAGATTGTTTTCCGCCATTCAGATAAATCACACCGAAGAAGATGAAGTGAGAGAGTGTGGAAAATGGACACTTCCAACCATCCCACGAGTTAAAACGCTCGCCCGAACTTTACCTTCCACTTTACCTTTCACTTTCTGCGTCAAAGCAAGCTTTCCCTCTAATGCATCAACAACCATTTTTTGCGAAATAAACGTAAAAAAAAAACCGCAGCGACTCGTCTCCATGTGGAGATTGATATTTATCTTGGACGACGCGCACATCTGACGCTTTTCGCAGAATCCTGTTTTTTCCCGGGAGTAAGGGAAGGCGACTTTTTTTTTTTAACTCGATTTGACAAAAACGTAGAGGAAGGGTTTTTTGCGCTCTACTTTGGGATTATTCCCGACAGAAAGAGAGAGAGAAGATGAGTTAAAAAAGGGAGGTTCCCAACAATGTTTTTAACCAATTGAAGTATCCTTATTTTAGGTTACGAATTTCATATTAATAAGTAATTATATATGACTATCACATATAATTACTTTCTTTTCAATGAATTTGATTAAGGGCTTCAGTTTCGATCAACGCCACAATTTTATGACGGTAATTCTATACATTTCCCTCCGAGACTATATTTTTCCGACCTGCTCAGTTTACTGTCTGAAAGAAAAGCAGGATGCTCGCGGGAAATTCAGAACAACTACTGAACATCTGAGATGTCTTGTATCGTGCTTTAAATCGGAATAATTTCACAGTGTTCTCGTCTAAAATTCCTACACATATACATTTTGTCTTATGTGTTATCTTCAAAAAACTGGCCAGTATGCCGGTAAGAATAATTCGCTCGAGCAATTGCTCGTAAAGGTACGACAACTAGGTAAAATCGTTGACACTAAACTTTAACTTTTTAAAACTTCAAAGGGATGGAGTAGAGTATAAACAGGTTGACCGTATGAGCTAGTTGTGCACAGACATTGGTTTATTGCGAAAGAGGTCGAGGGTACGAACCTACCCTCGCAATTCCAACAAATTACTTCCTTATCATCGATTCTGCGCCACCGCTCGCGGGTATCGCACTGGGACTCTGCGGTGTCGGAATCAGGCTCCTGCAAAAGCGCTCGTGCTCGGCCAACAAACAAACAAACCGGACAGTTCTCATTATTCTCCATGCCAGAAATGACTCATTCCTTTCACAACCCCACAAAGAGAGGGAAACAGAGATGAATCGTTCTTTTTCTAATTTCGTTCCATTTTTGCCTGACTGTTATCTTTCAATTGTTCTTTTCCGTACCTATTCCTTCGTCAACGAAAACGTCCTGAAAGCCCTTGATTCGGATAGCGAGACGTTTATTGCGCTTTATTTTTTCTTCTAAAAAATCGCTTACGAATTCGGTTTGTCTGTCCGTCGACCCGTCTGCCTGTACGGGTCTATACGAGAGCTAGACATGCTAAAAATTTGGTAGATCTAAGAACAGCTAAAAGGTATACGCTTCTATAAATGTAGGCAGCCAAAAATACATCACATCTGCGACTATTTACTCCAATGGAAATATAGCAGTAGTAAGTCTATGTTCACCGGCATCTTCACACCTCAATCGTCCCTCTTCACAGTCTCAATATTTTCCCTTTTTCGGCGTAAATCCTTATTCACATAGCTCCTTTTTCCCATCTCTCTCCGCCGCCTTCGTTTCTCTCTCTCTTCCTATTTCTAAGGATTTCCCTTCCCTCGACCTCGAGCCGCATCACTTCTCATTCTGCTTCAGCGCCCTGTTCAAATTCCTCGCCGTTTGGCCTTGCCTTCGTCCGATACCCCATTAACTCTCCCTCTCTAGATCTAATTTACCAATCTCCTTTATCTTGCCATCTTTTCTTCTTTACGCACTCCTCTGCCTCTCTCTTTTCCAATCCCCTTGTTTTCGTCTACCTCATTTTTTCTCATTCCTTACTCTCTCGTTATACGTATTTATATTCTATTTCTCTTTAACACTCTTCTTTCGCCCTTGTTTCTTAACCGCCTAGCATATTTCTTCATTCCTATCCTTTTCCTCTATCTGAAATCAACCGCTTACTTTCGTCACACTATATCTCTCTTGATTTACTATCACTTCTCGACCGTTAAACATCTTCTCTCTCTGAGGATTTTTACATTTCATCCATTCTCTCTCATTATTTTTCTTTCTTATATCTTATTTTATTCCTTCCCTTCACTTCTCGTTTCTTTCAAACTTATGCCCAAGGCTGGATTCGAACCCGTTTAAGGGGATGTAAGCACGCTACCAGTCATTATTTTGTAAACCACCCCTTTTCGCTAATGGAAACCATATATGCGAAGCTACGGTCATTTCTTCAAGATAATGGTCCTTAATGCGGCCGTGAAGTGGATGGTAACAGAGAGGATGGAGACGAGCTCTGGAGCCATACGGAGACTCCCGAATTCAGCTCCGTTACCGCGTAAAAACCCTTCTGCACCTCAAAAGTGGCCGGTTCGCATGCGAAGTGACGTGGGACTCTGGTTGAAAAAAGTACACCTCTTCATTTCCAAAGAGACTTTAAAACAATGTATTAAACTTTCCAAAGCCCATCTGAGGACCTTTCTTTTTGGCTAATGTACTACAGAGAGCTTAGCCACCGAGCGAAATGGGTCGGCGAGCTCATGATAAGTGTCCTCCAAGTGTGAAGGGGACTCGAGTATTTCTCTCCTCGCTCTCTCCCTCTCTCTCTCTCTCCCCGGCATTATCGTGCGGTCTGGGAACAGCTCGAAAGAGGGCGTGTCGCGGAACCTGGAAATGGTCCAACTACATTAGAAGACGGTCTCTCACCGGTGGTACAATGCCGATATATATTGTGCCGGGGCGTGGGATAGGCAGAGGTTGGAAAATTACTTTAAGTACAGACAGCCGGTGGAGAAAAAGGAACGCCAGGAAAGGAGAAGATGAGAGAAGGTTCCCCCCTCCCTCCAACTCCCACGGATTGGAATCACTCCCTGTCACTCTCTCCCGCGCCCTATCTATCTACCTACCTATGACTCTCACTTTTCCCTATTATGCATCACACCTCAACTTCCACGCGCGTCAGTCTTTTCCCTCACGCAATCCTTCCCCTTTTCTTTGCCTTCCTCACCAACCTCTTCATTCGCTTTCATCATCTCCCTTTTCAATTTTACCCTGCTACAATTAGTTTTCCTGTCCCAATTTTTTCTCATAATTAAGCATCTCTCTTCCCTTACCTAGAACAAAATTTCATTTCATGCACAAAGCCCGCTACCATCCCTCTCACTCTACTACCAGATATCCTTAATCCCCTTCCGCCACGTCCGTTCTCTGCCTCTCCTGCAGTCACTCCCCCTGCCTCCAACTCCCCATTTTCTCGCAAAATTCCGCGCTGCTGCTCTCTCTCTCCCTTCCCAGTCTCTTCTCCCACGCGGCCTGAATTATCGACCCTATTCTCCCGCCTCGTCTCTTCCTCTCTCCCTCCCCCTCCTTCCCTCCCTTTCCACTCTCTCCCCCGGCGAACCCTTTCGCTTCCCTTTGCCCAATCGCCACCACGGGAAGCAGTTTTCGCAGCGATCCTATCCTCCTTCTATTCCCCCCCCCCCTTTCTCTCTCTCTCTGCTCTCTTCTCTATCCACAGCTCGCTGTTCTCTCTCTCCTCTTCCTCCCTTTCTCCCTCCGTATCTCCTAACCTCCCCTCCCTCACTTTCTCCTCTCCATCCCTCTCGACCCCTGGGTTCTCTCTTCCCTCTCACCGTGTGCCTCCCGCTCGCACAATCTCTCTCTCTCTTTCTTCCTCGTTTCGCCACCATGGAAACGAGTGAAAGGGAAACGCGCAAAGGGTTTACTACTGATTAGGACTGCGGATTGTGGAGGGATTTCAGAAAGCCGGAGATCGTTTGAATGGTGCTCATGGCACGATTTCTTTTAAAACGCTAATGTTTTTCCTTTGGGAATATAACTTGCGTCCCGCCGGTCCTTTTTAATACAACTTGCTTTTGTTTCTAGAATTCTCGATGAAATGTTCGTGCGATGGATAGGGCTTGAAATTTCTCGATAGACCGTATTTTCCACTGATGGAAGAGTAATAGGATTGCTAATTCCTTCCAATATATAGGTATATAAACCTTGTAAAAGAATAAAAAGCCAAAATATTTCACAGAACAGTAGTCGTATAATAAAATTCGAAGAATGCAGAAACCAGATTGATACGTTAGCAACTGGAGTTACGTAAATTAGCTATTGCATGCGAATTATGGTAAGAACTCCATAATTCACTTATTAAATAGATGAAGCACTGATTTCCTTTCTGAAGTGCTACATACCTTACATAAAAAAACAAAAATAAATAATATTTAAGACAAAATACTTCAAGCGGAAAAATTATAATGATCCCTAAAGTTCACAAAAATATTATCCATATCATAACTCTTACAGGTTTCTCTTATAAACTCCAGCAGTTTACTTACTTAAACGGTTCATTTATACTAGAGTTATTTATACGATCTATAGAAAACGAACGACTATTTTTTGTATTCCATTTTCTGATTGATGAGACAAAATAAAGGGTTCAAAGAGATCATAACCTTAAATGAATCGATTGCTTCTTTAAGGAGGAAAACCCAAGAGTTTGCTACACTAGTGGTTCTCAACCTTCTGTATCTCACGTCCAACAACTCATTTTGTCATAAAACCTCGTTACTAGTATATTAAAAACGAAACCCACACTTTCCAATGATTGAATTTGGCGTTAAATGAATTTTAGTATTATATTAATAATTACTGGGAATTTTTAGGACATTAAATATTACAATGAATTTTTTGACAAAGAGTTTTATAATAATACCTTTCGAAATTTCGCGTCCCACCAGTGGAGCGTGCTCCGCTAGTTGAGAAACGCTGCGTTAAACCACTACTCGCAATAGAAAGAAACATTATCCAGGTTGAAGAAAGCGGAAATAATTATTGCGCCTTATTACAATCGATCCAATTAAATCAAATCGATAAACAGTGCCCAAAATGTCTAATGATAAATCCAATATATGAAACTCACTCAAGAAGGAAAGATAATATTTATCGCCTTCCTCCCCAACGATTACCTCGTCATCCCAAGAAAAAACATCCCGCCTTGACTAACTCCATGCAAATAAACGCCTCAGATTAATGAAAAAAGAAGAAATCCTTCCGCAACCGCGTCATTCACGCATGTAACAACCCCTTCAATGCGCCAAACGCTTGATAGAAGCACTTTCTTCCATCTTTGCTCTCCGTTCCTCCCTCCAAAGACTACGTATCGCTTTCATTGTGTCCACGCGACAAGTAGACATCGCCGGAGTTTGTTTCTCCTCACAATGCGAAGGGGTGGTCTGGACCCCGCGAAAGCAGCTGCTTGCCGTCGACACCACTTCTTGAGCACACGCGCGGCGGCCCTTATGAGGAAGCGAGTGTGGGTCGAGAGGGGAATGTTGCCGGGCAAAGAAGACATCTGCTCAAGTCTCGAGAAGGATCATAATTCTCCGCAAAAAAAAAACCGCGAGATGCCCCGACGTTAATTTGCTCAATGGGAGAGGAGGAGATTTATTCTCCTTCCACATTTCCGACTTTCCACGCGTACGACCCAAGGGTCGAATCGAGATTTCCGTCGATACGCTACTCGACGTACTCTCTCCTGCTTCCTTCTCAAATGGGGATATTCCGATGAGATTCGAAAGAGAAGGTTAGGCGGATTTCATAGGTCATTAGGAGAGTGAGCAGGAAGAAGGAACGGGAGAACTGACTGACGGAGAGCTCGATAACGTTATTCGATTTTAGTTTATAAAATCGGAGTGCATGGAGTAAACGGTGAAGGTGGGTGATTCTGATGTCGTATAGACCAGTGTATTTCAACGCAGAATGAATTAAATTGTAAAATATATTGGATCCACCGTATTCAAAGCTACTCCCAGTAATGCATGATGTTTCATACAGCGCCAACGTCATTTTTTCGAAATATAGTTGAGCATTTCGTGCCGTTAGAAAGACATTTTTCGACGTTTTCTTGAACGTAGTTTCCCAAAACTACGGATAAAATAAATTCGATAAATCATTTATCGGTTTTAAAGTTAGAGATGGGTGATCTGTGTTGCGAATATTTAAAGGAAAACTTTTGTTTTAAAGGTCTCAAATGTTCTACATAGGACTGTTGATGCGTTCGTCATCGTAAAAGAACCAGGGACACAGAACTGCGATGCAAACAACAAAATTCCAATCTCGATGGACATAAAAAAAAGAAATTCAGATCGATAATTTACGGAGGTAAGGACCTCGAGAGGTTTTCTGAGGCAGACTTTAGAGAGAAAGAAAGGAAGGGTGGGAGAAAAGAGGAGAATATGGAAAAGAGAAAAAAGTGATCGATCAAGCAGCGTGAATATAAAAAAAATGGAAGAAAAAATTAAAATCGCCAAGATGAAAGTCGAGAGGATGGAAGAGAGGAATAGATCAGAAGTTTAGAGATGAACAAGGGATCCGAACGGGATATATAAAAACACCCTATCCACCTCCGATACGGAGATTATTATTTTTTTTTTTCGGCGGAGGCCAAAACATCTCCAACTACTTGTTTACGAGGATTTACTATAATAATAGCCCAGGTCTGTTGGTTGGTTGGTCACGTTATTCCATAGGTCGTGCCTCTGGTAGCGAATTATGGTATTAACTCGAGAAAGAATTGAGATTTGGCAGGAATGCTCGATTAACATACTTTAATGTAATGACGAAAATAAATCTCAAAAAAGTCCTGGATTCGACTCTAAGGAAGACATTTCCATTTTACGTAAGGTAACACGTAAAAGTCGATTTTTGGCGTGCAGGCTTTTATTGTTTTGGAAATTAAAATTAGAAGGAATTAACCTACGATCTTCGGATATGAACCATTTTAAAGAAAAAATTACAATGCTTCTTATTCTCTTCATATTTTTCCACCTACAGTTCGAAACCGCTCATGTTAAACGTTTATTTTACGTATTTTGTGAAAATCTTGCCATTTTAACGGGATGTTGTCTTGGCTACCAATTATATTGTTAGACCTCAAAATCCTATTGTTATATCAATCCTTATGGGTGTAAGCGTGCTTTGAATGCTTTCAATACGAGATAGGGAGGGAGAGAGAGATGGTAACGGAGGGAGAGAGAGGTGGAGATAGAGAGGGAGGGAAGGGGGGAGAGGTAATGAGGGGGGAGGTGGGGACAGGGAATTAGGGGGAAGGGGTGGAGAGAGGGAGGGGGAGTGAGGGGAAGAAGGGAGGGAGAAAGAGGGAGGGAGGGAGACAGACAAACGACTATATTGAGGGCGAAATTGAGACTATATAATCCCTTCTTACATTTAAGAGGGAGAGAAAGAGAGGGAGGGAGAGGGACGGAGAGAGAGGGAGGGAGGGAGAGGGAGGGAGGGAGAGGGAGGGAGGGAGAGGGAGTGAGGGGGAGGGAGGAAGGAGGAGAGAGGGAGGGGGGAGGGAGGCAACTATTTTAAGGTTAACTAAAGATATCCCGTCATATTGACGAACAATTACCCTAGTTCAGAATAATGAGGATAGAGAGAGAGAGGGAGAGAGAGGGATTCTGAAAGAGAAAGAGAGTTTAATGCTCGGTGAGATATAGAGACAAAGAGAAAAAGTTGCTTGAATACAAAGAGGGGGGATATACAGAAAAAAACAAAAATGAAAGGTAACTTCGAGGAAAAGTCTGCACAATAAGAGAGCCACGGTATTCGAGGGACCGAGAAGAAAGGAAAACGAAAACAAACCTAACCCTCGATATGATTATTAGGTGAACCTGACGCGTTCCTACATCTCGAAAAGGAACGGCTGTATCGCGGAACGAATGCAATTTTCATGCGAAAGAACCCTCGAGATTTTTTTCTGCAAATTCGCGATTCTTTATTTTTGATCTCTCCGTCGCATGGTGCAATGTTGATGGGAGAGCATCTAGGTTCTTCAGTTTATTTTTTTTTTCTTAGCTTCTAGAGCAGTGGTGCGCAAACTTTTCAGGCCGCGCCACGCAAACGATGACACACCCCCATTTCAATCGGAAAAATTTGTTGACATTACATACAAAAAGTAATCTCGCATTAGCTCAATAACACGACATAACTGGCGTTTTAGTATAAGCAAGGGAAGAAAATTTAACACTTCAGAACAAATGACGCACTGGGGTCTTTGCTCATTCTTAACCAAAGTCCACGAAAATCCAAATTTGATAAATTCTTCTTCGTATTTTCTTATTTTACGATTTGAAGATGAGTTTTTTTTTTACTCGTACAAAGAGTTGTCTCGTCAGATACTTCTTTTTCACGTACCTTCTGTATTTTATTTGCAGCAGCATATTCATCAGATGAGCACGCAGCAGCAGGACCATGTTTTACATCATCCTTACAAATCCACTTATCCATATTCAGGGAGAAATAATAATATTAGAGTAAGTCTACAAAGCGATTGAAGAATATGAACAAATGAAAGTACACACAACATCTTCTCATGAAAGAATATTTGTGACTGAGGCCAAACCTTCCCTAGGCATTCTATCTGCCTAAGGTTCATGAAGAAGACGAGCATTTTTACATTTAATGGCGCAAGGGTTATTGGTTTTTACGTCTAACATCCAAGGTCCTGGAACGTAACCTAATTTTTACCATTATACCAATACCACGCGGAACGCGGAATCGCCGTGCGCGGCCATTGGTCGGAACGCAACACTCGCGTTCGGCTGGAGTCAACTGTACTTAGTTGTGTAGCTCTACAAACAGAATAGGAAAAATTAAAAAAAAACTCCAATTCACCGTAAAGGCGGTACTTACGTGTCAAGACTCGCAGGACCACTTAGAGGACGCGCGTTCCGACAGCTACGCTGTCATCTTCAAAACCACTTTTTCGGATTCAGCGACACCTAAAACGTATATTTCCGGAAAAATCTCGAGGCAGAATTTTTTCGCGATAACAATACTTTCCCGATACTTCGTATGATAAAGTAGAAATTGGGAGTGCTTCATCGCCATTGGTGAAGTGCGAGAAGAAGAGAGAATAGGAAGGCGACGAGAGAGGAGGCAAGCTTTTTATCTTAACGCATTCATTGCGAGCATGCGCTGGAGAGAATACCGGAGTAAACTGCAAGAAGAGAGGATAAACAAGCTGGCGAAATAGTCACTATATGCGTCCATACGGTACGCTTCTCAAGGTTTCGAGGATGAAGCAGACGGAATGCGTGCGGCCCATGTGTTCTTTCTTGTCTTGTTTCTCGGTGGCAAGAGGAGGGGAAGGAGACTAGTTGGAAAGAGGAGAGGCGTGGAAGGGGACAAGAGCGTAAGTATTCAGTTAGCCAGAATGTGCCCATAATATATTTACGTCTTTTCTGCAGCCGTTTGATAGTAAACAACGTTTAAGAATTTCGATGACTAATTATGATATTTTAATTTTTAGGCGCGTTTCGCCTCCAGCGTGAGCGCCTGTTGTCGTCGGTCTGTCCGTCTATCTGCCCGTCGACCCGTCCGTCCGCATGTTCGTTCTTGGCTTCTACCTAACGGATTTTCATGAAATTTGATATTAAGGGCTTAAAATCAAAGATGATAAGAAAATCGCAAAAATTAATGGCGTAAGACAATCAGGGGTACCACTTTACTGGTGACAAAAATGAACTTTCCGTCATATCTCGTAAAGTATTGCTCATATCAAAATATTTTTCGAATAAAACTTGCAGAACTAGTAAAGAACAGTATTTCTTTTCCTATACATTATTATCGTAGGAGTAGCCGTTATTAAGAAAATCATACAAGAAAGTCTTAATTCGAGTTGAACTAACAATAAGACAATTTCTTGCATGGTTACTTCTTCATTGTTGCTAACATAAACAACCTCACAAACAAACGTTTAATTTCCTTACGTGTGCATGCAATATTTTAAAATAGAAAAAAAATGGATTATTTATGATGAAGAAAAGAACTTTCCATACGTACAGGTATATCATTTCTTTCTAATACTCCATACGCTGGTAGGGTTAAATGGAAGAGGGGACCTTATGGTCTCAATTTCGCCCTGAAAATAAAGCCACTTATCTATCTATCTATCTACGCTGTACACTTTCCTAACTTGTTCTTTTTTGAATAACTCAAAACCCGAAAGAAATATTTGGGTAAGAGGGGGGAAGTATTTAAGAATATCAGAAGGGGAACGTGAGACGATGATTATTATACATTAATTTTAGCCAGTAGAAGTTCAACATTTTAAAAAATGTTTTGTATTATAGTTTTCGAAACATGGTACAACACAAAGGCATCTCACATTGTTTGCACCAATAACTTGCTTCTTTTCTCTTTATTTATTTCTTTTTTTTTTGAGATGCAAACCACACACCTTTTTCCTGAACGCGACTGATTAGACGTACAGTAGGTCGTAATGGTGTTCCTATAGATGCTTGCCCTCTTTGCTTTTGGATTGCTTTCACTGTATTTTTCTCTGCTGGCATTCACTAGCTTAAAATTTAGGTGACTCAACTACTCACGTTTTTTTTGTATATTACATTTGCAATAAAATTGTTATATCCAATAAATGGTGAAACATTTTCACGTAATATTTTTAGTGTCTTCCTGGGAATAGAATAGGTGACGATGCACTGATCTGCAAGTTTGACTCGTCCCATCCCTTTGCTGCAGTCAAGACTCATTAGAGGTTTAATTTTTTGCCAGCTAAAATGTTAACAATGTCAATATTAACCAAAGATTTCCGCTTTTTAGAAGTAATACCCGTAAAAGCGATATCTCTGTGCAAAATCAACATGATCACGGAGAATACCTAATATTTTTGTAGGAAAAAGTTCAAGCATACATCAGATAATACAACTCGGACACCAACAGGTGTTAATATGTAATAGGTAAGTTTAACCTGTGTAACCGGTTAGAGTAACCAGCTGAGAGCAAAAGAAATGCACTACGAAGCTTAAAAGCAGTTCACAAGCATCCACTGAAAACACAGGTTGACGAGTATAAGCGGTCGACGCAGTTAAGAGGTAAAGTGTCTGTCAACCAGCTTACCCCAAATAAAATATCGCCGCACAAAACTGATTGTGAGTTGAATTCATTTAATTCAGTGCGAGGATATAGTTGGCGAATCGTCTTTCACTTGTTATAATAAAACCCAATCGTCCATATTTAACGAAAGGCTTACACTCACTCAACCCATTTATAATTACGTCATATCCAAATTGAAAATTCTGGGCACACTAGTTTTCGTATCAATCGGATACCTTTACCTGCTAAACGCCAGTCAACCAGACCTGAAATTAAAGGGAGATATGGAGGATTTTATTCCTTAGATGAGAGGTACGAACTTTCCTACCTTTGCTGTGGTGTAAACGTTCCAGCGGTGGAAGAAGAAATAAATCCCTTTCCTCCAGCGACGAGAAAAATTCTTCACACTCAAATATACACGGCACTTCCTCACAGAATGACCATTACACTACACAGGGACGTGCAAAAGGGGATAAATGAAAAGCACTTTGGGGTTGACGAATGAAATAAAGGGTAAAGGTTTGATATTGGAAATTGAAGAAATTGGTGGGAAACACATATCCGTATCACCTGTAATGGCAAGAGAAAAAAATTCACTGGTGCTACCTAAACACGATAGGAGATACGTCTTAAATAGACTTAAGGCTAGGAAAACCATTCATTTAACTTATATTGCAATAATTCTCCGTAGACACCATGAAACTGCTTTGGTTCTCGCGACAATTTAAAAATTATATTATAATTTTACAAAAAGGACATTTATTTAAGATTATATATTGCCTTAATTCGGCGATTAAATTTGCCAAACGTTCATAAAATACTCACATATCTTTAGAGACTGCATCGCCTTCTCTTCGAAAGGAGATCAGGTAAACTTTCTTCGTCACATCCGACCACTTTCACATCTCAAAGCAAACTGACCAAATCGATAGAAAAATTCCCGCCAAGAACAGCAGACGTCACGACGACGTCACTTTGGACTGTTAAATAATCAATAATGAAATGCTGGGAGGTGGGGGAAACGGGAAAAATGCCTTTCCCATGACCATAAAAGGTATCAGTGTAGGCGAGGAACTCGGAATGCCCTCCACGAAACCGCCAAAGTGCAACAGGGGCACGCACTGGCCTACTCACAAGAAATTCCTTTCAAAAAGACCTATCTGTCTACATTTGACGGTGTAAAAGTAAAGAACCAAAGGAAAGGAATTTTACCCCACCTCCCAGCACTTAATTAATGATTATTTAACAGTCCAAAGTGCCAAGGGAAAAATAAATGTTCTTTTTGTAAAATTATAATATAATTTTTAAATTGTCGCGAGAACCAAAGCAGTTTCATGGTGTCTACGGAGAATTATTGCAATATAAGTTAAATGAATGGTTTTCCTAGCCTTAAGTCTATTTAAGACGTATCTCCTATTGTGTTTAGGTAGCACCAGTGAATTTTTTTCTCTTGCCATTACAGGTGATACGGAATTGTGGTTCCCACCAATTTCTTCAATTTCCAATATCAAACCTTTACCCTTTATTTCATTCGTCAACCCCAAAGTGCTTTTCATTTATCCCCTTTTGCACGTCCCTGTGTAGTGTAATGGTCATTCTGTGAGGAAGTGCCGGGTATATTTGAATGTGAAGAATTTTTCTCATCGCTGGAGGAAGGATTTATTTCTTCTTCCACCGTTGGAACGTTTACACCACAGCAAAGGTAGGAAAGTTCGTACCTCTCATCTAAGGAATAAAATCCTCCATATCTCCCTTTAATTTCAGGTCTGGTTGACTGGCGTTTAGCAGGTAAAGGTATCCGATTGATACGAAAACTAGTGTGCCCAGAATTTTCAATTTGGATATGACGTAATTATAAATGGGTTGAGTGAGTGTAAGCCTTTCGTTAAATATGGACGATTGGGTTTTATTATAACAAGTGAAAGACGATTTGCCAACTATATCCCCGCACCGAATTAATTAAATCCAACTATACCGGTGATATATAGCAATTATATGCTTATGATCTATGATTATGGGCTAATTGGAAACCTTTGCGTGTTAATATTTTATGTTATTTTATTGTTGTAAATAGTAGATTGAAAGATATATTAGTTGTATAACTTCAAAATTATGGCTTCCCTTTTTAATTAAGACAGTCCACAAAGATACGGAGTAAATGTATTTTTTATACAAATATCAATTAATACTATAAATAATTGTTAGTGCTAGTATATTTTCAATATTACTCTTATAAAAAGTTAGGAAGCCATACCTTACTATTTTAAAGTTTTTAAAACGGACGATGTTTGGCCATAAAAAATTATCTGGTGTTGAATATCACAAAAGAAAGGCTACTTTTTAAAACAAACATTGTCTCAAAATTACTAAAAAGCCCTAAACTTGACCTTTCAGTAAGTATTAAAACCAGTGATCAAACTATTGATTTTTTAAAGATTATCGCACGACAGGATTCAACGACATAATAGTAGCAGCAGAAAAAATCGCGAAAGAACTAGAAATTGATCCGGTGTTTGTTACAGAAGAAAGACTAGAGTACGGCATAAGCATAAGCAATTAGATCACGAAGAAAATAATTTTTTCATTGATTCCAAAGAAAATTTTAAAAAGATTCTGACTCAAATGATATGAAAATTAAACTATGTATAGTTGAGATTTTTCATAAATATAAGTGATTATGGGTTTGAATAAATAGATTTTTATTATATCCTATCGTTTTCGACTAACATATAATAAAATTACTTATTGTTAGTAAAAAAATTAAGGGGGCGCCATATTATATCTCGCCTCAGGCGGAAAAATGTCTGGGCACGGCCCTGAAAAAAAAAATATATACATATATAAAGCAAAATTATTAGGAGATCTATTCAAAGACGAAGCATGTTTCTCTGAATCTTTTTTTGATATTTAAGACTAAAGAGATGCCATTCATTCAGTTATAACTGTAGAGATTAACCTTATATATAAACATCAACGTCACTTTTAAAAGTAGAATGTAAGTGTAATATTTGCGTAAGATGAGACCTTGTGCTGATTAATTGTCAAACAGGAACGAAAAGTCCGAAAGCCTATTAAAACTAACGAAAACGAAACATCTTATGTAACTGTGCCGTAACGAAGACGTTCTTCCACTGCATCGCTTGATACTTCGTGTTCCGTCTGGGAGCAAGTTTATAATTTCATAGCTAAGGCAAATATAAACTTTGCTTTAGTTTGCAGAATAAACTTTTTTGATAGATCGCCAATCCGTAAATTGACTTTATAGTGAGCCCATTTTCTATCATTGTTGCTGGAATTTCAATAAGATTAGAAGTTATTATTCAATATGTCAACTATAACAGGAAGAAAACATTGTTTTTGCTCTGTTTGCTCAACCCTAGATAGTATGCCTTATTTATATTTCATTTGAGCGAAAATTGGCTAAAGTTGAATGAAAGTTTCAATAATGTGAGTTTTCATGCTCCTTGGGGCCATAGGAAGCGCTTATGTAAAAACTCCACCAAGCACCAACACTGCCGCCAAATGATTTTTGTTAGTACATGATTTCTTTAAATAAGTTAACGGTTGGCATACCTGGACATCACTGTAGCTTCATCGATTGCTATTAGCTTTGGTTTTTTCAGCACCTTTTCTACAGGTTAATTTAATTTTGTCTACGAAACTGACGTTTCAAGGTGTGTAATTTAAAACAACAATCAATGGTTCTTCCCCTTAAAAACAAAGCTGCAATTAAAAAGGTAGCAAAACAATTTCTTCTCGTCCATTAACTTCGTATTTGTGAAAGTTACGAACAGAAAACGAAATAACTAAAAATCCTTATGACAACAAATTAACTACATTTTTCTCATTTTCGATTTAATCCAGTTCAATGTATGTAATTTCGTGAAAACAGAAACGAAGCGGCTGCCCACGAGGACGAAACATTTCCTCTCTAAAAAAACTAAAATTTACGTATTAAAAACAAATCTGTGGACCGATTCGACTATTACTTGGAAATCGACGAAAGGAAAATAAATGTTCACTATTTCAGGCTGTCTTTGGTTTAAGGCCCGAATTTGTACGATGATTGAAACTGCGCAACACCCGTCCTTATGTTAATGAAATGGAAGAATTAAACGCTTGAGGAATCGAATTCGTACCGTTGTTATAGACCAGGGATCGGCAACCAAATCAACAACAAGAGCCATTTTTTCGATCCAATATACGATCCAACATAAGAAGAGTCGCAGAACATGCACAACAGAAGATCTTTATTTTTTTTTAAATTTCAGTTCATAATTCAAAACTTTCGCATTGGTAAACGTGACCTTTCGACAATTGAATCGGGATCAAATTTGAAGTTCTATGGGAGGAGCTCGTTTAGGGAGCCGCTCGGAGAACCGAAAGTTGCCGACCCCTGTTATAGACAGCGATTACCCAAAATTCTCTTCCGGAGACACGCCGACGCAACAGTGAAAGAATGGCCAAAATCGAATAAACCGTCCTCGAGTCATTCGCGCTCGTATTTAGAAGTGAAGGACGAACCAACGAAACCATTAACATAAACTTTCACTTTATTAACACAGGCACATACATATAACTACGTACGCATTAATATGACAGGAGAAACTTAAGTTCGATGGGGCAACGAGAATCTTTAGTTAGGTTAATGAAGGTGGTTGTGAGTGGCGTAGGGCGATTTTAAAGGAGACGAATATTCAAATGCGGGGAAGGTGGTCCGGATAGAGAGGAAGAGAACGTGAGAGACGGCTGCAGAGACAGAAGGAAAGGAATGTTAAATTTATTATGGAGAGAACACTCCAGATGAAGGAGAAAGAGTTGAAGAGGCGCAGTTGAAGAAAAGTATGACAATCGAGTTTCCAAGTTTTGAGTTGAGAGAGAAAGAGAGAGGGATACGAAGGTAAAGAGAGAAGAGGAAGAGAAAGAAAGCGAGAAAGGTTAAGAGTGGGAAAATAGAAGAAAACGAAAAGAAAGAAGAATATATAGAGATAAAAAAAGAGGACTCGAAAATGTACTAAAGGAAGCCAAGGAGAGAAAGGTCTGAGGAATAAGTTGCGGAATTTTCACAACGCCGAATGAGACACAAAATAATTTTCGGGATGTTTATACAAAGGAAGCGGGGATCTTAAAAATTAATTTCGAGCCTTTTATTCTCATAGAATCCCACATTTTGCGAAATATGAAAGATAAACACAAGAGAAAGAGATCTAGCGAGGGAAAGAGAAAGATTGAGAATAAGAAAGCGAACAAGTCCTCACAGAGCTTAGAGCGTGGGCGGTCTGGAATACGCCCTTCTCAGAGGACTGGATAAACGAGGAGGCAGGAAGGAGTGGGAGGGGGGAGGAGAAAGTGGGAGGGCACGGAGGAAGAGTTTTTAGGGAGGTGGGATTTTGAAAAAATATAAATAAAACGTTTTTCTATCTTCTTTTTTTTTGCTTTTCGTCTGAGGTGGAAGGGGTGGGTGGGGGATGTAACAATGGATCAGAGAAAGAGGACTCATCGACGCGCACACATTCACTAGCACAATGCTCTCGTTGGAGATGGGTTTAGGAGTGCAGTCGCACGAGAATGAGGGAGATGAAGAAAGAAAGAGGATGAAGAAACGGCGCAAGATGGTGGCAGAGAATGAACGCATAAAAAAAACACTTTCGCAAAGAGATACCGAACGAAACGCGCGCGCGCGGACATGTCGAGAAGCAAAAAATGTTTTTTTGCTACCTTCCTCTCTTTCTTCCTTTTTTCGCCAATGGTTTCGCATTCTTTTGTTTTTACGCTTCCCTGTTGCTTTCGCTACGTTTATAGGACTCATTTTTTTCGTCGGATTTTGGAGTTTGGGGAGCCGTGCGCAGTGAGAAGGAAGTGAGAGGGATGCATTTCCTTCCTCTTTTGATGGATGATTTTTTTCTCTTGATGTTCTCCGTTTGTCGAAATACATTGGCTTATTAAGATCATGGACTGGTGATTACGAGTAATGTTTAAAAAGAACGAAGGCATGCTCTCTTCTGCGTGGAATCAAAATCGCCTGCCCGCTGAATGAGAAATGATGCTTAAAAGAAAGAGGACCATCGTTTCATAAAACGTCGCCATGTTTTAAGATGCACGAATAAACACAAGAAAAAAGAACTCGCGCGTGTGAACATGCAAAAAGAAAAACTAATTTATTTGCTCGCGGACGGTTTAAAGCCCATTGAAAGTAAATTCCATTTATTAAGTTTCCGATTTATCGATACTTCAACGATATAATTTTCAATTTTTCAAGCCTAGAGGATAATAAACTACCATCCATTTTCGTAAGATTTCGGAAAATATCACTTGAGCTGTTAACGCATCTGGTGGGGGCTATAAATGTAATGAGACACAAAAATTTAGAAATCCGAGTATGATCTCAAAGCTCCTGCCTTCAATCAACAAGAAATTTACAAATGAATATCGCGGTTTTATATTTAAAATATAAATTTCTTCCATCTCTATTATCCTTTGCGATCTCAAGAAAATTGTTAAAAAATAATAATTTACATTAGTTACTCTCGCTTTCTTCTATGAATGAAACACTTCATACCTTAGAGCGGTGTTTCCCAACCTTTTTAGAGTCGCGGCACCCTTAAGTGACTTTTCAGAATTTGGCGGCACCCCTCCCTATCCACCATCAGTAATAATCGTGGTGAAGTTGGACCCCTAACCCCAATCTCCATGTCTCCTTTCATTTTAAAGTGACTTTGCGACGAAATGACTGTCGACGTAACACTGGTTTGCATTCTTGAAAGCCGACGATGCAAAATGAGGCTAAAAATGGGAAAACAATATTTTTTGCGGCACCCTTCAGAACACTTCGCGGCACCCCAGGGTGCCGCGGCACACAGGTTGGGAAACATTGCCTTAGAGATTTCATGGAAATAGTATTAAATTTATTTATTTATTTTCTTGTAAGGCAGCACCTGGCATAACACGTCAGGTTCAAAATGACCCATTCTTCAGCAATCAAGAGATAAAAAAATACATCCTTCCACTGAGGGCGGAAGTGATATGAAATTGGAAAAGTTCCAAATAAAGGCGCGTAAGTAGAGCTGATAAATTGTTTGAACTGCTTCGCCTTGAGGTTTCTGTTATGGTACTATCTCGGAAGAAAGGGAAGCTCTATCAGACTGAACGGAGAAACCGATACAGTAACTAACAAAAATGAAGCATCTCAAGAAAAACTTCGAATATTACGCGGAAATTTTTATTTTCTATCCCTAAAAGAAAATCGAATGACAGAGATTACAAATAAAAAAAAACTCAATTATATGAAACGAAATCCACTTTCATGTCCAATTAAAAAGAAAACTTCTTCTTTAAACGCTATATTGGTTCACAAGGAAATTCGAGCATCCCAGCGCCCTTAAGACAAGTTCAATAAAAATCGTTCGATTGCTCCAAAAATCACAATAGTGTAATTACATACTTTCCACAACCCAAATTTTCAATTAAGATTTTACATAAAACGCAACACCTGCTATACAAGCTATACTTTAGATGACTCCAACCAAAATTTCAAACTGTAGATCACGTACCTTAATCCTGAAAGTATAGTATACTGACAATGAGATTCAATCAGCTATTTCCAATGACTTTTAAACTAGGAATCCCAAGGCTTCTGGCGTAGGCATTGAAGATTTCATTTTTTAATGCCCCCATCTTGAACGAGGCATGGGAAAAAACAACCATATCAACCATAAAATTATCTGTTTGTATATTTTTGTCGTCTGCGTAAACGAATGACTCATCATAAACTTCAGAATATTTCGTTTTTTGTCAATATGGTCGCGACACCTTTCCGACCGATCAGAATGAGAGTGCATGTATAAAAAAATCGCACTTCCTTTGACCTGCACTGCCGATGCGGACACACAAATTCGCCAGTTCTGCAATTAAAAGAAGGAGCCACGGAAACCGTATCGAGGAAAATTTTATTTAATCGCAAAGCGCGCGGGAACTCAACCGCCGACACCGCAACCTTGGGACGTCGCGCCCGATCGCTTATTTCGTGAAATCTCGCCGCAAATTTGTTTCGCGTCGGATTATTATCTCTCGTCAGAGGAAGGACCGGGGCGAGGTGAAAGGATAATGTCATTGAGGAGCATGCATATATGGCGCTAAGGGAATTGAGGGGAGGATGAGGAAATAATATCGAAGGCCTCGAAGGTCAAGGACAGAGAGGCGCCTGAGGCGGCCTTCCTTGCGGTCCCAAAGCCTCAGACTGAAGAGAAAGAGAGAGAAAAGGAGAGAGGAGGGGGGGTCAAACGAAGACATAGGGGTCCCTCCCACGCGATGAATCAAATATTCACGAAATGTTCTGGGCGGGAGAAAGGAGGCATTTGGGTCGGCTTCTTAATGCAAATAGAGAAAGGAATTCGTGTAGTGGGAGGAACATAATTTACCCCTTTTTTACGTCGACACGTGTTGGCCTAAGGCTGTTTACACTGTCCTCTACACACTAATTCTGTAACTTGAAACGTTTCTCATTTCTCGCATAATCGTGATAGAATGGCGGGATTAAAGTAAATACAGTCGAACTCGCTTATAACGAGCACGGGTATAACGAGGTCAAGGATATACTGTGCAAATGCCATTAACTCCAAGTTTGGTCTACGAACATTTACGTTCAAAAATGTCACGTATATAACGAGTACGCTTCACGTATATATCGAGCAAAATCGGTCTCTGTCCAAAGAATAAACAAGAAATTTTGTCAGTACTTGGCTCAAACCTTTGACATGCATTACATATCTGTCCATAGTTTACCCATTTAGTCCCTTCTTGAAACTCTTTTAATTCTTCTAAAATATCCGTTAGCCCCATACCGTTAGGCCACAAAAACCAGTAGAAATTTTGCCTTTGAAATCTTTAACCCTTACACGGCATAATTAAAAGCTTCAAGGGTTATTTCAGGCGATTTTTGGTTCTCCAATTGAATGATCAAAGAGAACGAGGATTAGATGACAAAGTGTCTGTATTGAATTCAATTCGTCTGATGAAAGATGCATGGGACACCGTCACAACTGCAGCAGTATTAACTTGTTTTCGGAAATCTGGTTTATCATCGGGAGAATTATGTATATTTTTGTTTTGTTTGTTCATAAACGCGTTAAATATACTCTTTGTGGACACTATGTCATTGAAAAATATCCAAAATATTATTATGTGTGTATAAAGGCCACCGCACACCGGGCGCTATACTATATAGCGCTATATTTTTGTGCTATGTTATAGCTAGCGATAAGATATAAATATGCGCACACCAGATACTATAATATGTTTCATTTTTTCCCGGGAAACTCGCTTACAATTAGTTCTACAAGATGGCCAAGAGAATAAACGCCGAGGCATTGCTGTATTTAACATTGGCTTTAACCCTTACACCGAAGTATGTGTCTGACAACCACATACGATTTTTCATTTTGTTAGTGTGGCTGCACTGGTTGAGCTGGCGGCCCAAACCCCACAGTACCTTCCTCAAATTACTTCCTGCTGCGAATGATATATTGTTTTTGCAGTCGCAATTTCTCAACCGTTCGTAAGAAATCGTTTTTCAAAAGTTACAGTGTCTCGCGGACACCTACATCTCATAACGTATATTTTTTGCGTGTCTGGTGGACACATACTTCGAATTACGGAGAAATTTCCTTCGGTAAGATAGAAACAAATTATTACTATTACAAATAAATATTATTTTCATTTCTTTTTCTACCAATTTTTAGAATTATATAATTATAATTTAGATTTATTACAGAAGTAAGGATGGATGCAGGCCCTAGGACCTCGGAAGGCGGTAGTACATCAAAGAATTGGTGCAAATATTACGAGAGAAAAAGCTAGCGTACGTAGGAACACTGAAGAGAAAAAACGAAAATCCCAAAAGTTTTTTTACCATCGAGGAAAATATAAGTTGGTTCGACATTGTATGGATTTAGTAATGATATCACATTGCTCAGTTACGTTCCAAAAAAGAATAAAGCGGTGCTGATGGTATCAACTATGCATCGACACAAATAAACCGGAAATAGTGGGATTTTACAACCGAACAAAGGAGGCGTCGATGTAATGGATCATAAATGCGCTAATTATTCTTATAACAGAAGAAGTCGACGTTGGCCATTAGCAGTATTTTATATGTTTGTAAACATATCTGTGGTGAATAGTTACATAGTCTACTTATGTTTCAAAAATTCGGAAAAATATAAAGAGATTCAATTTTTTGAAAGAATTAACTGTAGTACTTTTGAGGCCACACCTAGGAAACAGACTTGCTGTTCCAAATCTGCGTTCAGACTTGAAAAAACTCATTGAAAGCGTTTTACAAGAAGCAAATAAGGATGGCACACCGAAACCAAAACAGATATCTGAGAGCGACAGACCTGAAAGAAAAAGGAAGTGTAGCTAATGTCCGTATACACAAAATCGAAATACCAGGTATAAATGCATAAAATGTCAAAGGCCAATCTACTTACAGTGTTTCAAAAAGATTTGTGACATATGTTGTGGAGATTTGTAAGCGCAAACTATTTTTTACATTACGTATACTTTCAACGCAAAGATTTTTAAATATTAATATGTAGATATTACATTGGTATATGGCGAATATTATTTATATGTAATAAATGAATAAGCTTAATGTATCATTACACTTAATTTAATAATAAAACAATAAAAATAGAATATTTTTATATGCATGTCTGACATACTTCTAATAATAGACAAAAAGTAGATACTTCGGTTTAAGGGTTAAAGCCAAAGAAGAGGAAGTGGATTCATGAAATTAATATTAGTAGAGAGCAACTTGGAGAGTGCCATCATTTATTCCAGGATCTACAAAACGATGACGAAAAGTTTCGACAGTATTTTCGTTTAACAAAAACGCAGTTTGAAGAGATCTTACGTCTTCCATGTCAAACACTGTATAAGAAAAAAAACAAGCAGCCCGATACTTGCTCAAGTAAAGACTTCAACTATATGACGCTAGGAGCACTGTACACGTGTCGCCCGTGCATTCTGCGCATGCACTAGTTCTGCTATATTTTGTAAAAATAGCCAAGACCACAACGCGTGCTATATAGCAGGGTTTTATAGCTTATAGCGCGCTATATTTTTCCTTCAGTCTGCGGGCTTACATTGAATTACATGTTGCACAAAAGTTAGCGATATATCTTTATATTATATCTTCATAGTATAGCGCCCGGTGTGCGGTGGCCTTAAGGGTAAGTATAACGATTAACGGCTATGTCGAGCAAAACTACCCGGTCCCGTGGCGCTCGTTATAACCGAGTTTTACTGTAATAGGAAGAGTTCACATTACGTTGAAAGGCACTTATCTAACAATATGTATACACACATCCATTAAATATATTTTGATGTTTGCATCGAAACAGCATGAATATAGACATTTTCCGCGGATATTCGAAACCGCGGTTGGCGAGGGACTACTGTATCGTAGCCGAGAAAAATATTCGACTTCGATATTTTCATGAATAAGCAAGTTTTAAGCGGTGTCCGAAGGAGTTCTTTTTGCAGCTCCGTCTCTCTGTAGTCCGCCATTTGTAAGTGGTTTTAGGGAATAAGATCTCACAGAATAGGGTGAAATCTCAGATTTAAGTAAGGTTACTCACGGACTATAAACCTTGATCCATATCGCTCAAAAATAAAAATTGGTTACTTCTTGTCGATTTTCATAAAATATCGATTCACTCAAAAATGGCAGAAAAGATTTTGACTAAAATTCACCCGGTTATAGAGCTTGTTGCCATAAAAATACTAAATAAGCTAAGTGTTTTAAAGTATAACTAAATAGCGTACAGTGACATTATAATAATACATGGAGTTTCCCGCCGGGAGACCGCTAAACATATTGTAATGTAAGCAGTGACAAGATTGTATGGGTATTACATATATAAGGAGGTTTGTGAAATGAATTTTTACGGATTTTTTAAACCTTTCCTTTCGATTTATAAATTCGGGGTACTATCCTGTTAACGGGAATGCCTCCAGTACCCTTCGCAGGACCTGGTACTTACGTATTATCCCCATTCCATACTTACGTACAACATTAACAGAAACTGACTGGCCTGTCTCGACATTTACAAACCCAATCTCCGGACAACGTGGAGGGTTTCTTTGGTTCCGGGCGAGGCGAAGGGCGCGGTAGCGCCCGGAGACGACTACCCATTACAACAAAGCGAGCCAAAGGCTCGTTAATACATCCTTTCAACGTTATATCCTCTTGACTGTTGTGCCGCAAAATGAGAGGATATATCGACGAGCCTTCGGCTCGCTTTGTTGTAATGGGTAGTCGTCTCCGGGCGCTACCGCGCCATTCGCCTCGCCCGGAACCAAAGAAACCCTCCACGTTGTCCGGAGATTGGGTTTGTAAATGTCGAGACCGGCCAATCAGTTTCTGTTAATGTTGTTTTTAAAATAAAATATCGTAAATCCAACAATACGTCAATATATTCTTTCAATGTTATATCCTCTCAAACAATCATTACAATACATGTTCATTTTTTAAGGTATTCCCGTTAACAGGAAAGTACCAAATTCGGTATTCGTTTCTCGCACTTCTTACCACGTGCTTTCGATCAGATTTGACTGACAATGAGTGTCGCCGAACCCCGTATAAGATTTCAAACAGAAAACGAACCGAGTAAAGATAAATTCAGAAACATAGGAAATACGAAAATTAAAAATTAAGAGAAAAGTCTTGATCACTTTGACCGATCCAAAGTTTACGAAATAAATGAAGTTTCAATTTCGTAAAGGCAGAAAGCGATGAATGTTATTTAACGTTTGCTTGGACTTTTCTAGCAGGTTTACATATCTTTTCCTGAAATGATTTCGAAACTTTCCATCTTCTCTTAAATGTAAAATCAAATTCGACTGGTCTGTGAATTGGCTGTTTGAGAGACCACGGGTGGAGCTGCTAGCCAATGGGAGGCTCCCGGCTAAGTTCCGTTGCCATGACAACGATTGCAAAAGGGCTTTTAGCTCCATAGTTGGAGAACACCTCTTAAGCTTCAATAATACTCGGGAACACTGCACTCACGTCCTCATGACGGCTCAATTTGTACCAATCCTTCTTCCTCCAACACACTGACATCTTTATCCAACGGGGTTGTACTAAATAAACAGTTGGTTTTGCCACATGGTGTTAAGCGGTTACAGTTTAAGTGTTAATAGACGAAAGCGAGACGAAGTATCACTATAAAAACTATTTGGCACGCGGATTATGCATTTGGAGATTTGAAAACACTACATGCTTCAACAAATATATCAGAATAACGTATTTAAAGCAGGTTAAAATAGAAAAATAGCTGCAAAAGCAGATTCCAAAGCGTTTTTTAATCCTAATAGGCAATCACAACAAAAAGAATTTCAATGAAGATTTTCCACTGCATTTAAAATACACACGCATGTAGCACTATAAACAAATGAATAAAATTATTATTAACCTTTTAACAATATAGACAAAATAGATTCAGCTTTATTGATCAAATTGCGTCACTAAAATGTAATTGTATATTTTCATTAGAAACAGAAATAGTAACAAAACATAAAACCAAAAATCAATCACAAGTTATTTAAAACATACCTCACCGCAGTTAAGCAGTTGTAATCTTTATCAATTATAGAAGGTAAATTGAACGTATTTACCTTTCCCTATTATTGTTGAAGCGACGTAAACAAAACTAAACGTTACCATAGCAACGAACTCATATAGGTAATTCATAAGGGATTTTTTTAATCTTGCTAAAAGCATACGGACGGACTCCAAAATCAATAGGGTTCATGTATGACACTAGCCGAAACTATTTTTAAAATGTTAGCATTCCAACTCTACTCGTTGCTTCAAATTTTTGCAAGTGAAAACAAGCGATTTTTAAAAGAAGTGCCAAAAACGAATCAATCTAAATTGACAATTAAAAATAAAAGTTCTCATTAATTTTTAAAATTCTTAATTTTCTCAAGCTTGCATCGACACAACGATCAAAGAGCGCTGTGGTATAATTTCCCTATCACAATGAAAAGTCAGTCTAATTCTTTTGTGAGCAAGTTTTTAGGAATCAATCCGATTAAGTGAAGAACGGGAAGTTCGACTTCTCCAGATACTCGCAAGTTTGAAAAGGGTCACTGTCCATTATAAGGGAATTGGTTCGAATCCAGAAGAGTTTGCCTTTCCTATTTGTATAACATTGGAATGAATGTAGAACCACATTTTTGAGGAGGCGAAGGGTAAGTTACCCTTGCCACATGGCTGGAGATTAGCCCTCGAACTCGCTCTATAATTGCGGCCTCTTAACAAGCTAAAGGAAGCCACCGCCCGACCTATCCCTCGTTTCGATTGGTCCTTTAATGCAAAGAGCTCGGCTCGGTCATTCTTTCAAAGCGACCTCAGTTTCTCTCGATCTTTATAGAAATGAAAGAGCCTCTCTTGTAAAGGTCTCGACTGAGTACCTACTCGGTATCTTATCTCGTTAGTTTCCAAGCGACCTCTTTCTTACATGCTCGGAAGAAAATAAACGGCAAAATAAACATTCTGAAGGGAAGGTTAACATAGAAACCCTATGAAAACCAAGTAAAAGCATACTTTCAAAATAAGTATGTACTTGTTTTTATATAAACCATCGTAATTAGTTTCTACGGGCATGAAAAATTGATTTCGCAAGAAAAGTTTCTCAAAGATCTTGGTAAAGTTTTATTTTCTTGCTGAATAATGCGAATTCCTTTTTTTGTATGTTTCGTTGGCTTATTAGATGAGAACTCATTAAAATTATATCATAAGCCATGGGGAGCAAAACGAATCATGATTTTTTTTAAATCAGAGATGAATGAGTATAGACGTATGTGCTCATGCATGGAGTGTCGACAATAATCAACAATTCCTTGGCCTTTCATTTGCTCATAAAATCTACAAATTGTAAATATCTGAACAACTCTTTGCGATAAGGAACCTGATCTTTTGATAGTACATCAAGTTTCAGCGCAATTTCCGTGTAAATAATGTAAAACTTTTTCAAAGAAAAAGCTTGGTTCCTCACCTTCATTTTTTTTCGCTCCAATGAAGGTATGATCGCTAATGATTTTTTTCTGAATGCATAGCACAATATCGATGAAGGATACTTTTAAATGTGTCCAATCCTTCGTTTTACCCAGACTTCCCAGCGCAATACATTTTCCCCGGTTCCCATCGACCTTTATGCGTGTCCCTCTTTGTCCCAGATGCTTTATGCTTCGACCAATCCCTCACTTTGTGGTCACGCTCCGTCGCTGACCATGCGCCCGCAGCGTAGTCCAGGCGAGGTGGGAATCGCTCCGGATTCGCGGATACCCAATGACGCCCAATTCCCACTGGGGCGGATATCACACGTCAGAAAATGCGCATCGTTGGCCGTGTGACCCGATTCCGGCTGTGAAAGGTTCCCCTCCTACCCGCGCGTTCATGTCTCTCTTTATGCATTCCGTACGCCGCGGACGAGTGGATTGAGTTATTTTACATCGAATGTGTGAAGAGGCCTTAACTCTTTAATGTTTCGCTCTGGTCTCTGGATTTTACGGTCGATTAGTATGATCAGAATTGTTGGACGAGACTTTCGGATCATTGTGGCTGAATGTTCGCTTTTTTTGGTCAGGTGGTCCACTTTCGAAACGTTGTACTGGAAAGCACGGAATTGCCAATTACGGATTGCTTTCATTAACTTTTAGTCTTTCTGTTCAATATGTTGACCATTCGCTTGATTTTGAAAATCGGCGTTCAGTCGTTAATTTTCTTAAAAATTTGAAATCCATTCATTTACTGTAATATGCATTGTTAGGTTTGATATAATCCATGATTTGCATATTTCACGTGCCATGAATCATGTTACGATAGATCATGTGAATTTGATGGGTTGATCGCATTTGATGAGAATCGAAATCACATCGGACATTTGAGATTTTATTAGAAGACGGAAGCTGCAGCAAAATAGATGTAGTGGATACTTTCGTTATTTCCATTATATTAAGATATATTCTTTTATAATTCAGGTTCTAATACTTTCACTTCGAAGTAAAATTTTGTTTGCGTGGTATCTTACCGCACAGATAATAATAATATGATGAATAAAACCAATACTTTCGCTTCTGTTTTTGTCCTCTTAAAAGAACCTGGCCATGCTCAATCTTGAATATCTTATTGAGCGAAAAAGGAGCATTTCGAAGTTTTTCGAGACATAGGGTATAATTTAACTGGTATAATTAAAGGACGACAGGAAATTACGGTAATGGCAGACGAGTTACCAATCCGGCAATCGGAATGGAAAGTAATTTTAAACCCCCTCGCCCGCGCAAGAGCGACACATCAATCGAACGGTCTCTTTCCTTTCCGCCATGACCTTAACAGCGTAATAATTGCAGAACGACGCGACATTACACCAAAACAAGGGAGCAACAAATTGCCTTGAATGGATATCCACTCTAGTATATCAAGGAAGACCCTTCTCGATCGCTGGGCAATAAGTTCAATGTTAAATGGGAGGGCATGCGTAATGCGAGCCTCAGAAAGGGGGGATTCATGAGGGTCGACCTCTATCTATACTCTGGAGTCATGCGAGGATTAATACACTCTCCACTATCTCAGTGTATTGGATGAAATGGAGAGAGAATGGAAGGGAGAGAGAGAGAGAAACGAAGCAGTCCACGTGTTAGTTTCAAAACGCGCCTTTTACGTGCGCTTCAGTCACGCGATGGATGAGAGCCACGAGCAAATCCCCACTGTCCCAGGCCACAGTATCCGCGGTTTCTCTCACTTCTAATCCAAAAACATCGCTTCTATCCTTTTCAATCCGTTTTCTTTGTCGGGTCTCCTTCTGCATCAAGTTAATATTAAGCTTGTAATTTGGACTATCGATATTGACAGGGAAAAATGAAGTATAAAGGCCAAAGGGAGTCATCTACTGCTAGTAATTTTTTAGGTAATTTACTTTTTCACTTTTAAAATATTAATCTAAATTTTCATAAAATTCGCATTACATCGATCTATGTCTTTGTGAAAGGAAATTATACTCAATTTTTGTACAACGTATAACTTTTACCAAACCATACTATGAAAAAAGTATAAATAAAAAAACTGGAAATAAAATTCATATGAAGCACAAATATACACCGGGGACGATTGAAGCGGAGGATCCTAGAAATTTCTTAAGGAGAGGCAGACGTTTTAGCACAAAACGGGTCAGGTCTATCACAGCACATTTCAATACCAAAGAAACGATTCATTTAAAGTGATCAAGTAAAATAAAATCTCGTATTAATGTATCTCGCAATAACGTTATTGACAGATATGCGTACTTTCATTCATCTCCTATGAATGTCCTTCATCAATAATATAAAAATAATTCAGAACAACCTAATTATATGTTGAGTAGTTTCATATCATATATTATGTAAAAATTTAAGCGCTCCCTATATCATATTTTTGTTCTAATATATATACCTATATACCTTTACAAATTTTTGTTCGAATTAGGAACACATTAACAATTGTATAGCTGACGCTGGACACTAGCAAATATGCGCAGCTGGATCATATCATATTGTAGTTTATCCTCTTTCTCTTCCTTTCTCCTCTAAATTTCCAAGAAAGCTATTTAATGTTTTCCTTCTGCACTTTTCCAAGAAACCATCCTAGGCTGACGAGAATACCATTTAAAAATCAGAATAAAAAACTTCTTAGTTCCTATGAGAAATTTAAATGTGACAACCAGTTATCTCGAAAGAATTGAAAAGTCGGTTAACAACGTGAAGTAACAGGCAAAACATATTTTCTTAAGAAATCGAAAGGAAAATATGCAAGTTAGTGATAAAATAAAGGAGGTGAAAAATGAGTTATCGTACATTTCTATCTCGTTAAGCAATTTTTCGAGCATTAACAGCATAGCGTGATTTCAGCCTAAGAGAAGGGAAATCTTTGATCGTGTATATATATATATATGCAAGTTATAATGAGATTTCACCATTCATTTCCCGTGCGTCTAAAAACCTGAAGCTTTGCTTCGAGGGAAAATATTCACACGAACCATTTTCCCTTCCTACTTTTCCCCTCTGATAGCTAGGACGCTACCTTGATACCGTATCTGATCCGATCAGAAAGAAAAACCATATAAATTATTCTCCTATTCAATATAACGCCTCTACTTGTCCGTCGTAACCTTCCTTCCATGCTCTACCCACTCTCCCTTTTTCTCGTTCACTCCATCAACCAGCATCTCCCTCTACTTCACGCCCTTTCCCACCTCTTCTTCCTCCCTTTCTCTCCTTCCCCTCGCCCACTTTACCCTGGAGCACACCGCTAACAGACCGGTTCAGTCAGAGCCAGACGGTCTCGTGCAAGTGCGTTCACTCCGGCTCCGCACCCTTCTACGCCCCCAAACCACAAACACTCCAATCCTCTCTTCCTATCTCTCTCTCTCTATGTGTGTATATATGCATACATACATAATTACACACACATATATGTATATGTCTGTGTATGTACACATACACACACCTTCCTCTTGATGTATCCTCACGCCTCAAATCTCTCTCTTTATCGGATACTATCTCACTTAATTTTTTTCTTCTCCATTTATTTTCACCCCGCCATTATCGTATGGATTCGTTATGAAAAGGGTTCCCAAATCGATCCTTGCAAAGACACTCCCATTTTTCCCTATTCCTCCACTCTAGTTAAACCAGCTTTATCACACTGGCTCGTTCTCATCTCGCCCCCCCCCCCCCTCTCTCTCTGTCCCTTTTATTCCCCTTTTCCTCCGTTCATATTCATCGATCTCCCTCGTTTTCTCTTCCCTCTTCGATGTCCTATCCCTGCCGTCTCTTTTCTGAATTTTCCCTTTCTCATTCTCTGTTCCCATCATAGCTTTCACCGTCAAGCCTCCAAGTTTTTCGACCGATTCATGTGGTCGTCAGAAAACGTTTCATTTCTCTTTGAGGTTATGCAATTTTTTCTATCGAACTTAGCAATTTCTTGCTCGATTACTTTTTTGTATGTATTTGACAGGTATGCATACATATTACCGTATCTGAATGAATGCCCCTGCGCAATTTAATGCATCTTTAGTTTTTCTATAAAATTTTAATTTTTTTTTCTTATAACCTGTGAAGTAATTTCACTTCCCGGTCTCGAACTTACCCAAACGAAGAAGGCAATCTATATTAAGAAGCCGCCAAAAGACCCACAGAGCGGATTTTGGGAACGGAAGGAGCTGGCGAGTAACTTGAGCTCACATTAGAGATTTCCGAATGAGTTTCGTCGTCATGAAAACGCCGCAGAGAGGCCGGATTACAATTCCAAAGAGACTTGGCAACAGTATATTTAATCAGCCCGCCTCCAGCTCGCAAACCCCTCCAAGCGATTCCGTAGGCTCATACATCGTGTGGCCATCTTACTCTCTTTCCCATCTTCTCTCCCCACTCTCGTGAGATAATTCTCCTCTTTTTCTCTCTTCATTCTCTCCCTATTTTCACATCCTTCTCTCTACATTTAATTTCGTGACTTTTCCTTCTCCACATCCCTTTACAGATCTTACCTTTTTTCTGTTGCTTTCCTCCACATCCAGAAACCACACATTTCAGTCGGTTGGCTTTTCAAATGTATCCTTGAAGGTCCTTGCGTTTCCAAATAATTCCTGTTTTGTTTACCCAAAATTAACAGATCTCGTTTCAAGATCACGTAAATTGGTCTTTCGTTGGGCGAATTAAAAAATATCTAAAATAAAATGGTCGATTAGGCCACGAAGGTATGTCATGCCGAATTACAAATGAAGAACATATTTCTCTCATTCTGTTTCAGAGCGTTTAATCTCGAAGGTATACGTGGGGACATGAATGATTTCGGAAAATATCGCTGATACTCGTATCACTTACGCAGCGATGCACACAGGTATTTTTCTGAAACTTATGCATATATATATATATCATAAAATACTGAGAACGTAACACACTTTTAAATCACGAATCCTCGTGCAACGTGCGTTTTACCCGAAAGCATCGTTTTAAATATTTTTCCACTCAAAATTGCCTGCTACGAGAAACGTACAATGATAACGATAGAATTTTTATAAGTCGATAAGGAGGAATGCGATCCACCGAAAGAGTTCTTCGATCTGAGCTTCATAACCAACATATAAGTGCGTGTCTTGTGAAGATATTAATAACTAAATAAAATATTCCGACCGGTGGAGGATTGACGGCGTCTCGGAGGAGAGCGTTTCATCGAAGCTCACTCGAGACGAGTCAATAGAGAACGCATGATTCATAGATGTCTCTCACTCTCCATTTTATTACTACCCCTTAAAAAAAAAAAAACATCATCTACCGCACCCCTCATCTGCGCCACGACTTGTCATCCAATTCAGCTGCGTAACCATATATCCGTGGGTAAATGAACCACTTAAGGGGTCAACAATAGGAGTCGACCCTATATAAGAGATCTCCCATTTCTGCCATCAAACCTCTCTCTCTCTCGCTCTCCAACTAGCTCTCCCTCTCTTTCTCTCTCCGCAGCCACCGGATTCGGGCAACCCCCAGACGTCCTCACTCGCCTATCGCTCCACTTCACTTTCCCCAGCCTCCCTTTCTCCTCTAGTCCCCTTTCGCCTCGGAAACCGCTCAACATCCGAACGAACGTCGGTAGAGTGAAGAGTTTACCGAGAGACCGCGTTAATTGGCAAGAATACATGAGCGTCCCGAGCATCCCCTAATGGGTTTCTGAAATTACTGCCGCGCCCTAACCTCCGTCGCCCTCAGGGAGATGCGAATGAATTTCAACGAAAGATATTCAGATAGCGCTTTTTATGTTGAATAAACGCGTTGCGTACCTTAATATATATATTAATTAATAAAGATGTGGAAAAGACTGTGATTAATTTTGTTTTTTTTATCATCATAAGATTCTCCGCTAGCATTCCGTTTTAACCACAAAAGAGATAAATTAGATCTGATTATGTAAACCATGCGCGACCGATTATATTTAGCATTTAAAAAAGGAGTTGGTGGTGAAAATCTAAAACGTGTAAATCAAATTAGGAAAAACGAAAAAACAATCCCAACCGGGATTAATGACCGGGTCTTACAGCTAAGCTATCAACACAGTCAAGATGGAGTGTCGGATGTTCTGAAAGGTCTAAACAAAGAGTTCCTAACCTCTCAATGCGGTGAGCAGAAATAACTGTTCCAGAATATCAAGTGAACACCACTGTTTTAGAAAATGGTCATTAATAAATTTAAAAAACGTCAAAGTTTTTCTTGACATTCTTTAACACGTTTACAAAGAAAACAACCGAACAAGTTAAATTATTGATGATTATAAACGTGATTTCAATCATCGAAGAAGAGCACAGTCAGAGTACAGCGGTGCTCGCGAGCATTAGGTTGGGAACCTCTGGTGTAAGCAGTAAACCTCACCCCACTTAGACGTACACTCATTTCGAAAAGTCTAGCGACACGGCTCGGTCATGCCACGCATAGGCCGGAGCTGAAAGTTCCGAGCATGTTGGTACCCATTGCTTGAGGTGAAGCAGAAGAGGGGCATGATAGTGAGGTGGAAGAGTGAGGAGGTGAGTTTCGAAGACTGGGTTGGCGTGCTGGAAGAAACGAACGGAATCAGATCCTATGAGACAAAACCCATTCAACAGTGCGAGGGCATCCAATCCAACTCGGAAAAAACGACCCTCTCAGAGGTTTCCTTCACATGCCAAGGGTAACAAAAAACCTCAGAGAGAAGGAAGCGTGTAAAAGGTTCGAAGTCCACAGTGATGTCTTACAATGAGATAGGGAAACAAATGAATATGCCGCGGCTAGAAACCACTTTCGGAAAAGATACAATATTTTCACCTTTGTGGGCATTATTAATGCGAAAGGATAGGCTGCACTTCACTTCGGAAAGTGTAAAAATCATCAATGGGTCAAGAGCAAAAATTATATAATACTCCATAAATTAGGATAACAAAAACGAGAGCTGTTGATTTAGTGGAGATCCTGAATGAGCATCTTCTGCCTATGTCAGACAGATAGTGCCAGACGGCGAAGACGTGGTAGTAATACAAGATAATTAATTCATAGTTAGATACGGCAGGTGTAACTCGACAATTTTTTTGACCAGAACTGGAATATCAATGTTCTGCCCTGGCCAGCGCGCTTGCCGGATCTGAATTCCATTCAGAACTTATGGGGTATAATGGTGAATGATTGGACGGGAGGAAAGTTGAGGACGGCAGCCGCTCTTGAAGAGAATGTTATGGAACTCTGGGGCTCAATCGGACGACGGCCACAAATATGTGAAAATTTGGTACGGTTCATTAACCGTCGAATGCAAGGAGTGATCGACTCAGGCTGAGACTTCACTAAATACTAAAATAGAACACTACATAATCTTTCATTGTTTTCATTGCCCATTAAATGCTGCTAGAATAAAATTCTTATTCGAAAATTTAAATAAAGTCAATATAAAATGTATCCACTATCTGTGAGAAAAGTGCTACATGTGATAAATTGCCATTTATTAGAGTTTTGGTAAAACTGATTGGATAAAGGATGTAAATATTTCCTAATGTTCTCCCGAAAAAGTAATTTTCGTGCTGACAATTTCTTGACGCTTGAGTGATACAGTACAGTGCAATAAAAATTTTATTCCGGCGAGCGAGCTGGCAAGGGCAGAACATTGATATTCCAGTTCTGGTCAAAAAAATTGTCGAGTTACACCTGCCGTATCTAACGATGAATTAATTATCTTGTATTACTACCACGTCTTCGCTGTCTGGCACTATCTGTCTGACATAAGGCAGAAGATGCTCATTCAGGAACTCCACTAAATCAACAGCTCTCATTTTTGTTATCGTAATTTATGGAGTATTATATAATTTTTGCCATTGACCCATTGATGATTTTTTACGCTTTCCGAAGTGAAGTGCAGCCTAGCATTTTGCTTATTAACGCACACAAAGATGAAAATATTGCATCATTTCCACAAGTGCTTTCTAGACGCGGCATATTCATTTATGTTTCCCTATCCCATTGTAAGACATCACTGAGGACTTCGAACCTTTTACACGCCTCCTTCTCTCGGAGGTTTTCTTGTTACCCTTGGCATGCGAAGGCAACCACCGAGAGAGTCCTTTTTTCCGAGTTGGAATGGATGCCCTCGCACTGTTGAATGGGTTTTGTCTCGTAGGCTCTCATTCCGTTCGTTTCTCCCTGCAAGCCTACCCAGGCTTCGAAACCCACCTCCTCATTCTTCCGCCCCTCCCTATCATTCCCCTCTCCTGCTTCCTCTCAAGCAATGGATACCAACATACTCGGAACTTTCAGCTCCGGACTATGTGTGGCGTGACCGAGCCGTGTCGCTTGACTTTTCGAAATGACTGCACACCAAAGGCAGTCCTTAGGATCCGCGGGGCCCAGGTCGAGGCGGCAGCCGCGGGGCACCCACCACCCCAAACACAAAAATTATATCTTGCTTAGAACAAACCTCCAGAGAAGTGGTGATCAACCTACAGTCTCACGCGGCTCTCGACAGTATTTTATGAGACCCGCGTGGTTATGAATGAAAATAGATTTAACACAAATTCATATCATATACATTAAAATTACGACAAAAACATTTGATATCGACATGTAAACTCTAAAAACCTAATTTAGAGTTGATATTCATTGTTATGATACCTCAGAATCTATAGCTAACGACCGATTTAAAGTCAAATCAACTTGCAATGAGGAATTCGCAACCACCAACGAGGCCCGCCACGTAGAAATGGTTTCCCACCACTGATATAGAGCGATTTTTTAACGTTCCACGCACGTTACGTCTTTCCTAAAAGTAGTAAGAGTTGTAAGCTAACTCAAAGCGCGGAGTCCCGTAGATGCGGCACCCTGGATGACTCCCCTCCCAGCCCCCTCTTAAAGACGTCTCTGCGTACACCTAATGAATCTCAGTTTATCCCATGGCCTAGATATTTGGACATACGATCCGGAAGATGGAAACGTGGGATAATTTTTGCAGAAAGGCATTTACTTAAACGATAAATCAAAGGAAGGAAAGAAGGAGGAAAAATAAATCGAAAATTGCCCTGAGAAATTTCCGTAAAGAATTTCTGGCGTGGGATTTTGTTCCTATTCATTACACGATACTTCATTCGAAAGATATACAGATTATTTTATTTAATTTGCTCAGGATCTGTGCTTGGTGAAGAGAGTAATGCGATCAATTTTCTCAAATATGGCAGCTATTCAAATAAAGATGCATGAAATTAAACGATTACACAAGATGAATACATTATCGAACTCTACGTACAATATCCCAAATATCTTCTCGTTTTTTATTATTCTCCTTCGTTTATATTTAATTTCTCGGAATGTTAAACTTAAAATACCGACGTTCACATTTTTAAAAAATCTCGCGCACGTATTGCCCATCTCATGTAATCCGATTTGTATCCATCGTCGCCTCCCAAAAAACAGCATGCCTCGAAGATTCAAAGAGAAAACCGTCAAAATAAGTAATAACATTTCAATTAAGCAGCAAGTCAGGAGAGCAATATATATCGTCGGAAATTTACTCGCGCAATCAAAAAAACTGATCGGAGAATCGCCTGAAAGAGAATTAAAAATCTTGAAAAATTTCGCTATCGCCGAACATCTGTATGCTCCATCGATTTTATGGCTGCGACCATTTCAGAGGGGAAAAAATCCAGGCGACGTGACTTTTTCCCCCGTGACTTCCTCTCCGATTACGAGAACCGTGAATCAGTTTTATTTTTCGCTTCAACATGCACTAGCGCAAGCAAGATTCCGATGGAATTTGGTAAACCCGTCATCGGATCTAAGTGGAGCAAACGGATATCGTCTAGGCAACGCGGAGGAAAAGAAATTAAACACGAAGCAGACAGGTTATTATAATTCGCCTACGCCTGGAACTCGCCCACTCGTTTCCACCTTCACCCACGAGATGTCTCCGAGAAAATGTCACCGCCCTCCCACCTATCTTTCAGACCCCCAGACTGTGTTTTCACCTGACCTCTCTCGTTTGAAAAGGCAATCGCCTCAATTTTTTCCCTGCCTTCGCATCACAGAATCGAGACACATTTTCCCCTCTCGCTGGATAGGACGGCGAGGAATTTCAGGATTTTTTTTCCTGATCGGCGACGGCCATATGTTCGGACGTTTAAGTCGCTTAGCCTTCTGCAGCTGACGTTGATGGAGGTTGACAACCATTTTTGCATGGTATCCATCGGCAGTTTTAACTCTCCGATAATTCTGGCGACACGGTAATATTAATCACACCAGTAACGAACACGCAAAAGAAGCAGTAAGGTAAAAATAAATATTCGTCTGCATCGAAAGTTTTGTGATACGATGGAAACATTACGTAAGAGACTGCGATTTTCATATCTTCCTATGGATCTATTAAGAATAAACCAATTCTCGAGTCATCATGCAGTCTCCCATTATTGCAGCTTGTTACTTTCTTGTTCATTTTGATCATGACGAAAGGTAACAATGTTTTTTTTTAATTTTTCGGAGCCATTTTTCAACCAATATACATACATAGTTCTCATATTTTTAGTTAAGTCGTTACCAAAGGTATATTTTGATAAAATCTTTAAGTTTTCATCCAAAAGGTATCAGACAGTAGAGAAAATTCTGATTCCAAAGGATGGAAAAGGAAAGGACGAATTAATGAATAATTTTCGCAATAGAATATTTTTTCTCCTGCACTATAAAGAAATAGCGACATATTCATAGATGTTCGTAAAGTTCAACTCGTTCGCGGCGAACGAATATAGTTTTTATTTAAGGTGAATTGCATCCTAGTGCGAACGTGACACTGCGTGTTAATTATGAATTTCTGCAACATAGAAAAGGAAAGCTGAAAAACGGTCTCAGAAATCGATCCACGCGTGGCGGCCTTTCAATGTCGATGATTATCGTTCGACGCTTGATCCCAAAAGATAATTTAATTCCCAAAGCGAATATTACCCGACAATCGTGACATTGAAAAATAAAAAGAGAATACCGTGTTTTCGATCATAAGGGTCTCCCTACTGCATGAGGGAGTCGCCGCAAAGACACAGACGGGGAGGGCATTTCGAGCACTGCCCTTCCTTTTTGAAATTTCCTTTCTCTCCGCCTCAGCCTCCGTCAATTAAGATAGAAATAAAAGGGCTACATTCCGAACCGCTCCGATGTTTCAAGGAATAAAAAACATAACCACTCGGGTGGAACAATGAGCGTGGCTCCGCTCAGCTGGGTTCTCACGGGACTGCCCGTAATACCTTTTAACCAGTCGGGACACTCCGAACCGTTTCCTATTCCAACAATTTTTAACCGTAACGACCGGCGCATAAGTTCACGTCCTGGTTACGAAACGAACTCGTGAGCTCCCTCGAATGAGAAAAAAACGAAACGAGAGAAATTAGAAAGCTAGGCTTTTAAGACCGCATTCCCGTCTGCAATGAGGGTTTAAAATGTTTTGTTCCACGTTCTTCCGTCCGAGGATGGGGAGAGAGGTGAGTATCGGCCGCCGTAGGTTGAACGAATTTCGACGAAAAACTTTGGTTGCCCTTACAAGTCAATAAAACACATTTATGTAAATTCGTTAATTCGTCTTTTTTAACGAATGATTACTACAACGATATGTGCGAATGTTTATAATTCGATGAAGTGGGCCACCGTGACATAACTTATTGATCGCCGAACATTTTACGATAATATCGCAACATTTGCCGCGTGGTACAAAACGTATGCAATATACCGAGTGGGATACTTATTGGGAAGGAAGATGTTAATTGAATCGTTAATTCTGAAAAGATATGTGTGTTAGATAAAGCATAAGCTGCTCCACCAGCTTAAGCTTTGGAAGTTGGTGCTTGTTGTTATCATGATTATAAAAATTTCAGATATTTTAAATAAGCTAATAATTATTATGAAAGGGAGTTGTATCTGACGATGGATATTTCTTCAAGAGACTTTATTGTAAATGATACTTAGTTAAATGATATAATATAGTTTTATCCACATTTATGTGCAAAAGTAATTGAGCAAACTCTTTGCCAATCGTTTTTATACGGTAATACAATGAAATAACAATCAATCTTCTTTAAGCAAGAGAACCCAAAATGAATTAAATCAAATGAAAGTAAAAGAGTCATCATGTTTGATACAAAAAGATACGCGAAGAGATAATTTTTCGGGATTTTTGAAATTTTTGGATTAACTATAATGAAGAGAAACTTTGATTGGCTATTGTCCTAAAGTTCATCTACATTTCAGATATTGCCACGTTATTAGAAAGATTATAAATCCAATACGCTCTGGTAATTGACCGGAAGAATTGAAAGAAATCTGTTGCGTAACACAAGCGGTTAAGTGAACTGGTAATTTTCGACAATTTTCGACTTGTGTTTCGAAATAGTCTTTCGATGGATGAAAACCAAGAAAGTATAAATAATAAGATAAAAACAATTATGACTTCATGAAATATTTAAAAAATCAGTCATTGTCTCCTAAGATCGTGAACAATTTACAAAACGATTGCATACCAGAAGTATATGGAGAAGTATTAAAACAAGACTGCAAAACTCTTTCAATCGCTAGATTTGGAAAAAGTAAAAGGAACAAAATACTTCTGCACCTTAATAATTTGTCGTAGTCTCTGTTGGAAACAAACAAAATTTTTATAGTCGTTACCAGCTTTCGCACTTTAATGCTCTTAGTCTATTTGTTCATTCCTCCTCCTCTGCGTTTATGTCCCAGTTATTGACAGCTATGCCTTCCGCCACTCATTTCAATTCTCGTATAGTCAAATTAGATGTTTTACGAGAGTTATAAGTGTAAACAATAAGTTAAATTAATCCAATTGGACGGTGCCATAAACGGCTACGTGGCCGAGGCTTAAGTCCACTGTTTCTCCACGGAAGTCCACCGAAGAATCATCTCTTTCTTTTCTCACGTCCCCTTTGGTTCACGTGTAATTTTCTCATCCTCGGTTTAAAAAAAACATTGCAGTTACTCCGCTGCTCACGTCCGGTAACTCATTAAACATTTTCTCGCGGTTTCAACTCACCCTTTCCGACACGTGCGCGAAAAGAATAAGCTTCCTGTGCGTGCGTGTGTGTAAACACACACGCGCTCATATAAATAAGTAAATGTATGATAAATGCTCAAAAAAACACAGGCACAAATGTGTACGAGTTTGAATATAACGAATACAAAAGACGTTAATGCGGGGCTGTCAACGCAAACCACCATATCGTGGAAAATGCTGAAGTAGACCTTCGTTGGGGAAAAATAAAAATTCGCTGCGTAACTGTTTCCCGCCCTCGGCAGCTGCTGCCCGCAAATTTGTCTCGCTGCGTCTAAACTTCGCTACCCGCCCATCATCGGCGGAAGAAGCCGGATCCGAGTGTCCGATAAAGACAAAAGCGTAACGGTAAAAACGAATTTTTTTTTCATTTAGAGGAAGTGGGACCTACTGATTCGCACCTGTTACGAGGACATAAGTGTTATAACCACATCAAAAAAATTAAACAATTTCGAGGATGTGGATTCCGTATCCTCGTCTTCCTTAATGTACAGAAAACATTCGAATCATCGCGGAAACGAATCACCGCCCCACAGATCATCATTTATTCAATTCATGGAACTGCATATTCGAATCATGCTTGCCCGCATCTGACTGATCGGGCAATGGAACGGGATGAGACGCCAGTTCAATGAGAGGTGTCCTCGAAGGCAATTATTGTAAGAGGCGCAAGCTGAGGGAGGGGAAAATATTCCTTCAGGCACTGTTGTGGTAATTTTGAATATTAAATATGCTAGATAACATAAGTATAGTGTACATAACTATACTTTAGGTACACATAACGTTTTGCGATATAATATGCGATTGGACAACGATTGCAGATTAAATCCTATCTAACTACAATGGAGACCTTGGATCATCGCGGAGATATATCCGTCTTTGCCGCGATGATTCGAAAACAGTCTGTATTCGCATTTACTTCATCTAAAACTAGGATTACCACGTTTTGAAACAACCAAACGCAATCATTGCGGGGAGGAAGGAAGGAGAGCGAGAGGTATTAGTCAAACATTATCTAAAGGAAAAAACAAGGAATGTTATTAATAGTATAAAATTAAAACTCCATATTTTTAGAAAAAGAGAAATTATTTGATACCGGGAAACACATCATTTATTCAGAAACATAAAAATGATAACCACTACTCCAAACAATGACATATTTACTTTTCGGGGTCGAAAACATAGACAAACCGGGTCAAAACGGGATATATGGTATATCTATTACAAATCCCTAAAAAATATCCCGGTTCGTCTCACTAGTCAATATCCTTGCTCTTTGGTTGAGTACCGATACCGCCGGACATAAGGGATAAAAATGTTTACTCGATTTCGAAACAAAAGAGAGAATTTTTAAAAAGACCAGCTGCGTTTTTGAATAATTGGGTTAAACGAGCATAGCAGCCGTTCTCGTTCCCTGCCTCCTAAAATGTTCTGCGTGAATTAAGAAGAGGAAGGAGGGCGGTGAGAGAGCGGAGAGAGAGGTAGACAGATAGGAGGGAGAGAGGGGAGAGGAAAGGACGGAGAGAAGGGAGGGCGAAAAGATGAACAGAAGAAGGGCGGCAACAGGACAGCGATTGAGAGGAAGTAATGCAGACGGAGGGGTAGGAAGGGAGTGAGGGGGAGAAGAGCGAGAAAGAGAACTGACAGAGGGAGAGAGAAAGAACGGAGAGAGTACGGAGGAAGGGAGAACACACGGAGAGTGTACGGAGGAAGGGAGAATGGAGGGAAGGCGAAAGGAAGGGAGAACGGAGGGAGAGTGTACGGAGGAAGGGAGAAAGGAGGAAGGGAGTACCTAGGAATGGAGAACGGAGGAAGGGAGGACGGAGGGAGGGAGTAGCAAGCAGGGATGAAGTAAAGTGGAAGGGAGCACGGAGAGCGGGTATATGGAGAGAGGGAGAACGTAAGCAGAGAGTAATGAGGGAGGGAGAACGAAAGGTGGGAATTTTGAGGGAGGGAGAACGGAGGTGCGAATTCGCAGGGAGGGATTATGGAAGGAGGGAAAACGCAGGGTGAGAGTATTGAGGGAGGTACCGAAGGGTGGGTATTCGAAGAGAGGGATTACGGAGGGAGGGAGAACGAAGGGAGAGTATGGAGGGAGGGAGAACGGAGGGTGGGAAATCGGAGGGAGGGATTACGGAGGGAGGGAGAACGCAGTGACAGTATGGAGGGAGGGAGAACGGAGGGTGGGAAATCGGAGGGAGGGATTACGGAGGGAGGGAGAACGCAGTGAGAGTATGGAGGGAGGGAGAACGGAGGGTGGGAAATCGGAGGGAGGGAGAACGCAGGGAGAGTATGGAGGGAGGGAGAACGGAGGGACGGAAATCGGAGGGAGGGATTACGGAGGGAGGGAGAACGCAGTGAGAGTATGGAGGGAGGGAGAACGGAGGGTGGGAAATCGGAGGGAGGGATTACGGAGGGAGGGAGAACGCAGTGAGAGTATAGAGGGAGGGAGAACGGAGGGTCGGAAATCGGAGGGAGGAATTACGGAGGGAGGGAGAACGCAGTGACAGTATGGAGGGAGGGAGAACGGAGGGTCGGAAATCGGAGGGAGGGATTACGGAGGGAGGGAGAACGCAGTGAGAGTATGGAGGGAGGGAGAACGGAGGGTGGGAAATCGGAGGGAGGGATTACGGAGGGAGGGAGAACGCAGTGAGAGTATGGAGGGAGGGAGAACGGAGGGTGGGAAATCGGAGGGAGGGATTACGGAGGGAGGGAGAACGCAGTGAGAGTATAGAGGGAGGGAGAACGGAGGGTCGGAAATCGGAGGGAGGGATTACGGAGGGAGGGAGAACGCAGGGAGAGTATGGAGGGAGGGAGAACGGAGGGTGGGAAATCGGAGGGAGGGATTACAGAGGGAGGGAGAACGCAGTGAGAGTATGGAGGGAGGGAGAACGGAGGGTGGGAAATCGGAGGGAGGGATTACGGAGGGAGGGAGAACGCAGTGAGAGTATGGAGGGAGAGAGAACGGAGGGTGGGAAATCGGAGGGAGGGATTACGGAGGGAGGGAGAACGCAGTGAGAGTGTGGAGGGAGGGATTACGGAGGGAGGGAGAACGCAGTGAGAGTGTGGAGAAAGGGAGAACGGAGGGTGAGAAATCGGAGGGAGGGATTACGGAGGGAGGGAGAACGCAGTGAGAGTATGGAGGGAGGGAGAACGGAGGGTGGGAAATCGGAGGGAGGGATTACGGAGGGAGGGAGAACGCAGTGACAGTATGGAGGGAGGGAGAACGGAGGGTGGGAAATCGGAGGGAGGGATTAAGGAGGGAGGGAGAACGCAGTGACAGTATGGAGGTAGGGAGAACGGAGGGTGGGAAATCGGAGGGAGGGATTACGGAGGGAGGGAGAACGCAGTGAGAGTATGGAGGGAGGGATTACGGAGGGAGGGAGAACGCAGTGAGAGTATGGAGGGAGGGAGAACGGAGGGTGGGAAATCGGAGGGAGGGATTACGGAGGGAGGGAGAACGCAGTGAGAGTATGGAGGGAGGGAGAACGGAGGGTGGGAAATCGGAGGGAGGGATTACGGAGGGAGGGAGAACGCAGTGACAGTATGGAGGTAGGGAGAACGGAGGGTGGGATATCGGAGAGAGGGATTACGGAGGGAGGGAGAACGCAGTGAGAGAATGGAGGGAGGGAGAACGGAGGGTGGGAAATCGGAGGGAGGGATTACGGAGGGAGGGAGAACGCAGTGACAGTATGGAGGGAGGGAGAACGGAGAATGGGAAATCGGAGGGAGGGATTACGGAGGGAGGGATTACGGAGGGAGGGAGAACGCAGGGAGAGTATGGAGGGAGGGAGAACGGAGGGTGGGAAATCGGAGGGAGGGATTACGGAGGGAGGGAGAACGCAGTGAGAGTATGGAGGGAGGGAGAACGGAGGGTGGGAAATCGGAGGGAGGGATTACGGAGGGAGGGAGAACGCAGTAAGTGTATGGAGTGAGGGAGAACGGAGGGTCGGAAATCGGAGGGAGGGATTACGGAGGGAGGGAGAACGCAGTGACAATATGGAGGGAGGGAGAACGGAGAATGGGAAATCGGAGGGAGGGATTACGGAGGGAGGGAGAACGCAGGGAGAGTATGGAGGGAGGGAGAACGGAGGGTGGGAAATCGGAGGGAGGGATTACGGAGGGAGGGAGAACGCAGTGAGAGTATGGAGGGAGGGAGAACGGAGGGTGGGAAATCGGAGGGAGGGATTACGGAGAGAGGGAGAACGCAGGGAGAGTATGGAGGGAGGGAGAACGGAGGGTGGGAAATCGGAGGGAGGGATTACGGAGGGGGGGAGAACGCAGTGAGAGTATGGAGGGAGGGAGAACGGAGGGTGGGAAATCGGAGGGAGGGATTACGGAGGGAGGGAGAACGCAGGGAGAGCATGGAGGGAGGGAGAACGGAGGGTCGGAAATCGGAGGGAGGGATTACGGAGGGAGGGAGAACGGAGGGTGGGAATTCGGAGAGAGGGATTACGGAGGGAGGGAGAACGCAGTGGGGGTATGGAGGGAGGGATTACGGAGGGAGGGAGAACGCAGTGAGAGTATGGAGGGAGGGAGAACGGAGGGTCGGAAATCGGAGGGAGGGAGAACGGAGGGAGAGTATGGAGGGAGGGAGAACGGAGGGTCGGAAATCAAAGGGAGGGAGAGTATGGAGGGAGGGAGAACGGAGGGTCGGAAATCGGAGGGAGGGATTACGGAGGGAGGGAGAACGCAGTGAGAGTATGAAGGGAGGGAGACCGAAGGGTGGGAAATCGAAGGGAGGGAATACGGAGGGAGGGAGAACGCAGTGACAGTATGGAGGGTGGGAGAACGGAGGGTGGGAAATCGGAGGGAGGGATTACGGAGGGAGGGAGAACGCAGTGAGAGTATGGAGGGAGGGAGAACGGAGGGTGGGAAATCGGAGGGAGGGATTACGGAGGGAGGGAGAACGCAGTGAGAGTATGGAGGGAGGGAGAACGGAGGGTCGGAAATCGGAGGGAGGGAGAACGGAGGGAGAGTATGGAGGGAGGGAGAACGGAGGGTCGGAAATCGGAGGGAGGGATTACGGAGGGAGGGAGAACGCAGGGAGAGTATGGAGGGAGGGAGACCGAAGGGTGGGAAATCGAAGGGAGGGAATACGGAGGGAGGGAGAACGCAGTGACAGTATGGAGGGAGGGAGAACGGAGGGTGGGAAATCGGAGGGAGGGATTACGGAGGGAGGGAGAACGCAGTGAGAGTATGGAGGGAGGGAGAACGGAGGGTAGGAAATCGGAGGGAGGGAGAACGCAGGGAGAGTATGGAGGGAGGGAGAACGGAGGGTCGGAAATCGGAGGGAGGGATTACGGAGGGAGGGAGAACGCAGGGAGAGTATGGAGGGAGGGAGAACGGAGGGTGGGAAATCGGAGAGAGGGATTACGGAGGGAGGGAGAACGCAGGGAGAGTATGGAGGGAGGGAGACCGAAGGGTGGGAAATCGAAGGGAGGGAATACGGAGGGAGGGAGAACGCAGTGACAGTATGGAGGGAGGGAGAACGGAGGGTGGGAAATCGGAGGGAGGGATTACGGAGGGAGGTATTACGGAGGGAGGAAGAACGCAGTGAGAGTATGGAGGGAGGGAGAACGGAGGGTGGGAAATCGGAGGGAGGGATTACGGAGGGAGGGAGAACGCAGTGACAGTATGGAGGGAGGGAGAACGGAGGGTGGGAAATCGGAGGGAGGGAGAACGCAGGGAGAGTATGGAGGGAGGGAGAACGGAGGGTCGGAAATCGGAGGGAGGGATTACGGAGGGAGGGAGAACGCAGTGACAGTATGGAGGGAGGGAGAACGGAGGGTGGGAAATCGGAGGGAGGGATTACGGAGGGAGGGAGAACGCAGGGAGAGTATGGAGGGAGGGAGAACGGAGGGTCGGAAATCGGAGGGTCGGAAATCGGAGGGAGGGATTACGGAGGGAGGGAGAACGCAGGGATAGTATGGAGGGAGGGAGAACCGAGGGTGGGAAATCGGAGGGAGGGAGAACGCAGTGACAGTATGGAGGGTCGGAAATCGGAGGGTCGGAAATCGGAGGGTCGGAAATCGGAGGGAGGGATTACGGAGGGAGGGAGAACGGAGGGTGGGAAATCGGAGGGAGGGAATACGGAGGGAGGGAGAACGCAGGGAGAGTATGGAGGGAGGGAGAACGGAGGGTGGGAAAACGGAGAGAGGGATTACGGAGGGAGGGAGAACGCAGGGATAGTATGGAGGGAGGGAGAACGGAGGGTGGGAAATCGGAGGGAGGGAGAACGCAGTGAGAGTATGGAGGGAAGGAGAACGGAGGGTCGGAAATCGGAGGGAAGGATTACGGAGGGAGGGAGAACGCAGGGAGAGTATGGAGGGAGGGAGACCGAAGGGTGGGAAATCGAAGGGAGGGAATACGGAGGGAGGGAGAACGCAGTGACAGTATGGAGGGAGGGAGAACGGAGGGTGGGAAATCGGAGGGAGGGATTACGGAGGGAGGAAGAACGCAGTGAGAGTATGGAGGGAGGGAGAACGGAGGGTGGGAAATCGGAGGGAGGGATTACGGAGGGAGGGAGAACGCAGTGACAGTATGGAGGGAGGGAGAACGGAGGGTGGGAAATCGAAGGGAGGGAGAACGCAGGGAGAGTATGGAGGGAGGGAGAACGGAGGGTCGGAAATCGGAGGGAGGGATTACGGAGGGAGGGAGAACGCAGTGACAGTATGGAGGGAGGGAGAACGGAGGGTGGGAAATCGAGGGAGGGATTACGGAGGGAGGAAGAACGCAGGGAGAGTATGGAGGGAGGGAGAACGGAGGGTCGGAAATCGGACGGTCGGAAATCGGAGGGAGGGATTACGGAGGGAGGGAGAACGCAGGGATAGTATGGAGGGAGGGAGAACGGAGGGTCGGAAATCGGAGGGAGGGATTACGGAGGGAGGGAGAACGGAGGGTGGGAAATCGGAGGGAGGGAATACGGAGGGAGGGAGAACGCAGTGACAGTATGGAGGGAGGGAGAACGGAGGGTGGGAAATCGGAGGGAGGGATTACGGAGGGAGGGAGAACGCAGGGAGAGTATGGAGGGAGGGAGAACGGAGGGTGGGAAATCGGAGGGAGGGAGAACGCAGTGAGAGTATGGAGGGAGGGAGAACGGAGGGTCGGAAATCGGAGGGTCGGAAATCGGAGGGAGGGAATACGGAGGGAGGGAGAACGCAGGGAGAGTATGGAGGGAGGGAGAACGGAGGGTGGGAAATCGGAGGGAGGGATTACGGAGGGAGGGAGAACGCAGGGATAGTATGGATGGAGGGAGAACGGAGGGTGGGAAATCGGAGGGAGGGAGAACGCAGTGAGAGTATGGAGGGAAGGAGAACGGAGGGTCGGAAATCGGAGGGAGGGATTACGGAGGGAGGGAGAACGGAGGGTGGGAAATCGGAGGGAGGGAATACGGAGGGAGGGAGAACGCAGTGACAGTATGTAGGGAGGGAGAACGGAGGGTGGGAAATCGGAGGGAGGGATTACGGAGGGAGAGTATGGAGGGAGGGAGAACGGAGGGTGGGAAATCGGAGGGAGGGAGAACGCAGTGAGAGTATGGAGGGAGGGAGAACGGAGGGTCGGAAATCGGAGGGTCGGAAATCGGAGGGAGGGATTACGGAGGGAGGGAGAACGGAGGGTGGGAAATCGGAGGGAGGGAATACGGAGGGAGGGAGAACGCAGGGAGAGTATGGAGGGAGGGAGAACGGAGGGTGGGAAATCGGAGAGAGGGATTACGGAGGGAGGGAGAACGCAGGGATAGTATGGAGGGAGGGAGAACGGAGGGTGGGGAATCGGAGGGAGGGAGAACGCAGTGAGAGTATGGAGGGAAGGAGAACGGAGGGTCGGAAATCGGAGGGAGGGATTACGGAGGGAGGGAGAACGGAGGGTGGGAAATCGGAGGGAGGGAATACGGAGGGAGGGAGAACGCAGTGACAGTATGGAGGGAGGGAGAACGGAGGGTGGGAAATCGGAGGGAGGGATTACGGAGGGAGGGAGAACGCAGGGAGAGTATGGAGGGAGGGAGAACGGAGGGTGGGAAATCGGAGGGAGGGAGAACGCAGTGAGAGTATGGAGGGAGGGAGAACGGAGGGTCGGAAATCGGAGGGAGGGATTACGGAGGGAGGGAGAACAGAGGGTGGGAAATCGGAGGGAGGGAATACGGAGGGAGGGAGAACGCAGGGAGAGTATGGAGGGAGGGAGAACGGAGGGTGGGAAATCGGAGAGAGGGATAACGGATGGAGGGAGAACGGAGGGTCGGAAATCGGAGGGAGGGAGAACGGAGGGTCGGAAATCGGAGGGAGGGATTACGGAGGGAGGGAGAACGCAGTGAGAGTATGGAGGGAGGGAGAACGGAGGGTGGGAAATCGGAGGGAGGGAAATCGGAGGGAGGGAAATCGGAGGGAGGGAGAACGCAGTGAGAGTATGGAGGCAGGGAGAACGGAGGGTCGGAAATCGGAGGGAGGGAGAACGCAGGGAGAGTATGTAGGGAGGGAGAACGGAGGGTCGCAAATCGGAGGTAGGTATTACGGAGGGAGGGAGAACGCAGTGAGAGTATGGAGGGAGGGAGAACGGAGGGTCGCAAATCGGAGGTAGGGATTACGGAGGGAGGGAGAACGTAGGGAGAGTATGGAAGGAGGGAGACCGAAGGGTGGGAAATCGGAGGGAGGGAGAACGCAGGGAGAGAGTACGGAGGCATGGAGAACGGAGGGTGGAAATTCGAAGATAGGGAGAACGTAGGGAAGAGTACAGAGGGAGGGAAAATGCAAGGATGGACTACGGAATATTAGAGAACGGAGGGCGGGAATACGGATGGAGGAATTACCGAGGGAGGGAGAACGCATGGAGGGAGTACGGAGGGATGGAGAACGTAGGGAGGGAATACGGAGGGAGGGAGAACGGATGTGAGGAATACGGATGGAGGAAATACGGAGGGAGTGTTAACGTTAGAGGGATAACGCGGAGAGGGAATGCCGATGAAGGGAATACGAAGGGAGGGAGATGGGAGAGAAGTTGTCGAGTGGGAGGACTGATGGATGGAGGGAGAACTGAAGGAGGCAGCGCGGAGGGAAGGAGGACGGCGAGAGGGTGGACTGAGGGAGGAGGAATGGCGGTTGGGATGGACACGAGAGGTCTGGCGGAGGGAGGAAGTAGGGAGAGATTGGGAACTTTTGGAGGGAGGACTGTGGGAGAGAGGGTGGAAGGATAAAAGGCGGATGGTAGGAGGGGTGGGAGAGGGATGGCGAGGCGAAAGTGGACGAAATCCTGAAAGAGTGAAACCTGTGGGATGGCTTGCGTTGGATGTGACAAATATAGAGGGTTGAGGCATTTTGGAAGGGGGAGACGGTTTCGAATCGAGTTTTGTGTTTTTTGGGTTTAGGGGTAACGTAAGTTGTTTTTAGGCAGTAGTAATGTTTTATGGTTGTAGCGCGCAAATCTGTAGTCTGCTTTGCTCGTTTTCATTATAAAGCCTTTAATGAGCTATTCGTTGTGTAATATAGCGTGTTTTTCGTTGAATTAATACACACACACTATTAGAAATTAATAAGATAATATAGTTTTGATATTGCATATAATGTAATCTAAACTAATATAAAAGGCAGTGCCACTTTTTGTGTAATGCTTTTTGAATCTTAATATCTCGCAAACGACTGAGCCGAATTTGATGAAAATTTCATGATATCATTATGATATAATAACAAAACGTTTTGATGTATCGAACTCGAGAGAACTCGGGTTCCGCTCCAGAGGATAATTTCCATTTCCAATAGGATAACCCGTAATTTTACGTAAAAATGAACTTTTCGTCGCGCAGGCTTTTATTCTTTTTAGGCGCGTTTCGCTTACAGCGTGAGCGCCTATTATCGTCGGTCGGTCCGTCCGTCCGTCCGTCTGTCCGTCCGTCCGTCTGTCCGTCCGTCCGTCCGCATGTTCGTTCTCGGCTTCTACCGAACGGATTTTTATGAAATTTGGTATTAAGGACTTTCAATCAAATATAATAAGAAAATCGCAAAAATGAATCACGTACGCCAATCAGGGGTACCACTTTACTAGAGACAAAAAATTAAATTTTCGTCATATCTCGTAAACTATTGTTCATATCAAAATATTTTTCAAATACAAGTTGTAGAACTGGTAAAGTAGAGTATTTTCTTTTCTATATATTTTCATCGTAGGAGTAGCCGTTATCGAGAAAATCAAACAAGAAAGTCTTATATGGAGTTGAACTTAGAAATTTTCTTGCATGGTTACTTCATTGTTGCTAACATAAACAATCTCCCAAACAAACGTTTAATTTCCTTACGTGTGCATGAAATATTATTAAATAGGAAGAAAATGGATTATTTATGATGAAGAAAAGGACTTTAAAACGCTATTTCCCTTACGTACAGGTATATAATTGCTTTCTAATACTCCATTGCACGAAACGCGCTCCATTTGTGATACGTTGTACGCTTTCCTAACTTGTTTAGATTAAAATTAGATAGAATTGACCTACAAATTTCGGATGTGAATCATTTTGAAGAAAACATTATAAAGGTTCTTATTCTGTTCGTCCTTTTCCTCCTACATTTCTAAATCGCTCGATTTAGTTTGAGGAAATCTAGCCATTTTAAGGGGATGTTGCGTAGCCTACCAATTCCATTTTTAGACCTCGATATCATATTTTTATTTCAATCCTTATAGGTGTAAACGTGCTTTGATTGCTTTTAATACAAGTGAGAGGGAGGGAGGAGACAGAGAGAGGGTGAGGGAGGGAGGGTGAGAGAGGGAAGGAGAGGGTGGTAGAGGAAGGGAGAGGGAAAGGAGAGAGGGGAAGAGAGTGGGAGAGGGATATGAAGGAGAGAGAAATTACTTTCAATGCAATCTATGTTTCTGATGCCAATTTTATCTCAATAAATAGTTTGAACGATCTAATATTTACTCCCGTTGATATTTCAACGGGCATTACACTAATACAAGTATAAAATCACCTGTGTAGAGAAACGATCTAGGAATTCAACGAATGGCATAAAATTTAAGGAGAGAAGATTTAATCGATTTGAGCACGTTCAAGAGATGCATGAAGTTCTAAAGTAATATTCTCTATAAAACAACCATTTGAAAACGTTAGTAACAATATTGTCGTTTTCGCTGATTGTGAGTCGAGAAAATATACTTTGCGCCATAGGCAAGTTTTGAATATCACGCCCCCTCCTAACGAATGAAAACTTGACACATTTTCACCTCTCAAAACTAGAGGTAAAATAAAATATATGAAATATATTTCATGATATAACTGTTTTGCGCCCTGTAATAGGCTGGTACCTCGCCCTATTTGTCCAGGCTCTGCGTCTGTATTCAAAATCCTTAATTTCTTTAACCTAATATCTTAACATTCGGCATCGATTGACTAACTAGCTTTCATATTTTTAGAATAAGGATAGATAACGACGCTAAAAATTCACACACGTTTTGCACACGTATAGGTCCATGCGTACTGCTGAAGCCAGTCAGGGCGAAAATCCCGAAGGAAATGAAAATTCTTCCCTACCGCACGAAAATCAGTCGAGAGAGGAACTTCCCCTAGAGGCCGGATACAACAACGACGCCGGCGTAAATTTTCGCCATCGATTTACATGCACACACGCACAGGCGAGCGACGCATTGGGTTGAAAGTATCCACCCTCCGAAGGTAATGGAGAAGAGAGAGAGAGGGTGATAGAAAGAGGGAGAAAGAGATAGAAGCAGTGAAATACGGCCCTTTGCCATTCCGCCGAGGTATGGGGAAGTTTTTTGTTTTTTTTTTACAGAGCGAAGTCGGCGCTCTCGGAAAGAATGGAGGAAGGAATGGTCTTATCTGCCTAGCGCCGACGTTGGAGCGGCTCTTAATTTATGAAGCGACGCGTGAACCCAAAGCAACCCCACGACACGGAAGGGTTGAGTGTGCAGCGGCGGCGGAGCGGTGTTTTCTGACGGAATCGCAACACCCTATTCTCCATCCCCGTTTCGAGACATCGGCGTGTTTTACCTCAACCTTTTGCTTCGAGAAGACGACCAAGTAACCTACCGTGAACCTTCCCGCGAGCGACGGTTTTTTTTTCATTATTAAACATCGCGATGGTTAAGATGCTGAAAAAATTCTAGTCCAGGTGAAAACACACCGATTTTCAATCACAAACATAAACTGGTAAAAATATCTTGTCGAAATGATAAACGATGGAACAGCTCCTGTTAACTATCTAGAAAGTTATTAATAGTGCAAATTCTAAAATGTGCACCAGAAAAAGAATAAGTGATGTTTTATTGTATAAAGTTCGTTATCCGCCAACCCTTCCAAACACGATTTTGGCTTCTGATATAACTACAAATATAATTAATCTTCTCATCAAAGAAAACCGGTTCTTTGGCATGGAACACTTCCTTAAGAAATAACTTGGATATTATGAATTTTTTATCGGTCTTTGTTTCGAGGATTCAGAATTGAATTAAAGAGCCGTAATTAATTCTTCATTTTCTACTGACTTTATTTATTAAATAGTTTATAAAGCAATTTTGTTTCATAATTATTATAGTAATGATAAACATAAATACCTCCTAAGATCAACTAAGCGCGTAATGCCAAGGTTGTTTTTCCGTAGGAGACGGAGATGATAAAAAATAAGCATGATGTTTCGAACCGTTGATGGTCTAACACTTTTGAAAAAATATACGGATGCTTGCCTATTGAAAAAATTGCTTTATTTTACAATTTTACATACTCAAATGTTCATTTTCTACCAAAAGACGAGACCGATAATTCTCTTATGAATTAATTTCCAACGTGTTTTGTTTAGCTTTTTAAGTTTTTTAATACTCACGGTATATAATTCAAATACTTCTGCGATCCTAAATGTTTCATCCCTCCACTCTAAAGCAGCAATCAAATATTTCTACGCCGTTACGTACAGAAAATATTGGTGGAAAAAAATACCTTCCATATGGATGGTTAAAGCACCTACGGACACGGGTTACTCTTTCGCTCCGATGAATTAACACTCCTCCCATTGCAAGCAGTCCACATGCTCTTCATGAAAGCAATCTGGTTATTAGCACAGACCGCTCAAGTGCAGTCGTGCCTTTTTGAAAGAATTAATTTCGTTTCCAATTTTAGAATCGGGGTCACGACGATGACGAAGAACATTGCATTCGTACTGGCGTGACATTGAGAAAACAGGCGGAAGACAAAACATTGCGCAAAGATGATGTTGAATAAACTTAACTGTATGCGGTAATGAAGGTTGCGCACTCTCCATAATGATTGCAAAAAAAAAAAACGATAATAATAATGCAGACCACATGGCAGCATGAGTCACGCGCATTTAATTACTTCGGGTGACGGAAATAACGTGGATAATTTCAAGTTCCCGAACACCTGACGTATTCAGTTAACCTAAAAAAAGAACGTTTTTATTTCCTTTCGCAGGTGCTTTTCTGAAAAAACTGCTAGGAAACGTCGCAGGTGCACAAAAATAAATTTGCGAGAAAGCGAGATAAATATCAAATTCGTGATATGAATTTTTCTCAGACTTCTTTCTGTAAACCTTGTACGCGCGTGACTATTAAAGGCAGTAAAATATAGGGGTTGAATCACGATACACAGAAACTTAGGATTCCAAATAGTGATATGGATCAAGGGAATTTTCAGCGTTTTAAATGAGCAGAGGCCTATAAGTTGAGAAGAACTTGATTAAACTTAACATGGATACGAAAAACTAGGATTCGACGTGCAAGTTTTGAACAACGAGATATTTTCATTGACAACTATGCGAACGGTTCAATCATTGAGCGATGTCGAAATTTACTGTAAATCTCTTAATCGCTTTCGGAGATCGAAGTCTCAATAACAGAGCGAGCATTGTCGGGAGAACTACACAACGCCCAGGAAGCCTTTGCCTTTAAAAGAATCGACCCATTTCTTTCAACCGCTCCACACCCCAGCAATTTAAGATGGTGAAGGTGGATGAGTGTCATAAGCGCAACCTTAGTGCGCTAATGACTTCGAATACTGTTGGTATTGACTTGCAGCGACTACATGTACACACACACACAATTTAATTGCAGATAATTTTATGTTGAATGTCAACTTTTATTTAATTTTAAACTACATCTTAGCACGTTTTCTTAAAAGAAGAAACCGTGCTTATGGGATCACTCTGTCTGTCCGTCCGCCCACCTGTCCCTTTGGTTAATCAACTTTTTTGTTTCAAGATATATTTTGCAAATTCTTTCTCGAATATTAGTACGTACGTATATTAATTTTCCACCAATTGAATTTTTTCGGAAGTTTATAGGTTTTCAACTAAGTGACTATTCTTATTAGTAAGGTTGCCAAGCTCGGGTTAACGTTTTCTGGGAGGAATAATATGGCGAAACCACTTTGTAACGTCCGTCAACGTCTTTGGAATCTCATCATACGCTTCCGACATAGTGAGCGGAGAAGCGGCGTAGGTAATCAAGGTATTTGTCCCGATTCTCCTTAAAAGATCATTTTTCCGCATCCGTGGCCAGCAAACATCTCGCGCGTTGAAACTCGTACGTATTCCTCACATGTTGCCTTTGACTGCAGACTGAATAGAAGGAGTGGTCGGAGCATATCAGCAGTTTTTTTCTCCATTCCTACCGTTGGCTTTTCCAAGAAAATTTAAAATAAACTGTAGAAGAGACCGTGTCGCTATTTTTACAGCATTATAACTAATTCATTTCAAACGTTAGATTATATTCGAACTGACGAATACGACAATTACATTAGCGTAGCAAAGCGGAAAGATATAGTACATTTCGCTTCTCGCAATAAAGGAATCCTAACCGCGTACGAGAATTTTACGGCGTAGAATGAGGGGTCAAAAGAAGTACTCAAAACTAAACACCTACAAACACTTCATATTACATGTTTGCAAAACACATACTGAGTGTAGAACTGTCTTTACTCGAATCTCAAATATTTATTCCCCGTTACCTCCACGGTATGTAAATTGGGAGTTCATGGTCTTATTTTCCTATGATATGGTATCTATAAATTTTTTCTGTATTTAAGTGAATAAATATCCGTGTATACACTAACACTAACAAATAAAGAGCGGATTGAGAGTTTTGCGTTATGTTTATATGATAATTCGATAGGTATAATAATTTGGAATGGATATTCATAAAAAAAGTAACTCCATCATTAACACGACGGGAATCCAAAACGTTATGCTATCAATGCGAGTCAAACAACTGTCTCGACGATTCCATCACAACTCCCATCTGTGAGCGAAAGGTCGGCGACCTCGATAATTCCCCCACCTCTCCCTACCCCTGGAACTGTACGGGAGCAACGAATGTTCTGAGAAAAACTTACAGAGAGAGAGAGAGAGAGAGAAAAGTAAACCGCAGCGACACACGAAGAATGTGTAGTTTGGGAAAAAACGTAAAAAGACAATCGGAAAAAAAAAATCGATCGAAAAAGAATCGGGCGAAAAAACGAGAAAACGAAACAAAATCGAGAAACGCGTTAAACGATGCTTAATCCAAAATGTGATTTCCGCTCCCATACTTACGAAGAGGGCGTGGTCGAGTTCGCTTCCCTGGGGAAATTCGGCGATCTCCGTCAAAATTTCATCCTCCATTTTCATTAATTTCGCAATTTTCGCCTTTATAATTTTTCCACGCGTACCTCGCCCTTCGCATCCCCTCTACATTTTGAGTCCTCTCACAGGTGCGAGGCTACATCTCGAGCGACAAACTTGTAAAGAACAGGTGAGGCGGCTTTCGGTTTGAACTTCAGACAAAACTATTTGATAAACGGATCGGAATGGGTGGGGTGAAGGAATGAATTGAGGGAAGAGTGCAAGGAAATTAAGCGGGTAATGGCGCCGTTCGCTACGGGTCAATATCTTTCCTTTCTCTCTCCCTCTCCGTTTTCCAGTCTTATGCAGGTGTCGGGTGCAGGGTTCATTCCTCGTGGTCCGAGGGAAGGAGAAAGGTTGGTAAAGAGTAGATTAACGGAGGAGTGAGGCGGACGAGAAAGAGATAGGAATATAAAGAAGAGAAGAAGGTGATAGAGAGAGAGAGAGAGATTGAGACTGGGGAGAGAGGATATATAGGGGAGTATTGGGAGAGGAGAGATAGACGGAGTGAATGGGTGGAGATGAGAGGGTAGGGAAGAAGAAACGGAGAGACAAGGAGAAATGCGGAAGAGAGAGAGGGAGGGGGGAAGAAGAAGAAGAGAGGCAAAGAAAAAAGGAGGGATGTGGAAAGACGGGGGCAGAGGGAAAGGTAAAAAAGGAAAGAGATTCAGCTCTTTTTTTGTTTTAACGGTTCTCCGTCGGCTTCATTGTAATTCTTTATCTTCATTGCCCTCTTCCAAGTCGATCGGGTGTTTTTCTCGAGAGTGTAACTCTCTCTCTCTCTCTACCACTCCTTTTTTTATTTCACTTTCTTCGCTCGTCGTCCGGAAAGGTTGTTGCGCTCTGACTCATCTCCTCGCACGGAGATAGGGGATGCCTTTTTTCATCAACGCGTCCTGAAGTGGTCGATAACAAAGCGATGTTTTTTCCGAGGGCAAGAGACGCAAAATAAATTACCGTTCGCTTTTCCGAAGAGAATAATAATTATCGTAATAATAATAATAACAATAATTTTTCAGATCCTGTTCGAGCAAAGATCAGTCGAAAACCCGGCATGTAGAAATCGCGCGTGTTTAAATTAGAAATTCTTAAGGGAACCACGCATTACTTTTCAAAAAAAAACTTGGAATAGTACATAAAATTTCTAGAAAATTGCGGTTTTTTAAAATTAATGCTGAAAATCATTATTTCGCATAGAAGAATTTTCAAACGATATCTCCTGAGCAACGGCTGTTGATTTTCATTTGAAAAAAAAATGGCCAATATTATCGAATATTTTTTAAGTTGTTCGCCTCCTCGACTTTGAGTAGCGTGACTTTTTCGTAATATTTGGCACGGGAGCGACTAAAATAAATTTGTTCAAACGAGGAAACGCGGAAGATTTGCCGTGCGGCTAAATTGGTTCTAATCGTGTTCGTATTTTTGTATGCGCCGCATTCGTTGCAAAATAAAAACGCCGCAAAAAAATCCGCCACTGCAAAAATACGGTTTTTAAATCATTTAATGCGTCTCTGTTCCATTACTTCGCTATCGTCCGCTACAGTTTCATTTTCGTATTAATTGAAAAGGCCGACGAAAAAAAATCCCGCGCAGAAATAGATGGCCGAATTAATAAGTCATATCCTTTTCGGCGGACGCCATAAATCCCGAGAGCCGCGAGAGAACGCCGCCATTTTATTAGGCCAATGAAAAATACACGCGCCGATTATTGATCGGGAGAAAAGATAATCCGATACTGGATTCATAACATTTCATTCGTCACGCGCCATAAATCGAACCTTAGTTGACCGTTCTACGCCCTATCTCTCCCAACCCACCCTTCTCCCACTCCACCCTCACGACTCACATCCAGAAACGGTCGCAGTTTTTCATAACAAAAAAAATGTTGGGAAAGAAAATAATAAAAAAAATGAGAGGGCTGAAATCGTTAATCCGAGCCTGACCACTAGCCTCCGAAAGGGGAGTGTGTTGAGAACGGCAACATAAATCTCGCGGACCCACTTAGGCCGACTCCATTTGTATCAATCCGAAGTGCACCCTTCAAACTGTCGAGAACAAGCGAAGCCCGAAGACAGCTTACGTTGTGTTTTTTTTCTTCTTCAAATGCATGAAACTTTCCGGCCGCTATGGTTTCCTTCCAGAGAGTCCCTTTGCTAATATCTCCGAATGGATTAACGGATAGGAGGAAAATCTCTCAGCAAGAACACGTGGTGACATTAGTAGTCATCGCTCAAAAGAGGGAGTTGGACGATTTATTTTTTATGCTTGAAGCTAGAGCAGGGGTGCACAAAATACGGCCCGCGGGCCAAATAGTTTGGCCCGATTGAAGCTGGCAGTAACTCAGCTGGATAATTCCTTTTACATCAAAAATACAATTAAAATTTGTAAATAAATTATATTTATTTGCCACTTCATTTTTTGTCACAAAAATTGCATGTAAAATTTGTTATGGTAATTAATAAATCGACAATAGTGTATTTAAGTTTTTATCGTGGACAAAAGTTTCAAAGTGTGGCCCGCTTAGGTCGATTTTGGCCCGTGTCAACTTCTGAGGTGCTGCACCCCTGAGCTAGAGCAATGGTGAAGAACCTACGGCCCGCGAGCCCCAAGAGAGTGTTTTACGCGGCCCGCCAAGCTATGATGAAAAAAAATCCATAGAATTTAAAACAAAAATTCATATCACTTAAATTCAAGTTACAACAATAAAAAGCTTGACTTTGAAAATTAAACCCTCAAAATATAATTTTGACTTGATTTTCACTGGCATGATATCTCTGAATCTCTAGGTAACGTACCACCTACAATGCGGCCCGCCATAGAAAGTTTGCCTACCACTGGTCTAGAGCACGCCATTTAGTGGGAAAAAGAGGTTTCTAAAACGCAGAATCTCGATACAAATGAAATTCGATTGTCTTCCACAGAAATTTATTAAACTATGACAGGTTTCGCTACGACCGTAGTATCATCCGGCTAGAAGGTTTAATCAACAGTTCAATAAATAGGAAGGAAGAAAGTGGGGGAATAATGAAATGATACACAGAATCTCATTCAGCGAAAGGCAAAAGTTCATTCGAGCTGATTCTCGAAAGAAACCAACTTCGCGCCAACTGCTCGCTGCCAAAATGGCATTTTAATCGCTAACGCAATAAATTCGACGATTTTTAATCCTGTCTACATAAAAATTAGCGACGTGAAATCCCATTGATTCTAGTTCGTAGTTGATGTTCATGTTTATGTTTCTCAATCATTTTGCATAAGAGCTATCTAAATCATTTGTATGAAAAAATCATAACTTTAGTTTATTAAATCAACCTTCCCTTAAATACGAAATTATATTAACTTGTTCGCTTGTTTTGTTAATGATCCCGTTGTGAAAATATTGCTTAAATGCCAATAATATTGAATTAATAGACAAATAAAACAACGAAGAGGAAATTATACGTTCATTTGGGGATATAACCTTCAATCATCCCGTAGGTCACAAATACGGAGAATTTCCGACGATCAATAAAGGTGTGTCATACAGAGCAATTTAGTGCGGCTGTACTATCTGGGGAAAGATGCAGGACAATGGACTACAAGACCTTTCAATAGTAATGCAGAATAAATTGAGAAAATAATACGTCCAGAATATTGTAAAATTTAATATTGCATCAATTTATATCTTACGTAATACCCAGCATACATGCTTTAAGTACTCACAATGAGAAAACTTTATAACAATTCCTGCTACGTACTTGCAAAAATTTCAGAGGTGCCAAGGGGTCCATATCCTCGAACTTCCAAAGATAGGCATGACCACGGATTAGGACGTAGGACGTCCAAATAACACGGCGGCATTGGGTCACAATTATCCCGGAACCATCCTTTCATTAGCGCAATTTTAAAACCACGATTCCGTCAGCACGGAAATTTCCGGCTCTGGAAAATTACAGGGTCGTAAGGCGGAAACCTAATGACAAAAAAAAACAGTCCTCGAGTTTCTTTGAGTGCCGCGTTTTTTTTCAAAAGAAACGAATTTCGCTGAGTAATCCGTTGAAACAAACATTCTGAAGAGGATCAAACTAGAAAAAATATTGCTAGCATAAAGCGAAGAGACCAACTTCGAAAAAAAAAACGTTTTAAACATCCAGAAAAATAGTTGGAATAAAAGTCGAATTCTCAGCCTATATGGACACAGATTCCAGTTACATTTTTTTCATAGCGAATTAAAATTTTCTTAATTAAAAAATATGAATTCCATCTTTCATTGCATCTTTTAAATTCTTCATGATTTTACTACTACTTTTTATTATTTATTTCATTTAAAACTCCGTAATTTTTTCATCGTTAGGCTATTTACAAAAGACCCTTATTTTATTTTACCGTACAGAAATAAGCTAGTAACTTTCAGAACGGTAAAGTTCATCACTGGTCCACGATTTTTGTTTGATTGATGAAGTGAAAAATAGAATTCGTGATGTTCTTGCTAATTTACTAGGTGGCCTCAAGAGAAAAACTATTGAGAGTGTACCGGTAAGGTCACAGAAGTGTGTGAACAATACATTGTGCCTACGTTAGCATTGTAATGAATCTTTTTCATTTTGTAATTAAGTAAACGGTAATAAACATGCTTCAATTCGATTAGTGGAATGTTTTATGTCTCCTTTAATTTAGGAGCTTTGGCAATTATAAAACAAGGAGAGACTTTTCAGACAAAATGAAAAATATAAAATTCAAAATTCGGAAACCTTAATTGCTGAATATGTGCATAAAAGAACTTTTGGTAAGGACGTGGAAGGCGTCCATCGAAAAATGTCGTTATTCTTGCTAATAATCATGGACGCAGACATTTGAGGGAAAGAGAAAGTTGTGCTAGGCGATTACTTTCATTTGAACCAACCTCTTCCAGGCTAGCACGATATCTTTCTTCTGATTCTCAGCACGTGGATTACAATCGATCGCGTATATTTATTTTCATAAAAAGCAAACCGTCGCGAAATTTAACCTCCCACGAAAATCACGTCACCGGATCGATTAACAAAAAGCAAAAACATAATACTCATTTCTACTTTTGCAAGCTAAAACAATTGGACAAAATAGAAAGAGACGCGTCTCTGGAATCAGTATAAAGCTTTACAAGTACATAAAACCCGTTGGCGATATTTCTTTTTTTTTTAGAATTATACAGCTGGTTTCAACCGATCATTTATAAAGTTCCTAGATAAAGAAAAACGGTTTTGAAAAGCAAATGAGCATTTTTGCTACAAGACAGTCATCCTCAGTGGTTATTCATTGCTAGAATAATAATAATAGAAAGAAATACACATTTTTTACAGATGTGTCCCGTTCGAACCACCGCCTAGGAAGGAGATTTCGTCTTTTCATTTGTTCTTTGGAAGCTGGACCGCGCAGTGTCTTCAAGGAAGCCTAGAGCAGTGGTGACCTCCAAAAAAATATTTTTGACTTAATACCAAGCTCCCGACCAAACAGTTTCAGGTTCGTTAACTCGCGTGTCAATGCACTCTCACTCTGCCGGAATTCCGTGGCGAACACAGAAAGTTCGCTTCTCTCTTTTCCATTTCTTCCTTCCTTCTCCGTTGGCTCGATCCATAACACTAGTGGAAAGTTTAATTCATGTCACAGAACAGAAATCTTCCAAGCGCGTTCATTTTTGATTTATATCCTCCCAAACACTTCTCGGAAACGACGAACATTACGACAAAAATCTACAGGCCGGACACGAAAACCAATCCTATGTCAACATTTTATTCTAATAACTGATATAAAATATGTTTAAAACTCGGTAATCGTCGCCTCTAATTAAGACCAACGATTGGGAATGTCACCTTAACAAATCACCTGTAAGCTGTACGTGTATTAACTAGGGACACTTAAAAGTTCATTAAAGATTTTATGTAAATTGGGCGTTCTAACATGGTCAACATGCATAAAAATGAAATATGCGCGATATATTTCAGTATAAAATTTCAATGCCAAATTCAAATAGATCAGTCAAGTGGTTAACGAGATGAAAGAAACAGATGGGCGGGCAGGTATGGCCTGTGTGTGTGTGTGTGTGTGTGCGCTGAAGACGAAGAATGTATAAAATAGTTCTGGTGTGTTGTTGGGTATGGTATCAGTGAGGATAAGTGAGCGTTATGTAGGGAATAAAAGTAAAGCGGAGGAAAGCATTCTCCGCCTCCAACTCTGCTTTGTTTGTACAGCGAACGGCGGCGAATAAGAGAGGATGCGGGCGCGTTCGTTGTCCTCGCAAAATGTCGCGACGAGGGAAAATTAATTGGAAACATGAAATTTTTTTATCACGCCACTTTTCCGTTTTTTTTATGAGCGAAGATGAGGAATTCTGAGAGTCGGGCGCTATTTTGGAATTTAAGCGAATTCGTTGTTTTAAAAGCAGCAAGGCGCGTTTTTACGTTTTAGTTATCAAGATATATTTTCCTCGGATAGGAGTAAATTTGAGCAAATTTTCCCTTTTGATTAGTCGTTGCTGGGTGACAGAGTAAAAACTCTTGGAAAGGGAAGCTGCCGGTTCGATTTATATTTACGTAGCTCGTGTTCCTCATGACAGAAAATTATATGTTCAAAACGTGCCCTTTAATTAACTTCATCATCACAAAGAACCACTTTTTCCGAACAGAGTTTTTAAGATCTGCAACAAAATGGATCAAATAAAGTATACAATACGACTCGAAGCTGTTTAAATATTATTTAAATGTACATTAAAATATCAACTACATATGTGATTATACAGTCGTATGCGGCATCTCTTTCTGAATATGCTACCTTACTGTTGAATTATCGTGAATCATGCACCAGGTTCTGCGCAGTTTGAAACCCCTTTCTTCCTGCTAAAGCTCAAACTTGCCCTGGGCGAATTATTACAATTTATTAATTCATGGAACACGCACAACCTTGGGGATATTTGGACCCGAGTTCTTCCCGCGTGTTAAACTCCTCCGCACTGATGTTTCAGTAAGTTATTCGAATCCTTCAGGGCGTTCCTCTGCTTCGCTTTGACAGAGATACCTCCTCGAATCAGACAAACCAGACGTAGTAGTTCCTTTCTTTCTGACACCAAACCTAGTTCATTGCAAATGCGTCGGAGCAATTCAATGAAACTGGTGAAACAACTTCTCTCGGAGATTATGACGCGGTATTATTTATTGAGCGCAAAATAACTTTCGTTTTTTTTTCTTAACTTATGAAATTGCTTACATGCTGGGAAAATGTGTTATCTTTCGAAAGAGAACGCAATGCAAGACTGACACTGGAAAGTTAAATCCAGATTAAGAAAGTAAACTAAGCGAATATATCGGAGAGAGATATTGTGTTTCTTAAAGATTTCTTCGTTTTTACTAGTGAGTGTCGATTCATTTAAGTGATTCACATGGCGGAGAGCTGAAAATTCCTCGAAAATGTTCAAAGTAAAGTTTTTTTTGATTTAGCGCTAAAGAAGCTTCCACAAATAGAAACAGTCTTTTTCGATACGTTTTTAACGTTATAAATCTGATCCTGCTTATAAATGAAAATCTTAATATATCATTTCATATTCTAATATAATCATTTCCGACGAACTTACGTAGATTTCATAATATACAACGAAGGAAACACGCTGTAAAAAATCTTTATCTCACCCAATGTAAAAGTAAAAACGCTTCAAGTGGCAGTCCTGCATAGCCTATAGACCAGGGAAAGCAAAACTATGATACGGACCAGATAAGCGAGAAAAAATGTTCGTCCATATACGTCAATGGGCTTTTATTTGATTAACAATAAGTTCAAAAAAAGATATCTAGGATCGAATACGAGAAACATGTTTTCCGGAAATGCTTACGTAGCATTTGCAAGTTTCAAAAATGCCTCTCATGCATGGCAATTGTCAACCAAACTGTACTGTCAGGTATTGTCAGGTAATTGTAAAATTAATAAAGATTAATTTTTATGTTTTGATAATTAGAGCAGTGGTGTCCAAACATTTTAGTTCTATCGTCAAATAACCCACTTCTGCACCTTTTCCGATCTCTTCGCAGGTACACAAATAGCAGAAATAGCAGTTGAAGGATAATTTAAGGAAACTAAAGAGTTTAGTTTGAGTCAATAATAATTGATTTGTTTCTATTATGGGAATAAAGAGGTAAAAATTAAGTATATTGATTTTATTATTCCCTATTTTCATCTTATGTTATATTGTGTCCTATAAACTAACTCATCGCGGGCCGGATGAAGACGCTCTGCATGCCGAATGTGGCTCTAGGGCCGTAGCTTTTGACACCGCTGAATTAAATAATAAATATTTCTTCTTGCGCGAGAATCCTTTAACTCATTTTAGCCAGATTGATTTTTTCGCCTTCTTCTGTCCGAGAAAGCGATATGAAAATCGTCATGATGGTAAGATATAATTTCCCGGTGTGACGATTGGCATTGTGAGACTTGTGTGAAAGCGATTCTCCGAGTATCCTCGCGCATTTTACGAACGGGAATACCAATTGCTACCCGCCCGTCCGCCTCCCTGAGAAAAAAACACTTCTCCGCTCAATTGAGGATGCCGAGCATTTAAGTCCGGCTGTTTAGATCCTAGTCACGATGTCGCGGGAGAATTCTCTCTAACGACTCACTTCCTTTAACCGAGGAAAGAAAACTCGGCGACAACTTGCCTTCTGCTCCCGTTTTCACCCTTATTCTAATGGTGTCACTCAAGTGAACAAGTGAACGCTATGAATCCCGCCCTCTCTTTTACTCTACCCCACTCTCGTGATACGAAAGATGATAACTGATTCAGTTTCTACTAATAAGTATATGCTAAAAGCAAGTTCCATTTATGCGACGAGACCTTTCAACGATCTAATGAAGCGGATTTACATTATAGAGATAAATGTGACGAATGAGAAACATTCTTAGCTCTTATTTGTACAGAATGATCAAATAAATATTTTCGAAAAAATTTTAAGCTGAGAAATAGAAACAAGTTTAATAGATTTTTCAAGAGATACTTCTTTTCACATTCTAACATTAATAAACGCTTGGTAGTAGCAAGGTAATAGTTTAAGTGAGTACTAAGCAGAAAATTTAATGATAAAGCTTTCAATGGTTGATTACATTAGTATCCATGTTTTATTGCAGGGGTCCCAAAACTACGGCCCGCGGGCCACATCCGGCCCGCGCAGTGATTTAATCCGGCCCGCCTGCCTTACCCAACCCAACCGCCCCCCCCCCCCCCCCCCCCCCCCTTCGACATAATTTTTAACGGTGAAGCTTCTCGATAACCACCCCCGCCCCTCCCCCTCGAAACTTGCTCTTTGAAGTTTTCACACGACCCGATCAGTCATTTGTAAAGTCACAAGTGGCCCGTCCTGTCGTACATAATGCCTAATGTGGCCCTTTCAATAAAAAGTTTGGGGACCCCTGTTTTATTGGAATAAAATTATTTTAGCGGAGAAATAATAAAAAAAAAACTAGGAGACATAATCTAGTTATCAAAACAAGAAATAAATTTCTTCGTTCGTCCATAAAGTACGCCGTAAGCAGAGCAAAAAGAATGAGGAAGTTTCACCTTTCCCCTTTGGACTACTTACACATAATTAAAAATAACAAAAATAAAACACCTCACGAACAATAAAAATGAAAAATTTCAACTTTAAACCGAAGTCTTTATGGCATCTCTATATATCGAAAATATTACACATACAAGTGCTATTAAACGGTTTCCCTGTGTGAGCATGTGGAGACGGTTACTGAACCTGGCATCGAGTGTTTGCTTGCGTAATGACCAATAATAATTGAAGGCGCGCGACTGCCGACAAACTCATTGCTATTTGCGGTTCTAAATATCCGTTTTAAAACATAAATAATCACTGCCTAATATTAAAGGGATATTCCACAGTCTCATTTAATACTTTTCCCCGTCATGCTAGGCATATAGGACATAAATATTCCGTAACCGTCTTTGTACGGTTAAGGAGTATTTATGTTTTAATTTAATTAATTCATCTCGCCGTAGTCTCCGACCTTTTTTATTAATAGGCATAGAGGATTAAACTATGCATAATTTATGGCAGGATTTAAAGTTTTATTTCGATAATATTTTTTTTTAAAGTTCAATAAATAAATCTTATGAGGAAAAAAGAAATGCCATAAACAAATCGTCGAATAATTACAGCCCAAATATAAAAAGGATAGTTGGATATATTAAGCATCTGATGAATTAGGAGACAAGTTCGCAATTACTATTTTGAGTCATGAAAAACGAATGATGTTTCAGTTATACGCGCGTTACTATTTGAGTCACTTGATACTGTCATAAAAAACGCTGAATAAAAAATACCATAACGTTGAACCTGCATCATACAAAAATCTACTCGTTCCTTGAATCCCATTGGTGACCAATTAAAATTTCAGTTGCCATAAAAATGGCGCGTAATCCATACACACGTCCATCTAAAAATTATTCACCCTCGATGGTAAATCACTGATCGTTGAATTCTAAACAGGTTCGTCGAACAACCGTTACCTGGCTACAGGAGTATGCCTTTCAATGGAGCAAACAAACAGTTTACGGTATCATATTAAACTCCACAGAAGTACATACACCCAAAGTTACCAAATCCTCTAGAATAAAGACCTCGAAAACATACATTATCGCCTGATCCTGGGATGAGCGCCACGTTAGGCACCGAATCGAGCCCTGTTCATCTACAGAGCGAGGCCCGTAGCAACAGCGGGGTTGATAGGAGCAGAGAGAGACGAGGGGAGGGGCAAAGGGGAGGGAGAGCTTCGCACGGGGATAGAAGGGGTGGGTAGGCGGACCTCGGGTGTCGGCACTGTGAACTGTAAAGGGGTATGTGAACATTGGGCGAGGGCAGTGTTCGCCAGGCCTGCGCGGGAACTCTCACTCATTTTGTAATAATTTTTTCCCCTCTCGAACCCCGGCGGTCCATCTCAGACATTTCGAAGTCGACACTTTTAATTCGCAGATATTTAACAGAAGACAGTCGCAATTAAACTTTGTGTAAAACTTCCGTATCTCGGGCGGCTTGATGCGGAATGAAAGAGAAGCTTTCTAACTCAACCGATCTACGACCGATCTGTTTGTTTACGTCTCGCCCTAAGGAAGAAACACGTTCCTTATAGCTTACGGCGCAATTTTCAACTCAATATTACACTTCGCGGATTATGTTTTCCTTGCAAAGAGAATAAAGCTGCGCTCCGACTGGTTTCAAGAAGCCACTAGGGGGTCCATTGATTTTTGTTAAATTCAATTCGCCTAAACATTTTGGCTAATAAAAACAAACTTTTATTATTTCATGTACTACGCATATTTTGAGTTTAACACCAGCGTATGGAACAAGCTGGAGAAATTGTTTTTTTTATCACTTCTGTCGTAGTTTGTGGCGCATTTTAAAATGTTTGACGCCGGAAATCCGAAGTCAGGACGAAGATTATCGATTACTGGGGTATTTCCGATGACTAGATCCCGCGACCTCCGTACACGCAGATTCATTCGCTCTATCTTCTCGGAGAATAAACCCAAGTCTATCGGCCTTCTCGACCCTGGTAGGAAAAAACATTTCACCTCGATAACCGGTTTTCCTCCTCGAATAGACGAGATTTTCTCCGCGCGAAGGTGTCAATCAAAAAAAAATCAGTAGGTGCAATCTTTGCACGACATTGAATAACAAAACACAATCTCCATAAAAAAAACAACAATTAGTAAATTCACCAGGTCTCGATGCGATTAAAATAAAATGAAAGGTTTTAATCGGAATTTTGAATCCTTTCTTAAGAATAGCGACAATTTATATGAAGAGCAATGGGCTCTTAACTAAAGCTTCGGTGTTGAAAGACTTACTTTTTCATCCTTGCGCAGGTGTCCCGCCTTCCAGACGGGCAGCGTGATTTTCTTGCCCTCCTCGATAGATTGCCGATAATCCCTTCCTCCAGCGAATCGCCTCTCTCCTTATCTTCCGGGAGGATAGAGAAATTCACGCCGTCAGCAGATCCGGAACGGTTTGTTGTGATCCTCCCTCCCGGAACAACGCCTACTTCCCTCAGTCACAAAGAGTAGTCTCTTGCGATGCACGCACCGGGACGAACAATTTCGCGCGGGTTTCCATTCATCGAAAGCGAAACGGGTTGCGAAAGAGGTCTCGAAAAATCACACACCCTTTCGGGCCGCCGTTCCTCCAGGCGGCAGGACTTCGTACCCGAAGACGAACACGCCCAGAAGATGCACCACCGCCCTCCCCCACCCCCCGTCCCCTCGACACCCAACACACCAGCCTCCCAGAATCACTTCGGCAAAAGGGAGTCGCGTACAAAAATAAAAAAAGTTATTTTTCCGGTCCAAGGGGAAAGAAGACAAAACACCAATCACTCGATTCTTCTTATTTTTGAGAAAAAAAAACCGATTTTTTTTTTCGTCCAAATCTCTCACGGAACGTTTATTGAGTGAAAAACAGAAATTTTTAAAACGTTTTCAATCGGAAAACGCGTCGATACGGATGGAAAACGTCGAAACCGAAGGGCGGATTTCAAACCGAAACGTTATTTCGCGGAGTTTGAATAATGATTGATCACTGGTGTTACCGAACTACACCGATGGTGAATTTAGGTGGAGCTTTTCGCGGCGAAGGAGAGACTTCCCCACTCCGCGGGTCCCTCTTCGTACGCCTCGCCCACTTCTCCCTCTATCGCTACCTATCGCGCAGACGAATACGTCGCCACCGACCGAGGCGCGGGCGGGTATTGAACTGATGTCGAGACTCAGCTGATGTTGAGCTGATGATGAAAGGGGGGGCCGACTAGCGGAGGAACAGAGGACTAAGTGTATGGTGTTGTCAACCGTTACGCGGGATACGTCACTGGAGTGTTTTTTCTGGAGAATTATGGATTTTATACAGCAATGGAAAGCGTAAAAATCACGCAAATTATTGAGAAGAATTAATTGTCTATAAAAGCCTTTTTGATAATACGGCCCATCTAAAATATAGGAAATTATCCGCGGTCCATATAAACAACAAAAAATTTCTACGGCTCACATTTATATCAATAAGGCAGTAGAGGTTTCTATATAATTGACTAAAATAACAGGTTATTTATAGGAAACATAAAGCAATTATTAAAATTTTCAGTTATTTACTACGTTTCCTTTTTAAAATATTGTTTTGGCTGTACTTTTGCGACAGTTTTTAAATACTGTTATCCGATCCTCATGTTTTTAAATATTTCGCATCCAATATCAAATCCTTTGGAGTCCACAAATGGGTCGCGGCCAGAGCCGGTTTCAGTTAAAAATATGTGTAAGCGAGATAAAAATTTGCCGCCCCTCTGGATATCAAAGGCTGAATTAATATTAATGATATATGTACTAAAAAAGAAAATAAACATATTTTACTGTTTTATTTTTTCAAAAAAATATTCAGCTAAATATTATCAGAAAATAGAAATAAAACATTCACTGACGTTATAATAAAATTACTATGTAAAGATTATATTACCGAATATTTTTATATAGCAACTTTATGAACCTAGTTTTCGAAAAGGACGATATTAAGTTTTTTCGTGATTTTTTCTTTGCAAAGTCATTTATCAGGGATCAGAGAGGGAAGCTACGTGCAAAAGGTAGAGATCCCGAATGTTAACACTTTTGACTGCTAACTCGTATTACGAAAAATATCCCCTTTGGCCAAGAGGTCATTTTCGCTTAATTACGTAAATATAACATAAAAATTGCTATTGAAATCAATATTGGGAATTTATAAAGTGAATGAAGTACTTTAGCCAATAATAATTCGACTACTGTTATCAACTACGAAAAAGATAAAATACGTCCAATATAAAAAACACGCAAACTAATAGAAATATCAGTGAAAAAATATCAGTAATTTTCAAACTGAAACTACGCATAAAAACAAAAGCTATAAAAAATTAAAATTTAAGAGAAAATACGCGAGAAAACTAATGGAGCATAGTAGAAACTCGCAAAAACGTAACGGAAAAACGATGAATTCGATCTAAAAATCAAGAACACAATGGGATAGAAACGACCATCCCCTACACTGCAGTGTTTCCCACCCTTTTTAGAGTCGCGGCAGCCTTAAGTGACTTTTCAGAATTTGGCGGCGGCACTCCCTATCCGCCATCAGTAATAATCGTGGTGAAGTTGAACCCCTAACTCCAATTTCCATATTTCCTTTCATTTGGAAGTGCCTTTGCGACGAAATGAAGGCCGACTTAACTCTGGTTTGCATTTTTGAAAGCCGACGATGCAAAATGAGGCTAAAAATGGGAAAACAGTATATTTTTTGCGGCACCCCTCAGAACACTTCACGGCACCCAGGTCGGGAAACACTGCCCTGTAGGCCAGAAAAGATCCCGTTACTTTCCCCCTAGAGCCGAGTTTCATGGAGCCCTCTGAAAGAGTAGAGGCGCTAGGATGCGTCCGCGGCCACAGGCAATAACATGACAGGACGCGCCGGCGCGTCCTTGGCTTTCAAAATGTTCATTAGTTGCACAAAGAGACAAACCTCGAGTAATCAAAAGCTCTAGTATTGAAGGTTCACTGTATTTGGGGCGGGAAGGTTATTTGAAATTACAATGCTTAATCCCTAAAATCACATGAAACTTAGCAGTATAGTTATTGCTTTTGCGTGTATATATTCCGCTAAAGAGGTTAAAGGAAAGTGCGCAGTGTATAGGCGTGTTTTAGACAATGTAAAACTTTAAAGCGTTCATCTTGCCTCCCTTCTTAGGTGACAAGTGTAAGCGGTAGGTTACATCGCTTACACCTTGAATGGATCCTAAATGTAAATGACATATCATGGCCTAAAATATAATATTTTGGCGATGTTTTCAAGTTCTGTGCAATAAACCTTTAAGAAAATGAAAATGTAAAAATACGAAATATTGATTTTGCCGCTCCTCTGAAGTGGCGCCTGTAAGCGACCGCTTACGTCGCATACACCTGAAACCGGCCCTGATCGCGGCCAACTAAGTTGAGAAACGTAGGTCTATTGAGACTCTACTAGTAGATGTTGTTCGTTGCAGTCTACATTTGTATTCATCATTAAAGCCATTTTTAAGCCGAGAGCGTTTGATTTTTACAGACTTGTCAACTATGTTCTGCTAATAAATGACAATGAGTTTGTGAAATTAAAATATTATCATTATATGTATGTACTTTATTTCCTGCTTTATTTTTGATATTATAACATGAAATGGTACTTTCCTGTTAACGGGAATACCTCCAGGACCCTTCGCAGGACCTGGTACTTACGTATTATCCCCATGCCATACTTACATACAACATTAACAGAAACAAATCCAATCACCGGACAAGAAACTGATTGGCCGGTCTCGACATTTACAAACCCAATCTCCGGACAACGTGGAGGGTTTCTTTGGTTCCGGGCGAGGCGAAGGGCACGGTAGCGCCCGGAGACGACTACCCATTACAACAAAGCGAGCCGAAGGCTCGTCAATATATCCTTCAATGTTATATCCTCTTGACTGTTGTGCCGCAAATTGAGAGGATATATCGATGAGCCTTCGGCTCGTCTTGTTGTAATGGGTAGTCGTCTCCGGGTGCTATCGCGCCCTTCGCCTCGCCCGGAACCAAAGAAACCCTCCACGTTGTCCGGAGATTGGGTTTGTAAATGTCGAGACCGGCCAATCTGTTTCTGTTAATGTTGTTTTTAAAATAAAATATCGTAAATCCAACAATACGTCAAAATATCCTTTCAATGTTATATCCTCTCAAACAATCATAACAATACATGTTCATTTTTTAAGGTATTCCCGTTAACAGGAAAGTACCCATGAAATTGTATAATCAGACGCATCAGTTATACTCGTGACAGATTCAGATTGATTCAACTTATGCGAAAACTGGGTGCTTATGATTGGGATTTGAATTGTCATAGCTTAGGAAATTCCTAATTGGTCCTTTTATAGCATTCGTCGAGTGCTAAAACAAGCAATTTAGTGAAAGAATTTTCTGTTGACAGAATTTTCTTTTTTCAAAAATTACTCATTTAAAATGATGATGGTGTTTCTAAAATGGGAAGGTACTACATTGTGATTGAAAAAGTTATTTATTATACAGTAATCTGAGAATAATTATGCTTAAAAAGGTATATCAGTGCCTAAAGTATTGCTGAATGAATGATATTTTTGAAAGACAATTTAAATTATTAAAAAGTAGAAAATAATAACTCATAAGACTTCTTGGCAGTAGGTTAGGAGAGGAAGAAGAGTTTTTGTGTATTGTTGGAAAATTTGTAATGGAGAATACCCAAAGTAGTTTACTAGGTTAATGTTAAAACTATTTTTTTTAAATAAAATTAGACAAACAAGAGCCAATATTATACAGAAATTAATGTCAAACACAGCTGTAGTTATTAATTCCCAGCACACTGAAAGAAATTGCTATAAAGGGTGACTGACAGTAAATTCTAAAAAGGTGATGATTCAAGGTGACAGAATGATCAATATAGTCGTAATGTTTTTGCATGCCAGTTTCATATTGGAAAGATTTTTAACACGTTTTATTGTTATTGTTAAAATGACTGTTAAGGAAAATAAGAATTGATTGGAGAAAAAGGCATTTCATTAAGAATGTGTTTATGAATCCATATGAAAATAGTAGCTGAAGGAGAATCATACTGAGAAGCATTATGAAGAAGGATGCAGCAATGATACAAACTGTCCCTAGCATAATTTAATATTTACTAAGGGCCTATTTCAATTTCTGTGTTATTATTTAATAATAAAATTTCTTTATATACAATATTATTTTTGAAAGGGGAATATTTCATGTTATGTTTTATTAAATTTATAAAACTATATACAGTATGGAAATAAATAAAGAAAAATCCAACGTCATACAAATATCAAGTAAAGAAGAAAATTTGAACATAAGTATTGGAGGAAATCCATTAGAACAAGTTTCACATTATAAATACCTTGGAAGCATCATAACAAGAGAAGCAAAATGTACAGATGAAATCAGGACTAGAATAACAAAAGCAAAAGCCGCTTTCAGAAGAAAGAAACTCCTACTAACAGGAAATATAAAGCAGGAAATCCATAAGAAATTGATAAAATGCTGAGTATAGCTTTGTATGGGGCAGAAACGTGGATGCTAAGGAAAAATGATATTAATTACTTGGAAAGATTTGAAATGTGGACATGGAGAAGAATGCTGAAAATAAAATAGACAGATAGGTTGAAAAACAAGGAAGTACTATGAAGAATTGGAGAGAAGCGAACGATTATACAGACTATCAAAAAGAGGAAGGCAAACTGGATTGCACATTACCTGAGAAGAGAGAGCATGATTAAAGAATTCTGGGATTTAAAAATTTAATATCTCTTTAAACACAACAAAACTCACATCATTTTTAGAAAATATGTAGAAACTATAAAAATTTAATGTCGTACTTTAACAGGTTTCGATGTGAGAAACATTTGTAGCTCTACAAACATCTAAGCGGTAGACCGTTTCTGACCAGGTACAGTGAAGCATGTCCAGCATGATTGCTGCTACAGCTGCAGGTATTCTCTGTCGCAGATGGTCCAAGTCACGAATTTTTTCAGCAAAGACGTTTTTCACATACACCCACATGAAAAAAATCCATTAGGGTTAGATCAGGACTTCTTGGAGGTAAGGCTATTCTTATCCTCTTCAGATGTTCGTGGTCTTCCTGTTGATTTCTGCTTTTCAACACTTTACGTTTCTTTAAACTGATTAAACCACCGTGTATTTGTTTTGTCAGTAGGTGCTTCTAATCTGTATGTATGCTAAAAATTACATTTGAATGGTCACAACTGACTTGAACTCTGCATACCATAGCACGCACTGAGCTTTCTGCTGAATGGATGCCATCTCATTAACTGGGATTGACACCTGACGTGAATACCATCACGCAACTAATAATGCAAATCCGCGATCACAGCGACACTAGCATTGCGTGGATAAGATGAGGATAAAACTTGGAGAGTTTTTACACATTTTAATATAAAAGTCATGATTACATGTCTCGAATTTACTGACATATTAAACATTGAAAACCAGGAATTTTTTTCGGTGACCCAGTATTGTTCGTGACAGTTGTCCCTTGCTTAAGACCTGGCATAATTTGAATTTTTAAAGAATTTTTCCATCGAGCTCTTGATCATCTTACATATGTCCATGGGTAAAGCAAGGCTCTGGCAGAAAAATACCAGCTTTGACTAAGGTTTGGCCTTGTGATTTATTTATTGTCATGACATAAGACAGTTTTATTGGGAATTGTCTGATGCATGTTAAAAGGAATTAATGGATTATTTGACATGTCAAGTGCTATACGTGGGAGAAAATGAATGTTTCCAGCCAAAGAAGCAGTAATGACTTTGACCGAAATCATATTTGGTTGAAATCCTCAGACTATCATGCAAGTTCCATTGCAAAGCCCACTTGATTTTTCACAAATTCCATAAAAGCATAACAGCTGATCCAATTATCAATCTTAAGGAATAAGGTGTTAAGACAGCTGGAATCAAACTAAACAAAAATTCAATAGGGAAATAAACTTGAATGTCTGCATCTTCTTCTCCAGTATCATTTTTCACAATATCGATTGCATAGTATAAACTGTTTCCCTTGTAACTGAGAGAGTACTTTTTCATTAATTGTCCTAGAATGCCTGCTTTTTTGGCATGATTACTTAACCTTTCAACATCACTGTTTGTAAACTTCTCCAGATATTTTGGTGATCAAGTTATTGGTTAGGCAATCTCGTGGTATTTCAATAGAAAATTTGGTTTTACTATTTTGTGTTATCAGTAATCTACCTTACCCAATGCCAATATCCAATTTGAAAACTCTTGATTGTTTTCTGCATGCAGGTTAACAGTTTGAGAAATAACATTGAAATTATGCCAAACTTTACTGCATTTAATATTTGATGAAAAGAATTGTTCTTTTGATCCTTATTGTACAACTGGTATCATTAGTCGAAAATCCCCTCCAAGTATAATTACTTTTCCTATAAACAATTCATTTTTTTCCATTATGTCACATAGAATTCTGTCAACGATTTCTAAGGTGATTTCTGCAGCCATAGATGCTTCATCCCAGATTATAGAAAGGATTTCATTATAATTACGATAGAATTAAATCCTAATTCACTTATTTAAACTATTAATTAAAGTGAAAATAAAAGGTACTTATGGGTTATCCCGGACCACTTTTCAAATATTGTCTCGCTTGACTGTTGTGCCGCAAATGGAGAGGATATTGGCGAGCCTTCAGCTCGCTTTTTTTATTTTAGTTGTCGACTCCGGGTGCTACCGCTACCGCATCCTTCACCTCGCTGGAACCAAACTATCCCTCACCGTTGCCCGGTGATCGGGTTTGTAAATGTTGCGACAGGCTGATCAGTCATGGGTTAGCAAGCTTTAGGGAACTTTTGTATTATTACAGCACAACAGTCAAACGAGATATTTTCGCACCTTAGTCACCAATTTCCCTTTGCAAATCAATAAAGAGTAGCAAAAAATGCAGTGTCACGTGGTCCAGGATAACCGACAAGTACCAAAAAAATTGGTACAATGGTAGTAACACAGCCACATTACCTAGTTCTACGTTTCCCCGCTAGATGGCACTGCTTATGCATGCCGGTCTGCCTACTACGAACTTCCTATTTTGATCCTTACGTGGCACTGTGTGCATTACTCAATATGTCTGCAATGTTTCTATGTTCTCATTCCCTGCAGAATGGGATTTCCCCAAGTGCATGTGACACTGCATTTTTTGCTACTCTTTTGTTATTTGTAAAGGAAAATTAGTGACTAAGGTGCGAAATATCTCGCTTGACTGTTGCACAACAAATGGAGCCAATTTAGCTTGCAAACCAATAATTTAGCTTGCAAACCGTGACTGAGAGATAGGTTCCATTTAAGGAACCTGTTATCACTTTAACGCCTGACATTATTGTGATGGCGCTATTGTTGCACATAAGGGTTTCAAAGCAATGGTTGGGTTGTGGCGATCGCTGGACTCGGGGAAATCCCATTCTGCTGGGAATGAGAATGTAGAAACATTTCAGATATATCGAGTAATGCACACAGTGCCACGTAATGTTCAAAGTAGGCAGACTGGCCATCTAAGGGGGAAATGTAGAACTAGGTAGGTATATATTCAAATCAGATTTTTGTCTTACAAGGCATTAGCAGGTAAATAAAAAGAGCCTGTGGATTCTATTAAATAGTTTGAGTGATGGTGTGGAAGTATTTAATAAGAAAATAAATAGAAATAAAAATTAAGTCCATGATATTTTAAATTGGCAAAATATAAAAGAGAAATGTTCATGTGGGTAGAGAATGTTTACAATGGGCACAATGCATTTTTACTCCGAATTTTAGAGGTATCAAAGATATAATGGCATGAATAGTACAGACAGCAATGGAAAAGGAGACATTTTTCAGAAGACAAGAACTGTTAATGGGGATTTTTTATAAATATATATATATAAGAATAACTAGCAATCCTTGAAAAATGGAAATGGCCAAGAGAAAAAATGTTTTAGATATATAAATATATATACGTGTACATATATATATATATATATATATATATATATATATATATATATATATATATATATATATATATATATATATTGGGCACAGGATTATATGCATGAAATTTTGACTCAAAAGGAAGGTGTATGCAGATATTTCGGGATACAGGTATGGCATAAACTATAGATATTTAATTGGACTGAAAGAGTTACAGCTGAAGAGATTAAGTGAGGCCAACTGGTGAAATGGCTGGCCAAAACTTGGTCAATTGACCAAAATTTTGACATCACACTTTTTGACCAGGTAAAATGTCTGTTAAAATACATGCAGGCTTCTTATTGGCATTCTGGATTTGTTAAGAAAAAATTTGAAGTAGCACTACACAAATGTAGTAGACATTAAATTCATACCATTAAGTTGATATTTGGTTCAGTTAAGTGTCAAAACAATGCCTTGTACACATCATTATCAGCCTTTTCCATTCAATTGATGAAGGCCTCCACCAGACTTCTCCAGTTTTTCCTATCAACTGCCTCCCTCCTCCAAGTTGGCCCTAAGAACTTCACAAGCTCTCTGTCCTGTCTGTCTTTCAGTCTCTTGACATTTCTTGTGATCCATTTGATAACACTGGACATCCAATGCTAATCATTTCTTCTAGCGATATGAACCACCCACTGCTAGTTAAGCGCCTTTACTCTTCTAACCTAATCGCAAACTCCTGTTGTCTTTCTTAATCAATTGTTCCTTTTGCAGTCTCTTTGGGTGATCCATAAAATGCTCCTATGTGCTGTCTGCAGGCGCTGTAATATTTTGGCATTCATGGTAGATGTTTCACATCCATACATCAGAACAAGCAGAATACATTGGTCATAAAATCTCCTTTTTTGGAATACTGGGATATTTGATTTGAAGATGTTTGCATTCTTTCCAAAAGTACTCCAAGCTATCTTCACTCTCTAGTTGATTTCTCCAAGAAGCAATCCATAAGTAGTGATGGGTTGACCCAAGTAAACCTGTTTACTTCTCCATTGATATATCTCTTTAGGATCTGTTAAGGAGTTTTACATTACCTTTGTTTTATTAAGATTCATTTTCAGTCCAGCATCTCAGTTTGCCTGCTCCATCTCATCAGTTCTTCTATGGAGCTCTTCTGGGCTGCCTGTGAACAGTATGATGTCAACAGCAAAGCACAGGTAACTAAGATGTTCTCCATTTACCTCTATGCTTTTTCTTCCCAGTCTAGCATTTTGAATACTTCCTCTATAGATGCTGTGAATAATTTAGGAGACATAGTATCAGGGACGGTTTCAGGCATAAGCGATGTATGTGGTTGCTTACTGGTGCCACTTCAGAGGGGCGGCAAATTCAATATGTATTTCGGATTTTTACATTTTCATTTTTTTAAAGGTTTATTGCACAGAAATTGAAAACACCGTGAAAAAATTATAGTTTATGCCATGATGTCATTTACATTCGGGGTCTGTTTAAAATGTAAGCAACGTAACCTACCGCTTACAGGTGTCACCTAAGAAGGGCAGCATGATGAACATTTTAAAGCTTTACATTGTCTAAAACACGCCGATACACTGTGCACTTTCCTTAACCTCTTTAGCAGAATATAACCTTTGATTACTCGGAGTTTGTCTCTTTGTGCAACTATTTAACATTCGGGATCTGTACCAGCTTCCCTCTCCGATCCCTGATAAATGACTTTGCAAAGAAAAAAGCATGAAAAACTTAATATCGTCCTTTTCGAAAAGTAGGTTCATAAAGTTGCAATATAAAAATATTCGGTAAAATAATCATTACATAGTAATTTTGTTATAAGGTGAGTGAATGTTTTATTTCTATTTTCTGTAATATTTAGCTGAATATGTTTTTGAAAAAATAAAACAGTAGAATGTTTATTTTCTTTTTTTAGTACATACTATATCATTAATATTATTTCATGCCTTTGACATCCAGAGGGGTGACAAATTTTTACCTCACACATATTTTTTAACTGAAACCCGGTCTGCATAGTATCTCCTTGTTTCACTCTATTTTTGCTCTTAAAGGTGCTTGTTTCTTCATGCAGCTGGACAGATGTTATCACATTTTCATAAAATTCTTGATCAAGGTTATTTGTTTCGTCTACTTGTTTATTCAGTGCATATAACACAAACAAAGTTCAGATAAAGTTGAATGCTTTCTTGTAATTAATGAATCACATACATAGTGGTAATTTGTGAGTGGAATTTGATTTTGGGGCTCCTATCATTAATTTTATCATGAAACATATAGGATGTCAGGGTCATTTGGGGGTCCCCTTTGGCTGGAGGCCCCAGTGCATTGCACCGGTTTGCTACATGTACGCTACGCCACTGTAATTTGTACTCAATAGTCCCAATGATTACCTCTCTCACAACTTGGATGTGGTCCATCATATTATACCCACTAAAAATCCAGCTTGTTCCCTGGGTTGGGTGGAATCAAGATGGTTTTGAAGGCATATATTGAGTATTTTGGTGAATATTTTGTTGGCTGTTGGGAGCAGGGTAATCAGTGTATAGTTATTCAAGTCTTCTTTGGGACCTTTCTTGTGCAAAAGGATGATGCTTGTGTGGTTCCACATTTCTGGTACCTTCTTCTTCCTCAAGTATGATGTAAACATCTTGGCCAGAATCTTTTTTATATAGTTACCTGTTGCTTTGAATACTTCTGCTGTGATACCATCAACTCCAGATGCTTTTCCATTCTTCATACTAATGATTGTGAGTCTCACCTCTTTTGGATATCTGGAACCTCTTCAGTGGGTGTACTTTCTTCCTCATTTACTTCGTCATTTGCTAGTGAATCCTCATACAACTTAGTGTAGAATTTCTGTACCTGTTTTAGAATTAATTTCCTACTATGGGTTATCAAGCCGTATTCTAGTGTCAAAGCCACCAGCTTTCTTTTAACAATCGAGAAATGTTGCTTCATTTCCTTGTAACTTCTATTGTATTCTCGATTAGATCATAATTATATTTCTTCAGATCTTTGATGAATTTACTTATAGTTTTGTTTATTTCTTTGAAGAGGACCATTTCCTTAGGTCATTTGTAATTTTCATTTTTTTTCATCAGGTCTTGTTTTTTTCAGTTAACTTTTTTTCTGGATTTGTTTTTACTGTTCTGCCTATTTCTTGTGCAGTTTCCTGAAGTATCTCTATGAAATGTGATTAAACTTCTTGGTCTTACAGTGCACTGAATTAATTTTGGAGTTTGACCTGAAATTCTTCTTTCCGTTCTTTTTGCACTTGCATGTTGAAAATATATTTGGGCTTCTTATAAGCTTCTGTCTTTCCAACTTTGAATTGAACTTTATTCTGCATCTTACCAATCATTGGCTGCTTCCAGTTTTAAACTGATTGAGGACAGAAGGCTTCAGCCACATGCTTTTTATTGACTAATATGTAATCAATTTCATTTTTTATGCGACTTCCAGCTCAATTTTCTATTGGGACTCTTCTTGAAGGTGTTCATTATATATAGACTGGTACATTCAGCAAAGTCTATAAGTTGGTCTCCTCATTCATTTCTGTCTCCATAACCCAATTTTCCTAAAATGCTAAATGTTGGACCAAGTTAACCCTTACCTCGCATTGTTATTAGAACAAAAGAGAAGCTAGTAGTAGTCATATGAGAAACTCCATTGGATATAATGTAGTTAGTAAATATTAAAATATTCCAATTAAATGTGTTGAATACTTGTATATTTGAGTTTCATTATTTCCATGAATGTAAAGGAATTATTTAAGAACAATTGTGAGTAGAATACCTAGTCTACAGGTTAGAAATCCCAAGGTGAATGTACAATTCTGCATCTGTTCCTTATTTTGGTATCAAAATACTTTATTGAGGCCCATCCAATAAAACTCTCAAGCAACCGGAATATTCACTTAACTGGAAAACCCAATTCCCCAGGCATTCCAGATAACTGGGAGTTTACTGTACTTGGTTTTGTACAACCAGGTGGTTGGCACTGACACCAGCAGTTCCAACCATTGAAAACTTCTTTTTTATTCAAGAAAGATGTCCCAAGATTTTTAAAACCTTTTATGAGGATGCATCTGCTAAGGTTTGGCTTTATCTTGTCTAAAGTCAGGCCCCAAATTTTCGAACCTGCATACTCCGAATTGAATCAGAAAATGTCTCAATGCCAGAAGTAGCAAGCATTTAAAATAATGTAAAATTGAAATTAATGTAACAAAGAAAAATTTTACCTGCTAATGCCAGAAAAACGATTGGTGATTTGGAAAAGGATGGTGTTATTATGTCAAGAAATTTAAAAATCAAGTAGCCTTTTTACTGTACCTGTGTTGAGTTCTTGGACCAGCAAGCCAAATAATTTGAAGAAATTACATTTTTGAATTGATTCTTCTTTGAAGAATTCCAGACTGGACCCAAATTGAAAAATGTTTTCATTTTATTTCAATAAAAAACCAGACTTAAATATTGATGATACTGAACTATTTGATGAGATCACATGTTTGAAAAATTATGCTACAATAGAGAAGATTGCAGAGGAATAATGAAACCCATTGACAAAAATGGGTTGAAATATTTACTCATTTTGACTTTAATGAAGTATCATATAAAAACCTATTAAAGGTAATAGATTTTGCCTAATGCTTACCTGGTACAAATGCAGCAACAAAAAGAGTATTTTCATTAATGAATGATCATTGTAAGTGTAAAATATTTAGAAAGCTTTGAAATATGGATATGAAAAAAGGTGAAGAGACTAAAATGAATAGACAAAATAAGAAATGACGAGGTCTTAAAAAGAATAAACGAATAAAACCGATAAACTACAAAGCAAAAGAAACCTTACTGAAGTCTGACATATACTCTAAGAAAACGTTTCTTAAGAGATTTGCCATAAGGGAAGAGACATAATGGTGATCTTGACCTGCAAACTAAGGAGGCAGAGTAAAGGACAGGTTGGTGGAGTTGTTTCGATCTTGAATCTGTCAGATGACGGAAGAAAAAACGTTTCCCTATATAATTCCATGTTAAAATGATTAATGGATTCTTGGCTTAAAAATTTAACCTATGAGATACATACATGATTTCAAATATAATAAAATGCAACAAGTTTCTTAAGTAATATGAAAAATACTCATCAAACACGATGTCCGGGAGGCTTGGCGAGAATGGGACATGCAGAGTGGAGGCAGGTTCATTAAAAGTTCGCTGATAATGTGAGATCTTTCGATTTCATAAGGTCATTCCCGTTGTTTCACACAATCTTTCTGCAAATATTTACTTTCCAAACGATATTCTAGAAACAGAAGCTACAGTTATGGAACAGTTTCAAAATCCGCGGAAGCCTCAATGCCGTCACTGCGATTGGTCGTTTTAAGAATCGATCTTTCAAGGTAAAGGCCTATTGGTCGAAGAAAGTTTGTTTGCCGCTTTTCTCGAAAATCGTTTGGCGTATCAAGAAGAATTCTTATATTTTTAGCGGGATCAAGTAATGAAGGTTTAGGGATGGTATCTCGAATGTTTGTAATATATAGTTTTAAAGAAATTTCATTTAAAAAACTTTTCTTTAAAGGTATTGTAGTGAAATTAAATTGCTTGAGGACATTTAGCTCAGTCATCTATTTATCTATAACGAATGCATCCAAAGTAATCGCTCTTGCCATTGAAAACGTAATTATGGTATTATCCGTTAATTTTATAATTGTTTTCTATTTACTAGTATCCAAAGAAGTCGATGTGAATCAAGGGATATAATGAATTCCAGAAAGAACAGGACGAATCCTTGATACTTAGTAGATGAACGAAGATAATTCACCAATCTAAGTGACGTACCAAATTGTTTATTTCTATCAGAAATATTCTGATGAACAGTTTTTCTTGTGTATTAAGCCACCGACCACATTAAGTATGTTTTTCTTCTATGGCCTTTTGTGTCACCTTATTTACAAAACGATGTATGAAACTTGATCATGGTTTTTTTTTATTGAATTCTATGTTGGAGTACGATGGAAGTTTTAGTCAGTGATGTAATTGAGGTGAAAAGCTTTTTTCCATTTTTTTTATTGTAGCAACGGAAAAAATATCCAGAAATTCAGCTAAATATCTCCACCATATTACTTTAGGAATGTTGTACTGGTATTATATTCCAAGAGAAACATTTTTTTATGCATTTTGTTAATTTGCATTTAGTGATTTTTGTCTCAGAGTAATGTAGAATATTCTTTAAATCTTTTGACTGTTATTTATCAAACCCATTATCTATGTCAGATTCTTCGTACAGAGCTATTTGTCAGTTTAAATTTCAGATCTTTGTTTCCTATGTATGGGTATTTATCATTTTATGCAATGAGATATGAAAAATATTTGAATTTCATGAAACTTGTTCCTGTCATCCTTATAACACCTCGAGGTGCATTAGATATATATTTCATATTTTATCTTCAGTAAAGGACCTAAAACAGTAAGTGTTAAACTCGATCAGAAATTTTCCTTGTCAAAGAAAATTAAGAGCATTTTAAAAAGTTTTTTTGAATGCCATTCTGTTGTTATGTCCTAATACGCTATAATTAAAGTTTAACTTAATATTGATAAATTATCATCAATGCTTGTAAAATTATTATCGAAAAAGGTGAATTTTTGTCTAATTTTATAGCAATTACTTTAGTTTCATCTAGCATTTTTAAACTATCCACTACATGTATCCATTTAATTCTGTGTATTGTATTGAAATGATTATGTAAGAAGTACTGTATAAATGTTATTAATCAAACAGGCACCTTTTTGAATATGTTGTATTGCAAGTACCTAAATGAAATTTTGGTGCTGGTTAAATATCTCTTTACTAAGTACAAAAAATATCTGAGAAGTTGATGCTACACAACTTGGATGCCTGGAATGAATCGATTGTTAGAAACGCTTTCTCTATTCCCATCAAGAAACCACTAAAAATGAATACCAGCTGAAAATGATGGATCCAACCCAGAAATTCTTAGTTTCATAGCATTGGTGATGTGAATCAATTTGGGTTTTGGACCTTGCAAGCACATTTTAGGTTTTAGGATAAATGTAATATTTTTCTTTTTTAACTTATGTAATTAATTCATGTACAGTGGTCCCTAGGTATACCACAGGTTTAGAGATGCATGATGACCTACATTATAAGACCTCCCTTGGTATAACAGCATATTTTAACACTGAGCCAATGCAGTATGCCCATACAACTAAATAGTTTATTATATTTAATCCATAAAACTAACAAATTAGTTCTAAAATATTGAAATTGAGACAGTTTTCAAATTCAATATGATATTATGACATGGAACAAAGGCCCATTTATTCCAAAATCCATGTTATAAGCTTTTTGTTATAAATTTGGGCCACTGTAATACAATTGACGAGATAGGAATCATGTTTTTACAAGATGGAATTGATATCTTGAAAGACATAGCCGTAGCTGGCATGAAAATAGTGCTTGGCTTCATTTTTATAACAATATTTGTGATGTCCATGGGTTATTTAATATATACATTGTTATTATATTTGTTATTTACTGGATAAGTTGAAAGTGTTTATAAATTTAGATGGTTTCCCCAAATTTTTGCCTTGTGACTGTTGAGAACAACTGATTTCTGCAACTCCAAAAAAAGAAAATGTTTGGTTTTTCAAAAATTCGAAAAACACTAATTGCCAAACAAAAGTCATTTTCATTGTATTATTTTCCTATGTGACAGTTATCTTTTTTGACCAATTATAAGGCTATGTTTTTTCTAATATGTAAGCCCAGCTGTAACTCAGTGTCTTATTTACCTATTTTGCCTTTCGTTTACAATGCAACAGTGTATACAAGTTAGTTTCAAACATTTCCTTCCCAGATGCAGTGTAGGTTTTGAAGTGTGTTCAGGTTTTTAACCCTTTTCTGGTGATTTAACCCTTAGCAAAAATTTAGTATCATCGCCCCAATCTTTTTTCCTTTTGTGTGGCTTCTAGAATTGGGGCTCACCTTATGTTCGAAGTCACTCTATAATCGGGCAAATACATAACTATGACTGCATGAGCCCCTGGGCTGAATTTTTTCAGTGCCCCACCGTAAGGAAACGTATTGGCTTCAGAGTGAAAAGTCACCCAGTGTAAAAGTGGTCTCAGTAACACTGAAATATAGTGTTAACATAGCTAAGAAAAAATATCAAATCTTATCTTGGCGTGAAGTGTTTCCTCATTTTTCTTGCTTATGTGTGGATTAGGTAGTTGGCTTCAACTATGCATATAATTCTTACTTTGGGTCTTTTGTGTTTTATTTTCTCTTTTCATTCTTTTAGCATACTGGATATGTTTGAATTTCAATACCATAAAGCCTCACCAGAATAAGAAAGATGGTTCAAAATTGCCTTGCATATGTGGTAAGGTTATAGAATAACAGTGCAAATTCTCAACATTAAATTTCTTGCGAGCCTCTGAACTGCCCAGGTGGTAGCAATGCTACTTGTTTATGTCATGGTACTTGTGTTTTTGTCATGGTTATTTTAACCTAGCTTATTGTTCAGTGATTCAGTGCTGCTTGGTGACCTTTATTTTGAGAAAAACTTGAGTTACGTTAACCAATCAGCGTTGAGAGATGTTATACATAAATTTCCATTATCTAGAGCAGTGTTTACCAACCTTTTTAGGGTCGTGGCACCCTTAAGTGACTTTTCAGAATTTGGCAGCATCCCTTCCTATCCACCATCAGTAATAATCGTGGTGAAGTTGAACCCCTAACTCCAATCTCCTTTCATTTCAAAGTGCCTTTGTGACGAAATGAAGGTCGATGCAAAATGAGGCTAAAAATGGGAAAACAATATTTTTTGCCGCGCCTTTCAGAACACTTCATGGCTGCAGCACCCAGGTTGGGAAACACTGATCTAGAGCGTGTATAAACCTTATGAAAATATTAATTTGGCTAAGAATATGTTTGGTCTTTATTTATTGTTTTTATACATTTAGAAAAATATAGTTCTCACAGCTACTTAGAAACTAATTTATATTTGTTCTATTATTAATGACAAAACTGAAAAATGTCTTTTATACAATTTTAGGGAATTGTTTTTATGGTAAATAACTTATTTAGATTTTTATTTACCTGGAAGGCTTGTGGATGATTTTTATATAGTTCTAGTTGGCATGAGGATAAATTATAAATTTTATTTTAAATTTATGTGATTAACATCAATAGGTATAACAATGAAAACAATTTAGTGAATTTTATTATTAGAATTTCTAAATCCTATTAAGCTGGACTATGTAATGGCGAATGCAGTACTTATAAATATTTGACAAATTGAAAGTGGTATTCATAAAATCAAGTTTTTGTCATGCAAATCATGTTTAATTACCTAGAACATTAGTATACAATATTGTTTTCATCCTTACCAGGTTAGGAAAGAGTGCATAATACTCTATTCCTATCTTATTCTGCATTTTTTTGTGAATTATGATTTTGAATTTCAGAAAACTTATAGGATAAAGCAGTGCTCCAGAACCTTTTTAATTATACAGCACACTTTCAAGTACTATCAAACTTCGTGGCACACCGAACAAAATATGCATCTGTGCAGAATATTTTTTTCATACTGTATTCAACAAAAATGAAAGAAAATACCTAATCGTTTATCCTATGCAAATGAAGAATTATTAATAAAATATATATTCTACAATTAAATGTTTATTCAGGATTATGAAATAAGTTGATGATAAATATTTCCAATTCTCCATTAATGAATCAACTTGATTACGGTTTCAAGGAACTGAAATGGTGTAAGAAATCCTAACATAAAGCATCGCTCTTTACGAGAAATCCGTTTCTGTGGTATCAACTGAAGAATAATAAAACAGCATTTTTCCATTTCCTATAATTCTGCCCATGTACTGGGGCACACTAAGTTCTTTGTGGCACAGCATTGTGCCGCAGCGCACGAGTTGCAGAGCACTGGGATAGAGGGCCATATGATTTCGTAATATTCAGCCTGTTTTAAGAGTTAGGCTGGTTTCTTCTTAGCTTTTTTTGTGCATTGCTTTGTAGGTAAGGTTTTGTTTCAGTTGTAGAAGATAATGTAAGTCCCTGTTTTACATCATGAATGCATTCCTGAGGGACACAGCAGACAATTGAGCTGACTAACCCATTGACTTAAGCATGATATATGATATGTTCTGATGACAGAAATTTATTTATAATAAACAATTTCACGCAATTTTACTTATCTTTACTAAAAATTATTGCCTAAAAAAGTTATTACTAATTTAATGAAAATGCATACTAAAGATGGATTGATTTATGTGTAACACATGCTATTGATGGTCTCAGAGCTGATTCAGTGTGTTGCCACTGACTGCCTTTGCTTTGACATAGCACAGCGTACAACTATTGGATTGTATTCAATTGAGAATTTTTTAGCTCTTCCTATAGTATAATTATCACAAGGACACAATGTCATTATAATAGCCATAAAAAGGATAGAAAACTGTGTGCATTACAGCCACCAAGCAGTCGTAGTCGAAATGCATATATGGTATTCTAATCTTTTTATGGTATTGGAAAACTTTGACAGCAAGGTCCTATAATTATTTTATGGTTAAGTAGTTAACCTTTTTTTATTTAATATTAAAAGAAAACTCCATATACATTAATTTGGTTATGTAGGCTTTATTTTGAAGGTTGGATTGATTGATCAGAGTCATTATTTGATGAATGAAACATGGGAGTGCACACAAGCCATTTAGAGGATAAGGGACTTGGCCATAAGAAGAGATAAAGTGCAAAATAGTCAGCTACCAGGGCCGGCATGATTATTTGTGGGGCCTATTTATCTATGTATACGTATATACTCGGTGGCACAAAAAATGATGATTTTTAAAGAACAATTGCAATTTTTTAAATGAAAAACAGTTATTAAACTTAATTTTTAAAATTATTATTATGTAATAACGTTAATATGTGATAAAAAAATTGTCTAAATCACAGTATATGAGAATTTACCCTTGTGCGGGGCCCCTAATAAAGCATGGGGCCCTGTTCGGGGGAACCGAGTGTACACGCCTCATGCTGGCCCTGACCATGACTTACTGGACTTAGGTGACCAAACAAGCAACAAAATTGAAGGAATCTTAAAATTATCCTTGAATTTAACAATCTGAAGCTAAAAATGTAAAATTTGTTTTAAATTGATTATATTAATTGGGAAAATATAAACTTCAAGAAGGAAGTAATTTCTTAAAATACCTTCCGAATACTCCTGAAGTACCTTTAATTTTGAATTAACAAAGCAAGGAACAAGGCTTACCATGTTTCCTTGCAAAGTTTATCTTGAAGAATCTATATAGGAAAATTTGTGGCCAACATAGTTCTTCTAACAGTATGCATCCTTGTGTTTTTTCTCAAAGCAGTCAACAATTCTTTTAATGTCATTTTACATTTGTTTGGTTTTTTCTTATGCAAATTTCAGAATAAGTTATTGCTTTGCTTTAGTATTTACCAAATGTATTTTGTTTTCAACAAGGAAAGAAAATGGAGATCCGAATCTTTTGCCAACAAGTAATGAGCATCTAAGGAGGCATCTCTCATTAAATTTGCCTCAACAGATTGGCTGCCAGTGATCCTCACCCTCACTTGATAAGGTGCCACTAGGAAAACGTTACTCAATCACATTACTTTTTTCTTTTTGGCATACAGGAAAGGCTTTTTAGTTCTTATGCTGGCAGTCATGTTAATTTTCAGTTAATGTTAATTTATGAAGATTTTTTGTCAATAGAATGTTCATAAGTGATATGTGTAGTGTAGTATTTCAATTGGAACCATCAGTGAACTTAGTCAGTTTTTTTTACATAATGTTCAGCTAATGGCAGTCCATCTGCTTTAATGATTTTTCTTGTTTGTAGCTGTTTACTCTATAGTCTATACTGATAAAACACAGTTTGTGACATTGTAGATTGCTTTCTTAAGAAGTACATTCTAAAGCAGGGTTTCTTAACCTGGGGTCCATGGAAAATTAAATTACTAGTGCAATTGCCAATCAAAAATGCCTTCAGAAGTTTGAGAGCCTCATGACACATTCAGTGATCGTAGAATTACGAATAGTAAAACATAACCTGAATCTGTTTAGTAAGTTCTTCTTCATAGCATTTTCACTAAATAGAGGGATTACTTTTGGGAAGATTTAGGATGGCTTAATGGCTTTTTAAAGAATGCATTCAGGGAAATTTGTTTAGCTGCCCCCTTCTCATTGTAAATTACCCTAAAGTAAGCATAGGAGTTGGATGTCATGTTGTTGGTCTTGGTGCTGTGCTCCATGCTGGGATTCTTCAAAAATTGCCATGGCAGCTTCCACCAGCGGCGGATCCAGAAACTTCTCAAGAGATCATCCCTCCACCTATCGAATCTGCCCCTGCCAACTGCCCTATATTTTGAAAATCCCTACCCCTTTCAGAATCCTTTCCCTTGCTATACAGACCTAATCTGCTGCATATAATTGAGAATTTTTGCGTGGAAAGAATTTAAGAAAGCGCCCAATGGGGTTATCCAAGGAGGGGGCGATCACCCCCCCCCCCCCCCCCCCCCCTGGATCCACCACTGGCTTCCACATGTTTAAAAACTTCACTGAACAGCTTAGTTGCATTGGTCCTTTGTAAAGGACTCTTCAATTTCACTTATAGATTAACAAAGTCTTCAATGGTAAGTTAATGGGAGTGAACATCATCCTCTTCAAATTCTAGCTTCAGCTGGGCAGCTATCTCCACAAGGACAGATCCGACAACCATAAGTACTAACATTGGTGGCAATTGATGACTCTGTTAATTCGACCACCTCGCCTTTACTAAGTTAAAAGAGCCACATGCTGCTTATGAGCCGTGGTTTGACCACCCCTGGTATGTTAGGTAAATGGGATGTTCTAAAGGGATAATCTCAATAACCTGAAGGTTGTTAGTTGTTGATCTCATAAGTGCCAAGTTTATGAGCAATGAAAATTTTTCTTTTGAGGTCTATAATTGTATAGCTTTTCTTTTTTGTATATATTATTTTGTATATGTTATTTTGCTGAATATTAGAGTTAGATAAAAAATTGAACCTTTGTTGTGCTATTAAAAGGTTACACTAATATGTAGTATACAAATGTTCTGATTGTGTCAAAAGTTTTAATGTCATCAATTTTATCACTTAAGAAACACTGTGGACATTGTAATTAATGTAACAAAGTGCATATCGTCCATAAAGTTCACGTTGGATAGTGAAACTATTTAAGAACAGGATGATTGAATGTGGATGGGTGGAAGACCTTATATTTGTTATCATAATTTCTTTTGGTCATCAGTTTAAAGTTTAGTGTTCTGACCTTTAATTTTGACAGTTTCTAAAATGCATCAGCAGGAACTAGAATCAAAACTGCAGACAAATGGATGATTGTAAAAGAATGTATGTTACTTTTTAAAAATGTTATCAATGAAAATTTTGGATTTAAATTTATATATTGCATTACACAATCATTTATATATTTAAGTGTGAATGTTTAAGAATTGAAATATTGAATAAAAAACCTTTTTAGTTTATACAATTTTTATATTAAAAGCACTAAAAACCTAAAAATAAATTAAATTTTGAAATGGGGTGAGTGTCATCTGTTGTGATAGATTCTAAAATTTCCATATTAACAAATTTAATGTTAGGATACTAATTAATTACATTTGAATGAATCTTAATATAAAAGTTGTATGGCTTTTGCAAAGCTGATCATAAATGTACAGGAATGCTTGACGTTTGGGATGTTGATGTTTGTTATTACGTTTTCCATGCTTTAGAATTTAATTTCTTGATCCATCAGATCAGCTCTGCAAAAGCCATACAACTTTATATTAAGATGCGTTCAAATGGTGTTAATTAGTATTCTAACACTAAATTTGTTATTAATATGGAAATTTTAGAATCTATCACAACAGATGGCACTCACCCCATGTCAAAATTTAATTTGTTTTTAGGATTTTAATGTCTTAAATATAAAAGTTGTGTAAACTAAAAGGTATTTAATTTATTTTCAGGCTTTTAGTGCCATTAATATAAAAGTTGTATAACGTAAAAAACTAATTTTTATTTGATTTCTTTTTAGGTTTTTAGTCTTACTAAAAGACAAGGTAGTGAGGGAGGGAGGTAAACTCCCTCTCTCCCTTTCTCTCTCCCTTATCATCCCTCACCCACCCTTCCTCTTCCTCCATCCCTTTTCCTCCTTCCCCCCCTCTCTCTCTCTCATATGAAAGCATTCACAGCACGCTTATGCTTAGGATGACAACAATGTAAGCTCGAGGTTTAACCTTTTCCCCTTGTATGTCGGGGGAGTCCCGACATTGTGATTTGCATGTCAGGGCTCCCCCGACATTGTCGTTTCTTTCAATGTGTGCATTTTCCTCACCAGAAATCTTCGTGCAATTGATACATTACCCTTCTGCAATACTTTGTATATCTCTGCAACTAAGTATCATCTTTCTATTGTGAGAATATAAATATCGAGAGCACTTTGAATAAAGCAGTTCAGTTGTCCGCTCACTGTTGGAAAAGACGCTGGAGACGATATCGCGTCGTAATTCATGAGAGGATTGTATAAATCACAGTATTTTTGCCTCTGTTTTACTGGTGTTATAGTGCAGTGTAGATATTCTGCTACTACAATTACTCTGATTTTTATTTACAACCTGTGGGGAATGAGCAATATTTATTCGAGGGGAAAGGGTTAACAATGTCATCAAGACAACTCTTGCTAAAAAGCCGATTTTTTCCCAAAATATGTGAATTAAACGTATAATTTGAGCGATTTCGAACTGAGGTGGAAATTGATGATAAGAATAAGAAACTTGATTCATTTTTCTTTAAAACAGTCCAGATCCGAAGATAATATATACCGTATATACTCGAGTATAGTACGAGTTTTTACGACCAAATTTTTATTGCAAAAATTGGGGATCGTACTATACACGAGTAATGCATTTGAGGATTTAAAATTCATGTATCTTCACGGGCATTTTTGGTGAAGTTATGCCACCCGCACGCATTCTAATGGTAGGCTAACCTTAACAGTGAGGTCCTTTATCGTTGTTATGTTGCTTCGTGAAGAGTAGAATCTTTTTCATATATACAGCTTCAAATTCACAAATACTTGATGTAAGTGAAGATTTACGGGCACTTACTTTCTTGAATTTTTGTATGTACATCTTTGTTTGCGTCTTTTTCCAAGGGATGGATTGGAACGAGTTGGACTAAAAGTATCGTAGACAGCGTAACTTTATGGAATTTCGACATCTTGGAAAAAAGAAATTACTTTGTAATATTCAACAGTCTTTATTGTTTCTTCAATCACACACTGATCGGTTTCCACTACAAAGTCATTCTAAAGGTGTTACGTCGGTTAGTAACACCATTAGAATGATTTTGTAGTGGAAACCGGTCGGTGTGTGATTGAAGAAACAATAAAGACTGTGGAATATTACAAAGTAATTTCTTTTTATCCATTATCCCTACCTATTAAGTAGATGAGCGAGTGGAACCATTACGTACGCGGAACGTAATCCAGACGTACTAGAATTGAAACGATTTTATTTCATCTTGTGCAATCATGATTCATATCACTTTTTATTAAATGTTTTAGGAGTAAGATACTTAACTTATCCGAATTTTAGTGTACTTGCAAGAAATACTATTTACAACATTTACGGTCTATTCTATGATGGTGTGGAAAATCAAGGTCGTTCGATATATCTCGCTCGTAACCATCGAGCTATCGAAACGAAATATATCGACCCTGGTGGAAAGCTGGAGTCGTACTATAAGTGAGATATATGAAAAATTCAGGTTTGTTCACCAAAAATTCAGGGGTCGTACTATACATGGAGTCGGCATATACACGAGTATATACAGTAGGCCAATTTCTTCCTATTTTAATTTGCAAAAGCTTGCACTTCCAAAAATAGCTTCTTACGTGTTATCTAATGGGAAATGAAATTATCCCCTGGGGTCGAACCTGGTACTTTTTTGAGATTTGTGAATTTTTACATTGGGGATATACCATAACCTACAAATAGTCAAAATTTCATACTCCTAGCTAATATGAAAGTGCTCAAAATGTTAGTTATTTGGATTTGAAACACAGCATATATACGTGTCAAGTTATAATAAAAGTTGTATAAAATACTTGTTCAATTTTTATTAATGATTATATAAAAAATTTTATCTATATTTTTATTTATCACATTTTAAAATTTTTATTATTTTACAGGTACTTTAATTTTATAACTATAATTAATTTTTTCGCCTTTATTAAAAAATACTTTATGAACTGCATTTCTTCTCAGCCCTAACATAAATGATTACCGTAAAACTTTTTATTTATGCTATTAATCATGTTATGTTTTGGTCCATTATATGGCCTATTGCACCATTTCATTTATAAACAATCGATTTTTCTTACCAACCACATATAGGCATATTTACAATATAGAAAAAATTTAGTTCATTTAATGATGCAACAATAACAAAAATAGTATAAACAATAAAACATATCATTCCAACTTTTCTATTTAACTTAAATTTGTTCCATATAAATGAAGTATATAATATTAGTAGTGATGACAGTAATATGACAGCACTGTACTCAATACCTTTAGAGTTTATGAATACATAATGCTCTCCTGGAACAGTTGGAGCCAATGTGCTCTTGATCAGCCATGGGAGTCCAAGGCAGAGTAAGATGTCAAAAGTATTTGAGCCAATGGAGTTGCTGAGTCCCATTGAGCCATAACCTGAAATACATTTTTCACTGAAGTAATGCTGCCATGGCATCTATCAATTGTCAGGAAAAGTAATGTTTAACTCTACATATTTTTAGCTATGCCTTTATTCTAAATGTTTACTTTTTAATGCTCTAGAACTTATAATTTACAGAATTTCTTATAATATGTATATAAATTAAATTGATATTTCATTATTGGAGTATATAACTCTGGTTATCTTGTAAAATTATCTGGAATAGACAGCAGCAAACCATTTAAATTTTACAGTGGTTTGGTTTGCAATTTATGATGATGGTTTGGTTCATAGTTCACTTTTTGCCAGTGGTTCGGTTTGCCATTCAGTTGAATCAAAATTGGAAATTTATTTTATTTTCACCAGGCACATTGTAGTGAAATACTGGTATAATAAAATACCATACACAATAATTGTGTATGGTATTTTATTAATACATTAATATTTCATTTACAAACATTAGCCATATCAATTCTCTGAATACGTGGAGTTTTCATTTATTCAAAAGAACAAAATGCATTTGAAGTAATTATTTATCAATTTTTATATTTTATAAGTTAATTTATATTTTATCAATAATATCAATCTCTTTCAGGCTTGTTAAACTCCCTATTCCTAAACCTATTCATTTATCTTAACCACTATTAACTTATTGTTGATATCAAATATGCATGGAGAAAGTAATGGAAATATATAATATATTTTTATTTCTTCAGTTTAGTGCAGATAAAAATAACATATAGTAACCCTTTCCATGTAGTATAGGCAGTTTTAAAGTCAAGAATCTGTCCCCACCCCCTAAAAAAAACTTTTGTATAAGAAAATTTATAGAAAATCAGAGTTTTAATAAATTGTGTTTAATTAGAGCAAGATTTCTGCATGGTTAACTTGCTATTAGAGAAAAAATTTGTTTAGAAAAAATTAATTACCTATCTCAGTAAAAAAATATGAAAAAGGAATTTAAGAATTCGGTTATCATAATACTAACTTCCATTCAAACAGCGACATTCGTTGCAATATTATGTAACAATTCTTGAGCTGAAGTCCATGTGTTGATTTGTACTTGGTGAATCCGGAATTTGACAAGGAGACATGATTCTACCAATTACTTTTGAACTCACTGAATGCTAGAGGAAGGCTTTATAGAGTGTGGGTATTGTGTGAAGACACCTCAAGATATTTACCTTTACGGCTCATGGGGTACAAGCGTAAATTGAGATCGAACCAAACCACTTTTGCACAAAAATTCTGGTTTGGTTTGTGGTTGAGTTAAAAATTTGTCACTGGTTTCAGTTTGGTTTGTGGTTCAGCAAAATGGTTCGGTTTGCAGCTCTGGGGATAGAAACTCTCTGACATCAATTGCTCTTGGTTTGAAGAAGTGTTGTGTTTCAGACACGTTTGGGACATGACGTAGTGAGAAGAGATGAAGATTAATCTGCTGTCGATGACTGTAATAAATGTGTTACACGCACTGGATTTTAGGTGTGGTTTTCTCTATTTTGTATACTTTGCTTCCTTTACTTCAATGCTTCACCATTTCTTCCTCCATAATTTTTTTCCATACTATACTATTTTTCCCATCTTATGGCTCATGACCTTGGAAGAGTGAATGGCCAATGAGAGGGTTTTTCCTTCCACCACCACTTGCAGCTCTTGGAATGACCCTAGCTACCGAACAGCGTTGCTACAAATGCATGCGGGGTAGTTTTTGGACAGCAAGAAATTGCGGTCGCTATTTAGCCTTTTTCAGTGAGGTAAAATAGCTATCTGGCAACACGGTTGAGCGGAGAGCAAAGTGAACACCATGGCAGTTGAAGAGACGCTGGCTTCCCCCCCCTCCCTTCATTGTTTGTCACTGGTGTCTGATTGGCTGCAACAGTAGCACTTTCACCAGTGCACTTAAGGTCATGTGCCATAAGATGGGAAAAGTAGTATAACTGGCAGTGAACCTTTCCTTTATTTGTTATTGGCTTTCTCAGTTTAGAAAATCATTTCTATTCAAAAAATTACTGTGAAGTATACTTCTTCGCTGTGGGATAATCATAGAAAAATGTAGGTTACATAAAATTTTTTGTTAATTTACAATCTTAATTATGATTTTATTTTTGTTTATATGCTTCCTTCTGCATAGAAAAATTATGATTAGTATCATTAAATATTAATATCACTATATTTAAATAATTTTTTGGCACATAAAAAGATGTCATATTATGTTGATTTATCTTAAATCCAAGAATTGTGGTATCATTGTAATGCATCAACATGTAGATGATTTTTTTTAAATTTTTTTATCCAATTTTTAGCTTTCAGTAAAATTTCCATTAGTTTTGGGCAAAACATCTGAAAATAAAATGGCATTGTTTCTATCTATCTAAAGAAAAACTAAATTGTCTACTGCAGTTGGAAAACTGGATCGCTATGAATAGTTCCCACATTAAAGCATTGAACTAAAAGATGTAGAGACGAAGCAAGTTGCCATGGTAGTGAAAGTGTCTCAATAAAAACACGAAAATAGCCTTTTATTTGTACATTTGTAGGCTAATTTAGATGTATTAAAATTTTCTTGGCAATAAAAATAAACTTCATTCTATACATTGGTTGAAGCCCCAAGTTTTTAGCTGGACTCAAACTAATTTTAAATGAAAAATTGGCTATTCCCATTTAACCTTGTATAAAATTACATTGAACTACTATTTGAAACCCATGGTTAACAAAAAAATTTCAAGCTCTTTTTAGTACTGGAATGTGATTGATAATACAGATAGCTCCAATAGTTATAAACAAGAAAGCTAGATGTATGTTTCAGCTACACAAGTTATTTTTAATTTCTACTATTGTTAAATGAAATCTGAGAGTCTAATTTAGTGCAAAAAAATGTGCATCAGGTTTGCTCAACCATTTTATGTAGTTATGGTACTACCTTGATTGGCTACAATGACACTTGACACTGCTTCTGGGAGACTAGTCCCTGCTGCTAAAAATGTCAGTCCCATTACAGAATCTGGTATGCGAGCTGTATCTCCTGAAAAGTCCAAATTAACACTATTAGTTATATTATTAACTATAATATTTATGATTATGTGTGTATACAATGGTAATAGCATTATTTTACAATGTAGTAAAATCTCCTATATTAAACTGTTGAACCAATGTTTTAAATGCATTTGTCATAAAGACATGATTTAGAAAAAGTGATTGAATAGAAAGTAATTTTCTTAGAAAATGTGACAGTATTTTGTATTTACAACATAAAATGATATGCCTCACCAATGACTGTTATCATCCATGCGATCATGTATGAGGCAAATCCTATGTAAAATATGCACATAAGGAAGGTAATTGGGTACAGGTGCTGAATTGATGGTTTTCGGCAGTCGGGTATGGTGAATGAAAGAACCAGTGAAATTGGCCACGTAAATATCCACCAAGCTTTGCCAAATTTCCCATTAGGCCACTGCCAGAGGTTAATGGCATTGGCTTCTTCATGTTCGCTACATTCTGACTCTGATTCACTGTCCGTGTTCTCCTCACTCCAACCCAGGATTTGTCCTTGATAATATGAAAATATATTTTTTATAGTTCAGGATTTTTTATTAGTTTTAAAACTATCTATAGTATGAGTTAATGTGCCCACCAACAAAATTCTTTTAATTATTTAATAACTAGCTGAAATGCCTGGCTTCGCTCTTTTAAGTAGCAAACGATATTTATTGCTCGGGGCAAACGTTCCCCATTCATTAATTATGCAAGCGATGCTTACATTAACAGTTACTATTTATGTACTGTATTGTAAAGTTTTACCATTAATATAATTACGCATTAACATCTTACTTATTATTCACATGGATAGATGCACCGAAGCCTTTAAGGCAGCAATAAAATGATGTGGATTATGTCAATATTATTAGCCAAAACATAAACAATAAACAACATCTTGGTTATCGAACAAATGTAAGTAGGTTTATCGATTTATGTTGCGATAAATCTGTCAATATTAATAGTAAAAGGTAACAATGTTCTAATATTCCTTAAAAATCATTTGACTCACTTTAAAAGTATTCATAGACTATATTTAGGCATGAATCCATTTGTACCCCTTATCTTGGAGTTAGCTATTCTTCCTCTACGGCGCGCCATGGCGTGGATATCTCTAACTTTGAAGAGGACAACAATTAAGAAATTTAGCTTTGTTGCCGCCTGGAAAATGGTCATCTAAACCGATAAATTTTACGCTTAAAGGAAAATTTCGAGAGATTTAGCATGTAATATGACAAAAAATGAACAGAATTAAAATATTCAGTCTTTCGTGTGTAAAATAAGCCATTTCCCATGATTGTCAATTAATATTTAGGTATATTTATATCCACATCAGTGAAGGGCTGCATGGCATTTTGGGGTTTCTCCACACCATTTTCCATGCATTCTTATGCAAATAGTATTTTGTTGATCCCATGGGGTATAAGAGACTCCACCATCTGCAAACCTAGACCAAGTTCTTCCTTTGGTCCATGGAATGGCCCATGAAACTATTTAATTCAATAGCTTCAAAAGTGTAAAAACGTATATAGAACATACACACATACAGTAAAATATTCATAAAATGTGGTGTATCTCAAAAAAAATTTTAAGTGGGGGCTTAGGAGGCATCGATTTGGTTTTTCGACCATAATTCTTGAGTAAATTAACTTAGGAAGTTCAAATTTGATATTTTTCACTTTCAATACAAGTATAAGATCAATCTCTTATATATTGATGAAAGTTTGTTGTTTGTGCATCTATACATTTCCACACCGTTAAAGCTAGAATAATCAAACTTTCAACAAATACTTTCTTCACAAATAGGAAGGTTGTAGGCTACTTTTTAGTCCCAAATGTTTTATATTAATTGTACAAAAAGCAAAATAACTTTGTATGCTAATGCATTGCCATCTAGAGATGAGTGAGAAAGAAGGGGTCAGTTCTTTTCGAACTGTTCTGATGCCTAAACTGTTCAATAAAATAACTTCTCATAAACTTCCTGTTCTCAAAGAACAGGTAACTCTACATCTTATGCAGTGAGAAAGGTGGGAAACGACTACTTCCTTCTCCGTAATTTGACGGCGGGTACTGAATAAACTATGCGTATTTTCCCAAGTCCTACTATTGATTTGAATCAAATATGGTACAATTGTGGAGGGCTCCCAGAAATAATTCATACGTGATTTTTGTTACTTTCTGCCCGTTTTATTCAAAACGGTGGCTGAGTGAATTCTTAAATACCATGTATCATCTAGAATTCTGATCGGATTTGAACCAAATTTCCCAGCGCAACGCTAGGAATTTCTGCTAGTTTTACATATAAATGTATTACATGACTATAAATTCTCCGTTTCCTATCTATATTTGAAAAATTTGGTTGGAATCGTTTGATTGTGAGCGTGCCTAAAGGAGCCGACAGATAATGGGCTGCCATTAGCATTAGCATACAAAGTTATTTTGACTTTTTACAATTATATAAAACATTTGGGATTAAAAAGCAGCGTATGGCCTTTCTATTTGTGAAGAAAGTATCTGTTGAAAGTTTGATCACTCTAACTTTAATGGTGTGGAAATGTATAGATGCACAAACAAACTTTTATAAATGTATAGGAGATAGGTATTAAATCCTGAAATGCTAAATGTAAAGGTAAATGATTCCTTGAACAATACTGCATAATTTTCAGGATAGCTCAGCAATTACAATAATTGAGGTGTGTGAGGCAAAAAGATGGTAACCCACAAACTTATCTATTTGTAGTTAGGTTGCTTACAGAAAAGAAAAAACTTCAATTATGATTTTGGAAATTTGTTTATCATTTGTTGTAGTTCATATTTTGTAACTTGAGTTTATTTATGATTTCTCTTATGGGTGCCCCCTCTCTCCCTGAACCCCGACTCCCCTTGGTCTGATTTTGCTCATCAACAAACTTCATCTTATACTTGTATTGAAAGTGACAAATATCAAATTTGAACTTCCTAAGTTAATTACTCGAGAGTTATCTTCGAAAAACCAAATCGATGCCCTCCCAAACCCCCACTTAAAATTTTTTTTGAGACACACCACACAGCCTATATTTTAAGCTGGACCAGTCTAAAGATACGCTGCAAGTTTCATAAAAATTCGACCAGTCGTTTTTGCATAATGCGGTAACAAACAAACAGACAGACAACAATTGTGCAAACAGGTTCAAACGTCTTCTTGTGATGCAAAACACACAAAAAAAGTAAAACCCTGACAAAAAAACAAATGTACAGACAGAGGTTACAATTTTATTTATATAGATAAAGATGAAGTTTATGAACATTTTCTAGCTTTAATTTCTTACATCTAATGAAATATGTTACTGCAACATTAATGGTGTTGGAACGTGCAAGATGCAGGAGTTTATGTAATGTGCAGTGTATCCTCTGGCTTTAGGTTCAAATGCATTGGATAAGAAAATTTGCAATGCAATTCTCAACATTTTTATGAGTCCCTAGCCACTGTGAATATTGGTGACCATGGTCTTCATATTTTTCAGATCTAAATCTGAATCCTTAAGAGTAGCTTGTATCACGACAACCCACAATTGGTTCAAGATTTAAAGAAAAAAATAACTCATATGTAAATAACACTAAGAGTATTATCTACTAAGGATGCCTCAATTTAGTGGAAATCCTTTTTAAATAACACAAAAATAACAGTAAATAATGTGGAATTTTCCCAAGTTCTTTTATCTGTTTTATTTAAAACGCATCTTTTTGGGAAAAAAATTCAGAAATGTCAAGAACTATTTGAATAATTGTTCATTGTAGCGTGCCGCCAGTGAGGGAAACGTATAGTAAAGAGTTTAAATTTCTAATTTAACAATCTGTTTTTCTCAGCACGCCATTAATCTTCAATTAATAATGTATTACGTAAAACTACAAACTAACACACTATAACTACCTTCTCGTTAATAGCAATCACAAAACCAACACCAATTACAACCAAGCAAAAAAATCAAAAAAAACAATTCTTAGAAGCTGGTCTTAAAATACAAATTATTAATAACTATCCTTTTACCAAAGGTCCAAACGCGCCTGCCACCGTCAACGCGTCCCAATAATCAACCACCAATTTCCACACAAACCAAATAACCACACAAACCAATTAACCACACAAAACAAATAACCACGCAAAGCACAAAACTACCACTAATTAAACATAGGGATGCTTCTGTTCCCAAGCATAAGCCGCTAACAACTCTTCTTTGCACTAAAGAGAAGCATACGCGAAAGTTCCACAAACCAATATATAATTGTCAATCACCACAACTTATTTCACCGTTATACACAAACTGAATGATAAATCCTAAGTTTAACAAACGAAATACCACAAAATTAAAACGTCATTTCGCCAAAACCGAATACATACATACAGATTCCAACCAATTTTCAACAATCACTCGCCTTCCGGTAAGTTTAAACTCACACTATCAAATCACAATCGAACAAAACCTTTTCTATAGCGTCGTCCTACCCAGTTATGTTCCGTCGCCACTCCATAACATAACAACGCCACCAGCCCCGTCTTTGCGCGCCCTTTTTTCTTATACGTCCTTCCCTTTTTTTTCAAAACAACGACGCCGCGTCTTCCGCCCCCGAAACATATCGCAATCTCTTCGCTTCAATACTCCCTCCCATAGAAAAAAAGGATAGCCCGAAGGCTTCCTTTTTCACGGGCCCGGGGAGTACCTTTGAGGTGGTCGGCGGTTCCGCTGCGGTCTGGAAGAGACTGGTGTTGACTCGGCAGAGGTTTCGTCCTCGCTCTCCGTTCCGGTGCCACATTCGTCTTCATGCTCGGCTGTCGGCGTGACGTTCATCCCAGGTGACTGGGGGTCTTCAAGCTGCTGCAGAAAATGACTTATATCCTCGCAGCCATAAATATAAAGATCTTCGTCCCCGTCCGACAATACCTTCTGGTAGTTGTTGGTGGCCTCTACCAGAGGCGTGGCGGCTCCCGGGTCTTGAGTCTCCAAAGGCAGGGAGGGTGTCCTGTGCCCGGGTTCTTCCTCGCCAGGGTACCGCTTCAACCGGTCTATATGCATCGTCTCTAGTCGACCAGGGGCTCTTTCGATCACATAGTTCACCGGGCCTCGCTGGCTCACTACCTTATAGGGTCCGTGCCATGGCAGGAAAAACTTCCTTGCCCTTCCCTCTGGTATCACCGGGTTCTTAATCAAAACGAGGTCACCGACATTTAACGACCGCAGATTCCGATGCCTGTTAACCCTCTCCGCGTTGGTTTTCTCCAAATTTCGGGAGTTTTGACGTGCAACCTGGTATGCCTCTTCGAGTCGCTGGCGCAATTGCTCAGGAAAATTTTCAACTGTGCACTCCGCCGTCCTCGGCCTCACATCGCAGTCGAAAGGTATCACAACCTCCCGGCCAAATGTCAGGAAATTAGGAGTAAAGCCCGTTGCATGGTGTATGGCAGTTCGATAAGCGGCTAGTGCAAGGGGCACCCAGACATCCCAATCCGTTCCTCGAGGGTTCACATAGTGTATCATGTTGTCCAATAAGGTCCGGTGTAGCCGCTCCACACGGCCGTTCGCCGACGGCCGATAAGTCGTGGTCTGCATCTTTTTCACCCCAAGCATCTGGCAGGTGTGCTTAAATAGTGTCGACGTAAAATTGGTGCCATGGTCCGTGAGCAGAGTCTCTGGAGCACCGTGCCTCGTCACAAACTTATCCACGAAGACTCTTGCAACCGTCCGTGCGGTTACCTCGCGGAGACACTCCGCCTCTCCGTAGCGAGAAAAATGGTCAACCCAGGTAAGAAGGTACCTGTTACCTCTGCTGGTAGTGGGCAGGGGTCCCACCACGTCCATGGCAACCATCTCACCAGGCCGAGTCGCTTGGTAGGGTTCACAAATCGGAGCCTTCAGGGGGTTCCTTCGCCTGGCGCACTCCCCACAGCGTTGGACATGGAGGGTTACATCCTGCCTTTGAGTCGCCCAAAAGAACTGCTCCTCAGCCCGCTTCACTGTCCGGTTTATGCCGCAGTGACCTGCATAAGGTTCGTCGTGTAGTCGAGTGAGCACCCTGGGAACAAGGGCCTCTGGTACGACTATTCTCCATCTATCACCTTGCACATGATACAGCATCCCTTCCTCGTCAATCCCGTACGGTTTGGGTGGTGGAGTGGCTAGTCCCCGGCAGAAGGGGTCCTGTCGTTGAGCTTCCCTAAAGTGGTCTCTGGTCAACGTTCCCGGTTCACAAGTCGCCACGTGAATGGCACGGCTCAGCGCATCGGCATTCGAGTGGTTTCGGCCAGGTTTATACTCGACAGAGTATGAAAACTCTGCTAGCCTCATCTGCCACCGGCTTAGGCGTGATGACGGGTCTTGCACGTTCAATGACCAACGCAGGGGGGCATGGTCGGTAATCACTGTAAAATGCTTCCCGTACAAGTAGCAACGGAAATAGTTCGTGGCCCACACGACGGCGAGCAACTCCCGCTCAACCGTCGAGTAATTCGTCTCCGCTCTATTGAGCTGCCGGGATGCATAGGCGACTGGCTGTTCAACTCCGTTGATCTTCTGAGACAAAACGGCCCCTAGGGCCACTCCCGATGCATCAGTGGCCAACAGGAAGGGTTCCCGAAAGTCAGGGTACCTCAAAACGGGTTCACACGTGAGGGCTTTCCTCAGCTGGTCAAACGCTGCCAATCTGTTTGGGGTCCAGTCGAATGAGGTGTTGGCCTTGGTGAGCTCAGTGAGTGGTCGAGCGATATATGCATAGTCCGGCACAAACCGCCGGTAGTACCCCGCAAGCCCGAGGAAGGCTCGTACCTCCTTTACATTCCTCGGAAGGGGGTAGTTCTCAATAGCCATTATTTTGCCAGGGTCAGGTTTCACGCCTTCCCGGGAAATTAGGTGGCCCAGGTATAACAGCTCCTCCTTCAGGAAGACGCACTTAGCCAGGTTTATACTCGTCCCTGCTTCCTGTAGGCGCCGTAGCACCTCCTCCAAGCGCCGATGGTGCTGATCTAGGGTCTCTCCAAAAATAATTACCTCATCCAGATAGACCAAGCAGTCTATCCCCTTGATCCCAGCCAGGACGCCATCCATAAACCTCTGGAATGTCGCTGGAGCGCCTGCCAAACCAAAGGCCATCCTCCCATACTGATAATGGCCATCCGGTGTGTTAAAACCCGTCTTTTCCTGATCCTCTGGGTGAACGGGAATCTGATGATAACCACTCTCTAAGTCCAACGTGGAGAACCACTGGCTCCGTCCCAGCCGGTCCAAGGTCTCTGTGATATTCGGGAGTGGATAGGTATCCACCCGGGTAACGGCGTTTAACCCACGAAAATCGGTACAGAACCGATATTTGGGTGCTTCTCCCTCCGGAGTCTTCTTCTTGACAAGTACTACTGGGGCGGCCCAAGGTGATGTCGACGGCATAATTACACCTTTCCTCAATAGCTCGTCAATCTGCCGACGCATCTCAGCATGTAGATGATATGGTACTCTATAGGGCCTCCGGACAATAGGCCGGGCCTCGCCGGTCGGAATACGGTGTTGCACTCGCCCCGCGCAGTTGAGGGTTTCCTCGGCATTACCTCCGAACAAACTGCCATATCTCTTCAACATCTCTGCCAATGACGTCCGCATCTCCGTCGGCAGGTGTTCCAGCTTCCTGGATAACAGCTCCTCAAACATCGGACCGGGTTGGTCCGCGGTCAGGGCGCTCACACGCATCGTAGAGCCGGTTTCCTTCATGTCAACAGCAGCAGTCTCCCCGACCACACACCCCTTTGGCACGGTCACCCCCGTATTGCTGAGGTTGACCAGCTTAGTCCACACGATATCTCCCATAGGCCGTGTCAGCACTCTACAAGCCCGAACACCCGATATGGCCAGTTCTAGTGGCTCCACCATGAGACACTCGTCCTGTCTTTCACCTTTTATGCGCGCCTTCACCACAGTCTCACTCCAGGGTTCCAGGTGCACAGCATCCTTCAGACATGCAATGGCACTCTTCATGTCTGTCTCCTCGTCAGCCTCGACTCTTTCACAGGTCCTCTCAACCACCTCCACCTCCTTCCCATTTACACGTAAGCACTGCCCCCTGGTAACCGGGAGCGTAACATCATCCACCACACAAACATACCCCTCCGACTCCTCACCGAGGCCGTTACCTCCTTCGTCAGCCGGGCTGCCAGTTCCAGTAGTCGCACTTCTTCGTCCGGTTACCAGCATAGGCTCCTGACTGCTCTTAACCCTCCGTCTCGTCGCTTGTATGGTCAGCTCCTTCCGTTCCACGTCAATGAGTACCCCAGCTCGACTGAGCACATCGAGGCCCAGGATTCCCTCAGCACCACAGTCCAGCTCCGCAATCCAGACTTCATGCCGTAAAGTCACTTCGCCAAACGTAATCTCCAAGTTTTGCTTTCCCCGAATCCTTCTCCTTTCTCCTGTCACTCCCGTTATCGTTTCCTCGTCGGCTCCAATCAGTTCCGTCCCCGGCACATGTTCCCTCAGAAGCGTGACGTCTGCGCCGGTATCCACTAATACCCTCCGCATTTCCCCCCCAAACCCGGCTTCGATGAAAATAGACCCACTCTTCCGACCACCACGGCCGGCAACACCTACGCGGCCTCCTTTGGTGCCCATCGTCCTCAGGCCGGAGGGCTCCTGAGGCCACCCCCATTTGGGTGCCGGAATGAGGAAGGCGGTGAAGCAACCATGTTGCCTGCGGAGGCATCAGTACCCCTGTATGGTACAGTGGACTCAGGTTGAGTAACTCCGGGGCAAGACCTCCTCAAGTGTCCCCTCTCCCCACAACTATAACAGCGAGTAGACGGGCAGCGTTCTGCAAGGTGCCCAATACCGTTGCAAGTGAAACACCGAAGTCCAGCTCCCGACTGGTCTCTCCTCGAGCTCCATGCGCGCGGTGGGGACGTACCTCTTCTGGCCGGCCGCGGATATGCAGTAGGGCAGTCTCTTGCCCAATGCCCACTGGTCCGGCAGCGAGGACAGGGAGCGAAGGGCATGGGGTCCCTGTTTCCACGTCCTTCAAAACGATTATGGGTCGTCATCCTTCCTCTTTCCACCGATTCGGTGTTCGCCACTTGGACCCGTGGTCCCCTCTCTTCAGATTCCTGCCTGCCCACGCTCATTTCCTTGTTGTCACATGGCTCGTGGTAAGGCGTATCCCAGTGGCCGTCACTGGACGATGGTCTTAGCCGAACTACAGGGGCATGGGAGAGGTCATTGGGGCGGGGTTCAGCCCCAAGCCTCCTCATCTGGCCAACTCTCTCAATAACTTCCAGGGCGTCTTTGATCTCGGACTTGTTGCTGGTTGCTACTGTAGTCCTCATTTCACGATCCAGTCCTCGCACAAACACCCCAAAGGTTACCTTTGCCATGGCTTCATCGGCACCCTCCTGTTTTGCTTTAGTGGCACATCGTATAGTTGCTTCTCGGCCAGCCGCAACGCAGCGATCCGCGTAGGCTTTATAGGTTTCCTTGTCTTCCTTTGTAATGGACAACAGGTTTTGGAGCTGCACCACTTCACTCACTCTCTCGGTAAACCGCGCTACAATTGCTGCCTTGGTGATCTCCCACCTGCTACTGCCCTGAAAATACTCCGGATGGTTTTGCGCATAGCGCTCAGCCTCTCCACGCAAACGCAACCTCAGCAAATTAATCTTAGCCGGTTCTGACCACAATCCCTGGGAAGCAACTAGCTCGAAACGCTCAAAATACTGCGCGACTGTCAAACTATCGCTGCCATCCCCTTTCCATTCCCCTATCTCCCTCGTCAGGTCCATTACTTTGGCCCAGGGCATCGACCCCGAAACAGCCTTCGAGAGCGCACCCTCCAGCTCCTCCTGCCTGGTCTTCATCGCCTCCAACGCTAAGCGTAGGGCCTCTACGTCCGCCATGCTGTTCGTGCCTTCTTCAAGCTTCCCTCAACAACTTATCCCACCGCTGCCACCAATGTAGCGTGCCGCCAGTGAGGGAAACGTATAGTAAAGAGTTTAAATTTCTAATTTAACAATCTGTTTTTCTCAGCACGCCATTAATCTTCAATTAATAATGTATTACGTAAAACTACAAACTAACACACTATAACTACCTTCTCGTTAATAGCAATCACAAAACCAACACCAATTACAACCAAGCAAAAAAATCAAAAAAAACAATTCTTAGAAGCTGGTCTTAAAATACAAATTATTAATAACTATCCTTTTACCAAAGGTCCAAACGCGCCTGCCACCGTCAACGCGTCCCAATAATCAACCACCAATTTCCACACAAACCAAATAACCACACAAACCAATTAACCACACAAAACAAATAACCACGCAAAGCACAAAACTACCACTAATTAAACATAGGGATGCTTCTGTTCCCAAGCATAAGCCGCTAACAACTCTTCTTTGCACTAAAGAGAAGCATACGCGAAAGTTCCACAAACCAATATATAATTGTCAATCACCACAACTTATTTCACCGTTATACACAAACTGAATGATAAATCCTAAGTTTAACAAACGAAATACCACAAAATTAAAACGTCATTTCGCCAAAACCGAATACATACATACAGATTCCAACCAATTTTCAACAATCACTCGCCTTCCGGTAAGTTTAAACTCACACTATCAAATCACAATCGAACAAAACCTTTTCTATAGCGTCGTCCTACCCAGTTATGTTCCGTCGCCACTCCATAACATAACAACGCCACCAGCCCCGTCTTTGCGCGCCCTTTTTTCTTATACGTCCTTCCCTTTTTTTTCAAAACAACGACGCCGCGTCTTCCGCCCCCGAAACATATCGCAATCTCTTCGCTTCATTCATATACAGGGAGTTCTTGGTTATCCAACACAATATGTTCCTCAATTATGCATCGGATACTGAATCGTTGGATAATGAAATGCATTTTCCCATACAAAGAATGTTAATAATGGAAGTTAGGCTCCTGTCCAAGAACTAGATACCATATTTTTACCAAAATAAATCAAAATTGTATTATAATTTAAGTATTTACTTACCCAAGTCACATCTTAAATAAATCAGTAAGAAACATAAAAAAAAACAAAACTTGAATACTGCACATACAAATCACACCAAATAAAAAAATGGGCTTTCAAAAAACAATGAAAATTGGACATTTAAAAATGAAAATTATATTTATTTATTATCCTTCCTTTAACGTATTGTTTAATCCAGTCTTTGCTTCGCCCTAAAATTTATAATTAAGCTTTAAACGTTATTAAAGAAAGGCAGGTGGTAGTAAACATTAAAGGTCTACATAGATTTAGAAGGGCTTCTCTGAGGTAAAGTTGAAGCACTCCTTTCAGATGGCACTGAGGGTTTAGGGATCTTAAAGAATTTGTCCAAAACTGTTTGAACACCTGAACTTTTCTGCCTATAGATTTCTCCGTAGCAGCTTGTTAAATTGGATATGCCTCGATTGATTACAGAGCTGCAATCAACATCAGGATCATGCTCTTCCAAAAGTGCCATGGTAGCTTCTAAATGTTGGAAATCTGCAGTCAACACTTTGTTAGGAGGAGTCTCTTCAGCAGTTTCAACCTCTTCGTCAGCAACTTTATGGTTTTCCAGTTGCATGAGGTCTTCGTTATAACTAAATTGGCCCATAAAATTTTTTAATTGAAATCTTAGATTTAATATGACAGCAAACTCTGTAGAATACACATGCTGAAGCTGATTAGCTTTGATATTGCTTTCTTATATTGGAAATACTAAAATTCCATATTGTAGTTAAGTATTTAAAATAAGTTTATGATAGCTGTAGAATATAAATTACTGGCAAATTATTATGATAAATGACTGTGTTGAGGCGGTTGAGGCTCTTTCACCTTGAAGAAACCTTTTCTATAGTAATAGAAAAAGCCATCTTTCATCAATATCTCTGCTATTATCTCTATATGTATATCAGGGATGGTCAGTGACCCATTGAATAAGGCAAGCAGTGGCAGTTTTACTTTATTGTATGAATTGGTCACTTTGCGACCTGGAGGCTCGCCTTGTTATTTATCTATCTCATTCAGAAATGCTACGGGTATAAGAAATAACGGTACACCTCATTTGAAACCAAAGTTATTTCTCACTTTCTGTTTCCAATAGTTTTAATCAACAGAAATATATAAAATTGTGCTTCCAAAATATCGCAACCATGCAATTACTTCTTTGGCTTCAACTTATTGTAGGCTTTCCTGCTTGAACAGTCTCTTTTTTAGTTGCAAAATCTTCAAAACTTGAAAATGATTTCACCAATAATTTTTTTATTACAATTTTCATTATCCACACATTTTTAGGATTAAAAGTAAATAATGTTAAATAAAAGGAAGTGCTGATGTAGTGCACCAAAAATAAGCACTATATAAACCACATGGAGGACACAAAACAGTTAAATATATCGCATGCCAGCGGCAATACTGGCACAACAAATAAATGTGATTTTTGAGATAATACAGCTGAGGGGGTTTGTTGTAAGGCTCTCTTTCAATCTGCAATACTGGCAGAATTGTAGTTATCATGTGGCATCACCAAATTTCAAGGCTGTTACTTATGCTATTCAACAGGAAGATAACCTGATGTTGCTAGGTGCACTTTATTTCTTGATTTTCTGAAAATATTTATTTTGAGTTGTGCCAGTATTGTCTCTGGTGTGCGATATCTCTAAAAATATGTAAAACCAAATTTCCCTGACAGATGGACACAATGCAGCATTTTCATGTTACCAGCAGACAAAACTTTCTGCAGCACTGAGAAGCAGTTAAAATGTACTTACTTCCCCTCCATTGGACACGCATTGCCCATTCCCTCTTGTAAAACCAAATTTTCCCGATAGATGGACAACGCAGTATGCCATTTCACCAGAGGTCGAAATTTTCCATGGCACTGAGAAGTTCAAATTCTGCTTACATCCCCTCCATTGGGTGCACATTGGCCCTCCCCTCTTTTCCCCACTCTCGTTTCCACGCGTATAACCACCCGAGAAGCATATCTGAAACTGCTTCTCAAGGCCCGGTTAATAACAATTGAGTAATATGAAGTGCAATCAAGTTAGTAGAAATTCATTCAAATGATGAAAATACTAAATATATTTCTATGAATTTTCTGATAGTAACTAAAGTTATTCTAACTAATTAAAAAAGTTTGTTGCATTGTTGTTTCACTAGGCCAGTGGTTCCCAACCTCAGGTCGCGACCCAAATTAGGGTCGTGGGGGGTCTGACATAGGGTCGCGAGAGGGTTTTATGGAGACTTGATAATTATGAAAAAAAAATCAAAATTTTTATCTAAATTCAAATTCGAGAAAATGTAATTATTGAATCTGTGTTTATTAATTTTAAACATACTGGAGCAATTAACTTTTAAATAACAAATGAACACACTTTATTATTGTACGGAACAATTTAGTTGTACTTAAAGCTATAGTACTTTTAATGTTCATTCCACGTTGCAGTAATATTGAGGCGGTGAGTCAATTCCACTGTACTGAAAAGAGAGGAGAATTCTAGGTGTGACTGTACGTGCAGTAGTGGCAGTGAAGCCTCCCCCTTCTCCTTCTGGTAGTTCACATTTTTCCTGCGAGGGCAGTTAGCTCGTTTGGCTGCGTTACAGTCGACTCTAGTGCTGTTTACATCTACAAGTGTCACCAGGTGAAATGTGCATTACCAATAAAAGTGTTTGTTTTGATAATCAGTGTGTTTCGAGTATATGTGAGTTTACATATATATTTTGTCTTGTTAAGTTTTGGTAACTTAAAATGGCTAAACGCATTTTACCATACAAATCTGATTTCTTAAAGTTTGGATTCACAGAACTTAAAGATCGAAATGGAATGGGTTGACCTCAATGTTTGCAGTGTTTACAAGTCTTGGCTAATGAATCCATGAAAGAAAACAAGTTGAAGCGTCATCTGACTACAGTTCATCCTAATTTGGTTGATAAACCGTTTACATTTTGGAAAGAGAAAAAATCAAACGTAAAGCGTATGAGACTTGATGCCCCATATTGCTCTGCCACTGTCACTTTCTAAAACAACAAAGGCATCTTTTGAAGTTGCTTGGAAGATCGCCAGATGCAAAAAGCCTCATGATATTGGTGAAAAGGTTGTAAAGCCAGCTGTCATTGCTATGGCTCGGACAGTATGTGGAGAAGAGATCGCTAAACAATTGGAAATGGTTGCCCTGTCAGACAACACAATAAAACGGAGAATAGACATGATGTCAGAAGATATTCTTAACCAACTTATTTTTGGACTTAAGAAGGTAGAGAAATTTTCTTTGTAAATCGACGAATCTGTGGACGTTGGAAATAAGCCTCAGTTAATGGCTTTTGTCAGATATAAATCGTGTGATGACATTGTGAAAGAATTTCTGTTCTGTGTATCTTTGAGCACCACAACAACAGGCTCAGACATATTTGAGTTAGTCTCAAAATTCTTTTCAAAACACGATCTTCAGTGGACAAATTGTGTGGGACTGTGTCGATGGTGCCTCTGCCATGATGGGAAGCCAAGTTGGATTTTGCAGACGTGAAGGATGCCAATCCACAAGTAGTTATTATACACTGTCTTTTGCACCGAGAAAATCTCGCAACCAATGCCATACAGGCTGATCTCAGTGTAGTGTTACAGGATGCTGTTGACATTATGAACTTTATAAAGTCTAGGAAGCTAAATTCACACTTGTTTCGAGCTTTGTGTGATGAAATGGGATCTGAGCATCAGAATTTGTTGTACTTTTCAGATATTCATTGGCTTTCACATGGAAAAATGCTTTCTCGTTTGATGGCACTTCGTGTGGAGGTCCACATTTTTTTTAATGAAAAACATTTATTAGCAGAAAGATTTACTGACGAAACCTGGCTTGCAAAACTCGCATTCCTAAGTGATATATTCCAGCATCTTAATGAGCTGAACATGGACATGCAAGGTATGAACCGCACTCTAGTAGATATTGGCAAAAAAGTTGCATCTTTTAAGTGCAAACTTGTTTTATGGTGGGACAAAATTTCAAAACGGAAAATGGCTTCGTTTCCCTTTATGAATGAGTTTTTAGAAGATGCCAGTAAAGTTTCTCTGGATGACTTGAAACTTGTTTTTGACAAATATTTTGAAAAACTGCACAAAGAGTTTGATCGGTACATATATACCACAAAATGTAAAGTTTGAAAAGTACAACTGGGTAAGAAATCCATTTAACGTTGATATGATGACATTGATGGCTTCCAGGAAGAGCTTATTAATCTTCAAAATGATCAGCTCATGAAAGAAAAGTTTGCACAAGTTCCACTGACGAAATTTTGGACAGAGCCTACAAATAAACTGATTTTGGTCAGAGAGTCGGAAAAAGCACTGCTTCCATTTCCCACAACATATCTTTGTAAGACTGGATTTTCCAGGATGGCAATAATCAAGTCGAAATCTAGGAATCGCTTGGATCCTCAGCATGATCTCCAGAGTGCTATGTCAGTGAACATAGTGCCTGACTTCACAGAGCTGCTGCAAGATTACAGCATCAAGGAAGTCATTGATTTTTGACATTATTGTTCTGTTCATTTTATGTGACGTTCCATATGTTCAGTATTCCACAAGTTTTTAATTAGAAGCAAATGATTTGTCATACCAGCACATGTATGAGTTATTTAAATAAAGATTTGTTTTTGCATGTTTAGTGTATTTAATATTGTCCCAAAAAATATTGGATTTGACAAGTAACATTAAAAATTTAATATTTTTAAAAATAAGTGGCAATGTTATGTAGTGTTCAAGAAAAGGCATTAGTATTAGTTTATTTATAGTAAATATCACTGGCTATTGCTGTTTTCATGGTAGGGTCGCGGGTCACATATCATTTGCTACTTTAGGGTCGCACACATAAAAGGTTGGGAACTGCTGCACTAGGCAAACAGTGCTTGTGTTGCTTGCATAGTCCAATCACCCCTGATGTGTGTGTCTGTGTGTGTGTATATATCAGAGGCATATCCTGAGTTCAAGACGTGGGCTACCTCACCCTAACCCTCAACAAGGAATATTTTTAAAAACTGAAATAGCAAACTTTCTGAGTTGTTAAGTAATAAAATAATATTTTAGGTGCATGCTAACATAACAAAATAATTTAGCGTATTATAGCAGCCTACCTTTTAAGACTTCATTTGTACTGGAACTCCATTCTTCTTTCCTTTTGTGTGAACTTGAGTGTTACGTTTTCATAAAAAGTTTCTTCTGAGTACTTTTTCATCTCTAAAAGAATAAAAGAATGTTTTTCTCTATAGATATAACAGCCAAGCTGCTCAAGCGGACTTGTCCTTGTGTGGCTCTGAGATAGCTCTTGACCCTTTTTAATGCAGAAAAACTTCTTTCGGCAGTTGCAATTGTTGACAGAAACGTTAGAATTAGTTCTGCCAGTTTGTACACCACACTAAACACAATGTCCACTTCATGTAACAAGTAATGTCTCCCACTGATTTCTTTTTGTATTCATCAAGAGAATACAACACCTTCAGTTCAGTTTTGAGACGAACTGTATCAAAATATGAGGCATAAGGTTCTTTAAGTTCTGACAGTACGTGTTCAGGAAAGCTTTAACAAAATTTATCAAAACGGTTCGTATCCAATAAAGACACGAATTTAAGATATTTTTGAGACTCAAATCTGAGTTTTGTTTGAGTCATTAGAGTGTCCAGAATTTCATTAAAAATACACATTTGGAACGATCATCATCGTTTCTCTGTCAATTTGGTCTTGGTTCATCTTCATCATGACTTCTAGCTTCTATCCATACTTGATCAAAAACTTCATCTCTAATTTTTTGCAAAGTTTCACAGAAGTCATTAACTTTGTTGGTACAGTAAGAAATGTCCATATTTTTATTTTGCAATATGTCAAACAAAACATCAGAAAATGCGAATATTTTGTGGAAAATAATAAAAAAATTAGTGTCGAACGTAGACAGAAAATGAACAAAACCCGAAGCAGCATTCAACTCTTCACCTGTCCAGTCACCAGGTTCATCTTCGAATGATGAAAAAACTTGATTAGATGCTCCCTGTAATCTTTAACGGTGTTGACAAGTCTTGATGAAAAGTTCTACCTAGTTGGTGCCACTTCCGGTAGTTTCCTCTCCATGAAGTTTTTCAGAGCAGTTGTGCGGGCAGTAGAATGAGAAAAAAAGCTAGGTATTCCGGATAGTTTAATGAAAAATTGTTTACATTCTTTTATGTAATTTGTAGACTTTGACAAAACCAAATTCAGCCTATGACTGTAGCAGTGAATGAAAGTTGCTGTTGGATACTTATTTTTCACCAAGGTCTGAAGACCAGACTCGTGACTGGCCATAACAGCTGCTCCATCAAACGTTTGTGCTATAAGTTTCTTTGTACAACCTAAATTATCTACAGCTTTGGTGATGTGTTGGAATAATCCTTGTGCTGTTCGGTCTGAACTGACATCAGTAAAGTGTAAAAATCGTTCTTGGCAGTTTCCTTCATCATCGACATATCTGAATACCGTTGATAATTGACTTTTATTCGTCACGTCAGTGGTTTCATCAAGCAAAATTGCAACAAAAGATGTTTTAGCGATTTCTGATTTGATTTTATCAGTAATTACGCTAGCTACTGCATCAATAAGGTCATTTTGGATTAAAGGCGACGTCCCTCTGAAAACATTTCACGATTTTAAATGATTAGCCAAAATTGCATCATAAGTAGCTAAAAATTCTAAGAGTTCTATGTACATGCCTTTGTTTGTTGAGTTCTGAGACTCATTGTGACCTCTAAACTCACACACTTGTTTTCCTAGAAATGCTACTGCATCAATCAATCTTCTTAGAATACTTCTATTTTCTTTCACTTTTTTATTATGCAAATTGTCTGCAATTTTCTTCTGTATATTTAAGGAATGATCGATTCTTTGAGATCCAAATGTTTGTAAAGCAGTGAACGCTCTTATTGACCAAGTGATTTTTTATGTTTATCACAGGTCGTAACTAAATAATTTAAACTACTGAAACCAGTCTTATTCCAAGGACCCGTTTCAGTGGAAAAAAGCAAACACGGCCAACAGTACAGTTTATTTGACTCACTCGATCCACTTAACCATGCATATTTTTGGTAACTACTTACATATGGTGCCTAAGAATCTCTAAGTAGGTAACTTATCATTTAACTATAATCCATTGGCCATTTTTAATGCAGCCCACCGAAGGGTTCACTGCCACCAATGTGAACCCACCATGCAGAAAAGGTTGCCCACCACTGCAATAGCAATCTTTCTTTCTCAGTCACAGTGCAACTGTCATATTATTCGTTTGGCAACCTCTAAGCCATCATCTTACCACAGATCTCCAGCTGTACACTCGCACACACATTTATCAATGTATAAACATATATGTAAATGTATATATGGTGGATAGCACATACAGTGCTTTTTCTCTATACTGGTACTCAGATTTGATGGACTCCTATGCAGGGCTGGCGTGAGGCGTGTGCAGTCGGTTCTCCCGAACAGGGCCCGTGCTTTAATAGGGGCCCCACACAAGACTCAGTTCTCATTGAGATTTATACAATTTTTTATTACATATTAATACATTCCAGATGGAGAGCCTGTATGACAGGCTATATTTTAAAAAATTTCACAACAAAAAGAGTCCATCACCACAGGGGAGGTAAGCACTACATGCATCATTTTTTTGCGCTACCCAGTATGTGTATATATATATATATATACATACATAAATAAGCCCTGATCCCGCTCACTATCGAACTAGGCCTCGCAAAATAATCACGCCCGCCGTGCTCCTATGGGATGGGAGGAAATAAAAGAAAATGAGTTTACTAAATTTTTAAATTCTTTGTTTACATTTTTCCAGGAAAATGTTTACCCAAGAGTGATGAAATAGGTTATTTTTTATTAAAGGATATTTTGAATTCTTTTGTAAAAAAGGTCACAGTACCAGAAAAAAGCTCTAGTGCAGTGATGGCGAACCTTCTAATGCCTGCGTGCCAATATTACTGAAATTGTCGAATTTTTTCTGCCACGCGTGCCATAGAAAAGTCCATTATTTTTTTTGCTTGCCAAACTTATGGCACGTGCCATAGATTTGCCATCACTGCCCTAGCGTATATATGTAAAATTATAAGGCTTTTTGAAGTTTCCTCCATGATAATTTAAATAAGATATAAAGTTTAGGATAAATAGGTAAACCTGAGTAACTTTTGGAAAGTTAATAATTATATTTTCTTCTGGGGTATTTAAGCAATACTAAATGTGCCGCAGTTTGAAATACAACTATTAAAGCTAAATTCATATTCTTACCAGAATTTTCGGGGAATTCTTCAGGCAGTAATTGAGACGCCTCTGCTTCACCAGTTGTCGACCCATCACTGCAGCCTTTCACCCATTTTTCAATTTTTTCATTAAAGCACATAACTGTTCAAAGTTGTAAATCAATATCAATGGTACTGTTGTACAAATTATAAAAACAACATTGCTATGCAGTGATGATTCAGAGAACAATTAGCAGCAGCAATTTTTGATTTTATGACTACATTAGTGGAAAGAGGAGAAATTTTGCATATCTGAAAATAGTCTGTTGTTGTCATGACCAATATCATAAATACTGGTTTTCATTGTAAACTGTTATATAGCTGTGCCATTGGTAATGGCATTTAATTATTCAGTCTACTTTTATGTGTGTTGGGGCCTGTAATTACAGTAAAATGTTTTGCTTGATTGCTTTGGTCAATTTAAGGATCTCAATTTTTAAAAATTTTAATGGAATGGAATTTAAAAGAAAATGAGATTATTTTTACATTTTAATGTTTTTTTAAATTAGAAAATTATACATTTTTATGCACTATAGATATTCACTTTTATGTACAGTTGAGATTGTTATGAAAAACGGATATAGTGAAGAATGACCAGACATCCCATTTATCATTGTATGGTCCCAGTGTCCAAAAACTCTTGTCTGAATGATTTATAACTTTTCGATGTTATTTATGCTCTCAGGTATTAGTGATATTTACTACTAGTTTGTTCACAATCCTACCTAAATATGGAATGAAAGTAAAAGTGTGTACAGTATGAGTGCAGATAACATGGAAATTTATGCTTCAACTTTGTTTGGCATGTCAGTTTAAATGAAAATTATAGCAGGGATTCAGTATGTACACAGGAAGTTTCTTTCTTTTTACTTAAGTATTACTCAAGTTACTTTTCAACTTGGAGTAAGGAATTGTAACTTAAAAAGTCTTTCATATCCTCCCAAACCAAGTACCATATTTAATCATGTACTAACCCGCGCACATTTTTCCCAAAACGGCGGTAGAAAAAGGGGGTGCACGTCTTACATGAGTATTTCTCAACAGGTTATATAAATTGAATCGATAGTAAATTTTTTGCAATATGCTTGCATCTACATTTATATTCGTAAATGACGTCGAATTCTACGAAGTATTTGCGACTTTTTGCGACCAAGCAAACGTGTAAGTTACTGGGCGTAACTTACACGCAGGCTGCAGGCAAAAACTCAAAAAATTAGGCAGAAAGAATATGCTGACTGATAACTATAGTTCAATGACTACTGAGGGTTTACCAGCTTGAAAATAGGTAGGTTCAAGTTTGGTCCTTCAAGGAATTCGGAGTGGTGAAATTTTGTTGCAAATGAAAGATTTCATCATTCGAAAGGAAGACAGAAATTCACATCTCAAGTGTTTCTACTTGTTTGTTCTTAACCTTCCAATATTTAATCAAGAGACGATAGGCAAAAAAACTCCCCATCCACCTAAGGATGATGAACAAATAATTCGTGAAGCTACGCATCTGTTCGTAATATTACGTCAAAAACAGTAGTGGGGACAAAGTTGCGCAATAATACAACAAAAACAGTTAAGGGGTTAACAAAAGAGGACTATCGGTGAGGAGATTTCTGCTAGTATCGTCATAAAGGGATCGTCCAATAAATTGCGTCACGTAGAAGGGAGAAGATGCTTAACTTGAGCAGAACTTGTTTCAGGGAGTGGGAATCGGTGACTTAAAAAAAAAACTTATTCTGGCTCAAATTAATTTTTCCCTCCGAACCGGCCCAAAAATAGGAGTGCGCGGGGTACACAAATGTGCGGGTTACATGAGTAAATACGGTATTAAAATAAAAAAATTGGCTAATGCCAAATTTTTGTGATTGACTTGCCCTATTTTCATTGTCTTGATCATGAGAAATGTCATTTTTTTCTTGAAGGAAACCAGCCAGCAAGATAAATATTTTAAGAGTCAAGGATTTTGAACAACAATGAAATGTAAAATTTCACAGATGTCTGTTATCATGTTTATAATGAGCAAATTAATTTCGGAAAATCCAATTTGAAGAGTTTACCACTCAAATTAACTGTATTATTTAACAAACCTGGAATTTTTCTCAAATACAATTTGAGTCTACGTTACTTACATAGTATATATGCCAAATAACATATGACAAGGATAAGGGCTTCCTGCCAACTAACTTTGTCATCAGCCAATGTTAGTATTAGGAGGATCACAGTGATACCATATACTATACTGTCCCGGGTTAAAGGCCACCAATCCAGAGTCAAAGTCTAAAAAAAAAATTATTTAAATAGTTATGTATGTAATTTGTAGCATTTGCGATTATGTGTTTTAAGGAGTTCACTATTTTAAGCATACATATGAGAGTCGCATCAGTTTTATAAGATTTCACCACTGGTTTAAGGGCATTAACCTTTTGCTGCATAAATCACAAAAATACAGCTATTTTATTTTCCTTAACTGCATAATTTTCAAAAATCTCACAGTGGTAGAAAAATGTTTCCTTTCACTGAGCTGTACCATAACATTCAATGTGTTTCAAAATGTGCACTTGACACCTAACAGTGATGCAATGACACTCACTTTTTCCTTCAAAACTTACTTTTTAGGACTGTCCCATAAAATCTTATGATGCAGCAAAAGGGTTGCTGGCAAAGAGGCAAAACCTAAATTTTATTATCACTTAATATTATTATGGTGTTTATCATAAAAGTAAAATGCTAAAGAAAATTAATGCTGAAAATTTCTACATCAATTGAGGCATCAAGGTGATTAATTTAAAATAAATTCACTTAAGAGTACCTTCCCTGCAATAAGACCACAGCAGGCTGGAACAGCGAGAATGTTGAATACTCCTGAACCAACAATTGTTCCTATACCTATATCTCCTTCAGTCACAAATGTTCCAACTGAGTTTATAAAAAGCTCTGGTGATGAAGTTGCTGCTGCCATGAATGTCGCTCCTGCCACATCCTTTGATATGTGAAATACTGGCAGACATACAGACGATAATAGGTTAATAGAAATAGCCAATTAAGAGAATCATCTAGATCTGGGTTTCCAAAAATGTGTTCTGCAGAGTGCAAAAGCTGAAGGGGGTTCTGTGATAAAGGAAGAGACCCAATATGCTCTTCCTTCTTTAATTTACATCAAGAAACATGAGCCTCACTTGTGTACTGTAAGATATATAAGCTATGTAAATAAACAATGATTTTAAAGTTAATTTTATTGCGATTAGGCTTACTGCCTCTTACGGTTCCACAAGAAAAAATATTTCAATATAAGGGTTACATAGCTTCAAAAAGTTTGGGAACCCCTGATCCAGATCATCTTATGATCTAAATAATGTTGACAAAATACACAAAAGGGTTGAGGAAAACTTAAAAGTATCCATTACCAGAAACTTACTCCTGATCATGGCTGCATCATAGCAAGAATGTACAACTGGTTTTCCCAATCATTTTTGGCTTTTGGAGAGAAATTTTTAGCAATAGCTGCAATATAATTTTTTATTTCCAAAGTTTGAGATAATTTATTATGGAAATTGTTTTATTTTTAATGACGTAATTTATTCCGTCAAGTTCAAAATTTTTCTTCTTCCCTATCTTCACATTTGTGATCTTATGCATTTACGTATATAAGTTAGATTTCCATCCTTTCACATTTAAATTCAGTTGAAGTTTAGCTCATTTTGAATTGCACCAAGTATGAATGGCAGTAGAGGATTTACAGATCTTGTGCCCATATGCATTTAGAGATTTACCCCCCATTTTTAGTTAAAATAAAATGCTCGTTTTTTATTTAACTTTATAATTAATTTTTATTCTAATTTCACTAAATAAACATGACATTGACAGTTTTAAACCAAATTATTTGACTATTAAAATGATACGTACATATAAAATATAATGTAAATAAGTAACTCGATTCATTTTTCTTTAAAACAGTGCAGGTCCAAAGATCATAGGTCAATTTCTTGCAAATTAAATTTGAAAAAGAATACAAGCTTGCATTTTGAAAACTCGTGTTTTATGTGTTATCTTATGGGAAATGGAAATTATCCGCTGGGATTGAACCCGGGACTTTTTCTGAAGTTTGCGAAGTTTTTTGTTGGAGGTATATCATAACCTACAGTCAAAATTTTATACTCCCAGCTCATTTGGAAGTGCTCCAAATGTATTAGTTACTGGGATTTGAAATGGCATAAATACATACAGGTCAAGTTATAATAAAAGTTGTATAATTAAAAAATTGCACCCCCCCAATTGTTTCTGCCTCATGATAAATTTGCTATTGAGGAATGGTCTTTGCCAAATCATTAAGATATAAATCTCATTTGTGACAGCATTTTCAAACTGATAAAGTATAATAAAGTTTATTATTTTGAAAGTTTCCTTTTTCTAAGCAGAAGGCACTTAGGTAATCCATTTATATCATTACCTTCTACATTAGTCACTCAAATTAATGAAAGATAAATACATAGCTATAACTGAAGATCACTGACCTTGGGTGATTTTTTTTATGGCTGGTACAAAGTAGTTATCACAAACTATTGCAAGTAATGTGAATAGGTAGATGGCTAGGAATGCATGCAATAATGATGCACCATGCTGTCGTTGTTCATCTGTGAATAAGTCTGGTGGAAAATCATTTATTGCTGGCAGTGTACAGTTGACATTTACTGAAGACTGACTACTCATATTATCATTGGCAATAATTTCCAAGAGATGCCTTCCTGTTAAAAAAATTATCCTTATAAGTATTGCTTATTGACAGTAAGTTGTATAAATTTTTGGCATATATCAAGTGCTTGAATTGAGCAGGAATGCATGGGAACACTGATTGCATGCATTTGATGCAAAGTGAAACCCATGGTATTCTTGTTGTTAAAATAAGATAAGAATGTTCCAGTTACTAATGTTCAATTTGTTAAAATTTTCCAACCTGAACACTGCATATATCCTATCATTTGCTTGTTACCTTTTTGATATGTTATTTATCACTCTTGGTTGTTTAACAAGATCACCTTTTGGAAATTCAGAATAATTTATTGTACCATTTATTGCAGAGGCCATATCTGGCATGTGCAGTAATTTCATCCAGACCACCTTAACTCCTAATATATGCATATTCATATATTTTCCAGAAGAAAGTGCCATTAGATATCATTTCTTAAATCTAAATGATTTTCTTTGAGTATGTGGATGCAATATACTTTTGATAAAGGTATATGGCACATTACATACCATATATAAAACTTAGAGCTTGACTTATACAGGAGTAATATTTGTGTTAGGTTAAAATTCATCACGTTATTTGCCCTAAGTTTTTATTAGAAAAGTTGAGATCGACCTATACACGAGTATATACAGTAATAAAAATATATTTAGGGATATGATTGTGAAAGCCATTATAAATCATAATGTAACATAATGGGCATGCTCTTGAAAGGGTTATCTCTGAAGAATGTTATTTTATAGTTGCAATTGCTGTGAAGTTCATGGAATTAATGGGAATTACATTTACACCCCATGTGGTCGAAGAGCAATGGAATGAAAAGGTTGTCATTTATGAGTGGTGATATGGAGGAGGCTCGATTGGAGGCAGTGCTGGCAAACGAAAAAAAATCGATTCGTTGCATTTTTTGTTACGGCCAAAAAAGCAATTTTGTTTTTCGTTACGATAAAATCTACATTTCGTTTTTCGTTACGTTTAATGTTATAACGAAATAATTCCTTATGAGTACTTTTTATTTGATATTTATACCTCGTAAGTTTAAGTTTTTCATTTAGAATTATAGTTAAAAAAATTTTCTATACATATGTTGCAGATAAGGAACATTTTTAAGTTTTCTAAGGAGTCAGAACAGATTTTGTTATTTTTTTGATCATGCATACACATTAGGATTTTTATATCCAACATTTAATAATCAAGGTTAATTGCCTTAACCCACATTATGTACAAAAATAATGTAATAATTATAATAAAATACTGCAATGCTCATGTCACATTGTACAATTTTTTATAAGTAATTCGGAAAGTACACCGGCTGTACCAATTCTAATTCTTGTAACAGACCTAAAATTCAACGAAAACAAAGAAAATTGTCGAAATTTCAAGTTTTCCTCTCTGGGGTTTATTTTTGATAGCTTTCTTCCTTCTCTTATACCTATAAGAAATACATGTAAATCATCCATGGGTTTACAATATTGCATTTAATAATAATAATAACATTTTAGATATTAAGAAAAGGATTGTTTTATTAAGTATATATATGAAAGAAGAGAAAGAGAAATGTGCATAGTTTGATAAAGTTTTAATCCACTGTTAATAACCATGAATATAGGTAATTTTTCGGGTAAAACAGAAAAATATGGAACCTTTAACCAATGTGAGCAGGGCCGGTTTCAGGCATAAGTGATGTAGGCTGTCGCTTGCAGGTGCGACTTCAGAGGGGTGGCAAAATCAATATTTTGGATTTTGACATTTTCATTTTTTCCAAAGGACTTCAAAACATCGCGAAAAACTATATTTTACGCCATGATAAGTCATTTACATTCAGGGTTGGTTCAAGGTGTAAGAGACGTAAACCTACCATTTACAGGTGTCACTTAAGAAGGACGGCAAGACAAACGTTTTAAAGTTTTACGTTGTCTAAAAAACATGCTGATGCACTGTGAACTTTACTTAACCTCTTCGGAGGAATAAAAGGGGGGGGTTCAAAAAGGGAGGTTTAAAAATGGGGGTTAAAAAGGGGGGTTTAAAAGGGAGGGTTTCAAAAGGGGGGTTTAAAAGGGGGGTTTCAGAAGGGGGGATTTAAAAAGGGGGTTTAAAAGGGGAGGGTTTCAAAGGAGGTGGGGTTCAAAAGGGGGATCTGAAAAGGAGATTTCAAAAGGGGGGTATCAAAGCGGGGGTTTCAAAAGGGGGGTTTCAAAGGGGGGATTTTGAATGGGGGGTTTTGAAAGGGGGTTTAAAAGGGAGAGGTTTAAAAGGGGGGGTTTAAAATGTGGTGTTTAAAAGGTGGGGTTTAAAAGGGGGTTTCAAAAGGGGGGTTTCAAAAGGGAGTGTTTCAAAAGGGGAGGTTTCAAAGGGGGGGTTTTCAAAAGGGGGGTTTCAAAGGGGGGGATTGAAGGGGGAGGGGGTTTCATGTGCTTTTAGGGTTTAAGCATTGTAATTTCAAATAACCTTCCCGCCCCAAATACAGTGAACCTTCAATACTAGAGATTTTGATTACTCAAGGGTTTGTCTCTTTGTGCAAAAATGTGATCGTAAAGTTGCAATATATAAATATTCGGTAATATAATCATTACATAGTTATTTTGTTATAAGGTCAGTGAATGTTTTATTTCTATTTTCTGAAAATATTCAGCTGAATATATTTTTGAAAAAACAAAACTGAGTAAAATAAGTTTATTTTCCTATTTTAATATATAATTAATATTATTTCATGCCTTTGATATCCAGAGGAGCAAAAAATTTTTACCTCGCTTACACACATTTTTTAACCGAAACCGGCCCTGAATGTGGGTATTCAATCGCTTCCATGAGTAAATACCTATTCTAAATTTAAATCGATAAAAAGTTTATTATGAAATTTTTATGGAATGCTTTCAATGGGATACAACTATGTTCGTCGAGGTTTTTTCTGTAAACTACTTAATTGATGTAAAATTAATAACTATTTTTTTATAATTACACCGGTACTAGCATAAACCACCTAGTCCCGGGTTTAACTGGAAATCTATGAATTCGTCCAGTAGTGTTTGAATCGTAAAAGCACTGATTGTGAGATCTTTCTCCAACAGCTTAAATAGTTAGACTGATGAACAAATGACACAGTTCAGGATCCAGGGGTGGAGAGAATGAGACAATAACTTGGAGAACACTGACCTCTAAAAGAGGAACTTGATTATAACGAGTAAGTGGAAAACCCCAATCCTAACGAATATTGAAAACAATAGTTTGAAAGCCACACATACATTTAAGATCAATGCTTTATCTTCCTCGTTTCTTCTATTATGCTTTCTGAAGGAATCCTTTCTTTCATAAATGTGGAAAAACCCAAAAGGACAATGGGTGATGGGTGGGGTAGGGCTCCTTTCGTGACAAGGCGGTAGAAATGGCTCAGCAGGTGGCAAAGGGTTTTAGCCCACTTTCACTCGCCCAGACGCCGTGTATGAATTTCCCTACAAGCTTTATAGCCAGCTAGAGCAAGTAGTAACGAATCTGTTAACGAAATAACGAAATTAAATTTTTGGTTTTCGTTGTTTTTTGTTACAGCTTTTTGAAAAATTTTGTTAAGGTTTTTCTTTACGTTAACTCAAAATTATTTCGTTATGTTACATGTAACCTTTTCCAGCACTGATTGGAGGTGATCCCCAACTGTTCCAAGGCTTATTCAGTGGCAAATTTTGTTTTTGAAAATGAGGGTTTACCATTCAAATCTGCCGGTATGATCTTTACAGAACAAGGATTTTGCAAAGTGTGGGAACTTTACTCAAGAAATAATGCTTAAGGCAAAGTTACATGATTCACTTTGGTTGTATATCTTGGAGGAAATGAAAGAAAAGTGAACCATGTAAGCAGCAGTTCATGGAAGTGAACATTATTATTTTTGTTTACACGTTTCATTTTGCTTTCACTTAGGATGATTCATTCAAGACGTACATCCAAAATGAATCGCATAAATTCGCCTTGAGAAAAGGAAAACTGAAAGGGATGAAACCATATCTTTATACTATATATAGTACATAAGACCAATAAAGTTTAACAATGGGCTCGGTGAATGAGTTAAAATTTAACCCTCTCCAGTTCATCCCTGGCCTGCTTGAATCTAATACATATAGGAATATAATTCATAGTATGATACAGAGGCATAACTTCAGCTTTGCATCCCCAAGTCAAATAACTAAAATTCCACCATAACAGAATTAAATATTTATACATATATGTATTTTAAATTTCTATTTTACATTTTAAACTTTAAAAATATAACAATTTCAATTTATTTCATATTACGATAATATTACAATAATTTTTTTATCTTCTTGAGGCCTCCCAGAGCTGATGCCCCAAGGCAATGCCTTGCCATAGTTATGCCTCTGGTATGATATACAAAACATATTACAGTAAACTCTCAATTATCCAGCATGCATGGGAACAGGGGTGTGCTGTTAGATCAAATATGCCATTAGATGGAGACAGGGCTGTCCCAACAGAGGTGCGGGGCCCAGGGCAAATCGACCTATGCGGGATCCTGTTTTCATTAACCACCAAATTAAATTTAGACTTTTATTGTGGTAATATAGAAGCGCAGGGCCTCTGAAATCTCGGGGCCCGGGATGGTTGCCCCGATTCGCCATGCCTTAGGGATGGCCCTGGATGGAGAGGTACCTTAGACCAACCAATTTTGATGTACAGTATCATGGAAATAATAATATCAACAGTAGACATGTTATAAATAATGGTAAATAATAAAGACTATGCATGTAGCTATGTACAGTACTCACCAAATGAATCATCTGAAAATCATTATGTTGAGAACACTGGGGTAGTAATACTATATTAGCTTAAATTGTATTGCACTTATAGTAACTTGGACACAACTTAATTCAACTGTACTTCTTGTAATATTATACTATCTACTATACATACTATTTACACAATACTGTAAGGAATCAATTTTTGAGTGTTTACTGCCCCTCAGGGTTCTAGGAGCTGATATATCATCTACTTCTTTCTTTGTTAGATCAGCAGTATTAGATCTAGAACTCGGAGATGCCGAATGTCAGCGAGAATATGACCTTACACAAGGGGGTAATTTGTAATAAGCGCTTGGAAAATGTGCCGTTAGAGCAAGCGTGCCACTAAATAGAGTGCCAGATAATTGAGAGGTTACCGTATAATATACTAGGGGTTCCACCCATGGGCTACTAACATGAACTTGTTTCACATGGCATTTTTACATAGAGTGTTAATATAAAAATTTTTTGCATTCCAGATTATTTTTATTTTACTTATTAAAGTAACAAAAACAGATAAACCAAATATGACAAAACTGTTTTTCACTACTTCATATTCTTTTTTTTTTATTATAAAAATTGAAAGAAATTACTTTTCAGTCACATCTTCTTGAAACTAAACTCAGAAGTACTAAAACTAGTTGCAAAACTTAGTAATCTTGTTTTAACTTTAAATGTAGCATGTATGTCTACAATAATTTGTATTACCACCACTGTACACTGTCATAGTGATATAGGTTGCTTTATTTATTAAAATTTACTATTAAAAATTTTTTATGCATAAATAGGCCCACAGTTTTCTTCCCTCTATCAAATTGCAAAAAATGTGATTCAGACCTATGCACATATATTGTAATTCTACCTTCTGGTAGGTTTTAGGAACACCCTACCAAATCTGTGCTATCCAAAGGTTTTCTCTTCAACTTCTCATGCCCAATTCCTTTCTTATTGCATTTACCTTTCCTCTTCCTATCTACTTCTTATATTCTTCCTTGACTTTTTTCAGTAAAGTGTTTCCTTTCAAATTTTGACCCACCCATTTCTTTTGCCTAACCCTTTTTACTCCAAATAAGGTCTTACCTTCCCCTACTTTATTCAAAACTTAATTTGTTTTCCTCTCTGTTCAACTAATTATCCCTAGTCTGTGCCATACCCACATCTAAAATGCTTCTAATATACTCATATCTTCTTTTCTTATTGTCTATGTCTCACACACATATAATGCTACACTTTATGTGAGGATTTTCGTTAACCCCTTTTTAATAACTTTATTCAAACTGCTGATCATCAACTCTCGCTGTCTCATAAATGCTGTGCTTGAAATGAGCTGGAACTTCACTCCGGCTCATCACACACACTGATGATACCGTTCCATTTTGTCATACATTTAGAAATACCGTCCTTTATAACAAGCGTTCCGTTTTGTAAAAATTTTCATTCCATTACCAATACAATTGTTCCGTTTTGTAACATTTTCCGTTTTGAGCACTGCACAAATGCCTCCTTTGCTGTTGCTGCGTCCTGATTTCCTTCATACTTCTACCGTCCTGTGACAGAATACTACCTAAATAAGTAAACATTTCCAGCCTTTCCACATTTGCTGACCTGGATATCCCTACTCTTAAAAAATCTCATGATTTTTAATTTTCCTCTTATTAATCCCAAATGTCTTTTCCTTTCCATTTAAGGAACTAACTAGCATCTGAAGGTCCCTTTTGGAATTACTGACCAATGCTTTATTATTTGTATAATATATCTAGCTGATTTAACCAGATCCTTCGTACTTTAACCTGTTTCTACATTTTCCCTTGCCTTCTTTATCATTTCTTAGGCATAAATATTAAACACACCTATTCTTAGTGTTGACCAATCTGATTCTCCCACTGTAACACTTAGCCGTGCAGTCTGGTTTATGTACAGATTTCTTATTAAATGTTTGTCTCTTCAATCTACCCCTATTTTCTTCAGCATCACCATCAGCTTAGACCATAAAACTATGTCATTGGCAAGAGTGAAATGATGGAAATTTTAACTTATATGCGTGAGTGCATAAGACTGGTCACAAATGTGAAGATAGAGAAGGAGAAAAATTCTGAACTTGACTGGGACTCGAACCCGGTCTCCCACTTGCTGGTGCTTTAAGAATGCAGAATTAGTCTGGCTTGGTAGTTTAGTTGGCTAAAGCACCTACCTGGCAAGTGAAAGACCTGGGTTTGAGTCCCGGTCAAGTTCAGAATTTTTTTCCTTCTCTATCTCCATATCTATCAAAGACCTTTTCGAAATCTAAAAAGCACGTGAATACATCCTGATTATATTCAGTGTTTCTTTCTACCAATATCCTCATCACAACTATGATATCCCTAGTGCCATAACCTTTCCAAAAGCTGAACTGGTCAACACCTAGGTAAATAGTGATTAGCTTTTGCTTCTAGATTCTCATTCAAAATTCTGAGAATTACTTATGCTGTATGTGAAATTAAAGTTATTTTTCTATAATCCTGACATTCATTTGATTTATTATTTTCTTCAAGGGTTTCAAAATTGATAATTCAGACAATGAAAGATAATTTAGTCTTGTTGGCTTCAACAAGATGTTGATTGACTCAAAATTGGTTTCAAGGATTTTAAAGTTAAATTCGTTCAGTTGTATAGCTATTGGTTATAAACAATACTGCTGTATTGCTCTGTAAATAACTTTACAGCATCCAGTGGCATAATAGCATCAAGTTTTACTACCTCTTACCTCCAAGCTACCCATGCAATAATGTAGGCCGGTGTTTCTCAAACTTTTTAGAACAATGTCTTTCCGGAAGATGTAAAAATTTTCTATTCCTCCATTTATGAACTAAAATCAAATAGTAATTTTAATTAAACAAGCCACTTCTATTGTGAACAACTGGTAGTCATGAAATGGAAATATTTACCGTAAATTTTACACCTAATCTACCTAACTAATGAGAAGATCCTGATTAGCGCTGCACATTTAATCTAAACTTGGCATGAATTTAGACACTGACACTCTCATCTCCCATTTGACATTTATCCTCAACTTATATTTCGTCTTATTAGCAGCAACCAGGGTCGGGACAGAGATGGGGTGAGCGGGGCTCTTGCCCCAGGTGCATCATTCTAGGGGGCGCCAAAATTGTGATTATATGTATTTGTATTTTATATAAACAATATATTTTTGGCTCTCTAGAGTACCAGAGAGATTGAGTAATGCCATTAGGTCTCATTCTCGATGAAGGGAAACTCCCGGGCCACACCTCCACGTGGTAGAGAGTGGGCAACACATTTGACTTGTCATATGTGGCTAAGTGGCAGGGGACCGAATGAATACCGGGATAAGTATTCTCCTCCACTTGTTGGAGCTGGGGCACCCTCTTGTCCCTGGGGTGAGAAATCGCTCCTAAAGGCGGATGAACCACAAATGGTCAACGGCATAGGATGCGGAAGGCAACGGGAAACCACCGCATTAAAGATCCGCAGGATATCCATAGTACCAGCAGTTCAAGATAATGAAATAATGGTGAAGTGTGCTCTGGTAAAACATTCCGGAGGTAAAATAGTCCCCCAATCGGATCTCCGGGCGGGGACTGCTCGAGATTTCACTTCGAAGAAGACATCTAATTATTGCGGAAAACGAATAGGCACCTGGAATGTTAGAACATTGCTTCAGTCTGGAAAACTTGAGAACCTGAAACTTGAGATAAAGAGAATGAAAGTGGATGTCTTAGGAATATCCGAGATGAGGTGGCCTTACAACGGAGACTTTTGGAGTGGGGATTACAGAATAATCCACACAGGAACTATCGAAGGGAGACCAGGGGAGGGAAGGGTGGGGATAGTCTTAAATAAAGAGTTGGGACAAAGGGTGAAGGGGTATGTGCAATATAACGGAAGAATTAGTCTAGTGAAATTGAAAACCAGACCAAAGGATACTGTCATAGTTCAAGTCTATATGCCGACTTCAAACCAGGAAGACGAAGAAGAAATAAATGGATTGTTGAAGGGAATCAAAGGCGAGGTAAACCTGATAATTATGGGAGATTGGAACGCCATCATTGGAGAGGGAAGGAATGAAAATATTGTTGGACCTTTTGGCCTGGGTGTTAGGAATGAAAGAGGGAACCAACTAATTGAGTTCTGTTCACAGAATCAATTAGGAGTGTGTAACATGTGGTTTCAACATCATCCACGAAGATGATATATTTGGAAAGTACCAGGAGACCAAAGACGTTACCAGATCGATTACATACTAGTTAAACAAAGATTGATATTAGAAAAGAGGCTCAGGAAAGATAAGGACCCCTATATTGCTTTTGTTGATGTCGAAAAAGCCTTTCACAATGTAGATTGTAGAAAGCTGTTCCGTATACTGAGGGAGGCAGGAGTAAAATTTAAAGACAGGAGATTGATATGGAGTTTATATAAAGACGAAGTAGGAGTGATAAGATCTGGAGAACACCAAGAGGAAGCTAGGATAAAAAAGGGAGTAAGACAGGGTTGTTCGCTTTCGCCCATCTTATTCAATGTTTGCATTCAGAGGGGAATTGATGAGGTTAGGGGGAGGTTGGGAGAAGTAGGAGTGAAGATTCAGGGAGAAAGAATAGATATGCTCCGCTTCGCGGATGGTGTTGCAGTGATGGCAGGGAGTGAAGAAGAACTGATGGCAACAATAGCAAAACACCCTTGGCGGTGGTTACAATATGAAGATAAATAAAGGAAAAACTAAGGTACTGGTGGTAAGCAGACATGTTACACGGGCACAGGTCTTTTTGGAAGGTGAGTCACTGGGAAATGTGGAGGAATTCACCTACCTGGGAGTAAAATAACAGTTGATGGAAGAAGTAAAAGGGAACTTATCACCCAAATAAATCAATCAAAAATGGCATTTAACAAAAAGAAAAAACTTTTTACCTCTAACAATATCAGCTTGGGACTAAGAAAGAATCTTCTGAAGACTTTTGTTTGGAGTGTCCTGCTATACAGCAGTGAAACTTGGACACTCGGGACTGCTGAAAAGAAACGGATACAGGCATTTGAAATGTGGTGCTACCGGCGTAAGATGACAATTCCCTGGGTAGAAAGAGTCACAAATGAGGTTGTGCTCAGAAAAGTAGAAGAAACACCATGCTTATGGAAAATGCTGCAAAAGCGAAGAGACACTTGGATTGGACACATTGTTAGACACTATGGCTTGGTGAAGACGGTTCTGGAGAGAACCATTCAGGGAAAAAACAGGGTTTGGGTTAGGAGCCCCATTTACGTTCTTTGCCCCAGATGTCAAAATACCTAGTTCTGGCTCTGGCAGCAGCCCTAGAAAACCCTGCTTCGTATAAATGTATATATGATACAAGTTCATAAGTACATATCTCTATTTACTATGTGATAGTATACCTACCATTCGCCAACACATAAATACGGATTAAATAATTTTTATGGTAAAAGTTACAACATTTTTGTGCCTCAACATCATTAGGCACGCACCTCCCAGTTTGCGAACCACTGATGAAGACAGTAACATTATAAGTACTGTGGGTCTCCCGGAATGTGCAGATTTGATATTCGTCATTCACGTATTATGGAACAAAGTTTCAGTATCTACTGTTTTTTGTTTCACTTATTCGTCACTCAGACTACTTGCTGTGGCAGAATAAGAAGTCGACATGCACATTGCTTGTTCAACATTTACTGCCTCATTAAACTCATTTTATTTTCTGGCTTTTTACTTTCTCCATACATAGTATGGGGAAAGTATTGTGATCACGAAAAAAATCGACTTCGAGATTTCAATGGAAATACACGTTTTGAGGTCCCTAGAACACGTTTAGACTATTTTCGGAATGATGTATATGTGTGTGTGTGTGTGGATGTATGTGATTGTGGGCGCTCTAACTCAAAAAGTACTTGTCATATTATTACAAAATTTCATATATAAAACTTTAGCATGAGAACAAAGAACTGATTAGTTTTTGGACAATAACGGTTAACCGGAAGTCGAGGTTTATTCGAAACAATTCGGTTTTTGCGATATTTCTCCGTTAAAACATCATTATTATATATACAATTCTATACAAATGTTATAGATAATGTAATTTTCACCAGGGCCGGCTTGAGGCAAGTGCCATCGGTGCGGCTGAACAGGGTTCCTCACTCTGAGGGGCCTCACGCAGTCTGCTTTCACATCAAAGCATTACAGACAGGCAGACGCCAAAGTGAAACTATAAATGTTTTTTTTTTAAACGCGCAAAAAATAATAAAATTCTATTGATTGTACCTGCCGAAATCACATATTAAATTCTTACGTATTTTAAATGTACCATTGTGATCTCTGTAAGTAACTGTTAACCAAAAAATTTTGTAATATATATTAATTTTGGCCTCTTGTATTTTCAGATGGAAAGCATCAGGAATTGCTGAGTGTGGCAGAAACCTTGGAAAAAGCTGACCTTACATTCGATTAGAAAAATAATAGGCAATTCTGGAAAAGTTTCGGAATGTGGAAAAGGGGAAGGATGGTGATAATGAAATGAAGGGACAGAGTTAAATACTAGGAAGCACTAAGATAAATTTGGAAAGAAGAGAATTTTGATAGAAATTATAAAGATTAGGAAGAAGACTCGGGTAGAAAATTTTCTGAGAAGTGCTTCGTGGATAACTACGTGATCTAAAAAAAAACTTAAACGTTAAGAAGGAATCAGTAATGTTTTATTTAGTGTAAATTCAAAAGTGAAACTGTGTGAACCAAAGAACGAACAGTTCATCTGCAGTGTTTTTTTTCAGTGACAGATCAAGCCTTCGGAGAGAGACTGCAAGTCGCATCGGAGGAGGGGACTGCTGAGCATCCAAAAGGATTCGCCGATGGAATGAATTTTGCCTAAGGTCAGTAATTAATTTACGCAGATGGCGCTCCCACCGATGGACGACGGACGATGCTCCGGCCCCAGCAAAGGGTAGAAGAAAATTTCTGTGCCACTAACCTTTAACTAACACTTTAACTAACTTAGAGTAGCATTAGTGTAAGGCCGATGCAACAGAACATCTGTACACATCAGTTACTTTCATATTTCCTGTTTTCTAGGAGCGAATTGTTTTCATGTTAGGAAATAATATTTAGGGAAACTTAAACGCATAATTCTTATTTTGTTGTTGTTAATTAGTTTTAACCCATTAATAACTAACACTTGTGCATATTATGTTCACAATTTCTCAACCAATGTTTTTATTTCGTTTCATACCACAAATGGGAGCCCATTGCCAAGATAACTGAATCACTATGCATAAGGAGAAAGGTAATTATATTTTTATTGATATGTTTCAGTGTATTGTATACCAAATTTTCTTTACAAAATTAAACGAGTTGTATTGTGTGCTGTTTTTCAGTAATCCTTTAAGTGGGGTAGCCACGATTGTTAACGACTTTTACATCTACTACTTGAGGTGGAAGCTTTTCCTATAGTGGACGGTCTGGAAGCAGGTGAGACTTTCGTATGGCTATTGAATTTTATCTTAATTTATGGAATTTTCGGGACGGGAGAATGCCAAAAATTAGGACGTCCGAAAAAATGAGGATGTATCGTATAGTCCTAACAACTTTTTTATATCGAAAACTGTTTTTATTTTATAGATCATTCAGTCATGTTAATTTTAGATTGTTTTTCTTTTTACTTTTTAGTACATAAATTGGATATTTCACCAAAATTAATTTATAATATTAAATTACATATATTAAATTTTATTTGCGTGCTTTTAGTCAAAGATTTAATATTTAGAATTCGCAGAAATTGCCCTCAAAGAACTTAAAAAAGTTAAGTAATTTAAGTCTTTTTATGTGACTTTATTAACAGATATCAATGAATGTTTGAATATTTCTTTATTTTCGTCGTATTATTTGTCGTACCCAAGAAATTGCTTTAACATAAAATACAACGAGTAAATGTCTTGAATATGTGGACAGACGATAATACGAGCTTATAATCCCAGTCGATCATAAGAAATTACACCAAACTAGCGTAAGTGCCAGTTGAATTTCAACAGATTTAGTTAATCTAAGACTTCGAGCGTGTAACATGTAAACATCGCAAGAATATGATATTACACGGTTTTAGTAGTCGAATAAAGGAAAAACGAAGAAAATTGGCCCATATTTAGGCATTTTGACGAATGAAGGAAAAAAAACCTTACATTCTGAAAAATCGAAAATCACGTGTAAACTTATGGGGAAATAATTATTGAATTAACCACCTCTCCCCCCATTTATAGCGCCATATAACCTGTGTTACCCCCAGGGTAAAATTATATACCTATGCGAAATTTCGTGACGATATCTTCAAAGGTGTGGAAATCACAATTTGTGGAAAATCTACGTCTAAGTATTTAAGTTACTTACGTAGTTTTAAAAACAGTTTGCTTTGGATAACTCTACGCCACACGAAAATATCATTAAAACCGTTTATCTATATTACTATTGTATTCTCCCTCTCTCTATCCCATTGTATAGCTCTATCTCTCTCTAAAGCTAGCCTCAACGCAAGGTGCGGGTAAGCAAATCTTGCCACCAAAATCATCATTTATTGCTCTATTTTCGTGTTTTTAATTTAATTTTTCGGGAGTTATAGAAGAAAATTTGTTCTTTAATAGGTCTGAATTTTAAATTACAAGGAAATTACTGAAATAGCGTAATATCTGAAAACCCTACGTTTTTTCACGCGTTAACACTGATAGAAAACCAAAACTATCATATCTCTGGCAATTTCAAATCAAAAGTTTCTTCTTTAAAGGTTGTAGTCAATGAATATCTCCTTGATCGTTGGCCAAAAAGTACGATAACTTTTTTGAAATAGTTAATACGAAAAAAAACAACTCGAAAATACAACGAAATTTTCAGTCTGCAGCTAAATCGCGTTGTTGGTTGTAGATGGGTACAGTATGCGAGAGAAAAGCGAAGAAAGGTTCATATTTGCAGATGCTGCAATCGGGAAGTAATAGTGTTCGATGGTTTTATAAATATCGAATTATGTCTGAAAGAGCGAACGGCCGCCGCCGCAGCGGAGAAAAATACGCATTTACTTCAGTTTAACTGTTGATTTAAAGTTTGTCCGTCCGCGTGTTTGCTCTCGGCTTCTACCGAACGGATTCTCATGAAATTTGATATTAAGGACTTACCGTCAAAGATATTACAAAAATCACATAAATGAATCACGGAAGCCAATCAGGGATACCACTTTACTGATAACAAAAAATGAACTTACCATCATATCTCGTAAAGTATTAGTCATATGAAAATAGTTTTCAAATAAAACTTGTAGAACTAGTAGAGTATTTCTTTTTTTATAAATTTTTATCGTACGAGTAGCCATCATAAAGAAAATCAAACAAGAATGTCTTAATTCGAGTTGAACTTTTCTAGCATGGTTACTTCTTCATCGTTGTTAACGTACACAATCTCACAAAAATACGTTTAATTTCCTAACGTGTGCATGAAATATTTTAGAATAGGAAGAAAATGGAGTATTTATGTCGAAGAAAAGAACTTTAAAACGCTATTTCATTTACGTACTCGCAGTGCTTTTTTTGTGACGGTACGCGCCGGTAGGGCGTACCGGCACCTTTTTTCAGAGCGATGTTGACCCACGTCTAATTTCGGAACATTTTCATTTTTTTAATTCTTTAAAACTTAAAGTAATAAACGGCTTCTATAAATGTTAAACATTTTTACTTTTATTATTAACTTTATTAAAAGTTCATCACAAATTCAATAGAAAAGGGGGAAAGGGTGCAGGAAGAGGTGGAGGAGGGGGGCGGAGTACCGGCACCTATTTTTTTTACAAAAAAATTACTGCGTACACGTATATAGTTTGTTTCAAATACCCCATTGCACGAAACGCGCCCGTCTGTGCTATGCTGTACACTTTCCTAACATGTTATTCGTTGTAACTAGCTCAAAGAAGTGAACTAACACATCTTATCAGCATCACGTGTGCTTTGTTTTGGAAGCGTGCCGTGAACGTCGTATCCGAGATTCTCGCGAATTTTATCCCGCAATATCTGTGTGCGCGTGAATTATTTGTGCACGCGCATGTGAGTTATGTGTGTGTTATTTGTGTATTTTCCATTTGTATTTATGTAATTTTAAGTTATTTTCATTTGTATTAAGATTAGGTAATGTTCAACGTATGTACTATCCTGTATATAAACCCTTTCACGGCCGGAACGCCCGTAAACGGACTTGTTTTCTTATTGTTTGTTGAGATGTTATAGGGTACAGTGGCAACGACTTAATCCTAATCTCCCTTATTACATGAAATCTTATGAGAGAAAATTCTCCCTTTTTCGTCACATGAGTTGCGAATCGAAACTAACCCCCCCCCCCCCCCCCCCCCCCCATATAATGTATTTTTATGGGGAAAATTTCCGCTTCGATATTCGCAGCCATTTACTGGTACGTAACCCCCGCGAATAACTGCGACTCACTGTACATATTATCATGCGAATATCACAATATTAGTATCTATAGTAATAACGAACGATATATGGATCTCCAGTTTGATACAATAACTTTTACTGAGTGTTTCTTCATTGGAAATAAATGATTTTTAGTTAAAATTTTTGCACTCGATACTTGAATAATTGATAACTTCTGGGGCCCCCACTATCCGGGGGCCCGGATGCCTCGCATCCGCCGTATCTCCCCTTTGGTCGGCCCTAATTATATACATGCATACATTATTGTGTGAATCAGAGGCGTGTGAATATAAAAAATTG